>OX465580.1:130251908-132651908 GCA_950022655.1 Alentia gelatinosa | reverse complement strand
CTGCATCTTGCTCAATCGTATTAATATTTATTCTCGTGATACCAGTTATTTGTTTGTTTGGGTAGTTTAACGTCCAATATGTTCTATAAGACTTACTTCGCGTTTGACCGAATCTATAAGACGAATTCAGGTAGAAATCTCACCACTACATATTTACCGAGGTGAATATTATCTAAGGTTAGAGTTCTTTTACATCCCACACCACATAGATATGGTATGAGAAGGACTGGTCTTTGATATAGCAATAAACGTACCACTGCTAGGTATGAAGGAGAAAGGTGGCTGCACACAACACCACATAGACATGGTATGAGAAGGACTGGCCTCTGTTATAGCAATAAACTTACCACTGTTAGGTATGAAGTAGAAAAGTGGCTGTACACCACACCACATAAAGACTGTATGAGAAGGACTGACCTTCGATATAGCAGTAAAATCCCAATTCCATTGGCCGAAAAAAATACGGCGGAGATTTTTCTTAGTTCCCCTAAAAGTCTCTCGGTGGTGCGTTGGTATTGAATAATCGGTGAGGGTAGTAGTTTTCACTCCGTGTTCACAGTTCATAGGCTTTCAGATCCCAATGAAATCAAAGAGCTTTGAAGGAAATCTGTCGGGGGTGCAACATTGCATAATCTAAGCAGAAAAGTCGTTGGTCATGTCATTAGCTGGGTCGTTTCCATTGACCGATTTTGCGACAGAAGTGCTAAAAGTCCATCGGTGGTTCCTGACAGTAGATCGGCGACGAAGAGTCAGCGAATCGAAACAGGACTAACGGCTACAACTGCTGGGGGTGAGGGAGAAAGGTGGGAACAGTGGGACTTGGGGTTACGAGTCTTGTGCTTTAAAGACAAATGGTGACATAGTATTTTTTTTAGCATTTCTCATTTGTACATGTTCCCAACTATCATAATCCAGAATTATTTGAAGATAGCAATAGAACATCAGTGTCATTTAGCAACAAAGTAAAAATGTTGCATTTTCCCATAGACACCAAATAGTTAAGCACTTACATTTTCAGATGCCCCCCCCCCCCCCCCCCCCCCCCCAATACAAGTTAGCAAGGTGCCATGCCATTTCTTTTGCATTTTCTATTTGCTGATATATAGAACTTAAATTATCCTAAGTTATTTGCAAATCTTAATAGAATTTAGAAATCACCCAACCACCAGCATTTGTCTTTAACCACTGAGTCAATTCCCTTGGTTTATCCTACCCCTAATAACAAAAACTAATAGGCTTTAACATGGGATTTGTCACGGGTGTGACATAAAGTGTTGTTTATGTCACTACTTTTTAATACTGAAAAAAATGTCGTGAAATTACGGGGCCAATAAAATGCGTGACATAAATAAACTAAGATTCAAACTCGTGCCGTCTCTTGATGGTATCACACCTCGACACGCCTGTAGCCGATCCAGTCCGATTATATGATCAGTGAGAAGAGGGAAGAAAGTGTCGTGAATTATCTCACCCCTGGTATTTTTTTGCATACACTTAGCAATGGAAACTCGTACTCAACGCCCATATAGTGTTGTAGATATATACTTAATGGGAATTTTGTCACAATTGTTAACTAGTTAGTAAGTGATAGGGGTGAGATAAAATATGAACCGCACTCGATCTATAGCAGCTGATAATATGCCATTCATTTTGGTTTGCTAAATAATCTCACTCGGCTTTGCCTCGTGAGATTACTCTGCAACCAAAACTCATGGTATATTGTCGGTGGCTATGGATCTCGATGCAGTTCCTTATCAGCCTCCTAGGATTGACAGAGCAAGACAATCGCCTCAGATCACGTGTCATGTCGCTTCCTCCAGACAAAAACCGATTTAACTTCTACAAGCGTTTATCTCAGACCGGAAGTGGGAGCTGCGCGCGTTCCCCGAAGACGCTGCGCGGACGCCTGGGGGACGCCGAACGGACGCCGTACGGACGCTGCACGAACGCCGTACGGACACCGTTGAGGTGCCGGGCGGATGACGTACAGCGTCGGGCGGATCGCGTATGGACGCCGTACGAACGCCGTACGAACGCCGGACGGACGCCGTATGGACGCCGCACGGGCACCGTTCAGACGCCGTACGGACGCCGTATGGACGCCGGGTGAGGGACGCGGCGGGGGTAGGTAGCGATCCACGAACGAATATACAGTGGACTTTTGGCCGGATAAGGCCCATCTAGTGCGCGGCGACTATAGCAAACAGTGAGCCTGGACTCTGCCCTAAGCCAACACGCGTACCCGGGACCCTGTGAGGCTGCTGACAGCACCAGGGACCAGGACAAAGCTACAAAAACGGCGCTTTGAATCAGCAACCTCGCCAGACCCCAGCACCACGACACACATTGCAGTGAGCACCTAAATGTGGCTTAGTACGGGCCTGTGGGTAAGGTTTGGTCCGTTTAGGAGCCGGCGCGGGCACACAGGGGCAGGCGCCATATTAGACTCGTCCCGCAGAAACTGCTGATGTCAGGAACACACTGGTAGCGCCCTCTCGCGGAATCTAAAGCTGGATTCGGTTTATAGTCTACGGTTATTAGATGAGTTTTTATAGTTTGTTTTTTATCTATTCTGAATTGGTATCACAGTTATTGGGTTGGGTTTGGAGTGGCAATTGATTGGACGAATGGCAAAATGAATTCCGTTTAATTCAATCCCATTAGGAAATATCCCTTGAAAATGTGCAGTGCCTGAGTAAACTAAAACTTATCGTTTCCTAGCTGAAACAGAGAATACAGTGGACTCTTACCACTTCGATGATGAAGTTTTGACGTTGTTGACAGGGAGTAATACACTGGATACGTTCGTGTATTTCTCCCCATCAACCTCTCGCTGATTACGGCCACGCAATTATTTTGTATGCAATCTTTCTGAATTTTGTATTATTTCAATCTATAAATGTAGACATTGTGATTAATCCATTTAAATTGAAGCTGAATAGTTTAGGTGGAATATTATTTCTTGGGAAGCTCTACCCTGAATTGGTTTGTTTGTTTAGGTAGTTTAACGTCCAATTTGTTGGGTTTTTTTTCAATTAGACTTCTACCCTGAATAAACAGAATTAGAAGCAATTGCTATGTTCATCATAGATGAATGACCGTGGAATTATAGAATATAACAATTAAATGGTTTGGGTTACCTTCAGTCTATGGGTCATTTTCTGTAATCCACTTGCACCCAGTCAATTTGCTTAAGCCTGTCTAGGATCCGAATATATCAAGCACCAGTCGGTCAATGTGATATTTCAGTCTCTAGTGATTGGTCATGGTCAGCTGGGCACACTGAGACACTGGCACCCTGCTCCTTCCCCACTATTACAGTGAATAGCACCCAGATACCCACAAAGTCCTACAACCTTAGGGTTACAAGTCCAGTGCCCTAACAACTGAGCTAACTCCCCATCCCCTTCAGCTTGCATGACTGTCGCCTTGTTGCTGACTATGGACATGGTGATAGTCCAGCAACAGTTATGTAGCCAGCTTGTTCATCAGGGACCTGTTTCACTAGTTTCGTGACATGTCTAGATGGCGTCTGTGACACCACACAGACAGATCACAAGATTGCAGTCGTTGACACACAGAGTTTCACTCACTTCTCGAAGGAATTAAGCAATGCCACTTTAACATGAGCAGGGGATACATATAATCTATAATCGTTCCAAATATGAAGAAGATTGGCCACTTCAATCTTCTGATATTTGCTAGTCTTTTTCTGCTGTTGCTTGCACTGTTTGTGCCGCTGTTGATGTCTGTCTAGGCCTAATGTCATGAGACTACTGAAACAGGTCCCTGAGCACTATCAAGAGTCAGTGAAAATGGTCGCCTTCTGCTGGCCCTTAGTAAAGTGAAGTAACTTTATTGCCTTTCAGAAGCTTGCATTGTTCTTTATGCATTTGATTCTACATGTTACAATCGAGAAATGAACCATTGTGTCAGTATAACGGGTATCATTATCAACCTTTGTCTGTGCCGCAACTTAAGACACAACCCCACCACGTGCACAGTGATCACTGACAATACTTCAGTTAATTAATCAACAGGGGACTAATTGCGTCCTGCTGCAAGACAATAAAGTGCCTGATTAGATCCTAGGATCTTAGGAGTAACTGGTAATATTACTTCTCAACTTTAAGTTATTTTTCTCGTTTGAGAACTCACTCTGTTCAGTTCTGTCAGTTGGGGTCATAAAGAGAACTGGAAATATTTTTCATGTGGAATTTACTACCTCCGAGAGACTGTGAAAACATAATATTACTTCTCAGTTTTGAGATATTTTTCTCGTTTGAGATCTCACAGGAGGTAAGAATGTATATTTTCTGTTCAGGGGCTGTTAGTTGCGGTCATGAAAAGAACAGGAAATATTTTTCATGTGGAATTTACTACCTCAGAGAGACTGAGAAAACATAGAAAACATATCGTTGTTAGCCATGGAATGGGGATGGGGTGTGTGGAGAGGTTTGAACCAATTGTATAGCTCTGGTCTCTATACATCCCAATGGAGGGTGGTTGTGGCCCATTAGATTGTAGGTCAACTCTCGACTGAATAGCTCTCCCAAGGCGCTAGAAAATATCATGTAAGGAGGTCAGGGTCAAGGTCGGGGTTTGCTGCGAATGCAGTCATTGGCTACTCGGTCTACTTTATTCCTTATATGGACTTAGTGAAATGGGACAACTCCATGCAGGAGGGTGACCAATTATATTGGTTTCTCTGCACAGAGGGTAGTCATCTAAATTGTCCATATCTATTTATACTAAAATGACTGCATTAAGACAGTCGCCATTTTGTAGCAGCTCCTCCCTGTGTTGATGTTGAACATACAGCAGCCATGTAGTGAAGTTTACCCTCATTATCACTTGCTCTAGTTCCTGATCTGCTCACAGCAGGGCAGGGTAATCTGACATGACACCTGAGTTGCCCTTCTGGCATTTGCGACAGACTGGAACGAGACTGGTCAATCCTCATTGGCTGTTGCTTCAACAGTCAATCCAAGCACAGAGCTTACAAGTTCACTCTGTAGCAAGATGCCACCTGCTGTCTGAAATAATGTGAAGAATCTATCATTAAAATCTGTTAAGTTCTTGACTCATAGTAGTACATTGTACATCTGTGCTTGAGTTCTTACTCCCTTACTCTTAAGGTCTACACCTAACTCGTCTAGGCCTACCCG
Source organism: Alentia gelatinosa (assembly GCA_950022655.1). Taxonomy (NCBI): domain Eukaryota; kingdom Metazoa; phylum Annelida; class Polychaeta; order Phyllodocida; family Polynoidae; genus Alentia; species Alentia gelatinosa. Next base: position 132,646,740 of record OX465580.1, on the reverse strand, counting down.
ATTTTACACAATTACCATTTGTGTGAATGAGCCTCATTTTATTCTATCTAGTTTAACACAAGAAAAGTGGTTTTATCTACATGAAATGAAAACAAGGATTTCCTTGGGAAAGTGGAAAACTGCCAGCTCTGTCTGCTAAAAGTCTTAAAGGCATCAATCCTGGGAATAAAAATCCATGTCATTTTCCTAGGTGTTTAATATGATGATCCTGAAGTGCTGCAGAACAGATATCTACCTTCATCCAACCAGACTAGATCAGTTTTCCGGAACAGGTCACACACTTGTTGTGAGAGATATCTGGAAGTGACCTGCGAGAGGAGGCCAGCACCTATATTCTGCAAGTAATCATGGAACGGAACCCAGGTTTCCTTTGTTACAATTTTCTTACCAACAGTGAGTTGCAAAGATAATATTGTTTTCTATATATAGTGATGAAAAACATGTAAGTAAATAAATTATATACAGATTCATTCATCTGCATCAACAAATGCCTGGAGGCTTCTTCAGGCCCTACATGGTATCTCTAGGCCCTTTATGGGAATGCCTCAAGGCATCTTCAGGCCCTATACAGGAAACCTCTAGGCATCTCCAGGCCCTACATGGCAATACCTCCAGGCATCTTCAGGCCCTTCATAGGAATGCCCCCCGGCATCTTATGGCTCTAAATGGGAATACCTCCAGGCATCTTTAAGCCCTATATGGGAATGCCTCAAGGCATCTTCAGTCCCTACACAGGAATGCCTCCATATATCTTCAGACCCTACACAGGAAAACCCCTAGGTATCTTCAGGCCCTACACAGGAATGCCCTCAGGCATCTTCAGGCCTTATACAGGATTGCCTGCAGGCATCTGCAGGCCTTATACAGGATTGCCTGCAGGCATCTTCAGGCCCTACATGGCAATACCTCCAGGCATCTTCAGGCCCTACACAGGAATACCTGCAGGCATCTTCAGGCCCTACATGGCAATACCTCCAGGCACCTTCAGGACCCATACCCTCAGGAATCTTCACTCTCTACATATGAATGCCCCAGGCATCTTTAGGCCCTATTTGGCAATACTTCCAGAAATCCTCTGGCCCTATATGGGAATGCCTCCAGGCATCTTCAGGACCCATACCCTCAGGAATCTTCACCCTCTACATAGGAATGCCCCAGGCATCTTTAGGCCCTATTTGGCAATACTTCCAGAAATCCTCTGGCCCTACATGGGAATGCCTCCAGGCATCTTCAGGACTGAACTGATTCTCAGAGCAAGGTAAATATGGGAGTGACTTGACACTTTGTAGAAACACCTGTCTCAGTCTCATCTTTCTGCCCGTTTACCTGCTTATCTACCTGTGTGTCCCGCTTACTTGTCAACCAAGTTAGCTACTGAGATCTCCCATTATCGGCACTCACGATGCGATCAATGGCATGGGAAATGATCGTTGTGAGCCAGAGTGGTATTTATATCTTGCCGGTTTGATTTAATGTCCAGTCCACCATTAGAGGTGCTTTCCAGACTTTCTCAAGGTTCAGCTTTCCTCACTGCTTTTACATCACAAGGGTGTGGTGTAAAATCTATGATATGGTATGAGAAGTACTGGCCTTTGCTATAACAGTAAATTTATCACTGCTGGGGGTTAAGGGGAAATGTGGATGTACACAACACCACATAGACATGGTATGAGGAGGACTGGCCTTTGATATAGTAGTAAATCTACCACTGCTATGGATAAAGGAGAAAGGTGGCTGTACACAACACCACATAGACATGGTATGAGAAGGATTGGTCTTTGATATAACAGTAAGTCTACCACTGCCAGGGATGAAGGAGAAAGGTGACTGCACACCACACCACATAAACATGGTTTGAGAAGGATTGGTCTTTGATATATCAGTAAATCTACCACTGCTGGGGATGAAGGAGAAAGGTGGCTGTACACCACACTGCATAGACATGGTATGAGAAGGACTGGCCTTTGATATAGCAGTAAATCTACCACTTCTGGGGATGAAGGAGAAAGGTGGCTGCACACCACACAATATAGACATGGTATGAGAAGGACTGGCCTTTGATATAGCAGTAAATCTACCACTGCTGAGGATGAAGGAGAAAGGTGACTGCATACCACACCACATTGACATGGTACGAGAAGGACTGGCCTTTGATATAGCAGTAAATCTACCACCGATGGAGATGAAGGGGAAAGGAGGCTGCACACCACACTACCTAGACATGAATAAACGTCACGAAATTTCATACAATTGTTTATATGGCATGAGTTGTTTTCGCGGAATGATATCACGAAGTGGAGTTGAGTGATATCTGTAGCAGAAGACAACAAACGCCATGTAGACAATTGTATGTAATTAAGTTACGTTTAGATTTTATCCTACCCCGTCACATGCTTTTAGCTTCATATGTCACCTGTGGCATATAAATATTATATGGCATAACGGTGGCATACAGGCACACCATGTTAAGTCTATGGAGATTTATTTGATGGGTAGGATAAATGGTATAACTACTTAGCTAACTCCCCATGTGTTTGTTTGAGTAGCTTAACCTCCAATTTGTTGCAAGAGAGACATATAGAGAGTCACTCAGTAAGTCTTGCCTTAAAGGTCAATGATCTGACTTAAAACTTTTCAAGTTCCCTTCTCGTAGTCTGGCTGTGGCCTTTTCCTCCCCTGGCGCGATCTTTAATCACCCCCTCCCCCTCCCCAGCCCCTCACCTGTCTGCACACCTGTAGATTGACACTACCTGACCCTACCAGTGGCTGATCATTGCCATGACAACCGTTAATCAGTCTCCTACAACGCTTCACGCCGCCATTCTGTGTCACCTGATGAAGGTTTCAGTGAAATTAGATAAATTTGAAAATTTATTTATTTTGGTAAGACAGGCCACTCTATATCAACTGCTACATTTTTCTCCTTTTTTTTTTATATTAAATAGCAATTTTTAATCTCTCTATCGATGTACAATATCATAAGGGTTACATAGATCAATCTATTCAATATGAGTTCGCTTGACGTCGATGCATAGTGGTGTTCGACTAAAAAAAAAATTCCGAACCTCGGAGTACACACTCCAGTGGAACAGACAAAAATTAAACAAAACAAAGTTGATGATTTGTTTGTTTGGGTAGTTTAACGTCCAATTTGTTCAACTAGACTTCACGTTGATGAATTAAGTGCTTAATGAGATTATTTTACAAACTCTTCATGGGCTCTGAGAGTTTTTCTCAAGTGTGTCTATGCAGTAAGATTTCTGTAAATTTTGACCCCAAGCCCCACCCTCTCTACCAATCTTGTAAGAAATAGAATAAAATTTCCGAAATTTTTACCATCCCCAACCACTACCCCTCAGTGTGACATATTGATGGCCCCTGAGAAATTATTAGAGGAGTGCCCATACTGGGATCAATCTGACATATACATATCTCGGAAGCAATATCATTGGCATTGCATCTTGCCTGTGATATTGATTGGTCAACGGGCAGAAACATTTGACAAAGGCATTGCATGCAGCGGGTATTCCGAGCCACATTTCTGGGCGGTGTTGCAGTGTCAGCTCGTCCTATCTACAGAGGATTCTGTGCCCAGTAATGGAAGGTCGATGTTGGATCGGGACCACAGTTTGGATGGGAGTGCCAGTCTAGGTCATCAGTTGAAAACAGGCTTGGCAGTCTGATAAATATGGATGTTGGCTTACATTACTGCCTGGAATAGGTTCGGTTGACTGCTATATATCTTTATTGGCCTACATTACTGCCTGGAATAGGCTTGGTTGACTGCTATATATATTGGCCTACATTATTGACTGGAGAAAAAAAAAAAAAAAAATCGGCTTGTCTGAGAGGTGTTCTAGCCACGTCTTCATAACTCTACATTATTGACTGGAATAAGCCTGGTTGACTGCTATATCTTTTAAAAGTTTTATTGAGGGAAAAGGTTAATACATTAAATATACGATTTTCAGCCAAACCATCCAACGGTGGAAAATGCACAGATATCAAACATGACAAAATATAGACAGGTCCATTGGACCAACAGTTCGTATGTCTAAAGCCCAATGCCCATCTACCGATTTCAGAACATTCATGTACCTTTGTCGGCGACAAACTGACGGTAATTTGTCTAACCGAAGGCATCCTAACGGAGTCGGCCGTAGTCGGTAGATGTAGGACAGCTAGGCAAGGGTCAGCCAACGATTACTAGACCGATTTGCTTAGGACTAATATCCACCACCCCATCTCCTCAATGTCCGCCGGTCGAGAGAAGGGTTACATAATTTGCCTGCGACAAGTTCCTATACGATTTGGGAACTAATCGCTCAACCCGGAATCGGTAGATGGGCATCAGGCTTAACAGTGTTTTGGGGAGCAGAGAGAACCAGTATTCACAGTTCTTCGTGAGAAATTTGACCTCGCAAATGGGGTCACTGTATTTGGTAGTATACCACCTTAGTATACGGCCAGGTAGCTCATTAAAAGGCCAGTAGTCAGGGGGCCAGCCCCTGAAAAAGTGGCTTTTCGTTCCATGGAAGTATAGCAGCAATTTTATAGTATCAAATGAAAGCTAAGACTTCGGTTATTCCAGATATAGTACCCATTTTCCGTCATTTCTCCGAGAGTATTAAGTTCATTTCCTAGATATTTGGCAAATATATTCAGACACCATAGAGTCATCAGCCTTTGTAACCATCTTGCTTTAGATCAAGGTCAAGGTCACCAAAAGGAATGTTTCGTCCCAGAATTTCACCCAATTTCCTATAAGGACTTACAATAGTTTTTATAATTTGTTCTAATATGCCTGTACTTTGACTTGAATGATATATTTAGATACCTGACAGCATACCCTAGTAGAATTCCCATCATGCAGTGGAAGATAGTTTTCAGTGCTTCCAGTAGTACATAATTGAGGGTGCATGTATATGTTTGTTGGCCTATATCATTGCCTGAAATAGACTGGGTTGGCAACCTGCTAAATACAAATACATATAGTTTTGTTGAGTCTGCTATATATGAATGTTGGCTTACATTATTGCCTGGAATAGGCTTGGTTGACTGCTGTATATATGTTTGTTGGGCTGTGTTATCGGATAAGATAGGCTTGGTTAACAACCTGCTAAATATATAAGCTTGGTTGGCAATCTGCTAAATATAGATGTTGGTCTACATACATTATTGACTGAACTAGACTTGGTTGACTGTCTGCTATATAGCTATATATGAATGGTGCCTTACATTTTTGCCTGGAATAGGCTTGGTTTGTCGGCCTATATTATTGCCTGAAATAGGCTCGGTTGGCAACCTGCTAAATCTATAGGCTTGGTTGGCAACCTGCTAAATATTGATGTTGGCCTACATTATTGACTAAATTAGGCTTGGTTGGCAACCTCCTATATAGCTATATATAAATGACCTACATCATTCCCTGAAATAGGCTTGGTTGACTGCCATACATATTTTCTTTGGGCTTAAAAAGGCTTGGTTGGCTGTATTCTATATATAGATATTGGTGAATGTTATCAGCAAAAGTAGGTTTGGTCGCATATATGGCAAATTTCAACGTTGGTGTAAATCATTGACTTAAATAGGTTTGGCTAGCTGTCTTCAATACTCGGATGTGGGTCTACATCATTAGCAAATATTGACTTTGAGATGATGTTGATACCGCTGAATCATTTTCTGAAAAAACTATGGGGACCAAACTCCAGGAGCCAAAATTAAAGTAAAGAAGTTTACAGCAGGTTAAAAAATCCATTTATCACAAGAGTGACATGGAAAAAGCTCAATACTCAATGGTGACAATTGATATTCATCATCTATAGATGAATTATTCTTGAGTGTTACTGATAAAGGTATGGGAACAATAACCTGCACGCAAATGCTCACTTACAAAATAAATAGATTGCTAAATGCTCACTTACAGAATAAATAAATTGCTAAATGCTCACTTACAAAATAAATAGATTGCTAAATGCTCACTTACAAAATACATAGATTGCTAAATGTTCACTTACAAAATAAATAGATTGCTAAATGCTCACTTACAAAATAAATAGATTGCTAAATGCTCACTTACAAAATAAATAGATTGCTAAATGCTCACTTACAAAATAAATGAATAGACGAATGTTCACTTCCAAAAGAAATATATATAAATACTTACGGAATAAATAAATAGATGAATGCTCACTTACATAATAAATAAATATATGCAGAAACAATAGATTAATAATTGCTCACTTATAGATTAAATAAATTGATAAATACCCATTTAAAAATGTATAAATTGATTAAAAAAAACATACATATAAAGATGAATTAATAGATAAATCTTCACTTACCGTAGTCCTTGAGATGACTTCCTGTGACTCCTCTCAAACTGAGCTCAAAAAACGTCCACAAAAACTTCAGTCTCCAATCCAGGACATCCTGGTCAGCTCTCTGGTAGTTTGGTGGTGGTCTACGCCGTTTAAACTCCCACAGTCATATCTCAGCGATCAAGTCCACACTGAGCTGTTGTAGCTCTTATAACATACGATAATGATATCATCAGAGTGCCACAACTCTGATCTGAATCTGAAGTTTTCCAATATAATAAGTCTCATACAAGTTAAGACAGTTCATTTTCCTGGTTGAGTAAATCTCCACCCATTCATCCTAGATCCATTTTCCTTTTCAGTAGTTCTAGATACTTTTAGTCTTTCTCGATATCTCAAGTAATTTCCGATATCTCAATGATACAAGAAGTAATTATCTATTTGAGTAATTTTAGATATTCATAATAGTTTTTAGATATCTTAAGTGACTCTAGAATTGTTAGTAATTCTGAATATATTGATAATTCTATGTCTTTAGTCTAGAAGTAATCTTGACTTTTTAGACATTTCAGAAATATTAAGTAATTTTGGAATTTTTAGTCATTCCTGAAATCTTAAGTAATTCTGGATAATTTTAGTAATTCCAGAAATCTTAAGTAATTCTAGATATTTTTAGTCATTCCAGATTCTTGTTCAGTTTTTTCATTTCTTCTCCTAATTAAGATTATCCTCACAGTATGTGGCAAGAGCAGCTCCCAGTCGTCTGCGTGTTTCCCTGCCATGAGCTTTTCCTCATCACTAACTCATGCGCTTAATCCATCCATGGATTTATCCGAGGTGAGGGTATTATCTTTGTCTACTCCGCACTACCGGCTCACATCTATGTCCATTCCTTGATTTGTCTCATGTAAATGTATTATCTTAGACTTGCTCAAGTCTTTGAGTATGAGCATTCATTGAATCATTAGAATAAATCAATATGAAATGCATCCCACCATGTAAGGTTCCTCCTACAGATGGCCCAGGAACAACTGTGAGGTGGAGAGTAGGCTGGGGGGTTAGGCAGGCGGTGGGACGTAGGACACAGGGACGTAGGACACAGGGACTGAGGCCAGTCTAGTATTATCTTTACTTGCTCCTCGCTAACTGACCACCTCAGAGATGAAGGTATTATCTCCTAATCTTGTCTGTAGTCTTCGTCTCAGTGAGTGTAACTCAGAGAGCACCTGTTGAGCTGCTCACACCACATGGTACGTTGTGATGCCTGCTAAACCTCTCTGTAACCACACGGTACGTTGTGATGCCTGCTAAACCTCTCCTTAACCACATAGTGTGTCGTGATGCCTGCTACACCTCTCTGGAACCACACGGCAAGTACTGATGCCTGCTACAACTTTCGATAACTACACAGAGCGTTGCAATGCCTACTACACCTCGCCGTAACCACCCGGCACTTAGTGATGACTGCTACACCTCTCTGTAACCTCACGGCACGTAGTGATCCCTGCTACACCTCTCCGTAACTACCTGGAGAGTTGTGATGCCTGCTACAAATTTCCGTAACCTCATGGTACATAGTGATGCCTGCTACACCTCTCTGTAACGATACGGGGCCTCGTGATGCATGCTACAATTATCCGTAACCACACAGGGTGTTGTGATGCCTGCTACAACTTTCCGTAACCACACGCTGCGTTGTGATGCCTGCTACAACTTTCCGTAACCATACGGTGCGTCGGGATGCCTGCTACAACTTTCCGTAACCACACGGTGCGTCGTGATGCCTGCTACAACTTTCCGTAACCACACGGTGCGTCGTGATGCCTGCTACAACTTTCCGTAACCACACGGTGCGTCGTGATGCCTGCTACACCTCTCAGTAACCACACAGCACGTCGTGATGCCTGCTACATGTCTCCATATCAACCTGGCACGTAGTGATGACTGCTATACCTCTCTGTAACCACACGGCACGTACTGATGCCTGCTACACATCTCCATGATCAGCTGATGGTCCGTGAGCTGGACGGCGTGTGGTGGACGGGAGGCGGGCGGCGGGCGGACTCCGACCCTTGGCCGAGCTGCTCCCGGTGCTCCAGGCGACCTGCTCCCGGCGACTGACGCGGCGCCGCCCGGTCTCCGCGGACTCCCGCCGCGCACTCTCCAAGCGGAGATCCCGCGCACTAAACTGGAGGAAAGATCTGCTGGGAGAGTGATGCCTGACGCGCGGTGTGTGGTAGTACCGTGGTCCGCCGCGAGAGGCGCCACTTAGAGCAGTGATACCGCCATCTGATGGGGATCTCTGACACTACTACATTCTCAGTTACTATCTTGTGTGTCCTGGGATCGGATTTAGTTTGTTTTTTGTTAAATATTTATGAGTAAGTGTTATACTCATAGCGGTAGTTTATATAAATTTTTCAATTCTACCCTACATGTAGCTACAGTATAGGATATTCTGCCTGCAGATCCAGGCAATGTATCGGTTTCTATATCGTATTAGAAATCTTGGATTCTTTAATAGAATTCAATGATTTCTTTCTTGATAGTGTTGTGGGAAAAAACCCACTGTGCATTGATGTTGCCTTTGGTCTTTTTTTAGGACTATCTCCCTGCATTTCTTTGGTGCGATCGGATTGAGAAATCTGTGAAGCATTACCCACTTATTATGGAGTGGCAACAGTCGCCTGTAATTCAGGGAAAAAAAACAGTCCCCTCCAAAATAAACACTGCACGAGAACCACCATTTTCATATATAGGCGCCCGGCGTATATAGGTATGATTTTGCGTATACAAGGTTGACTTACTTTCCATCGTGTATACGCCTATCTATTGGCATATATAGGCCAGCATAGTTTGAGTAATGTATACGCCCAATTTTGTGAGCCGCTATACAATAATTTCAATCTCTGGACATACGGGATACCACTGTAGTATATTTCATTTGCCATTAGTCATTACGTCCTTGATATATGGAAAATCCAATGTTATATTATCAATTTTATTATCAAATTGTTCTAAAACCCTATTTATTATCTCTTTGTTAAATACGTATAATAAACCCAGCATTCTTTGGTTTTTTTAAACGTTTTTGTAATAGATTTTACTTTCAGACACCACTCTTCTGTAGGGTTCTGTATGTAAGCCTTTATAAGCCTAACCCCTGCCTAACCCCCGCCTAACCCCAGTGATGGCGTATATATATGAATAGAATGGTGGTCTTCACGCAGTGGAAGTCAAATACATTCAAGAAAAGAAAGATATTAGACTTCTGTGGTTTACATCACCTTTTAAGGTCACCCTACATACGGTATAGGATATCCTGTCTGAAAGCTCCGGGTTATTTGAAATCTCTATATATAAATATTGGATTTCTTTTAAAGAAATTTACTTATTTGTTTCTTTTTATGTTAAACACTTCCACTGATGTTGCAGTTCCTAAGATTTCTCCTTGTATTTCCTTGCTGTGATCGGAGAGTAAACTATGTAATATTCTTCTTTTTTATCTAAATCTTTAGTTTGCCAGCGAGCTATAGAAATCCCAGACATTTTCTTAAATAGCTCCAGTCTTTATCTCTGATATCCCGACAGTTTAAACTCCGGTTTTTAACATCTCCTTCTTAAAACCGGAAATAATGGGAAAATGGTGTCTCTGGTTTATGAGCCTGCGCATGCGTATCACGAGGTTGTGTTTCCGGTGGCGGTGCTTGACTTGATGACTCCAGTGACTTGCGGGTTTTTATCTTTAATAACTCCTCGTATCTGGGTATCATAAGACACATCTCAGAACTTGACCTCTCCAACACGAGGGAGGAACCATGCTGAGGCAGTTATCAGGAATTTAGAGAAATTCATCAATAAAAGTTTCACATATCTGAGATTGAATAGATAGCGAACAGATTCAAAATGCCAAATTATGGTTTAATTCTTATATGAGCTTCATCTGCTATTCCTCAGCCGAGGTCCATAGTATAATCAACGTATTAGTCCCTAGTATTCAGGTTTTTATTGGGGTTTTTTCCTTGTTGAGGATATTTTTCATGGACAAAATCCCTTCCAGTATGATTTCTCCCACTTTCAGATCAAAATTCGCTACCTTAGTTCCTGTGGCAGAGCTCAGAAATAGAGCACCAAAAATTGGCGAAACAAAAATAAATTCGTATTGAATTTACTTTTTATGACATAGCTATAACACATTTCATTAAACAAATACACACAAATAAAAATGGAATAGGTCAATATTTTCGCCTGGTCACCTAGTTGAAAATTATAAAAGAATATCAATGTAGGACGAGGCGACGTCCTTCTCCCTCAGCGATGCTACCTTGAATGGCAGTTTAAAGAACTGCCCCTAACCACTGTAACCATAGTGCACTGACAGCTGTGACATCATAGTGTCAAAACCGTATCCCTTGAGTCTCTACAGTGATCTGTGGAGTCTCTTTAGTCAGTGTTACAGTACAACGGCGTCTCTGGTTTATGACCATGCCGGAGGGAATATCCGGTCCCTCTGAGTGGGATAATTATCAAGGTTTCGCTGGAAGCGTCTCATCAGGCAACTTAATAAGCTTTGTGGGTGTCAAGGTAATCAGAAAAAATATGTTTTATTACAGTCTGAGCTTGGTTACTCAATAATGAAAAATAAAAATGTACATGGAATTTTTGTGGTTGAGTTTCAGGTCGATCCCGCCCAAAAGGAGAAGGGGAAAACTGTACTCACGTGTTCGGCAAATATAACCAGGGCCTTGAACTTTGGTGCATTTTCGAAGACGAAGCCAGTGTTATTCCAGAAGTTTTCAATGGCACCTTCGTTGCCAGTGTAGAAGAAGATTGGACCTACTCCTTTGTCCCACCATTGATCTGTGAATCAGATGAAAATAGGTTAATTAGCAAGCATTTATTGTTCATTTTTCATGTTTACTAAGAGCAGGGATGTCAGTTATGAATGAGGCTCAATTCATACTCTCTTTGTTTTACACAAACAAAAAATAGAGTTTAAAGGGGGGCGTCCACAAACCACGACAAGGTTATGACAAGTGCCGACAAGAAAGTTCCAATCGGTGATTGTCGCAGCCTTATCGTGAGAAGGGGGGCTTTTACAACATTGTTGTCAGGGCGGTGTCGGGAAGTGCACGCTCCACCAAAATGTCCTATCGTAGACCTCTGCAACATGCTCCCAACATGCCATGACACGTGGGAAAAATCAAACATGTTCAATATTGTTGTAACCTTGTCGGAAAGCCCCCGCCAAGCTTCCAGTCGCAGCCTGCCGAAGCCTTGTTGTAGACTCTTGTTGGGAACTGGGGTCCACCAACAACGACAAGGCTACGACAAGCCTTCCGATCGTAGGCCTGTCGTGGACCTTGTCGGAAAGCCAGTCGCAGCCTTGTCGTGGTTGGTGGACGCCCCCCTTAACCCTTTACAGGCAGGAACCTGTGACAAGTCCCTGTTGGTTGGGACGGGTACCAGTGACAGGTATTATCGTAAAACTGGATGAGGTTTAATCTTGGCCACCGTATTCCACGACTGAAGTTTGGCAAAGTGACTTCATGAGGCGAAGCCGAGTGAAGTCCGGAGCCAAAACTTCAGGGAAGTATGTTGGAGGGACAGTATGGTGGAGCGGTAGTATGGTGGAGGGACAGTATGGTGGAGGGACAGTATGGTGGAGGGACAGTATGGTGGAGGGACAGTATGGTGGAGCGGTAGTATGGTGGAGGGACAGTATGGTGGAGGGACAGTATGGTGGAGGGGCAGTATGGTGGGGGGGGCAGTATGGTGGAGGGGCAGTATGGTGGAGGGGCACTATGGTGGAGGGGTAGTATGGTGGAGGGGTAGTATGGAGGAGGGGCAGTATAGTGGAGGGGTAGTATGATGGAGGGGCAGTATAGTGGAGGGGCAGTATGGTGGAGGGGTAGTATGGTGGAGGGACAGTATGGTGGAGGGGCAGCATTGTAGAGGGGCAGTATGGTGGGGGGGGGGGAGTATGGTGGAGGGGCAGTATGGTGGAGCGGTAGTATGGTGGAGGGACAGTATGGTGGAGGGACAGTATGGTGGAGGGGCAGCATTGTAGAGGGGCAGTATGGTGGGGGGGGGGGCAGTATGGTGGAGGGGCAGTATGGTGGAGGGGCAGTATGGTGGAGGGGTAGTATGGTGGAGGGGTAGTATGGAGGAGGGGCAGTATAGTGGAGGGGTAGTATGATGGAGGGGCAGTATAGTGGAGGGGCAGTATGGTGGAGGGGTAGTATGGTGGAGGGGTAGTATGGTGGAGGGGTAGTATGGAGGAGGGGCAGTATAGTGGAGGGGTAGTATGATGGAGGGGCAGCATGGTGGAGGGACAGTATGGTGGAGGGGCAGCATTGTAGAGGGGCAGTATGGTGGAGGGGCAGTATGGTGGAGGGACAGTATGGTGGAGGGGCAGCATTGTAGAGGGGCAGTATGGAGGAGGGGCAGTATGGTGGAGGGACAGTATGATGGAGGGGCAGCATGGTGGAGGGACAGTATGGTGGAGGGGCATCATTGTAGAGGGGCAGTATGGTGGAGGGGCGGTATGGTGGAGGGACAGTATGGTGGAGGGGCAGCATTGTAGAGGGGCAGTATGGTGGGGGGGGGGGGCAGTATGGTGGAGGGGCAGTATGGTAGAGAGGCAGTATGGTGGAGGGGCAGTATGGTGGAGGGGCAGTATGGTGGAGAGGCAGTATGGTGGAGGGGCAGTATGGTGGAGGGGCAGTATGGTGGAGGGGCAGTATGGTGGAGGGGCAGTATGGTAGAGGGGAAGTTATGTTGAGGGGCAGTATGGTGGAGGAGCAGTATGGTAAAAGGGCAGTACGATGGAGGGACAGTATAGTAGAGGGGCAGTTTGGTGGAGGGACAATATAGTTGAGGGAATTGGTGGGTGAGGGCCGGTATAGTCTAGGAGCAGTATGGTTGTGAGACTACTGTGAGACTGTTTTGAGATTGGGATTGATGTAATCCTTGTCTGAATGGTAGTGACTTAAGATTGATAGGGGCAATTGTCCCAAAGAAATTCCATTCCCAAATTACAGAATCTCATGAGATTTTGATTTCAGAGAGGAAAAGGTGTGAAGTACACCTGTCTTAGGCACATTATGCCTACATGTAAATCCTGCTTCAGTTGTTGCAAGGTTTTTCCAGGAAAATCTGCGTACGTACTTTATGGACGGCCCTTTTAGGACAAATATTCTCTAGGAAAAATAAAAATAATCTCTTGGATAGTTCCTTTAAATTGTTTTATTGGATTATGTGACAGTTCTTTCCGAACTATCACAGCAAGGCTGAATCTTAAAAAATCCTATTTCCTGGTGGAGTGGCCCATATACATTGTACATATGTATGCTCAGTATTTCTCTGTTCAATGCCGGATTCAGAATTGGTATCCGTCTATGGGTAAAGTAACACAGGGACAAAGCAGTCTCCTTAGTTGACCCAAGTTTCCTACTGTTATAAAAGAGAGCCTGATAGACCTTACACATACACAATCGACCACAAGAAACCAACACACTCACCCTGCACAAGGTACCGTTGTTGAAATGTTGACTTGCCATACTTCGCCGGGTAGAAGTTGAAATGGTCCAGAACCTGCTCAAAATACAACTCCTTGTACGAGGGAATGCCCTGGTACGCTTCGATAGCTGACAGAGATAATGTCAGGAAGAAAATACCAATTAAATTTCGCCACATCTTGTTTGGTTGTGTGTCCGTGTAACTGTGTCTGTGACAGTGAACCGGCTTTGGTGTTTACTTCGTACGGCCGACCTAGTATAGTCACATGACCAAGTGAACTAGTTTTCACACACTGCGCCGCTCTGATTAAAAGCTGACTTTCACACTGCACCGCTAGAGCAACCTTCGGAAACTCACAGGTTACAATAAACCGGAGCGCGCAGTTTGGCTGGGTTCCGCCTGTGTACGCCGCTGGCTACCTAACATCTTTCTGGATTTGGACATTTGTCAACAATTTTTCCTTTTATTTTTAGATAACGAGCAATGCTCTTTTTATTGACCATACAATTTACACGAAAGTTACTTTATTCACAGATGTATACTGTATTTACAGATGTATAATTATGGATCTAGTCCCATAGTATTTATTGTCTATGTGCTATGCCCAATGTGTATCCTGAAATTCTGCCGAGTTATGCTGGTGTATGGGTATCAACAAAAAACGACGTGGATTACTATTTAGTTTACTTTGTTTTGTTTTTATTTTAATTTTTTGTTTTCTTGTACTAAACTCAACCCATATGATGGCATAAAATTGAGTTAGGAGTAGGGCTAGGTCACGAAAATCAACTTATCCTACCCCTAATAAAAAACCGCCATAGACTTAACATAGGGAAATTTTATGTGGCAGGCCGTGACATAAAGTGTTTTTTATGCCACTAGAGTAATAATAATATTGACCAATCAGAGAGCAGGATGTCAGCTACTATGAAAAAAAAGTTCTGTTGGTCATTGACTCAATATTTATCTTTTAGTAATACAAAAGCATAGACGAGGTAGGATAAATACGAAACCGAACTTGAGTTGGACTTGTCATTGTCTATGCCACTCTGGTCAGGTCTGCTCCTCACTACACTCGGCTACGCCTCGTGTAGTAATACGCGACCTTTCCGTTGGGGCATAAACACTGTCAAGTCTAGCTCTCATTCGGTTTCTACTAATTATACAGTTGAGACCACGCCCTCTTTGTTGTAATCCTCGAAAAAGTTTCATTGTTTCCTTATGCAAATATGATATAGTTGATATGCATGTGCTCTCTCCACCTTGAACAAGTGTGCATCCTTAATACTCCATGTGTTCATGCCAAGTTGATACAAGTGTCTTATCCAACGAAGTCTTATATAGAACTGCACCGAGAATCGTATAAATACACAATGCTCCACGAGTTTGGATGGGCCATAATCGTCATCGAGGCGAAGCCGAGTGACGATTATGGCCCATTCAAACGAGTGGAGCATTGTTTATTTATACGATTCTAGTGTGGTTCTGGATTTATCTCCCCCCTTTTACTGTTAGGGACGTTTAAAACTCTTGTTTTGTCTTGTCTTTTCTCTGAAATCCTGGCCCCTGATTGGTCAATTGCCTATGACGTCATCTCGTATTCACTACTCCACGACCATGGCGTAGTATTGTCACTCTACCGGAGTGATCGTTGAGTGTTTTTTTCTAACGTTATTCCTATGGCTAAACTTGTACCAGGGGTGAGATAAATAGTATAATCTGATACCAGATCCACACGGAGCTGAAATCAGTATTCACCAACTTCAAGCAATATTTTGCGCGAATCTCTTTCCTGGTCGTCCGGAGACTGCGTTCTAACCCGTTTAACCTTGGTGGCGGTGTTGGGTTCGGCTTTTGTGTCTCCGAATTAACGGGCCGGAACAGCCTCACAAACATTTAAGCGTGGACATCAGGATTAGAACTCACCCTAATCCAGACAGTGTCCACACACAGCTCAAAAAAGCCTGACGAGATCAAAGATCGAAACTGCTGATGTCGGGAGATTCAAATTCAAAAGAATCACCCGTAAAAACAAACTCCCTAACTGGCGGCACACAACTTTTGAAAGTAGCAGTGCAGAAACCCTACTTCTGGAAGGGACTTTAGAACCCACACCAGACAGGGAACCAGTACAACAGAATCCCCACAGATGGCAGCACTGTCACCAACCCCACAGGTGAACAGGGTAAAGCCTGACTGACAAGCATAGGGGAAACGGATTGGTTTACACAATTAACCACGAATCAGACGGTTGAATCACACACACATGACAACTAAACCCAATGGGAGACAAGCTTACTACTGGCCGTCACCGTTTTCGCCTCATAAAACGCCGGCGAAACCCGGTCGCGTCATACATCAGCAGTCGCTAGCGCTGTGTGCATCGTACCCTTCAACTTCAAGCAATATCTTCATGAACCAAATTTGACTGTATCATCGAATTCAGGGAAGTGAATTGGTAACAGGGAAAAATGTGGAAATCATTTTCACCTGGATTTTGCTGCCTTAGAGAGACCGGAAAATGTTGGATAATATTTTCCTCGACGGCTATGGCAGGGGGCTGAGGGTCTGTGGGGAGGTCCAAACCATTGTTTTATTGGAGTCAATGAGGCTAAATGAGGCTAAAGGAAAAGCAATAACATAGATTGAATATGAAAAAGTGGATTTCCACAGAAAAAAAAGGAAAACTGATATCCCTACGAATTCAAGCAAAGGCTCTCGGTTTTGGTGGTTTTTTTGGTTGTTTTTGCTTTTTTTATGTGTACCTGTACAGAAAGAAAAGACACGTCAATTGAAATAAAGAAGTAGACATGAATACGAGCGGTCAGGATCCCACAGGACAAGATTTTAAAAAAAAAATTTTTTGAATCCTTTATTTATGCTGGACGAATTCAATACAAAAGTTAACTGGTTTTCATATTCATCCAGCTCCGTGTTGAAAAACAATCACCAAGAGTAAGGTTAAGCCATGTGAGGCTTGATATAACAAATTCAGATTTCAACAAACAATACATATCAAACAGTTATCTGCAACAAAGGAAAGTGTTTCAGCGACTTTTGTAAGCGTCCACATTAGTCATAGTTGTTTATACTATGGTCTTGTAAAAATGTGAATTTTAACATTGGCGTGCCCTTTAATATGATCAGGGAGTGACACAGTAGCGATACGCTTCATCTAGTTATCCAGTATGGGATTTTGAGATTAATGTCACCAGGAACATGATACCAGCTGGATTCCTTGTGTATACATAGACAATAATCGATGGTTTTGTGGACAGGCGGCTGTAAACCACGAGAGGTTGACGCGTAGTAATACACGAGCGCTAACCCGAGTGGTTTACAGAGCCGCCTGTCCACGAAATCGTCATTTGTTGCATTTATTATCCATCTTTTCGAATAAATTAAACCCAGTAATTACCATGTTAAAGGTATAACAATGGGACTATTTCTTTGCTTTATAGTAAAAGGGACTATTTTTCCCGTATACCATGGTTTTGAGGCCGTATACCACTGGTTTTAATCCGTATACCACAGTTATGGTATCTGACAGGTTTTATACGATGGGTCGTGGTTTACTGAGTCTCCATACATTCTCAATGGGGGCTTTGTATACGATAGATAATATACAATGGGTCGTGGTTTACTGAGTCTCCATACATTTTCCATGAGGGCTTTGTATATTATGGATAATAACATGGTATACACCCGATCCTTTGAGCTTATAGAACAACGTTAAGCTACATTCTCATGAGAGCTTTGTGCTCTGTAAGGTTTTGTTAATTGTGTTTATTGACTCAGACTGTGTTACAAACAGCTTGGAGCATAGTAATGACAGTAGAAGAAGAGTTCAATATAAAGCTATAGTTGTCCTTGTCAACTACAATGCAATATGTAAATAGGCCTACATGAAAATACAATATATAACTACAATGCATTATATAACTACAATGTAACATGTAAATACATGAAAATACAACTCAGATCTGTACTTAAAGTAGGAGTAGTGTCCTCCTAAGGAATTGGCTTACACTATGCAATAATTTGTAGTCAGTTGATTGTAGCCATGTTATAAGTGTATACATACTTGGGTTCATACTGTGATCTCTTAAAAATTTCTGACGGTATTGTACTATTTTCACATTTTGGCATTCAAACATTAGGTGGTATTCGTCACCAATCACACCAAGTTCACACATATGACATAGCAGTAGCTCTTTTTCTGTAGCTTTACTTTTCTTGATATACCTTGCCCTTATTTTTGGCAGTCTGTTGTTACCTGTGCGCAGCTTTGTTAAAGCTACTCTGTTCGCTTCTGGTAATTTGTTTTTTCTGAAAATATTTGTTGCTGATCATGCCATACATGGGTCCTCCCACACTCATTGAGAATTTGTTTTACATGAGTGAGCCACTTGAACTCTACGTTTTCACATGTTGTAGCGTGACTTATTTATCATAGAAATGTCTCCTCATTTCCCAAGTAAATGTTAACAGCCTTTTTTCTCAGATTCTACAAATATCTACTTCAGATACTGAACAAAATTAATAATATCAATATCATTCTTAATCAGATGATAGTTCAACAGAGGAAGGCTATGTGTTTTGTGATAATCAACAATGTTTATTGCAAACTCTCAATGCTTAATGTTCTATCAAATAATGAACTCAATGTTGCAGAAATAATTCTACCATTTTTGTTTGATAGACCATCATGTTTGTCTATGACTGAGAGCAAATTGTCATTTCCAGATCAGTAATAAAATCATTTTGGCTTCATTCTTTGAGGGTGGTCATTGTCCTTTAAACTATAACAGCATCATTCTTCAGGTCATTCTCAAAGTCCGCTTTTATTTTTGGAACCAGTTCAGGTTGATAGAGGACATCCAACGCTGTCATTGCCAACGCTTTGGCCTGAGCTAGTGTGTAGGACTGTGCTTCATCCTTGCCTGAAAAATATAAAGAATAGAGGGAAATTATGCCTCGATGATAGAACGTCAAAGTAACGAGGTAAGGCTGGGAAAAATTACTGCCCATGGCCTTGGCTGCTGGCAATAATTTCTCCAAGCCATATCACTGCACGAAAACCACTATTTTATTCATAAATACGCCATCGCGGAAGTGCATGTAGTGGCTGAATATTGACTTGTTTTCATATATATGTATATATATACGCCCAGGCCTTATATACGGACGGGTCTTGGCTGTATTTCACACCCGGCGTATATGAGAGGAAATATCCTCTCCCCCCTCTGCCTCCCGCCCCTTTGTGTTGGTAGAAGTAAAGGTGTCCTCAGTAAGAACCCCTCCCCCACCTCCCCCGCCCGCTCTCAGTGAAGTCCTCTTCACTGGACGCTTATATCCACCTACAGATGAGGCGTATATATACGGGGAATAGGACGACCCCATATACGCAAAAGTCATACTTATATACGCTGGGCGCATTCATATGTAAAATGGTGGTTTTCATGCAGTGTATTGAGTAACTTTCTCTCTCCGTAAACTTGGTTTCCCTATTCCTATATACCTTCACTTGTAGTTTAATAACAATGTATTCAGTCATTTGCTTACACTTGACGCTATATATCGTTATCAAACTACATTTGCTTACCCGCCATCAAACTCAAAGCCCTCAGTACGCTCCATGGGAGAGGAATCATAGTCCCTGGGTCAAGACCCCAAATTTTCATTTCTGCTGCCCCCCCCCCCCCCCCCGGAAACATTTGTTTTATTGTTTTATCTTGTAGATCCATGCTTCTAGTTAATATTTCCACTTGTTGTCGCTCTGGCAAGTGGTCGGATTACCATGACAACAGCTGTTGAAGAGACCTGTTGAAGAGACCTCCCGTAAAAATGCCTGAACGCCTATAATTCTGAATGCTGAAAACCATTACTTGGTTCTGTGTTCTTTTAAGTATTACAATGACTCATTAGATTAAACTTTGGTATTGGACTCCATAGTCTGGTCCGTTGTGGACTCATTACAACAAACAGAATCAAAATATGGCTTCTCAGTGGCCTACAGCAGCCTTTTTCATGTGTGCACTATTAAAGTCCCCTTTACACATCTGCAATTTTCCACATATTTGTTTTTAAAATAATTTAAATACTATATAATCATCTCATATGCAGTTTTTTTGAAAAACACCCCCCACGTTTTTCCCTACCTGAAGCTGTGGTGAACTCGCGTGTGTGGTTCACCTCCTGCGTACCGATGTAGAACATGGGGTGGATGGAGGGCACGACATGGGACACGTTGCCCATGTCTGTGCTCCCTGTGGCCTCACTCGTCACGGACTTGTCACGACAGAACTCCACCCCGAGCTGTGTCGCATTCACGTCATACAGCGAGGCCAGGGTCTCATTCGTCAACATGTTCTCGTACGTGTTCGGCATCCAATCCAGCTCAACCTAGGTGATGAAAAGAAACTAGGAGCAAATGGTATGTTTATCATTGATGAATGAGCATGATATTATATGCATATCTAGCTCAACCTAGGTGATGAAAAGAAACTAGGAGTAAATGGTATGTTTATCATTGATGAATGAGCATGATATTACACATATGCATATATCTAGCTGAACCTAGGTGATGAAAAGAAACTAGGAGCAAATGGTATGTTCATCATTGATGAATGAGCATGATATTATATGCATATCTAGCTCAACCTAGGTGATGAAAAGAAACTAGGAGCAAATGGTATGTTTATCATTGATGAATGAGCATGATATCATATGCATATCTAGCTCAACCTAGGTGATGAAAAGAAACTAGAAGTAAATGGTATGTTTATCATTGATGAATGAGCATGATATTACATATATGCATATATCTAGCTCAACCTAGGTGATGAAAAGAAGCTAGGAGTAAATGGTATGTTTATCATTGATGAATGAGCATGATATTACACATATGCATATATCTAGCTCAACCTAGGTGATGAAAAGAAACTAGGAGCAAATGGTATGTTTATCATTGATGAATGAGCATGATATTATATGCATATCTAGCTCAACCTAGGTGATGAAAAGAAACTAGGAGCAAATGGTATGTTTATCATTGATGAATGAGCATGATATTATATGCATATCTGGCTCAACCTAGGTGATGAAAAGAAACTAGGAGCAAATGGTATGTTTATCATTGATGAATGAGCATGATATCATATGCATATCTAGCTCAACCTAGGTGATGAAAAGAAACTAGAAGTAAATGGTATGTTTATCATTGATGAATGAGCATGATATTACATATATGCATATATCTAGCTCAACCTAGGTGATGAAAAGAAACTAGGAGCAAATGGTATGTTTATCATTGATGAATGAGCATGATATTATATGCATATCTAGCTCAACCTAGGTGATGAAAAGAAACTAGGAGCAAATTCACCTCTTTCACATAAGCGTGGCGCATCGGTCGCCGTAAGAACGGGTTGCGCTGGTATTATATAACCGCGCACCACTCGCCGAAAATCAGCGTCGCTGTGCTCATCGAAAACGAGGCATGCGACCTGGGCCCTGTTTTTTAGTCACGACATTCGTAACTTACGACACGTATCTGCCATCAGTGTGCTAGAGAGCTACGATCATAGAGCAGGTACGACACTTAGTGAAGATACGACACTTAGGGAGCTAAAAGGTGTGCTATAGTAACGACACTCGGTGGCCAATGGAGCAGAAATAGTGGACATAGGTGTCGTAAGTTTAAGACCACTCTGGACATGTCGTACCGAATGCGCAACTTCACTTTCCGTTGGAATTAAGCGATGATATTTTAACAGGAGTAAGATATACATAAAACCTATAATCGTAGTAAATATGAAGATGATCGGTCTCACCGTTCTAAAGTTATCGGCGTTTGAATTTCGTCATAGCAATCATCTGCTCTGGTGGCCAGTGTATTTTTCCCGACATCTCCACTAATTTATGCAGCGACCTTGACATTGACTGCGTATCGGGAGGTGGGAGGGTGACTGGCCACCAGAGCAGACGATTGCTATAACGAAATTCAAACGTCGATAACTTCAGAACAAAGAGACCGATCTTCTTCATATTTGGTACGATTATAGGTCATATGGATCCCTTACTCGTGTCAAATTTCATTGCTTATCAGACACTTATCTCTGCGAGTATACATTTCGTCTTACGACATGGTCTATAGGACGGCGGCCATCTTTTGTCGTGGCAAATGGCGTAAGTTCTAGATACGATTTCAGCGCATCTTAGACTTCCGATGTCGTGACTAAAAAACAGGGCCCTGGTGTGGCTTCACTGTGTAGTGTGTGCCATGTATAAAGGCTTAAATTCACAGTCACAGTCCGGTTTTTTTCACAGTTTGCTTTTCTATCACACCTCTTGAGGCACAACACCTGCGTGGAGAGTCTTGACACCTGGGATAAGGTGTGAAAACACTGCACTCGGCCACATAATAGCTTCCAGAACCATTTAAAGGAAAAAAACACACTCTTTATTTTTCTTCAGCCATACCTCAGGATATAGACTTAAAATAAAGAGTTTTGCAGATAAAACCTCATAGAAACAATTATGTCAGGTCTTTTTATATATCTATTTGCAAATGTGTTCTTGATTACTAAATGGATATGTCCCAGTTACCACCTGACTGCCAGGTCTCAGGCGGTGTTATTGTGACACACGCTGTGAAAATAGCAGACTGTTGATGTAGGTGTGGACACTATTAGCAGACAGGTTAGCACAGGGTATACTTTAAATCAAACCTGTATACCAGTTAGGAGGGTAGCCATAGGATGCAGAGACTGGAGCCAGTATAGGTATACATTTTTATACATGAACTGTAAACCTGTGGACACTAACCTGTTCATATATATGAACATTTTACCTTCCTGTTTCTACAGTGATTCAATGGAAAAATCTGTTGTGATGACCCAAAGAAATATACATCATATCTTCTTAGGTAATTCAAAATGATATAAATGGCACTTATATTACCAGGTTGTGATAGATATTTCCGGAGGTAATGGAGTATTTATAACAGTTGACAAATTTATATCCATATTAAATGTTCAGCCTGCCCATCTGTATTCATGGCCCAATATTCTTTGTATATCTATTTCTTATATAAATGATAAATATTTCTTGTATAGATAATATGCATTTCCTATCAGGTATCTTGATAAGTATTATATATATACTCTGTGTTGTGAGACCTTAAATATATATTCTGTGTAGTGAGACCTGAAATAAAACGCTGAGCAGCACATGGAGTCGGCGATCCATAAGAGCAGTTACAGGTTGTTGTTGTCTGTATAATCAGAGTTAACTGAAGCCATCTTTCACCCAAATACACCACATAAATGGCGACGAGGACTTAAATGAACCTACATGGACTTCAAATATTGACTGTTTTCTCTGGCAATGGGGGAATAAGAAGATAAATTTGGCAAACTCTTGACAACAACTGCAGACTGCTCACCATGTGCTCCCAAGCAGAGGTAATGTACTAGTTTGTGTCAGCAGTACCAAATGGAAGGAAAAAAGGTAGGACAAACCCATAATTCTGGCAGAACTTTTGAGACATTGTGTGAACCATCATATTTGTATTGAGACAGAAGTGCAGTTTGAGTAACTCAATCTGTGATACTCATCTGGTCACTTACTCAACTACAGTTTATTTACCACTTCAGACTGTCACACTCTGGATCTAGCCAAGTAGATCTAGCCAACTTGTGTGTTGTGGTAAACTGGTCATCACTGTCAGTACTCTCAAATCTACATTGTTTGGACATTCTTGAGTGAATTGTGCATTTAGCAAAAATGAGTGACTTTGTTCTACCGCCATTCCAATTACAACCTCTAGAGTCCGCGGCTAAGCGGTGGGAAAGATGGCTCTTAAAATTTCCTCATTTCCTGGTGTACAAGGGTATCACTGATGAAAACAAAAAGACATCAGTATTGATACTGCATTTGGCAGATGATGCATTGGATGTTGCCACATCCCTAGGCATTGATGAAACTACAATGTTTGCCACTGCAAGAACTAGACTCACTGATTACTTTGCACCAAAGCGTAACAAGGAGTATGAAGTTTATCTGTTTAGGCAAGCATACCAAGAAGCAAATGAGACTATTGATCAGTTTCATACCAGACTTATCAGTCTATCCAAAAACTGTGAGTTTCATGATGTTGAAGCTGAAATCAAATCGCAGATTATTCAGAAGTGCCAGGTGGAGAAGGTTCGCCAAAAAGGACTTACTGAGCCAGATATGCAGCTGACAGCTCTTATGAAGTTTGCACGTACTGTGGAATCTACAAGTAGGCAAGGTAAAGTGATGGCCCAATCGATGCCTACTGCGACAACTACTACTGCAGCGACGGCTGAGTCGAAGGTCAACAAAGTGACGTCAAGGCCTCACATGTCAAGGGGACGAGGCAAAAATAGACAGTATGCACCAAGGTCTAAAGAAACATCCTCTAACAAGAAGACATCGTGTCCTGGCTGTGGGGGCACTCCTCATCAGAAAAGAGCGAATGACTGTCCCGCATGGGGAAAGAAATGCCATAAATGTTCTCGTTTCAATCATTTTCGTAATGTGTGTCAGCAATCTGGAACTAACTTTGTTCAGGCTGAACAGGGTGCAATGGCATCGCAGCCAGATGATGATGTCGAGTATCAGTATAACCTATATCACACAGCTGGTAGTAAAAAGGTCAAACCGTATACGGTATGTGTAGATCTAAATGGTGTTTCTACGAACATGGAAATTGATACAGGTTCTGGGGTAACAATTTTGAATGGTGTTCAATTTGAAAATGTCAAGAAGAGTAATCCTGATCTGGTGTTATGTAAAACTAACTTACCTGTACTTAAGATGTTTTCAGGTGCAAGTCTTCTTCCACTTGGTCGTGTGACATTGAATGTACAGCATGCAGGTCAGTCATTACAACTTGATGCATTGGTGGTTGAAGGGTATGGACCATGTCTACTAGGTCGTGATTGGATTGAACAGTTACGTCTAGATTGGTCATCTGTGCATGTACTCTCTGAGGTAGACTACAAGAAGTTGTTTCCAGAACTATTCAAACCAGGCCTTGGTAAGTTGAAAGGTTATGAAGCGAAATTGTACATTGACCGTGATGCTAAACCACAACAATTTCGAGCTAGGCCTCTACCTTGGTCATTCAAAAGCAAAGTTGAAGCTGAGTTAGATCGTCTTGAATGTGATGGTGTTATCAAAAAGGTTGAATTTGCAGATTGGCATGCACCTATTGTCCCAATTTTGAAACCAAATGGGGAAGTGCGTATATGTGGGGACTACAAACTAACTGTAAACAAAGCTGCTAAGGTTGATAAGTATCCAATTCCCAACATTGATGACTTGTATCAGAAGCTAGCTGGAGGTGTGTGTTTTTCTAAACTGGATCTTAGTCATGCATACCAACAAGTAGTCCTGAGTGAGGAATCTCGTGAGCTCACTACAATCAATACAACCAAAGGTTTATTCCAGTATACGCGTCTGTGTTTTGGGGTATCTTCAGCACCAGGTATCTTTCAGAGAATCCTGGAACAATTATTGCAGGGTATACCCATGGTGACGGTCTATCTGGATGATATTTTGGTGTCGGGCAGGACAAGGGAGGAGGCACATCAAAACTTGACGACTGTACTGGGTCGACTGCAGCAGGCAGGGCTTCGCCTAAGAGGTGAGAAGTGTGTTTTTCTCCGAGATTCCGTTGTCTATCTAGGTCACAAGCTGGATGCTCAAGGAATCCACCCGACTACCGAAAAGGTAGAAGCACTACAGAAGGCTCCGAGACCTACCAATGTGAGTGAACTCCGCAGTTACCTGGGGATGGTGAACTATTATCACAAGTTCCTTAGGGATCTTAGTTCCACACTCGCACCCCTGAACCAACTATTACAGAAGGAAGTTATCTGGAAATGGGGACCAGACCAAGAACAAGCTTTCATCAAATCGAAACAACTGCTGCTTTCGTCGCAGGTTCTGGTGCCGTACAATCCGTCATTGCCCCTGGTTTTGGGCTGTGATGCATCGCCGTATGGTGTAGGTGCGGTACTCTCTCATCGAATGTCTGATGGTTCAGACAAACCTATCGCGTTTGCATCCAGATCTCTGGCGCCGGCAGAGAAGAACTATGCCCAAATTGAACGCGAGGGACTGGCTATCATCTTTGGGGTAAGCAAATTCCATAAGTACATCTATGGACGAGAGTTTGTCATTGAAACAGACCATAAACCGCTGTTGGGTCCACTCAAGGAAGACAAACTTATCAGCCCGATGTCAGCGGCAAGGCTGCAACGTTGGTCATTGATTATGTCAAATTACCAATATAAACTAGAGTACAAGCCAGGCAAGTACCACGGAAATGCTGATGGACTTAGTCGTTTACCGGTAGCCATGCCGCCATCATCGGTACCTGTGCCTGCGGAGATCATACTCTCTTTCGAGGTCCTGGGATCTAGCATGGTGACTGCCCCACAGGTAGCTGCCTGGACTGCTAAAGACCCAATCCTGTCATCAGTACACCAGCATGTTGTACAAGGTTGGCCTTACGAAGTAAGGGAAGAGATATCTCCTTACTATCGCAGGAGGGAAGAACTATCTTCGGAACAAGGGTGCCTGTTGTGGGGCGCTAGAGTTATTATTCCGCCTCAAGCACGCGACAGGGTTCTCGAGGAATTACATGAATCACATCCAGGAATTGTAAGAATGAAATCTTTGGCTCGCAGCTATGTATGGTGGCCAGGTATTGATGCTGAGATTGAACGAAAAGTGAAAGAATGTCAGCAATGCCAAATACAATCAAAGTCTCCACCACCTTCCCAACTACATCCATGGGAGTGGCCAGGAAAACCATGGCATAGAGTCCATGTGGACTATGCAGGTCCTTTTGAAGGAAAAATGATTTTGGTAATTGTGGATGCACATTCCAAATACATTGATGCACATGTGATGAATACCTCCACATCGAAAGCAACTATCAACAAATTAAGACAGACTTTTGCCACTCATGGTCTTCCGGTGATGCTTGTCAGCGATAATGGTACCTGTTTCACCAGTTCAGAATTTAAAGACTTCTGCAAACAGAATGCTATCAAACATGTATGTACATCACCATATCACCCGGCAAGTAATGGTTTGGCCGAGAGAGCTGTGCAGACGCCCAAGGGAGGACTAAGAAAAACACCGGGAGAAGAACTTGAGGCTAGAGTATATCGTTTTCTAGCAAGGTATAGAGTCACACCACAGACCACCACTGGACAAACACCAGCTGAACTTTTGATGAAACGAAAGCCACGTTTCTTACTAGATGTACTGAGGCCCTCAGTATCAGCAAAGGTGTTAGAGAGACAATCAGCTGCAATTAAGAATCACCAGTCCACCAAGCGTGAATTCTATGTTGGAGATGCAGTATGGGTAGTGAACTTTGCTGGTATGCCCAAATGGATGCCTGGAGTATTAGAATCGAAATTAGGTCCTGTTACCTATACAGTACATCTCGAGGATGGACGACTGTGGAAAAGGCACATTGACCACATTCGTGTCCGAGTACCTACGGAGCCACATTATCGTGAGAACAACAACGATGTGGATGCTACTCCAGTGCCTACTTCCATTGCACACCCACCACCGATGGCCAGAGGCCCTGCTGCCATGCCTACCCCCAGTATTTCATCAACTGACCATAAGGCTAATCAGCAAGACATCGATGTGCCTCCTACACCTAATCTTCTGCCTCCTACACCAAACAAAACAACTCAAAAGACAGCTCCAGTTTTGACTCCCACTATTCGAAAGTCAACCAGACTAAGTAAACCACCAGAGAAACTGAATTTATAAAATGTTGAGTATGGTTATGAGTCAGGTAAAGAAACATTGAGTCAATGTAGTTAACATTGTGTGTATCTACAAATATAGTTTCTGTGACTATCAGTGAACGCAAAAAGCAAGCTACTCATGAAGTTTTAACTATACCTACTGTAACAGAGTATTGCCCATTATTTGAGTTGTAAAGGTATACAAAGAAACAACTAAAAAGGGAGGAGTATTATATATATACTCTGTGTTGTGAGACCTTAAATATATATTCTGTGTAGTGAGACCTGAAATAAAACGCTGAGCAGCACATGGAGTCGGCGATCCATAAGAGCAGTTACAGGTTGTTGTTGTCTGTATAATCAGAGTTAACTGAAGCCATCTTTCACCCAAATACACCACAATAATCAATATAAATGACATTGGCAAGGAAACTGACATTTCCTTGCCAATGCATGCATTTATATTCTTTGTCATCTGTCATAATGCTATGTTACCATCTGTCATAATGCTATGTTACACAAAGAAATATCTATCACAGCCTTGCAATGTAGGTATCATATTAATTGTCATGAAATACCTAATAAGATAGGATGTTTATTTCTATAGGTCACCATGATAGATTTTTCATAAAATCACTGTGAAGGTAGGAAGGTAACATGTTTTGATATTTTTTACTTAACAAAAATTGAAGCTCAAGCTATCACGGGAAGGCTTAGCCAAGGAATAGGTTTATGATATGTATACCAACAAATAGACCAGACTCTTAGCTATTTAACATTGATTTATCTATGAAGATCGGCCTGTTATTCACAAAGCAAGAGCAATTTCCATTTTCTGAGGTAGAAAAAAAAAGTTTTTTCCATACCAAACGCTCAGGTGTTAGGTCGCACGCCTCGTTTTCGGGTGGCCTACTGAGGTGGCCATTACAAGATGGCACCAGTGTGAAGAGGGTCTATGATATGTTTATCATTGAAGAACGAGCATGATACTACATATATACATATATCTAGCTCAACCTAGGTGATGAAAAGAAACTAGGAGTAAATGGTATGTTTATCATTGATGAATGAGCATGATATTACATATATGCATATATCTAGCTCAACCTAGGTGATCAAAAGAAACTAAGAGCAAATGGTATGTTCATCATTTACCGAGGTGAGAATTCTTTATATATAAATATATAGCAGTAAATCTACCACTGCTGGGGGTGAAGGAGAAAACTGGCTGCAGTGGGACCCGAATCAACAAAGTCTGACAACCTTGATATTACAAGTCCAGTGCTCTTTACCACTGAGCTAACTCCCCACCCTGGTCGCTTATGTTATGCTTGCGTGCAAGCATATCCGGTCTGCACCACGAGGAGGCGAGGCAACCAAGAGGGTGAACAGATTGTTAATTGCTGTCCACCCCAGCAGACCTAGGGGTAGGATAAAAAGACTTACCTCACACCCTGTAGCAGTGGCAGCAGCCTCAAAACAGTTCACCATCTTGGCCTTGAGGATGTCCAGTTCACCACGGGTTGGTGCCCGTATGTAAAACTCCATGGCTGTTACTTCTGGGATG
Source organism: Alentia gelatinosa (assembly GCA_950022655.1). Lineage (NCBI taxonomy): Eukaryota > Metazoa > Annelida > Polychaeta > Phyllodocida > Polynoidae > Alentia > Alentia gelatinosa. The sequence continues at coordinate 132,617,518 of OX465580.1, read as the reverse complement.
ATGTTTGGTTTAGATCCACCATTGGTAATCACACCTACAAATTTGTTGGCACAGACATTATTCTCTAATTTCAGCAGATAATTAGCAGACTTGAATAGAAATAGATCTATTGTTACATTCCAATTTCTCGATATGTGAAACATATGTGCACTTTCCCTTGGCCTAACTAATCATGATGGCTCCGGGTAAAACTCTGTTGGTTATAATCAACATGGTCGCTGCCATGCAGTAAACACAGAGCCAGGATATAACCTTGATCTCGAAGTATCGCCAGTCAGTCCACAGCTAGCGGTCATTGCAGTAACATCAGCAATAAAGCTTGTAACGGGACAAAGTTTTGGAGTCACTCATCTGGATTACTATCCGTAAACACGATAGTAACACTGGTGGAAAACTCATAAGATGCTCGGTACCATCTTCCTCAATAAAACACTGCTAAAAACACCTATCGCAGATTGGGGTCCCTCTTTTAGATCACTGTCCGTAAACACGATAACATTATAAAAATAGCAATTTATCATAAACTGATTACATTTAATGTGTATGAAAATAGTCCCTACTGATGTACCCTATAAAATATGATTACATATACCAAATTTGGTGTGCATCTGGTTTTTATGACTCAAAGGCATAGTATGAGCAGATATAAAAAAATAGAAAAATTGTAGAGAATCTGCGTACCATGGACTCGCCAGTTAGGTTTCATCTGTTGTCTCAGGCACGACACATTGTTGTAGGCCATCACTGCAGCGTCTAGAGCATTCAGACCCTTCCAGGGGCCTGCAGCAGCATGGCTGGCCCGTCCCTTGTATGTGATGTTCAACCTAATTTGAGAATAATTAAGTTTATATCAGTAAATACGATATATAGGGATATATGGGATTTTACTCATATGGGACTTTACTGTCCTATTGTGAATAACATGATATAATCTCATTAAATTCGCATTTGAATATAGGTAAAAATAATCATATGTACAAGTTCTTCCCAAAAGGTATATATTTCGAATATATATGATTTATAGATGAAAATGCACTGAATATATATATATATATATATATATATATATATATATGTGTGTGTATATATGAATATATATATTATATATAAAATTATGTATATATATATATATATATATATATATATATATATATATATATATATATATATATATTCATATAAATCACTATATACTATAGGTACAGTTAAAAGGGTTACACCATTACCATTAGAATTAAGCATGATGATCAATATTGAAAAGAAATATAACTAAGAAGTGGTTTGGCATATACATCATGATTTCCATACCTAACTACATCAATCGCTGAATTCTTACCCTGGATCCATCCTTATGCCTAAATATGTATCATATCATGATAAGCAATAAACAGTAAAAATGTTCTGGGAATGGAATAAAGCGAATTAATCTACAAACAGAGAAGTCCACATCAGCATAGACAGTAGAACCCCCCCCCCCCCCCCCAGCGGACACCCCGCGTAAGCGGACACCCCGCGTTAACTGACACCTTTGCTCGGAACGGTTCCCTCTATTAGATGTTTATTTTAACCCCGCGTAAGCGGACCCCCCGCGTGAGCGGACACTTTGGCCTGGAATGGAGGGTGTCTGCTTACGCGGGGTTCTATTGTATATATATATATATTTGCCAGGGATATCAGTTGTTGATATTGAAAATTAGAGAGATTAAATATTCTATCATGTAAAATGTACTTCCTCAGAGAGACTGGGACTACACAGAAAACACATGGTTATTGGCCATGGAATGGGGATGTGGTGTGCTTTGATTTACAGCCTCTTATTATATTTGTTTATTTGAGATGAAGAATTGGTGACAGAAATAAGCCAGCACATGAAATAGTCACTGAATATTGTGGTAAAGTTTATGAAATAAGATCGTGATTGACTCACTTTCTAACAGACTGGCAGGATCATAAAGAAAAATGAAAATATTCAAAAAAAAACATCAAATCTATAAAAATGAAGGAGAAATAAGGCATGGACTGCACCATCACTGATTATTTGACACCATTGTGCAGTCATTGATCACCAAAGACAGACTTTTAGGGTACCTCAAATAATGGCTACCATATTCATCAGCCAATGGAAACGGGCCTTATGCCTCTGCATGTATCTGGATATGTTTTTGAATAATTTTGAGATCTAATCAGACCAGAAGAAACATCTTAAAGCATAAAGAACAAGTGTGATATTCTAAAGCAGTATTCCACCTACTAGACGCTAGCCCAGGCTGGCATCTGTACACCAACCACAAAGCGTTTGCCAGATCTGGGCCTTGTTTTTTAAGTCACGACAATCGTTATTGGCGACATCGGCCAGGCGGGAGTGTCCTATAGAGCCACGATCGTAGAAGCTACGACAAATGTGTTGTATCAACGACATCTAGAGAGCTCAAATGTGTTTTTTAGTCACGACACCCTGTGCCTAGCCAAGCAGAAAGTGTCGCCAACTATGTCGTAGGGCTAAGACAATTTTAGACATGTCGTAGCAAACACGGAACTTAACTTCCCGTGGGAATTAAGCAATGAAACTTTTACACCAGTAAGGTATACATATAACCTATAATCGTACTAAATATGAAGAAGGTTGTCCTCTTCGTTCTGAAGTTATCGGCATTTGAATTTCGTCATAGCAGTCGTCTGCTCTGGTGGCCAGTGTATTTCCCCCCCCCATCTCCGCTAATTTATGCAGCGACCTTGACATTGTCTGCGTATGGGGGGAAGGGGGGGGGGGGGGGGTGGGAGGGGGACTGGCCACCAGAGCAGACGATTGCTATGACGAAATTCAAACGCCGATAACTTCGGAACGCTACGGCCGTTTTTCTTCATATTTGGAACGATTATAGGATATATGTATCCCTTACTCGTATTAAATTTCATGACTTAATTCCGTCGGGAAGTGGAAGAATGCTCTATATACGCAGAGTGATGTGTTATAGAACCTAAGACAGTTCTATACTTGTCGTTAGCGCCGACACTTTGAGCTCCGATCGTATGCGGCAGGCTACGACACCGTCTATAGCACATCGGCCATTTTGTATCACCAAAAAGTGTCTTGGTCTCAAGGGACGATCTTAGGCCATCGTGGATCTACGATATCGTGACTAAAAAACAGGGCCCTGGCCCCTGTTTTTCAGTCACGACAATCGTTATGAACGACATGTTTTTGCTGTGAGTGTGCTATAGTCGCAACATTTTAGGGGGTTGAACAATTATCGCCGCTCTACGACACGTAGGGCAGTGTGAGGTGTGCTATAGTCATGACAAAAGTAAGATCACGTGGGTCTCCCAAACTGTCGTAGGCCTAAGACATCTATGGACATGTCATACCGAATGCGCAACTTCACTTCCCGTAGGAATTAAGCGATGAAATTTTAACATGAGTAAGGTATACATATAACCTATAATCGTCCCTATGAAAAGGATCAGCTGCACCGTTCCGACGATATCGGCGTTTGAATTTCGTCATAGCAATCGTCTGCTCTGGTGGCCAGTGTAACCCTACCTCACATGACCTTAATTACCGGGAGGTGGGAGGGTGCAATGGCCGGCAGTCAAAAGTTCCTCCCGGCGAGATACGTCGACGGCATTTTGGCGTTGCCGGGACTGCCGGGGTGATGGTGTAAACCTAGCATAAACAAAGCACCGCTTGTTGGCGCAGATTAGTATCTCATGTATTGGAATTGATAACCTCTCACATCAACTCAAGATTTCCCCTCCTGAGAATTACTCATCTTTAAAAAATCCTTATTTTACACTCACGAATCCATAGCAAACTTGAGAGGTCTAGTGTTGGTGATGCGAAAGGGGTGAACCATCATAGCTAGATGGAGGCCGGAGAAGGCGTGCTGGTCTAGGAGATCAATCTTGCCCCCTGCCCCTCCCTCCTCTGCTGGGCATCCCAAAACCGTCACCTTGCCAAAAACAAAAAAAACAGGTTTGTTGATGTGTATTGAGTCAGACTCTTCTCATTTTAAAAATCTTGGTAAAAGTTTCTGGTCTTTTTTGAATATATAGAAGAATATTGTATATCTTTAAGAATTTTTATGATTATTTTTTCGTTTGTTTGTTTGGGTAGTTTAACGTCTACTTTGTTTAATCAGACTTACTTTGGATTTGACCAAATCTATGAGATGAGTTAAGGTAGAAATCTTTTTCACACTTTTTAAAATCCCCAAATTCTCAATTTCAGCAGATTTCGGCATCGGTAGGTCATTAAGTGCATAACCCATGATGTATCATTGAAGTGTTGAGCCACTTAGTGAAGCTAAACTCATAACATCCTGGGGGCCGTTCACTAGTAGGGGGGTCAAAGCGAGAGGTAGGACTGCAACAGTGGCACCAACAGTGGCACCAACAGTGTCAATCCCAAATTTGCGTTTCATCAGTGGTCTCGCTGTTGAGGTGGGACTAACTCTCACTGTTGGAGCAGGTTTCGCTATGCACACGCATTTGACTTTCGAAATTTATTCGTCGACAGGCCGGGATGACGTGGAATTTCACCCCTTCCCATAGGAATTAAGTGATGAAATTTTTACACAAGTATGGTATATATATAACCACGCCGTTCCGAAGATATCAGCGTTTGAATTCTGTCATAGCAAATACTGCATTTCCCGCCGGCCTCTGGGGGGAGACAAAAAGAACAGCCGAAACACCGCCGCACTACGGAGGGAGTGAAAAAGAACAGCGACCAACGCAAATGCACGGGGGCACCCTCTCGCTTACAGCAGCTCCACAGTGGCACTAACAGCGAGACCCTCTGGGACCTGTTTCACTAGTCTCGAGATAGTGACATACTGGGGACATAAACAAGGGCGGCAACAGCGGCAGTAATAGCGCAACCACTATTTTCCTGTTGCAGAAGCCATGTGTCGCTGTTGTGTCGCCAGTGTGTCACAACCACCTAAAATCACGTGTTCTCACGTGGTACACAATGTGAGTTTGGCTGTTGGTCATCTTTGTTTTTCTGACTGATCAACAGATGGTGTGTGGCTATATGTTTTTTTGTTTTTATATAGATTCAGTACAAAATGTATAAACAAATTTTAAAAGACTAATCTGAATTATATTAGTGTTATATGTGTAAACAATATGTCCTTTTCTGTTTGTTTACATTTTGATGGTTTGTTTACATTTTGCATGCTCGCTTCCACTACTGTGCCCATTCGCCGAGTCAGCCTGGAAGTAGGTGGCGCTACGAACCCCCATCTAGCCATCGAGGCAGCCATCTTGGGACGTATATTTCTGATAGTATTTAATATGTTAGGATTTGTTAAATGATTCTCAAGTAATGCACTTGACCAAATCAGTCTTCCCTCGAAGTTTCAGATCAAATGATCATGTAATTGCCTCACTTTAGACTGAAAACGCGATGTCAACAAATCGTCGAAACAACCGATTTTCTTTGAGTTGGAACGTTTGAATCATGATTGGATGGTGTAAATAGTTATATCTTAACTATTACATATAGCGATTGTACATGAGAAAGTCAATAAATTTAGTTCTTCACTATTTTATACTCTGACAGCACTTTGTGGTCACCAGCAAGATGGCGGATTGTGTCCGTTGTCAGGGAAATTTGCATAATTTGGAGGGGATTTTAAACTGGAAGTCACCAGATGACTCGGAGAATGGCAATAGGGTGGTCAAGGTACTGACTCTATATCCATAAGATCAGTTATAATGCTTTTTATGATGATTCCTTTTGTATTTTCCACTAATTTCATAATTCATCTTTGGATTCTGTATTTCAATGTCCTGCATGCCGTAGTTCATGATAACTGAGCACTAAATATTGCCGTAATTGAAGAGATGTCATCCACCCGCCATTTTACAAATTTTCCGCAGTCCCTTTTCTGTCAAACTCTCGTCCAATCAGATTGCGTTATTATGCCTAGTGAGTCTCTGACAACGCATGCGAGAGGGTATACCCTCTCGCGAATAGTGACACAATAGAGGCGGTAACAGTGACATCACAGTTGGTTCTGAAACACGACATTCCACTGTTCACCCATGTCTTCTCTGTGACGTCGCAAACTGTGTTGTCACAGGACTAGTGAAACAGGCCCCTGCACTCATGAAACGGGTTCTGCCACTGTTGGTGCTGCTTGTATCCCAAGTGCCGTTCACGCTTGAGTGCACCTACTAATGAAACGCAAACTGCCTCTTTGCTGCCACTGTTTCAAACAGCGAGACTTATAGCTCCTAGTGAAACAGCCCCCTGTTGTGTAGAATGAACTGAGAAGTTTGTTTGTTTGTTTATCTATTTAACGTCCCAGGTGACCCTGAGAGTATATGGGGACTTACTCATGGTTCAGCTTTTCTCGCTGGTTTTACACCACAAAGGTGGTGATCGAATCTATGTGATGAATTCAGGTAGAAATCTCACACCTGCTCATTTACCGAAGTGAGAGTACTTTTAGATCCCACACCACATAGACATGGTATGAGAAGGACTGGCCTTTGATATAGCAGTAAATCTACCACTGCTGGGGGTGAAGGAGAAAGGTGGCTGTACACCACACCACATAGACATGGTATGAGAAGGACTGGCCTTTGATGTAGCAGTAAATCCACAACCTTGGGATTACAAGTCCAGTGCTCTAACCACTAAGCACCCCCAATGAACTGAGAAAAAATAGTCTTAAATCAGAAGGAATCTTATAGAAATGTGCAGGAAGCTAATGAGGTTGGTTGGGCAAATACACCATGAATCTGATCACGTAGTGATTTCAGGGTACGGTGCCAAGCCAAGGTCTCATCCCGGAATTTTTATTAAGGCATCATTTAAAGATAAAAAGAACATCAACAAACTACTTTGGGTCTTCTTAAGAATTTAGGTAGAAATCTCACACCTGCTCATTTACCGAAGTGAGAGTTGTTTTAGTTCCCACACCACATAGACATGGTACCAGAACGATTGGCCTTTGATATAGCAGTAAATCTACCACTGCTGGAGGTGAAGGAGAAAGGTGGCTGTACACGATAGCACATAGACATGGTATGAGAAGGATTGGCCTTTGTAGTCTACCATTGCTGGGGATGAAGGAGAAAGGTGGCTGCAGTGAGAGTCAAACCCACGACCTTGGGGTTACGGGTCCAGTGCCTAACCACGGAGCGGACTCCCCATCACCCGAGAATAATAGGAGAATACCGGGAATAGTATAAAAACCTTTATCCTACCCCTAATAAAAAACCGCCATAGACTTAACATAGGGAAATTTTATGTGGCAGGCTGTGACATAAAGTGTTTTTTATGCCACTAGAGTAATAACAATATTGACCAATCAGAGAGCAGGATGTCAGCTACTATGAAAAAAAGTTGGTCATTGACTCAATATTTATCTTTTAGTAATACAAAAGAATAGACGGGGTAGGATAAATACGAAACCGAACTCGAGTTAGACCTGTCAGTGTCTATGCCACTCTGGTCAGGTCTGGCATAAACATTGTCAAGTCTAACTCTCGTTCGGTTTCTACTAAGTATGCAATATACATACACAATATTGACTGATTAAAGATACCCGCGGCAGCATGCTCTGAGGAGTTGATGCGATATCCGAGTACATGCGAGGGTCAACTCCAGGAATTTAGCCTGGAATGGAGGGTGTCCACTTACTGTATTTAGAAGGAACCTCACGAGATGAAAATAACTTGGTCCATACTCTACCAAGTTCAACTGCAGAGTAATTCGCGAAGCGAAGCTGAGTGAATTATGTAGCAGTCAAACGAGGTGGAGTGCAGACCAAAGTTATTTTCACCGAGTGGGCTTCTGATTTGATCTCAGCCCGTATGTATTTATTCATAGAATAACTCACCAAATTACCCATTGAGTATTGGGTACACTACCTTCACGGCCGTGGAGTACGAGTTCCTAACATTAAGCCTATGGAGAAAAATACCAGGGTAAGATAATCTACTAGAATCATAGCAGGGCCCAGTTTTTCAGTCATCACAAGATTGCCCAACGATTCCCTAAGATCGTCCAGTGAACGCACGACATTTTGGACGAGGAAAAGATGGCCGGTGTCCTATAGACAGTATCGTAGCGGGCCATGAGATATCGGCGCGAAAAATGTTGTTCAGAACGATTGTCTTAAAAAAAGCCATAGAAGTATGCAGGGTGTTTTTCAGTCATGACAATTGTTATAAGCGATACTTACAGATTGGGGAATGCGCAGCAGAAGGTTTTGCAAAAGTTGTGAAATTTCGAGTATAGGAACACGAAATATATATAGAAATATTCTCCCAAAATATTTTCTAATTTCAATAAATTTTAGCATCTGAAAAAAGAATTACAACTGCCCATTGTACCTGTATGACATGTCCACAGATGTCGTTGGTTCCAACACATTGGACGACATTTTCAACTTTTATTCCCTACGATTGTCGTGACTATAGGACACCTAGAAGCGCCTTACGTGTCATTGAGCGATGATCGTTGGACGATCCTCTAAGATAGCACGTCTATAGGACACTGATGGCTAAAACATGTCAGAGTGGCTGATCTTCTTCATATCTGGTACGATTGTAGGTTATACACATGCCTTACTCGTGTTCAAGTTCCATCGCTTAATTCTTATGGGAAGTACGGGAAATCCTCTATATACGCACAGTGAGGTTTGATAAAACCTAAGACAATTCTATATTTGAGACACTTTTAGCGGCGATCTCACGTGGCGCACTACGATACTCTCTAAAGCACACCGGCCATCTTTTGTCTTGCAAAATGTCTTACAATCGCTGAGATATCTCCGCTTACAAGACTAAGATCATGTTGTGACAGAAAAACAGGGCCCAGGGGCCTGTTTTTCAGACAGCGACATCTTTATTTGTAGTGATCACTGTTCAGCTGTTATGATCACTGTTGGTCCAAGGCCCATTCAAAAATAAAAGCATGTCTCACATGTATATCACTCAACAGTAAATTGTGAAATTTGGTAATTAGATAAAACAGATATAGATAATTCATCGCAGTAAATATTGTTTCATTTGATGCAGTGGAAGTGTATAAAATGAAATATGCCACCATTTGGGCTAAATGGTCACCAACTTCTCACAACTCTGGAACCCAAAAGAGTGACCATGACAGTTTACCCCTCTAAATGGTTGCACATGTTATGACGACTTATCTCTGGAACCCAAAGGTCTCCAAACGGTCACTAACTGGTCACTATAGGAAATGGTCACGACCAGAAAACAGGCCCCAGGTGTCTACGAGAATTCAGAGGGCACATACATAGTGACGGCCAGTATGTAGGGCCTGGTGTTGTCCTTCGGGCTGGGATGCGCCATCATGGCCACATGCACACTACTGAAGTCCTCTAGGAGCTCACACTTCCCACCAGAACCCTCCTCAGCAGGCGTGCCTAACACTGTTACCTGTAGGATGAAATGGTAATTATAGAGGGCACATAGCTACTGTGCTATGGAAGTGGCCATCTTGAAGCTCAATGCCATCCAAAACACCAAGGCCCTGTTTTTCAGTAACGACATCGTCGGGCAACGATACCCACGACATTCTGGAAGACACAAAATGGCCGCTGTTCTATAGACACGATCGTAGTGCGCCACTCACGATCGCCACGAAAAATGTCGGCGGCTACAACAAGTATAGAACTGTCTACAACACATCACTTTCTCCACTTCCCGACGGAATTAAGCAATGAAATTTTAATACGAGTAAGAGATACATATAACCTATAATCGTTTCAAATATGAAGACAAACGGCCGTATCGTTTCGAAGATATCGGGGTTTGAATTTTTCACTCCCTCCGTGCATTTGCGTTGGTCGCTGTTCTTTTTCACTCCCTCCGTAGTGCGGCGGGGTTTCGGCTGTTCTTTTTGTCTCCCCCCGAAGGACAGCGGGACACTGGCCACCAGAGCAGTATTTGCTATGACAAAGTTCAAACGGCGATATCTTCAAAACGGTGCAGGCGATTTTCTTCATATTTGGTACGATTATAGGTTATATGTATGCCTTACTCGTGTTAAAATTTCATCACTTAGTTCGAACGGGAAGTGGAGTTGTCCATTCTGTACGACATGTCCATAGGTGTCATGAACGGACGACACTTTGGGCGACATTTTCAGTCACTTGACCCCACGATTGTCGTGACTGAAAAACACGTCTGTATGCCCTGCGACTCTTACACTCACCACATATCGCCTGTTCACTATAGTGTCGTGTCTATCGAACACTGACAGCAAAAACACGTCGCCCATAACGATTGTCGTGACTGAAAAACAGGGCCCAGGTGGCGGGACCAATGATCAATGGATTTTATCAAAAATATTTTTTGGGCTTGCCATGTAGGAATTTTAGACTCAATAATATTTATGTATTATAACAACTGATAACAGTGGTTCTCCCTCCCCCAGTCTACAGTGACGCCATCTTATGATTTCCTGGCGGAAGAGGATAGAACTAGCAATCACTCTGTGGCCTATAGAACAGGGCCCTGTTTTTCAGTAACAACATTCGTAACTTATGACATGTATCTGCCGCCAGTGTGCTAGAGAGCTACGATCGTAGAGTGGGTGCGACACTTAGTGAAGATACGACACTTAACGAGGTAAAAGGTGTGTTATAGTCACGACACTCGGTGGCCAATGGAGCGGAAATAGTGGCCATAAGTGTCTTATGTCTGAGACCACTCTGGACATGTCGTACCAAACGCGGAACTTCACTTCCCGTAGGAATTAAGCGATGAAATTTAGCACAAGGTATACATATAACCTATAATCGTACCAATATGAAGAAGATCAGCCATAGTGTTCCGAAGATATCAGCATTTGAATTTTGTCACAGCAAATACTGCTCTGGTGGCCAGTGTACCCAGCACTTCCCGCCGGCCTCCGGGGGGAGACAAAAAGAACAGCCGAAACCCCGCTGCAATACGGAGGGAGTGAAAAAGAACAGCGTCCAACGCTAAGCACTGAGGGAGTGAAAAACTCAAACGCCGATATCTTCGGAACGTTATGTCTTCTTCATATTTGGAACAATTATAGTTTATATGTATCCCTTACTCGTGTTCAAATTTCATCGCTTAATTCGTATGGGAAGCACAGGAAATCCACATTGACGTTTTATAGAACCTAAGACAGATCTATACTTGTCTTAACTTCCGATACATCTCGCATTTGATTCAACCTACGACTTTTTTGTGTCATAGAAAATATCATAGAATCTTGATCCGATCTGAGGCGATCATAGACTTGCGATATCGTGACTAAAAAACAGGGCCCTGGTTCGAGAATCGTAAGAATAAACAATACTCTATGAGTTTGGATGCGCTGCGTTCATCATCAAGGCAAAGCCGAGTGATGTTTACGGCCTTTCCAAACGAGTGGAGTATTGTGTATTTTATGAATAATCCGGTGCTGGATTTATCTCACCCCCTTTCTTGACATTAAATAGCATCACAATATCAGAATAGTTCAAATCCAGTTGGTAAATATACACTCCTCAGACTTCCCTCCAGCTCTGACCAAACAGGGACCGGTTTTTTAGATGCGACAATCGTTAATAGCGACCGTTTTGTAACTATCATATATTTTACGATAATCATCGAACCTTTGGGGCCAATGGTCGTTGTATTCATCTTGAAAACTCAAGATATCTTTAATTATCGCTATCAACGATTATCGCATCTAAGAAAATGGTCCCTGTTCTAGGGGCACTTACTGCATTATCACTCTAAATTATGAGTAACCCTATCAAGCGGAAGCAGGATTTTCATTGGTCAACACAAATTTCAGTTCGTTAGAGTTGGTCAGTGGCTTCGATAATCTGCAGTCATTCTGAACTGACTGATTCTCACCTACTCACTGATTTTCCGAGATATGACTCATTTCTTCAATGACAATGTCAATCAAGTTTGATTTTAACCATGGCATATTTTATCAATGGGGTAGTTTTCACTTAGCCAATGTACTATTTCTTGTAAGTGACGTTAACAGCCATGAAAATGTTGCCAATGTTGTGCACCGTAGATTTAACACTAGAAATATGCTACAAATAAAGATAAAACTCTCCGTACACATTCAGGTCTAATCTCCAAGTGACTATGGCACAAAATCAATATCACTTACCGGAAACAGTCAAAACAGCATGATTCGGTATAGTAGAAACTGAGCCATTGCCGATGACAAATTTTGACTCTATCGTACTGAAATTGGTTGATATCTGGGAGCTGTTTCACTAGTAGTGGAGTGAAAGCAAGAGGTGAGACCGCAACAGCGGCCCCAACAGTGGCACCAACAGTGTCAATCCAAAATTTGCGTTTCATCAGTGGTCTCGCTTTTGAGGTGAGACCAACTCTCACTGTTGGCACAGGTCTCGCTATGCACACGTGTTTGACATTCAAATTTATTCGTCGACTGGCCGCGATGACGTGAAATTTCACCCCTTCCCATAGGAATTAAGCTATGGAAATTTTACACGAGTAAGGTATATATATAACCTATAATCGTACCAAATATGACACCGTCTATAAAACACCGGCCAAGCCGTTCTCAAGATATTGGCGTTTGAATTTTGTCATAGCAAATACTGCACTTCCCGCCGGCCTCCGGGGGGAGACAAAAAGAACAGCCAAAACCACGCCGCACTACGGAGGGAGTGAAAAAGAACAGCGACTAACGCAATCGCACAGAGGGAGTACAAAATTCAATCGCCGATAACTTCGGAACGGCGTGGCCGATTTTCTTCATATTTGGTACGATTATCGGTCATATGTATACCTTACTCGTGTACAAATTTCATTGCTTAATTCTCATGGGAAGTGGGTGAGACTATTCTATACGCGTAACAAACGAGAGGGAAGACCCTCTCGCTTACAGCAGCTCCACAGTGGCACTAACAGCGAGACCCATTTACTAGTGAAACGGTCACTGCCACTGTTGGTGCTGCTTGTGTCCCAGGTGCTGTTCACGCTTGACTGCACCTTCTAATGAAACGCAAACTGCCGCTTTGCTGCCACTGTTACAAACAGCAAGACTTGTAGCTCCTAGTGAAACAGCCCCCAGGTTGGTAAGTTTTAATTGACTGGTTTATCGTCTTAGATATCATATTAGTCAGGGACAAGCTTTTCAGGGACACATTTTGCCATTTGAAACCTGGAGCCTGTTTTTCAGTCATGATCACTGGTGATATTGACCAGTTGGGAGACCATTGGGTTCCAGAGACAAATGGTCATAACATTTGCGACCATTTTGAGGGGTAAAAGGTCTTGGTCACTGTTTTCTGTTCCAGAGTTGTGACCATTTGTTGACCATTTTGCCCAAATGTATGATATTCATACTAAAACTTATCAAAATTAAAAGATATTTGCAGAGGAGGATTCTATATGGATGTCAAACCTTTATCCAAAATTACATAATTTTCCAATGATTATCTTATTCATAAGAATTGCTTCACCAAAGCCAGTGACAACTGCTGACACTGCACTGCTTGACTGCCTTGTTTATATCCTACTGCAGTACTCAACCCTAAGTTGGTGTGATAGTTTCATACTTCTAAATCGCTGATTCCACCGATCACCCGAAACTTGCTGAAATGAAAATCGGGAAATTTTGTATAAGCAAAGCTGGTGGTGGAAGCGCCCAATTTTTTCTGGTAATTTCGGACGCGTATATATACTTTATCATGCGAGAAATTTCACCATATAAGATATTCTTTGATACATTCCAAGGAATTCAGAAACTTCCCGATAAAGCTTCTAGTCTGGTGGAATCACCCGTTAATTGGAATATTTCATTTCATACACTTCCACTTCATCACATGAAACAATATTTACTGCAGTGAATAATCCATGCCTGTCAAATCTGTCAAATTTCATAATATTCTGTCAAGTAATATACACATGAGACAAGTTTTTGTGTTTGAATGGGCCTTGGACCAATAGTGATCAAAAGACCCCCAACAGTGACCAGCTCTGAGGAACACCTTTCAGTCATGATCACTGTTTTGGTCTCCCAAACTGTCACTCTTTTGTGATCACAACTAATAAAGACGTCACTGTCTGAAAAACAGGCCCCTGACTTCAGAGGAATAATGTAATTGCCAAGCCACCTCTGTGTAGTTTTGTGTGAATCTCCCTTACTTTGCCCTACAGAGAAAGTTTGGTATGGGTATTTGTGTGCGTGGCCAGGGATGAGCCATCATGGCCAAGGAGAGGCCGGTGAAGAGGCCATCATCTATCAGCTTGACCTTTCCTCCCCCGCCCTCCTCTGCTGGCGTGCCGAGCACCAATACCTTCATATTTAAAAATAAATCATAAAAAAGAGAAATAAAGATAAAGTGCTGATTCCACCTAACAACGGAAACCTGCCAAAATGGAGATTTGGGCAAAATCAGAAAAGAGTAAGCATAGTTGGCGGTGGAAGCGCACACTTTTTTGGGGGTTAATTTCGGGCGCTAATATGATTTATTGTGCGAGTACATTCACCATGTAAAGATATTCTTTGATATATTCCAAAGAAACCAGAAACAGGCCTCCCAGTGCCCTGCTTCCCCAATATAGGTTTTATAGTAGGTTTTGAAAATCAAAATATAGGTTTTTACAGGTTTTTCAAGGCCCAAAACATAGGCTTTTATAGGTGTTTATGGTTAGCATATTCAGCATAATAAGAGTCAAAATATAGGGAATTGATTATTTTCAGTTCCTGATTTCTAAATAATGTACCTAGTACTAAATTGCAGAGTGTGAGGATGTCTGGCTCATCAGGTTATACCCAGGAAACATGTATATATGCATCTTGAGTTTCCAACAGGCAAGCCAGCCCAGCAAAATGTCACACCAACTGTTGATTCAATACTTTAATGATCTCTTAAATAAATTGATAATGTGGATTTCTTGTCATTTGACAATCTAACTTTGTGTCAAGTTAACTTCTAAAATTTCCTGTACACATCAATCTACATGGCAGTGAAAATATAGGTTTTTATAGGTTATATAGGTTTTAAAGGCTCAAGAATCAAAATATAGGTTTTTATAGGTTTCATAGGTTTTAAAGGTTTCATTGGGAGGCCTGTAGAAACTTTATGATAAAACCTTAGTGTGGTGGAATCAGCACTTAACAGGTGAATCAACAATAGTAGACTGCAAAAAGGGAAGAAACAGTAGGAACCTGCATATAGTACATGTGCATAGTAAAGGGGAGAGTGGTGAAATAATTTTCTGAAAATTTTTTCTACATTTTTTCCATTAATGGAATAGTGGTGGTGAGGGGTTTGTATGTTTATTTGTTGTTTGGGTAGTTTAACTTCTAATATGTTCTATTAGACTTATTTTGGGTTTGACCGAATCTATGAGATTAATTCAGGTAGAAATCTCACCCCTACACATTTGCCGAGGTTAGAGTTCTTTTACTTCCCATACCACAAAGACATTGTATGAGAAGGACTGACCTTTGATATAGCAGTAAATCTATCACCGCTGGGGGTGAAGGAGAAAAGTGGCTGCAGTTCGACCCAAACCCTCAAAGTCCTACAACCTTGAGATTATGAGTTCAAGGCCCTGTTTTTTAGTCACGACATTTGTAACTTACGACACATATTTGCTGCCAGTGTGCTATAGAGCTACGATCTTAGGCTGGCTGCGACACTTGCCGTGGATACGACACTTAGGGAGGTAAAACGTGTGCTATAGACACGACACTCGGTGGCCAATGGACCGGAAAGTGTCGCCATAAGTGTCGTAGGTCTAAGACCACTCTGGACATGTCGTACCGAATGCGCAACTTCACTTCCCGTAGGAATTAAGCGATGAAATTTTAACACGAGTGAGGTATATATATAACCTATAATCGTACCAAATATGATGAAAAAGGGCCCCACCGTTTTGAAGATATCGGTGTTTGAATTTCGTCATAGCAAATGATGCTCTGGTGGCCAGTTTATCTCTCCCCTCAGGTGATCTAATTTATGCGGCGACCTTGACATCGACTACGCTTACTTCACTCTTCAGCAGAGATTCCGCGCGCTATACCCCAAAAGATCTGCTAGGAGAGTGCTTGTACCATATCGGATCATAGCACGATGTTTCAAATTCAAACGCAGATTTCTTCGGGACGGTAAGTCCGATCTTCTTCATATTTGGTACGATTATAGGATATATGTACCCCTTACTCGTCTTAAAGTTTCATAGCTTAATTCCGTCGGGAAGTGGAGAAATCTTCTATATACGCACAGTGATGTGTTATAGAACCTAAGACAGTTCTATACTTGTCGTAATGGCCGACATTTTTCGCGGCGATTGTCCCTGGCGCACTACGACACCGTCTATAAAACACCGGCCATCTTTTGTCGTCCAAAAAGGTCGTAGATCGGCTGTGCGATCGCAGGCCTGCGACACTCACAAATGTCGTGACTAAAAAACAGGGCCCAGTACTCTTTACCACTGACCTAACTCCCCATCCCGGTCGCTTTAGTTTTGCTTGCATGCAAACATATCCAGCCTGCATCACGTGGAGGTAAGGCAACCAAGAGGGTGAACAGATTGATCATTGCTGTCCAACCCAGCAGGCCTTGGGTGGAGACTGGCTGGGCTATGATTGGATGTCGGCAGGGTTGGGCGGAGTCTGGCTGGGCTATGATTGGGTGTCGGCAGGGTTGGGAGGAGTCTGGCTGGGCTATGATTGGATGTCGGCAGGGTTGGGTGGAGACTGGCTGGGCTATGATTGGATGTCGGCAGGGTTGGGCGGAGTCTGGCTGGGCTATGATTGGATGTCGGCAGGGTTGGGCGGAGTCTGGCTGGGCTATGATTGGGTGTCGGCAGGGTTGGGCGGAGTCTGGCTGGGCTATGATAGGATGTCGGCAGGGTTGGGCGGAGTCTGGCTGGGCTATGATAGGATGTCGGCAGGGTTGGGCGGAGTCTGGCTGGGCTATGATCGGGTGTCAGCAGGGTTGGGCGGAGTCTGGCTGGGCTATGATTGGATGTCGGCAGGGTTGGGCAGAGTCTGGCTGGGCTATGATTGGATGTCGGCAGGGTTGGGCGGAGTCTGGCTGGGCTATGATTGGATGGCGGCAGGGTTGGGCGGAGTCTGGCTGGGCTATGATAGGATGTCGGCAGGGTTGGGCGGGGGCTGGCTGGGCTATGATAGGATGTCGGCAGGGTTGGGCGGGGGCTGGCTGGGCTATGACCGGTTGACGGTGGGGTTGGTCTGGAGTATGGTCGGGACCCAGCAGTGTTGTGCCGGGGTACAGCTGGATGGGCTGGGTCTGGCAGGGCTGTGGTCCGGTGCGGGCAGGTTCGGGCCTGGGTATGGCTGGGTGTGGCTGATTTGCAGATATTATGGAATTAGTAGGTATAAACATGAATGAAAAACTTGAAACTTTGGATATTATTTATCCCAAAAGAAGCTGCACTTGCACCCTTGACTTCGAGTGAAATCTGTCAGATTTCCTTAAGATAAAACAGATCAGTTTGTTTTAGGCCTACTATTATCGAAACAGAATGACATAGAAATAACTTTAAAATATATGCAATACAGTGAACTTAAGACACAAAGTATCTCATACTTATCTATCCTTATCTATGTGTAATATAATCAGTATGGATAGTAGTTATATCTGATATGGCAGAGGAGTACATATAGATAAAATATGAATAATGCACAAAAGATTATAAAATGTCAAGTATTAGACAGACCATACATATCTATCTGTTAAACACATCATGAGACAAGTTCTACAACTCATTCAATGTTAGAATTTGTTCTGAATACCTGCAGTGATAACCTCAGCAATGTTTATCATAGAGAGCATAGAACTCTTACCTTGCCCAGTTTCTGTCCGTGCTTTT
This sequence comes from Alentia gelatinosa, assembly GCA_950022655.1. NCBI lineage: Eukaryota > Metazoa > Annelida > Polychaeta > Phyllodocida > Polynoidae > Alentia > Alentia gelatinosa. The sequence continues at coordinate 132,599,671 of OX465580.1, read as the reverse complement.
CAGCCTCCTGTAGAGCAGCCTTGATACCCGCACCAGCGCCTACACCCACCTCAGCAATGAGGTTATGACCGCAGGCATGACCGATGTCTGGCAGAGCATCATACTCGGATATAACAGCTACGTTTGGTCCCTCCCCACCATACTCTGCACGGAAAGCCGTCTCCAACTTGTACTTTCGCTCCACGGGGAACCCTATCCAAGAACCAATTTTTCATTCATTAAATTCTCCAAGATACAATAAGGCATTCATAGGATAACTGATTTAGTATGTTTCTTCAAAGTTTGTCATTTATGTAAAGGGTTACAATTAAGAAAATGGATAATTTGTATGTTAGAAAATAGTAATAATAATTCCTGTCATTCAGCAAATTCCATGATATTTAATAGAATAACAGCTTTTATTCTAAAATTGATATAAACCAAAACATGGATCATGGTAATGATGTATTCATAACTCACCTTTCGACTAATTATTAAGAAAAAAATCTTTTAAACAATAAAAAAATCGATGCAAGCGCCATGCATTGTTTATAGAAAATAGTTTCTATAATGCCTGTCAGGTGGCTGAAAAGGCGTATTCTCCTAGGGGAATATGGCTTTCCCTATTCTACATAGTAGCGATCTGTAGGCTCCATAGGCTTAGTATGGCGACTCTGTATTGGGTGGGTAATAAACTGCTTTATCATACTCCCGACTATTATCACATACCTTGGTTTTCTAGGAAGTTGCACAAGACATCATGAGCACTGTGTTCCTTGTAAGCCAATTCAGGTTTTTCCCATATGGCTTTACTGACGCCATGAAGGTCACTCGCCAAGCGATCTATCGTCTCACACGCAACACGCTTCAAGTCTGCCAATGACGCCATCACAGCAACTGCAAAACAGTATTACTGCTCTTTATTGCTACGTACTTTTATTGTTACTTCCAAGAAAGCACTAAAAAAAGGTTTGGTATGTACATTTATCTCACCCCTAATAATATGAAGAGACGTCACGAGTTTGAGTCTGAGTCTATTTATGTCACACATTTTGTTGGCGACGAGTGACATTACGAAGCCAACAAAATGAGTGACATAGATAAACTCAAACTCAAACGAGTGGCGTCTAGATCCTACCAGGGGGCTGTTTCACTAGGAGGGTAAGCTGTCATAGTGAGACCACAGTGATAGTTTGCGTTTCATGAGAAGGTGCAGTCAAGCATGAACGTGAGTCAGGTAAGGAGTGAAACCAACAGTGAGAGAGTATGTTTCACTAGAAATTAGGTCTCACTGTACCTATCACTGTTGAGACACTATCAGTGACAGGGTAGACCTTGTCACTGTTGGGTTTAGAGCTTTGTTTATATCAGAGGAGGGGATACTTCCCGTAGGAGTTTGGCAATGAAATTTTGACACGAGTAAGGTATACATATAACCTACAATCGTACCAGATATGAAGAAAGTCAGCCTCACCGTTCTGAAGATATCAGCATTTGAATTTTGTCATAGCAAATACTGCTCTGGTGGCCAGTGTCCCGCCGACCTCCGGGGGAGACAAAAAGAACGGCTGAAACCCCGCCGCACTACGGAGGGAGTGAAAAAGAAGAGCGACCAACAGAGCAGACGCTTGCAATTACGAAATTTAAACGCCGATATCAACAGATTGCCTCATCCGATCTTCTTCATATTTGGTACAATTATGGGTTATATGTATACCTAACTCGTGTGAAAGTGTCAACGCTTAATTCTCATGGGAAGGCATGAAATTCCACGTTATCCCGGCCCATCGACGAATAAATTCGAACATCAAATGCGTGTGCATAGCGAGACCTGTGCCAACAGTGAGAGTTGGTCTCACCTCAACAGTGAGACCACTGATGAAATGCGAATTTGGGCTTGACACTGTTGGTGTCACTGTTGGTGTCACTGTTGCAGTCCTACCTCGCGCTTTGACCCCCCTACTAGTGAAACGGCCCCCAGGATTCCACATTTTTTCAGCATTAGAAAGTAGTGATGTAAACAACACTTTATGCCACACCCGTGACATAAAGAAATCCCATGTTAAGTCTATGGAGTTTTTTTATTAGGGGTAGGATAAAAAATGCTATAGGCTTTACATGGGATTTGTTTATGTCACAGGTGTGACATAAAGTGTTGTTTATGTCACTACTTTCTAATAATAAAAAATCTTGGAAACTGGGTAGGATAAAAATCTAGACGCCACTCATTTGAGTTTGAGTTTATTTATGTTACTCATTGTGATGGCTCCATAATCTCACTTGTCTTCAATTTGATATGATAGTTTACATGGCGTTCATTGTCTTCCACAACAGATATTACTCAGCTCTGCTTCGTGATATCATTACACAAAGACAACTCATGCTATATAAGCAATTATATGAAATTTTGTGACTTTCCCTGATATTATCTCATCCCTGGTGCAAGTTTAGCCATAAGAATAACATTAGAAAGAAATACTCATCACCCCCCCCCCCCCATAAAGTAATAATATTACACCATGGCTTTGGCGTCGTGAATATGAGGTGACATCATATGGATTTGCTAAGTATATTCTGATTATTCTGATATTGTGATGCTATTTAATGTCATAGAAAGGGTTGAGATAAATCCAGAATCACACTCTAATTGTAAAATACACAATCCTCTACTCATTTGGATGTGCCATAATCGTCACTCAGCTTCGCCTCAATGACGATGCAGGCACATCCACGCTTGTGGAGTATTGTCTATTTATACCATCCTCAATGCAGTTCCATATAATTATCTCACCCCTGGTACAAGCTTCGCCATAGAAATAACATTAGGAAATAATACTCAACGATCACCCCCGTAAAGTGACGATACTATGCCACGGCCGTGGTGTAGTGAATTTGAGATGACGTCATATGGATTCGCTAGGTATATTCGACCTGTTCTGATATTCTGATACTATCTAACATCATAGAAATGGGTGAGATAAATCCAGAACCACACTCGAATCGTAAAATAGTTAATATTCCACGAGTTTGGATGTGCCATAATCGTCACTCGGCTTCGCCTCGATGACAATGCAGGCACATCCAAACTCGTGGAGTATTGTCTATTTATACGATTCTCGATGCAGTTCTATATAATTATACCATCCTCAATGCAGTTCCATATAATTATCTCACCCCTGGTACTTTTCCCCATAGACTTATCATTTGGAGCTTGTACCCCATGCCCATGGAGTATTGTAAAAAATACTCAAAAGGTGATGATATCACACACATTACCGAATTAGTCAGTGACAGGGGTGAGATCAAATCTGAACTGCACTCGATCCATATCCACTGAAAATACTGCATTCGTTTTGGTTTGCTACAATACCCCAGTACATTATCCTACCCCTAATAAAAAACGCCAAAGGCTTAACATGGGATTTGTTTATGTCACGGGTAGTGACATAAAGTGTTGTTTATGCCACTACTTTCTGATGCTGAAAAAATATGGAAACGGGGTAGGATAAAATCTAGCGCCACTCGTTTGAGTTTGAGCTTATTCATGCCACTTATTTTGTTGGCTCCGTAATGTCACTCGTCTTCGACCCATGAAATTATGGAGCCAACAAAATGCGTGTCATAAATAAATTCAGACTCAAACTCGTGACGTCTCTTGATATTATGTATACATTTTATTGGTGGGTCTGGGTGTTGATTGATGTAGGTATTGAGGCTGGTTGGTGTGGGTGTTGGTGATTGTGAGTGTTGGCGTAGGTAAGTTCATGTTAGCAGGTGTGAGTTTTGGCGTTGGTGGGCATAGGTGTTGGTGTTGATGTTTGTGGGTGTTGGTAGGTGTAGATAGGAGTAGGTTGTTGGGTGTGTTATTGTTGGGTGTGTGTGGAAGGATGTGGGGTGGTAAGTATCAATGTTATTGTCTTGACTGATTCAGTTTTATTATGGCATCTTGTCACACATCTCTTTCTTTGTTGGGAGGCCATGCGATGGAAAACAGCCCATTATAAGGCTGACGCAATCGGCCACTTTATTTGATGCAACTGGATTTACTGATACTCTGTACTACCTATGTGTATGTTTTAGCATCAATAAAGAAAATTTTGAAAAAAAAAAAAAAAATTGTCACTGGGTGTTGGGGCTGATGGTGTTAGTAGTGGGTGTTGTTGTTGATAATATTTTGCATCGGCACTAGTCCTTCAACGACGGATGTTTATTTGCTACTTATTTTGGTAATGCCAGGGTATGACCAGTACAAACTATGCATGTTATAAATTTGACATGGGTTTTAAGTACTATGTGAGAACAACTTTTTACATACTGGTACCGTAAAACCCATGTCATTTTCCCCGAACTTTTACAGAATATAGCAGATATATAATACCATGTATAATGATTTAGAAGGAAAAAAAATATATATATAATATTTTTTAAAGAATTGAATAAAACCATATTTATCAGGACATTTCCTATGTAATTTATAAATCAAGTAAATGCAAATTGGCATGTTTTACCCATTAAAATAAGATAAACTGGACAAAACATTAAATTCACTCATTAAGAACTAGAACGAATCAGAAAGCACCAATTTGGACTGATAATTGAAAATATCTAAAAATTGTTGGATATCCTTTTAACCAAATAACTCCTAATTAATTCGTCGGAAAAATCATGAATCATAAATTTGCGTCACTCAGCAAAAACCGCGACTACGAGGACCTCTGGTGTGCAGCTTTGGAACTAGGATCTACACAAAACTCTTCAAGCGTAGTTCTCGTCCGGCACCCGCAAACTTACAGGAAAATGAACCCTGGCACCTCTTTCACACATGTATATGTGTGTGTGCCAGTAGCTTGGCTTATGTTAGACGTAATTATACTATTGCTATTCAGTAACAATCATTGGAGCACCAACCTGATAATGGACCAAGTGCAGGTAGCTGCCTTGAGGTCCCGTGTCTTGTCCTATGAGAGTACGGGGTCCAAATGCCGACCTATTTCTAAGTATTTTTCCAGCGAGACGATTAGCGACACTCTTCTTCAAATGTTTGGTTTCTTTGAGGGTATTGGTGGCGCAGGGAATGTGTGTGGAGGTGGGAGAGGAGGGACTTGGAGTCAAGGCCGTTAGACGGGCAAAGGTCAGGGGGCAGGCTCGATTTTTTTTATCAACGTTGTGAATGATAGACCTCTACTCTCTAGAGTAGAGGTCTAGAGAAATTGATATGTCTGCAGTGGCGTAGAATGGGGGGGGGGGGGGGGGGGGCAGGGGGGCAGGGGGGCGCCCCCCCCCACCCACACTTTTTTGCCAGCCCCAAAAAGTCAGCAGCCTCAGATTTTACTCAAACATGTGTAAAACCTGTCTTGACTTTTCAGCATCGAAAAATGTCTTAAGTAAGTAACTTTATAGCATACAACAATGGCCAAGCCTCGACTTTTCACTATGGAAAAATGTCAAAGTCTGGCTTTTTAGCATGCAATGATGGCTAAGCAATGATGGCTAAGCCCTGACTTTTCACCATGGAAAAGTGTCAAATCCAGAGGAACAGGCAAATGTTGAAGTCTGACTTCATACCAAGCAAAAAGTCATCAATTTTTCAGTTTGCCCCCCCCCCCCCCCCCCCCCACACTTTCAAAACGTTCTGACGCCCCTGTTCTGCAACTGCCAGTCTAGTACCGGTATCCAAACATGTCAAGAATCAGTGGGTCTTGAGGTATTTTGGTCTTAGTGATAAGTGGCTTCAAAATAATGTGTGTGTGGGGGGGGGGGGGGGAGTGCCTCCCCCCCCCCCCCCCACACACACACTTTTCTGCAAAAAGGTGAGCAGTTTCAACCTTACTGAATGAATGGTTTTTAACCCAACGAACTGAACTTTTTGCACTCAAAAATATTTGAGTCTGATTTTGTAGTTTGGTGGTCTAGTTTACAGACTCAAACTATTCCTCTGTCAGAAAAGAACTGTCAAAGTCTGACTTTTTAGTGTGCAACAATGTCTAAGCCTTGACTTTTCAATTTGGAAAAATGTCAATCTGACTTTTTAGTGTGCAACGATGGCTAAGCCTTGACTTTTTTGGATTAAAAAAAGGCAAAGTCTGACTGTTTAGTAGCAACAATGGCTAAGCCTTGACTTTTCTGCATTGAAAAATGTCAGTCTGACTATTTGGCATGTTACAATGGCTAAGCCTTGACTTTTCGGCATTGGAAAATGTCAGTGTGACTTTTTGGCATGTAACAATGGCTAAACCTTGTCTTTCTGGCATTGAAAAATCTCTGACATCTTGATGTGTACCAATGGCTACGCCTTGACTTTTCCAGTGGGACAGGCCGATGTCAAAGTTTGACCTTTAACCATGTGAGAAAGAGGTCAGCAATCTTTCAGGTCACCCCCCCCCCCCAACACACACACACACACACACACACACACACCTATACTTGTAAGGCATGGGAAATAAGGACTCAGACATGAGACCTACAAATTGGGACTACCCTTTCTACCATGTGTAGCACCATAAATTTCATATAATTGTAATCAGTATTAAAAGGAGGTTTGGCAAATCACTGCAGATAGTAAAAATAACAAATATTTCACTCATCAGTTATAATGAATTGAAATGGGGACTTGATGTAAACAAAAGCACATGGCTGTGTTAATCTTTCAGTCAGTTATGGGATAATGAACTAGGGACCTGCCTTTACACATTTGTTGAATGTCAATTTACAATGAATTGGAGACTTACACTCTCAATGAAGGATTCAATGAATTAGATCTTATATATTCTATTGGGCAAGATCACATCGCGTTTCACCATGAATATGATCCTAGCTGTTGACATGATGTTAAACCACCAATACTGTATACTACTTTATTGACATGCTTCACCTTTTGATGACTGGGTAGCTTATTCACGGAAACCCCCTAATCCTGAAGGAGTTTCTTTAACTATACTCTTGGGGACTGCATGCTGACATCATATGTTTTGTTTTGTGACAATTAAAAATTCATGGAAACCTCAACAGTGCTGGCAAAAGTACATATATTTCATGGTTCGCAAGAGAAGCGCTATTCCTTCTAAAACAACAAATGAGGGGTTTGTTTAATATCAGATGAACAATAGTCAGCCTGGACAATACAATCTATGAAGTGAGGGAAGACCTTAAGGATGATCAGCTCTTTCAATAAGGCTGATTGTGGGTATGCTGACAGATCCCTCGTGAAAAGGGTTATGCATTTGACATACATCGGATGTGTGGTGATGTATGGATTTGTATGTGTTTATTTGTTGATTAATCAGAAATGGCACATATGACCCCCTATGTGTTGCGAGCCTACCACCAAGGTGTCTTAGCCTTTATCAAATGATCCTCCACTCATTCCAGTGGCGTCAGAATAGGGGGGGGGGGGCAGGGGGCCACCCCCCCCCCCCCACTTTTTTGCCAGCCCCCAAAAAGTCAGCAGCTTCAAATTTAACTCAATCAAGCGTAAAAACTGTCTTGATTTTTCAACATAAAAAAATATCCAAATCTAACTTTTTAGCATACAACTATGGCTATGCCCTGACTTTTCACTGTGGAATAGTGTCAAAGTCTGACTTTTTAGTGTGTATCAATGGCTAGGCCTTGGCTTTCCAACACAGAAAAATTTCAAAGTCTGACTCTTTAGCATGCAATGATGGCCAAGCCTTGACTTTCCACCGTGAAAAAGTGTCAGTGTCTGAGCTTTTACTGTGCAATGATGGCTAAGCCCTGACTTTCCACCATGGAAAAATGACTTTTTCGAGTTAATGAAGGTAATGACCTGACTTTTCTCAGACTTTTCTCAGATTTATGGTAAATTCAATGGAACAGGTCAATGTCAAAGTCTCACTTAGGACCAATAAAAAAGTCAACAATATCAGTTCGCCCCCCCCCCACTTTCAAAATGTCGTGACGCCCCTGCATTCTCATATCATCCAAAGGCCTGGGGCGAATGATTCCTAGCTTTCTTAACCCATTCAGGGCGAAAATGCCTGCAGGCATTATGTACATGGGGAGCAAAAATACCTACAGGCATTATGTACACAGGGGGCGAGAATGCCTATAGGCATTCATGATATCTTCAGGCATTTCCAATACATACAAGAAAAATTTAAACAGTTTGTGTAAAATACACAAAAAGTGAGGGTTTAACAAGACCTGCCGTAGGACCCCTGTACAAGTTTTTTTATCTAAACAAACTTTAAGAGTGCAAAGTTTTGGGTTTGGGTTGCTGTTTTTGGATATCTAATAAAATGTCTATAGATGCCAAGAACATATAAGTAACTGAGGACTCAAAGATACACTCCTGATGACACAGGGTGATCCTGCAGCACACACAGTAACTGGGGTCTCATACATAAACCTTGTAAACTGGGGACCTGAACACAGTGTGTGGTCATTAACAGGGGCTAACTGGGGACTTGATAAGCCTGTGTAATCTTACCCAGCTTTAATCTGTAACTGAGGACCTGAAGATACACTCCTTATGACAACATTGCTGCAAGTGGGGACTTGTAGATACACACAGCTAACTGAGGACTTGATAAGCCTGTGTAATCTTACCCAGCTTTCATCAGTAACTGAGGACCTGAAGATACACTCCTTATGACAATATTGCTGCAAATGGGGACTTGTAGATACACACAGCTAACTGGGAACTTGATAAGCCTATGTATTCTTACGCAGCTTTCATCAGTAACTGAGGACCTGAAGATACACTCCTTATGACAACATTGCTGCAAGGGGGGACTTGTAGATACACACAGCTAACTGGGAACTTGATAAGCCTGTGTATTCTTACGCAGCTTTCATCAGTAACTGAGGACCTGAAGATACACTCCTTATGACAACATTGCTGCAAGTGGGGACTTGTAGATACACACAGCTAACTGGGAACTTGATAAGCCTGTGTATTCTTACGCAGCTTTCATCAGTAACTGAGGACCTGAAGATACACTCCTTATGACAACATTGCTGCAAGGGGGGACTTGTAGATACACACAGCTAACTGGGAACTTGATAAGCCTGTGTATTCTTACGCAGCTTTCATCAGTAACTGAGGACCTGAAGATACACTCCTTATGACAACATTGCTGCAAGGGGGGACTTGTAGATACACACAGCTAACTGGGAACTTGATAAGCCTGTGTATTCTTACGCAGCTTTCATCAGTAACTGAGGACCTGAAGATACACTCCTTATGACAACATTGCTGCAAGTGGGGACTTGTAGATACACACAGCTAACTGGGGACTTGATAAGCCTGTGTAATATTACCCAGCTTTCATCAGTAACTGAGGACCTGAAGATACACTCCTTATGACAACATTGCTTCAAGTGGGGACTTGTAGATACACACAGCTAACTGGGAACTTGATAAGCCTGTGTAATCTTACCCAGCTTTAATCTGTAACTGAGGACCTGAAGATACACTCCTTATGACAACATTGCTTCAAGAGGGGACTTGTAGATACACACAGCTAACTGAGGACTTGATAAGCCTGTGTAATTTTACCCAGCTTTCATCAGTAACTGAGGACCTGAAGATACACTCCTTATGACAACATTGCTGCAAGTGGGGACTTGTAGATACACACAGCTAACTGGGGACTTGATAAGCCTGTGTAATATTACCCTGCTTTTATTATATAATGATGACTTGAAGACACACTCATGATGACAATATTACTGCAAATGGGGACTTGTAGATACACACAGCTAACTGGGGACTTGATAAGCCTGTGTAATCTTACGCAGCTTTCATCAGTAACTGAGGACCTGAAGATACACGCCTTATGACAACATTGCTGCAAGTGGGGACTTGTAGATACACACAGCTAACTGGGGACTTGATAAGCCTGTGTAATATTACCCTGCTTTTATTATTTGATGATGACTTGAAGACACACTCCTGATGACAATATTACTGCAAATGGGGACTTGTAGATACACACAGCTAACTGAGGACTTGATAAGCCTGTGTAATCTCTTGTCATGATGACAATATTGCTGGAAATGGGGACTTATAGATACCCACAACTAACTGAGGACTTGACAAGCATGTGTAATATTACCCTGCTTTCATCAGTAACTGAGGACTCGCCGATACACTCATGATGACAACATTGCTGCTAATGGGGACTTATAGATACATACAGCTAACAGAGGACTTGATAAGTCTGTGTAATCTTACCCCACTTTCAGCAGTAACTGAGGACTCAAAGAGTCTCCTGGGGTCCCTTTTAAAGAATGACAAACTAAGAATGACAATATAATGATTTGTAGATTTCTCCCAGAAGGGAGGTTGTTTATCAAGCATTATATTTTACAGCCCAAGATACCTGAACAATGAGTTAAAAGTATTACTCTAGAAAGTTGTTGAATAGAAATATTGTATAGGTAAGGAAAATCATCCAAACCTTTTGAATTTGTTAATCCATTTGCTGCTGGTGATGCCATGTGGCATCAACCGTGCTGGGGCGGGAAGATGCCATATAGGATCAATCATACTAGGGCAGGCGATGCCAAAAGGCATCAATTTCTGAAATTTGCAAAATTCTGTTTTCATGGAATAAAATAGGAAATATTGGATAGATAGTCACAAAATCTTCACAGAAAATAGATCTAACACCCAGTTACAGATTTTAGGTGAGATATATAACAAGATTAGTAAATACATTTTCTCCAACATCAAGTTATAGAATTATTACAATGAGCCTGAGACTTCCCACCCCCTGGGGTATAAACTGGCACTAATACCCACCATAACCTGACACTATTGCCTCAGGTCCCCACCCTTGAAGGGTTAAAATAGTCCTCAGTGAGCAACCCTCAAGGGGGGTGTCATAGAAGGTATGGTACCTCTAAGACATCCTGTACACCATGTTTTCTCAATAGCTGCAATACCCACACTCATCCACAGGAACATCTGCAACACCCCCAGTCATCAAATAAGCCCCCCTCCCCCCCCCCCTTGGACATCTTGAGACTTTTCCTTGAAATTTTCTCCCTCTTTACACTGGAAAAGCAATCTCAACGATGGAAAATTCAAATAGAGGATATTAAATTGTGTTCTTGTGCATTCTGACGGAGGAGATTATTTGCTCTAACTTTCCTGAAAAATATGACTAAATTTCATAAATAATGCCTCAATAATGGCTTTATTTGATGGTATATAGATATGGGCAGATTTGGGAGTTTTTCAAATCTTTAAGTCAAAAACAGACTTTTTAGAAAACCTGTCAGTCTATGAAACAGCATATTCCTACTGCCCATATATACATTTCCAAAGCAGTATTCATGAGGTCTAGGTAGCATCATCTAACCAATTCAGGGCGGATAATGACTTGAGGCATTCCCCAGAATAGACCGGATAATGCCTTGAGGCATTATTTATGAAATTTAGTAATATTTACCATTTCATTGTTTTATGAAGAAATAATTGATCAATATATCTGAAACTTTCAGAGAATATACCTATGATATATTATTTCATATTGTTTGGTAAACCAAATAATATAAATAAAAATGATGTGTAATATCATGTGATCAAATAATGGAATATGGGTTTAGACAAAATTTGGCCTGTCCCCTGGAGTTATGCCAATCCAAAGTACCCGCCCCTACAAACAGGGCTTTGCCACAGATTGTTTTCTCCACAAATACATAAATATGAACTGCTTTTAGATATTTAAAAATACTTTAAGATAAAACAGGCTGCACTTAGGGTGCTCATGTCAGTCTACGAAACGACAAATTATAATAGGTATATCATTCATATTTGCATTGATTAGTGAGAAATATCTAAAACAAACATGGCCACAGGTGATATCAGCATGAAAAAAGTAAATTTTACACATTTCTATAATGTTATTTTTCAGAGCAGTAACAAATTCCCTGAAAATATAATGCCACATTATGTCAGTCTATGAAACGGCTACATTGTGAAGAGCCTGCTCCTATTTTGAATATTTTAATTTATTTCATAATTGACTACAACATCTACTTTGATGCCTTTGGGAGGAGATAATTCAGCAATATTTTCTATACATTTCATATTTTCTATGCAAGCCTAAACTCTGCCAAGTCAAATATTGAAAATGACCTCCATGCACAACCATGTGGTAGAAAAGAAAATATAGGTAAAATAAGTTAAAATTTTGTAGAAAAAACTTCTTATATATCATGGCAAGTAAACAAAATTAACACAAGTTAATTTTTTCTAAAGTGAGATAATCTTATCACAAATATCACCATTTTGTCAGCCTACGAAACGGCTGTCAGTCTACGAAACGGCATAATTTATTTACTAAAACGGTAAAAATGACATGATATTTACGATGATTTTGCCCCAAATATTTGATTCTAAATGAAAAGATTCAATAGAATGAGTAAATATGCAGTGGATCACATAAATATTTCTAGTTTGATGTTTGTACCTGTCGTTTCATAGACTGACATACAGTGATTTTTTCAAACTGCAAAATTAAATATCTAGGACCCTACCATTAATTAGAGTGAATTTGGGGAGCAGTAATAACTGGAGAGGGCGCTTGCGAGGACAAGCACCCCCTCTATCGGATGTTCACAAGACCACTTTTGGTCACATGACCTCCAGTCTTCGTTTCCACTTCAGACTTGAAAGACGTTTAAATTTGCTCAGGGGGATTCCGCCTACATTTTCTCCACCTGGCAGTCCACTAAACGCTCCTACATGCCACCTAAGAAGTCTACACAAAAGGCTCGCCCCAGAGTCCAGAAAAGCACGACGGAACCTGCTACCAGGACAAACAAGATGGATAAACGCATCGACGCACTTCAATCTCAAGTGGAGGAGATGAAAACGGCCATGCTGGGGTTCATCAGCGCACAAAGCACAAAAAGCAGCAAAAGCGTCTCTGAAGTAGCAAGTGTGCAGGAGCATGTTACCACAACAGTTGGCAATGATTCTGTGGCCCACAAAAATGTGAGTGATACATTTCCCATCAATGTAACGGCCCAACTGCAAATTCTCAACATGGCGCCACATCCAGGCCTCCTGCCCAGGTCTCAGCAAGCAAGGGAAGCGCCAATAACTTCATTATGTCATACCTCACGCGCCGCCTGGGTGCCTAGGAGCAGATAGGCGCAGCCTCGGGACGTTTCCACAGCACCGTGCTCAACGACCAGATTCAGCTATTTCTCCAACACCCTAGCCACGTACTCCGTCCCATACCAGCCTTTCCAATATGTGTTCAAAGGACTCAAGAAAGAAAAAACGTCGTTTGGTACTCTAAATATACAAGACGATACAGACACGGATAACACCATCAAACCCCATCTCATACAGCACCTCCGTGAGGTTGTGGAAGATTCCTTGGACTACGATTTCAACTCAGTGAGGAGGTGGAGCGAAGAGGTCTTCGCAAGAGTTGAGGAAGGCCGTTTTCCTGACGGGTGGGCTAGTGACAGCCATACATATACAACACCTAAGCACCGCCATCTCTCGCTCGGAAAGCGCTCGACTCCACAAATCGGACACAGAGTCCACTAAACGTCAGAAGTCCAAGCAAGTGTTCAACCACCCCCCCTGCCAGGATTTTAATTCGTCAAAGGGGTGCACCGCCCCCCCCCCCCCTCCCCGCACACCAGTGAGAGGGGTCATGGGGAGTCACATCTGTGAGTACTGTTACTCAGTCCTCAGCCTCCACCATCCTCACGTGAAAAAAGAGTGTCACATCAAGCAATGCCATGAGACCACAACAGCCCCTGCAGCACCAGCCAAGGCAATGCCCTTTAGACCTGTGGCCGGCCGCAGGCCTGCCGCCAAAACCAACAACGCTGCTTGAGCATCCCCCTGGGGGGACTTGGATGACCTACACTGCGTTTGTGGTCATGGGGTGGACAACCCGAGTTCTGATCCCGTGGGTCGTGCTAAGCCCGTTGTCAGAGACACCACTTGGTAGACCCCACCCTGCATCGAGTGCTGCGTTAAATACCCGGAGTTTGCTCACGCTTACACTGATATTATTAATACTTCTACATATAATTTCTGTGGTGCCATGTGCAACGTTTCCTCTGCCATACATGTCGAAGAGTGGGAAAAACGTCTTCAGGGGTATTATGATTACGATGTCTGCCGTTTTCTCAGGTATGGCTGGCCCATCAGCTATGATGCTTCCACCTGGCCGGTCCCCACCTACATAAACCACCACAGTGCCTGTGCTTGCCCAGACGCCCTCGACATTTTTACCACAACTGAGCTATTCCACGGGGCGATCCTGGGTCCTCTATGTTCCCCCCGTTCGGGAGTGACACTCAGGTCTCCCCCCTCATGATGAGGGAAAAGAAGAACTCTAACTCACAGAGAGTTATTATCGATTTATCTTTTCCCCCCGGTAATTCAGTGAACGATGGAATTACGGAAGGGGTTTATCTCGGTAGTCCGTCCAAATACACACTTCCAACCATCAGGGATCTACTCACACAGGTCAAGTTAGCTGGAAAGGGGGCGTGGCTCTGGGCTGTGGATCTCAGTAGAGCCTACCGCCAACTCAGACTGGATCCTGCTGATACCCCCCTCACCTGTTTTATGGTCGCGAAAAGGTTCTACATCGACCTTTGCCCGGCCTTTGGATGTAGAACTTCATCCATTGCCTGCCAACGAGTAGCAAACGCAGTCTTATATATACTACACTCATGAGATATTAAGCACTAGCCTATCTGGACGACTACGCCAGTGTCGCCTCCACATGGGAAAAAGCTACACTTGATTACCAGGCCTTTGCTGGTCTTGCTCAAGACCTAGGTCTTCAACTCGCAATCGAGAAATGTTCTCCGCCCACGACGAGATTAACTTGGTTAGGCTTCCATGTAGACTCCATTGCCATGGTCGTCTCTATACCCAAGAAGAAGCTGGAGGAGGTCTTACCAACATGCCGCGCTTGGCAGGACAGGGCCCATACCAACCTACGCCAACTCCAGTCGTTAGCTGGACGCCTCATCCATATAGCAGCCTGCGTTAGGCACGCTAGGCGCTTTATGACACATATCTTTGCCGCACTGAGGGCTGCTCGTTTTTGTGACGTCATTCGAATAAGCCACGCCTTGATGGGAAATGTCAATTGGTTCACCCAATATGCGGCACGCGCCAACGGTATCCATTTGATACGCTCACCACAAGCACTTGTTTTCATGACGCTCATTGTATGAAAAGCAGCCGGCCACGCATGAGTCGGCGCCAGAGCGGTCACATAGCCTTGGTCTGACCTAGATGACCGTGTGGCGACATCAAGTCTATGAAAGGGTGCCCTAGCTGTCGTAATTGCGGCCTGTCTCCTCTGGGAAGTCTTCTAAAACGCTCAAACATAGTGATTGTGACCGAAGACATGGGAGAAAAGGCAGTGATACTAACCCGCAGGATCAGAGATGGTTATGTGGGTGCTTGCGCCCGCAAATTTTGGCTTTTGGCCGCTTTGGTGGACTCTGAGGTGGAATTGGCTGACGGCCCCGTTCCCCCTGACGTTTTTCCCACTCTTCATGTTGTTAGAGCCATTGTTGGTTAATAAAACAGTCACCATAGTTTGGTTTTATTTATTACCCATTTAACCCTTAACAGCAGGGGTCTGTGGCAGACCCATGTACGGTTGGTATGGTTGGTATTATTTGTTTTACCTAATAATGTTAAATATCATGTCATGATTATATTCTGTGGAAGTTTCATCTTTATTGATCCATTATTTCTTGATGGAACAATAGTATTTTAAATGATGCCTTGAGGCATCATTTACCCTACACTGGGGAATGCCTCAAGGCATTACTCGCACTGAATGGGTTAAGGGAGTAATTAAAAAATGAAAGAAAGTAAGACAATGAATTAAAATATGAGCAGGTATAGGAATAGGGAGCATATTCTTCTATACAGCACAAAGAGACATTCTAATTGTATATAAAGGACTTTGAGGCCATATACTATCATGTTAATGCATATACAATGTATGTGATATGGAAGTTTATACTTTATACCCTTGCAACAAACTATAAAAATAGTTCATCTTTGATATGTCCCAGATCATTACTGAAAAGAATGATTTCAAACAAACTGCATTGATTAACAATGAAGCCTAATGATAACAATAATAACATGATGCATCTATTTTCATGTATACCCTTTATTCATTTAAGTCCAAGGTAAAGTACAATCTTTTGGTGGACGATTAATTAGATTTCACACAGCCTACAGCTGTGTATGCCTTGAAGATCTGACAAATATTCAGTGTATGGACTTACTATGGGCAGGTATCATCTTCATGATATAACAACAATGTTTACAACTACTAACTGACTACAACTAAGCAATATATAAACTTGATGCAATGAATAAAAATATGAAATGAATATGGGTTTGTATTTGCAGGGTTTATGTTTCCATCCATGAGACATAAGCAATACAAAACACAAGCAATCATGAGTTGTCACTCAAAAAATTTGCATACATGAATATAATGAATCACTGTTATGATTGGGAATATTCTATCTAAACTAAACCATATAAGGAGTGTACCTGTTACAGGTTAGAAGTGTTTATCATTAGATTTATGGTGTTTGCTTACAATGTATACAAGATGTAATTAAGAGATTTTTTTAAAAACAAAACAATATATATATACCTTTTTTTATTATTTTTTTTTTTATTAACTCCGGTTCTCACCGAGGTGAGATCTTCCACCTTACTCAGCACACAGAGAAAATTTTGCATGAGAATAACACTTGCTAAATGTGCAAAGAATATTTATTGAAGAAGAGATTACCCCTTTCGGAGAGCATATTTGATATGGAATGCTCAGGAAAATATAAGGGTGGCAATCATAGTTATCCTATACGAACTGTTAGTCACTTAGGCTTTGGATCAGTAAGCATCTTAAAAAAATATTAATGCATTCTTGTTTTTCAAAGAAAAGGGAACAAGACATTTTTTGTCTTGGGAAGGTTCATACAAGTGTATAAAAAATAACTGTTGTTTCTTTGGTGTATGTACTCATAAGGAATATTCTTTATTCCATATGAAATTCTAGGAAAAATAAAAGGTTAGTCAGTCAGGCTTTCTATCAGTAATCTTTTTCAAATAAAACAAAATGAATCTCTAATTCTTTCTCAAATACATGGGAGCAAGACCATTTATTGTCTAGAGAGAGTTTACATAAGTGTTCATTGTTGTTGCTTGGTGCATGTACTTATGAGGAATAATATGAGTAAGAGGGACTATTTTGAATCGAAATAAATAAGTTTTTGCTAAAAAGCCCAAAACACCAAACTACCTTGGGTGAAGGACAATGGAAAATCAACGCATATACAACTTGTAAATAAGTATGAAGCTAATTGCAGAACCGAGACCAGAAATTAACAATAACAGGCTGGCCTCCAGGCAGCACATGAATTTATTGAAACGTCTTCTCCGTCTCTCGTACCAATCTTGACCTTTTAACCTGTTCAGTAAAAATAGAAAAAGAAATTTCTGAAGTACAGGGAAGATGCATATGTGGGCATATACAAGCTAGGGTACATACACTGACAGGAATTGAGAAGTCAGAAATTTAACAATGTACTAATGATATTTTTTTTAGCACATGCACTTTATTTACTGAAGTATACATTATGAATTTGGGGCTCTACATGGAATTTGCAGAAGTATAGCAGCAACCCCAAACCAACATCCATCCAAAATGGAATAGAAAATTTCAGGATAGATTTTCAAATAATTTCTTACTACCCTATACTCCCTCCTGAGTGCATAGTGTACATATCTAAGCAATGACTTGACCAATTTATGTAAGTAAACAATCACAAATTAGGCTACTGGTGTGCATACTTGGGTACTGAAATTTTGTCATCTTTTTTGAAAAGATTTAAACATTGCTACAAATTTTCAGATGAGGTATGAACAGCTCCCCTAGACTCCTGATTATGACCTAGTAATTTCTGGAGGCCTAAGGCTTTATGGCTAATGTGGTGAGAGCTAATACAGTAGCAGGAGAGAGGGGCCATCAACAAGGATGGCATCTAGGGATGACCGATGCACATGGCACTCACGCCATGGAACATATCTACAGCCTGTTCACGCCTACTCTCATGAGTTACAGGCTAGAACTTACACCAGGTCTACGTGTGTACTCACGAGGCTAATCGATGTCCACAGCCTGTTCCCACCGCTTGCGACCACGTAATAGAGAGACAAGGGAAGCGGACACAGGGAGGTTCCCGCGTCCTGCTGCGTACCCTACTTTCGGCGCGTTTGATTGGCTGAGGCTTGCACGTGACCCTCAGCGCCATGTTACACCAGGTCTACGCCCAGGCCAAGGCCAACTGCCGCCCATATCGCTTAGGTATGAGGATCTCCCTTCCTTCCAGACTCTTGAAAATTTGCTCAGTGGAGGGAGCACCTAAGCAGTTACCATACTGATCACCTTTGTGATTACCTGCAGTTTACCTCTCCTCTAGAAAACACCAGGGCACATGTGTTATTAATTAGAAATTGAAGTCCAACTATTAATCAAGGGAGAATTAACAGATGATGAAATTAGTATGCAACACAAATTATCTATATGCATATGATTTGGATGAATCTTAGTTGGTGAAAGTTCAGGAACTGGGGTTTAATACAAGATGGGGGAAGTGGGAAATAAGTTTTTGATGAGGTTAGAACTGGTACAATGAACTCACGGTTTATTCATGTAGCTCGGCATTTGCAGGGGAATGCTCTGATCTTGTTCCCCATCCTCTAGATTACAGTTCACCACTGTTGCTGTGTTCCTGTTAATTCAAAAACCCCAGTGTGAGTCTTCTACGCAATCCAAAAGAGAAGGAGCACATGCATAATTTCCAATATTTGTGAGCATCCCACCCTTTTCCAGATTGAAAATGTTTGGCCATTAGACTGGTATCTATTGGAAAAGAGACACTTTCTTTTCTGAACTATAAATTGTGGGGATTTGCGCAGATCGAGTGGTGGTTTATTTCCTTCTCATCAGTGGTGTGTCCATCCTAGGCTGTGAGTAACAGAGTTTGAGTAACATGCAATGATCATCCATCCATCAGTGAGTTACCTAGCTTCATCTAAGATACGGAAGCAAGGACCAAGCTTCGGCTGTCCCTCTTAGGCTTTTTAAGTAACACTGTCATCTGAATAGAATATTGTTAATCTAAAATTGCTTGTGTGTTGTTGTCTTGGTATGTGTAGGAATCCGGACTGCTACACATTATCAATTTTGGGCCATAAATAAAAAATGTTCACCAAATTATGAACATTTTACTCACTCCTCCCAAATTCAAGTGTCTGTGTTAAACATAATGCAAAAGAAAAGAAGAATCATTGTTTGTTTGTTGGTTTGATTTATCATCCAATGAACCATTATAGATACTTACAAGATTTTCTCAAGATTATTTTATGCCATAAAGGAGGGTGATCAGATCTATGTGATGAATTCAGGAAGAAATGTGAGCCCTACACATTTACCAAGGTGAGAGTTCTTTTATTTGCCACACCACATAGACATGGTATGAGAAGACTTAGCCATTGACATCTACAAATTCTGTGGGGAAAAGAAGAATATGCAAAATTTCCATAATATGTACATCCCAACCCTCCTCAGTGCATATGTACTTTAAGTAGGATGACTTTAGTGAAAGGGTTTGAGTGACATCTGATGATGATGCTATACTATTAACTCACTCTTTATCCATTTCCCTTGTGATTTGAACTGTGTTGCTCTGATGTTGTTCCCCATTGTCTGCATCACAGTCCACCACTGCTGTTGTGTTCCTGTTAATTTGAAAAGAAATAGAAAAATTCCTTGAGTAGAGGCAACATAAGGTGACATCACAGAAATGTAAGATTGAAAATGTTTGGACATTATACAGGTATTTTGGTCTTAATTTATTCTGTTCTGTTAGAGTTTGTTAGAACATCTGTAGTTGGGAAAAAATACAGCTTTGCCCCCGTCTTCCTACATATTGGACTGATATCTATTTTAAAAGAGACACTTTATTGTTTGAACTATACATTACTTTTGTGCCATACATGAAATAGGTATGCAAAATTTATGAAACCCCCAACCCCAAATGCCAGTGTTGTATGCAATAGAAATGTGATGATCCCACACCCTAAGTGCATATGTACATTATACATGATAACTAATTAAACTATTTGAGTGACATGGCATGATGAAGTTAGAATTCCTACAATCAACTAAACTCTCAGACATTTACCTCAGCATTTGAACTGTGTTGCTGTGATGTTGATCCTTAGCCTCTGGAATATGGTGCATTGTTCCTATTCTTGGTCTCTCAACACACCCTGTCACACGATTTCCTATTATTCCTATTCAGTTCAAAAGAGATAGAAAAATTAGTTGGTCAGCAAGTTGCTAGGAAGGCAGGTTTTGTAGGTAATGGCAGAGACACCAAGCAAGAAAAGTTGGTGATAAAACTGCTGATTATATGAGCAATGAAATTTATTGCTTGGTGTGTCATCTACTCTTTGTGATATGAGGATGACTTGGGTGTAGGCAAGCCCACACATCAGTGATTACATAAGCAATAATGTCAATCATGTATTATTGCCAAGAGGACACAAAATTTGCCCACATAATCGCCAACATGAAATCGCTATAGTACTGCCCAAAACTGGGATACACTGAGTTTTCTGTCCATTGTCAGTGATATGTGAGTGAGTCCTACTAGTGACAACCAGTGAACCAATCAAATTGGTTTTTTTAATCACATGATCACCTTACAACACCCAAACCTACAGTGGCTTACTTGCCAATGTAATGATTGACAAATATCAAACATTGCTGATACTTGGAGAGAGTCCACAGAGCATGGCATTGGTGTGTCTCAAAGTTGTAAGCAAGTCAGCAAAACACCCTCCCCCTTTGAAGCAAGAAAGCTTGAGTGGTTCCATTTCTTGCTGCTGTAAAATTGCTGAGGGTTCTGCTTGCTTGGTATGTCCCCAGCATTAGGCAGGTTAGACGATGGGCAGTATGATGGGTAGGCAAGTTGGTAGGTGTGCATGTTATTGAATAGTAAGGTTGATGTACATGTGGGCAGGTTAGTAGTGAGATTTGGTGTGTAGGCAGGTTGTTCTGAAGGTTGTTGGGTATCCAGGGTGGTAGGTGAGCAAGATGATGACTGGGGAGTTGGTGGGGCAGTTTACTGTTGGGGCAGTTTCAGGTAGAGAATGGCTGGTAGATAGCTATAGAGAGGTTGGTGGATGAAGATAGACCATGCTTTATACACATCAATATACTACATGGCACACCTCCATCCCACAATTGGTCAATCAGTATGGTTCAGTCAATATTGGTCAGTTGGTATGGGACTCTTGGTATGGGCCAGACAGTATGGGTCAGTCAGTACGGGTCAGGCAGTATTACTCAGTCAGTATTTATATAGAACGTCCTGACCATGCTGTACATGTCACAGAACGAGATGCTAATTTATGGTTTGTACAGACCGAGGCATTTATGCCGAGTTCCATACAAACGGTAAATCATTATCAAGTTCTGTGACTTGTACAAGCATGGTTGGACATTATATATTTACTATATACCTGAAATTTTTTTTTTTAAATCAATTTCATTTGGTATAACAACCAATTTCTTAATAAATGTGTATGGCAAGGTGGTCCATATTTTAGTGTATGGACCAGTCCGTTTTTACATCATATGCCTAACAGTGCATATTTACAGTATATACGGCATCAGTATATAGTAAATGTCAGTTAGTATGGGTTACTTAGTATGGGTCACTCAGTAATGGCCAGTCAGTACAGGTATGCCAGCATGGGTCATTGGTATTTGTCATTCAGTATGGGTCAGTTGGTATGGGTCAGTTGGTATGGGTTGGTCAGTAGGATCAGTCAGTATGGGACAGTATGGCTCAGACGGTATGGGTCAGTAAGTATCAGTTGGTATGGGTCAGATACTATTGGGCTAGTTGGCATGGGTCAGCCAGGATGGGTCAGTCAGGATGGTTCAGTCAGTATTGGTCAGAAGGTATGTGTCAGTAGCTATGGGTCAGTTGGTATGGGTGAGTAAGTATGGGCCAGTCAGTACAGGACAGTCTGTATTTATATAAAACGAACTTACCGTGCTGTACAAACTACAAAACGAGATGATGATTTATGGTTTGTATGGAATGAGGTGTTTATGCCAAGTTCCGTATGAACCATAGATTATCATCAAGTTTGTAGCCTGTGCAAGCATGGTAGTTTTAGGTTATCTTCTGAAATGGTGCATATTTACAGTATATAAGGCTTGGGTATATAGTCAGGGTCAGTTAGTATAGGTCAGTTGGTAAGGGTCAATTAGTATGGGTCACTGAGTATGAGTTGGTATTGGTAAGCCAATTTAGGTCTGTCAATATTGGTCCATTAGTATAGGTCAGAAAATATGCCTTACTCAGTATGGGTCACTCAGTAAGGGTAAGTTGCTAGGGTATGTAATTCTGGGTCTTTCAGTATTGGTCAATAGGTATGGGTATGCCTGTATGAATCAGTCAATAATGGTCAGTAGGGGAGGTAGAGCATGAGGATGAGGGAGTGGGCAAGGGAGAAAACAAAAGCAAGGGTGAGGGAGAGGGCGGGAGTGAGGGCCAGGGAGAGGGCAAGAGAGAGGGCCAGGGTGAGGGTATGGGAGAGTTGATGATCAGGGTGAGGGAGAGGGTAAGGGAGAAGGAGAAGCAAGGGAGAGAGCAAGAGTGAGGGTGAGGTAGAGCACGAGAGCGAGGACCAGGGAGAAAGGCCAGGGAGACAGAGGACCAGGGCGAGGGAGAGGGTAAGGGAGATTAGATGAAGGGATATGGGACAGTGACTGGGCACAGTAGAAGGAGAGGGTGATTGAAAGGTAGAGGGCAAGGGATTGGGTGAGGGTGAGGTCAAGAGCTAGGGGGAAGGCAAGGTAGAGGGAGATGGCAAGGGAGAAAGCAAGGGAGGGGGCAGAGAGGGGAAGGCCAAGGGAAAGATATAGGGTGTGGACAAGGGCAAGTGAATGGGAGAGAGTGAGGTAGAGGGAATGGGGGAAAGGGTGAAGGTGAGGGAGAGAACAAGGGAGAGGATGAGAGAGGGAGAGGGGAAGGGAGACAGAATGGGGGAGAAGATGAGGGGGAAGGCAAGGAGAGGGGGTTCAAGTATATATAGGACAAATAGGTCAGGCAAAGGTGTCAGATCAATTGAGCTACATTGACAGAATGTGTGGTATATTTCTACAGGGTTTTGGACTACAGAATCGATATTTAGGTCACAATTATGGCAACTGTAACCCCCCAGCCTCTATTTATTCTTAATATCATTAATTGACATGCCAATACTTTAACTGATGGGTGAAAATACAAAAAATGATGTAAGCATCACTTACCAGAATGTCTTTTCCCAAGGCAGATGCTCACTCTTCTAGCAGATGCTCTGGGCTCCATCTTTAGAGACAGTTCAGACAGTGGCTGGAGAGTATATGGCAGTCTGACATCACTTGGACATGCACTCAAGCAATGTGTGTATAAATTGATGCCCCTATGTGTATCTCATGGTGTGTGTATTCAAAAAGTGATTTTTATGTAATACAAAAGGTGAAATATATATGAAACTTGAAAAAGTCCCCACTTAATTTTCAGGTCCCCAGTAAAAAGGTGTGTTAACAGATGCAAGTCCCCATTTTCCACCAAATGCAAGCACACCTGCACACACCTACACACACCAACACCCACAATGCACTGCAGAACTGAAAGTCATATGATTGGCTGGCTGTTGTCTGATCTCATTAGGACATGCGCATAAGCAATGTGTGTGTGAAAGTTGAAGGCCTACCGTGTGTATGATCATGTGTATATCTGAAAAATTGGTAACTGAGTACTTTTTCAAAAAGTGATTTTTCTGTAATAAAAAGGTGAAATATATATGAATTCATAGCAAAAGCAACTGGGGACCAAAAAAATGTCCCCAGTTAATTTTAGGTCCCCAGTTAAAAGGTGTGTGAACTGATGCAAGTCCCCATTTTCCACACATTACAAACACACACACACACACACACACACACACACACACACACACACACACACACACATTCTGACGCCCCTGTTTTAAGGGGTAAATGTTGCCAACAATTGCAAGGAAAAAACATGTCTTGGGGAAATTGAACCCTTACAATTCATTCAAAGAGATTGTGTTTGAGTACAGAAGCTCAACAGGAATTGTCTCAGACAAACACCCTGTGAGGTACATGAATCCAACCGTGTGAATCCCACTTTAGCTGTGTCATTTTCCCGCTTATTGTTACCTAGCATCCAGTGCTAGGGGTCGAAGTTCCGGGAATGTGCTTCTGCTCTCCCTGTAGATATATTCTATACATAAACAATTGTGGGTAAAACTATGTTTAGTTGAAGTTCCTGTTTTTTGGTGTTATGTGATTAAGTGGGATTCACACGATGGGATTCACATACCTCCCCATCCCCTACTCTTTCCCTTCAGACTAGCCTCAGTCCTTGTGTCCTACCCCTACCCCCTGTAGATTAGCTTCAGTCTCTGTGTCCTCCCCTGTAGACTGGCCTCAGTCCCTGTATCCCACTCCTCCCCCTGTAGGCTGGTCTCAGTCCCTGTGTCCTCCCCCTCCCCCTATAGACTGGCCTCAGTCCCTGTATCCCACCCCTCCCCCTGTAGACTGGTCTCAGTCCCTGTGTCCTCCCCCTCCCCCTGTAGACTGGTCCCAGTCCCTGTATCCCACCCCTCCCCCTGTAGACTGGTCTCAGTCCCTGTATCCTCCCCCTCCCCCTGTAGACTGGCCTCAGTCCCTGTGTCCTACCCCTCCCCCTGTAGACTGGCCTCAGTCTTTGTGTCCTACCCTTCCCCCTGTAGACTAGCCTCAGTCTCTGTGTTCTACCCTTCCCCCTGTAGACTGGCCTCAGTCCCTGTGTCCTCTCCCTCCCCCTGTAGACTGGCCTCAGTCCCTGTGTCCTACACCTCCCCCTGTAGACTGGTCTCAGTCCCTGTGTCCTCTCCTTCCCACTCCCCCTGTGGACTGGCCTAAGTCTCTATGTCCTATCCCTCCATTACCCCTCCTCCTGTAGACTTGCATCAGTCCCCGTGTCCTACCCGTCCCTTACCCCTCCTCTTGTAGACTTGTACCAGTCCCTGTGTCCTATCCCTCCATTACCCCTCCTCCTGTAGATTTGCCTCAGTCCAACACTTTCCCCTCCAGCCCACCCCAACAGAGGTATCTGGGCCCCAAAGAAGTCAAAACATATCGCTTCCTATTCTTACCATAAATGTTTAATTAATATTCAAAATAAAAGTCTAGAGCATGGCAAGAGTTCACACTGAAAAGTCCTAGCTCGCCACACAATTCTGAAGGATGTGTCTGTGTGGATACGTGTTTGCTATTCTTTGTTATTCTAACCTAGTTTTATACGGAAACGACATCCTTTTACACCGCCGCAGAACCAGACTATGACCACTCTCCGTCCTGAGATCCCGATATCCAGAATATCTTCTAGTGGCTTAGGATCTCGGCTTGGAGAGTGCCACATAGCTAACACAGAGTCACACTGCACCGCTAGAGCAACCTACAGAAACAATAAACCGGAGCGGCGCAGTGTGACACAGTGTGCCACTTGTACACTGAGGTCTTTGATTATGGACGTTCATTTAGAGATCATCATACTTCTTTCCAGTATGAAGATTTCCCTCACCACTTAACAGGTGCAGGAATACTGCTGAAGTGGAGTGGAGGTAACGTGGTCAAAGGGAGGCAGAGGATTTGGACACAGAGACTCATATGCAGACGTTTTGAGCCAGAGTTCATTTGATCTTGTTTTAAGGATCAGCCATGATGGATCAAGTCAGATTTCTTAGACACAATTGATCCTAATTTTGGGTTCAAGACAGGCTCAAAAAGGGATCAAATTTAAACCACATATGAGGCAGGATTAACTGTGATCGTGACAGCCATCTCAAAGGTAACAGTGGCCACTTACCATCATTTTTTGTCCATAATTATCATAATTTTGTTATGGTAGTAAAGCTTATATACTCTGAAACATTTGATACTCGTATCCTGTGCTCTACTTCCTGCGGCCCCTTGTTGCTCTCCACCGACCGACCTGTTTTGGACAAGATCTGTTTCATCTGCCAGGTTTTCAAATATCTGTAACACAGTCCCCTATTATTTTAGTGCACACATACTCATTTTAAGCTACGTACTAGCGACTTCGTCGAATCGTATTTGCCCCCTCCCCCCCCCCCCCCCCCCCCACACACACACGCCCCTAGTCTGCGGGGAGACCTCAGTGGCGCCCCCTATTATTAATACCCGGAACGATAATTTATTTCCCAACCATCATTTCATGTGACACTAATTTTACCGACGACCAGCGAAATGTGATCTCATTGGTTTCTCACGAGAAAGGTAGATCAGAAAACTACAATTCAAAATTATGTTTCCAGTTTGGCTACAAACGAATCCTAAGGATAGAAGTACATCTGTGTAGAGAAACACAAAAAATAGTAGCAGGATTCAGTTAAGTACTATACGAGAATCTCACTCTCGTGGCTCTTCAGTCTCCATGCCTAGGTCGGGTTCACTCTGTCTCTATGTGCGGGAGACTCTTCAAGCGGATAATACCGAAAATTACACGTTTTATATGTGGTAGGTAACTATTAAGTGCATGTTGATAGTTACACTGATGGTGTTTAATCATGAGTTGGTCACGAGTTGGCCACGATATAGTCATGAGTGATCATGAGTGACACTCATGTCTGCCAGTGTCTCTTTGTCCTCACTGAGCCACTCCGCGGTCGTACCGATATAATCAGTCTGCTTTGGGCTTCCGAAAAGGATGTAACCTCCTATGTTGGCAATGAGAAGAAATATAACAACCAAGTAAACACAACGAGAAGTCTCCATCTTATTATTCCCACCCTTAACTGTGTAACATATCCTTAATTCTGGGGTGTTTTTTGAAGGATTTTGTATTCTGATTGTAGGTAGAGATGCACATATTTATATGGTAAATGATATACACCCATTTCTGTTATTTGTTATTTCAATCCAGACATAGTCTCTGCGATTACTTTCTTCAGTGGAAGACTTCATGTCTTGCAGGGTTTTGTTTGTCAATATAACACATGTTATAGGCTGTCTAGTTAACTGTGGATTCACAATATACAGTGGTTTAAAGCTGAAAAAGAAACAGCTGTTAAGCTCATTTAACAATTCCTATAATATATGAGTTGCTTGACTTTCAAACTTTTGACAGTTACATTGTTTTGAATAAAAAAAGTTGGCTGTTTCCCCCTCTCCTTAGCAGATACCATGGGAACCAACATTGGGTTGAGGCAGAGATTAAGCAAGCGTTAGTGCTAAGCCTAAAATAAGTGGTGTATCAGAAATAATATCTACTGTAAGTATATTTCAGATTAAAATGTGCTTTGAAATTCAACTTATCTGGTTTTAAACTGTAATTCTGCCAATGTGATATACATATGTAGAAGATCAACTGTGGCTCAGTTGATCCTTTACTCAGTGACGTCCTAGAAACCCATTTTTGAGCCATTAATTAGCTGAGCCAAAATGTCTCCGATCAGGTTCTTATAGCGGCCAAACATCGGCTGTGGAGAGTGGAGAGTGAATTAAAATATTTTCATGCATGCACAATGTCCACATCTGGCTTCTTGGACTTCTCGAATAATTTCTCCTAATTTCAGTGTTCGGAGACATCTTACAAACTCCTCGTAACGCCAAGAAGTGCGCAATGACCAAATATTAAGGTATCTAGCTTAGGGCATTCACATACTGCAGTTTAAATAGCTCATATAACCAATTTCAACAAGTTCACTCAAAGAGGTCCAC
Source organism: Alentia gelatinosa (assembly GCA_950022655.1). NCBI lineage: Eukaryota > Metazoa > Annelida > Polychaeta > Phyllodocida > Polynoidae > Alentia > Alentia gelatinosa. The sequence continues at coordinate 132,571,814 of OX465580.1, read as the reverse complement.
CACAGTTGACATACAGATTGACTGAAAGTTGGTAACCACGGCAAGATGACGTTGGCAACACGGACTGGCACTGCTTCCATCTAAACTGTATCAGGCGAATGCCCCACATTATTTACCTCGATATTTAGGAAATATGCTCGTTTACTTGTTCTGGGGAGTTTAAAAACCAACTCCGAAGCCATGAAGCAGTGGCATCTGCCATTTTTATATTTTCCACAGAGACGAGTGTTCCTGGCCTCTCAGCCTATCAGAATGCATTATCTCCTCATAGCAATGTGTAAACCAACTCATCTATACGCATAGCAACCTGTCCACCAAGTCTTCTGTATGGTAAAATACAGACCACTAGTGCGTACAGCCAAATCACGTTATATGTCAAAACGTTATTTATTATCCATCGTATACAAAGCCCCCATTGAAAATGTATGGGTACTCAGTAAACCACGATCCATTGTATAAAACCAGTTAGATACCATAACTGTGGTATACGGATTCAAACCTAAACGGGAAAAATAACCACTTTGTGCTATAGAGAAAAGAAATAGTCCCTTTTATTATACCCTTTGATACTGGGTTTAATTTATTCGAAAAGATGGATAATAAATGCAACAAACGATGATTTTGTGGACAGGCAGCTCTGTAAACCACTCGAGGTTGACGCTGTAATACACTCGCTAGTGCTCGTCTATTACTACGCATCAACCTCTCATGGTTTATGGCCGCCTGTCCACAAAACCATCAATCATTGTCTATAAATTTATGATAAATATGGTATGGGTATATAGTAAACTTCCTTATATGATCGGTTGTAGTTTCTGTTTTGTTCTGCTCCTCTCTGCCCTCAGAGGGAGTGCCTGGAGCCTGTCATTTTGCATTTCAGGTGGGGCTTGTGCCACACATAATAAGTGATCTTTTATTCTTTTTCAATTAATACTTCCTTTCATTTCCTAATGAAGTTTTACATACTCATCTATTTTATGACCAATATTTTGAAACATACATCATTATAAAGAATAACAAAATCGATCGGATCTATCTGGAAAAAATGTTGATATACAATATTTTGAAATACTTGGTCCACACGTTACCCTGTACTTTTATTGGAACAATAAACACTGCACGAAAACAACCAGTTTATTCCTATATACACCATCGTGTAAGTGCATGTATCGGCTGTAAATTGACATGTTTTCATCTATATGTGATAAAAAAGATTTCGCTATGGTTCAAACGTCTCCTCGTTCCCGGTGGGGTGTGGGCGACGGAAGCAAGCGTAGCAGAGACGAGTGTTCCTGGCCTCTCAGCCAACGCGAGCCCAGCAGAAGGTAGAGCGCACACGTCGCGAGCAGATAAGCGACATGATTTACAACATGATTCGGTCCAACGGGACTGAGCGTGAGGAGGGGAAGCGACTGATTAACCGGACCAGAGAAAGGGGAAATCACTGAACGCATAGGGTCTGCTCTAAAAACAAAGGCTCCACGAGCCCCCCAGGTGTATTTCCTACCGAAAATCCACAAGGGGGTGATACCACCCCCCGGAAGGCCGGTAGTTTCGGCCAATGGATGCCCCACTGAGAAAATTTCGGCTTTTGTAGACAACTTCCTGAAACAGGAGGTCCCCAAAATCAAGTCCTACGTCAAGGACACCAACCACTTTTACAGTTTAATGGTAACAACTACCTCCAGATAGGTGGAACTGCGATGGGAACCAAGCTGGCCTCATCGTACGCAAACTTATTCATGGAGAACCTAGAGGAAAGGATGCTCAACGATTACCCACTAAAACCGAAGGTCTGGTGGCGGTATATCGATGACATCTTCTTCATCTGGGAACACGGGGAAGATGAACTGGAAAAATGGCACAAGTGGACCAACCAGTACCATGACACGATCAAATTCACCATGGAAAAATCATCCAAAGAAGTGGCCTTTCTGGACACCAAAATCGTGAAATCGGAAAAAGGACACCTATACAGTGACCTTTTTGTCAAAGCTACGGATCGCAGCACGTATCTCAGATACGACTCAGCACATCCTCCATCGCAGAAACGAAGCATTCCGTACTCACAACTACTGAGGGTTAGACGAATATGCACGAGCGAGGAGGATTATGAGAAACACGCCCAACAGAAACTCAAAGAGTTCCGAGATAGGGGATACCCTGAAAAGACTCTGAGAGATTGCAAACAAAAAGCGGACCACCTCCAAAGGGAGGATCTTCTCAAGAAAGAGAAAACGAAAGAGAAAACGGACAGTCAGGACAAGACATTCCTGATATGCACATACCACGCAAATGGTAACGCCCTACCCAAAATCATAGACAACAACTGGGACCTATTGGGCAAATCCAAAACTACCAAAAACATCTATGAAAGCAGACTGGTAAAAGGCTACCGTAGACCCCAAAACTTAAAGAATCATCTAGTAAGGGCCCGCACCAACTATGGGACTCCCCAAAAGGGCAACAAAGCGACAACGAACCGCAACGAATGCAAACGCAAAAACTGCAACTACTGCAAGCGCATCAAAACGACTGGCCACACCATCAGCAAAAGCACCAATTGACAACACACAGTCAAGCATGCCACGACATGCAACAGCTCAAACTTGATATATTGCATCACCTGCAGAACCTGCAAAATGCAATACATCGGACAGACCAAAAGAAAAATCAGAGAGAGAATGAGGGAACACCTCAGGTCGGTAGAAACTAAAAGTAAGATCAGCGATGTACCAAAACACTTCAACAAGGCGGACCACCATGGCACAGACGACATGGAGTTCACTGTATTGGACTTCGTACATCGCCACCCGAACAGCAGAACAGCCAAGGAACTCCGGCTAAAAATCGAGTATAACTGGATACACCGGATGAAAACCCAGGCACCACAAGGCCTCAACACGATGGACAGTAGATACGGATGAGAGGGTAACCCACAAAGCCACGTCAAAAAATTTTTCTGCTACGCTTGCTTCCGTCGCCCACACCCCACCGGGAATAGGAGACGTTTGAACCATAGCGAAATCTTTTTTATCACACATTGAACCACTACATACCCCTCACCCACGAGGCGACTGAAATGTGACGGAATTCTAGAATTTATTCCCCTAAATCACTTCTAAAAAACCAAGAATAATCCTCCAAATTGAGAGGACGATATTCATGTGATCAGCCATTTTAGCCTGACGAGAATGTACGCATTTGAAACTGCTGGTATGGTTCAGACAGTTAACATTAACCTGAACAAACCATTTACTTACACACAAAACGATATAGGGAGTGCCACCACAGGCTCTCTCTAACATCAATGCCATAAAATCACATCAGAGGACACCACTGTCACACAGTCTACACTGGTTCCCCTCCACAGGCACCCAAACAATGCTAAGCCAGACATTCAGATTGGTTTAGAACGTTTCCCGCCTCTCTTTGTCTCAATTAACACCAATCAGTGACCTAATTAGACAGCATGTGACTAGCATTGACCAGTGGATACCTTCCTTTGAAGCTGACCGGAATAAATTAACTCAAACGCCGCCCGCCTGCCGAGAGAACGCCGTCACATACCAGCAGTCGCTCGCCGATCGCACATCGTCAACACTTTCACATGTTTTCATCTATATACGTCCATATTTCGCGCCATCGTATGAGGTGTATACAAGACCGTTTCCTTTTAAATACGGTCACGTCTTGGCTGTATTTCACACCTGGCGTATACAAGAGGAAATATCCTCTGTTTATCAGGTATACGCCGGGCGTGTACATGATAAAAAAAAGAGGAAAAAGGATCGCGACCTGCCGGCGCCTCCACACTCGTGGATGTTGGTAGAGGTTGCACCAACACTGACCCACCGTCCCCTGCCACCCGCCACCACCCCCGCCTACAGAAGGGTGGTGTTTCCAAGGTAGAATCTATTAGAAAAACGGTAAAAAAACCAACATAATCCAGGGTTTATTATATGTAATTCATCAATTTATACTCAATCAGGTTTTATAAAGGATTTATAAAATAAATTGGCAATATAAGATTGTCTTTTTCATATAATACAGACTGAATGACTAATGGTAAATGAGATATGATACAGTGGTGTCCCCTATGTGCAGATATCGGAATTATGGTATAGTGGCCCACGGAATTGGGCGTATACATAGATGATACAAACTATGCTGGCCCATATACGCTAATAAATAAGGCATATACACACAGGGAATAGGACGACCTTGTATAGTATACGCAAAAGCATACCTATATACGCCGGGAGCATATATATAAGATGGTGGTTCTCGTGCAGTGAAAGTTTTGTTTATGGCATAACTTCATAATTTACTATAAGGTGATTAATATTACAATTGTTTCGTTCCAATGGATCGCGTAGGTTCTCCGTAGTAGGAAATAATTTGTGGTCGCAACAGCGGTGGGTTTGAGACACAGTCGAAGATAAGCCTCGTTTTCCAACATTACTATAAGGTGTTTGCTTTCTTCATATTTTTATGATATTGCTTCCCCAGCAGAACATGGCATCTGCAGGAGCCCACCTTGACCCATGGGACAGGAACAATGCAGAGCAGGATGGACTCATCATGTCCAGTCCTTATCAGAACGTTCTCACAGAATCACGTGTAAGACTCAGAGACAACCTGCGTCTAGATGACATCTGGGCACATTTACGTCAATTTGGTGTTCTCACTCAGAATAATGAAGCAGAGATCAGGGTAAGTTGTATAGGTCAAAAACAATGAATATTTTTAATCTCATATTTGTAGGCTAGCTCAGCAGTATGATGTGACAGGTATGTTTTTATTCTACTCACTGCAAGAAGAGTAGAATATGTCCAATAACTTCAATTGGGGATTTGCTTTCGAATACTTTTTTTATTTTTTTTTTATTCAGGTAAACATGGCAACATTCACCCAAAGGGCGTTTTTACATGTCGTCTGTGTATATATTAGCAACATACAGTACATAACATTGACTCATACAGGGATACAAGCAAATAGAGTTATAGGAAAGAAGAGAGTTACATGACAGGACATTACTAAAGGATAACTTTCACAGATAGAGGGGGAATAACATATAATATATACAAAGCATTGTTACCCAGCCAAGGGTTCATAATGGTAGGTGAAATTAGGTTATTTAAGCCACGTTATTGCCATAAATTGGTATACTTTAACAGGTGAGTCTTGACATAAATCTTGTAGTAAGAGGTATTGTTGGTTTTTTGGATGTTAGGAGGTATCGAATCCCATATCTTAGCTCCAACGTATAGTGGGCTTTTTTAAAATCTTTCTGTTCTAGGTTGGTCAATTTTCAGTATCCGTTTGTCATGGTTTCTCGTGGTTCTCGTTGGGGCTTTACAATGGGATGGGTCATTTGACCATTGTTTTATGTTCATGAGTAGAGATATTAGCCGTCGTTATGTTAAGGGTCTTAGTTTACATTGTTCATATAGGCCTGCGATCGTATGTTCCCTTTTATTTTTAACTCCGAGTGCTACCCGCATACATTGGTTGAATGATACATCTATCCTCCTTTGGTCAACTAAGCTTGCACCCGTATTATATAACCGACATAGTCATAAATGGGCATTATAGATTGTTTCAGTATGGTTAATCTTGAGTCTTGGGGAATTTGGTATCTCAGTAAATATAGTTTACCCAGATTTCCTCTCGATGTGTTTATGATCTTGTTGATTTGTTCTTTAAAAGTTAATTTGCTGTCAATTATGAGGCCTAAGTAGTTGAACTTCCAGACTCGTTCGAGTTTCTGGTCTTTTACAATGTTTCCTACAATCTCTGATTTCTCCACTTTACTGCCTATCCACATTTGTTTAGTTTTTTTAGTATTCATTTCCAGTTTATTTGTTCTCAACCATTCTGATATTTCGTCCAAATCAATCTGGATTAATTCCTGAGCTTTCTGTATCGTTTTGTCAGTTATTACTAGTGCCAGGTCATCATGAACGCATCACTATTTCTTATCACGGTAAACATATCATTTATGAAAATGATAAAAAGGGTCAGCCCAAGAACAGAGCCCTGTGGGACTCCACATTTGATGTTTAATTTAGAAGATTTTTTCCCTGATAGCTTTACCGTCTGACTTCTGTGATAAAGGTAGGATTTAAGGAGGGCTATAGATGAATCATGTGGTCCAATCTTTTTCAGCTTGTATATCAATAATTCATGGCTTACGCTATCGAAAGCTTTGCGCAGATCGATAAATGTACATTGGGTCATCTGACCACGATTCATACTTTCTTGGATTACTGTTATCAGTCTGAATATTGCTTGCCCAGTCGATCTTCCAGGCATGAAGCCAAATTGCTTAGAGTCAATAATATCATTTTCTGTGAGATGGGACATAATTTGTTTTTGCAGTATTTTTTCTATTATTTTAGATATCATCGGTACCACGGTTATTGGCCTCCAGTTAGTGAAATCATTCAAGTCGCCTGTTTTTGGTATCGGTGTAACAGTTCCGTGTATTAATGATTGTGGAAAGATACACTTTTCGATACTAGTATTTATGACTTTATGTATGATCTCTGGTTTGATCAGCAGAAGGTTTATTAATAAGTTGAGTTAAGATTGGTGATTCCTGTTGATTTATCTGTTTTCAAGCCTTTGAGAATCTTAATAGTTTCCTCCAGTTCAGCTGGTTTAAATACTATATGATTTACAATTTGTAATTGACCCATGTCAATGGGGCCTAGTTTCTCCAGGATTTCCGGGCCTATCGTTGTAAAATACATGTTCATTTCTTCTGCCTTCGTCATATCATTTTCGATTCCACTGCCACCATGTGATGTTATTGCAATTTTAGGATTCCAAATTCCATTTAGGGATTTCCAAAATAACTTTCAATTGGACTTGTTAGTTGCAAGTTTTTGATTTATTATTTCAGCTTTGTGTTTTTTTATCTTTCTTTGTGTGCTTTTTCTAAGTCTACAAATTTCTCGTAACGATTCTATATTAACGTGATTACTTTTAGACATGTCTTTCAAAAGTTTACCTCTTTTTTCTATTTCTTTGATTATTAGCTCGGGTAATTCCAGTCCATTTTTGGTGGTTATTTTGTATTTCCTAACGGGGCATACTTTGTCTAATAGTTTATAGATATGTTCTTCTAAATGGGTATTTAAGTCGCTATTGTCTTGTGGGCTAGGTGGTGTATATCTATTCATATGTTCTTTTATGACTTCTTGTTTTAGTTTATTCAGATTACGACCTTCAATATATATCTCCTCTTTTTTTACGTTTTGACATTTCCTTTGTGCGTATATTGCTACATGGTCGGAGATATACATGTTAAGGTTTCCTGAACTTTTTACGTGTTTGCAATTCGTATAGAAATGGTCTATTTTACTTTGTTGTGTATGAAGGTTTCCGATGTTTCTAATAATCTTAGGTCGTTTGTTGTCAAGAACGATCTCATGCTACGATATTTTGGGCTCATCCTTGAGTTAGTGTCGATGTTTAAATCTCCCTGGATCCATATCTCGAAGTTTGCAAATCGTTCGTCTGATATTATAGTTTCCAGATAGTCATAGCAAGGTTTTACATTTTTGTGTGGTGGGCGGTACACTGATATTATCAGCATCTTTCTTCGGTTAGGTTCCTGGACACAGCATGTAAGTATCTCGTATCTAGGGGTCGATATACTATACTCTTCTATTTTTGTCAAGTAACGTTTGACCCTAGTTGTTGCATACAGTGCGACACCCCCCCCTTTTTTTTCCCTTTTCCTCTTCGTAATTACGATCTAATCTTGTTATAAATAATTGGTCAATATTTAGCAGATTGTCTGGATGGTGTTCTTCAAGCCAGGTTTCAGTTATAGTGATATAGCTGCATCGTTGAAATAAATCACAGACCTAGGGCCTGTTTTTCAGTTGAGATCATGTCCACTTGAGATCCGCTGAGATCGAAAGTGTTTTTCAGTTGAGATCATTTGAGGTGATCTCAAGTTAAGACTAAGATAAGACCGTTTGGGGTGCTTTGGGTGTTTTTCAGTTGAGATGATCTCAGGGATCTCAAGTGAAAGGTTCTCAACTTCGGTCTCAACTTGAGACCAGTTGATACTTGTCTCAACTTTTTTATCTGGTGCTAAAACAACTCCCTGGTCTAACTTAGCATATAGACTGTGTATATTAACATTTAGAAAAACTTCACCCTTTAAGTTTGCTATTTCAGTTGGTGTTAGATACAAAATGACAATTTATAACTATTTTAACTTTATTATTGAATTTCACCTTAGAAAACCCTTGGCCATAAAGGTAACACGGATACAACAAGACATACATTGTGCGAGAGTGTAGTACAACAGCAGTGTTATAGTCTATAAACTGCTGTAGCCTCTGTGGGATTAATCCCCGAAGCATGTTTACAAGTGCTTGAGCTGTGACTCTTTGTGCCAGGGTAATTACTGGCCTCTGTATTTGATGTATCTTTTCTGATTTAATCTTAGGTTTCATAAAGTTCATAAACATAAACATAATATATATACAGTATTATAGTAGGTCGGTAGGGGTAGAGTAGGTAAAGTTAAAGAAAATTTACTATTGGGTCAGCATACTATTTAATACATAATCATAATAATTATAACAATAGAGTTTATCTTAGTTCTGTTATCCACTTCTCTTTATCAACATCATTTAAGACTCGTTTGTTTGACGTATAGATTGTAGACTGATAACTTGTGATGGTTGGGTCATTTGACCCAGGATTCTACCGTTTGGTCATTTGACCATTTGGCTATCGTTGGTCATTTGACCTAGTTGATTGTAGCTGGAGGTAGTTGGTCATTTGACCAGTCGTTTAGGTCGATGTCTATAGTCATTTGACCCATTTTATGTATATTGGTCATATGACCTATGTAATTATTTTTGACATCTGACTCTAAACATTTCGAACACTAAACACGGTCAATTCTAGAACACTATTAGTCAGCACATATGGTCATCTGACCTAGGTATTGTTCACCATGCATTGCATTAATCCTATCGCACCTGGGATCAGCATATGAGATCATATAACATGTGTTTTCATGTTTTTACCACCAGTATTAAACTTCTTTATGCTGCTCTCATATGGTGCGATAGGAGGAGAAGTGTCTGAGATAAAGCCAGTTTCCATTGGCTGACAAAAATGGCATAGATTATATGAGTTCCCCTAAAGGTCTGTTGATGGTGTGATTGACTGCATGTCGGTGTGCTCGACTGTATGTCGGTACGACATAACCAATGGGAGTGCATTGTATACATTTCTACTGTACTTTACATGCACATGCCAATTTTATATCACTTTAAAACCTTGAAGATCACCAACAAAATCAAAATGTTTTCATTCTGTCAATCTGTTATTGGTGGCGTTGATGCATAATCTATACCAAATAAATCAGTGAGCTTTCTTGTCAAGTTACATTTCCATTCACCAACCTGGGACCCATTTCACTAGTTCCAAGACATTACCCAAAGTTAGAAATGAATAAGGGCAGCAACAGTGGCAGCAACAGTGAGAGAAGTAAAATCCTGTTTAAAAAGTAATGTCTAGTTTGCTCAGCTTGCTGGTGCAACTGTCCCAAGACACTTCATGTGTCCCTGGGGCATCCCCAGTCTATCCGGACCACCAAAACATAACACTGTGCCACTCTGGGGGCAGTTTCACTAGGAGCTATAAGTCTCACTGTTTGTAACAGTGGTAGCAAAGCGGCAGTTTGCATTTCATTAGTAGGTGCACTCAAGCGTGAACGGCACTTAGGACACAAGCGGCACCAACATTGGCAGAACCCGTTTCATCAGTGCAGTGGCTCTCGCTGTTAGTGCCACTGTGGAGCTGCTGTAAGCGAGAGGGTCTACCCTCTCGTTGGTTACGTGTATAGAAGGTTTTCACCCACTTCCCATAGGAATTTTCACACGAGTAAGGTATATACAGTAAAACCCCGCGTAAGCGGACACCCTCCGTTCCGGGCTAAAGTGTCCGCTTACGCGGGATGTCCGCTTATGCGGGGTTTTCAAGTTTCTCCCGGACCAATATTGAAGTGTTATATACCGATATCTAGGGGAGACAGAGGGGATGGTAAATCTGTAATCCATTTTGCAATATCTTAATTGGATCTGAAGTTATTCAACTTTGAATTATAAATGTATTTTCTATTAAACATACTGAGACACGCTTATAAAAACACAGATTAAAGCAATTTTTGGTAGGTTGTCCGTCGGAAGTGTCCGCTTACAGGGGTTTTTTAGGCCTTTTTGTACCGAAATAACTGTTCGCTTACGCGGGGTGTCCGCTTACGCGAGGTGACCGCTTACGCGGGGTTAAATTAAACATCCAATAGAGGGGAAAATTTCCGTTCCGAGCAAAAGTGTCCGCTTACACGGGGTGTCCGCTTACGCGGGGTGTCCGTTAGGCGGGGTTCTACTGTATATATAACCTATAATCGTACCAAATATGAGGAAAATTGGCCACGCTGTTCCAAAGATATTGGCGTATAAGAGAGGGTTTACCCTCTTGCGTACAGTGACATAACAGTGGCAGTAACAGTGAGAGGTCTCGGGGTTCGGAAATGTGACAAACCATTGATGACGCATGTCTTGTCTTTGGTGTCCCAAACTGTGTTGTCACAGTACTACTGAAATGCTACCTACCCTTGTTGTGTCACAGACACCAACAAGGGTTGTCTTGGAACTAGTGAAACAGGCCCCTGGTATCAGTATACCAAAATAATCTATTGGGCAGATCAGCCATAGGAAACAGGCTTATGACAGCATTTATTTTGTTTGTTTGTTTAGGTAGTTTAACATCCAATATGATCGATTAGACTTACTTTTATTTTGTGGTGATTGAATCTATGAGAAATCTAAACCCTGCACATTTTCCAAGGTGAGAGTTATTTTAGTTCCTACACCACATAAACATGGTATGAGCTAATGACCTTTGATATAGCAGTTTATCTCACAAAGATCTAAAAAAGAGAAAGATAATAAAGAAAATGTCTCTCCTTTGCAGCATGGAGTTCCCAACCATAGAGCTGTTGAGGGCCTTTTGAATTTCATTGAGAAAGGCCCATGTTGGCACTTCCATGGTTTGATGCGAGCCATGGTACTAACTAAACAGGTGCACCTTATTCCTGACAGTGTGGACCAAACTATGTACTGCAATTTTGGACTGTATTCAGAACAAACACCAATTTCATCAGAGTTACGCAGAGGTACTATGATGAACTGTTAATGATATATAGTTTTAATTTGTTTTAGAAAATGTTTCAGATAACTAGAGAGTAACAAAATTGACTAGAATGTCACTAGCCTTTGTGATTCTGAGAAATGAGATGATATTATCTAAGGCTACTTCAACTTAATCAACTGAATTTGATGGTGATTTTCTTTGTAAAAGAGAGCTGTTCACTAGTACTGACTGATTCTTTGAAACTATTATATCTTAACTAAATCTCTGATTTTTGATAAGAATTAATCATACTCATCATTTCTCATTGGTATAATACTGTACAGTACTCTGTTTTCTATTAAAAAAAATGATAATTCTACTCATATTTTCAGCAATACTTGACCATTGTAAGGCATGTACAGAGCACTTGATGTGGACACACCTGTTTGACATTGAAAATGACCCTGATGTCGTTGACATCTCACAATGCTACATCAAAGTGCAGGCCTATATCAAGGGTAGGAATGGGTAAGTACTTATATAGAACGTCCTGACCATGCTGTACAAGTCACAGAACGAGATGCTGATTTACGGTTTGTACGGACCGAGGCGTTTACGCCGAGTTCCGTACAAACGGTAAATTATCATCGAGTTCTGTGACTTGTACAAGCATGGTTGGACGTTATATATTTACTCTATACCCGAAATTTTAAAAAAAGAATCAATTTCATTTTTCTTAACAACCAAAATTTTAATAAATGTGTATGGGTAGGTAGTCCGTATTTTGGTGTACGGACCACTGGTCCGTACAGTATTTTTACGTCATATGCCGAAACGGTGCGTATTTACAGTAAATACAGCCTGGGTGTATAGTAATATCCATAATAAGTCAAATGTCATGATTTATCTTAACATCATTTTCCAAGGTTTCCATCAAACTAGGGAATGATTAATTTGCATAGATGACACTTCCACAGAATGTGAAATACAAAATTTGACATCTATATGGAAATATTTAATGATATCAAGTATAACATTATCAAATTATCATAATAATCCCGTGGATATCAAACTCTAGCAGTATACAATGACACTAGTCCCCAACCTTCATGTATGACTGATGCAGATACCTATAGGGGAAGTTTAATGAATTAACATCTGATACATATAATGACTTAACTCTATAATGAAACTCTTTGAGAAATAAACTGAGATTCATGTTAATTTAGTAAAGTGCACTGGTTTTTACTTAATCGAAGGTATACATTGTATACTATGCATGGAATATGAGTTTAGAAAGATTTGATAAGAATTGCTTGAAAAATGTTGGAATAAATGTATATTTATATTTCATTCGTTATCAGTGTGGCCCTAGAGATACCTACAGAAGACATCCTTGACAAGTTTCATGACTCAAATTGCCCTAGGACTGTACGATTATATGGCCCACCAGGAAGTGGGAAAACAAGCTTCTTGAGGTTTATTGGATATACAAACAGTACAAAATTAGAGAAACACCTCCAAAGTAATCCTTCCTACCTGCTGAAGCACAAGATAATAGTTTACATACAGGCAGGGAATATAAAAAAAAGTATTGATGATGAAATTAAGGACAGTCTATGGTGCAAGGAAGCTGATGTTGATATACTGTTTAAACATGTGGTAGGAAGTGAGGAGGGGGCAGCATTTCTGATAGATGGCATTGATGAGGTCCGAGATACTCAGATCATAAAACAACTTAAAACATATGTACATCGCAGACAAAAACGAGGAGGTCCAACCATATTGGTATCTGCCAGAACAGATCTGTGCTCCATTGACCCACTACACTTTAACAGGTTACTTGTACTTGATGGGTTTACCACTAAACAAGGCCTTGAGTATGTAAAGAATTATGCTGAAAAATACCAGACACAGAACAGTAATTCATCTCTTCTCTCTTATGTTATGGCACATACAGAAAAAATGAAGCCAGTACTCAACAACCCTCTTAGGCTCCACATTTTTTCTGCATTGGCACTGAGAGGAGAATTGCAACTAGATGAAAACAGTGAGTTTAACATTCCCAAACTGTTTTGTCCTTTAGAGAATTATCTCCTCAACAGGGAAGGTGGAGAGGTAACTAATGAGCAACGGAAGAACTTCTACAAAATGTGTCTGAATGGACTGATGCATGGCATGAGGGAATTCCCTAAAAAACAACTTGATGACTCTCATGTCGATGAGAAGTTCCTTGTCTTCCTGGAAAAGTCATGCAGGAGAGACCGGAGTGGCATTCTTACATCATTCTATGCATTTGGACATAAGATGATCTATGAGTTCTTTGCTGGTCGTAGTATTCATTCAATGCCAGCAGAGGACAGGATGTCCTTCATCTTGACCATTTGCTGTGATCCACTCCTGTGCAATGTTCAGCTGATTGTATTTGAGTTGATTGCGGTGGATGGAGTTCAACAAAGTGAACTCTTGAAAACAATGATTCGCTGTATGTTAATCCTTCAACATGATGGACCAGAACCAACAGAAGATGTGACCCTTTCTGATTTGATGCAGCTGAGAACGGAAGTTAAACAAAGTGAAAGTAGTGTGATTGACAGCATCGACATCTGCAAAAGGATCAATGAGGCATTTGACAAACATGACAAGAAGTTGAGAGATACAGCTTGGTTTGTATCACTGAAGTCTTGGACAGTCTCTACAGTATCTCAGTGTCTTCAGGCTTGTTCATCCATGCAACGGACAGAACTTTTGCAGGATACAATCCTCAAACTCCTACCCTGCAGTAAAGTGATTTCTACTGGGTAAGATATCGTTGAATCCTTGCATTTGTGTTTGTAGTGTTTTTTAACATTTTACAATAGATCTTATTAGACAAAGGCACACAATGAATCTGTGGGAGGTAAGCTATAAAAGATCAGATTAACATCAGCCAGACAAAGTTCATGAATGAGTCCGGAAAATGTCTATAGTGACACCAACTACAGTATATATGGGAACAATATATGAATCTGAATTCTGTGTGTGTTATTACTGGAAGTACAGGTAACGATAAAGTATGTGGGAGTTGGGGGTTAGAATGGGTTAAACATTTTGTATAAGCCCCTTCTATTCCGTACAAGATTGGGAGTGGGGATTGGGGCTCCAAAATGTTTTAGATTCTGCATGCATTCTTTATGGATGGCCCATACTATGAATCAAACAGTATATTCATAGTATCTTTGATGAAAAAAAGTGTCAGAACATCCCAATCAGGTGTTGAATGTTGATGAAATAATATCATTTTACGGAATCTATACATCTAAGGAGTAGATGATAAATATTGAGATATACTGCATACGTTATAGATCCTGGGACAATTGGTGACTCATGGGCTTTGCTCAGGGGTAGTCATTGCCACCTCTGGTGTCCCCCTCTACCGCGCATCACAGGCGCCCCTCCTGCCCCCTCGCGGCTTTCACACGTACCACGCAGTCACGTGGTCGACCCCGGTCCGGACCCCAGTCTCACTTCTACTCAACCCTCCATACAGTACACACATACTCCACACCTTTCTCGTCATTCTTGGCCCGTGCGCGCAGCCTTTGTACTCCACGAGTCACAAGGCCCGCACCCCATCACACACCACGAGAACTGAAAAGGGATAACGAGTAGAAAGATGCCGAAAACGAGAGCCAGCCCCGAAGCCGGACCGTCCAATGCCCCCGAGGCAGAAGACGGGTCGGAGACGACGGTTAAGGAATCAACGACACAGGGCACCGCCGAACACGTGGCGTCGGTATCAGACAACGGTTCGTCTGTAAAGACGTCAAGGATCGTGGCACTGGAGGCGAATGTGAAGTCCATCCTCACGGCTATCACCAAGATGTCCCGCGAACGGTCACCATCACGGCGGGCAGCATCCCGGGCATCGAGACCTGCAACGGCACACTCAGCGGCGGAAGATAGGACAAGGGACTGGGCTAACGACCAGGCCTCACGGCTACCACCCCCACGGCAACTGCGAGACCGATACGTCTCTGATGACTACATCCAGAGGGAGATCGAACGGGAGGCCCTACGGCACGACAGGCCGGCTGGTAAGCTTTCAACTGATTTGCATACAAACCATTTGATCTCTAAACCGTACATGTACGTTGACCGTGAGGGTGTGTATACGATAAGTCAGAAGCTCGAGGTCCGGAGCGCTCTGGGACCACTAGAGTACATCGGGGCATTCCTCAACATGATGGAGGACCACTGGGCCGTGCGTGAGGAGGATCGCCGCGACCTGTATCGCCACCTCACACAGGTGACCACCGATGCCCAGACACGGCCGTGGGCCGGGGTACGGAGGTGGTCCAACTATGTCTTTGATCAAGTGGAAGCCGGACGCCTGTATTGGTCTGACCACGTCAGGATACAGGACGAGCGCGTCCGGCTCGCCATGACGGCCACAACGACAACCACGAACGGCCAAGATGTCTCAAAGTCCGGAGGACGGGAGCTGCCTTGCCGGGCATTCAACTCGGAGAAGGGGTGCCGCCAACGCAATGGCCACCAGGATGGGACCATCAAGTGGGTACATGTGTGCTCTTTTTGCGACTCCGTAGGCCGGATGTGCACGCACTCTATCCACGCGTGTAACAGGAAGCTGTCCTACGGAGTCGGTTACGAGAGTGCTGTACCCACAACGACCGCTGCCCCACGCGGAGTACCCCCAGCCGGACGCACAGTGCGGCCCACGCATGTACTCCCACAACAAGGTTAAAAAAATGCACCCGCCGCGCCCCAGGAGTAGGCGCGGCGCGAGACATCCCCCCTGCACTCGGTACGCATGCACTCCCGGTCAGGGGGCTGACCAACCTCAGCGAGTGCTACATGAGTGACGCAACACCTCCGGCACACGTGACAACAACACCGCGTGTCAAACACGTGGGGCGTGCAGGTGTTGATAGCGACCCCGGGGAATACACTCCCACCACTGGCAGCGTTAACGGAGTGGATGAGCAATTGCCTCGGCAATTACCCTGGGGAGGAATGGACATTGTGAACCCCCCTGACTTCGCCGTACTTAGGGAGGTGTGTGAGACCGGGGTGCCTGTCCCCGGGTTACGGACCAACCCGGCCGCCTTCGCCGGACACAGGCGGGCCCTCTGGGCCCACATCTACGGTGAGGTAAGGGATACCGGCCTGCCTAACGCATTGGGTGCACGTATTGAGCTCCCTACGGACCTGAACATTCCGGCATGGGTCTGGTATCTCTCTGGCATGCCCGGAAAACAGGAACTTCTCGACTTCATCCGGTCCGGGTTCCCTCTCGGGTACCTCGGGCCCGTGAGTGACACCCAGGAGGCACTTAACCATCCCAGTGCCACGGGATACCCAGAACAAGTCGACAACTTCATAAGCAAGGAACGGATACACAGCAACCTCATAGGTCCGTTCAACGAGGCCCCGTTTTCTCCGTGGTGTCACGTGTCGCTGTTGATGACACGCGAGAAGCGGGGGGGCATTGAGCGTCGTGTCATTACCGACATGACGTATCCGAAGGACAGCAGTGTCAATGCATACATAATAAAGAACTCTGTCTTCGGTCAGGAGCGGGAACACGGCCTGCCGACCGTTGACGGCTTCGTCGGCCGCCTGGTGGCCTCGGGGCCAGGGAGTTATATGAGCATGATTGACATTGCTAGAGCGTACAAGAACTTTCGGTGCGATCCTCTGGATTGGCCGTTGCTCTGTTTCGCGTGGAGGGACGGGTACTACCCTGACACGGCGATGCCGTTTGGTGCCCGTGCCTCCTCGTATCATATGCAGTGTGTGGCCGATACCATTGTCCAGATGCTGGGGCAGAAGGGTGTCGACGCTGCTATGTATCTGGACGACTTAATAATCCTCTCACCCAACCGAGGTAAGGCAGCATCGGATTTCGCCATAGCACGGGACCTGTTCCGGGAATTGGGCCTCCCCGAGGCTACAGATAAGGCACAGCCCCCCGAGCAGGTGGTCACGTGGCTCGGAATCATCATAAATGCCCCCGAGATGTCCATCACCATTCCCGAGGATAAACTGCAGGATGTCCGGGAACACATCAGGGCGGTCGCCCGGAAGCGGTCCCTCACCAAAAGTCAACTGCAGTCGGTCCTCGGGAAGATACTTCACGTCTCGAAATGCATACGGCCGGCACGGCTGTTCGTCAGCAAGTTGTTGGAGGCGCTGAGGGGCATGTCCGGCTATTACCTTAACGTCAACGCTGACATGAGACAAGATCTGGATTGGTTCCTACGGTTCGCCAACGGCTGGAACGGCCATGCGTTGATCCCCCGAGGACCCCCCACGAAATGTATTATCGTGGATGCATGCCTCTCAGGCATCGGCGGAACGGACGGCACATATTTCTACGCGGGACGGGTGTGCCCTATCGGCAACCCCGTGACCTGCATCTCCGAACTCGAGGCACTTAACACGGTGTACGCCATGAACACGTTCCTCATGGATCGCGACCGTGGTACACGTGTGGAGGTGTTCTGTGATAACCTGGGGACCGTCCAGGCACTCACGAGTGGGAGGGCACGTAATTCGGTCCTGGCACGTAATGTGCCCGCCAGGCCTGGATGGTACAAGCAAAACTGCAGGTCAAACTCCTTTACACGCACGTGCCTGGAGCCCTCAACACCGTGGCCGATGCACTGAGCAGAGCGCATCTGACCTCGAGGGATTACAATACTGCTGCTATGTTCATCGCATACCATTCTCTTACAGAGGTCATACCATGTACGCATGCCTCGTTCATACCAGTTTTGCGTCTTCCATGCAGATCCGGCTCTACTCTCACTCCAGACGAGGGCATCTGCGCGGCAATCCGAGGCACGTGCCCGCGGAACGGTCGCCAACCAGAAGAGCGCCGTCGCCACATACCTCGCGTTTTGCCGCCGGATGCGAGCCGATCCGCAGAGACCTACAGTCAGCTTCACCACGGCCTACCTCGAATACGTCGCGGAACACGCCCCGTCGCCGGCAACGGTCGCCAACCAGCTCTCTCATGTGCGGTCGCACCTGCGACTGACGGGGGGCGACGTCGCACCAACCGAGGATTTCCGGGTGAAGCGGGCATTGGAGGCAATGAAACGCAAAAAAGACTATCGGCCCAACGTAAAGCCTCCGGTGCTGATGGCGGTCCTCCAGGCTGCCCTCGGGGCCCTCACGGACTCACCCATGCACATCGTTCTGAGGGCGGCCGTCCTGATCATCTACTACGCGGCCCTACGACAGAGCGAGGTCACGCCCCCGACGGCGGCCGCACACGATCCAGCGCGACACCTGTCACGCCGAGACGTGGTGGTCACGCCTACCAGCGTGACAATTCGAATCAAAGCTGCAAAGAACCTACAACTGGCGGGGGAGGAGAAAACGGCCACACTCCAGGCATCGGCCACCCCCGAGGACCCGTTCCTCATGCTCGAGGACCGAACCACGGTGACAACGCGTATGCTTACCAAGGCATGGAAGCAGCTACTCGTGGCCGCACGACAGGATTCAAACTATACGCTGCACAGCCTTCGCAAGGCAGCGGCAACACAGGCATTCCAGGCTGGGATGCCTGAAATCTCCATACAACAGTACGGAGGGTGGAAGTCTAATGCCCACCGCTCTTATATCAAGGATGATAACGAGAAAGCGGTGAACCTCGCTCTCCTCAAATCCCTAAACCAAAAGGACTCATAAATTCTTCCCCCCCCTCCTCTCCTATTTTTACTTGGCTTCTTGGCCTTTTTTATTATCATACAATTATCATTGTATTACCTATCATACAATTCAACATTGTATTCTTATCTTATAACATCATCATAATTGACTTATATTCTAATGTCAATTATTCCATGTATTCTTACTTACTTCATATTAATATTTCATTTAACATGTTGTCCAGTAAGGTCGACATAAAATTTTATCTACTACTTTACTACATAAAATTCAATAAAATTTTATTTTCCCAGCTACTGCTTCCTACTTTCATCCAGGGGTAGGGTAATGGGTGACTCATGGGCTTTGCTCAGGGGTAGTCATTGCCACCTCTGGTGTCCCCCTCTACCGCGCATCACAGGCCCCTCCTGCCCCCTCGCGGCTTTCACACGTACCACGCAGTCACGTGGTCGACCCCGGTCCGGACCCCGGTCTCACTTCTACTCAACCCTCCATACAGTACACACGTACTCCACACCTTTCTCGTCCCACCCACCCACACCTTCTCTCCTCTCACCTACTCACGTAGGGCCTTTTTTTTTTTTTATCATACAATTATCATTGTATTACCTATCATACAATTCAACATTGTATTCTTATCTTATAACATCATCATAATTGACTTATATTCTAATGTCAATTATTCCATGTATTCTTACTTACTTCATATTAATATTTCATTTAACATGTCTTCCAGTAAGGTCGACATAAAATTTTATCTACTACTTTACTACATAAAATTCAATAAAATTTTATTTTCCCAGCTACGGCTTCCTACTTTCATCCAGGGGTAGGGTAATGAGAATATATTGAATGTCGAGGAATACCCATTCATTATTCTTAATGATTTGAGAGAATTCATTTGTTAGGAAGTTTTTATAGGAAAATGAGTACCAAACCAAAATTAAACACAATGCAGACTTTTATTACAGGCAACCTGATTGTTTGGAGATTACTTCATGTGGTAGATACCACCTGATAACATCACAGCTGTACATTTATCACAGAAATTTTAATTTTGTTTCAGCAATTTGATGACATGTTACATCATTGGGGACACCCAGTGGGCAGAAGTGATGAGTACTGACAAGAATGTTGAGATCACAACATGTAATCCTGTAGATGCCCTAAAGGCATTAATGAAGCATCAACCAAGTCACAAAGAGGGTGATAATGATATGCTTATTGAGATCAACATGTTGAGACAAACGACTCATGATATATGGAGAATGCAGCGTTGTGACATGTGGAGCTATCTGATAGATAACGTGTCGAGCGAGCTGGAAACTGACATGTGGATACAGCTGAGGCAGGACATGTGGAAACAGCTGACACCTGACATGAGAAGAGAGCTCAAAGATGACATGTGGAGAGAACTGGCACATGACACAGGGAGACTCGCACCTGACAGGAAGAGAGAGCAGGCAAGTCACATGTGGACAAAGCCGAGAGATGAAATGGGGATAGAAGTGAAAGATGATGTGTTCAGAGATCTAGCACATGTCATGGGGAGAAAGCTGAAATATAACATGTTGAGAGAGCTGAAAGATCACAAATGGAGAGATTCGAGACACGCAATGGAAAGATGTGTAGAAGATGATATGAGTAAAAAACTAACACAAGACATGAGGAGAGAGGTCAAAGATGACATGTGGAGAGAGCATGACGCAGAGAAAGATCTAAGACATGACATGTGCAGAGAGCTGACAGATGACATGTTGACAGAACTGAAACATGGCATGCTGAAAGAGAGGAAAGATGATATGTGGAGAGAGCTGATATGTGTCATGTATAGAGAGTTGACAGATGGCATGGAGCTACAGCTGGCATGGGGCATGATAGTAAGGACAGAAAGGAAAGGAAGGACAGATGTCATGGATAGATGGTTAACATATCGCATCAGAGAAAAAATGACACCTGACATGGGCATACAGCCGACACTTGGCATGTGGAGAGATCTGAGACATGACATGGGAAGAGATCTGAGACATGACAAATGGAGAGAGCTGAAAGATGACACGGAGATACAGCGAGCATATGGAGATTTTAACCCATTCTCATTAAAACGTACTGAACAGAGCATGCTTGTAAAGCAGACACATCATATGCGGAGACTTCTGACATATCACATGTGGGCACAGCTGAAACATGACATGTGGAGTCAATTGACACCTGACGTGAGGGGAGAGCTGAGGGATGATATTTTGAGAATGGCAGGTAAACAGTATGAACTCCACAAAGATAACATGGGAAATATGAAATATGACAGAAGCCAGCTCCAGTATGACTTGCAGAAAAAGCTACAACTTGTCTTTAGGAGTGAGCTTACACCTGACGAGGAGAGAAAGTTGATGCATGATCTTTGGGGTGAGCTGAACCCTGACATGGAAAGAAGGCTCAGAAATGAAATGTGGAGTAAAGTGACACCTGACATGGAGAGAAAGCTGATATGTGACATGTGGAGGAAGCAGATAAAGGAAATATGGAGAAAGCTGACAGGTGACATCAGCAGTCAGCTGAGTCTTAACTGTATGAGAAAGGTGAAATATAGAATTGAGAGAGAATTGACACAGGATATGTGGGCAGACTTGACACATCATAACCTTTGTGGTGAGCTGACACCTGACATGGAGAGAAATCTGAGACATGAGATTTGGAGAGAGCTGACATATGATATGTGGAAGAAGCTTCCATGTGACAAGGGAGGAGAGCCAAGTCATAGCAGTATAAGAAAGCCGAGATGTGACATTGAGGATGAACTGATATATGACATGTGTGACAGGAGGCAGCTGACATTTGACATATATAAACAGGCAGTCTGGAACAAACTGCTATTAAAGATGATGACGCTGTGGCCTAGGGGAGAGTTTATCATCTATCTGCAGTCTGATGCCTCACTGGTAGAACTGCTGTCAAGTCTGGACCTCCTGAAACATAAGGTGGCCAGATGTGGGAGGTTCTCTGTCTATGGCGGGAGAGCACCCCTTGACCATGTACTACTCTGCATGCAACAATGCATATCTTCAAAATTAGCAATGATCTTATACAACACCAACATCATAGTGCCTTATGGGGAAGAGCAGGGCAAACTCCAGAAATGGAAGAATGAGATGTCTCAGATGAAAATCCAGAATGACAAGATCCTCTGCGATCCCACGTGGAAAAAAGAATCTGGAGAGACATATACCTGGCCTGATGGCCGATAGTATCATCAGAGATAATGCTCGAGTATCTTTGTGATGATTTGGCTAATGTCATCTTGTAAATAACACTATATGAAGGATTCTCTATAAAGGCAATAGTGATGTGACAGTGTAAAATTATTTTTACAAGTATTATCATACACTTGTGAGCAAATGCCTCACATTTACTGCCAAGCTTTATGGATTCCATTCGTCACAGTATGACGAATTATAGACCTGTATTAAGACACTTTGTACCATGTGACTTGAGACAATGAAAAAATTGTGTTTTTGATAATTTCCAAATATATCATTATAAAAAGACAGTGAGGGTGGCAGAATGTATCCGTTCCTTGTTGTTTTGGTTGAAAATACCCACCTCATACTATGAAATCGGTGGGTATTTTCGACACTAAACAACACAGACCAGATAAGAAGGCATGAATGAATAAATATCTACTGTAAGAATTTTAAATACCATAAAAACATTCCACTTGCTAAGAGGAGTTGTAAATGTATCAACAAATTAAACAGGCAACTCAATTCCATTAATATTTTTTTATTATACAAATAAATTCATCTTGGAGATATTGAATTAACTAAGGTTATCACAGAATCGGTTAAATGAAAATATTTTTGAATTCATGATAATTCCTATTACGGTACAAATATTTAACTTGTTCAAATTGTAGGATATTCCTTTCATGAACTGATATACATAAATACACAGACACCATTAGCAGGTTTCTGCTAGTACTGACTATGAACCATACTGCAATGTTTTACATGATGATTTAAAAATAGGAACTGTTTCCCACTTATGAATTGTCTTTAAACGTTATCTCTATGCTACACATGTATGTACACTTTAGAGGTATATTCAATCTAATTCTATAATACATGATAATACAGCACCATTAATATCACAAAACGAGGTAATAATGTTCACTGACCCTCACCTCATTTCAGTATTATTACCATCAGGTATATTCATTTTATGTTGAAAATCATGAAATCAACGACTGACTGAGAACGAGAATCACTACTGGGGGAAATCAACATTGAATTGTGAATTGCTGTTTATGTCTGGCATTGCAGATCATGTAGCTCTGTGATTGGCTAAGAAGGCCTCCCAATCAAACTTGATAGCTAATGTTTAACCTGATAAATTGTATGATGAAACATCTGTGACACAGTAACTTAACCATTTCATCTCATTTCATAATCATAGCTTACTTGTTATCAAATGTCACCTCTAATGTAATCCTACAAATTTACTTTACTTGCTGGATGGACTGTACAATGATTGTACAATGACAACTGTTATTCCCATGATATTGGGAGATTGTATCAGAATAACTCACAAGAGGTACAATAAAATGATTAAAAAAGCAACAACTTTCATCCAATCGCAGTACGTTATATGATGACACTATAAATTTCACCTCCTGGTTGACATAATCTATCTTTTCTGTAATGGGAGCAGTAGGATGTAAATATGAGTTCTTTGTCAACAGGTATATAATGAATAATTATTTCTGCACTCCATCTTACCATGTAGAGTGCAGATAGCTATTGTGGTATGGGGGTGGCCATCTATCCCTCATCACCAAATAAAACAGGTGCGGGTAAGTTATCAATGGATTATAACAGCAGTTGTCCCCTGACTACAGTGGCACAATCTTCACGGGTTTCACTAGAATTTGCCCAATTTTCTCATTGATGACAAAACAACTAGCAAATCCTTTGTGCCCTTATATATTATGATATCAAAATATCACCCAGCTCTCAGAGGGTCGATATAGCAGTGGGGTATGATACAAGCCATTATCTCACCCCTGGTATTTTTCTCCATAGACTTAACACTGGGAACTCGTATCCAACACCCATGAGATATTTAGGAAAAATATCCAATGGGGTATAATGTCACAAATGGGCCCATTAATCAATGTCAAGGGTAAAATTCAGAAATGGGTAGGTAGGTTTCTGAATTCATCTCACCCCTTACATTGACCAATTGGCTAATATTGTAACATAATCCCTCATTGAGTATTTTTTCTATGTATTCCATGGGCATTGAGTAAGAGTTCCTAATGTTAAGTCTATGGAAATAAACATACAGAGGGTGAGATAAAAGTCAGGACGTAACCAATAATTCTTAAACAAAACATTACATATCGATATATTGCACTTCACAGATTTACACAGAATCAGCTGAAATATGCTTCACAGGCTTGTTTTTGTATGATATAAGCAGGGATGGCGCTAATGTATCCGCTGTATTGTCTAATTTGTACCCTGTGCTCACTTTTAAATGCATTATAGAGGACAGTACATAATGCCAGCATCATTAGGTCAGTGGAGGATGGTCAGGAGTGGGGATTTGGGATATCATGACATGACTAGGTTGAGCTGAAAACCTCCCAGCCCGCAGGTTGGCTGGGTGGTTGGCAGGATATAAAACATCTATATTTTCCATGCTCATTCATCAAAGATAAACATACCTTTGTTCCTAGTTTTTTTCTACTGGTTGATAGTAGATATGGCAAATATATACCTTATAAAACAAAGTGTATACTGTGTATAGTGAAAAGAACCAATAAAAATCTGACCGATTAAATATTGGATTATGAAACTGAGTACAAAATAAGAGGAAACAACCTTACTGTTGGCGAAACTCTCTTAGTTTGAGGTAACCTATCGTGGAGCGATGTCCCAACAAAATGTTTTCCACAGAGTCGGATCTCAGACTCCTCCAAAAGGGAGAGAGATTGTAGACAAAATGAAATGACTTTTTTCAAACAAACAAATATTTGGGAACAGAATGGCAATGAACCACTGAGAGTGTTGCCGGTGTATATTAAATGTTGAAATTCTGTCATTTTTGCATCCCTGAGAATAAGTCACAAGGATAGTATAAGTATTGAGGTATCCCATAATTCAGTGTTTACAGTATCTGATATTAGCTGTTTCTCGTCATTGTGGTGCAATAACCCTTCGGCCATATCCCACAGTTATTGTTTTTATATATCTCCAAATCGGAAATCCGATGCCAGAAATGGAAATTTCAGATATTTCTACCTGTACATGCCAAATTCAATTCAGTTTCTCCAGTTAGAAATCGGAGAACGGTAGTTTATTGGGGGGGGGGGGGGGGGACAGCTGGCCGTGGTACAGCCAGCCAGTTGGGAATAGGCCCTATTGAGGTATCCCGTAATCCAGTCTGTTTACAAGTTCCGGTGTTCGCTGGTTGCCGACGTTGTATGGTGATAGACCCTTGAACCGTAACCCACAATTATCACAGTTGAACGGTTTTTATAAATATTCAAATCGGAAATCCGATATCAGAAATGGAAATTTCAGCTATTTCTACTTACAGATCCGAAATTATATTCAGGTTCTCCAAATATAAATGGGCAAACTATAGTTCATATGGTCGTGGTCTGCCCACCCAGCCGCGAGCGGAACTTGTATTTACCCTGGGCGATAATAGGGAGTTTAGTAACCTCTGGAGGCTGTATGGATCCTGTACGCACCCAGGGCGATATTAGGGAGTTTAGTAATGTCTGGAGGGTGTATGATCAATATATGCCTCTAATACTTGATGCCGATGCTGTCTCTGAGGTAGGCGTTGTGGTCTCCCTTGAGCAGCTCATGTGAGTAGTCGGTGAAGCCGAGGTCCTGCGCGGCTCTGTAAGTGACGAGAACATCCGGGCAGAGTGCCAGCAGCTTCTTCATCTGAGCCCCGGCCCATGTGGGACGCTGAGACTCACACTTGTACCTGTGTGTGTACAAACAGAGTTCCGATTCATTATTATATACCTGTGTCCGAATGTCTATGAAATACTGCCCGCTGCTAGGGGTGCAGTAATAATAATGTTCGTGCCCGCTGTGAGAGTGACATAATAAGTTATCAAAATGTCTTTTTTCATCGATTTTAAGGTATATAATAATAAGCAAACGTCCTGACTGAAGACGAAATGATTCTCGTTCTCAGTCAGTCGTCGATTTCATACTGCCTTCCGCCTATGGCATCAGGCAGTATGAAATCGACGACTGACCTCGAACAGGAACCGTTTCGTCTGCGGTAAGGATGTTTCCTAATATTATTATCCAGTGTATACCGCAGGCCACAGTGGAGGTGTTTCAGGGTCGTTCTCTAATTTTTTATCATTGATGAATTAAAGGCATATCCTACCATTCACAGTGGCGCCACCTGGTGATTTTCAAATAACGTCAATTATTAGTCAAAACTAGCTTCTTGGGATTCATTCTTATTCTACATGAGTAAATTTAACATTTTGTCCAGTTAATACTATCTCAATAGGCAAAATAGACCAATTTACATTTGCTTGATTTACATAAGAAATGTTCAGAAAAATACGGTTTTCCTCAATTCTTTCAAAAACAAGGACAGTGACCTGTGGTTTTTAAAACCTAAATAAGCAGTACTATATATGTACTATATTCTGTGAAAGTCTGAGGAAAATGGCATGGGTTTTACTAGGTGAAAAATACTTTTTAGAATTTCTATATATTCTAATATAAAATTATCATAATATTGATCTATAAATCAAAAACTAGCACGGTGACCCAAGATTTTTAAGTTAGATATGTGTTCCTGAACACTTGGAGACCATCATATTAAATTTTCGGGATATTGACGGGTTTTAATTTTCAAGCCAAATTGTCCGATATGCCTTAAAGTGTGGAATTATATAAAAGGTAACAAGGCGGCTGTAAACCGACATCAACCTCGAGTGGTTTAGTTTACCTTTACAGAACAGGGTTCCTTATTTTGCTGAACAGAACCTGGTTCTTTATGGTAGTTTTATGTTATCTGGTGAAACGTTGCGTAATAACAGTAATTATCATATACCTCTGTGCAAATGTCTATGAAATACTGCACTATGAAATGACAGTGGGCTTGTTCAGCAAATGGAGTATGACTCACAGAGCAGGAAAGTTAATAAAATTGCATTTTCAAAAGATTAGGAGGTATATAATAATAAAAAAAAAAACATAGTAACTGACGCCGTAGGGATGTCATTCTCGGTTTTATGACTCAATTATATGACCCTTCACTTGCAGTGTTGGGTCATATTTTTGAGTCAAAAGACTTTGAGCGACCATCCCTACGGGCTTAGTAACTATGTTTTCTCATATTACAGATGATAAACAGACTCTATGAAAAGGTAAGGGTAAGACTAGGCATAATGCAGGTGCTACCCCTATCGCATTTACGACCACAAAAAAAAAACCCAATGCCAAAACCTCAGGGTTACGCGAACGAAAAATTACTATAGACTCTATGAAAAAGATCTCGGTTTGGATGAGAAACTCACTTGTCAGTGACGTCGGCAATGAGGGACGCTGTGAGGGTCACGTGACGTCGCAGGTCGGTGAGGTACTTGACGTCATTTCCGATGACGTAACGTCGGCACAGGGCCGCTGGCCAATGAGAATGGTCCTCATATGCGTCTGCTACGATGTGCGCCTGAAAGGTGGGAATTAAACCAAAGATACAAATCAGTGTCTGAGAAAACATGCTTCAGCTACGAAGGTAACGTAGCTGGAATAATATATTTAAAAAAAGAAAAGATAAAAATTATGTAGTGACATTTGTTTCTTTGCTGATTGGTAATCCATACATTCCCGTCAGTTTTCTATTCCACTTTGAATGCATGTACAGGGATTTAATTCCATTGTCCAACCCTTTTTTTTTTAACCTATATGTGTATATTTAGTGTCATTTGCTATTTGAGTAATTTTAAATGTGAAAATTAGATTTTAATCTTTTTTTTTTTTTTTTCTCTCCAGAGGTGTTTCTAGCCACGTGTCATTTCTAGGCATGGGACTTGGAGTTACCCGGAAAATATGGGGTTTGGGCCAACATAGGCCCCCTGCTGGATCTAGGGGCACAACCTGAGTAGGGGCCAGGCAGCAAAGGCCCTGCAATTTCAGCTATTCTATGCTTAAGGCATATCCTACAATACACAGTGGTGCCACCTGGTGATTTTCAAATGCTGGCAATCATCCATTCAAAATAGATCATATGACTAATACCAAATGAGTGAAATATAGAATATTATCGAATTTGATTTAATCGAATAGGTAAATTAAGCCAACTTAATATTGATTTATAGGAAATGTACTGAAAAAAAGTTTTCTTCAATATTTTCAAAAGACACGGACGGTAACCTGTGTTCATTAAAACTGAAATGTGAAGTATTATACATTAACTATATCCTGTGAAAGTCTGAAGAAAATTACATGGGTTTTACTATGTGGAATTCTAAATTAGCAATGTGTTCTACAATACTTAGAGGTCATCATATTCCATTATGATGATCTCATGGCACACATTGACAGGGTTTACAGTAGGGAGTAAAAGGTTGAAAACTTGCTGAGCCACCTAGTGGGTGACTGGGGAAGCAGACGAGAGTTTCTGCTGGTGCCCTAGCCATCTGCTAGTCAGAGGTGGGGTACCAGTTATTCTAGTTGTTCAATGTTTTCGTTCTTGGATTGTAAATTCTCGTTGGAAAAAGGTCATTCTAGATTTTCCTCATTCTTACCAATCATATGGATGGACTAATTCCGTACAAAGAGTGGAAGTGCTGAGATGTGGCCAATTTATTAGTAGACTGGTTCCCTGCCCATATTCGCCGAGTCATCTGGCAACTTCCGGTTAGAAATCCCCTCCGAATTCCCTTAACAACGGACATATCCGCCATCTTGCTGGTGAATACAAAGCGCTGTCAGAGTGTAAAATAGTGGAAAACTCTTATAATATACTTTATAATGTGTAATTTACACACGTAATAGTTGTAATACGGTTATTTACATTATCCAGACATGATTTAAACGTGCCAACTCGAAGAAAATCGTTGTTTCGACGATTTGTTGATATCGCAATCGGAGGCTAAACTGGGGCCATCACGTAATCACTTGATCTGAAACTGCCAGAGAGGTCTAGTTTTGTCGATATATTAACATAAGGGTTATTTAGAACATCCTCATATGTCAAATAATATCGGAAATGAACGTTTGAACTCGCCATAGACTTAACACTGTGTAGGTGCCTTGCCAAGATGGCCGCGAAGTGTGTTCGTAGCGCCACCTACTTCCAGGTTGACTCGACGAATGAAATAAGGGGCAGGTAACGGGTTCCGGGGCACAACTTTCAACTTTGGCTGGTGCCCGCCTGTGTACAATGTCATACGCTGGTTCTCAGGGTTTCCACTAAGTACAGGGGGAACCAGCCAACATTTCAGATTCAAAACAAGGCAGCTGTCAAAAGTTATACAAGTCAAACAACCCACATATCATGAATATGGAAATATGGGAATTGTTAAAGGAGCTTCACAGACAACCCAGCTGTTTCTTTTTCAGACTTAAACCATTTTATAATGAGAATTCACAGTTGATTAGACTGCTCCTTCAGAGGAGCACATGGCATTGTTGACAAAACAAAGCCCTGCGACTATAGGAAGTAGAGCGCAGGATATCTGCTGGGAGAGTGAGAAAAACGGAGGCGTTACCAATAATGCACCTTGAAACTGGAACCCGT
The DNA here is from genome assembly GCA_950022655.1 of Alentia gelatinosa. Lineage (NCBI taxonomy): Eukaryota > Metazoa > Annelida > Polychaeta > Phyllodocida > Polynoidae > Alentia > Alentia gelatinosa. The sequence continues at coordinate 132,542,165 of OX465580.1, read as the reverse complement.
TACCTGGCCTATAGTCTAACTAGGCCAGGCTTCCACGCTAACTTATTAGCTGAAAGTTTCTCTAATGAGGGTCACCAGCCCACAGAGAATAAGTGAATCTATGTACACTTTAAGGTGACATAAATGTTTCTGTAATATTTCAATAAGAATGATTACTTTATCAATAAATCTACCTTAATAATATACATTTTCTTAATTCGTTGAAAACGGATGAGGATTGGGTGACAATGTTGAAAACCAACTGAAAAGCACGAAGCTCGGTGGCTAAGTGGGAGGGGTGTTTGCCTCAAGCAAGGGTGGAAGTCAGAAGATATCCAATAAGCACAAAAATCTAAATTTGATGTATGTATGTTCATTCTTTGGTAGTCAGTAGATAACCAAATGTAATGGAGTTATGTTATTATTTGAATTTGGTAGTCAGCAGATTTCCAAATGATATAACATGGGTGGATATATTATAAGTCTTATAACGTAAACAGACTTATTAATTTAGGATGTCTACTTGTTATATGTGTATGCTAGAGTGTCTTTGTCCTGTTTTGTCAATGACTACCTGCTGGGAAGAACGTCCTTGGACGACAGTTTGTGTCTGTATCTGTTATCCTGAATAAAAAAAAAATTAAAAAAATGGAAGGTCGAGGTCGAGTACCCAATGCCCATTCGGCTAACACCAACCATTAGAATGAGGAGTAGGGGTCTAGGACCTGAGTGGAAGAACAGCCATATAGCCGAATTCGGTGATTGTGTAACACAATATTCCCTGAGTAACAAATTGCTAAAAAAATAAAAAATAAAAAATTAAAGACATACTGACATACGAGAACGTATTACCCGAAGTAAACACCACATAAGATTTAATAAAGAAAGAATTAATAGTAGTACTTATTATAGATCACCAATGTATCGGGGAAATGTATTATGGGATAAATTACCGAGTATCACACAAACGTTAACAACTACTAAAGAGTTTAACAAAGGAAATTAAAACCATGTTCTCGGTATATGATTGGAAATGAAAAGTCAAGGAGATTGAATGTATTCTTAGGATGTTACACTTAAGTACTGTATTTTCTACCTTCATACCTCTATCATAACCTTACCCATTTTGTATTCAAGGGTCGGTTAAAAATGTTTACTATTTGTTATGAGATTCCGTGTACATCTTATGCTCGGTGGAAGATCTCACCTCGGTGAGAACCGTAGTTAATAAAAAAAAAAAAAAAAATTAAAGCCTGAAAACTGACCTCCCAGAACTTGGGGTGGTTGGAGATGAAGGCGCCCACCTCCACCTTGCTCAGGTTCACGACGCGCTGCCCGGATGACAGCAGGTGCAGCTGCAGCGCCCCCAGGCGGGCGTGACGTACACAGCGCTGCGCGTGACGTAGACAGTTCTCCTTGACGTAACTCTCCGCAGCGTCTGAGAAGTAGTGAACGACGGACTGCAGGACGGAGGGCACATCGGAGTTCATGTCTGAAACCATATACAGTGGGTGTTTTTAAGGCTATGAATGTGTGAGAAACGAGAGACAGCGGGAATGTTAAAGGCTGAGTGTGTGTGAGAAATGAGAGACAGTGGGAATGTTAAAGGCTAAGAGTGTGTGTGAGAAATGAGAGACAGCGGGAATGTTAAAGGCTAAGAGTGTGTGTGAGAAATGAGAGACAGCGGGAATGTTAAAGGCTGAGTGTGTGTGAGAAATGAGAGACAGCGGGAATGTTAAAGGCTAAGAGTGTGTGTGAGAAATGAGAGACAGTGGGAATGTTAAAGGCTGAGTGTGTGTGAGAAACGAGAGACAGTGGGAATGTTAAAGGCTAAGAGTGTGTGTGAGAAATGAGAGACAGTGGGAATGTTAAAGGCTAAGAGTGTGTGTGTGAAACGAGAGACAGTGGGAATGTTAAAGGCTGAGTGTGTGTGAGAAATGAGAGATAGTGGGTATGTTAAAGGCTAAGAGTGTGTGTGAGAAATGAGAGACAGTGGGAATGTTAAAGGCTAAGAGTGTGTGTGAGAAATGAGAGACAGTGGGAATGTTAAAGGCTAAGAGTGTGTGTGAGAAATGAGAGACAGTGGGAATGTTAAAGGCTAAGAGTGTGTGTGAGAAATGAGAGACAGTGGGAATGTTAAAGGCTAAGAGTGTGTGTGAGAAATCAGAGACAGTGGGAATGTTAAAGGCTAAGAATATGTGTGAGAAATGAGAGACAGTGGGTATGTTAAAGGCTGAGTGTGTGTGTGAGAAATCAGAGACAGTGGGAATGTTAAAGGCTAAGAATATGTGTGAGAAATGAGAGACAGTGGGTATGTTAAAGGCTGAGTGTGTGTGAGAAATGAGAGACAGTGGGAATGTTAAAGGCTAAGAGTGTGTGTGAGAAATGAGAGACAGTGGGAATGTTAAAGGCTGAGTGTGTGTGAGAAATGAGAGACAGTGGGAATGTTAAAGGCTAAGAGTGTGTGTGAGAAATGAGAGACAGTGGGAATGTTAAAGGCTGAGTGTGTGTGAGAAATGAGAGACAGTGGGAATGTTACAGGCTAAGAGTGTGTGTGAGAAATGAGAGACAGTGGGAATGTTAAAGGCTAAGAGTGTGTGTGTGAAATGAGAGACAGTGGGAATGTTAAAGGCTAAGAGTGTGTGTGTGAAATGAGAGACAGTGGGTATGTTAAAGGCTAAGAGTGTGTGTGAGAAATGAGAGACAGTGGGTATGTTAAAGGCTAAGAGTGTGTGTGAGAAACGAGAGACAGTGGGAATGTTAAAGGCTAAGAGTGTGTGTGAGAAATGAGAGAAAGTGGGAATGTTAAAGGCTAAGAGTATGTGTGAGAAACGAGAGACAGTGGGAATGTTAAAGGCTAAGAGTGTGTGTGAGAAACGAGAGACAGTGGGTATGTTAAAGGCTAAGAGTGTGTGTGAGAAATGAGAGACAGTGGGAATGTTAAAGGCTAAGAGTGTGTGTGAGAAATGAGAGACAGTGGGAATGTTAAAGGCTGAGTGTGTGTGAGAAATGAGAGATAGTGGGTATGTTAAAGGCTAAGAGTGTGTGTGAGAAATGAGAGACAGTGGGAATGTTAAAGGCTAAGAGTGTGTGTGAGAAATGAGAGACAGCGGGAATGTTAAAGGCTAAGAGTGTGTGTGAGAAATGAGAGACAGCGGGAATGTTAAAGGCTGAGTGTGTGTGAGAAATGAGAGACAGCGGGAATGTTAAAGGCTAAGAGTGTGTGTGAGAAATGAGAGACAGTGGGAATGTTAAAGGCTGAGTGTGTGTGAGAAACGAGAGACAGTGGGAATGTTAAAGGCTAAGAGTGTGTGTGAGAAATGAGAGACAGTGGGAATGTTAAAGGCTAAGAGTGTGTGTGTGAAACGAGAGACAGTGGGAATGTTAAAGGCTGAGTGTGTGTGAGAAATGAGAGATAGTGGGTATGTTAAAGGCTAAGAGTGTGTGTGAGAAATGAGAGACAGTGGGAATGTTAAAGGCTAAGAGTGTGTGTGAGAAATGAGAGACAGTGGGAATGTTAAAGGCTAAGAGTGTGTGTGAGAAATGAGAGACAGTGGGAATGTTAAAGGCTAAGAGTGTGTGTGAGAAATGAGAGACAGTGGGAATGTTAAAGGCTAAGAGTGTGTGTGAGAAATCAGAGACAGTGGGAATGTTAAAGGCTAAGAATATGTGTGAGAAATGAGAGACAGTGGGTATGTTAAAGGCTGAGTGTGTGTGTGAGAAATCAGAGACAGTGGGAATGTTAAAGGCTAAGAATATGTGTGAGAAATGAGAGACAGTGGGTATGTTAAAGGCTGAGTGTGTGTGAGAAATGAGAGACAGTGGGAATGTTAAAGGCTAAGAGTGTGTGTGAGAAATGAGAGACAGTGGGAATGTTAAAGGCTGAGTGTGTGTGAGAAATGAGAGACAGTGGGAATGTTAAAGGCTAAGAGTGTGTGTGAGAAATGAGAGACAGTGGGAATGTTAAAGGCTGAGTGTGTGTGAGAAATGAGAGACAGTGGGAATGTTACAGGCTAAGAGTGTGTGTGAGAAATGAGAGACAGTGGGAATGTTAAAGGCTAAGAGTGTGTGTGTGAAATGAGAGACAGTGGGAATGTTAAAGGCTAAGAGTGTGTGTGTGAAATGAGAGACAGTGGGTATGTTAAAGGCTAAGAGTGTGTGTGAGAAATGAGAGACAGTGGGTATGTTAAAGGCTAAGAGTGTGTGTGAGAAACGAGAGACAGTGGGAATGTTAAAGGCTAAGAGTGTGTGTGAGAAATGAGAGAAAGTGGGAATGTTAAAGGCTAAGAGTATGTGTGAGAAACGAGAGACAGTGGGAATGTTAAAGGCTAAGAGTGTGTGTGAGAAACGAGAGACAGTGGGTATGTTAAAGGCTAAGAGTGTGTGTGAGAAATGAGAGACAGTGGGAATGTTAAAGGCTAAGAGTGTGTGTGAGAAATGAGAGACAGTGGGAATGTTAAAGGCTAAGAGTGTGTGTGAGAAATGAGAGACAGTGGGAATGTTAAAGGCTAAGAGTGTGTGTGAGAAATCAGAGACAGTGGGAATGTTAAAGGCTAAGAGTGTGTGTGAGAAATGAGAGACAGTGGGAATGTTAAAGGCTAAGATGTGTGTGAGAAATGAGAGACAGTGGGAATGTTAAAGGCTAAGAGTGTGTGTGAGAAACGAGAGACAGTGGGAATGTTAAAGGCTAAGAGTGTGTGTGTGTGAGAAATGAGAGACAGTGGGTATGTTAAAGGCTAAGAGTGTGTGTGTGAAACGAGAGACAGTGGGTATGTTAAAGGCTAAGAGTGTGTGTGTGAGAAATGAGAGACAGTGGGTATGTTAAAGGCTAAGAGTGTGTGTGAGAAACGAGAGACAGTGGGAATGTTAAAGGCTAAGAGTGTGTGTGAGAAACAAGAGACAGTAAATGTTAAAGGCTAAGAGTGTGTGTGAGAAACGAGAGACAGTGGGTATGTTAAAGGCTAAGAGTGTGTGTGAGAAACGAGAGACAGTGGGTATGTTAAAGGCTAAGAGTGTGTGTGAGAAACGAGAGACATTTATATATTTCAAAGTATGTGAACAGGAGGGTGGTTGTGGCCCCTAAGATTCGAGGTCAACTCTCGACTGCAGAGCCATCCCAAGGCGCTAGAAAATATTATGTAAGGAGGTCAGGGTGAAGGTCGGGGTTTGCTGCGAATGCAGTCATTGGCTACTCTGTCTACTCTATTCCTTATATGGACTTAAGGTAATGGGACAACTCCATGGTGACAGTGTGAAAATAGTACAACCACATGAAATATCTTAATGAGTGTGCCATTTATTATCATGAGCGAGTTTTTAATTAAGGCATTAATGTGGTAATATCTGAAGAAATATTCTTATAATTTATTATGACAACTAGTAGTAGTGATTCTCGGGAGTGGTGCCGACGTCACTAAGATACACTGCGTTGCTCGATTGTCTCGCTCTGCAGTTTATTTTCCCGAAAGCGGGGCAGTGCACTCCCACACGCACAAAGGGTTAAACAACTTTTCACCCCATTGAAACCAATGTTAAATCCACTGTACATCTCTATAAATATCTCAATAAATATCCAATATAGAGAAATCTAACAAGAAATGACATATAGCTGAAGAACAGGGGAAGAGGGTATATGGTTTCTTTTTATCCATTTGTTATGCAAAGATTGTTTTAGTTGGTGTGTTCTCAAGCAAACTGCCGAAATTGCAGATGACAGGCTGCTGCAACTGTCAAAACAAAAACTTATTCAAAAGTGCATAAATATTAAAATTCAAACATTCACACTTCTCTCCCACAACGTTTATTCATATCACTTGACAGAAGAACATCAAACAACCTCTAACTACGCATATTAATCATGTGCAGTGAGTTCAAACATCGATTTACGTTTCGTCGATCGAGAGATAATAACCGAAAGCTAGGGTGCTTGAAACTGGCAATACCCTTTGCCCCAAGCAGTCGTGAAAGAAACTAAACGTTCCGCTCCTGAGAATGGTAGATTTCAAGACACAGAATTAGTTACACTGCATGAACACCACCATTTTACATATGAATGCGCCCTAGCTTGTCTTGTCTTTTTTTACTGTTTTTTTTAATGATTATACTTTCTAAACACCATGTATGGTATGGCTGTGTATATGAGGCACCTGTATATATATTGCGCAGAGGATATTTCTTCTTGTATACACCAGGTGTGAAATACAGCTAAGACGCGTCCGTATTTTAAAGGAAACAGTGTTGTATACGCCTCATACGCTGGCGCGAAATATGGACGTATATATATGAAAACAAGTCAATTTACAGCCGATACATGCACTTCTGCGATGGCGTATATAGGAACAAACTGGTGGTTTTCGTGCAGTGTTAGTTCCTGATAGCTCAATACATAATAGGTAACAGTTCATTGGTAACTGGTGAGGCCCCTGATCAAAAAATAAATATCCTAAAGACTGTGTACGGAATGAGAGTATATATGAATATATGTTAAAGAATGTGTGTATCAGTAAATATCACTAAAAAGTAGCGGATGAGGAGAAATACTGACCTAGTGGTTTGTTATGAAGGGTTGCAAGTTGGCGTTGCGCAGTTTCCTCCAACATGGCAGCAATCTCGCGATACATGGTGAAGTAGAGCGAGACCATCTTGTTGGTGTCGGTGTCTGAGGGATGGACGCGCTGAATGTAGTCCAGTATGGCCATCCGTAACCCCTCCTCCTGGTTAGAGAGGGCAGGAACATACACAATAAGGGGCTGTCCAGAAAGAACCTCATGCTATTTTTGACCAATCCTCCGTCCCCCTTGTTATCAGGGATGCCAGTGGGGATCAGGAAAAATTCCTACATGGGGACTGAGGCCAGTCTATGTATCACCTAAAACGCACATGGTGTGTGGGGAATCCCCATCACTCTCCTAGCAGATCCTTGGGCATGGACTGGCAGTATAGGATATCTAGGTGCCTGCTATATATGAGAGTGGGTACATGTGTAGTTCTGCACTAAATGGGGTACTCTTGAAAGAAAATCATTTAAGAAAGATTACCACACACTATAAGTTTTATATTCTGCAGAATATCTTTACAAGTTCATTAGGCATTCCTCTGATATTTTCTTTTAGACTTGGTAATGCTTTAATAATGCTATTCTCACAGGACATATTTTAAGCCAATCAGATGTCAGTATACAAGTTTGCCCTTATCCGTAGGAGCATTTCCCACAAGAATCCGACCATCCTACAGCTGTAGGTTGGAGCACTGGGATCCATAAGCCCTGTAACTGAGTGTGCTGGGGGTAGCTGAATTCAGAATTTTGAAAGATTACAGAACAGGTTTATCTAAGATTTAGATTTTAGGGAACCTGGAGTGTGTATTGTTCTCACAGCATACAATTTCTTGAAATTTTCATCTCTTTGAGACTAAAATGAAAATCCTACATGTAGGCAAAATCCTACAGACTGGCATCCCTGTTGTTATGTTTTGTCATACAAGCCTTGTCATGGTTGGTCCTGGAGATTGGAACCTCCCCCCTTCCCCCTGCTGCATGACATTATTTATGGGTGGCCCCTAATCAATGGCTTTGTGGATGGACTGCCATACAAAGATGTGTTCATGGAGAGTAAAGGCGGGTGACTACCAACCATAAAAGGCTATGACAAGTGCCAACAAGAAAGTTCCAATCGACGCTTGTCACAGCCTTGTCGAAAGAAGGGGGGGCTTTATGACAGCGTTGTCGGGGTGTGTCGGGAAGTGCACGTTCCACCAAAAATTCCTATCGTAGGCCTCTGCGACACACTATGACACTCCACAACAAGGGTCCAGTCGTAGGAAAAATCGAACATGTTCGATATTGTCGTAGTCTTGTCGGAAGGCTCCTGACAAGCTTCCAATTGTGGCCTTGTTGTGGCCTTGTCATAGATTCTTGTCAGGACCTGGGGTCCACCAACCATGACAAGGCCTCCAATCGTAGGCCAATCGTGGACCTTGTCGGGAAGCCATTGTCGTAGCCTTGTCGTGGTTGGTGGATGCCCCCACATGTTAAATAAATAACTGGCCTGATGATCAGCTCACCTTGTCCATGCCCTTTCTGAAGAGCAGCTCAAGTTGATGCTGTTGTTTGAGGATGTCAAAAATGTAGGTCATCTCACTGAACCTGCCCACGCCTGTCAGCAGCCGGATCTGTAAAAAATTATAATTCTTATAGTCTTTAGCTATATAATGATGAAGATTTCGTAAAAAGTTTTAAAAAAAATGGAAATATCCTTAAAACTGGCATCTCTGTTTCAAATTTTCAGTTTTATTACATTCCTGCTATTCCCAAACACTGAATGGATGCGTATTTTAACTATTTTTTAACTATTTTTTTAACTAAATTAAAACCAATGCCATTTTTATAATAGTTGAATATGAGGATTAGGTGGGGTCTTTTCTAGGTTAATGTCCCATATGTTCTATTGGACTTACTTTGGTTGGGTGGTGATGAAATCTTTTAGTTGGATTCAGGTACAATTCTCACCCCTACACCTTTATTAAGGTGAGAGTTCTTTTATTTCCCACAGCACATAGTCATGGTATGACTGGCCTTTGATATAGCAGTAAATGTACCACTGCTTGGGATGAAGGAGAAAGGTGGCTGTACACCACTCCACGTAGACATGGTATGAGAAGGACTGGTCTTTGATATAGCAGTATATCTACCACTGCTGGGGATGAAGGCGAAGAGAGGCTGCACACCACACCACACCACAAAGACATGGTATGAGAAGGACTGGCCTTTGATATAGAAGTTAATCTACCACTACTGGGGATGGAGGAGAAAAGTGGTTGCAGTGGGACTTGAACCCACAAAGTCCTACAACCTTGGGGCTACGGGTCAAGTACCTTAACCACTGCGCATACTCCCCACCCCCAAACAATGTACAGTTAAACCCCGCTTCTGGGACACCTCGCTTAAGGGGCCACCCTGCTTAAGGTAGGGACACTTTGCTCGGAACAGAGGGTATCCCCTTAAGCGGGGTTTTACTGTATATATATTATCGTCTGGCTTTCACATTTAAATCAGTCCTTAGCTATTTCACTTGAAATTTATAATTTAAAAATTTTAAAAAGTCTATATTAGAGGGAAACTATGTTCCGGTGGGAATAAGTCAAAGTTACGAGGTAAGGCTTGGAAAAATTACTGCCCAAGGAGTAGCCGTGGGCAGTAATTTTTCCAAGCCTTACCGAGTAACTTTGACTTATTCCCACTGGTACGTGGTTTCCCTATTCCTATATACCTTCAATTGCCGGCTAATATTGATAAAAACCGAATGTCTCTGAACGTCAACCTGGGCAGTAAACGTCAACCTGGACAGTAAACGTCAACCTGGGCAGTAACTTCAACCTGGGCAGTAAACAAAAGTTTTTCCACCCCCAGCAGCGTTAAGTTATCATTAACATAGGTTGTTCACTCATAGGTATATAGGAATAGAGGGAAACTATGTTCCGGTGAGCAAAAGTTCAAAGTTACGAGGTAAGGCTTGGAAAAATTACTGCCCAAGGCGTAACTTCCGAAGCAAATGGCCACCCTTATCGAGTAACCACAACAGCTATTGTTTCGTCCCGCTGCTGTATTGTATCACGTGATCAGAGCGGGACAAAAACGTCAGAGCAGGACGAAAACATGAGAGCGGGACGAAAACGTCAACCTCGACACATAACTTATTTTTAATGCACCCCCCAGCAGCGGTATGTAACTCTAGTTAGTTCAATAATGGGTATATAGGAATAACAGTTATCCTACCCCTAATGAAAAAACACCATAGGCTTAACATGGGATTTGTTTATGTCACTGGGTGTGACATAAAGTGTTGTTTATGCCACTACTTTCTAATACTGAAAAAATGTAGAAACGGGGTAGGATAAAATCTAGACGCCACTCGTTTGAGTTTGAGTTTACTTATGTCACTCCTTTTGTTGGCTCCATAATGTCACTCGTCTTTGACTCGTGAAATTATGGAGCCAAAAAAATGCGTGGCATAAATAAACTCAGACTCAAACTTGTGACGTCTCTCTATATTATGAACTCACCAGCAAACTGAACTCGTCAGCCTGTGCGAGCAGCTCGGTAAGTCTTCGGGCGGAGCGGAGGACTGCGGCGATCCCCTGCATCGAGCACGCCAGTGTGTAGCAGTGATGTGAGGCCACGAGTAGCTCCACGCAGACACTCAGCACTGAAAACATCAAACATCATATCAGACCTCTTAACCATTTAGCTACGCTATGATGCCTGGAGGCATTCCCGGACATAGTACGCTATGATACCTCAAGGCATTCCCGCGCCTAGTACGCTATGATGCCTTGAGGCATCATTTCCGGAATTTAAGGAACTGCTATTTTTTAATGAAACAATGCGGATATATTGATAATATTTTCCCAACTTATGTAAAACTATATCATAGTAAATATTACTACTACAATATAACATCCTAATTATTTTTATTACTACGAAGGTGTGATGTTAATACGTCACTGTGGATATTGTGAAACTACAGTGGTGAAAATTGTACTGCAGCGGCGTACTTCAGGGTGTGTGTTTGGTATTATGCAGCGTAGTGAAAGGGTTAACCATTTAGCTGTCATGCCTGAAGGTATTCCCAGGTGTAGTACGCTGTGATGCCTGGAGGCATTCCCGGGCATAGTACGCTGTGATTTCGGGAGGCATTCCTGGTGTAGTACTCTATGATGCCTGGATGCATTTCGAGGCATAATACACTGTGATGACTGGAGGCAGTCCCAGGCATAATACGCTATGATACCTGGAGGCATTCCTGGGCATATTATGATGTGATGCCTGGAGGCATTCCCAGGCATAGTATGCTGTGATGCCTGGAGGCATTCCCAGGCATACTACGCTGTGATGCCTGGAGGCATCTTTTCCAAAATTGAAGTATTTGCTATTTTTTAAGGAAATAATGCAAATATTTTTGTAATATTTTCCCAACCTATATATAGTTAATATCATTACTATTAACTATATTATAGTTAATATCATTACTATTATATAACATCCTAATCATTTTCGATTGCCAGGGAGGTGTAATATAATGACGTCACTGTGGATATTGTGAAACTACAGGGGTGAAAATGGTACTGCAGCGACCTATCTCAGTGTGTGTATTTGGTATTATCCAGCGTAGTGAAAGGGTTACTAGTGGCTTAGGATTAACACCCAAATCAGTGGCCCAATACATTACTGGTTTGTTATCTTTTGTATGTGTATTTAAGCCTTCCCCTGCAGCAACAAATTCCTCTACACAGCATTATACCGCAGAAATCCCTCCTACTCAAGGCATCAATTTTCAGAAACGTGTCTCATAATTTCTCATGTGATTTGAGTACTTTACCATAGAATCTGATGATATTTTGTTACGTTGAAATGTCCCATATTCTTTATCAAAAGAAAAATTCAAACAATTATTTCTCTATTCATCTAATTTTGTATACAAGTACCGATGATGCCTACGATGCCTGGAGGCATCATGCTGTGGTTAAAGGGTTAAAATCAGTAACAATTAAAAAAAAAGATTTTCAATGGATAATAGCGTTGGGTATGAGTTCCCAATGTTAAGTCTATGGGGGGAAATATCAGGGTTGAGATAAATAAGTTTACTTACATTTTGGTGACATTTCATGGTTGGATGAGGTCAGGGATGTCATGTTGTCGTGCAGATGCTGGCCCAGCATGGCCGTGTCGTCACAAAGTTGTATGAGGCTCATGATCAATTCGGTGACGGAACAGCTCTTGTCTGCCTCTACCACAAGTTCACTGCCTCCAACGGACCCTGCCGCAAAAAAATATATAAGTAGGTAGACAGTATTCCTATATACCCATTAGCGAACTAACTAGAGTTACATACCGCTGCTGGGGGGTGCATTAAATATAAGTTATAAAAAAAAAAAATTAAAAAAAATAAATAAATAAATAAAAAAAATTAAAAAACCGTCTTCATAACCTTAAATATAAGTTATGTGTCGAGGTTGAAAGGTTATTCGATAAGGGTGGCCATTTTCTTCGGGAGTGTTTCAGGTAAAGATTTAAGCATTTTTATCAATATTTGAAGGTATATATAGGAATAGGGAAACCAAGTACCGGTAAGTAAAAGTCAAAGTTACTCGGTGAGGATCGGGAAAATTACTTTTCCCAATCTACGTAACTTTGAACTTTTGCTCACCAGAACATAGTTTCCCTCTACTACCACTTACTATGGAGGAAACCTATGATAGTTTTGGGTCAGAGCTTGTATCCCATCGAGTTTGAATCGCGTAGTAATTCAAAAGGCGAACCCGCGTGAATTATGTAGCGATTTAAACGAGATGGGACCCAAAACTTGAATGGGTTTCTAATCCCTCGCATTGACTAATGGGCTAACATTTGTGACATAATCCCCCATTGGATATTTTTCCTAAATATCTAATGGGCGTTAGATACGAGTTCCCAATGTTAAGTCTATGCAGAAAAAATACCAGGGATGAGATAATAGAGGAAACTATGTTTCGATGAGAGAAAGTCAAAGTTACGCGGCCAAGGCCTTGAGCAGTAATTTTTCAAAGCCTTACAGAGTAACTTTGACTTTCTTTCACTGGTACTAGGTTTCCCTATTCCTATATACCTTCAAATATTGATACAAATGGTTATTTATTTAAATACCATATTCCAAGAAGCAATGCCCACACTTATTGAGTAACTGCAAACGCTATGTTTTCATCCTGCCCACCCCCCCCCCCCCCCGTTTCCTAGCAACCATGCAGGTTGCTATGCGACAGTGTCACGGCGACGTCATAGCCGCATCGATGTTTACGAAAACGTCAGCCCAGGACGAAAACGTCAGCCTGGGATGAAAGCGTCAGCCTCGATACATAACTTATAATTACTGTACCCCTAGCAGTGGTATGTAACTATAGATTGTTCGGACATGGGTATATGGGAATGATACTTACCAATTACTGACTCTCAGTCACAAATGACTCAAAGCGCACTTAACCTCAACAAATATCCATAAATGTTAACCTTGATAAAGGACAACTCAGCCCGAAACGTCAGTTCAAAAATAAACGTCATAGAGGGAAACTATGTTCCTGTGAGCAAAAGTTCAAAGTTACGAGGTGAGGATCGGGAAAATTACTGCCCAAGGCGTAGTAATTTTCCCGATTCTCACCGAGTAACTTTGACTTTTGCTTACCGGTACTTGGTTTCCCTATTCCTATATACCTTCAAACATTGATAAAAATGCTTAATTCTTTACCTAAAACACTTCCGAAGAAAATGGCACTTATCGAGTAACCACAACAGCTATTGTTTCGTCCCGCTCCTCGTCAGAGCGGGACGAAAACATGAGAGTGGGACGAAACTGTCAACCTGGACACATAACTTATATTTAATGCACCCCCCAGCAGCGGTATGTAACTCTAGTTAGTTCGCTAATGGGTATATAGGAATAAAGCCTACTTGTCTACCCACTTATTCATTATCCACATTAACTACAGTATGACATCCTACCTGGGATCCCTTGAGACAACCAAATGTTTTACAAAGTCTAGTTTGAGAAAAACAAATTTAGTTGTAGTCTCCTAGGAGATAATGGAAAAGTGTCCCTGGAACATAACCTAGTGTCCAAAGTCTGTGAGAAGATTGGTGGAGATTTTGTATGTCCTTTGATAAGATATTTGTACAATGGGTCGTACTGATTTTCCTATCTACTTTACACTAGCGGCAAGTGGTAAATATCGTTATATTCTCCATTCATTGTAACAAATACCATAATTTTGTTTCTCGATTATTCAAAATTATATATGGATGATATTAGTAGATGATGGTGATGATGAAAATGAAGATATGGAGTTACGACAAGTGGCATCTCTTCTAGTAATTACTTATACCACTAAAATATTTTGTATAGTAATACTACTCTCTTTATCAGTTTAACAGACACTGTCAATGAGGAAAGTCAGCAGACATCAAATCATTTTTTTATTTAACGTCCAGTCAACCATTACAGGTTCTTTCCAGACTTTTAGTCCAGTCAAAATAAGGCAAAAAAGGGCCTAACCGGCCACAAAAAGCAATAGATTTAATTCCAGTGCCATTCATCTCAGAATACCTTACATATTACCAGAATGAAAATCGAAATTAATCCAAGTGGTGGAAGTAGGTCAAATGATTTCACTTGTGATTTGTATGGATTCCCCACCTCAGAAAACATGTCTAGCATTTTAAATCATGTTTCTACCTCGATTCAAACCAGAATTATGGCATATCATATATTTGGGGTGGCCATATTGGATTTATGCTAATTTGACCTACTTCTTCACTTGAATGGCACTGGAATTAAATCTATTGCTTTTTGTGGCCGGTCAAAACCTATTTTTGTAACAAATGCCATAATTTTGTTTCTCGATTATTCAAAATTAGGCCACTCAAAAAAAACCAACTTGTTTCTCATCACCAAGCCATAAAAAATATGATGAGGGCGCTTCTTTTTTTTTTTTTTTTTTTTTTTTGCTGGATAAAAAAATGGGCTTTAGACATACAGTAAAACCCTGATAACGTGGCACCCTCTGTTCCGGGCCAAAGTGCTCGCTTATGCGGGGTGTCTGCATACGCGGGGTTTTCAGATTCATACTGTTTATACATCAAAAGCATCTCTGGCATGAAGAGTTTTAATTTGATACTAAATACACATACTTTTCATAATTTCTATCAAGGTTTATCTTATTTTATCAAAAAAAAAAAAAATCTTCTAAAATTGTTTTTGCAGATGCGCGCGGTGATGAGAAACAAGGTTTTTTTTTGAGTGGCCTTTACCATTACAGGTTCTTTCCAGGCTTTCTCAAGGTTCAGCTTTTCTCACAGAATTCAGGTAAACTTTTCAACCCCTACACAGTTGCAATTGTGAATGATTATTACAATATGAACCTGCTACTGATATTAGTGTGCATATCTTCCTTGTAGTTGACTTCGCAATTTAGGTAGAACTTCCCCCTACACATTTATCGAGGAAGGTATTTTAAAAACTAATAATTCGATCACCTAGTGCAAAAAAAGACCCACTGGCATTTGATGATTTCCATACACATACTGAACATACTGATTTTTTTGTGTCAATTTTTATTAGGGAATAATTGTGTTCACAAATACTGAATTCGGCCTTGGGGCCGTTCTTCCAATCGGGCCCTTGCTCCTACTCCTCATTCTGATGGTGGGTGTTAAACCGTATGGGCAGTGGGTACCATTTTTGTGTAAGTCTTTGGTATGACCCGACCGGGGTTTGAACCCATGACATCCCAAGCTCGAAGCGAACACCCCTACCACTTAGCCACCGAGCTTGGAATAAAGCTTACCTGAGTCGATAATGTCGTGGTGCGCGTTGAGCAACTTCATGATCGTGTCTCCCAGGAAGCCAGCCACCTGAAAAGATGATCAGCAATATCTTATATACAGTAGAACCCTGCGTAAGCGGACACACTCCGTTCTGAGCCAAAGTATCTGCTTGCGCGGGGTGTCCGCACATGCGGGGTTAAAATAAACCTCTGATAGAGGGAACCGTTCCGAGCAAACCTGTTCGTTAACGTGGGGTGGCAGCTTACGCGGGGTGTCCGTTAGGCGGGGTTCTACTGTATCAAATATTATGCTCATCATTGATGGATGAGCATGGATTTATGACAAAAATTAATGATTAAAATTTTTATATACAAAATATATATCTCTCTAGCACTTTCCTGCGTGTCATTGAGATAAAAAAAAATAAAAAAATTTTTAAATTTTAATTTAATTAATGATTTAAAAGTGAAAGTGGTACAACATATAAAATAGTACGACTTAGAAAACAGCCAAATATGGCATGACGAAGTCCCTAGTTCTGCCACAACACAGGACTGTCTGGTGTTGTCATGGCCTGGGTACAGCAACTACTGCGGTTTCATTCATAGGAATCCTCAGGTGGCATAGGATTGATAGGGATTGAATACAGAGACTATTTGATATTATTTCGCTTGTCATGTTCTTCTTTTCCTATTTCTGTATTGCACTGTATTTTTTATCTTTGAAATACATTTAAATTCTGGGCCAATACGATCCTAAAACCCTGTCCATGACACTATGTAAACTCTGTAAATATTGGGGGGGGGGGGGGGCAGCCAAATACAAATTGTCGCCAGTTCTGTCACAAAACAGGACTGTCTAGTGTTGTCATGGCCTGGGTGTCAGCTACTGCGGTTTCATTCATAGGAATCCTCAGGCAGCATAGGATTGATAGGGATTGTGAAGGTAGCAACAAAAAAAACAACCCACATCGTATTTATAGAGGAAACCATAAAAGTTAGGGTCAGAGCTTGTATCCCATCGAGATTGAATCACGTAGTAATTCACAAGGCGAAGCCGCGTGAATTACTACGTGATTCAAATGAGATGGGATCGAGCTCTGACCCTAAACTTGAATGGCTTTCTGAATCTATCTCACCCTTCTCACTGACTAATGGGCTAACATTTGTGATATAATCCCCTGTTGGATATTATTCCTAAATATCTCACGGGTGTTAGATACAAGTTCCCAATGTTAACTCTATACAGAAAAAATACCTGGGGTGAGATAAAATCATGGAACTCGCTTCTGACCTGCGAACTGCCGAGCCCGCTGTAGGTGAGGAAGGCCTTGGCGAGCGGGAAGCGCGCTGCGTGGTCCGAGTTGAGCAGAGCCTGAAGGATGACAAACTCCTCCTGGAGAACGGTCCACTCAAACGTCGTCCCCAACACCTGAGACAACACAAACATCAGTAACGCTGTTAGATGATGTTGTTTTTTGGGTTTTTTTTTGGGTAGTTTAACGTCCAATATGTTCTATTAGACTTACTTTGGTTTTGACTGAATCTATGAGATGAATTTAGTTAGAAATCTCACCCCTATATCCTTCACATTTACCGAGGTGAGAGTTCTTTTACTTCCCACAAAACATAGACATGGTATGAGAAGGACTGGCCTTTGGTATAGTAGTTAATCTACTACTGCGGAGGGGGGGGGGTGAAAGGAAAAAGTGGCTGCAATGGGGATATTTAATTGTTGAATGGTAGTGTTTTAAACATTTTTAGTTGAATGATGGAGTTATTTAATATTTTCCGATTGAATGAAGGGTTTTTAAATATATTTCTATACATCTTTGATTCAATGATGGGCTTATTTACGTTTATTGGTTGAATGATGGGTTGTTAGGAGTTATCAAAACTCTCTGTTTGAACGAATGCTTTATTAAAAAGATTTTTTGGTTGAATGGAGAATGTTTGAGCCTTTTTGCTTGAATTATGGGTTTTTAGAGATTTTATTGTTATATTGTGGGTTTTTTTAAATCGTCTGGTAGAATGACAGGTTTTTAGAGATTTTTGGTTGAAAAAAGGAGAACGACATGAGAATAGTGGCACCCTTTGTAACTCCTCAAACATTTACAAAACTGAAAAACAACTCTGAAAAAATACGCATTTATATCAAACAAAACCATTTAGTTCACCATTACACTTCTGTAACTCCTGAAACATTTACAGAGACGAAAGAAACATCTCTCTATTTCCAGTTCCATAGCCATACATGGTCCTATAGTGCAAAAATCATTTAATCATTCGGCATAAACTTGTGTTATTAACTTCAATGAGCAGAAATATTTCAAAATACCTTTAATGCTGAACAATATTTACCAGCAAAATTCACAACCTTTTTGAATTCACGAATAATCAAATATTGAGTTTTGATTGAAATATCGTCTTTTCTACGCTCATGCAAGATGATTTAAGGTAACACATGCTTTAACTATGAAATTTGTCTTGGATACGAAGCAAAGCTATTTAGCATGGTAAATTGAACAGCCATTTTGGATTACTAAATAAGCGCAATGTGTGACCTCTCAAATTAATGTTAGCCTCTGATGGTGCATTTAAATCATTAAGTATAATAACATTAACTAAAGATATGAATAAATAATTATATTGGACAATGGGATCTAGTGCATATATTCTCTGTCGTTAACACGATGGACCTATTAAATGGACCGATTTCAGTGATGGGGACTAACTGCTAAGATAATATGAAAGTCTCCAATCTTTTTTAAGCGGGTGTTCCATTGGGCTGACTGTGAATCTGACGCGTCAGGTTTCTGCCAAACATGCTTAACGCAGGCCTCCCAGTACCGCTCTTCCTCAATATAGGTTTTTTAATAAGTTTTTATAGGTTTTTCAGGGCCAAAGACATAGGCCTTTATAGGTTTTTCGGGTAAACATGTTGACCATGATGGAGTCAAAATGTAGTGAATCGCTTATCTTCAGTTCTTGATTTCTAAAAAGATTTACCTAGTACTAATTTGCAGGACGTCAGGATGTCTGGCTCATCAGGTTAGACATGGTGCTGAGTTTCCAACGGGCAAGTCAGACTGGCAAGAAGTCATATGAACTGCTGATTCTTAAACATTTTTACTATCACTTAAATACACTAATATATATATTTTTTTAAGGTAGCATCTTCCTGGAGGCAGACTTTTCAGCCTGGTTCAGTATACATAAATACTCTGATAATATGGATTTCTTGTCATTTATAATTTGACTTTGTGTCATGAGCATGTTGCCTCGTCCAGTTCACCAATTGCTATAACCAAAGTGTGATGGCCATCTGGTTGTCATGCGGCCACCATATGATGCTCTTTTGTGGTCGTGGAGTCAGCCCAATGGAACACACCCTTTAATGTACCGCTGAACCTGAGGAGATTTATGAATAGAGGTATTTATTATCCACCTAATACAAAATGTCCGTGAAAAGATGCATCGGGAGTGTGCATTGATAACAGCAGAGGATACGGAGGGGTCAGAATCTCAGGTGGATTTTTTCATAAAAAAGTTCTAAAAACGCTGTATATCGTGAAACCTCACCTAGTGCGTGAATAGCATACGACTAAAGATTACTAAAAAATGTTATTTAAGATGGATAATAAATATAATATCAATTGGTTTTGGATACAAGAATTCATATTCTCTGCGAAGTTGACTCAACATGCTCGCTCATGCTCAGATATTACTATGCATCAACTGCACGGAGAATACACATAGTGTATCAAAAACCATATGATATTGTGTATGTAGTTATATAAGTGCATCGAAAGGCTACCCAGGTCTTTGTGCTGTTACTTTTCGCCTCAATTACATGTGTACTATACCAGGAATAGTGAGGCAAAGTAGTTTATATTAAATGTAATTTTATCATATAATTTCTTATTTGATAAATTCACTTTATCTCTAGCTTAAAGATGAAATATGACAATGAATAAACATTTGAGACTGTAAAACCTGTATGTGGGAAGAGAGACTGAATATACTCTAGGTCACTTATTGATTGCTGTATTTTCTTCTTGAACAGATGTGTTACTATAGGTGGTGATAGTAATCTGAATACAGAATAGAAAGTCCGAGTTCCTTTCACATTTTATTGTCGATGGTCTGACGTTTTTTTGTTGTTTTTTTGGTAGTTTAATATATAATTAGTCCAATATATTCTATTAGACTTACTTTGGGTCTGACCGAATCTATGAGATGAATTCAGGTAGAAATCTCACCCCTACACATTTACCGAGGTGGGATTTCTTTTACTTTGCACATCACATAGACATGGTATGAGAAGGACTGGCCTTTGATAAAGCAGTAAATCTACTACTGCTGGGGATGAAGGAGGAAGGTGGCTGCACACCACAAATCATAGATATGGTATAAGATGGACTGGCCTTTGATATAGTAATAAGTCTACCACTGCTGGGGATGAAGGAGAAAGGTGGCTACACACCACAAATCATAGATATGGTATAAGAAGAACTGGCCTTTGATATAGTAATAAGTCTACCACTGCTGGGGATGAAGGAGAAAGGTGGCTGCACACCACAAAACATAGACGTGGTATGAGAAGGACTGGCCTTTGATATAACAGTAAATCTACCCGCAATGCCCGCAAACCACCCGCAATTTTATGCCATTTTATGCATATCTGGACAGTGGGGAGTATTTCATAGAAGGGGGTTGTATTTTTTCGTTCACGTGGATATTCCCTTTGTTGGAAATTTACAGTGTTTGAAAAGAATTTCTTTTAATTTCTTTTTTTCATAGCGGTTCGTACACAAGTATTTTGGTGTATTTAGACGCAACAAGTTGAAAGAACGAGGTACATCTAAATACACTGAAACAACGAGAAACAGATTTAATTCAGCCACCCTCACCGATGTAAATAATTTGGCCGGAAAATTCGGATAAGAGAATATTCGCATATAAATGTCTTTATAGTGATAGTTTGTTAAGGTAGTTTAACGTCTAATATGTTCTATATGACTTATTTTTATAGTGATAATCTAATATGAACATCAACTGGAAATAGCCGGAGAACTGGCATCCCTGAAAACTTGAAATTCTCTAATACTTGGGGGACATTACGAAACCGGGGTCCATCAACTAAAATGAAGTATTTTTTGGTGCAGTTCACAACAGTTCAAACTTAACCATGCGGCTCACCTGTCCAATAACCTGTGTAAAATAAACCAGTCTCGGTGAAAATAAATATGCGCAAATTTCAGCTACAGGTGGAATTCCATTCACACGATTTAGCGGCGATCATGTTGGTGGCATGTTCATCCCACATTCCCGTCCTTGTCTTCTCTTGTTTGTGGCTGTAAGCCTACCTAGCCCATGCATATGCGGCCATTCCACTGCCATTCCACGTACACGACTCAGACATGACTAAGACACGACCACCTGTTTGTGCACCACTCGCAGCATTTTCGGTGCTAAACCCGTGTAAATGGAATTCAACCGTACTTGTTAATACAAACGACACACTCTGATGATAAAAAGTATACACAGTGGTTCTGTGCTTCAGACATGTTTTCTGTAAGTGAAGGCAAAGTTAATAAAAAATATTGCTTCTTGTAAGTGCAAAGAATATTTTCAGTAAGCCATAGAGTAATTTCTGTAAGTAAATACATGTACAACAATTTACTGAAAATCATATTCTATGAACGTGAAGTGCAGGTGACATTTTCTGTAAAGCTTATAAGACATAGACAAGGGTCCCTGATTATCGCAGATCCAATGGTCACAATAAATCACTAATTATCATGGCACGTGGCAGGCAACTAAATTTTATCATCCAATGAATGAATCGTGAATTACTGCATGCTTATCTAGGCACATCACTCTCCAACAGCCCGCTAACGCTCATGTATTACTATAGAGGAAACCTATTCAAGTTGAGGGTCAGAGCTTGTATCCCATCGAGTGTAAATCCCGTAGTAATTCACAAGGCGATGCCGCGTGAATAACATACCGATTAAAACAAAATGGGATCGAGTTCTGACCCTAATCTTGAATAGGTTTCTGAATTTATCTCACCCTTCACGAAAAACGTTGGATACGAGTTCACAATGTTATGTCTATGGGGAAAAATACCAGGGATGAGATAATTAGTAGAAACCAAATGAGAGTTAGCCTTGTCAATGTTTATGCCACGATGGGCAGGTTGTGTATTACTACACGAGGTGTTAGCCAAGTGTAGTGAGTAGCAGACCTGACCAGACTGGTACACACAATGGCGTTTTTTATTAGGCGTAGGATAATAAGCGATAGCCTCACGCCTGTCCACAAAACTATAGATTATTATCTCTGTAAAATAGAAGTTTGTGAAAGTGAAGAACGGCCCACGTACCTGGGAGATTTGATAAATGGTGACAATCCGCTGACAGCAGTACTGCCCCCTGGTGACATGCGCTGTCAACAACTGCAGCACGCCGATCACCGAGTCCTCTGTGACGTCACTGTCGTCTGCTGCGGGCAGGAGTGACGTCACCGGGGCAGTGGTGAATGACGCAGTACTGAAGCGGCGAGAGAGGAGCGGGAGTGAGGCCGAAGACGCGTAGGAGAGACGCCTGGAGAGACGCTGTGACGGGGCGGTGATGAGACGCCGAATCGACATGTTCAGTTCATCCGGGGTCATGTGACCCAGCGCCAGTCTCAGACAGGTCTGCAATGATAACAACTTCATACCGTAAAACCCCGGTTATAAGCCGACCCCGGTAATAAGCCGCCCCCACCCACTTCAGCAAATTGCTATTTAAGCCGATTCTGGGGCAATTCTACTTCAGGAAAATCCCGGTTATAAGCCCACCCCCACTTTGAGGTACTGGCGGCCCATTGCCCCCCATCCCCCGCCACTCATAATCTATTGTAGAATTTTCGGTTGTAATTATGAACGTTTCAACGTTCATACACCATACATCAAAATATCGTTTTGGATGGTAAATGGACTATTGTATAGTATAAGGTAGAGAATATAAACGTTTCAATTAACTTTTATAACAATATGGGATATCACATGCTATCTGACAAATTACTCCCGTTAAATGATCCACATTTGTATATCGCTCTGTTTTTGGTACTTTATTATAAATTTGTACTGATTTTTTTCTTCTTCAAAAATCAGTTTTTGAAAAACCCGGTTATAAGACGCCCCCGATTTGGGCAAAAATCTATAAGCCGATTTTTTTTTTAAATCATTAAAAAAAAACCGTCTTATGAGCGGGGTTTTACGGTAGGTATATACTAATACTCACAATGACAATGGTAAGGTCTTGACTGTAATGTCCTATTAACGCAGCCACCTGACACGCGTCCTTGACCTTGCCCTTATCGAGAAGCTGACCAATCAACGTCTCTAATGCTGACCTCTCCTGAAGGTCAAGGTCATCACGGAATTAGAAGTCATGCCTTCACAAAGGTTCTCCAGGGTAAGCAATTCTGATATATAGTTTCTACTATCAAAATCTGTTTAATCAATTCCAGAGACATTAACAAACCTTCAGAAAGTCTTGATGATAACTGTCAGTTGTTATTAGATAATGATAAAGACAGAGCGGCAGACCTGTTTGGAGAGATCATAAGATAACGATAAAGAAGGAGGGGTAGACCTGCTGGGAGATGTTATTAGATAATGATAAAGACGGAGCGGCAGACCTGCTAAGAGAGATCATGTGATAACGATAAAGACGAAGCGGCAGACCTGCTGGGAGAGGTTATTAGATAATGATAAAGACGGACTGGCAGACCTGCTGGGAGAGGTTATTAGATAACAATATAGACGGAGCAGCAGACCTGCTTTGTGAGGTCATTAGATAACAATAAAGACGGATCGGCAGACCTGCTTTTTGAGGTCATTAGATAACAAAAAGATGGAGCGGCAGACTTGCTGGGAGAGGTTATTAGATAATGATAAAGACAGAGCGGCAGACCTGCTTGGAGAGATTATTAGATAACGATAAAGAAGGAGGGGTAGACCTGCTGGGAGAAGTTACTAGATAATGATAAAGATGGAGCGGCAGACCTGCTGGGAGAGGTTATTAATGATAAAGACGGAGCAGCAGACCTGCTTTGAGAGGTCATTAGATAACAATAAAGACGGAGCGGCAGACCTGCTTTGTGAGGTCATTAGATAACAATAAAGACGGAGCAGCAGACCTGCTTTGTGAGGTCATTAGATAACAATAAAGATGGAGCGGCAGACCTGCTTTGTGAGGTCATTAGATAACAATAAAGACGGAGCGGCAGACCTGCTTGGAGAGGTCATTAGATAACAATAAAGACGGAGTGGCAGACTTGCTGGGAGAGGTAATCAATGATAAAGACGGAGCGGCAAACCTGCTGGGAGAGGTTATTAGATAACGATAAAGACAGAGTGGCAGACTTGCTGGGAGAGGTAATCAATGATAAAGACGGAGCGGCAAACCTGCTGGGAGAGGTTCACTCGGAGAGCGTCCACCTCGCTGGGAATGTGTCCATACTGGAGCAGTTCTCCTCTCTGCGCAGGCGCAGACGGCAGCACCCCCTGGTGGTCATTCACCAGCCAATCACAGCTCCCATCACTCGCCACCTGCAGAAAGAACAAGGAGAAGTTTAGCAAACAGAAGAAGAAAATCATTTGGCATATACTGAGGCAAGAGTTCTTCCCACAACACATAGATATAATGACTGGGCTTCGATATAGGGGTAAGTCTATCACTGCTGGGTGCGAAGGAATAAAGCAACTGCAGTGGGATTCGAACTCACCACCTTGGAATTACTAGTGCAGTGCTTTAATCACTAACTCCCTAGTGTTGTAAGTCTATATTTAAACACAGATTCTGCACAAAACCATTTCAGAGGTATGGTTGAGTGTGGTTTTCCTGTAGATGATTACTATAACCCCTTCACAATAGAGTTGTTTTTTGGTTTTTTTGGTGTGTTTTTTTCATTTATATAAGGCAATACAGATCTAGATACGTTTATTACTACAAACTTACTTAGATAATATTACAAATATTTTTTCTTCATAAAAAAGGTGGTTCTTTCTTGTGAACTCCTCTCCAGTTATAGGTTGAAATTTCAGAAATGATAAACTGACAAGTTTAAAAAAGACAAACTTTAAAACTGATTTCACGATAATTTTATAATTCTTACCTCTTCTCTTTCCATATGGTCATGTATCTTACACATCCATATTTGGACAAAAAGATCTTTCTTCAGTTTCTGATTGGCTGGCTGGTCATCTACTTCCAGCCAATCATAAGCCAGCTGACAAACGAGGCCTCTCTCCCTGTGACTGGTGCAACCCGTGATCTTCGCCTGAAAAGTAGGTTATTTTATTACGCATACGTTATGTTTATGTCAAGTGAAAACTTGATTTCTGTTTGCTTCTTTGATTTAACGTTCAGTCAACCATTATGGGTCCTTTCGAGAACAATCACCCCTACACATTTACTGTGGTGAGAGTTCTTTTACTTCCCACGCCGCATAAACATGAGAAGGGCTTGTCTTTGATAAAGCAGTAGGTCTACCACTGCTGGGGGTAAAGGAGAAAGGTGGCTGTACACCACACCACATATAGACATGGTATGAGAAGGACTGGCCTTTGATATAGCAGTAAGTCTACCACTACTGGGGATAAAGGAGAAAGGTGGCTGCACCCAACATCACATAGACATGGTATGAGAAGGAGTGGTCTTTGATATAGCAGTAAATCTACCACTGCTGGGGATAAAGGAGAAAGGTGGCTGTACACCACACCACATATAGACATGGTATGAGAAGGACTGGCCTTTGATATAGCAGTAAGTCTACCACTACTGGGGATAAAGGAGAAAGGTGGCTGTACACCATACCACATATAGACATGGTATGAGAAGGACTGGCCTTTGATATAGCAGTAAGTCTACCACTGCTGGGGATAAAGGAAAAAGATGGCTGTACACCACACCACATATAGACATGGTATGAGAAGGACTGGTCTTTGATATAGCAGTAAGTCTACCACTGCTGGGGGTGAAGGAGAGAAACATTCGTTATAAGACAGCAGCAGACATGCTACGATATCATGTTCATGCGGTGCTTTGCAAAGTTTGGACTTGTTTGACACCAGAATGCCAAGTGATAGCAGGGGAACCCTCAGAATGACATCAACAGCTGGCGTGACTGACAGTTCAAGGTCGTTTACTAATAAGGCGTTACCTGTCCCGTATTTCATTGGGGCAGGTAACCAGTCTAGACTGGTAATAGAGTCTGTGCTCTCCAAGCAGAGCATTACCTTCCATGTCCTATTGATGCTAAACCAAATATCTGCATGGGACAGTGTACTATGAAGCTGGTTCCTGGTGTTAGCTATGCATACAAAGTGGTCTGTATCCTATCTATCCAATGGTTTCAGGGATTTCAGGGATTTTCATCCATGCATTAACTATGGGGAGCTTGCCGGGAAAACCCTGAAAATCATGGAAGTAATAGGGAAATCGGGTGTATGGGGTTCCTGAAACAACATGGGCTTGACATACACTTCTATTGAAGCTTTTGAATAGTGAGGACAATATTTCCGTGTTTTATAAACCCCCTGATTTCAGGGATTCCCCTGAACTCTGATGATCCTGTATAATAATGCAGCAAAACACAAAAGCCTTTACATCAAACCCTAAAGGATATTCTCCATCAATACAGGTTTTTATCTTGTTAAAATACCCTGATTCAGATCTCTGCTTGGAGAATGTCCGACAAACTGAAACTCGCCCATCTCCTAGCAGATCCTTCGTACCTCTTGGCTTGCAAGCAGGGTGAAGGATCTGCTGGGAGATTGGAAATGAGCCTCTAACGGATCACCAAGGTAGGCACTTACCTAATTTTTAGGACTTATTCTTCAACTTGATCTATGCACTCTAGCTAGGGATCTATGGATAGATTTTTCTTTTTGAATGAAGTCTTTATGCCAATTTAAAGCAAAGTTATGGCCATTCAAAGACCTGGAATTCAGCCTATAGTTCTGCCACAATTAACCATAGTTAAGAGTTTAATTGTGGTCCAAATTTTGTGAACCACCAAGCAGGTATCAAGAGTCATTCAATTACTTAAAAAGCCTATTTTTCATGAACTATTGAAGCTAGAAATATGATTTAAAAAGTGGATTGAAGGTCATCACAAGGCAGATGTGACCATGCATGAGATGACCTTTTCCAAGGTCAAGGTTATTTTGAGGTCAAACGTCAATGTTGGTATATAGTCTATGTGAGGATGTTGGGGCTGCTTATAAAACATGGTGGGCCATGTCTAAATGGAAATGTTAAAGCATATTCTATACTATTTTTAACCGTAGAACATGTGCAACCTAGTTATTTTTATGTGCAACTTGATCTTCATACCATAAAATGCCTCTAAAGTTGGGCTTTAATTTCACTTGACCAAACCCTTATTTTTTTCTCATCTAATCATTGATATCTTATATGCATGTGGTAGATCTCATCAAGCCTTTTAATATGACACCCTAATCGCCTTGATATTCCAATAAATAGCTTCAGAATCGACCTTTGAAGATAGGTGGGGTAAAAGGTTTCCTTCAAAGGGTCGATCACAATATGAGCGGCAGACCCGCGAACGGAAGTTATGTAAGTGCTTAACCAAGGAACCTCTTTAACTCGTTCCTGGTATTTTTCCCATTGACTTAACATTGAGGACTCGTACTCAACTCCCGTGGAGTATTGTATGAAATATTCTTCCGACTTTCTGAAGCTCACCTGAAAGAAGCTGGAGGCCGTCTGCAGAGACACCTGGTGGCGACTAAAGGCATCATGACACTTCCGCCAGAAGGTGCACCGTGCATCCGCGTCCCGCCAGATGGCACTGCGGGCTAACTGCTCGAGCTCAGACTCCATCTGGTGGCGAAAGACAAAAACAGCAATCATTCAACATGACCATTTTCACTCTCCTCCCAGATCTGTTGCGACGCTAGCGCTAGCCTGGAAGCCTGGCCTAGTTAGAATATAGGCCAGGTAACGGGTTCCATTTTTATGGTGCATTATTGGAAACGCCTCCTGGTTCCCCGGTCATCCACTAGAGGGCTCGGCGGAATTAGGTGTATGACAGGCGGATACCAGCCAAACCACTATGCTGGTTCCCGTGGTATCTGCTAGTCACAGACGGGCACCAGCCTGTGGATCGTGGATCGTGCATCGTGCCTGTGGAACCCGTTACCTGCCCCTTATTTCATATGGGCTGGGAACCAGTCTACGCTAGCGCTTACTAATCTCTGCCTCACTCCAGTGACGTCATACGCTGGTTCCCTGGGTATCAGCTAACGAGATGGGTGACCAGCTAACATTTCGGATTCAAAACAGGGCAATTGTCAAAAGTTAGGAAACTCATTTATCCTACCCCTAATATAAAATCCCATAGGCTTAACATTGGGTTTCCGTATGCCACGCTGACTGGCATACGGAGTTTTATATGCCACTAGTGGCATACATCATTATTATCACGTAATATTCCAAAATCAAGAAGATAGGGTAGGATAAAATCAAAACCTGATTTGTTTTAATCTTGGCCACCGCATTCCACTCCTGAAGTTTTGGCTCCGGACTTCACTCGGCTTCGCCTCATGAAGTCACTTTGCCAAACTCCAGTCATGGAATACGGTGGCCAAGATTAAACCTCATCCAGTTTTACGATAATATTATGAGTTGGGAAAAATGGCAATTGTTAGATGAGCTTCGCAGACAATCCAGCTGTTTCTTTTACAGATTTAAACCACTTTATAATATGAATCCACATTTGATTAGACTACCCCTAGGAGTGGGTACATGTATGCGTCATGTTGACAAACAAACCCTGCATGACATGAGGTGCTTTCCACTAAGAATATGCCTGGTTTGACATAACAAATAACAGAAATGAGTGTATATCATTTACCATATAAATATGTGTATTTCTATTTACAAGGAGAACACAAAGTACTCCCCAAAGCGCTAGGAATTTAGTATATTTGAAAAGCTGGCAGATGCGACAGATTTTGTCCCAAACCTGGTGGCAAAAGACAAAAACAGCAAACATTCAACATGACTATTTTAATTTACTGATTAATCCTATAGAACATCAAAAAAGACATTGAAGAAAATTGTTATAGGAAAGTCTTTGAATATCTGCATCCTTAGAATATTCACTATATATATATTTATCATGGCCAAGACTAAGTACTCTAGCACAGTAGAACCCCGCATAAGCAGACACCCTCCGTTCCGGACCAAAGTGTCCGCTTACGCGGGGTGTCCGTTAGGCAGGGTTCTACTGTACATGGTCAAGACCTATTACCCCGGAAACCCAGAAATAACCGGAAAACTGACATCTATGTGTTATTTTTCTCTCGCTCTCTTTGTAAAATTAGATGGCGAACCTGTCTGATGGTGATGATTTCGGAGGAGACCCCAGCCACCTCTGCGAAGACGCGTGCTTCGTTATACATATTCTTCTCCTGGAGAGCTTCCAACGCCCACCGACAGGTGTGCTCGTACTGAGGTCCAGAGGTCAAGGTCAAATTGTAGTAGTTCAAGGTCAAGCCTGATGGACTGATCATTTGATGAAGGCGGTAGAGCTTGCTGAAGTCAGGAACTGAAAACATATTTTTAAACAGGGAATGCTTATTGTCAGCGATTTTTTTTTATAAAGCTTTATCCTACCCTAATAATAAAAAACGCCATAGGCTTAATATTATGTCACTGTATTCGGGCGAGCGTGCTATTTATTGTACGAGGGGAATAAGAAAATTGACCAATCAGCTGCCAGAATATGAGCGGCGTCACACTAATGCGGTCTATGAATTGTTGACGACCTATGGTCTTACTTTGCAATGCAGCGATCTGAACTAGGATCCATGGAACCCCCAACACAAAAATCTCTTCACCAGAGTGACTCTGATCTTAGAAATGCATAAAAAACATAGAAGAATCTGGAAATTATGCGCTGATTGTAGAAAATTTTATGTTTGGATCAATCTCTGTGGAAAGAAAGATCTGAAAGATGAAAGAAAAAGTTAACAGACCTTGGCAGGAGAATAGTCTTGTGACATTCGTCTGGTCCAGCAGTCTCAGGAGACGTCCAAGGTCATGCACGGAGGTCATAGTGCTCAGCGACTGGGTCAGCACGTCATGCACCACTGACTCTGTCCACTCAACAGTGAACGTCTCATTGACGACAACCTCTGACGGGTCCGGCTGGGACCTCCGAATCATCTGACGGGGAAGAGCAGCAAACAAGGAATCTAAATATTGTGTATTCAATGTTTCATTGACGACAACCTCTGACGGGTCCGGCTGGGACCTCCGTATCATCTGACGGGGAAAAGCAGCAAACAAGGAATCTAAATATTGTGTACTCAAAAGCCAGGCTAGAGGTGAAGTTCTTTTCTTTTCCTTTTTTCTCTCTTCGTTTCTCTACTTTTCTTCTTGTAGTTCTTGTTGTTAAAACAAATTTTAATTGTCATAGTTGTATGAAGTTGATTTAAACTTTGCGCACTTGTGTAACGCATGAAAAGTAGGCTAGACCATGGAAACCAGCCTTATGAACAGGTTGAGGTCTCAGCCCCTTTGTTGAGTACTATTATTGTTACTAAAATTTGTGATATGCTACCTGACTTTAAAAGAGTCTCAATAAAGAAATTTTACAAAAAAAAAAAAAGATGTTTCATCGACAACAACCTCTGACGGTTCCAGCTGGGTCCTCCGTATCATCTGACGGGGAAGAGCAGCAAACAAGGAATCTAAATATTGTGTATTTAAAGTTTCATTGACGACAACCTCTGACAGGTCCGGCTGGGACCTCCGTATCATCTGACGGGGAAGAGCAGCAAACAAGGAATCTAAATATTGTGTATTTAAAGTTTCATTGACGACAACCTCTGACAGGTCCGGCTGGGACCTCCGTATCATCTGACGGGGAAGAGCAGCAAACAAGGAATCTAAATATTGTGTATTTAATGTTTCATTGACGACAACCTCTGACAGGTCCGGCTGGGACCTCCGTATCATCTGACGGGGAAAAGCAGCAAATAAGGAATCTAAATATTGTGTATTCAACGTTTCATTGACGACAACCTCAGACAGGTCCGGCTGGGACCTCCGTATCATCTGACGGGGAAGAGCAGCAAACAAGGAATTTAAATATTGTGTATTCAACGTTTCATTGACGACAACCTCAGACAGGTCCGGCTGGGACCTCTGAATCATCTGACGGGGAAGAGCAGCAAACAAGGAATCTAGATATTGTGTATTTAATGTTTCATTGATGACAACTTCTGACGGGTCCGGCTGGGACCTCCGAATCATCTGACGGGGAAGTGCAGCAAACAAGGAATCTAGATATTGTGTATTTAATGTTTCATTGATGACAACTTCTGACGGGTCCGGCTGGGACCTCCGAATCATCTGACGGGGAAGTGCAGCAAACAAGGAATCTAGATATTGTGTATTTAATGTTTCATTGATGACAACTTCTGACGGGTCCGGCTGGGACCTCCGAATCATCTGACGGGGAAGTGCAGCAAACAAGGAATCTAAATATTGTGTATACTTTGGATCTTGTTCTTCATTTAAGGTTTCACTAGAAAACTTGATATGTTGAAAAAATATACAAGTAGACTGCTCGATGACACCATGTTATACACCAATGTCCAATCAACCGTGAAAGTCTCGTCAACAACAACCTCTGTTTCATATTGACCAGGGACCTGTTTCACTAGTCTCGTGACATGTCTGTGACACCATACAGACATTGGGTTTGTCTAGTTTCGTGACACCACAAGTAGCTGCCCTTAGGAAATACAGACCCCAAACGTAAGAATTAGACAAATCTAGACACATCATGGACCTGTTTCACTAGTTCTGTGACAAAAGTGTTAGACAGATATGAAAAGCGGCACCAACAGTGCAAGCAAGAACGGACAGAATGAAGTCTGAAGTCTAGTTCTTATGAAACCGGACACACCATCTAGACGCCATCTAGACATGTCACTGTCTAGTGAAACAGGTCCCAGGTGTCCCTCACTCTGTCATGCCTGAGAAATTCCTCTCAGGCAGACCACATGGCACACTTCATAACCACATAAATCTCTTATTTGATTTAGAAGACGTGGCAATAACACAAGCCGAACTTCTTTTTTTTAAAGAAGATTTTAAATCTCTCATGTGGGCCTTGATTTCGAAACCTGGACAAAATACTTATTCTTTCCTCAAATGACGCCTGATGAGCTGCTTTGCAGCGACACCTTTGACATAACTGCGACTTGGGGATCCCCCCAGCCCCTTTATAGACCAATCTGGACCTAAATTCAGAAAACGTGTTAGGAGACACAAGCGTCCCCGGCAACGTGATCAATTATGATGTCATAACCAGTAAGCGCGCCATGGAAACGGCACCGGTGGGGAACTTACTTTCCCTTTTTTTTTTTTTTTAATTGAGCATGGTTCGCTTGTACATGACACATTGCGGTCTACCACCATACCATTTTATATCATATTGATATGCAACATAAAGATGAGAAAAGGAAACTTGTACATTGAAAATCAAGACCTGCATCCAATTTCACATGCTATAGTACTTCAATAAATTGTGACTATAGAATTCGGGTTGTCTATGAAATTTTATATTATGTTCAATTCGGGAAAATCAGTCTTCCATATCTACAGAGGTGTTGTATATGAACATTCGAAACATTTCTAGGTAGCATCTATTCCAGCCTCGTCTATAATATTTAGCATTATTAACTTACACACAAACTGTAATATCGAAATGCTAGTACATTAACTTCTTAAAGTTAATGTACAAAAAAGTTCATAGTGAGACAAATCTTGATCAAAACATTAGGCGTACTAGAAGTGATTCCAAAATAGAGTTAATAGTTACAAAGCACAAGAGCTCAAAATTTGAAAGGTCACCAATATTTAGGTCGGAAATTGTGGGACTCATTAGAATCTAAATTCAACATGTAGATTCTGACACAGCTTAAAGAGGGCACTAAAATAGGTCAGAAAGTAAGATGGTGGGTAACATTGGATGTGACAATCAATAAAAATGTCCATAATGTATTTGTTTGATTGAGGAATTAAGAATTATTTCTTACTGCTGAGTGGTGTGTCTTGAAGGTCTCCAGAAACTGCCGACATACTTCGGGGTCCTCATGCTGGGAGAAAGCTACGCAGAATCGAGCAATCATCACCAACAATGCATCCTGTGACAAAAAGATGTTACATACACAATAATGACTGGTTTTTTATCCTACCCCTAATAAAAAACTCCATAGGCTTAACATTGGGTCACTGTATTCGGTCTGGAGTTCAGAAAAATGAAAAATATCGCTCTAGTGGGATACACTTGACAAATGACGTCATTTGTTAATGTAGAAGTAATTTAGATGGGCGGGGTAGGATAAATTCTAAACCAAACTCAAGTTAGTCGTGTTATTGTTCATCACACTCCGGCAAGATCGCGTATAACTGCTCTCGGCTTCGCCTCGCGCAGTAACACACGGTCTTGCCGTCGTGCGATAAACAACAACACGACTAACTCTTGGTTGGTTTCTCCATAGTATACGAGTGGCCGTAATCTCCGAGTAGTTGACGCGTAGTAATATCCGAGCGATTAGCGAGGATATTACGTTGTCAACTACGAGGAGATTACAGTCATTCGTATACAAAACCAGTTATTATTGTATTTATTATCCACCTACAAGATTGATAACAAATCTATTGCAATTAAAAAGTTTCTGTAAGCCATTTAGTTCAAGACATCACAGCACTGTCAATTGTGGCAGTAATTTGGTGTACATACACCAATAATATAGTTCGCCATCCATCTATACTTTTAGCATGTAAAGTGTATTATAACAGTGATCTCTGATGGTAAATGAGATTATTATGATTGATTCTAAATAATTAGCATTGAAGGAACATTCAAAAAACTTATTTTGAAGTACACAATGATTCAACCTCTCTATGGACAGGACTATTTTTCCGGAATCTCCTGCAGGAGATTCTGACATGCCAGAATCTCCGGGTGTCCTATACATTTCATATGGAGACTCCGTAATCGGTGGGTTATAAAACTCTATCATCATCCCAAACTGCGAAAAATGGTTATACGCAAAATCATCTATCAACAACCACACAATGCGCTCTGTAAAAAAGACAGACGTTAACATTCTGATCATCCATCAATTACAAGGGGTCAAATTATGATCAGAAAATCAGCTGTTTGTTTGTTTGTTTGGGTAGTTTGATGTCCAATTTGTTCAATTAGACTTACTTTGGGTTTGACCGAATCTATGAGATGAATGTAGGTAGAAATCTCACCCCTACACATTTACTTCCCACACCACATAGACATGGTATGAGAAGGATTGGCCTTTGATGTAGCAGTAAATCTACCACTGCTGGGGGTGAAGGAGAAAAGTGGCTGTACACCACACCACATAGACATGGTATGAGAAGAATTGGCCTTTGATATAGCAGTAAATCTATCACTGCTGGGGGTGAAGGAGAAAAGTGGCTGCAGTGGGACTAAAATCAACAACGTCCAACAACCTTGAGATTACAAGTCCAGTGCTCTTTACCTCTGAGCTAACTCCCCACCCCGGTCCTTTAGTTATGCGTGCGTGCAAGCATATCCGGTCTGCACCATGAGGAGGCGGGGCGACCAAGAGGGTGAACAGATTGGTAATTGCTGTCCACCACAGCAGACCAGAAAATTGGCTGTAGAAGGAAGGCTTTGAACCATGTCACATATACACTCCTTTCCACAGGCCGGTGGCTTGGCCATCAAATGCCTATATTTATCTATGAAAAGAAACCCGAGACAATTATCAATTTAAAGTTTAGACAGACCAGACTCATTAATGCAATGTCATAGTTTGTTCCAGCTTTCATATCTTCAAAAAACTGTTCACACTCTTGGTTATGAGGGTTACTGATGACAGCCGATGAAAACCAGCCGTTGGCACTACAGCCTGGCTGACGGGATGTCATTTTATTGGTCGATAGCAAACAAATGAATGTAAATGTCAAACAGATCAGGAAGAATGTACGCCGTAATGACCAATAAAGAAATGGAAAAAAAAATATATATAAAAAAAAAAAAAAATGGGCATGAAGCCAGACTCGGCCATGTTTGCCTGAGCGGCCCCCTAGACAATGCACCGTCAGGCGGTGCTGAATAGGGGCACCTGGGGGCCATTTTATTTTCTACGCCAAGGAGAGTATATGGTGTGTGGAGAGCCTGTGCAAGGATTCTGGTTTGATTAGTCAAAGAGTTGTAGCCGACGATCCCCGATATCTTCGGAACGGTGCGACCGATTTTCTTCATATTTGGTACGATTATAGGTTATATGTATACCGTACTCGTGTTAAAATTTCATCACTTAATTCCTACGGGAAGTGAATTTCCGCAGTCAGTACGACATGTTCATAGACGTCTTAGGATTATGACAGTTTGGGAGACAAATTTTCCCACGTGACCTTACATTTGTCGTGACTATAGCACACCTCAGGCCACCCTAAGTCTCTTAGAACAGCGATAATTACCCGACCCCCTAAACTATCGCGGCTATAGTACACTGACAGTGCAAAAACATGTCGCCCGAAACGATGGTCGTCACTAAAAAACCGGGCCCTGATTTTTGTCCTCAGGATCAATTGAAGGAGACTACCGACGAGGATTTCTCTACCCATGGACGACACACATAATCAAACACGACTGACAAGCTCTCGCCGAATGTGTCGTCTGTGGAGGTATCCTTCGATCGGTTTGTTGTCCCAAACAAGAATTAGACATTTTCTTTTTTTTCAACAAATGGCCTTTTGAGGCTATACACAGCAAACATCAATTTGTTGACGGTTGCTACTATATCCAAGTTTCTGGGATACAGTGGGTTGTTGTAGTAATAACTGTTGCCATACTTTCTGTGAGGTCACAGTTATGAGCGCGCCATGGTTACGGCAATGGTTGAGAACGTTTTGCGCTCTCACTTGAAGGTAGCATCTTGCTGAAGACAGACCTTTCAGCCTCGTATAGCAAACACAACAATATTTAGAAATAAAAAGACCCCATGTATTCGGTGAGAAAAAAGAAAAATTATGATACTCACTGGACAGAAAATGAGCAGGCCGGTCAGGATGGTCTTGAAGAGACAATGTTTCGTCAACATCAGAATGATTTTTCTGACATCATCAACAGTCCACATCCTCAGGTCACAGGGGTCAAAGCTGTCAATCATGGCCGAGTAGGCGGGGTCTGGCGTGGAGGCAACCAACCAGCTGCAGAGGCACCCAACCGTGCTGTTGTCCTAGGAGTAAAGAGGATGCCTATTAATTTCACGAGTTTCTTACACTGTATACAAGAGCACAGGATATTTTTTTAGGATCCACCTAATAGGAAGTGTCCATATAAAACACATGGACAGCGTGTCTCTTCATATCTAGAGCATACAGATATGGTGTATGCTCTGGGTTGCAAAAGCCAGTGCATATGGAAAAATAGTGCGTATGGAAAAATAGTGCATACCTAAATGAATTAATATTAGTACCCTACTTGCAAGAAAAAGGTGAATAATGAATACAATAGGGATTGGTTTCAGATGAAGACGGTTGTATACTCCTTGGAGTTACCTCTGTACAATATCCTCGTATGCGCTTGGATATTACTATGTGTCAACTCCTCAGAGCATAAGATAGCTTGTATCTGAAACCAGTCAATATTGTGTATCTATTATCCACCTAATACAAAGCGTATATAGAAAACACATAGGAAGTGTGTATGGACATACCCGGCACATATCGCTGTGTTGTATGACTCGGGTTGCGATAACGCATGCACACCGAAAAAAGTGTGTGTGGAACAAATAGTGTATAACGAAAACGAACTAATATCAGTTAGCCAGCTGTCCAGAAAAGGTGAGAATCAAAAACAATATTGACTGGTTTCAAAAACAAGTGGTCAAATGCTCCTTGGAGGTTTTTTTTTTGGTTTTTTTTAATTTCAAAAGCGTCATTCAACTCTGTCATAAGACAGATCTTCCGTGAATGGAAATACCCACATAAACACCGGAGCTTCAGTAATACAATAGGTGAAATAGATGATATAGATGAGATGGATCAAAGACACCACTGGAGAATCGTTCGTATTTTATTGTTTAGGAGATATAGTTATGAGATTAAGTTAGTAAAGTACCCCAGTTGGCTATGTTTTTGATAGCATATTTAAAGGCCTTTTTATTCGGCAGTTTTTGAACATCTCTGTCCAGTTTTTTCCACAGGGCAGGGCCCCTGTAGGCTGGACTCCTCATGTAGCTACTCGTTTTGAACCCATGTTCTAGGATATTAATGGTGAAATCGCTACGAGTTCCTCGCACAGTGGTATCCAGTTGACTATGCAGAGGCAAGGCGACCAAGAGGGTGAACAGATCATTGTATTCCACCCCAGCAGTCTGTAAGTAAAGCTCACCTGGTATGAGGCAGCTATCATAGCTAATACGAGGTATTATCCTACCTCTGATATAAAATCCCATAGGCTTAACATTGAGTTTACGTATACCACGCTGACTGGCATACAGGGCTTTATATGCCACTAGTGGTATACAGAATTGTTATCACGTAATATTCCAAAACTGAGGAGACAGGGTAGGATAAAATCAAAACCTGATTTGTTTTAATCTTGGCCACCGCATTCCACTCCTGGAGTTTGGCTCCGGACTTCTCTTGGCTTCGCCTTGTGAAATCACTATGCCAAACTCAGATCATGGCACACGGTAGCCAAGACTAAAACTCATCCAGTTTTACGATAGTATTAGAAGACATAAGGGACAAGAGCATTTTATCTAAGTAAAGTTCACCTGGTAGGAGGCAGCTATCATGGCTAACATGGGGTGTTAATGAAGACATATGGGACGGGAGCATTTTACGTAAGTAAAGCTCACCTGGTATGAGGCAGCTATCATGGCTAACACGGGGTGTTAATGAAGACATATGGGACGAGAGAATTTTACATAATTAAAGCTTACCTGGTATGAGGCAGCTATCATGGTTAACACAGGGTTGTTAATGAATACATATGGGACGCAAGCATTTTACGTAAGTAAAGCTTACCTGGTATGAGGCAGCTATCATGGCTAACATGGGGTGTTAATGAAGACATATGCGACACAAGCATTTTACGTAAGGAAAGCTTACCTGGTATGAGGCAGCTATCATGGCTAACACGGGGTTGTTAAAGAAGACATATGGGACGGGAGCATTTTACGTAAGTAAAGCTCACCTGGTAGCAGGCAGCTATCATGGCTAACACGGGGTGTTAATGAAGACATATGCGACACGAGCATTTTACGTAAGGAAAGCTCACCTGGTAGCAGGCAGCCAGCACAGCCAACACGGGGTTCCGGAAGCGGACTGCGTAGACAGCCAAGCAGCGGGACGGCTTTGGCATGACGTCGCAGGCAAGCAGGATCGCGAAGACATCATCCTCAGCTGGATCGTGTGGCAGGCAGAATGACTCTGCGGTCAAAGTGAACCAAACATCAATGTTTACAGTCCTAAATATCACTACTAAGAAAGAAACTGATGAGGGACTCAGACCAACTACGAAAATGTTTCTGTTTTTTTTTATAGTTTTTTTTTTTACATTTTTATTGGGTTCGATTCGTTGGTACAAGACCCCGATCTGCCATCGCTACCCTGTGACAGTGTTTCTTCAATAATCTTAGCCTTGAAATATTTATTTGTTAATCACCCATTGAGAATGAATTACCGTACTCGCAAGCCTGTTGAGAACGGGTTCCTAATGTTAAGCCTATGGACGGTTATTCCAGGCAGAGATAAAAATCAAGACTACATTGGGGTCAATCAACGGAAATGATGCATATATATGGACCTTAAATAACAGAATTCAGGAAAATAAAATTGTAAAGAATAGAGTTATCCATACAAAAAAATTTAGCTCCCCTCTTCGCCCCCCCCCCCTTTTTTTTTTTTTTTTTAATAAATTTTGAGCAAAAACTTTATTCATTCACTTGACATCAAATTACATGTGACTTTCCCTCATCTAATATTCGTTCATCGGAGTCGATGATTCAAATGTCTGAGATTTTCTCTGTTAAAAACATAATATGAGACCTACGGTCAGAGTGTTTTACTCCCTTTTTTTTTAATTCTATGATGAAAATAGAACTTATCTTACCTAATATCTGACTGATCATTTTCTTGTTTCCACCTTTTTCAGTTAAGATAGGTTCCATGTATAGAATATGTCCCCATCTAAGAGTGTGTAACCTTTGCACATATATATTTCACTAAATTTATGAATAAAATATTTAGGATTTTTAAAATGAGAACTACATTTCCACTCATTAAGAGGAAGTTTATTCTGAGGCTGATGGTGAACTACCTTCGGCCTGTGAGGTCTCTTCTTCCTCTTCCTGCATGGCTGCATGCTGCGTCTCGTCCTCTGACGTCATGTTCTCACTGCTGCTGCCGTCCACTGATACCACAAAGAATAAAACTTTATAACACACCATATAGTAGATCTTATTTATTACACCCCATACAGAATAAAACTTTATTACACACCATATAGTAGATCTTATTTATAACACCCCATACAGAATAAAACTTTATAACACACCATATAGTAGATCTTATTTATTACACCCCATACAGAATAAAACTTTATTACACACCATATAGTAGATCTTATTTATTACACCCCATACAGAATAAAACTTTATTACACACCATATAGTATATCTTATTTATTACACCCCATACAGAATAAAACTTTATTACACACCATATAGTATATCTTATTTTTATTACACCCCATACTAAAGAAGAAACCAAAGTTTTGGTCAAAGTTGTCGTTCTTTACGGGTTTGATGCAGACCCTAGTCATTCAGTAAAGAGCAGTTATTCAGTGCCTTACCTGCCGTTGATATTATAAAGGAAACCTATGAGAGTTTAGGGTCTGAGCTCGTATCCCATCGAGTTTGAATCATGTAGTAATTCACAAGGCGAAGCCGCGTGAATTACATAGTGATTCAAACGAGATGGGATCGAGCTCTGACACTAAACTCGAATGGGTTTCTGAATTTATCTCACCCTTAACATGGATTAATGGGCTATAATGTGTGACATAATCCCCCATAGGATATTTTTCCTAAATATCTAATGGGTGTTAGATATGAGTTCCCAATGTTAAGTCTATGGAGAAAAAATATCGGGGTGAGATAAAGCAGTAAATCTACCACTGCTGGGGATGAAGGAGAAAGGTGGCTGCACATCACACCACATAGACATGGTATGAGAAGGACTGGCCGTTGATATAACAGTAAATCTAACAATGCTGGGGATGAAGGAGAAAGGTGGCTGTACACCACATCACATATAGACATGGTATGAGAAGGACTGGCCGTTGATATAACAGTAAATCTAACACTGCTGGGGATGAAGGAGAAAGGTGGCTGTACACCACACCACACAGACATGGTATGAGAAGGACTGGCCGTTGATATAACAGTAAATCTAACAATGCTGGGGATGAAGGAGAAAGGTGGCTGTACACCACATCACATATAGACATGGTATGAGAAGGACTGGCCGTTGATATAACAGTAAATCTAACACTGCTGGGGATGAAGGAGAAAGGTGGCTGTACACCACACCACACAGACATGGTATGAGAAGGACTGGCCTTTAATATAGCAGTAAATATACCACTGCTGGGAATGAAGGGGAAAGGTGGCTGTACACCACACCACATAGACATGGTATGAGAAGGACTGGCCTTTGATATAGCAGTAATTCTACCACTGCTGGGGATGAAGGAGAAAGGTGGCTGTACACCACACCACACAGACATGGTATGAGAAGGACTGGCCTTTAATATAGCAGTAAATATACCACTGCTGGGAATGAAGGGGAAAGGTGGCTGTACACCACACCACATAGACATGGTATGAGAAGGACTGGCCTTTGATATAGCAGTAATTCTACCACTGCTGGGATGAAGGAGAAAGGTGGCTGTACACCACACCACATGGACATGGTATGAGAAGGACTGGCCTTTGATATAGCAATAAATCTAACACTGCTGGGGATGAAGGAGAAGAGTGGCTGCATTGGGACACAAACCCACAACTTTGGGATTACAAATCCAATGCCTTTACCACTGAGCTAACTCCCCACCATTTGTTCCTAGTCTTTCAGCAAACACTCACCTTTCTCCTGCGGCCGCGTCAGTCCAATCCGGGAGTACAACTGAGCTCTGACGTCACGCGGCGGCATGCTGACGTCACCAGGTCGCTGCTCGTCAGTCGCCATGGAAACCATCGACACGTTCTCTATGACGTAGTGAAGGTGTTCGTGGAGGGCGCGTTGGGAGAAGTTGCCCAGTTCTGCATGGACCTGAAAATTATAAATAAATATATGAAAATTAAAAGTTCAACAACGATCATTGGAAAAGGGATTTATCTCACCCCTGGTACAAGCTTTGCCATAGAAATAACATTAGGAAAAAATACGAACACTCCCTTAAAGTGATAATACTACGCCACGGCCGTGGCGTAGTGAATATGAGATGACGTCATATTGATTTGCTAGGTATATTCGAATTATTCTTATATTCTGATGCTATAATATCATAGAAAGGAGTGAGATAAATCCAGAACCGCACTCGAATCGTAAAATAGACAATATTCCACTTGTTTGGATGTACCATAATCGTCACTTGGCTCGCCTCGATGACGATTCTGGTACATCCAAACTCGTGGAGTATTGTCTATTTATACGATTCTCGATGCAGTTCTATATAAATACTGTAGAACCCCACTTATAAGCCGACACCGCTTATAAGCTGACCCCCCACTTCAGCAAAATGCTATAAGCCGATTATGGGAGCATTTCAACTTTAGGAAAACCCTGGTTATAAGCCGACCCCCCACTTTGGGATCCTGCCCCCCCTCCCCCCCCCCCCCCCCCCCACTCAAAACTTCTTTTTAGAATTTTAGGTATAGAATATGAACATTTCAATGAACTTTTGTATAGGATATCACATGCTATCTGACAAATCACATTTGATTCACATTTGTAATTCTCTGTTTTTTGGTACTTTATTATGATCTTCGTTCTGGCTGAATGCGTTCACAGCCCGGGGGCTGTTTAATAAGCTAGTCTCGTACATGAAGACCCTTTTCTGTACCTCGTACAAGGGTTATCGTTTAATGGTATCGTAAAACTGGATGAGTTTTAATCTTGGCCACTGTATGCCACGACTGGCATGCAGTGGCCAAAATTAAAACGAATCAAGTTTTGATTTTATCCTACCCTGTCTCCTCGATTTTGGAATATTACGTAACAAGAGCTAAGTGTGCATTTATTAATAGAAATATTGGCCTTTAAAGACTAAATTAAAGTCCAATAAGGTTTAAAGGTATACCAGTAATTAATTATTATAATAACAAGGAAGCCCCCAGGCCAGGAGGGAGGGTAGGGAGGGTGGGAAGGGGAGGGAGTGAGGGAGGGAGGGAGGGAGGGAGGGAGGGAGGGAGGGAGGGAGGCAGGGAGGGAGGGAGGGAGGGAGGGAGGGAGGGAGGGAGGGAGGGAGGGAGGGAGGGAGGCAGGGAGGGAGGGAGGCAGGGAGGGAGGGAGGCAGGGAGGGAGGGAGGGAGGCAGGCAGGCAGGCAGGGAGGGAGGGAGGGAGGGAGGGAGGGAGGGAGGGAGGGAGGGAGGGAGGGAGGGAGGGAGGGAGGGAGGGAGGGAGGGAGGGAGGGAGGGAGGGAGGGAGGGAGGCAGGCAGGCAGGGAGGGAGGGAGGGAGGGAGGGAGGGAGGGAGGGAGGGAGGGAGGGAGGGAGGGAGGGAGGGAGGGAGGGAGGGAGGGAGGGAGGGAGGGAGGGAGGGAGGCAGGGAGGGAGGGAGGCAGGGAGGGAGGGAGGCAGGGAGGGAGGGAGGGAGGGAGGCAGGCAGGCAGGCAGGGAGGGAGGGAGGGAGGGAGGGAGGGAGGGAGGGAGGGAGGGAGGGAGGGAGGGAGGGAGGGAGGGAGGGAGGGAGGGAGGGAGGCAGGCAGGCAGGCAGGCAGGGAGGGAGGGAGGGAGGGGAGGGAGGGAGGGAGGGAGGGAGGCAGGGAGGCAGGGAGGGAGGCAGGGAGGGAGGCAGGGAGGGAGGCAGGGAGGGAGGCAGGGAGGGAGGCAGGGAGGGAGGCAGGGAGGGAGGCAGGGAGGGAGGCAGGGAGGGAGGCAGGGAGGGAGGCAGGGAGGGAGGCAGGGAGGGAGGCAGGGAGGGAGGCAGGGAGGGAGGCAGGGAGGGAGGCAGGGAGGGAGGCAGGGAGGGAGGCAGGGAGGGAGGCAGGGGAGGGAGGCAGGGAGGGAGGCAGGGAGGGAGGCAGGGAGGGAGGCAGGGAGGGAGGCAGGGAGGGAGGCAGGAGGGAGGCAGGGAGGGAGGCAGGGAGGGAGGCAGGGAGGGAGGCAGGGAGGGAGGCAGGGAGGGAGGCAGGAGGGAGGCAGGGAGGGAGGCAGGGAGGGAGCAGGGAGGGAGGCAGGGAGGGAGGCAGGGAGGGAGGCAGGGAGGGAGGGAGGGAGGGAGGGAGGGAGGCAGGCAGCAGGCAGGGAGGGAGGGAGGGAGGGGAGGGAGGGAGGGCAGGGAGGGAGGGAGGGAGGCAGGAGGGCAGGGAGGGAGGCAGGGAGGGAGGCAGGGAGGAGGCAGGGAGGGAGGCAGGGAGGGAGGCAGGGAGGGAGCAGGAGAGGCATGGAGGGAGGCAGGAGGAGGGAGGCAGGGAGGGAGGCAGGGAGGGAGGCAGGGAGGGAGGCAGGGAGGGAGGCAGGGAGGGAGGCAGGGAGGGAGGCAGGGAGGGAGAGGAGGGAGGGAAGGCGAGGGAGGCAGGCAGGCAGGAGGCAGGGAGGAGGAGGGATGGGAGGGAGGGAGGGAGGGAGGAGGGAGGGAGGGAGGGAGGCAGGGAGGGAGCAGGGAGGGAGGCAGGGAGGGAGGCAGGGAGGGAGGCAGGGAGGGAGGCAGGGAGGGAGGCAGGGAGGGAGGCAGGGAGGGAGGCAGGAGGGAGCAGGGAGGAGGCAGGGAGGGAGGCAGGGAGGGAGGCAGGGAAGGGAGGCAGGAGGGAGGCAGGGAGGGAGGCAGGGAGGAGGCAGGGAGGGAGGCAGGGAGGGAGGCAGGGAGGGAGGCAGGGAGGGAGGCAGGGAGGGAGGCAGGGAGGGAGGCAGGGAGGGAGGCAGGGAGGGAGGCAGGGAGGGAGGCAGGGAGGGAGGCAGGGAGGGAGGCAGGGAGGGAGGCAGGGAGGGAGGGAGGGAGGCAGGAGGAGGGAGGGAGGAGGGAGGGAGGGAGGGAGGGAGGGAGGAGGGAGGGAGGGAGGAGGGAGGGAGGGAGGGAGGGAGGGAGGCAGGGAAGGCTTCCATGAATAGGGAAGGGCCTGCATTGATTGGAAATTTAAAGCCCTACTCCTCTGTGAACTCAGCAGGTCATGGCTCA
Source organism: Alentia gelatinosa (assembly GCA_950022655.1). Classification (NCBI taxonomy): domain Eukaryota; kingdom Metazoa; phylum Annelida; class Polychaeta; order Phyllodocida; family Polynoidae; genus Alentia; species Alentia gelatinosa. The sequence continues at coordinate 132,498,308 of OX465580.1, read as the reverse complement.
ATGCACACATATATTTAGCTACCTATATATAAACGTTTTGTTTCATGGTGATCATTCATGGATGAGTGCACACAGACCTGTCTGCATGCTCCCTAGCCATGTGGGGGACACAACTTTGTTTCTATGTACACCAATATAGTAGGTCAAGCTAATTCTGAGATTCCCAGGTAGAGCAAGCGGTGCTGGCGATGTTGCGGGAAAACATAGCTGTGGGTTTACGGATGGGACAGCACTGGGATGGCATTCCGGACCAGAACTGTGGTGGTGCTGTGGAGGTTTGGCTGTACCTGACACCCAGCCACTACAGAACAATACAATAAGATATTAAAAATATGTGTTGACTTACGAGGTCCTTGTCAAAGTTGTGTATCTGGGCGAAGGTGAGGAACATGAGCCAGTCGTTGGCCTTTGCGCAGTCCGCCAAATAACCGGTGCTCGGTGGCAAGTGATGGGCACGACAAAACATGACGACCAACTGCCACAGACTCAGTGTCTCAGGACTGGAACTGGAACAACAATACTGCTTATTAATCATCCACAATAATCCTCTGCCAATTCCAGGTAGGGTCAGAAAAATAAGTGGGAATATTTTCGTATGCAATTTACTGCCCAAAGTGCCGATTCCACCGAGCACCCGAAACTTGCCGAAATGAAAATTGGGAAATTTCGTATAAGCAGAGCTGGCGGTGGAAGCGCACATTTTTTTCTGGTAATTTCGGACGCGTATACGATTTATCGTGCGAGAAAATCCACCATATAAGATATTCTTTGATACATTCCAAGGACATCAGAAACTTTCCGATAAAGCTTCTAGTCTGGTGGAATCACCCCTTAAGCGAGATCGAGAAAGCGAGATCGAGAGAACGTGGAAAGCATGCCAGTTTCAGCCACGGCATAGAACTGAGGATCTCAGTCATATCTATATTCAGGGATGTCAGTTGGGGTCAGGAAAAAAATGTGCCTCAAGAGAGACTGAGAAAACATGGAAAACATTGATTAGGACCGAGGGTATGTGGGGAGGTTCAAATCACTATATATTTTTTTTGCATGAATGAGGCTCAATCTATACTCTCGTACTTTTATAAAAAAATAAAAAAAATGGCAGTGAAAACAAGGATTTCCTTGGAAAAGTGCAAAACTTCCACTGTCTAATATTTCCTTTACTTTTACTGTCTCATGACTGCGATTTTCATGGCATTATAACAGGTTTTAACCAGAAGAAAGGCCCTATGAAATCAGGAAATATGTAACATCATCAATCAACCAACCTTTTCAGTGAAAGCCGATCAATCTGCCATCTGACGGCATCCTCGAGAAGTGCGAGCAGGTCCTGGAGACAGCGCTTTCTCCGCTTCATGCATCCGGCCAGCAGCCAAGCTGTGTTAGCACAAACATATGTATATAGTTTCAGTCCACACACCGAACTAACTTTGTTTGTTTGTTTGGGTAGTTTAACTATGTTCTATAAGATTTACTTTGCATCTGACTAAATCTATGAGATGAATTTAGGTAGAAATCTCACCCCTGCACATTTACCGAGGTGAAAGTTCTTTTACTTCTGACACCTCATATATATGGTATGAGAAGGACTGGCCTTTGATATAGCAGTAAATCTACTACTGCTGGGGATGAAGGAGAAAGGTGGCTGCAGTATGCCTCAAACCAATAATTAAGAGAAACCAAACAAGGGGTAGTTGTGTTGTTGTTTATCGCACAACTGCAATGTTGCGTTTACTGCGCGAGGTGAAGCCGAGTGCAGTGATACACGACTTTGCCAGAGTGCGATAAACAACACGTCTAACTCGAGTTTGGTTTATAATTTACCTATCCCATCTAAATTACTTCAGCAAATTAAGAAATAACATAAAACTCACCGATTATCAGTGATAAACATTGGTCGCTTTTCAAATGACGTCATTTGACAACAGTATCCCACTAGAGCGATAAATTTCATTTTCCTGCACCGTAGACCAAATACAGTCCGCTAGTGTTAAGCCTATGGAGTTTTTTATTAGGGATAGGATAAACACCATACCACAATGACATGTTATGAGAAGGATGGTCTTTGATATAGTAGTAAATAACAAGCAGTCCTGCGGCCAGCAACGAAGCTGTGTTAACGCTAACATACATATAGTTTGAGTCCACGCATTGAACTAATTTTGTTTGTGCACCGCTAAATTGAGTTGTGCAATTGTGCGAAGGCACCTGAGCGAAATGTGAAACCACCTGGTGAATTTTTTTTGTTGAACAAAAGAATCTAAAAAAAAATATAAAGAATTTTTTTAAATTTAAAAAATTAAAATAAACAACAACAAAAACCTGTCCTGGAACTCACCGATGCTCTTCTCCAGCTGTCCCTCCACGGTGTGGCGCTGCTCGGCTGACCCCGCCGCCTCCGCCACCTGGTGGTCACGCACCAGGCGTGCTGCCTGTAGTTGAACGCGTAGCACCGTCGTGTTCGAACCCAGCATCTCAAGGAAGGCCACAGTGGCGGCTGCGACCGGACCCCGCGCGAAGCTCCTCAGAGCGAGAGCCTGCGCCTGTCTGACCACAGACTTCAACCTGTGGGGAATACACAGGTTTTTTGGGGTTTATTTCTGCCAGTTCTGTCAAAGCGGGCAGTTTTTTGGTGATTTTTTTTTTGTAAAGAAGTGTTTATTGACATCATGAATTCATCACTGCTGGGGTGATTCTCCACTTGTGTGTCCTTAAAACTAGAACATCACAGGGACTGATGAAACTACCACTGGTAGTACAAATACTTAGTAGAAACTGAACGAGATCTTGAAGTGTTAGTATTTAACGTAACGGACAGCAGTTGCCTACATTAGGCAGGTTCATCAATATTCCAATTTACCGATAAGCTGACAGTGTTTTGTTGCCAATTTTAGGCAGGCTGATCGATATTCCAACTTACTGATGAACTGACAACGTTTTATTGTCAACGTTAAGGACACTGATCGATATTCCAACTTAACGATGAACTGGCAACGTTTGGTTGCCAACGTTAAAGAGACTGGTCAATAATCAAACTTACCGATGAGCCGACGTTTTATTGCAAACATTAAGAAGGCTAATTAATATTCCAACTTACTCATAAGCCGATAACGTTTTGTTGCTAACATTAAGTAGGCTGCTTGGGAAGAGACTAGGTTATATCTCTTAGGCAAAAAAAAAAGAAAGAAATTAAGCAGACTGATCAATATTCCAACTTACCGATGAGCCGACAGTGTTTTGTTGCCAACGTTAAGCAGACTGATCAATGATCCAACTTCTCGATGACCTGGCAACGCTTCTTTGCCAGTGTTATGGAGACTGACAGTGTTTTGTTTCAAACGTTAAGGAGACTGATCAATATTTCAACTTACCGATGAGCCACCAATATTTTGTTGCCAACGTTAAGGAGACTGATCAATAATCAAACTTACCGATGGGCCGATAGTGTTTTGTTGCCGACGTTAAGGAGACTGATGATGAGGGCACAGAAGGCGAATGAAGGACGCGCCTGGTGAAGGTAGTGCGTGAAGTGTAGCTGTATCTGCAGACCGAACTGACTCGCCAACTCCGGACATGCCATGTGTGGCATCTTCTTGAAACTATCTGAAATTGTTAAAATGTGCCCAATTAATTACCAATGTTAAAAAAAGGTTTCCCTTACAACATCAGTACCCAAATTACATCGAAGCAAGGAACATAGGAAAGAATTTTTTTAAACAAAATACTTCATGCTTTAATGTTAGGTTCCATGAACCACTGCTCAATTTAGAAGTGTTTCAAATATCTTCAAACACCTAACATATATGAATTGCAAAATGTAAGTATGATGTACGAATTTATTTTTATCTTTATTTTTTTTTTTTTTTTTTTTTTGTGTGTGGGTAGGAGTGACTGGGTCCTAACCAGAAAGTACCTCATCTTTATGGGTGCTACTTGTTCTTATTCTACAAGTACATCTGACCTCTGTGAGGAATTATCAACCATTTTTTTTATATATAAAAGATCGAAATCCTATGAAATATTACCTCCACAATACAAGGAATTGGTATTTTGCCAACCAAACAGGTGAGTGACATCAAAAGGGGCATCTTCCTGCAAGATGCAAAGGGGAAAGAATGGAGTATGTAAACAGGTTTAGGCAGTTCTACGATAAGATAAATGTCCGCGACTTTTAGGCGCTCCCGTTGGGTATTTTGATCTCTGCTTTTGATTTGATTATTTGATATTGATTTATTTTCATACATTTTATTCACCTTTCATCTCATCAAATTATTCACCTTTTTCTGTAAACTGTGAAAGCAGAGGGATTACTGAATGTAAGGATTATTACCTACAATCCCAGCAGAAAATCGGACTCTAGATGCATCTTAAATCTATAAGATGAATTGAAGTGAAAATCTCACCCCTACACATTTACAGAGGTGGGAGTTACTTGCCACACTACATAGACATGGTATGAGAAGGACTGGCCTTTGATATAGTAGTAAATCTACCACTGCTGGAGGTGAAGGAGAAAGGCGGCTGCAGCGGGCCTCAAACCCATAAAGCCACACAACTTTGGGGTTACGAGTCTAGTGCCTTAACCATTGAGCTAACTCCCCATGCCTGGGAAAACTAAGAACGCTGAATGGAGATTGAAGGTAAACCACACTTCGTCAGCTCCTCTTACCTGCAGTAAATGATACATGTTGATATCCTGATCTCCGATACCATCCACCAGATGGCGACATAGTGCCGTCTGTAAGCGTGGGAAGTGCGACAACGAAGTCTGCCAGTGTGCGATGCTCGGCATGGCTCCCTGCTTCCCGTCAGGCGGCGACACCATCTACAAAATGAGCTTATAGTTCAATGCCACAGTCATAAGAATGAACAAATGTGATTATCAGATATTGACTGTAGTAAGCGCTCACCCTACAATACTATCGGTTATCATATATCAATAACTGTAGTAAGCGCTTTACTCACAAAATTATCATTTGTTATATATCAATGACTGCAGTAAGTGCTTTACTCACAAAATTATCATTCATAATATATTGAAGGATGTTGCAAGGGCTTGACCTACAAGACTATTACATATCGATGAGTATGGTAAGAGATTGCCCCATCATATATCACTCATCACGTAACATATCATACGAGAAGTAGGTGGGATCTGACCTAGTGGAGTTGCTCGGGTTTGTAGACGAGCGTGGTAAGTGTGCAACTCACCAAGACCCTCATCTAGCGTGATGAGTATGGTAAGAGTTTGCCCGAACCTATTATCACTAATCACATAATATCGGGTTTTTTTTACGAGAAGTAGGTGTGGTCTGACCTGGTGGAGTTGTGTAGGATTGTAGACATGCACGGTAAGTGCGCAACCCACAAGACCCTTGTCTCTCATGAGGAGTTAGGTAAGAGATTGCCCCATCATATATCACTAATCACATAATATCGTTTTTTACGAGAAGTAGGCGTGGTCTGACCTGGTGGAGTTGCTCAGTTTGTAGATGAGTTTAATAAGGATGTGACCCACCATCATCTAACATGATGAGTATGGTTACAGAATGCCCCATCATATATCACTAATCACATAATATGATTTTTTTATGAGAAGTAGGTGTGGTCTAACCTGGTGAAGTTGTTTGGGTTTGTAGAGGAGCGTAGTCAGCACACGAGCCACCAGTCTCTCTTCTATTATGATGAGTAAGGTAAGAGATTGCCCCATCATATTATCACTAATCACATAATATCGAGAAGTTGGTGTGGTCTGACCTGTTGGCGTTGCTCAGGTTTGTAGACGAGCGTGGTAAGCATGCGACCCACCGGATTCTCATCTAGCATGAGGAGTAAGGTAAGAGATTGCCCCATCATATTATCACTAATCAAATAATATCGTCTTTTATTCTTACGAGAAGTGGGTGTGGTCTGACCTGGTGGCGTTGCTCAGGTTTGTAGATGAGCATGGTAAGCGTGCGACCCACCAGACTCTCATCTAGCATGACGAGTAAGGTAAGAGTTTGCCCCATCATATATCACTAATCATATAATATCGTGTTTTTTTATGAGAAGTAGGCATGGTCTGACCTGGTGGAGCTGCTCGGGTTTGTAGACGAGCGTGGTCAGCGCGCGACCCACCAGTCCTTCGTCTAGCAGCTTCCCCACAGTCACGTCTCCTTTTAACGAAGGCCGAACCAAAACACTAGCAGCTAGACTAGCTTCATAGATCCGATCCGTGTCTGAAAACAAGAGTAATATGAGGAAATGTAGTAATTGAGCCCTTAGTGATCGGAGTTACAAATCTTTTGTCCCATAACTAGACTGGGTGGTGGGTCATAGTTACGGGATAAAAGACCAACGACGGCATCGCAACGGTCTGAGATATAACTCAAAATCACAAAAAAAACAACACCACCATTTCATTTACTATTGACAGTGAGCAAAATTTGCACAAACTTATACTGAATTCTGCAAACATGGTGGGGAATGCTGCAAACTTTTTTTTTTTCATTTAAAATTTCAAAAGATCAGTTTTTCAGAATGAAGATGAAAGTTAACACCAACTTTTGGTGAGATTACTCAGCAACCAAAACTCATGGCACATTTTCAGCGCTTATGGATCTCGATGCAGTTCCTTATTATGATTTATGGTTTAGAATACGGGGCAGGAACACTTCCTCCTAAAAAAAAAAAAAATTATAAAAAAAAAAAATTAAAAACTTATTATGATTTATGATAATACTGTAAGAGACAGACTCACCACTGACATCCCTCGCTATGGACCGAACATGAAGTAGAGTCGAGACCCAGGGATCGAGCTGTTCAACATCGAGCCCGACTTCCATCAGATCAGTAGCGTCACGACACAAACTGCGTGAAGATGAATGATAAAGATATGATCATATTACAGTGTCATTGATTATAATCTTTACAAACAGAGCAGAGATGGGGAGCATTATGAGTACACCTGTAAGCGGGCCTCTAAAACCCTACCTTCAACAGGTGCGAAAGTCGCTCATACTAATATCCACTCACTGTACAAACGGCACAATGAACTGGATTTTCAGTGTTTTTTATATGATGTCCCTCCAAAACTGTCCCCTTAAGCGGGGTTTTTAAGCATTTCTGTACCGAAAAACTGTCCCCTAAAGCGGGGTGTCCCCTTAAGCGGGGTTAAAATAAACTCTTAATAGAGGGGAAAATTTCCTTTCCGAGCAAAATGTCCCCTTAAGCGGGGTGTCCCCCTTAAGCGGGGTGTCCCGGAAGAGGGGTTCTACTGTACAATCATATTAGTATTTTTTACAGCGATGGTTGGAAATTGTCGCTGTCATTGCAAGGGGGACCGGACGTCTACAGTGTTTAACTGTGGTGTCTAACTGTCTAGACAATTATCTACCCACCTCACTTACACACCATAAACAAGCAATCAAAAATAATCTCTTTTAACCCTTAAACAGTAGCATGATGCCTCCAGGCATGCCCCCGGCTATGGCAGGAAGATGCCTCCAGGCATCTTTAAGGCATCATTGATATTTTGTATGGAATTCAACAAATAGTAAAATAATTGTTTGAATTAAACGAAACTTTGTGAAGGTATAAGAGCCATATAAAACTTTGATTTGGTATAACAAAATATCATCAGTTACCAAGGTAAATTACTCAAATCACTTAACTAATCATGTGACATTGCTATTTTCAAAAAAAAGGTGCTGCCATAGCAGGGTTGTTTGGGCAGGCAATGCCTGCCGTGTAATGCTGAGCAGGGGAACTGGGTGCTGTAGGGAAAGGGTTATTTCTAGATTAGACATCCTTTAACTTTTTGAAACAACTCTTCTAAGATGCCATTGAAGCCTATTTTAATGTAGTGTGGGTCCTCACACACACACACACACACCATAAATATAAAAGTAAGATAATCTGGAGTGTTGTCCCCACACTGTCCCGTCAGATTTGATAAGGTTTGCCTCATAAGTGTTCCCTTAAGTGGGTTAAGAAGAATTAAGTGGGGTGTCCCCTTAATCGGGGCAAAAATAAACTCATACTAGAGGGAAATTTCTGTTCCAAGCAAATTGCCCCTTTAGGAGAGATGTCCCTTTAAGTGGGGTGTCCCAGAAGCGGGGTTTTACTATATGTCGAGGAGTAGAATATATGTACAATTGAACATTATAGAGGAAACCTATGAAAGTTTAGGGTCTGAGCTCGTATCCCATCGAAGGAATTCACAAGGCGAAGCCGCGTGAATTACTACGTGATTCAAATGAGATGGGATCGAGCTCTGACCCTAAACTTGAAAGGGTTTCTGAATTTATCTAACCCTTAACATTGACTTATGGGCTATCAATTGTGACATAATCCCCCATTGGATATTTTTCCTAAATATCTAATGGGCGTTAGATAGGAGTTCCCAATGTTAAGTCTATGGAGAAAAAATACCAGGGGGTGAGATAAACTACAGTATCTGTGTCTATTTAGATAAGAGTACATACTGCCAGTAGTCCAGGTAGAAGTAGAGCAGCTCGGGGAGTTGGTGTTTGATGCACAGCGCCACCATGTGTCGGTGGAGATCAGTGAGCAGCACTCCACCGGAGGATCTATCGAGATGGTGAGGGTCAGCGATGACCGAAGCAGACCGCGCGAGACGAGCCACGAGTAGCTCGGTGTCGGCTGCCTCCTGCGGGCTCAGCACACCCCGTCTGTACAAACAGAGAACATACTATATCAAGAAACGTCATGAAATTTCATACAATTGTTAATTGATACTGCCTGAAGAAGTCTCATAAATTGAGACGAAACGTTGCAACCAAGTATCTAATTTGCCCCCCCCCCCCTATTTCGATGTACAACAACCCCCAATAAACTGTTCGACTTTAAGATCAACTCGTCTGATTTTTTGTGGATTTACCTTCGACTTAATTGTTTATATGGCATAAGTTTTTTTCGCGGAATCATGATATCACGAAACAGAGCTGAGTGATATCTATAGCAGAAGACAACAAACGCCATGTAAACAATTGTATGAAATTGAGTGATGTTTAGATTTTATCCTACCCCATCACATGTTTTTAACTTCATTTGTGACCTGTGGCATATAATTATTATATGGCATAACAGTGGCATACAGTCACTCCATGTTAAGTCTATGGAGATTTATATGAGGGTTAGGATAAAAGCTGTTACTTCATCATAAATCAGAACTCAATGTACAGTATGGTAGAAAGAATGGAAACAAGTACAAAGCCACATCTCATCTAAATGATCAGCCATTTTCTTTTTTATGCACAATATTAAGAAATAGCATCGGATATATATCCAGCTATTTTCATTCCGGCTTAGCCTGGCTTAGACACATTTGCAACCTGTTACTAGACATGGGCATTTTTGCAGTGAGTAGTAGAGAAGATTGAGTGTCCTTTTTTAAGTATTTATTTCATATCTGTTCATTTACTTTAACCAACATTACCAAACCTCGTACTCCATATCAGGTAAACCGGGTACGCAAGGGAAGTCTATAAAAAAAACCCAGAAAATTTCCCAAGCTTGTCTTTCTCGATTCTTTACTATTATTCAGGCTTGATTCCATTCATCCAAATTATGTCCCAATGCCTCTGGGGCCATGTTCAGTCCCTATTCAGATCAGGGCTAAGACAGCCCCCTGGTTAGGGCATGAGTGGTGATGAGTATCATATTCAGCCAGATGGAATCAAGCCTTTAGAGTGACAATTTAATACCAGGGATGAATATCGGGACTGAGGAAAAATATCGAAAATTTAAAGCACATAACATTATTTTGGAAGCGAATGCCATTATGAATCGATATATATTCTAGTGTGAAAACTTGCATCCCTGTAATACACAAAAATGAAACCTTGGATAATTGGAAATAATCAGAAAACGGGTATCGTTGAGTAAAACAATTTATCTCACCCCTAGTACAAGTTTAGGCATAGGAATAACGTTAGAAAGAAAGACTCAACGATCACCACGGTAAAGTGACAATACTACGTCATGGTTGTGGCGTAGTGAATATGAGATGGTGTCATAGGCGATTGACGAATCAGCCGCCAGGATTTCAGAGAGAAAACAAGAGATTTAAAGGTCCCTAAACAGTGAAAGGGGTGAGATAAATCCAGAACCGCACTCGAATCGTAAAATAGACAATACTACACTCGTTTGAATGGGCCGTAATCGTCACTCGGCTTTGTCTCGATAATGATTGCGGCGCATCCAAACTCGTGGAGTATTGTCTATTTATCCTACCCCTAATAAAAAACGCCATAGGTTTAACATTGACTCAATGTATTTGAAGGAGCATTGAATAAAGTGTTATTTATGCACCGAGGTGAATAAAAAAACTGACCAATCAGGGACCAGATAACGAAAGTAGATCCGGCAGTGTCAACACGCTACTATCATGGATAATTACACAATTTTCTCTGTATATCGGTGAGATGGGGTAGGATAAATACAAAACCAAACTCGAGTTAGCCTTCTCAATGTTTATGCTACTCTGGTCAGGTCTGCTACTCACTACACTCGGCTAACGCCTCGTGTAGTAATACACAACCTGCCCATCATGGCATAAACATTGACAAGGCTGACTCTTGTTTGGTTTCTACTAATTATACGATTCTCAATGCAGTTGTATATAAGTAATATGTGCTCACAGTGCTAAGTGGTCGAGCAGCTCATGTCGCGTGTAAGGGTCGCAGTCGTTGACAGCACTCAGCATGTGGGGGGTGATCCGCAGGGTGTACGGCCACACAGCGGGCTGCGTCCCCGCGACACTCTCCGGGCTCGGGTAAGCTTCGTCGATCCACCGCATGAGGCGCTGCGTGTCACGGCGTGCCACCAGGTAGCGCCACACGACACCGCTGCTGATTGATTCGGTGAGACGCGCATCTGTGGGCAATGTTTGATTTACTCGTTAATGGATGTTCTATACAGTGATTTCAACAGATTTTAACACTAGGTCTTCTCTGGGGAAGAAAACAAACAGAAAACCCTTCCCCTAGGCCTATCCCTAACCCTAAGCCTATCCCTAACCTTAATCCTATACCTAAACATAACTGAATTTATTGTCTATATACGCTGGTTTATTTGTCTAAAAGCTAACTAGTCAGACCTTTACTTCTATAATGAATATGCTTATTTATAAGCATCTGAAAGGGGTTGAGTTCTCTGATTTATCCTACCCCTAATATAAAATCCCATAGGCTTAACATTGAGATTCCGTATGCCACGCTGACTGGCATACGGACGTTTGTATGCTACTAGGGGCATACGGATTTTGAAGATTTTCACTCATGATTTTGATATTAAAATATTGAAGAGAGGGGTAGGATAAAATCAAAACCTGGCGTTTGGTTCCGGATACCACTCGGCTCCGCCTCGTGATATCACTACCCCAAACGCCAGTCGTGGCATACGGGAGCCAAGATTAAAACTCATCCGGTTTTACGATATGATTTCTCTAAAATGGGTCGAATTCTCCTGACAACAACGGGTCGAGTTGTTTCAGATCAAGTTCTCCAGTAACCCTATGAATATGCACTGCTGCCATCGGTCTAGTATTTTTATCAGTATTTGGTATTTATATTTTTCTGTACGGGTGGCCTTTAAATAGGCCATATGGTCTGCTTTAAAAGTTAAATAACGCAATCTGATTGGTGAGAGACTGACACAAACGGTGCATATCTAAAAATGGCAGACATTGTTTCGGCTTACAAGACATTTTCTGAACTCCCCGAAAGTCAAAAAGTTTCTCCTATAGTAATACGCAGTTTGACAAGAGCTAGAATTGGTTACATGAACATTGATCGATGGTTTTGTGTACAGGCGACCGTAAACTACGAGAGGGTTGACACGTAGTAATACACGAGCGTTAGTGAGTATATAACGAAGTAAAATTTGAGTGTTTTACAGAGCCGCCTATCCACCTGTCCACAAGCCCACCGTTTATATTATCCTACCCCTAATAAAAAACTCCATAGTCTTAACATTAATGGACTGTATTTGATGTATGGTGTAGGAAAATGAAATTTATAGCTTTCGTGGGATACAGTTGTCAAATGACGTCATTTAAAAAGCGACCAATGTTTATCACTGATTATCAGTGAGTTTTATGTTATTTCTTAATTTGCTGAAGTAATTTAGATGGGGTAGGATAAATTCTAAACCAAACTCGAGTAAGTCGTGTTGTTTATTGCACTCCGGCAATGTCACATATCACTGCACTCGGCTTCACCTCATGCAGTAAAAGCGACATTGCCCTCGTGCGATAAACAACACAACTACCTCTCGTTTGGTTTCTCCTAATTATTCATCATCCATCTTCTTGAATAAATTAAACCCAGAAATTGACATATTATAGGGTATAACATTTGGGACAATTTTTTTCTCTCCAACCATAGGCACAGCAATGTATATACAAACCAATAGACTAGATATTTGAATAAAGACTGTGTTTTCCATATAAAATGGTTTTGGATCCCGTATACAATGGATTTGAAATCCATATGTATACAACGGTTTTATATGTTGATTCCACCAATACACAAGATATAGTGAGATTAGTCATGATTTGTTTGTCTCGCTAAATCTTGCTAGGTTTTGAATAATCGTGTGCATATTAACCGCATTGCGTCTTCAGATGTCGCCGTGGTGGAGCACCAAGGTAAACACATGACATCATGAAAAAGTACACATAGCAAATCCATCGTGTTGGTGGAACTAGCCCTTTATGGTATTTGACAGATTTTAAACAATGATCAGTGGCTGCGGAGTCCCCATACATTTTCAATGGGTACTTTGTATATGATGGTTAATAAATAATGGGTAGTGGTTTACTGAGTCCCCATACATTCTCAATGGTTACTTTGTATACCATGGTTAATAAATAATGGGTAGTGGTTTACTGAGTCCCCATACATTCTCAATGGTTACTTTGTATACCATGGTTAATAAATAATGGGTAGTGGTTTACTGAGTCCCCATACATTCTCAATGGTTACTTTGTATACCATGGATAATAAATAATGGGTAGTGGTTTACTAAGTCCAAATACATTCTCAATGGTTACTTTGTATACCATGGATAATAAATAATGGGTAGTGGTTTACTAAGTCCCCATACATTCTCAATGGCTACTTTGTATACCATGGATAATAAATAGTGGGTAGTGGTTTACTGTGTCCCCATACATTCTCAATGGTTACTTTGTATACCATGGATAATAAATAATGGGTAGTGGTTTACCGAGTCCCCATACATTCTCAATGGTTACTTTGTATACCATGGATAATAAATAATGGGTAGTGGTTTACTGAGTCCCCATACATTCTCAATGGTTACTTTGTATACCATGGTTAATAAATAATGGGTTGTGGTTTACTGAGTCCCCATACATTCTCAATGGTTACTTTGTATACCATGGTTAATAAATAATGGGTTGTGGTTTACTGAGTCCCCATACATTCTCAATGGCTACTTTGTATACCATGGATAATAAATAATGGGTAGCGGTTTACTAAGTCCCCATACATTCTCAATGGTTACTTTGTATACCATGGTTAATAAATAATGGGTAGTGGTTTACCGAGTCCCCATACATTCTCAATGGTTACTTTGTATACCATGGATAATAAATAATGGGTAGTGGTTTACTGAGTCCCCATACATTCTCAATGGTTACTTTGTATACCATGGTTAATAAATAATGGGTTGTGGTTTACTGAGTCCCCATACATTCTCAATGGCTACTTTGTATACCATGGATAATAAATAATGGGTAGTGGTTTACTAAGTCCCCATACATTCTCAATGGCTACTTTGTATACCATGGATAATAAAAGGGATTACGTAAACTCACCGTTCCTGCTGATGAGTTGGTCGAGCTGGATGGCTTGTCGCTGCGCATCGTCCCAGCCCCGCGCCCACTCCAGCACGAGGTGAGAGTAACTCGCTGTCTCCGAGTTGACGACATCCGAAGCAGCCACCTCTCCAAGCTGCTCGCGAAACAAACTGCTCTTGTTCGGAGACATCCGGGCGGAGAGATCCAAGCCAGCAGCCTCCAAGTTTCTACGCAGTTAAATGGGTAGGTATTCATCATTTATAGTCAATTAGGTCACTATCTTATAGGGCACATCGCTATTGTGTTATGGGTTCGGCCATCTTGCCCCCGACACTAAATAAAACACCAGGTCCAGTTATCAATAGATTTGATTAAAAACATTTTTTTGCTTTGTCATAAAAGGGTTTTAGCCTTGTCTCACGATTATCCATAGATTATGACAGCAGAAAATAGCGGTTGACCGCCGACTACAGTAGTGGTATCATACAATTTGGTGGCAGATGATGATCACTCTGTGCCCTATACTTCTGTGCAAAGTAATAGCCAAGGTTTTCAGGTGAGGTGAGAAGAAAAAGATGGAAATATTTTTCGTATAGACTTTTGCTGCCTTTGGGAGAAAACTTAGAAAACACCTCAACGTGGGCCATGGCGTGGGGCTGTGGGTCAATGGGGAGGTCCAAAACTTTGTTTCATTGGTGTGATTGAGGCTCAATAATATCATATTTGTTTTCCGCAAGGAAAAATAATTTTTACATCCTCATAATGAAAACATGGATTGCAATCTCTAAATAGCTGATGGCAAGACATCGTTTTATATATGTGGGAACTCTTCTGGACGATTTTATCCAAAATAAAAACCTCGGAAATCGGGGCCCCGATTTTATCCAAAAGAATTTCGTTTTACAGCTTTTATTGCTGTTTTAAGTAGTTTTCCAGACCTCATTCTTGTAATTCAATCTAGACAATGAATTTTAGAAATGGGATGAAGCAACAAACACATCTGTATCAAATCATAGAGGGAAGAAAATTTTAGAAAAATACAAATTTTATTAAAGATTCATTATTCTTTAATGATTTAATAATTCGGAATATGTTCCTGTAAGCCACATAATGTAGGTTGTTTTAGGTGTTACCTGTGGGGACTCTCTCTTCGCAGTAATTTAGCGAGCTCGAATGACTGGCAGGAGTAGAGCGACTCGAGATGCTGAATAAAGTTGACCATCTGAAGCTCGTGCGGAGTGAGGTTCGCGTCAGCTGTGAGAGCTTCGATCAGGTAGTCGCGTAGAGGCCGGTAAGCGGTGTACAGACACACCTGTCGAAGCTTTGTCCGCACATCAAATCCCTAAAAACAAGACCACAAGAAGTTACCATTATATTCAGAGAGTTACTGTAACACAAAAGTTACTCCCAAACCTTATAGTTTCTCACAGTAGCATGAAGGTGGCAATGAAAAAATCATTTAACTATTATAGAACCCTGCATAAACGGTCACCCCACATAAGATTATCTTTATTCTTTGTTTATGGTGTGTGAGTGAGGCAGGTAGACTGGTGTCTAGACAATCAGACACCAGGCAACGGCCTGTGTAGGCTCCTGTAGGCATCAGGTAGGTCGGTTGGTTGGTTTGGGTAGTTTAACGTCAAATTTGTTCAATTAGACTTACTTTGGATTTGACCGAATCTATGAGATGAATGTAGGTAGAAATCCCACCCCTACACATTTACTGAAGTGAGAGTTCTTTTACTTCCCACAACACATAGACATTGTATGATAGGTAAATCTATCACTGCTGGGGGGGGGGGGGGGGGGGGGTGAAGGGAGGAGACTCAAATCAACAAAGTCTGACAGCCTTGGGATTACAAGTCCAGTGCTATCTACCACTGAGCTAACTCCCCATCTCAGCTGCTTTCGTTATGCTTACGTGCAAGTTTATCCGGTCTGCACCATGAGGAGGCGAGGCGACCAAGAGGGTGAACAGATTGGTAATTGCTGTCCACCCCAGTAGACCCATCAGGTAGGTGTCTATGGGATGTGTGTTAGTTATAACAGTGTGTCTATGCCATAGTATCACCTGTATGAAGGTACAGTATATATCATAGCCTAACTATCGAGAGACAGAAAACCCTTGTGTATGCGGTCACCCCAAGAAAGCAGACGTTTTAGCCCGAACCACAGGGTGTCCGCTTACGCTGGGTTCTTATATAGAACTGCATCGAGAATCGTATGAATAGACAATACTCCACGAGTTTGGCTGGGCTGCAATTGAGGCGAAGCCGAGTGACGATTATGGCACAGCCAAACTCGAGTGCGGTTCTGGATTTATCTTACCCCTTTCTGTGATATTAAATATCATCACAGCTTCAGAATAATCAGAATATACTTAGCAAATCCACTACGCCATGACCGTGGCATAGTATTGTAACTTTACCAGGGTGATCGTTGAGTATATCATTCTAATGTTATTCCTATGGCTAAACTTGTACCAGGGGTGAGATAAATCAATATGTCGGTACCACTGATGCTGAAGTATTAAAGCATATATGGACTGCACATACTGTTTTCTTATTCTCTGGTTATGTTTTCCAAGTATCTTTGGCATAGAGTGTATAGACCCCGGCTGAGTATTTTACGATTCGAGTGCGGTTCTGGATTTATCTCACCCCTTTCTCTGATGTTAGATAGTATCAGAATATCAGAATAGCTCGAATATACCTAGCGAATCCATATGACCTCATCTCAAATTCACTACGCCACGGCTGTGGCGTAGTATTGTCACTTTACAGGGGTGATCGTTGAGTATTTTTTCCTAATGTTATTTCTATGGCGAAGCTTGTACCAGGGGTGAGATAATACTGTATATGGCACATAGCCTATTCTGTTTGATATAATTTTTTCGTTCCAATGGAATCAGTGTTCTGGCTTCGCAGTTGTAAAAAAATTTGCTTTTACGTGGTCGCAATGCGGTGGGTGAAGGAGACACTAAAGCTAGGCCTAGTTTCTACACACATAGCCTATTCTGTTTCCCCTGCCATCCGCTGGAGGAACCATGTGGATCTGAGATGGCACCAACAGTTGGAGCCAATCTGCATGCAATTTCAACCATTGTTAACTCATAGCCAAACCAAAGGAGGGCCCCAGATGATTGTCACTGGGGGGCTAATGGCTTCACCCATATGAGGATGTCTATGTGCTGCAGAACCCTCAAACCTCATTCTGCTTACTGCTATTTCTTTTGAACTATTGTATCACACTCACTAGGTTACTGAAGATCTGGGTGGCGCGCGGTAGCTGCTTGTGATGTAGACATTCCAGCGCCCTCTTCAGCCCGAACTCGACAACCGCAGCGAGGGAGGCGTCTTGCGCCCCGTGACTCGCGCGCAGGTGAAGTTGGAGCAGCGATATTTCTCCAGAGAGGATACCTTCAGTCACTACCTCCTGTAAATCACAAACAAACCAGGCTCAGCCGAAGGATCAATGAACATGAGAATACCTCCGAGCAATGTTATTGTCTTACGACTAACATAAACTGATGTTTCGATAACTCTCAGAAGTACAATTCATTCTTTCACCCCATAAGATGTATCAACGGACAGGCAGTTCGATGTACTCTCCATACCCACCAGTGAAGGTTGAATATACTGCAGGGATTTCGGGAAATATTTTTCATGATGTATTTACTGTCTCAGAGAGATTAGAAGACATAAAAATAACAGATCGTTATTGGCCACGGAATGGGACTGGGGAGTGTGGGGAGGTTTGGACCAGTGGATTGGTGTGAATTAGGCCCAATGTATTCTATATTTGTTTTACACAAGAAAAAAAAATCTTTTTAACTGAAAATGAAAACGGAGAAAATAGGAAAACTGCTACCTTTGTAAACTATCCCACCACTAGTTAACATTACAGTGGCTTTATTTCACCCATGGTATTTTTGTCCCATAGCCTTAACATTAAGAATTCGTTCTCCATGCCCGTATGAGTATTGCAGTTCATTCTCCATGGTCTATATCCTGTGTATCGTCCATTCTTTTAGTGTGTACAGGGGTGAGATGAATAGGGAAAGCAACTTCTTATGGTCAAAGAAGTCGTTCTCTAACTTGTTAGAACGCACTCCACATCAAACTCGTGGAGAATGAGGACTTTGACCAAAACTTGTTGGTTTCTTCTTTAATTTCTTACCGCATCGCTCATTTTCCTCCACTTCTTGAGTAGCTCTTGCTGCCTGGTGGTGAGCCTGCCGAACTTCCGGCCTCCACCGGAAGCTGTCCTTGTGGCGCCACCTAGCGGGTGGTGCTGCACTTCCCTTCGTGACGTCATCCACTGTGACCCGGGCACCAGCTGTCGCAGCTCACTGATGTAGCGCATGACCTTGGCCAGCGCCACCTTGACCTCGTCCTCGAAGGCCGGCTCTGACCTTGAGGCTTGCCTGACCTTGGTGAGTTGTTCGTTGATGTTGAAGGTGACCTTGTGGAGGAAGTCGAGGGTGAGGTGGAGGAGTTGCTCGGCGAACTGTTTCGACTGGTTATCGGTTACATTCTCCTGAACGGTTGTCACCAGCAACTGGATGGCAGGTTCCACTTGGTCAAGGTCAAGGTCGCCTGGCTTGGGGAGAGATGGAGATGAGGAACCGGTTGATGGTGTTCGCGGTACGAGTGGGTTCGAGTCATGCGACACGAATACTGCAAAGAATAAAATGAGTAACTTGATAATGTTTTATATGAACAATCCATGTGGGAGACTATTTGTAGATTTTATAGGTTATGTTCTTTTGCTGCGTCTTCACTGACAAGTTTTTCAAAGCCTTTATTCCTTCTACACATCTGTACAGAAGAACAACCTATAGACTGCTCCAGGGGATTTTCTTTTGAAAATATAACTCTTTTCAATTCAATATACAAAGCTACTTAGTTCCTTTCTTTTAAAAGATGCGAGTTAGTATTTGTCAACATCAGATTATTTATAGATAATTTGACCCTTGACTCCAGTACTGGTTTGCTAACAGTCTTAACATGGATTTTCAAGAAATCCCCTCCGCACAGTTGACCTCTGTCTTTTTGTGTTCCTACAATATCATGGTCATAGGAGATCCAGTCTTTTTACAGTTTTACTGTTACAGCTTAAGTGTCATTCAAGGTAGCATCACTGTGCGGAATGAACCCTATCATTATAAAAATACTCACAGAACATCTCAATAAAACTTACTATTTTCTCTACTTTTCAGGAAGAAGGCGACCGTGTCAAGTTGACGGTGACGGAGTCCAACCTCCAAGGCATGTAGTGGCAGCGTGCAGCGGTCCCAGCCATTGTTCCTACATAGCGTGTCAGCCACACCAGCACTGTCATACAGCATCAGCTACAAGTGGAAACATCACTATATAATCAGTCTACGATAAAACAGTGGTTCCAGTCATTGTTCCTACATAGTATGTCAGCCACACCTCACTAACATGAGCTACAATCTGACATATCATTACATGATCAGTCTATAAAACAGTAGTCCTAACCATTGTTCCTACATAGCATGTCAGCAACACTGGCGCTGTCATACAGCATCAGCTAGGAGTGGAAACATCATTACACGGTCAGTCTATGATACAACAGTGGTCCCAATCGTTGTTTCTACATAGCGTGTCAGCCACACCAGAATAAACATCATTACACAATCAGTCTAAGTCAAAACAGCAGTCCTAGCCATTGTTTCTACATAGTGTTTCAGCCACAACAGCATACAGGATCAGCTAGGAGCGGAAACATCACTAAAAGATCAGTCTAAGACAAAACAGTAGTCCTAGCCATTGTTCTTACATAGTGTATTGGCCACAATCGTGATGTCATAAAGTATCAGCTACGGGTGGAAACATCACTACATGATCAGTCTAACAGAAACAAGTGTCCCAGCCATTGTTCCTACATAGAGTGTCAGCCACACATATAGCATTAGGTACATTCTACATTTGCAAAATTCAAGCTTTGACAGGCATCTGAGCTTATAGGGTGAATTGCCCGCTGGACGAACCGATAATTAATCTCCCACCCGCATGCATTTCTCAATGGTAGAGATGGTAATTTTTCTTGCTCTATGGTAATATGGTTGAGCTCGGAGCTCAGTAACCTACCCGGCTGACGAGTTGCTCCTGCGGCAGGTCAGCAGTGAGGATGAACAGCTCTGTTTGTGTCACGACCAGTGGTGGAAATGTCGGGCACTGTGACGGCACGACCAGTCCATCTGACGGTAAGCTGAAATTCACATACTGGTTATTTCATGAATCCAACATTTTAATCGAGCTAATATCATCATCAACCTCATCTAAATGCATCATGATCATGAGTCCAACAGTTTAGTATGGATGATATTGTCATTAACCTTAACTCAATATATATAATAATGCAGGCAATTTCATTTTGAATCCCATGGCAAATTAGCATATTACCTATCTTACCTAGTCTAGCAGAGAATGATTTAGTGATATTAAAGATCTATCATAACACCTCCACAGCTAGAGTCCAAAGTATCATGGAGAAAATTATTCAGAAAATGTAACTATTATAACAAACACAAAGATTTAAAAATGACCATCATAACAGGACGAAAGACCTCGAACAGCCATCCCTACAGGCTCTGTAACGATGTTTCCTCGTAGTACCTGATAGATATTCATTCACACTGCTGTATCAGAAACACAAGCCATGATACTGATCGATGCAGCTGAATTTTTTCAAAATAAAAACTTGTATTTATTACAAGGAGAATAAGATAATAATAGCAAGATATTCCCTCAAAACCAATATGACTAGTCTTCTAAATCAATTAATAAGGAGTCAGTGAATTGGTGTTTCCAACATGTTTTGGTCACTCTGGACCTTTATCAGGGATTGATTTCAAGGAGAATATATATATACACCCTTCTATCAAAAAGTAACATACTCTTTCTTACCTAGTCTTGGAATGATCTCCATTATCCAGGTCAACTACATGGTAGTACCGTTCACCATCTTCAGCGTGACACTGGAAAGCTACCTTATTACCCGATGACGTCACACTGCCAAGGTCAACCTCTAACCCTTCAAGGTCAAGGTCAATGACGAAGGAAACATCAACGGAGAATGGTGTCTGTGACGTCATTGTCTTCTGTTTACGGGAGAACCCTGACGGAACTCGCTTCTTTTTACAGACACCAGGTGGCGTGTGGGCGGGGAACGCCACGTGGTGACTTCCGCCATGCATGTGCACACCAGCACAGTGAAACCAGGCCGGCGGCTGTGTTTGACTTCTGTTCATCCGAGACAACTTCTGCTGCCATTTCTTGCCAAATGTTGATGAACTGTGAGAAGTGTTGGACTCATGGGAGACTGACTGTCTGTGTGTGTCTGTAAGACTGCTTTCCGAGTCTCTTCCCTTGTGTGGGAAAGTTTGATTCAGGAAGTAGAGGTTGAGGTCGATGACGTGGAGTTTGTTGTCAGGTGTGAGAGAGACAAGGTAGTTGAAGCTGTCAGTGAGCACTGTCAGGTCCGGAGCCGTGTTAACAAACTCTGACAGCTGCACTGTCGCTACCTTCACACCTCTTTCCAGATCCCAAATATCTGTAAAATAATAAAACATATTACTGTTAGAGACATCAGTTTTTGTAAGGGAAAAAAGTGGAAATTCAGTAAAACCTCATGTAAGGGAGGACATCCCGTGTTGCGAGTTAATTGTACCCTTAAATGGGATGACACATTTAAGTGTTGCTTTCAATGGGATAAATAGAAGTCAAACACAGTTGCCGGCCTGGTATCACCATGCTGGTGTGGACATGCGTGGCAGAAATCACTGAGTGGCATTCACCGCCCACACGCCACCTAGTGTCGGTAAAAAGACCAGGTAAATCAGACATTTGATATACGGAACTGCTCCCACCAAAACAGTGTCCCCCGACATACTTGAGCTGAGTTCTACTACAGTGATGGAATGGAGGTGGGTTCTGTGGGGAGGCTTGAACCACTGTTTGTTGGTGTGAATGAGGCACAATTTATGCTTTCTTTGTCTTACATGATAAAAAAAAATTATAAACTGAAAAAGAAAACAAAGATTTCCTTGGAAAATATGAAAACTGCCACTTCTGCTGTGGGTCAACATAAATGGATATCCTCTAACGTATGTGATCAAAATGTATTAATGATCGGTGGGTAAAAAAGTCCCAGTATATGATCACCTACCATATCTAAAAAGCTATGATTTTGGTCGGATCCGCTTGGAGTTTCTTCCACACATAGGGACAGAGTGAACCAGACTTAGGCTTGGAGACTGAAGACCCACGAGAGTGAGAATCTTGTGGAGGGAAGAACTCAAAGAGACTATAAGTACCTGTGTCATACAAAATATTAGCCTATTTGTAGCCTGTACAAAACGTGACTGGTGTCACACAGAACACAACTCAACAGGTTCTTTGAATAAATGTTTTAGTACTTCTCATTGTGTTATACAAGTTACATGTGACCAGTGATGATGTTACAGGACACTCATGTCGCCTGTCGGAGTGTCGGGGACCAACTGCTCCATGAGGGCTCTGCGCTACCCTCTATCTACCCCCAGCCCAGCGTGGCTGGAACTACGTCATACATTCCACGGCCTGCTCACTCTCCAACAAGGGCAAAACAACAAACACAGTCTCAGTTATAATACTGTTAATACATACCACTGTGTTACACTGGAACTAACATAAAGATCCGACAGAATTCTAACGTCTTATATGTAGTAGGTAAGAGTTTTGTTGGTGGACGGGAGTTGGCAGGTCGTGAGAGAGTGAAAGGCCTCAATCGCCATTATGAATATTCATGATCACATCAGTGTGATGCGGCCAATACTCACCAGATAGCGCGTCCATAGGCTCTAGTGACCAAAAATCGCCCTCAAGAAATTAGCCAAAATTGAGTTACCTTACCCTAAATGGGAGTTGCACACTGTATCACTGCTATTGTACAGCTCTACCATTTGTTGTAAATCAGAAATTGGAATTTATGTACATACATGTATATTTATCGTTGGAACTCTTTCGGGAAAAAACGGGACTCCGATTTTTCGTAAATCGGGCCCCGATTTCTTCGAGAAAAAAAAAAGTATATATAAAATTTCTAGTATACTTCTTCATACCTACTCATCAATCACCCTTTGTACCGATTGTTTGCTTATAAATTCACACTGCTGTATGCTATTCATGGAAGACCTGCCCAACGGCCGAGGGAAAAAAAGCCTTTAAACCCCCCCAAAAAGTCGCTAGTAATAAAAAGATGTAATTAGAAATCATTGCTAACCGGTATTATGTTCTGGGTTGTCTGACAGGACTAGTTGCCTGTTGATGGAGTTGTAAGATCCATCGACACGGATCACTGACTCCACAAGAGGAGGCTGACTCCGGCGCCACTCAAGTGTGACAATGAAGTCTGCTGCCTGAAGAACGACGACGGATGGTGGTCCTGGTAGTAGACGTGTCCCTGACTGCGCCTCTGTGCCTGCAGTCATACAATTATATATACACAAATGAGTGGGAAAAAAGGAGGGGAATATGTGAACCGGAGATAAAATTTTAAAAATAGAGATAAAAAAAAAAATAAAAAAAAAAAAATGAGTGTGATCGTGACTATTTCTGAAGTATTATAATCAACATATTTAAATTGTACAATTATATATACACAAATGTTTTTTTTGTTTTTTATCTCTATTTTTTTTATTTTATCTCCGGTTCACATATTCCCCTCCTTTTTCTTGTCACTTACCTTTTCACAGCAATCGGTAAAATCTGTTCGTTCAAAGCTTGTAACAATAACAAGCTATCTCTAGTTCACTGACATCCATTTGACAGTAAACTTATTTACACCTGAAGACATAATTCAGGTCCCCTAATAAACATCACTAACCTATTTCAACAAAGAAATGCAAGTCATGTTTATTTCCTGTGATCACATCGATTTACAGGGCCGCTCTAGGATGTTGGATTTGTTGACATGAACACATATCATCATAATCCACATCCATCCGTGCAGCCTGAGGATTCCCATGCAGTCATACAATAACACGAAGACAAATGAGTGTGATCGTGACTATTTCTGAAGTATTATAATTTACATATCTAAATTCATTTATTTATTTCAAAATAAGGTGTGCTTTTGCCACGTCATACAATTTCTTAATTTTCTTTAAATTGTATTCAAAAGTGGATTATACACCATACACGAAGATGTTAACTATTGATGCTAATTTTATTATTAGCGTGTCTCATTTACTTCATTGGAAGTTTGAAGGTTTTCTGATTCTCTATTTATAGTTATTTATAATAACAATCATATTTACTAATATTAGATGATAAAATTGAATTTGGTGTTACGCTATGATTTCTTCAGAAATCTCATACATGGTTCAGAGATGCCAGCGAAGCTTAAGGATGTCAAGCCATACTTTGCAAATAATATGTCAAAAGGTTAATCTGCTAAAATACACCCAAGAATATTATAAATAGTTCGGTATAAAATACAATATATTATGATTTTAAAAGAAAAAATGAATTAAAAAAAAATATAACCTGAAAACTGGAATCTTGACAGTTACAATGGCTCAGTTTCCACTCAACCGAATCATACTATTCTAATTGTTTCCGGTAAGTGATGTTCATTTTGTGACACGGTCACTTGGAGATAAGAGTGAAGGGTTTCATCATTATTTGTAGCACTTTTCAAGATTCCAGTGTCGAATCTACTGTGCACAACATTGGAGATGTTTTCACAATGGCTGACATCACTCAACGGAAGTAGTACATTGGCTAAGTGGAAAGTCCCCGATTAGAACAAAAATGATTTCTTACTTAGTCCAGCGTCACGAAGCAGACTTCGTAATGTATTCACGTGGCACTGGCAGAGACATCTGGTGACGACAGTGGTGCTCTCTGGTGTTGCGGGGGTAGAACTAACACTGTACAGCTGCAGATGGCCGACTTCACTGATGCTGACCAAGTGAGGTGCCCCTCCTTTATCCTGCACCCAGCTGATGCTGCAAAAATATTTGAATGAAAATTGATTCGCAATATGTTATAGGTACTGTAGTGAACAGTACGCTACGCTACGCCAGACGAAAGACCCGACAAGTGAGCTCGGTTTACAACCATTATAGGGGGTTTTATTAGGATCCAATCAACAACAGTAATGGCCGACCAGCCTTCGCGGTTCATCTATCTTATCTATTGTCTTCTGGGCGCCGAGTATGCTTAAATAGAATGGCTAAGGGCTAGATCATATGAAGTCCCAGGGGCGTCCGCGCTCTGTGAGCTGGAACACCAGAATGGCCCGGTGTGGTGCCAAAATTGGTTACCCTGCCATAAGTGGTAATTATCGCCCACTAGCACTCTCCTCCCAGATCTTCCACGGCACTAACGCTTGACAAGCGGCCGCAGGAAGTAGAGCGTAGGATATCTGCTAGGAGAGTTATTCCACCGAGCCTTCTAGCGCAGCCTCTAGCGGATAATAGAATTTATGAGAATTACATTGTTGTGATATGTCATAATATACTTAATTTCGGCAAATTTTCACTCTCCAATCGGGGACATCAACACTGTGCATGCGCACAAGATACTAGTGGGCAATAATTACCACTTATGGCAGGGTAACCAAATTTGGCACCACACCTGCAACGCAGGGCCCCTCCTTATATAGGGCGCCTGTGACATCACGCGCAGCCCTCTCACGAGACCCCCTAGAGAGCCCGAGACCTAGGGTGGCGCACCCTCCACTGGAGGATGCTCCCCACCCCCCTCCGGTGGATCTGCCCGTTAACTTTATTATCGCTACAGTACGATTTCTTTTTCGTATACGAAATAATCACAAATAACACACCCACTAGGTATGAGGAAATTATCTCTATGAGTATATAAAAGAATACAAACCACAATATAGGTAACAACTATGGTAATCTTTTTAAAATAAAGTAGCAAGAAAGTTATGTTCTCTACAAATTGTTTTAATGGAGACAGAAAAGAAGAAAATTAAACAGTTTGGTCTGAACCTGATTGTTAGTCAGGGATGTCAGTAGGGTTAATGAAAAAGAGAGGAACTAGTTTCCATGTGGAATTTACTGCCTCACATAGACTCAGAAAACATGGAAAACACATATTTATCTCACCCCTGGTACAAGCTTCGCTATAGAAATAACACAAGGAAAAAATACTCAACGATCACCCCCGTAAAGTTACAGTACTATCCATGGCCGTGGCGTAGTGAATTTGAGATGACTTCATAAGGGTTTGCTAGGTATATTTGAAGTATTCTGATATTCTGATACTATCTAATGTCATAGAAAGAGGTGAGATAAATCCAGAACCGCACTCGAATCGTAAAATAGACACTACTCCACTCGCTTGGATGTGCCATAATCATCACTCGGGTTCGCCTCGATGACGATTCGGGCACATCCAAAGTCGTGGAGTAGTGTCTGTTTATACGATTCTCGATGCAGTTCTATATAATTATTGTCTATGGAATCGGGCTTGGGGTATGTTGGGCGGTTTGAACCACTGTTTATTGGTTTTATTTTTATTCTCTCTGTGTTTTACACCGGACACTTGTTTGTATAAAGTGAAAATGAAAACAAGGATTTCCTTGGGAAAGAGTAAATCTGCCATCTCTGATTAGTTGTGTTTTTCCCCATAAAAAACATGAGCCCGATTATTAGATTTTGGCAATTATTGACCTTGTAGTTTTAGAGGTGACTGGTCAACTCGTCCCTTAGTCAACTCGTCCCTTAGTCAACTCATGCTTTTTTGGTCAACTCGTCCTTTTCCCTAGTCAACTCGTCCTTTTTGTTTTCCAATTGCCTTACACCTATATATAACTGAATTACATAATAGATAACAACATAGCAATTGTTTACCTGAATTTGAAATTAGTACGAGTACATTCCATTTTCATTTCATAAACATACGAGTACATTCCAATTTCATTTCATAAATTTCGCGGCAACTTCTAGCTAACGGTACGCGCTAATACTTAGTAGTATGTATGAATAAAAGCTTTATTTGTGTTCAGCGCATGTTTCCGAACATTTCGATGTATATACATCCAGGATTACTCCATGTTTAATGAAAAAGGACGAGTTGACCAGAAAAAGGACGAAAAACCTGAATTGACTAAGGTACGAGTTGACCAAGGCACGAGTTGACTAGCATTCGTTTTAGACCGTTTATCATTCGGTTCAGAGTAAGTGAATATAATTCATCTGTTGTTGTACAATTTGAGATACATATAATCCATAATCGAAACTCGGTTCACAATTATTAGCATTTAATACAATTGTCAAGTGAAACAATCATATATCAATATATCGTACTTTAATCTAGATCTACAGACCGTATACAACTACCATAGAATCTATTAGCAGTACAAAATAATACGGTACCGGGTATGCCAGTATAAGTGACATTTGTATAACTTTGGACCATGGGGGGGGGGGGGGGGGAGGGGGGGGGCATCACAAAGAAAAGGAACACTATTCATGCATGGGGCAGGGATGTTGCAACATCAAATTCGAAAATAATCGGCAAAGGGTTTTGGGGCTACAAAGAACCCCCCCCCCCCCCCCCCCTCCCACTGAGTCCCAGTCCCAGTGTCCTGAATTCTGAAAAGGTACTTCCTCCGATCGACATCAATCTCTAGAATGACCCATGGAGTATGATATGAAGTAATTCGAAAATGGGAAAATCCGTTAAAATCTTATCTCTTTTTATTCTAAATCACTGATTAAACCAGTGGTACTCAAACTTTGAAAACTAGCCTACCCAACAGCTGATTCCTGTGTGTCAACTTGGACCGCCCCATCTTCCGTGGCCGATAGGTCAATGATGTGCACTTGTCCATTACTGTACAGTAGAGCTATGAATCTGTTGTCATGTGAGAGACGCACCGTACAGACGTTTGACGTCTCTACGAGATTTCTGAAGGAGGAAACCTGGAATTGGCCAGCTCCAGTGAGTGTTTGGAGATCTAGACTGGCCATCTTTCCAAGTGTCCTGTGATGTTTTCCGCTGGTATTTCATGTTGTACAATAGAGACAAGGTACGCACCGAGAATCAGCAATGTTATGCCGTATTTCGAACCGTGTTAATGTCGTAAATTTGGGCAAATACCTATTTCTAAGAAATGGATGATATAAATGCATTATTCATCGAACAGAAATGTGTAATAAGGAGAATTTTCTGTAAACCCGGTTTTAGTTATCGTTAATTGTATCAAATCTAACGCTAGATGGCATTAAATACGTGAATTAGTTCTAGTATTCGTCACTGTGACTTAGTGGCGCTGATAGATACGCTCTTCAAACAGATATTGGCTTTAGATATGTGCTTGAAGACTATCAACTGAAAACTAAATACGCATGCGCAGGCTTCCTTGGAGTGAGTGGTAACCAAGATGGAGAACTACAAGGTGTGTTCCCGGACTTAAGAGAAAATCTTTCCTGTGTTATCGCAACATTTAATTGTTGAAATCATTTACCACTTTGGAAGTGGTATACCAATGGATTACTTTATAAGTCCTCCGTTTTTTAAATCATGTCTTTGCTTGTAGGTCTTACAACGACTGGGGAAAGGTGCCCAAGGTGCGGTCCACTTGGTGGAAAACCGATCGGATGGCAAGAAGTATGTTATGAAGAAGGTAAGTGTAAACACGTTCTCAACCTGTTCACTTGATGTATTAAATATTTATATATTTGAGATGGATATGACCAATAACCATATTAAAATGAAGGTTAGAGATGTAACATTTCATCACTAGGAAAGAAAGAACTACTAAAAGCAGAAGGAATACATGAAAACCACAATACATGCTGAAACTTGTTGTACATGCAACCTCGGTATTATTGACTTATAATTTTGATATTAATTTTTTTTTTAAATGTCGCCCCATTACATATATAGATATATGTGAGTCACTGGAAAAAAAGAAGTAACCATCTTACAATACCTGACTACACTGCTATAGCCTTGACTGGTCAACAGGATATTTCATGGGCTTTTTTTCAGTCTCACTTTGGAATCTAGATTCTAGAATCCTATATCATACCTAGTGACATGGGGATATATTTTTCCACAATGAGATGTGTCCCTTGATGATATCCCCATATATCTTATAGTATAAGTAGATTATTTGTTGTATTTAGTAATACAAAACAATCTCGAATCCGACAAGTAGATTTATTAGGCCTTTAACTTAAAGGTTTAAGGCTTTATTGGCATAAGCCTATAAGTAATTTAGAGAATCAGAGAATACCTTAAAGTGGGAATTGTTAACTTACTTTGATTTTATTTACTATCGTTTCTCTTTCAGGTGGAATGCAATGACGAAAGTGAAGCAAACAAGGCCTTCAGTGAGGTAATTGTCAAGGAATACAATACTCTAAGTTTTGATGCGCCATAAAAGCAAGTGACGATTATGCCCCATTTATGGCGCATCAAAAGGAGTGGAGTTTTGTTAATTATTATTTTATTGGCGTAGTATTGTCACTTTACGGGGGTGATTGTTGAGTATTTTTTTCTAATGTTATTCCTATGGCTAAACTTGTACCGGGGGTGAGATAAAGCCGCTTATGACATCATCTCATATCACTCCACCATGGCCATGACATAGTATTGTCACTTTACATGGGAGACTGCTATATATAATTTTTTTAATAGTATTCCTATGGCTAAACTTAGAAACATAGCCTGCATGATGCGTACATTATGATATGAAATTGGACAGTATGCGACAGTTACCCATGATCTTGCAGTGACACTCTTGGACTGTGTAACAAACAAACTTGGAGAGACATATCAAAATCATATATGTGTGAAATACCTGGAAGGTTGGCATTTCCATTAGTTTATTTCACATTCCCAGGCAATTTGAACATGAAAAGGAATAATTCTAAAATATTCATAGCAGTCAATTACCCTCAATGACTGAAGGCATTCTTGGACAATAGCTGTAAGTTGACATTTTTTTTTTATTTTTTTACTACCATACCACATGATGTGGATTCTATAATGAATTTTTAATCTATTCTGATATTGATAGAAGCTTATGTATAGGTAGCACAGGTGCTGAAATTAGCTTAAATTAGGTATCATTGGTGCTGAAATAAAGGGCCTGTTCAACCACACTGATTGCATTTGGCATCGGTCGGACATGTTTACATATTTGTAAAAGCCTATGTTTAGGTAGTATGGGTGCTAAAATAAGCCTATGTGTAGGTAGCACGAAATAAGCTTAAATTAGGTAGCATTGATACTGAAATAAAAGGCCTGTTGGATCACAAGGATGGTATTATGATGCCATTTGGTATTGATCAGACATGTATATTTGTAAAAGCCTATGTTTAGGCTGAAATAAGCCTATGAATAAGAAGCATGATGCTGTAATAAGAATACATATAGGCAACACTGATGCTTAAGTAAGCCTATTTGATGCTGACATAAGCCTACATATTGGTAGCACTGATGCTGACGTAAGTCGACATATATGAAGCACTGATACTAAAATAAGCCTAGATATAGGTAGACCTGAAATATATGGAGGCAATGAAATATATGGAGGCAGCACTGTTACTGAAATAGGCCTATGATGCTGAAATGAGCCTACATTTAGGCAACACTGATACAGAAATAATTATATAGAACTGCATCTCGAATCGTATAAATATTTCTGAAAACGTGGCGAAGCGTACAGTACGAGCTACCGCATGAGAGTGAGGAACAGATTGTTTGCTCTCAGTATTTATAGTCAGACCACTCGCTACCTTGGTGACCATAACAACCAAGTCGTTTGTATAGCAACTTTTGGATTGTTGACAGTGTGACATCACCAAGTTGGGGGATGTTTTCCCAAATAAGGTGTGATGTCTAATAGGCGAAGAAACGGGAGGACCCGATCTTTCTAAGTGGTTTCGCTAGGTGCTCATCAGGCTCGTTTTGGGGGGGAAGGGGGGGGGGGTTTGACTTCTGTACAGGTGACAGTAGCTCCCTGCACTTCCTTTGCGGTTCTCACACTGGTTGTGGGAGATAGATAAAAGGGGAAAAGAGGTTCTAAGGTTGAACAGGGGATTCCCATTTTATTTGAACTGACAGTGGAGACATGTTTCTGTCAAGGACTGTGTATTTAAGGTAGAGACACAGTAAAAAATGGTAGCAACAGCCCAGTGGACTGGAAAGAGTGGTCAGGTGGGCACAAAGGTTATGCCTACCAGCTATAAATGTATATTTCTCCCTCAGAATAGCGGGACATCGACTGTATCAGGTTAGATAAATATTTCTGAAAACGTGGCGAAGAAAAAAAGAAAAAATCGAATCGTATAAATAGACAAACTCGTGGAGTATTGTCTATTTTACGATTCGAGTGCGGTTCTGGATTTATCTTACCCCTTTCTATGATATTAAATATCATCACAGCTTCAGAATAATCAGAATATACTTAGCAAATCCACTACGCCACGACCGTGGCGTAGTATTGTAACTTTACCATGGTGATCGTTGAGTATATTATTCTAATGTTATTCCTATGGCTAAACTTGTACCAGGGGTGAGATAAATCAATATGTCGGTACCACTGATGCTGAAGTATTAAAGCATATATGGACTGCACATTCTGTTTTCTTATTCTCTGGTTATGTTATCCAAGTATCTTTGGCATAGAGAGTGTATAGACCCCGGCTGAGTACATTAACAACTCAATACAAGTGATACAGTATTTATCCTAGGTCACGCCCAATTGTTAAAGGTTGGGACGGTCTCCTTTTATGCTCTAGCGTGCCGATGGAGGTGTGCCATTAGAATTCAAAAACCCTGTCATGGAGTTCATCAATTAGTGATGTCAGTAAATTAATTATCTTCTCTCGTCACCATGTCTATGTGGTGTAGTGTACAGCCACCTTCCTCCTTCATCCCCAGCAGTGGTAGATTTACTGCTATATCAAAGGCCAGTCCTTCTCATACCATGTCTGTGTGGTGTGATGTACAGCCACCTTTCTCCTTCATCCCCAGCAGTGGTAGACTTACTGCTATATCAAAGGCCAGTCCTTCTCATATCATGTCTGTGTGGTGTGGTGTACAGCCACCTTTCTCCTTCATCCCCAGCAGTGGTAGATTTACTGCTATATCAAAAGCCAATCCTTCTCATACCATGTCTGTGTGGTGTGGTGTACAGCCACCTTTCTCCTTCATCCCCAGCAGTGGTAGACTTACTGCTATATCAAAGGCCAGTTCTTCTCATACCATGTCTATATGGTGTGGTGTACAGCCACCTTTCTCCTTCATCCCTAGCAATGGTAGATTTACTGCTATATTTAAGTCCAGTCCTTCTCATACCATGTCTATATGGTGTGGGAACTAAAAGAACTCTTGTCGCTATATATATATATATAGGGGTACTATTTTCTCCTGAATTCATCACATAGATTTTTTTCTTTTTTTTTCTAAATATTTTTATTTGTATCAATGTTGTGACGTTGTTCATCCCACTAATATTGATTGTTTTTTTGTAACATATTTACATATTGTTTCGTATATGAATATCAAATATGTTTGTATGATATATCTAATAGTTAAACTGGAAAGATGATCCGATATTATGTGGAATACCACGGAGGTGGGACCCTGACTGGTGGCGCCATCTCTGGCTTCGAACTGGAAAACCTCCCCTAGCGGATGGCTGGGTAAACATAGCAGGCTCTGTGCCGTGTACAGAAACGTGACTATGTGTTTACATTAACAGATACTGTGTGATATGCCCTCAGGTCACAACACCCCCACCACCGACATGCGCAAATATATGCTCCACCTGCACTCTCCCCGCAGATCTCTCGTGCCGCTTGGGGTCACGCACAGGGTGCAGGATATGCTTGGAGAGTGTCGCACCTGAAGAGCCTGCGACACGGGTCTTGTGTAGAGTAAACAAACACTAATCTGCAGACTGTGTGGCAGATTGGTGTAGTGACGGGTTACGGAGTTATCTCCCTTATCAGGTGCCCTTATCTCAGTCAAATTAGTGCCTCTTCTGTCCCCGGCACCGCAGAGTTTTATGAGATACTTGTGTGTAACGCTGTGCAGGCACCACGACGCTCAGAGTCCCACGCCCACTCCCTTAGTTACCGGGTGTGCTCGGCCAAACACGTCCTTAGCAACGTGCTCCGTTAAAGTAGGACACTCAGCTGGCAAGACTAACATGGTTTTAATGGCTCTGGAGATTAACCCTTTCCTTACCAATGATGCCTCAAGGCACTCCCGTAGCTAGAGCAAATGATGCCTCAGGGCACTCCCGTAGCCAGCACAAATGATGCCTTGAGGCATCATTTTCCATTTTTCTTAAAATATCATTTATCTCAACTAATTCAAAATGGATCTTTATAATTTTTTCAGAGATTATGTAAAATGCCTTCATAGTGATAGTTAATAAATAGTTCTATAGTTATCACCATGGAAAAATTGACTGACTACTTTAAATATGATGGGAAAGAATACATTTTCTCAACAATTGTAACATAGCCTTGCCCTACAAAAGAAGTCCAGTGTCAGGCATGTGGCATTTAAAGACATGCACCTGCAACCAAGTCCGGTAAGGAAAGGGTTAACAATCTAAGAAAGATTATAGCAATTGTATCAGATTCTGCAGAGTTTCACCTCAATAGTACAGACAAAACACATTATATATTTCTTAAAAAGATTTATTTTTTCAAAAATTCATTAACCTTAAAGGTAGGGGTCTGGAGATGATGAGGATATTCAAATTTAGTTTGTAGTTATGATGCTTATTTCTGATTGGATGAGAGGCTCAGACTGTGAATAAACTGAGAACTAACTCATTTCTGATTGGATGAGAGTCTCATGCTGTGATTTAACTGAAAAGTAACCTATCTCTGATTGGATAAGAGTCCCAGGGTGTAAATACACTGAAAAATAACAAGTGTTTCTAGGGCCACACCTGCCACCATGACTTTCAACAGGCTAGAGACAGAGCAAATAATGACTGGCACTTGTAAAAGGTTGAATAAAAGTGGGTCAGTGACTTGCATAGTGCTTACCATTCCAATCAATCATATTAAAGGCTAATCCTTTTCATACCATGTCAACGTGGTGTAGGAAGTAAAAGAACTCACCTCGGTAAATGTGTAGGCATGAGATTTCTACCTAAATTCATATCATAGATGCGGGCAAAGCCAAAGTAAGTCTAATAGAACATATTGGATGTTAAACTACCCAAACAAACAAACAAGTTCCAAGCAAAGGTGTTTGTTAACGCGGGGTGTCCGTTAGGCGGGCTTCTACTGTATCAGTCAGAATGATATATAGGGACTATTAGCATGTCAATATTATTGGCTTTTACTTTGCGGTGAGGTTGATTCCATTTACCCGAAATATATCCCGATCCTGCTCGGGCCATGTTCAGTCCCTATTCTGATCAGGGCGAAAGCAGCCCCCGATTGGACCAGAGTGGTAATCGGCATCAAATTCAGCCAGATCTAACCAAGCCTGTAAACGGGCAATATCCGGTATGTTGTGTGGTTCCTATCAATCACGGGTTGTCCGGTGGAGTTGATAGGTCTTATCTATAATCCCCCGAGGATGCCTGAATCTCTGATGGATACATTATGTGGAACATCATCCACTTTATCATCCACCCAATACAAAGTGTCCATAGAAAACATGTTTGTATCAACATAGCCAAAGCATACAGATATGTTGTATGTGCTGGGCTGTGATAAAGAACACATATGGAGAAATGATGTGTGCTAAAATATAGTGTGTATCTAAGATTTACTAATAGCATCACGCCATTTGTCAGGAAAAGGTGGATGTTAGATACAATATAGACTGGACATCGTGTATGTCTCATGCCAATCATACCGCTGGTTAAAGTACAGATCTACGTAGGTTGATTCACAGACACATAGCCTATCCTAATTAGCTAGTCATCCGCTAGTAGGGTCACAGTCACATAGCATACCCTGAGTACCTAGTCATCCACTAGTAGGTTCACAGACACATAGCCTACCCTGAGTACCTAGTCATCCGCTAGTTGGTTCACAGACACATAGCCTACCCTGATTATCTGGTCAACCGCTAGTTGGTTCACAGGCACATAGCCTACCCTGATTAGCAAGTCATCCGCTAGTAGGTTCACAGTCACATAGCATACCCTGAGTACCTAGTCATCCGCTAGTAGGTTCACAGACACATAGCCTACCCTGAGTACCTAGTCATCTGTTAGTATGCTCACAGACACATAGCCTACCCTGATTAGCTAGTCATCCACTAGTAGGTTCGCAGACACATAACCTACCCTGATCAACTAGTCATCCACTAGTAGGTTCACAGACACATAGCCTACCCTGAGTACCTAGTCGTCCGCTAGTTGGTTCACAGACACATAGCCTACCCTGATTAGCTAGTCATCTGCTAGTTGGTTCACAGACACATAACCTACCCTGAGTACCTAGTCATCCACTAGTAGGTTCACAGACACATAGCATACTCTGCTTAACTTGTCATCTGCTAGTGGGATCACTGGGAGGTCCAGTGAGACCTGTGAGAAGGCACCACCAGTTGAGGGGTGACCTCCGTGATATACACTGGCCGCCAGAGCTACACTATGTTACCTCTGAGATACACTGGCCGCCAGAGCTACACTACGTTACCTCTGAGGTACACTGGCCACCAGAGCTACACTATGTTACTTCTGAGGTACACTGGCCACCAGAGCTACACTATGCTAGCTCTGAGGTACACTGGCCGCCAGAGCTACACTACGTTACTTCTGAGGTACACTGGCCACCAGAGCTACACTACGTTACCTCTGAGGTACACTGGCCGCCAGAGCTACACTACGTTACCTCTGAGGTACACTGGCCGCCAGAGCTACACTACGTTACCTCTGAGGTACACTGGCCGCCAGAGCTACACTACGTTACTTAAAATTTTAGGACTGGCCTTTGATATAGCAGTAAATTTTTGACCCCCTACCCCACCCCCTCCCCCTCAGTGCGTACATACTAAATGGATGGCCCTTTTCTGTATGCCTTATTCTAACTAACTTTCCCTGATGATATTTAAATGTTTAAAATTTTGGAATATGAGGCAGATTCTGTTGATTTCAGGTTTGTTTGGTACTCTTTTATGTTTTTCGTTAAGATGTACATTCTACAATCTTATTTTAGGCGATGGCTTTGCACGACTTGCCTCATCCATATATCTGCGGCTACAAAGAGTTCTTCGTCACCTGGGACAAGGATGTAAGTCTGCGGCATTGAAATAATTAAGTTGATCAACTTCATAACGTTGTGATGTATCGTAGAACGCCATTAGCAGGCAACCTTGTTTTTTGGGGTAGCAATTTTGATTTTCACTGTCAAATTACAACATACACGAGGATCTTTCGTTCATCATGAAAAGTACTTATATAGAACGTCCTGACCATGCTGTACAAGTCACAGAACGAGACGGTAATTTACGGTTTGTACGGAACGAGGCATTTAAGCCGAGTTCCGTACAAACCGTAAATCATTATTGAGTTCTGTGACTTGTACAAGCATGGTTGGACGTGATATATATACTATATACCCTAAATTTTAAAAAAAGTCATCAATTTCTTTTGGCTTAAGAACCAATATTTTAATTAACGTGTATAGGAAGGTAGTCCATATTTCCTGTATGGACCAGTGGTCCATACTGTATTTTTACATTATATGGCGAAACGGTGCATATTTACAGTATATATATACGGCATGGGTATCTAGTAAAATGGTAGTTCTGAGTACATGTTTGTATACTGAGTGGTCTGCTACATAACTCCTATTAGTTTGTAATATCTTTAGAGGTTGCCACCCTTGTTTGATGCAACACTGTTCTTGATATCAGAGATAATAAATTTCCATTTTCCCATGGAATTCCACTTTTCCATTTCCAGTATATATAATTATTTGTCCTTGTATAAAATAAAGATAATATCAATTGTGCCTTATTCACAGTGGTTTGATCCTCCTCACAGATCCTCAGTTCCATGCTGTTTTCTTGTTCTCTTTGAGGCTACAAATTCCACTTGAAAAAAAAAAATTTCTGACTCCCAACAGATTTTTTTTTACTGTATATAAAATTGTCTTGTCTTTTCTCCATCAGGAATGTGCCATGTTTGTCTGCATCGTCATGGAACACTACAAACATGGTGACTTGTCTCTCGTTCTGAAGAAACAGCGCAAAAAAGTAGAGCCTCTTGATGAACTGGTGAGCGATCAAAATTAAAATCTCTTAAGATTATAGGAAAACCGTATTAAGGGTGTGTTCCACCGGATAGGCCGGATTTTTACTCCGTCAGGTGTCTGCCAAACCCACAGGCCCATTCAACGGCTAATGCCGCACAGTGAATATGCAGCTACCGCCAATGGGTAACGCGCAAAAACTATTTAATCAGCTTTTAGCTGTTCTCTGGCCATATGGCCGCCACTGATGAGTATGTGGCCTGCTCCAATGATTCCCGGATGTCTCGGCCCCTTTGGCATCTCGGACCCCCTACGGCACCTCGGACCCATCGGCACCTCGGCCCCCCGCTTTCACAGCTTTCACGCCTTCATTCGCGAAAACGGTGAATGTCTTCCAATGTGATTACTTAACCAAAATACAGATTCTCAGCTTTGCTGTTTTATATTATTTGTCAATTATTCACAATAAAGAATCTTACAAAGCAAAACCTTAACCCTAACCCTATCCCTAACCCTATCCCAAACCTTAACCCTATCCATACCCCTAACCCTAACCCTAACCCTATCCCTATCCCAACCCTTAACCCTAACCCTAACCCTAACCCTAACCCTAACCCTAACCCTAACCCTATCCCTATCCCTATCCCTATCCCAAACCCTATCCCTAACCCTACCCCTAACCCTAACCCTATCCCTACCCTATCCCTATCCCTATCCCTAACCCTATCCCAAACCTCAACGCTATCCCTAACCATATCCATAACCTTAACCCTATCCTTAACCCTAACCCTATCCCTATCCCAAACCCTGACCCTATCCCTATCCCTATCCCTAATCCTAACCCCAACCCTATCCCTATCCCAAACCTCAACGCTAACCCCAACACTATCCCTATCCCTATCCCTAACCCTAACCCCAACCCTTTCCCTAACATTAACCCTTTCCTTAACCTGCGAAAGTGGGAGTGCAAAACGCGGTTGAGAGGGGGCCGAGATGACCGCACAAAAAGGGGTCCGAGATGCCGATGGGGCCGAGATGACTGTGTACCGCTCCAACAAACCTATTTCGATATATCCAGTCTGACAGTCGTTACACTGTGTCTATGCAGGGCCATTCAGTAAGGCCCGTGGAACATGCCCTTTGCTATGATGTTATCACCTCAAATATGAACGGCTCTCCAGAAACCAGTCCTGCTACCAATGATGGAGAGATAGAATTTCAGGCAAAGTAGTGAGTAATGTCGGCCATATTTGGTAGGGTTTTTTTTAAATTGTTATATAGCTTTACCAATTTGAAATTAGGAAAAGAATATTACCTGGAATATGTGAGGAATCTTTCGATTATTATGTCAGGTATTTCAATGTAGCAGTATATGAGCGACTTGCTACCTCAATGAAATTTAGATTAAATCAAATTTTTCCAATCTTTTAGAATGGGTCTACTATTATCATTCATCAATGGATGTACGATTAAAAATATAACATGGATTCTTGGAAGGATTATTGATAGTAAAAACAGCGATTTTTTTATATTCCACAACATGATCAAGAATGTGTCATTCTTCAGATCGTCAAGAAGTGGCTGGGGCAGATGATCGAAGCGCTCGTGTTTGTACACAAGAGAAAAGTCATTCACAGGTGAGTAGACAAGAAGACAACTCGATCAGAACACTTCTTCCCCAAGCAGTGGTAGATTTACCGCTATATCAAAGACCAGTCCTTCTCATACCATGTCTATGTGGTGTGGTGTTCAGCCATCTTTCCCCTTCATCCCCAGCAGTGATAGATTTACTGCTATATCAAAGGCCAGACCTTCTCATACCGTGTCTATGTGGTGTGGTGTACAGTCACCTTTCTCCTTCATCCCCAGCAGTAGTAGATTTACTGCTATATCAAAGGCCAGTCCTTCTCATACCATGTCTATGTGGTGTGGTGTACAGTCACCTTTCTCCTTCATCCCCAGCAGTAGTAGATTTACTGCTATATCAAAGGTCAGTCCTTCTCATACCCGGTCTATGTGGTGTGGTGTAAACTACCCAAACAAACAAATAAACAAACAAGGTGTGCAGCCATCTTTCTCCTTCATCCCCAGCAGTGGTAGATTATCTATAGATTATGACACCAGAAAATAGTGGTTGTCCCCCGACTACAGTGGCGCAATATCACAATTTCTTGGCGGATGATGGCAGAACTAGCCCTCCGTGCCCTATAGGATATAACAATCACTCGACTGCTGCCCGCGCGGGACAAGAAACCCCAACTCCCCTGTCTGGAGTAACCCGTGTGCCAACACTCTCTTCTCGCCACAATATATTGCATTTTCTGTTAATGCTTGATTTTTATGATGTTTTACAGAGATCTGAAGCCCAGCAACATCTTCCTGATGGAGGACATGAGCATCTGTATCGGTGACTTTGGGGTGGCCACCATCATGGGTGATGCGCGAACGAGAACCCGTACCACTGTCGGTGAGTGAACCACCAATCATTCATTACTGCATTTCGATGAGTTGAACTCCACATAAAGTTTGTTCCGTAGTGATCTAGGCCATAGAATAATGTTTGAAAATGAAAAATTACTTTAGATTTTATCACACCTAACAGTTGTGTCAAGGTTTGCTTAAAAACATTATTGCGTCTCATTGTTGTGTATATAGACAATCTGTTAATTTATTGTGTATTTATCTAACTCGACTAAAGTAGAGGAAGACTGGTTGTAAATTCTTATCGTTTGCATTATGTTGAAAATTTAGGTCAGATTGGTAAGTATAATTTAATAGATACCTTAGAATTATTCCTTTGCTTACTTGGAAAACATAGATCTACCCAATGAGAGTGGCTAGGTACGAACTTCAACCTTTGGAAAGAAAATACCAGGAGTGGGATAAACCCACAGATGAATTTTGGTAACTTTCACATTAGATGATTTGGGGGAGAAAAAATGTGTATTCAAATAAACAAAGGTTTAATCAGTGGTTTTATGGTATAATCATTTTGATATTGCATGGTGTAATATAGTTCTTTTTTTCCAGTTGGCATCGTAGCTAAACGTCCACTAAAACTGCATGCAAAGAACCAGAATTTTGTAACTGAAATTAGATAATACATTGTGTATAGAGGAAACCTATGAAAGTTTAGGGTCAGAGCTTGTATCCCATCAAGTTAGAATCACATAGTAATTCACAAGTCGAAGCCGCATGAATTATGTTGCGATTCAAGCGAGATGGGACCGAGCTCTGGCCCTAAACGTGAATAGGTTTCTCAATTTATCTCGCCCTTCACATTGACTAATGGGCTAACCTTTGTGACATAATCCCCAATTGAGTATTTTTTTCTAAATACCCAATGGGCATTGATACAAGTTCCCAGTGTTAACTGTATGGGGAGAATATACCAGGGGTGAGATAAATTCCAAAAACACCTTTCATGGTAGTATATTGCATCGGGTTTTCTTACCGATTGCAAATATATTTTTCTCTGCCTTTATTAAAGTTCACATTAGCATGGCAAGCGGCACATAATTTTTTTTTTCATATGGATTAGTGATATGATGAAGAGATCTATACTGGGAGCACACTCTACCTACTTTTGGGTCCTGGTCAACTTCAATATTTCATAAAAGCATGCTTCTTGCTGCTAAAATGTGTGGATCACTGTAACAGTCCATGCTTGTTTAACCCTTTCGCTATGCTGCATAGTACCAAATACACACCCTGAAATATGTTGCTGCAGTATCATTGTCACCCCTGACGTATGCTGGCACTTCTCACAATATCCACAGTGACATCATTATATCACACCTCCATGGTAATCCAAAATAATTAGGATGTTATGTAATAGTAATGATATGAACTATGATATAGTTTTACATAGGTTGAAAAAATATTTAAAAGATATTCGTCATTCGTCCTGGGACCTGAATAGGATGATCTAAAAATGGATAACTTTAAAACTAGGGATCATTGTAATAATTTTTAGAGGTCAATGCAATAATATAATACTACAATATAAACAATTGAAAAGTGAAATCC
Source organism: Alentia gelatinosa (assembly GCA_950022655.1). NCBI lineage: Eukaryota > Metazoa > Annelida > Polychaeta > Phyllodocida > Polynoidae > Alentia > Alentia gelatinosa. The sequence goes on along the minus strand of OX465580.1, from coordinate 132,457,209 downwards.
TAGTTGTTTTTTAATTTTCTAAGAATTTACCAAACATGTAATACTCAAACCTTTAGTATTAAAAACTATAGGCCACCGTCCAAGCAAATGTAAATAGACCTATTTTACTTATTTGGTGAGGACAAGATAGACAAACTAGTATTTTGTACTTGATGGGTGTTAGAATAGGTTACAAGGAACTCATTTGTACTGATAATTGTCAATATATTTTTTTTTTAATCCCGGTAGCCATACTCTGACATGTACAATATGCCTTTGATAATCTTTAACACTGGGACGACAAGGACGAAACACACTGCAGATCACTGGAACATAGTCCCACACTAGTACAGTGCTTATATAGGGCACATAGTGATTGCTAGTTCCACCATCATCCACCAGGAAATTGTGATATTGTGCCACTGTAGTCAGGGGACAACCACTATTTTCTGTTGTCATAATCTATAGATAATCGCGAAACGAGGCTAAAAACCCTTTTATGGCAAACCAACAAAAATATTTTTAACCCTTTAAGGACGGCCGCCTATGGCAGACCTACACACTTGGTGACGGCTACTAGTGACTATGTACAGTTCTAGGGGACGGGAGCATTGTCCTCTGAACCTAGAATTCGAAGTTTATCATGTGATATAATTTATTATCCGTAATATTTCTATTTCTATTATTTAGAATTCGAAAATATTATGGCACATCTACATCCTGTGAAAATTTCAAGTTTATTGTTAAAATATTTCCTTTTCAAAAACAGTTTAATAAATATCCAGCAAATGATGCCTTAAGGCATCATCCGCCCCCAGCTGGGTGATGCCTTAAGGCATCATCCGTCCTTAAAGGGTTAATGAAATCCATTGATAACTGGACTTGCAACCTGGTGGTGTTTTTTTTGAGGGGTGGAGAGGTGAAATGCTATAAACACAGGAAAATCTGTTATCTTTGATGCCTCTTTTCAGTAGTGAACATACAAATCTGACATTTGTGATTTGTCGAATGTAGGTTCGATGAACTGGATGGCACCGGAGGTCCTGGAGCGCCCGTACGACGAGCGAAGCGATGTGTGGGCCATGGGCTGCATCCTGCTCGAGATGGTCACCTGCTCAATCTACGACGCGGGGCAGATGTCGGGCAAGCTCTTTGAGATTAAGCACAGTCAGGAGGCTCTGGAGGAAATGCTCGAAGAGGTTATCAAGGTGAGGTTTTCGTCAAGGATGGAAGACTGCCTTGAATTCATCGTATTTTTGGTGATTTATCACAAGTTGGTTTTAACCGGTTGAATCTTAAAGAAATTGCACACTTTGGGAAAATTCATGGGCTGTAATGGTTAATCAAAAACTTTATTCCTCAGACCAAGGTTCAGTTATAAACTGTATGGTAGACACGTTAGAATGCATCAACATGGGTTTTCCATTTAGTACGACAATGCGTAGATGAAATAGCTGAGGAAGTAATCCGACGTAACTATGAGCTACAAATGAATCAGTATCGATATAGAACTACAGAAATACACCTTCACAGTTAGCATGATTCTATTCAAACTAAGACCTGATTTCACAGCATGAAGAATAAAAAATCATATAATTCAGGGCAATTTGAATAAGTGTCTCTAACTTTTCATTTCTAGATCTATCCAGCCGGTGCAATTTCTGTCATCCGCACGATGCTGCGTAGGAATTTCAGCCAGCGCCCTACAGCAGAGTAAGTGTTATAGATCTCTGCTGAGAACTTATACCGTCTCACTGATTATAATGAAGTACATGTATATTGATGTTTTGGTCGCCAGGTTAGGTTAGTTAACGTAACCGTGATCGTTAAACTAACCTGACGTCGGGTAGTGCTACTCTGTGATCTGCCACGTATCAGGTTGGTTTAAGCCGGAAAGAACAGAAGGCCTTTCAACCCACACCATTCTCTGAGTCATCTGGCGACTTCCGGTTTGAAATCCCCTCCGAATTCCCTTAACAACGGACATGTCCGCCATCTTGCTGGTGAATACAAAGCGCTGTCAGAGCGAAAAATGGTCGAAAACTAAACTAATTTACTTTCTAATGTGTAATTTACATATGCAATGGTTGAAGTAAGGTTATTTACATTATCCAGACATAATTTAAATGTGCAAACTGGAAGGAAATCGTTGTTTCGACGATTTGTTGACATCATATTCAAAAGTTAAACTGAGGCCTTCACGCATTCATTTGATCTGAAACTTCGAGGGTAGTTTGGTTTTGTCAAGAGAAAGGCTTCCGAGTTACTGGATACATCCACAAATATCAAAAACCATCAGAAATGAATGTTTGAATTCTCCATAGACTTAACACTGTGTAGGTGCCTTGCCAAGATGGCCGCGAACTGGGTTCGTAGCGCCACCTACTTCCAGGTTGACTCGACGAATACACAACACATGGTAAACAAGAGTTTATTCACCATAACATGATATATATGTTTTATTAATCGTATATCTAATGACCTGTTCCACTGGGTCGACTGAATTTGACGCCAGAAGGCATCTGCCAAACATGTTTATAGCATACAAATCAACAGGCCCATTCCACGGCCGACGCTGCATAGTGGCTGTATGGGTGTTGCAGGCAGGTACCCAGCAAACGTTAATTTGTTTTTTTTTCCATCCCATAATAGTATATGTAAAGAGGGTATATAAGGGACAGCTCCATAGATTCTCAATCAGTTAGCCATTAGCCCTAAAGAAGGCCAGAAGGCCGAAACTAGTAGGCAAAAGGTGCTACTCATTAAACAAGAACCAACCAACTGATGAACTGAATGTATCACGAAGGAATTTATTAAAAACTGTCAAACAGATTCTGACTCACTTATGGTTTGTGGCAAAACCACCTAACGTTAATTTGTTAGGTTTAACCATTCCACTGCCATGCAGCAGCTACCATTGTGTGTGTGACTTGCTCAATGCATGGGTTTCTCTACTCGTGCTAATGGCCACTGTGAGCCTGCCATGTTCTTCTGTGGCCATCCTGTTACGACCTTGTGTGCAGATCCAGGTTCTCCACCAGTGTTACTACCATGTGTGTGTGGATAGTAAACTATATAAATGTCTCCAGGACTTAGTTCCGTTACACGCTTTATCCTACCCCTAATAAAAAACTACATAGGCTTAACATTGGGTCACTGTATTCAGTCTGGAGTTCAGAAAAATGAAAAATATTGCTCTAATGAGATACACTTGACAAATGACATCATTTGCTCACATAGAAATAATTTAGACGGGCGGGGTAGGATAAATTCTAAACCAAACTCAAGTTAGTTGTGACATTGTTCATCGCACTCCGGCAAGATAGCGTATAACTGCTCTCGGCTTCGCCTCATGCAGTAATACGCGATCAGGCCATCGTGCAATAAACAACAACATGACTAACTCTTGTTTGGTTTCTCCATAGTATTACTTGTGTTACTGCAATGGACTGGACTCTACTGTACTGGACTGAACTTGCGATACATCAAGATCAAGATCATATGCTGGCTCCGTGGTTACCGCATGGGGCGACCATGTTGCTTGTAACCAAGGGTTGCCTCCAGCGACATATTACATAGACCCAGCTTGATAGGTTAGGCCAAGAGAAAATGCCTGTATGTTTCACACATACAGATAAATTGAAACATAACACTACCATCTACCAGGTGAAGCGACACTTATATGGGGTTCTACTGTACAAATAAATCCATTCACACCTATTGAACATGCTGTATAACATCCTTCATCATGTCTGGTTTTCTGCGATATGAACATAGCTCTCTGACAGTGTAAAATCCTAAAACATCACCTAGACTACAGTTGCACCTTTTTCTGTGTGTTCTGACAGACAATTGGTGGAGATTCCCTACATCCGCGAATGCCTGGCCTTGAGTGGCTCCATCCTCGCAGAGCGAAAGAAGCGACAGTCCTCCGCACCACCACAGGGTGAGTTGTTTTTTGTATGTAAATTTGCTGTTGACAATAGAACTTACAGACCTGATTACTAACAAGGGGCAAATATAGATTATTTAAGTGTATATATTTTCTTTGAATTCTTGTACGCTGTCCTTTTAGGAGTTTTGCCGAAGGACCGAGGGATGATGCCAGTCATCGAACATCTTCGCGAAAACATTGCCAATGAGTCATGTGTGAAGCAGTCACTGGAATATCTGGCATCTATCTCAAAAGAAGACGGTATGCAAATTCTTTTACATTTTGTTAATACCACAACAATGAACAATGTAAATACAAATGCTTGTTGCGTCAACAAATGCTAGAAAGAGAAAAAACTGGGTCACAGGGATATTTGTTCATCCATTGTACAAGAACAATCATTAGAAGCACTTTTAATGATTTTAAGTTTGCTTTTAAAGAGATTTGATGATACTGAATAACTCAATCGAGTGGAACATTAGGTTAAGTCCAAAGGGGGTTCACTATTCCTTGTTTCCACTGTACATAATAATAAATAAATATATAAAGCATTTCGTACTAAAATTGAAATATTTAGTAATACAAAATACTTGATGATGCAGTTCTCACTGCTATATCAAAGGCCAATCCTTCTCATACCATGTCTATGTGGTGTGGGAAGTAAAAGAACTCTCACCTCAGTAAATGTGTAGGGGTCAGATTTCTACCTAAATTCATCTCATAGAGTCGATGAAATCCAAAGTACGTCTGATAGAACATATTTGACATTAAACTAAACAAACAAACAAACAAAAATCTCACTCACCAAACTTGGCAGCCCTGAAGTTCGATAGCTAATGAGGCGTATCGCTGCATTGCAGGTTCCTCGTTGGACAACACGAGTAAACGGATCATCGTGAAAGCCATGAGAGACTACGTCTCCGAGTTAGATGTGCAGGTTGCAGGCTGCACCCTGCTGAACAACCTCATCATCACAGGTAAGAGGCTATTCATACAACTTGTTGAGTAGCTTGTTATATAGATAAGGCGCCCCCCTCATTATTGAGATTTGTTGGAAGAACAATGATAATTCATTGAAAAAGAATTTAAAAATTTAAAAAAAAAAAAAAAAAAAAAAAGCAACTCCCTACACATTATTCTTTAATGGATATGGTTCTCTCCGTCTTTAAGCAGTGAGAGATACCTGGACACCATGTGTTGAAAAAGATTTCTCGCTGCTAAAATACATTGAGGTGCTGGTACACAATTTGCCATTCAGAGTTTTTGTTTCTCACATGATCCAAGCCACAGATAGTAAGAAGTCTCACTGATTAAGGACGGGTGATAACTATTAAAGAAAAAGGATTGGAGCCAAAGAGAAGCTAGATGTACCTCTTTTAGCTATCAAGATTGGTTGGTGCCATTTTTCCCTCCATGCCAGGCTGAGTACTGGTTTAAGAACTCTGCAGGGGGCACAGACAATTGAAGGATTTATCTTCAGCGAATCCGTAACAATCGGTGTCAATGTACGATACGCTCATACAGCGACACTAAATTGTGGAACGTGAAACAAACTAATGAACTAAAAGCCTGTTAAGTACTAAACATTGTATTCATTTCTATCAACACCAATCCAGGATTCTCACTGATTCTCATGGATTGGATGATTGGAATTCATCAGCAACAATTAGTGTCGATTCATGATAATCGTATACAGTGATAGTAAATTCTGGGATGGTAAACCAACTAATGAACCAACAGTTTGTTTAGTGCTATATACCCATGATGTATATGTTGTAAATACGTAACATTTCGCCATGTAATGTAAAACATGCAAAATGGAACACTATTCTGTACGGCAAGATATGGAACACTGTTCAATACACATTGACTAAAACATTAGTTGTTAGGCCAAATAAAATTAACTATTTTTATCAATTCCGGGTATCTAGTAAATATGGAACCACCTGCTTGTCCAAGCTACAAAACATGATAATGATAACTTACGATTTATACAGAACTTGGCGTAAATGCCTTGTTCCGTACGAACCGTAAATGATCATCTCTTTTTGTAGCTAGTACAGCATGGTCAGGTCATTCTATATTAGTACCAAATAGTGATCATATTCATTTCTATCAACACCCATCTCTGATTCATACACATTTGCATGGATTGTATGGTCGGAATGAATTGGTAACATTTTCTGTCAAAGTTCGATACCGTCATACAGCGACAATGAATTGTGGAACGTTAAACAAACTAATAAACAACAAACATTTAAAAACTGAATATTGTATTCATTCCTATAAACACCAATTACGGATTCTCACTGATTTACATGGATCGTATTGTTGGATTGAATTGGTAACACTTAGTGTCAATGTACGATACCCTCATACAGCGACACTAAATTGTGGAACGTTAAACTAATAAACCAACAACCTGTTTAGTACTGAATATTGTATTCGTTTCTATTCACAAGCCAGCCTTGTGTCATATCACAGAACTGGACTCTACCGTAAGTTAAAAAGTGGTCAGAGAGTAGACGTTATTTTTTACATTGACTCATTTTTTAAATCTAGGTTAGTTTATAGTTATAGCTGTTCTTTTAAAAAATACCAGAATTTATTGATTAGTATTAGTTTTACATGTTATGTCTGTGGTTAGGCCATTCTTTTGAATAGATTAGATTTCAGGCGAAATTAAATCTGTGATCCAGTTTATTTGTGATGAATGGCCTTGTATTTGCATTTTATTCATTTACGTTATACCAGCTCCTATTTGTAAACATAATTTCAGACACCTGTTTTCATATTATTGTCTTCTCCAGAATTGAATGAATAGAGGAAAATGTAGCTCTTATTAAAGAAATATGTATTGAGAAATATATTAGGAAGAAGTATATTTTTCGTCAGTCATATGTCTTGAGAAATGTACTGGAATGATTGATGGGATGTCATATCAAACAAACAAAATATACTGGAAGAAAATGTAGCAATCGTCAGCTATGATATTATATCGATAAATGTTTTAGAAGAGAATGTAGTCATGTCATGATAAGTAGTGAAAAACGTATCAAAAGGAAATGCAACTTTCATAGTCATATATGTATCGAGAAAGAACTAAGACGAAAATAAGGGATCACTTATGAAAAAATATTGTTCGTCATCTGTCTAATTGAAAAGAGACGTGACATCTAATACTATCCAGCATTAGCATGAATTTAAGGGGGACTGCTCCATACGCCCTCCAGAGGTTACTCGTCTCCCGATTATCGTCCAGGGTAAACACAAGTTCCGCTCGCGAGTGGCTGGGCACACCACGGTCATATGAACCACAGTTTTCCCATTTATATTTGAGTAACCTGAACATAATTTAGGCTTTACATGCAGAAATAGCTGAAATTTCCATTTCTGACATCGGATTTCCCATTTGAAGACTTATAAAAAGCAATGATTATGGGTTATGGGTCAAGGGTCTATCACCAAACAACATCGGTAACCAGCGCACACCGGGACCTGTAAACAGACTGAATTCTGGGATACCTCAATAGGGTCTATTGGGCCAGAGGTGTAGCAACAAAAGTTGCCACACCGCTGTCGTCCTGCCGCTGTACCACCGCTGTATTAACTCAAGTATAGGAGCTGCAGTATGATAATGGAACAACAAAACTTGATAAATTAGCTTTTATTGGGTGCCTGCAAACTCGCCCGCAGGCCCGTTACGCAGCTGACAGAGGGCAGCCATGGACCGGGCCGGTGGGTTCGTACACTATAAACATGTTTGGCAGATTCACGGTGCAACAAGCCCTTAATACTACAGCAAACAGATTAAGATTAGATGTGACTCATTCCAAATGTTCACTTTTACCTCTCAAACTGATATCATTGTCTTTTTTGTTATTATACTTGTTGTCATCTGTAGGCAATATGCACACAACACCACACCGCTGACTTGGGTCGGGGAGATAGCTCAGTGGTTAAGGCACTGGACCTGTAACCCCAAGGTTGTAGGACTTTGTGGGTTCGAGTCCCACTGCAGCCACTCTTCTCCTTCATCCTCAGCAATAGTAGATTTGCTGCTATATCAAAGGCCAGTCCCTCTCATACCATGTCTATGTGGTGTGGGAAGTAAAAGAACTCTCACCTCAGTAAATGTGTAGGGGTGTGATTTCTGCCTGAATTCATCCCATAGGTTTGGTCAAACCCAAAGTAAGTCTAATAGAATATATTGCACTTTAAACTACCCAAACAACAACAACCAACGGCTAAACTCTTCAGTGGTAAACCAATAGATCCAGACCTGAGAAGATGGCAACTTTCCATTTTCTATGGAAATCTACATTTTCATTTTCAGAGTATACAATTATTTTTTCTTGTGCGATATGAATTGAGCTCCATGCGCACCGATAAAACAGTGGTTTGAACCTCCCACAGACCCTCATCCCTATGCCGTGGCTGACACTGATGTATTTTTCTCGTCTTTTTCAGTCACTTTGAGAGAACAAATTCCACATGAAGAATATTTCCACAAGTTAAATAAGTGAAGTTATTTTCTATATTTTCAGCATCAAATGATGACGTTTTGTATTCAGCAGAAGCAATCAGTGTTATCCCTCTCTCCATGAAGGTGAGCACCCATATCCTGTTATATCTATCCTGATCGTTATTAGCAGGTGGACGGTTGGTCTTTAGGTTATGGCTATAGCCTACTGTAGTACACATGCTTGTAGAGTCACTTGGTGACCTGACCATATTTTTGCTTTTTATAGCTCACTAAGTACAGATAGGAATGTAATTTTGTTTTGAACAAAAGGTTTCATGGCCATACAATATCTTACAGTTCTAGTTTTTAGTATTTTGACATTTCAGTTGGTGGGGGGGGGGGGGGAGGGGACTTTTGTATTTCTACCTGTAAAATTGATTCAATCATGATACAATATGCCTCATTTGGTCAATGGAAGAGAATAAAAACCAGTAGGTGCTAGGAAGTGGAATTTTCTAAGTAGATTCTATATTTATAGAGATATTCAAGTATTTGTTAAAAGTAGGGAGGATTTTGGATGAAATGGGCATACTAAAACAGATTGTGAAGTTCCAGTCTATACATCCCTATCATGGCCAATTATATGGGGTTCTATGCGAAGATATTAGGACATCTAAATTTCCCGTATTTATTAGTATCAAAATGACTGCATTAAGACAGTCGCCATTCTGTAGCAGCTCCTCCCTGTCTTGATGTTGACTGTACGGCAGCCATGTAGTGAATGGCATGTTTACCCTCATTATCACTCACTGTAGTTCCCAGTCTGGCCACATGGGGGCAGGGCGCTCTGAAATGACACTGACACCTGAGTTGTTGGTGACATGAGCAGCCCCCTTTGGCATGTGCGACAGACTGGAACGAGACTGGTCAGTGTTGATTGGCTGTTGCTTCATCAGCCAATTCCAGCACAGAGTATACAAGCCTACCCTGTACCAAAATGCTACCTGCTGACTGTGCCTCTATGCCATAGTATCACCTGTATAAAGGTATTATAGTAGAACCCCGCCTAACGGACACCCTGCCTAAGTGGACACCCTGCGTTAACAGACACCTTTGCTCCGAACGGATTCCTCTGTTAGATGTTTATTTAACCCCGTGTAAGCAGACACCCTGCGTAAGCGGACACTTTGGCCCGGAATGGAGCGTCTGCTAACGCGGGGTTCTACTGTATATACTACATAGCCTAAGAAGCTCAATCATTTTTTTATGTCTCGATTCTAGTCCCATTCTACTTCTGTGGAGCTCCAACAGGCGGCAGCATCATTACTCATGGCCCTCTCTGCAGACGGTATGTTCTCGATGAAATCTATGTTAATTCTACTTTATTAAGGTCATCGCTCCTAAAATTATTTGTCTGATCTAACAATCACATATTGGTTATGTAACAGGAATTTATTCATTTTAATTACTACCAATAATCCACTGATTTCTTAATGCTCTCGGATAATCCCCCCATCTGTATCTCAACATTTCCTTCTGTTAACTGATAATCCCCTGATCTGAATATAAAGATTTCCTACTGTTAACCCCAAATCCCCTGATCTGTATCTCAACATTTCCTACTGTTAACCGATAATCCCCAGATCTGTGTCTCTACATTTCCTACTGTTAACCGATAATCCCCTGATCTGTATCTAAAGATTTCCTAATATTCCCAGATAATCCGCCAATCTGTATGTCTATATTTCATACTGTCAACATCTACTTCCCCCGATCTGTATCTAGACATTTCTTAATGTTCTTGGATAACCCTTGATCTGTATATCAATATTTCATAATGTTTCCGGATCCACCTGATCTGCCCTTCAATATTTTGTGACCCTCGATCTGTATCTCAGTATTTTGTAATGTACACGGATAACCCTAGTCTGTATCTCAATATTTCGTAATGTTCTCGGATAACCCCAATCTGTATCTCAATATTTCGTAAAGTTCTTTGATAACCCCAATCTGTATCTCAATATTTTGTAATGTTCTTGGATAACCCCAATCTGTATCTCAATATTTCGTAAAGTTCTTGGATAACCCCAATCTGTATCTCAATATTTTGTAATGTTCTCGGATAACCCCAATCTGTATCTCAATATTTCGTAAAGTTCTTGGATAACCCCCAATTTGTATCTCAATATTTCATAAAGTTCTCGGATAACCCCAATCTGTATCTCAATAGATGTTAATGTTCTCCGATCATGTTCCTGTGTTATGAGTGTGGTATATACATTCGCCCCTTGTCTCTCGTCAGATGGGGCGGCGGAGGTGATCGGCAGCGCAGGCGGCTTGCAGGACATCCTGTCTGCCATGAGGACATTCCCGGACAACGCTCAGCTCTGTACCACCTGCTGTAACGCCCTGTGGAGCCTCACGGTCAATGGTCAGTAAACTATTAGCAGAGATGGCAGTTTTCCAGTTTTCCATGAAAATCCTTGTTTTCATTTCCAGTTCATACAAAAAAAATTACTTGTGTAAAACAAAGAAAGCAAAAATTGAGCCCCATTTATGCCTTTAAAATAGTGGTTTGAACCTCACACCCTCGTCCCCATTTCATGACCAGCACAACATTTTCCATGTTTTCCCGGTCTCTCTGAGGCAAAATATTCCACATCAAAAATATGATTACTTTTTTTCCTGATCTCAACTGATATCCCTGATTTAGTAACAGTTGTAAACACATGGAGAAAGTGTCCTCTTCTCGGTACCCATGCCAGTTCGCCAGTTTCATTAAGTTTTATCTGATTTGAAAATATTATTATGTTTTTATTAATGATCTGACAGGTAATATTTTGTATATATATCAGATATAAATAGTTATAATACTTGTAATATGTTATAGTCCTTACTCAGAACTGCTCAGGGGCCATCAGCCCCTAATTGTGCAATTCCATTTCCATGATTTAGCGGCAATCATGTTTGTGGCAAGTTCATCCCACATTCCTGTCCTGTTCTTCGCTCATTCGTGGCTGTAAGCCTACCTAGCCGATGCATGTGTAGCCATCCCACTACCACTCTACATATATGACTCAGACATGACTAAGACACGACCACCTGTTCCTGTGCCAATCGGGGCATTATCAGTGCTAAACTTGCGTCTCAAATTCAACCTGATTCCAACGAGATTGATATTTTCTATTTTGTTGATTAACTAATAAGGCTATGTCCCAGTCACCGACTAGGGGTGTCGCTAGTTAATAGACATTGTGAGTAAACAAGGCTAAGCCAATTGTTCACCTTGACTGCTAAAAAAATACAAAGCAAATGTTAAGAGACATTTTTTGAGTTACGAGCCTTCTTATATCGTTCGTAGAGTATTGAACATCCCCCATGCTCATACTAGTTGCATCAAGATCAGAAGCGACTGAAAATATGCCATGAGATTTGGTTGCGTAGTAATTTTACAAGACAAAGCTGAACTAGATTACGTAGCATTGCATTTGTTGTACTATGTATAATTTACATCTTTTCTTTTTTTGCCACATCTGAAAAACTCACCTTGGTGAGAGATGATTGACCTAATAAAAAAAAATATATATTAAAAAAAAATGGCGTATTTTCAGCAGCTACAGATCGAGTGCCATTCAGATTTTATCTCACCCCTATCACTGATTGATTGTTTATGACATCATTGGAATAATGTTGAAAATATATACACTAAATGAATGTTGAGTACAAGTTCCCAATATTAACCCTTTTTCTTCGCTATGATGCCTGGAGGAATTCCCGGGCATAGTGCACAGTGATGCCTTGAGGCATGGTTTCCGAAATTTTAATAATTGCTATTTTTTAATTAAATGATATAGATATTTTGAGTTCCGTCCATCATTTGTTTATTTTAACCCTGTGTAAGCAGGCACCCTGTATAAGAGGACACTTTGGTCCAGAACAAAGGGTGTCCGCTTATGCAGGGTTCTATGGAACTTTATGTTATGTATGTCGTATAACAAACGTTAGGCATCACTGCACTAAAGACGTAATGATGCACTAAGGCATCATTGTTCCAATATTTACAACAATTTCTAACAAAGAAATAATAGATCAATATTCATGAAATCTTCACAGAATGTATACATTACATCATGTTTAGTATTTCTATTCAAAAAGAACAAAATATTTATGATTATGTGTCCTATAACTTGGTTACAAACTAGAACTATGGGTTTTAACGATTATGCTGACAGTCGCACTTAGATCTCTAATTCCTTGTAGCCGCTTACCTGTTTCTAACGTACTGTTGTTATCTATACTGAGCGGTAAGCACAAGAAAGCTTATCGGAAATGGTTCCCTTATAATTTCTCAAAACTCCTAAATTCTATAAATATTGCCTCCATGTTTATAATCGATTAAAAAAGGTAACAAGCAGTATCGGGTAATACATATCTTTCTCTCAATCATGACCTGGGATACACCGATCATGACTCATTTTCCTATCAAGTTATTACATCTCCCTCGCCACGACTTTGGTGTTATTTGGCCGACAATTTTTGTGACGACGTCGGTGGAGATATTATGCATTTGTGAATTCACTGAGCCTGGAGCAGCGTGAAAATAGGCTTTCATTAGCCTACCGTTTACCTCCAGCTAAAATAAAAAGCTTTAAAAAAATATATATATATGGTCCTCTAGCGGGGCAAACTGCCACTAGCACCCATCCTTTTGGGAGTAGGGTTGAATCTAAAGGGAGGAATACCATGAATGATTTACTTTATGTTGTCTATGTCGTATAATAAAGTAGTTCTCACTGGTGTCCCTTTCAGCGCGGCCTGGTAGTTCCCTTTGTGTAAATAAAAGCGTGCCCTTCGGTCACAAATTGCGTGGATATCCTCAGTTTGAAATTGACATGTCGTCAACGCGTTTCTTGCTCAAACAAACGCGTATGGAACTAAAGAGATATACACGGAAACTTAGTATGCGTGCCTTGATTTCTACTCACAGTTTCCCACCAAGAATTAATAAGATATCCTAAACAAAGTCTGGAGTTTGATTTGATTAGACTGTTTCGTGTGGATATTGTGCGAAGTGATAGAGAAATTGAATAACTTTAATTTTAAAATTCTTTTTGATTTTTTTTTTTTTGGCATCGGCTCGCCATAGAAGTGTTCAAGCCATGCCTTCATAATCTTTTAAAATTCTATTTGGGTTGCCTGAAGTAACACTCAATGTAAGACTTTTGTACTTTCGTATTTTTCATGTTAAATATACCATTGTATTGAAGTTTGTCAGTGATAGATTTCTCAAGAATAAAACAAATATTTCATGATATAATTACATTGACATGACATAACATTATCCTCAGGTTCTAGTTTTACATTCCATTCCCAATGGCACTATTGTTTCGGATTTGTTTTAAGTTATAATATGTTTTGGAATTTTCCCTCTTCAATTCACGTGTGTCTTTATCTGTTTATTTTTACATTTGATGTGGTACTCTAACCACCAGTGCCTGTAGGAAAGAATCTTAAATTTATATAAACATTTTCCTACTATATACTAATACGTATATGAGGTGGAATTTTGATATTTTAACCAAATTATGCTTACGAGAATACTATATTTGCATTAGTCCTAGCCATTAAGTTAAACATTTATGTGAAATATTGTAATCTAAGTCATTCTGGATTAGTAAACATTTATCAGTGAATATCCTGTGGACTTAAACATGAGAAATTCTTAGTTATTATAAACATCTTTCTGATGTTAACACATATAGAAATTTGACTTAAACATCTATATTTGCTACCTTTCTTCAAGATTGAATTTCAAACAGATGACGAAGGGCTTAGATTTGAGATATACCTCAAAAACCTCATGTTCCTGCAGCCTGTAGAAATATCTTTTTTTTTCTGATCTGCAAAAATATCTAGGTCATAACAAATTTATTTATCTGTATTTATCTAATGCAGTTTGATACTGAAGTCTCATTCAGAAGTCTATGTTTTAAATTTTTTATAACAGGGATGCAAGTAAATCAATGAATTGCACAAGTTTCATTTAAAATAATCAGAATTCTGCAGTATCTACAAGTTGGCTGCACATGGCCATACTCCAACCGTCAGGCCGCTAAATTATGTCCATTCATTTTGTTTTGGGAAATCACGTCTGAGCTCTGAGCATGTTTTACTACCAGTCCCCACACTGTCCAGTCTCTGATCTATATACACACATCCCACAGCTCTGAGCATGTTTTACTACCGGTCCCCACACTGTCCAGTCTCCTTAACTAATCTATATACACACATCCCACAGCTCTGAGCATGTTTTACTACCAGTCCCCACACTGTCCAGTCTCTGATCTATATACACACATCCCACAGCTCTGAGCATGTTTTACTACCGGTCCCCACACTGTCCAGTCTCCTTAACTGATCTATGTACACACATCCCACAGCTCTGAGCATGTTTTACTACTCCCCACACTTTCCAGTCTCTGATCTATATACACACATCCCACAGCTCTGAGCATGTTTTACTACCAGTCCCCACACTGTCCGGTCTCCTTAACTGATCTATATACACACATCCCACAGCTCTGAGTATGCTTTACTACCAGCCCCCACACTGTCCAGTCTCCTTAACTAATCTATATACACACATCCCACAGCTCTGAGCATGTTTTACTACCAGTCCCCACACTGTCCAGTCTCCTTAACTGATCTATATACACACATCCCACAGCTCTGACCATGTTTTACTACCAGTCCCCACACTGTCCGGTCTCCTTAACTGATTTATATACACACACCCCACAGCTCTGACCATGTTTTACTACCAGTCCCCACACTGTCCAGTCTCCTTAACTGATCTATATACACACATCCCACAGCTCTGAGCATGTTTTACTACCAGTCCCCACACTGTCCAGTCTCCTTAACTGATCTATATACACACATCCCACAGCTCTGACCATGTTTTACTACCAGTCCCCACACTGTCCAGTCTCCTTAACTGATCTATATACACACATCCCACAGCTCTGACCATGTTTTACTACCAGTCCCCACACTGTCCAGTCTCCTTAACTGATCTATATACACACATCCCACAGCTCTGACCATGTTTTACTACCAGTCCCCACACTGTCCAGTCTCCTTAACTGATCTATATACACACATCCCACAGCTCTGACCATGTTTTACTACCAGTCATGGCACTGTCCAGTCACTTTCTCCTCTACAGAGTTGGCAGTTTTCCTATTTTCCAAGGAAATCCTTGTTTTCATTTTCAACAAATGATTTTTTCTTTCTTGTGTAAACAAAGAGAGAATATATTGGGCTTCATTCACACCAACAGTGGTTCAAACCTCCACACACACTTCAGCCTCATTCCATGGCCAACAATGATGTGTTTTCCATGTTTTCTCATTCTCTATGAGGCAATAAATTCAACATGAAACATATTTCCTCGATTTTTCATGACCCCAACTGATATCCCTGCCTCTAGATATTATCTAAAATGTTTTCTCAAACCTTGACTTGCATCCCTGTGTTTAATCATTATGTCAGAATGTATGTCACAGCAGGGAATTGCTGTTCGGCTTGTGATATACCTGTTGCTCTGGTTGTAGAGGACAACGCGCGAATCATGACGGAGGAGAAGGGACTGCGGGACATTGTGAAAGCCATCCGGACTCACTTCCGCCATCCGGACTTGGTGGAGGCTGGCTGTGCCACTCTCCTCTCACTCTCCATCGTTGGTAAGTGTATCTCAGAGATAGCAGCTTCTAACTTTTTCACATGAAGATTCATGTTTTCATTTTCAGTATGAGAAATTCCTTTTACAATTCCAAAATTAATTGGGAGCAGTTTCATTCTGGATAATAAGATGTTTCATGAATAAAATACAAATGGTCAAAATACTGTATATATATATATATATATATATATATATATATATAAATATACATTTATGGATAAGAGCGGAGAACCACAATTGGTAATCATCCCCTGTATTGTTTGTCCTGTAATATGTAAATTGTTGTTTTGTATATGTATTTTCTATGGGACTAACACGTGGAAGATCGTTGGGAGACCAATGAACGTGTAACGTCGTTAAATTTCTTGAATAACATTTTTTTTTTTAAAACTTGTCAGCATGCTGACTCAATTGGTATGGAGCAGCGAATAGTTTGCCCTTGTTAGCAGGTGGATGGTTGGTCTTTAGGTTATGGCTATAGCCTACTGTGGTACACATGCTTGTAGAGTCACTAGATGACCTGACCACATTTTTGCTTTTTATAGATAACTAAGTACAGATAGGAATATGATTATGTTTTGGAAAGAGGGTTTTATGGTGGTACAATGCCTTACAGTTTTAATATTTAGTATTTTGGCATGGATTTGGAGAAAAAAAAGGAATTCAGTTTGGGGGGACCTTTGTAGTCACAGGTCTATTTTTAAGAACTCCTTTATGGACATATTTCTACCCCTTAAACTGGTTTAATCAGAATATGATATGCTTCATTTCAAAGAGAATAAAAAACAGTTGGTGCTAGGAAGTGGAACTTACAGAGATATTCAAATATTTGTTGAAAGTGGGGGGGATTTTCAGTGAAATGGGCATGCTCAAACAGATGTTTCCTCAATATTGATTTACAGTGAGATTATGGGACGAGGCTTAAACACCTCCACTGCAGCCGACGCTACCTTGAATTTGACCAGAATTCGATCTGATAACAGCCTGTTGCCATGTAATAACGTAGCAACCATTGTGAAAAGAGTCAACAATGTTGGGATAGCCCTGGAAACCTGGGGGGGGGGGGGGAAATTGATTTACAGTGAGCATTGGTGTAACATTTACCATCTCCATAAGTGGCACTGACAGTTGCTTACACTCTAGGAAGTGAAATGTATATTTTATGTGCTATTCATGTATTTTTGCCAAATCTCATAATAGGAGGGGGGGGGGGGGAGATATCAGGTGTATGAGAGGATGGTTTATTCAGCATATTTATACATAAACAAGGGTCAAAATGGTTCATAACTTTGTTGTAGGAATCAGTCAAGACCTAATCAAATGATATTGTTTTGTAAAATCATTTGTAATGTCATTTACCACCAGATATTGGCTTGACCTATTTTATTGGTGTACATAGAAACAAAGTTTTGTCCCCCACATGGCTAGGGAGCATGCAGACAGGTCTGTGTGCACTCATCCATGAAGGATCACCATGAAGCAAAACGATTTATATATAGGTATGGCATTAGTGAATGCCAATTGAATCCCCTACAGGTAGCTAAATATATGTGTGCACTGATCCATGAACTGCTGAGTTCACAGAGGAGTAGGGCTTTAAATAGCCAATCAATGCAGGCCCTTCCCTATTCATGGACTCCCTGCCCTGCCCTGCCCTGCCCTGCCCTGCCCTGCCCTGCCCTGCCCTCCCTCCCTCCCTCCCTCCCTCCCTCCCTCCCTCCCTCCCTCCCTCCCTCCCTCCCTCCCTCCCTCCCTCCCTCCCTCCCTCCCTCCCTCGCTCCCTCAGTTAGAATTAAGATATCAAAATATTTTCAATCAACAATTTCAAACATGTGTTAAGCTACTTGTAGTGAGTTTTAAATGCGTCCACCTGCTTATTTGACCTTTTAAAGGCCAATGGGTTCTATTTGGAAATGCACACTTAGCTCTTGTTTTTTAAAGTAACCTATATTAACCATATTGTGTACAACGAGCAAGAGAAGCTGAACCATGATTCAGTTCCTAGATACCCTCAGGGTCCTCTGAGATATAAATAAACCAACAAACCAAAACTGATCTTGAATGTAAGAAATGAGGCTTTTAAAGCAGAATTGTATGATTATGTTGGCAGACGAGAATTTGGAGCAGATGAACAACTTGGACTGCGCGGGCCTCATTGTAGACGCTCTACATCAACACGTCAAGGAGCCAAAGGTCGTCAAGAACGGATGTATGGCTCTAGCTAGCCTTGTCGAGCCCGATGGTGAGCAGAATTTTACAGAAAGCAATTATCAGAGATTTCAGTTTTCTGGTTCTTTCTGGGTTTTTGCTAGTGTACTAAGTCCTGATCATGTTAGAGATAAATAATAGATTTAATCAGGATTCAGATTTTTTTCTAGACCCCACTGGTATCTTTGGATTAATATCATTACAGGCCTCCCAGTGAAACCTTTAAAACCTATAAAAACCTATATTTCCATTCTTTATTACTATTCTTTATTTTTTAAAGTAACCTATATTTATAACCTATAAAAACCTATGTTTTTCACTAGCATGCAGATTGATGTGTACAGGAAATTTTAGAAGTTAACTTGACACAAAGTCAGATTGTCAAATGATAAGAAATCCACATTATCAGTGCATCTAAGAGATCTTAAAAGTGTTTAAGAATAAGTATCACCTAAAATAATAGGTATTATATTACATAGCCTAACCATCGACTAAACTGTGTAAGTGGACATTCCGCGTAAGCAGACATTCCGCGTAAGCGGACACTTTGTCCTGGAACTAAGGGTGTCCACTTACACAGGGTTCTACTGTATTTTTTTCTGGTAGACTGCAGCTTGCCATTGAAGATGTTAATTCTTGTAACACTCCTTTAAACAATGCTGAATGGTAAAACATTGTTGTACTCATGCTTACGCAGAGGAGAGTGCGTTCCGCGTGTTGATGCGTAAAGGAGATGACGGGGAGGAGATTGCGGGCATCCCGATCATCGTGGCAGCGTACGAGCAACACAAAGACAATGCAGAGGTGGTCGAAGCTATCGCCTCCCTCATCATGGAGTTAACGGAATACGGTGAGTAATAAATCTAAAAAATAAACAATACCAACAGAAACTAAACAACGTGGAGTAAGGCCTACACTGAAACTCTAGTACAACCAACAATCATTGAAGATTATAAAATATCCTGAAAAATTACCTAAAATGAAAATAAAATATATCATTCTTCATGCACTAGACATATTATTTCACTTTAGTGAATCGTTATGTATTTTATTGATGATGATGTACTTGCATTCTACACATGATTCCTCACAAATATGTTTTGGTTTAATGCATCTCATCAATAAGTTGCTGAATTATGAGCACAGAACCAGAAGTCTTGTGGCGTTACTTCCTAACCACTAGCTCTGGTAGCTTCTCAAAACTCTACATTATCAAAGGCTTTAACTTCCCTCCAACTGAACTGTCCAGGTGCTGTCGCTACGCATGTTACGGAGGGTCTCAAGCATGTCGTTTGTGGCAAGGTTAAGGGTGTGCTCCAACGGGCCAACGGTATGGCCACAAAAGAGCACCACTTGGCCGCCATGCAGCAGCCGTGTTAGCTCGAGTATAGAAACCGGCATGGTGGAGCAGGTCATACATGCAATGGCAGCGGCTGCATGGCGGTGAAATGATGAAACCTAATGAATTAGCTTTTGCCAGGTACCCGCTGGCAACACCCACAGAGCTGCCATGCGACTAAAGCCGTGCCTGTGAGTTTGTATACTATATCAGGGATGCCAGTTTTCAATGTTTCCATTGAATTCAATGTTTTCATTTTCAGAACAACAAAATGATTCCTTGTGTAATATTGATATACCAACTGCTAAATAGCCCAATTCAGCCACAGCCCAGAATCCCCTGCTGAACCTCCCCACTGACCCATGTAAAAACTTGAGCTTTCCCTTGATTCCTACTGTAATGCATATGTAATGCATAAATTCTGTATTGCAAAAAACAATTTCAATGTTTTTTTCTTACCCCAACTGACAACCCTGCTATATACATGTTTGGTAGATGCCCGATGGAATCAAATTCCCAGTCGACCTGGTGGAACACACCCTTTATTATCCACCTAATACAAAGTGTCCATAGAAAACACATAAGGAGCGTGTATGGACATACCCGGCGCATACACATATATCCACCTAATACAAGGTGTCCATAGAAAACACATAAGGAGTTTGTATGGACATACCCGGCGCATACGGATATGTTGTATGCTCCGGGTGGCGCATACGGAAAAATAGTCCGTAAGGGAAAATAGTGCTTAACGAAAACGAACTGATATTGGCATGCCACTTGTCCAGAAAAGGTGGATAATAAATACAATATAGACTGGTTTCAGATAAACGCGGTTGTATGCTCTTCGGAATTGACTCTCCGCAATATCCTCGCATACGCTCGGTTATTACTACGCGTCAACTCCTCGGAGCATACGGCCGCTTGTATCTGAAACCAGTCAATATTGTGTATTTATGCCCCAGTCACACTGGCGTAAAAAACGGCGTTTTTCTGTGTACGCACGTCTACATTCTTCTATGTATTTTGAAATCTAAAAATACTCCGCAAAACGCAGAGGTATGTAAAGGAAAGTGGGAATGCGCCAAAAAACGTCACAATGCGTACAGAAGCGTAAATGAGCGTTGACAAACGTTGAGAAGCGTATTAAAACGTTAAATAAAGTAAACAGATACGTTCCAAATCCATAGCTAATATGTGGTCCCCACCAATACAAATACGTAGAAGAAATGCCAAATTTTACGCCAGTGTGACTGGGGCATTACCATCTATTGTTTCGTCAACGTGACTTCCCGAAACAAACCAGGAAAGAGTCATCTTTTGCATCATGGCTTTAAATTTCCTGGCATATAGGAGTGGATGCTTGCAATGACGCTTAGATGGTTGTGTATTTGAAGATGGAGTCAATTCAATAAATGCAAATTGTTTATAATCTGGTACACAGACTATATACAAATAGTTTGTGCCGAGTGTTTTGATGAGATTTTATTTTGTGCACAGGAGAGACGACGTCCGATGACCACTAAATTACAAGTTAATAATTAACCACGGCTCTGTACTCTTCCAGATGAACTTTGTCAAGAACTACACCAATGTAAAGTTGAAAAAATATTGTGTCAAATTCAAAAGAAATTTCGAAGTGATAAGGTGAGCAGTGGTAAACAGTGATACCTGTTGTAAGCATGATGTACAGTCTCATATTCAAGCCTAGTTTTCACCCAGAGGTAAGATTAATAGCATGAACAGCTCATCAGGCATCACCATCACCAATCAACACTGACTTTAACTGGGTTCTTTGACTGGGAATATGAAATAAACTCATGAAAAACCATACAGTATTTAGAAGGAAACTCATGAGATGAAAATATCTTGGTCCATACTCCATTAAGTCTGACTGTGGAGCAATTCACTAAGTGACACGCCCCATCACACAATACTCCGATTTCCTAATGATAAGCCTATTGATGAAAATACCGGGGTGAGATAAATCACAAGTATCATTTTTAAATAGAAAAATCATGTAATTTTGTGACAGGGTGTCACCACATGATTATGGGAATTGGTAGCATACTGTCCAGTTTCTTTCCATTTGGCCAACTGCAGATCATGGTAGGGCTTTTGGATAAGGGTACCGTCAGTCGACAGTTTTCCGACTGATTCTTTCAGACCATTGGATCAGTATTGATTGGTGCAAAATGGTCAATGTCTGTTGGCCGTAACGGGGGAGTTTCCACTTAACCAGTGTACTATTTCCAGTAAGTGACGTCAACAGCCATGAAAACATCACCAATGTTGTGTACAGAAGATTTAAAACTTATAATGTCAAAAGTGCTACGAATAATGATGAAATACTCTGCACACTTCACGTCCTATCTCCAAGTCACTGGCACAAAATGAACATCACTTACCGGAAACAGTTAAAACAGCATGATTCGGTATAGTGGAAACTGAGCCATTGGTAGTCTGTCACCCACCTGATTATGGCACTAGATGTATCTGACCATGTATGTCGAAGCTCACATAATCTTCACTTTCGTCAAACTCCCGTCCCTGTTCTCTGTGGTGTCAGGTCGCACCTCTATATAAAATATGGAAAATGCATCTCTCGAAGGTCATCTGAGTGGGTTTTGGCCCAATTGGTTAAGGTCAAGAGGCCTAAATAAACACTGTGTGAAGCCACACAAAGATCTGTACAGTGAGGAGTTGTGAGGAAATTGTTTACCAAAAAGACACATTTTAGTGTACTAAATCTGAATTTTAGTGTACTAAATAGTTACTAAATCTGAATCTGATAAAGATCGTTTTCATAAATCATATTACTCAGAGGAACTTCACTAATTATGAACAAGATTATTATTTAAAAAAAGAACACAAAAGAATGACACCAATCGTAATGGTGACGCCAGCTGTAGTTTCCACCATGTTCCCGGTTTACATACTTTAGACCAATAAGACCAACTCTTTGGAGCGAATGCCGCTTCCACATCCTTCCCTTATTATCAGCTGACTTCAATGTTATCACCCCTCTCTAAGATATAGTATCATGATTGAGTGTAGTAATTTTTTGCATTGTAATTCCCGATGGATGGAAAATATAGGGAAACATTAAGTATTTAGGAAAGGAGAGGTTGGTTTCAATAGAAGAGTAGGGACCGGTCACACCAAACTGACACATGGGCACCTCCTGAGAGGTGAAGTAGCGCCTGTGTGCCAGACATGCAACACTCCGCTGAGTGTAAAACATCTCAAGCAACATTGTCGAGCCACAAAAAAGAGCAGGAAGAAATTCCTAAAGAATGTAACAGCAATGCGCAGTGTTTTCCATAACATTGGCAAAAGAGAAATTCTTGACCTCCTCGAGGAATTGTGAGATTTTCGATAAGATATAATTGAGAAGAATAAGATGCCTAGATCAACCAGGCAGCATACCTTGATATTCCAACAAGATATGCAATTTTTAGTAAAGTAAACCAAAGTAGGTCTAATTTAACAAATTGGATGTTAAACTAAACAAACAAACTATCATCCTGAAAACAGTCATCTATCAAATTATTAGTAAGATTATTATTACACCGATGCATGCATGGTATGGTGAACCTTCTGTTTTAATTTTTTTTTATTTTATTAATTGTTCAAAAATGTATTGAAGAATGTTCTGAAAGGTGACACTATCATAAGGCTAGTATTAAGTTCTTCTCCATGTACCTATGTTGTATCCAAACCTTCCTGAACGACAGGAACTTCTTGTTTTTAATATTAAGAATTTTAATTATCTACTGATCATTTCACTGCTATTGTTAGTCTGTCAAGTATCAACCAAGCACTACAGACATCAAAATTTCATTTACAAAAATTTAAAAAAAAAGACAACATTGGCATAAAAGTCAGTGTCCAGTTCATTTTGAACTAACAGTATTGCACTGCAAACAAATAATAGTAGAATTTTGGGAGACTTACCTGGTAAGTTGAAGTAAAATTGAGATTTTACCGAGGACAACAACAGATGATTAGTGTAGAAGCAATGCCCCCTTGATTCATAATGAAGATGGTGGTTATGAATTTACTTGATATTGTACTGGCAATAGAAGCTAGTTCATGTGTGAAATGATCAGTGTGTATTGTTGGTCACAATTGATGGCTCATTATTCCCAGGCAATGGCTAAAATGTCCACTACTTGGTATAGCCACTACCAAGTGCCTATAGTTCACTACCGTAACGATTCAAATATGAATCCCCCCCTGAATTATTATCATCGCTGATTTACTGTAGACTTTCCACAGAAACAGAAAACTTCCCACTCTCAATGACGAACAGGTCTCATGACGTCAGATGTTATGTGTAAACCAAAACATAGCCGATATCTGATTAAATTGATAAATCTGAGATATCTTCCTGACATAAAAAAATGTAAATCAAAATTAATTTCATAAATATATATGGTATCTATATATCCTAGGGGTATAATAAACTAAGATCCATTAAAGAAACCCTGATTGTGGTTTAAGGTGTGATTCCATCTGCCCGAATTAGGTGCCGATCACCACTTGGGCACTAATCGGGGGTCTGCGTTAGCCCTGATCCGAATGGGGACTGAACATGGCCCGAGAAGGATCGGGACATATTCGGGTAAATGGAATCCAGTATTTAATTAGAGACGTTACGGTAGTGGACATTTATATGCATGACTGCACATAACCCGATACACTCATAGACTAGTTCTACATGCATGCCATTCTTACTGAAGACTCTTTACTTTTTCTTACCTTCCGCACTCCCTACTCCTGCCTCGTAAACTCCTCATTCAGATGAAATATTAGCCGAGCTGAAATTTTTGCGGACCAATGAGACGGTCCTTCATGAAATGCACAAACGTTTCAAAGACAACCCGGTAAGCTGGATGTGTGAGAGTGCCCGTCCAAAAAAAATCACAAAAAAATTAAAATCAAAAGTGAAGTTTACATGTAGTCACTGACTTCAAAATTTGTACATGAATTCATTCAAGATTAAAATCATATTCTAATTCTTATTTTTTCACTACAGATTAGTTGAAGTCTTTTAGAAAAATAAATGTGTTTCAATTTGTTTTATTCCTTTTTTTTTTACCTCGTCTGAAATTGATTCTCTGTAAATGTGTTTCAGTGTAAATTTATATTTTCAAAGTATTTACAAAATATTCACTTTAATGAATGAAACGTGATATTTAGATGCAGTCACAGAGAATTCAAATATTACGCATCCATTTCTTTCAGATTCTTAATTGATTTCCCATACTTGAGGTTTCAAGTATTTAGAAAAAGATCTATCATTGTTAGTGTAGCGTCAGTGAGATATTTTCAAAAATGCTTTCAAATGTAATATAAAACGGAAGATATTTAAATAACGAGTTCTGATGGATGGATAAGCAATAATATTAAAATTTCCTCTTTTCGCAGTCTATTATCCATCATATTATTTTAAAAGTATCTTAATTGTTTTGTATTAACTTCACTACACTATAATAAATCTTTTTTTCTGACTGCAATTCTTAAATTATTCTTATTATTTCAGGAAATAATGGCACCAGTGGAGGCTGCATTAAGTAAGATGTCAGGACCCAAAAAGTCAAAGTAATCGGGGGAAAAGCTAAATTCAATTTATGATTGTTGTATAGTAACGAAGTACTCTATGATATTGTTGCCACTAGTTAGTCTTTCTTGCCATCCTTTGTTAAGCCTTCTCCTTTGAGAAAGTAAAGAAATACGAATGCCAATAAATGAAATCTCTTTAGTCCGCGAGATTTTGTTTGTACTCAGCAATTTACACCTATTAATATATGGTAATAATATAGGTACGAATTTAATAAATGCACTGGTGGGTAATTGCTGTTCTATGTAGAATGTATGTGGATTTTATTTTTTTTAAAATTATTTTTGAAAGCTTATGTATTGAAATCTTAGAGGATACAACAAAAGTGATGTATATATATCTAGATTAAAATTAACACATTCAGCATTGTATTTAGGTCTGGGATTTTCCCGGAATTCCAGACTTTATTCTAAGATCCAAGGGTCATTATTGAGATTAATGTAAATCCAAAGAGAAAACAAGTTTATTTTATAAAAACGGGCCATTTCAGCTCTCAGCTGAGGCCAGAAATTTACTAAAAGAATATCTGAAAAAAAACAGCCCCCAACGCCCCAGTATCTTTTTCCCAAATTTTTTATTTCCAAATGCCATGCCTGTGTATTATTCAGTAAAGCTGTATAAAATTAACACTGATATTACATGAGAACACATAAAGATGATATTGTTTAGCTAGAGCTTGCCACTTTCACCTCCAATACATATATTTTCATGTAATGCAGTAATTTCTTACATGCAGACACAAAGTAGAGTGTAATTATTCAGATTAAATTTTATACTCATTTCTTACACACATCTCGCTGTTTATCTTCACCATATTCAATTTGTGTCAGTTAAAGTTAGATGGTAAATATGAGGATAACTGATGTGTTATTTTTATCATGGAATCTAGTAAGTCTGGTTAGACAGAACTATTTATGTCTTCCTAGTTTACTATAATTACTTGTGGGAATGTGAGTCTGTTTCGTATTTTAGTCTGTAGAGTTTCTTCTTGTGCACTACTCTTGAGCATACATTGTTATGAATAGACTGATAAATTTGGCCCACTCAGTTAAATGTTTGTCTGAAACTTTGATATTTTCTAAACTTTTTAAAGATTTTATAGAGAAAACCCATGAAACTTTAGGGTCAGAGCTCGTATCCCGTCAAGTTTGAATAGCGTAGTAATTCACAAGGCGAAGCCACTTGAATTATGTAGCGATTCAAACGAGATGGGATCGAGCTCTGACCCTAAACTTGAATAGGTAAAGGTTTCTAAATTTATCTCACCCTTCACATTGACTAATGGGCTAACTTTTGTGACATAATCCCCTATTGAGTATTTTTCTAAATACTCAATGAGTGTTGAATACGAATAACTAATGTCAAGTCTATATGGAAAAAATACCAGAAGAATTCATTTTCAACCCTCTAGCCTCATGAAAATAATTCTAGATATTGTTCTATTAAACAAAACAAAATGTTCATAAATTGTTGTCGCTTAAGAAAAACCAAGTTATGTCGAAAGAAATCAGAATTACGTCTGTTATCTATTTATGTCTTAATACTTGCAGTCGAGGTTTTATTAGCGATTTTTATTGGATTGTTGCATTATATGAAAGAAGGACTTTCATTATGTGTGAAAAGAATTGTTTTTCCATAAATAAAACATAGATATTAATTGAGCCTCACACAGTGGTGTGAACCTCCTCACAGACCCTCAGCCCAAACTGTGCCTGACACTCACACATATCCCACGTTTTCTCGCAAATACTACACATAATCTGTTTACGGCGGTTGTGCCTCTACAGTTCCCCTTCACGTGTCAGAAACTGTTCGTCTTGTTTTATCTCATCGTCCGTCCTAATATTGCCTGTGATAAAATTACCATTGATTAATTATTTGTTGAGCATTTATGGATTATGCTGCTGATTTTGAAAATAAAGAATCGAAATGTTTACTAGTATTCATTGTTGATTTACTTGAATGTATGTTAAATTGAGAATCTCCAGTTAACTAAAAGCTGATTCCTGTACAGCAACAGGAATGAAAGTCACAAGTGGGGAAAATGTTGGAAATCAAAAACCTAAGAAAAAAAATTAGCAAGATCCAAGCAGGTGCCCTCCAAAAAGGTTGGAAAGGGACGGAGGTGGTTGGCAGCTACCACCTAGACTGGCCTCAGTCCCTGTATCCTACCCCTCCACCCCTTCTGAGTGACACAGGGACTGGTCTCATCCGTTATCGGCAGTGTAGACTGGCGCGATTTTGTGCCACACTCCCCAAGCAGAGGTCCTGGCTACTGGTCAGGATATCTGCTGGGAGATTGATACCCTCTTACTTTGATCTCAATCGAGACAGTCAGGGGCAGGCGAGATTTATTGCTATGACAACACAGGCAGCCAGGGAACTGGAGGAGGGGAGGGGGGAGGGGGAGGTATAGGCTTACAGGGAGTGGCTTGGGATCATAAACAGGAGATTCTGGTCAGAGTAGACAAGTCTTTGATTCATGGGCCAGTCAGAGAAGGACACATACTATAATGAATTGTATTCCGATTTTCTTTAATCATTTAATGAATGTTCATAATCAAAGACTTGAGCAAGTCTAGCTACCATCCTTAAGTTGCCGGGGGGTTCCAGCGAGGTAGGGCTGCACGCTAACAACCGAAAACTGTCTTGGTTCAACAAAGGTTCAATCCATACTGCCACCGAGTAAATATTGACGCTTTTATTAGCAGGTGGACAGTTGGTCTTTAGGTTATGGCTATAGCCTACTGTAGTACACATGCTTGTAGAGTCACTAGATGACCTGACCACATTTTTGCTTTTTGTAGCTCACTAAGTAGAGATAGGAATATGGTTTCTGTTTTGGACAGAAGGTTTTAGGGCCATACAATATCTTACAGTTTTAGTATTTAGTATTTTGACATAGATTTTTAGAAAAAAAAAGAGATTTCAGTTGGGGGGGGGGGGGGGGGGGGGACTTGTCACAGGTCCATTTTTAAGAACTCCTTTATGGACATATTTCTACCTGTAAAACTGGTTCAATCATAATATAATATGCCTCATTTGAAAGGGAACAAAAAACAGGAGGTGCTGGGAGTGGAATTTTCTAGGTAGATTCTATATTTACTGAGATATTCAAGTATTTGTTAAAAGTGGGGGGGGGGGGGGGGTTGAGTGAAGATGTTTACTCAATATTGATTTATAGTGAGCATTAGTGTAACATTTACCATCTCCATAAAGGGCTGATTCCACCAACACATATATCTTGTTACATCTAACAGTGTCACATTATGTCATACCTCCGTTGTCGCAAAACGTAGCCGTGCGGTGTCAGGTGTATGTTTTGGTGCTCCACCACCGCGACACCTCAAGACACATCGCAACAAATAGGCATGCCATCATTCAATCCTAGCCCGACTTAGCAAGACACCCAAATCGTGACTAATCTCGCTATATCTTGTGTGTCGGTGGAATCAGCACTTAAGTGGCACTCACAGTTGCTTACACCCTAGGAAGTGTCATTATTTAGGTAAAATACATATTTGATGTGCTATTCATGTATTTTTGCCAAATCTCATAATGTGAGGGGGGGGGGGAGGCAGCAGGTGTATGAGTGGTTTATTCAGGATATTTACACACAAATAGAAGTCAAAATGATTCATAACTTTGTTCTAGGAATCAGTCAAGACCCAGTCAAATGATATTAGTTTGTAAAATTATTTGCAATATCATTTACCACCAGATATTGGCTTGACCTACTTTATTGGTGTACATAGAAACAAGGTTTTGTCCTCCACATGGCTAGGGAGCATGCAGACAGGTCTGTGTGCACTCATCCATGAAGCTATCACCATGAAGCTATCTGAAAACGTTTCCTATGTACTCAAGGGAAATTGTTGATTGGCAAATGAAATTGCCCTCAGGTAGCTAAATATATGTGTGCATTGAGCCATGACCTGCTGAGTTCACAGAAGAGTAGGGCTTAAAATATCCAATCAATGCAGGCCCTTCCCTATTCATGGATGCCTTCCCTCCCTCCCTCCCACCCTCCCTCCCTCCTGGGGGGCTTCCACATTATCATAGTAATTTATTACTAGCAGACATTTGAACTTTATTAAGTTTTGAATGTGTCCACCTGCTAATTTGGTCTTTAAAGGCCAATATTTCTATTTCAAAGTGCTCACTTAGCTCTTGTTCAATTTTCATCAAGATACCGAAAAGTCACATTTTAATCAATTGTGGGAAGACTTGTATCCTTGCTACATATTGCTAAATCAAATCTGAGACAGACAAGCAGGAAATACAGTAGCACACTTGGCCTCAAACCCCTGACCAGCACATAAGTGACTGAGCTATTGCATACAGGGATATCAGTTGGGGTCAGGAAAAATTCCTTCATGGGGACAAAGACCAGTCTATGTATCACCTAAAACATGCATAGTGTAAGGGAACTCCCCATCGATCTCCTAGCAGATCCTTGGACATAGGCTGGTAGTATAGGATATCTGGATATCTGCTATGAGAGTGGGTCTATGTGTAGTTCTACACTGAGGGAACTCCTCATAGAAAATCATTTAAAAAACATACCACCCATTATCAGTTCTATATTCTGCAGAATATCTTCACACGATCATTAAGCATTCCTTTGACATTTTCTCACTTGGTAAGGCTTCATTAACTTCATTATTACATGACCTATTTCAGGCCAATCAGATACCACTATTCTAGTTTTCCCTTGTCCATAGGAGCATTTCCCACAGGAATCCCACCATCCTCGAACTCTAGGTTGCAGCACTGAAATCCATAAGCCCTCTAACCGAGTGTAGCTAAATTCAAAAACTGGCAATCCTATGCATAGCGAGCCTGGTGGTGAGCGATATATGGTTTGTTTAAATCTTTAAACTGCCTCGAGGCATCATTGATAATTTATACAAAATTCTATAGAAAAAGAAAAACTTGTCTGACAATACTTTGACAAAGTACAAGGGGCATATATATATGTGTCTTTAATTTGAATTAATGAAATACAATAAGTTACCCTGGTAAAATATCACATGACATTGGTGCCTCTGTTGGAGCGGTACTACTGCAGGCACTCCCTGCAAGGTGTAGACTCTAGTACAGTCTGTTGTCGCCAGGGCCAGGGCACACAGGCTCAAACTGAGACTGTTTTGCGCTGCCATTTTAAGGTGGGAATTCCTACCTCCGCTGGTACTAAGGTGCCCTGATTGATTTGCCAGTAATCAGTATGCTACTCTTCAAGCAGATATCCTAGAGTAGCTCTTACTGGGCATGGACCAAATCAGGTTGGAGAGTTATAATGATTCCCAGAATAGTGCTAGAATCATGGTATTCTCAGGCTTGGGTTTGCACTAAAATTAAAAGAGCCAACCAAGAAATTCCTTTCTCCAATCAGTGCCTAAGGAACTAGCAAATCGGAGCTGTGCTCTGTTAGACCTTAAGCAGACTAAGCGCCTATCTATATTCCCCCTTGTCAAACTGATACTATAAATAGAACAGCCAACCACAAAATTCCTCTCACTAAAGGTGGCAGGCCAGTCAGAGTCATACTCTGTTAGACCTTCACGTACCGTAACCCGAAGGCGGCGCGGTGCATGGACGGACTATGCAGGGTGGTGCTCTGTCAGGGAATAACCTGCTGCAGGGAAAGAATTAAAAATCTCATTGGGAAGTAAAAGCAAAATATCTGAATATGTGGCTAGGGTTATCACTGTTCGAGCTACCGCATCAAAGTGATTGAGTAGTTGTCTGCTCACTTCATTTAGAGTCAGACCACTCGCTACCATGGCGACGTTGACAACAGAACAAAGAGTATGGTGACGCCAGTTGTTGACAGTGTGATATCACACGCAAAAAAGATGTAAAAGTACTCAGTAATAAGAATAACAATGCGACTCACAATGTGCAATTTCTTTTATTCAGTATTACATACTTCAATTGGCTTGGTGATTTCCTGCATTTTACAGGTGATTGAAGCTCAGTTTTATATCTCAACTGAAAGTTATCAAAATTTCCAATCTCTTTCATGGAAGTTACGTGCGTAACTTCAGAACACGATACGACCAACCTATACAAGTGGCACAAAACAGCACATATATACATATATGAATATGTAATATAGGAGTCTAAACATCAATGTCTGTAACAGTCTCATAAATATCCATCGACTATAAACAAAAGGTGCCACCACTAGAGGTCAACTTTAGGTAACTTTTCAATAACAAGTTTTCGGTCATGACCTTGTAGTCACATGATCCAATGTCAGTCATGTGATCCAGTGCCGGTCACATGATGTGTTGACGACCAGTTACATCTCCAATCTGGCCCTTCTGTCTTCTCCGCCCATCAACATTACAGCTCGGTTACGGCATCATACTTTGCCTGCCTGAACCAACCATTATGGCTCTGATATGACATCATACTTCGCCCACACCAACCACCAAAGGTTGGCTATGACATCATAACTTCACTCACACCAACCATTACGGCTTTGCTATGGCATCATACTTCGCCCACACCAACCACTAAAGGTTGTCTTTGATGTCATAACTTCACTGACACCAACACCTTTGGGTTGGCTTTGACGTTATAACTTCACTCTCACCAACCACTGCGGGTTGGCTTTGACGTTATAACTTCACTCTCACCAAACGCTGCGGGTTGGCTTTAACGTTATAACTTCACTCACACCAACCACTATGGGTTGGCTTTGACATCATAACTTCATCGACAATAATCATTACCGTTTGGCTTTGACATCATACTTCACCCACAACAACCATGAGGGCATGGCTATGGATGCCATAACTTCACCCGTACCAACCATTATGCCTTGCTTATAACATCATAACTTCATCTGCACCAACCATTACGGCTCGGTCACCTTGGTGAGATGGCCTTGGACTTGTAGCACACGGTTACGTGACCTCCAGATTTTCAGTGAATTGTCATCACTGGCGGTGATGAGCATTTCAGGATCCTGTGGGTTGAAGGCCACTGAGTTGACGACATCGGCGTGCGGGAACTTGGTGAGGCAGACGCCATAATGCCGGTCCCACAAGTAGCCATGTTTGTCCTCCGCCCCACTGTCAACAAAAAACAAGATTGAATACCACAAATATCACTTTTAACATCCTATAAAAAGGTGAAGAAATTTCAGATGAGCGGCAGCAGTTACCTATTTTTCAAGGAAATCCTTGTTTTCATTTTCAGTGTATCAAATTCTTTTTCATGTGTAAAACAAATAAGGAATAAATTGGGCCTCATCCACACCAATAAACAGTGGTTCAAACTTCCCAGAGCAAGTACATATAGATAATATCAGACTGAAGTTTCTATAGTGATTTATAAACAGCCACCAAAACTATTATGAAAATTCCTCTCAGTCTCAGAGCAGATTCTACGACCATGATTTGACTATGAGAAAACTTTGCAAGATGACCCTTTTCATGAAGTGCACATTCCTATTTCTGGGAAGAAGATGCTTGCTTTGTTTGTAGTTTATCATATCAGGGGACCAGCATAGGTTTAATCTTTTCACTATAATACACTAACTTCAGTCATTTCTTTTCAATATTTAATGTACATATTTTAAAACAATCAAAGACATTATTCTCTTTCAAAAATCAGATTATATCTTTCTTTGTAATAATCTCAAACAACATTTACTGTTGTTGCTTTTTTTCATGTACCTGTCTCTATTAAGAGCTATTTTAACAAGCTTACACAGGACCAGTCCTCAATTAAATTTTATAGAAATTTACCTCATACGCTTTCTCGTATTTTCATCGGAAATTTCTTTTTTTTCCAGTCCTCAATTAATATTATAGAGAAACAGGCTTACTGTCTCCGTACGGATTAAATACGCGGTAAAATCGGCGATCAGATGAACCGATGCCGAAGGCAGAGGTTCATCTGATGGCCGATTTTACCAAGTATTTTATCCGTACGGAGACAGTCAGCCTGTTTCTCTATTATTATATACCTCAAAATATCCGATTTCTAACCCTGCTTCTGGGCGAGTTTTTGGATTTCACCGCCGTACATTCCCCATACGCCACATACATACCCCGTACGTCACCTAGGTGTCGTACGGATTTAGATACGACATGGGTAGGAGCGGGCAGTATGTATAGGATATACTACCACAGGTATATAATAATACTTTATTTCCTTTTTTTTTTTTTTTAGAAAAAGTGGAAGTAGATCTTTATCCACAACCAGCGATCTAGGAATTTAGAAACAATTTATTTACTTTTCTATATAAAAAAAAAAGAGCTGACAGAGTATTTTTTTACCTGGCAACATACTCCTGGCAGACATCAAGAAAGATGAAGAAGCACTCGTCGTTGGGTGTGTAGGCTTTGTGGGCTCGCAGCATGGTGCCCACCTCGTGCATTGTGGTTAGGTCGATCACATGAATATCAATCTCCTGCGCAATAGGTGGCGGGTACAGTGGGTCATCTATTTCGTAGCCTTGAGGCCATGGCCGACTGTTCACGTAAAGGTACCTGATAAACAAAGACATATTTCTTATACAAGGTGGTTGGCTTGATCACATTAATATCGATATCATGGGCAATAGGTGGTGGGTACAGTGGGTCATCGCTCTCATAGCCTTGAGGGCTTGGATGCCGGTTTACATACTGTTACATTCCAAATTAACTGTATGTGAAACATAGATTCTATCCCTTGCCCTAACTAATCATGCTGGCTCCACGTAACAGGCCACTAGAGGCGACCCTTGGTTACGATCAACACGGTCGCCCCCACACAGCAAACACGGAGCCGGCATATAACCTTGATCTCCATGTATTCTCATCAGTCTGACTAGTGCAACGCATTGCAGTAACACAACAATAAAGCTTGTAACGGGACAAAGCCCTGGAGTCATTCATTCATGTTTCTATCCACACGTGATAGTTACACTACAAGTACCTGATAAAGAAAGACATATTTCTTATTTATACATGGTGGTTGCCTTGATCATATGGATATTGATCTCCTGCGCAACAGGAAGTGGGTAAAGTGGGTCATCAATCTAATAGCCATGAGGCCACGGCCAACTGTTCACATACAAGTACCTGATAAATAAAAACATAGTTGTTATTCATACATTATCTCACCCCGGTATTTTTCTCCATAGGCTTAACATTAGGAACTCATACTCCACGGCCGTGAGGTTCGTGTACCCAATACTCAATGGCTAATTTGGTGATTCATTTCATCAATAAATAGTGTTATACGGAGGGAGATAAAATCAGAAAACCACTCGATGAAAATAACTTGGTCTGCACTCCACCTCGTTTGACCACAGAATAATTCACTCAGCTTCGCTTCGTGAATTACTCTGCAGTCAAACTTGGTAAAGTACGGACCAAGCTATTTTCATCTTGTGGGTTTCCTTCTAATTATTGTTAGGTCGATCCCATGGATATCAATCTACTGGGCTATAGGTGGCGGGTACAGTGGGTCATTGATCTTGTACACTTGAGGTCACGGCCGACTGTTTACATACAAGTACCTGATAAATAAAAACATAGTTGTTATTCAAACATGGTTGTTAGGTCGATCCCATGGATATTAATCTACTGGGCTATAGGTGGCGGGTACAGTGGGTCATTGATCTTGTATACTTGAGGTCACGGCCGACTGTTTACATACAAGTACCTGATAAATAAAAACACGATAGGCAGCAGTGACAGTGACTCAGTGATGGTACACAGAACTGTAATCGGGTTAGTGGCATAGTAGTGATATACAAACCTGTGATCAGGAGAGAGGCACATGCCGATGATGTGACCATGTAGCTCGATGAGATGGTCCACAGTGTCGAACTCATCGCGCTTCATGCCGAAGTCATTATCGGCCACATCAGGAAGCATTCTCAAGTCACACGCCTCCTCTGTTGGACATGCCTCCTCCAGTGAGCGGATCCGCTTGATGCCAATCTGGTGTGGTGTATACGTCTTCATCCCAGTGGTGAAGATCAAATACCGGTCTCCAGTCCCGGTGAAGTCCAGCTCTGACATGCGACAGCCAGCAAGTGTCGATGGCAACGGCTGTGGAGCCGCTGCTGAGCATGTGGCACCAATGGGCTGCTGGGGTCCGTCGCCGGCTGGCGTTGATGGCACGGGGTGTGGCAAGGAGGTGGTGTGTGTGGATGAGGAAGAGGGGGAGGGAGAAGTGGATGACGAGGAGGAGGCAGGAGTGAACAGTGGGTGGAGACTGAACGGGTTACTATTATTATTCCCCGTTGAGTCTGTGTTAACATTAATGTCTCCAATGGTGTTACTCAAGCACTTCGCCACCCCTGTTGGACTACCTGTGCTGTGACAACTCGTGGAGCTGCTGGCAGCGGCAGCTGGTTTGGGTTTGTTACCGCCACCTCTACAGCTCCCCGGGTCTGCCTGCTGTCCCACTCTCTGACTGTGACTAGAAGGATGGCTGAGCATACGGTTAGGCTGGGCCAGCAGTCTCTGTGCTGTGACTTCAGTCCGCGTGTGGGTGGGCTGTGGTAATGCCCACGCTCCACCCACATCTCCCTGAACAGGCGGCATCTGTACCTCTCCCTCACCCTCCACCTCTTCATCCCGAAGATCATCCAGCATATCGTAGTCCAGATCCTCCAGTCGGAGATGGTGGGACAGTCTGGGGGGCTGGTCGGTGTCTGCATCACCGCCTACCCCGCAGACATCCATCAGGTGCGACTCAGCTCGCCGGTAGTCCATGTTGTACTCAATCGTCTCTTCTCCATCGTCATTCGAGTCATCCACCTCCAGCAGTCGCACCCCACGGTCACCATCCGTGAGCACCTGCACCTTCTGCCACATTTTGATTCGGCTCTCTTTGCGCTTCGATTTGCCCTGGCTGCACTCGGACTGAGAGGTGTCTGCGCCCTTCATGCTCATGTCCTCCTCACAGGGCAGGGCGGTGGCTGCAGGGGGTGGCGCGGGTGGCGGTGATGGCTGCACATCAGGTGGGGATGGCGGCGGTGGAGCTAGGTCCAGGCCCCCTGCCACGGATGCAGCGGGCACGAAGGAGGCGGAGGCGGAGACTAGCCCACTGGTGCTGGGGATGGTAGCAGCCAGTGTAGATGGGGGAGCAACCACAGGCTGCGGCTTAGTGGACGAGTCCTCATCATGACACTTGGCGATCATCACAGTGCGGATGGATGAGGCGTTGATGTTGCGGAACTTGTAGAGCCTCATCACCACGGACTCGTTCTCTGCTTCCAAAGCCTGCGAAGCCTGACCGAAAGAAAACATATAGTTAGGGCATTTGCTTGTTTTGTTTATTTGTTTGGATAGTTTATCATCCAATATGTTCTATTAGACTTACTTTGGGTTTGACCTAAT
Source organism: Alentia gelatinosa (assembly GCA_950022655.1). Lineage (NCBI taxonomy): Eukaryota > Metazoa > Annelida > Polychaeta > Phyllodocida > Polynoidae > Alentia > Alentia gelatinosa. Next base: position 132,420,557 of record OX465580.1, on the reverse strand, counting down.
GTATGAGATAAAGTGAGGTAGAAATCTTACCCCTAAATATTTACTGAGGTGAAAAAAAATTTTCCAATAGGGGCACCCCCCACACTCACTGAGATATCTATCTAAATCCCCTAAAGGTAAAAGATAGTTATCACACTCAGTGTACGGAGAAAATATCACAAATTGTTTACTTCCCAAACCACATAGACCTTGTATGAGAAGGATTGGCCTTTGATTTAGCAGTAAATATACCACTGCTAAGGGTGAAGGAGAAAAGCAGCAAGTGTTGCATGGTGGTCTGCCTAACAGGGTAAAACAAACATGAAACTCCTTTTCCGGCAAAAGTGTCCAAAGTTGAAGGGTGCCTCTGTTAACCCTTTAAGGACAAATGGTGCATTACAAAGCAAAATTTGAAATAGTATCAAGGATGGCATATATCATGTGATGAAGTAGTCAAATAATGAGTTTAGACGACAATGACCGTCCCCTAGCTATATACAGTAAAACTCCGCTTAATTAAGTTAGCCCATTAGTCAATGTAAAGGGTGAGATAAATTCAGAAACCTATTCAAGTTTAGGGTAAAGAGCTCGATCCCATCTCATTTTAATCGCTGCGTAATTCACGTGGCTTTGCTATTCAAATTCGATGGGATACGAGTTCTGACCGTAAAATTTCACAGGTTTCCTCTATAGAACAGGGATGCCAGTTGGGGTCAGAAAAAAGATATTGAAATACTTTTCATTGCAATACAGGGTTTGTACTTTGCAGTAGGGAATTAAAGGTTCAAGGGGAAGCTCAATCATTCACATGGGTCAGTGGGGAGGTTCCGTTGGGGCGATCATGGGCTGTGGCCGAATTGGGTAATTTAGCACTTGGTATGGCAATGTTACACAATAAAAAATATGAGAAGACTGAAAATGAAAACATGAATTTCGATGAAAACATAAAAAACTGATAGCAGGCCTCCCAGTGCCCCGCTTCCTCAATATCATTATTTTTATACGTTTTGAAAATCAAAATATGAAACTCTTTTTCTGGCAAAAGTGTCCACAGTTGAAGGGTGCCTCTGTTAACCCTTTAAGGACAAATGATGCCTTAAGGCATCAACCAACCCAGGCCAAGTGAAACTTAAAAGCTTCATTTCACCAAAATTAGAAAAACTGTTTATAAACAAAGAAATATTTAAATAAGCAAAACATTTTTAACATCGTAATTGACATTACAAAGCAAAATTTGAAATAGTATCAAGGATGGCATATATCATGTGATGAAGTAGTCAAATAATGAGTTTAGACGACAATGACCGTCCCCTAGCTATATACAGTAAAACTCCGCTTAATTAAGTTAACCCATTAGTCAATGTAAAGGGTGAGATAAATTCAGAAACCTATTCAAGTTTAGGGTAAAGAGCTCGATCCCATCTCATTTTAATCGCTGCGTAATTCACGTGGCTTTGCTATTCAAATTCGATGGGATACGAGTTCTGACCGTAAAATTTCACAGGTTTCCTTTATAGAACAGGGATGCCAGTTGGGGTCAGAAAAAAGACATTGAAATACTTTTCATTGCAATACAGATTAATGATACGTGGCATAAACACTTCTAACCACAGCCGATGCTAAAAAAAATATAAAAAAATATAAAAAAATTCATTGCAATACAGGGTTTGAAGGGAAATTAGAGGATCAAGGGGAAGCTCGATCATTTACATGGGTCAGTGGAGAGGTTCCGTTGGGGCGATCATAGGCTGTGGCCGAATTGGGTAATTTAGCACTTGGTATGGCAATATTACACTATAAAAAACATGAGAAGACTGAAAATGGAAAGAATTTCAATGAAAACATAAAAAGCTGATAGCAGGCTTCCCAGTACCCCGCTTCCTCAATATAGGTTTTTTTAATAGGTTTTGAAAATCAAAATATAAGTTTTTACAGGTCCAAAACATAGGCTATTATAGGTTTTTAGTGTTAACATATTCAGCATAAAAAGAGTCAAAATATAGTGAATCGCTAATTTTCAGTTCTTGATTTCTAAAAAATGTACCTAGTACTAATTTGCAGGATGTCAGGATGTCTGGCTCATCAGGTTATACCCAGCAAGTATGTATACGCGTGTTGAGTTTCCAACAGGCAAGCCAGCTTGGCAAAAAGTCACACCAACTGTTGATTTTAAAACACTTTTATGATCTCTTAAATAAACTCATAATGTAGATTTCTTGTCATTGAACAATCTAACTTTGTGTCAAGTTAACTTCTAAGATTCCCTGTACACATCAATCTGTATGGCAGTGAAAACATAGGTTTTTATAAGTTATATATGTTCCTTTGAAAAAAAAATAAAGGCTTAAGATTGAAAATATAGGTTTTATGGGTTTATAGGTTTTCACCATTTCACGCCGGGTGATGCCCTGAGGCATCAACCAGGGCTGGCCGGGTGATGCGTTGAGGCATCATTTACAAAATATTCCTTTTTGTGAATAAAATCGGAAATATTTGCTCAATAAACATGAAATTTTCATAGAATGTAGGCATCACATCATATTCAATATTTCTATGCAAAATAAAGAATAGAATTAAGGATCACGTGTCATGTCACGTGATGCAAAGATAAAATTATCATAAATAGACCTTTATACCCGGCCTCTAGCGGTATTCACTGGCACTATTACCCGGCTCCATACCTGTGATATTGCCGTGGGCACCCAGCGTGAAAGGATTAAAGGTTTCACTGGGAGGCCTGTGATAGAAACTGATAGAAACTGAGTGTACCTTGTTGAGCCAGAGGACTGAGCACGAGGTGAGATGGCCGAGCCAGTGCAGGTTGCCCGACAGAAGGTACGTCTCATTGTACCACGTGCCGAAAATGTCGTACGGCTTGTTGAGCACACGGCACTGCAACTCAAACCCGTCTGAAAAATAAAAACAAAGAAATTCCCTAAATGTTCTCCAGGTGTAGAGACTGTTACCGCACCTTCTTTTAGAAGCGACTGTATCAAACTGATATCATAGAAGGTGTTCCTAATTAGCCCCTTCAAGCATAGATTGTAAGGGACTTCAAAGAGGATATTACTGAACGTCCCTGGAAATTATGGATGATTAAGAACCATTAAGAAGGTGTTGCTAAATGTCCCTGAGATTTCTAGATTATCAAGGATTGCAAAGATAACTCTGATAAAGCTAGGGGAAAATACCATAGGTCATAGGTCACAATGATTACTATCTTAGAATTTGCAACTCAAACCCGTCACAGTTGACAGGGCACTATGGTTACAGTGGCTAGGGGCAGTTCTAATGATTGTCATTCAAGGCAGCATCACTCAGAGATGTGCCTCGTCCTGTTTTGATTTTTAGAAACGGATTAATGAGACGTGGAAATAACACCTCTACGGCAATAGAAACAAAACAAATACATTAAAAAGGTATGTAAACATGCGAGAAATCCAGTTAAGAACTTAATATTTTGTTAAATGTTTGCAAGAAGTCATAGGGGCCATCCATAAAGTACATTTGCAGAATTTCTGAAATTTTGGACACCCCCACCCCCTCTCCCAATCTTGTACGCAATAGAACAAAGAGGGAGCATACGCAAAATTTCCAAAATAATTTTACCCCCCCATCCCCTCTCAGTGCGTACATACTTTATGGATGGCCCCATACAAACTGTTGATTCGTTGTCTTTGGCTACAGATATCACTCAGCTCCGCTTCTTGATATCATTCCACGAAGACAACTCATGCCATATAAACAATCATATGAAATATCGTGATGTTTCATAATAGTCTTGCCATGCCCACACGAATATCATATGACATTGTCCTGCCACGGCCATGAATGCCATGATTTGGTATTGCCTGCCAGAAAGGGCTAAGGGCAGAGACAGAAAACACTTACCAACAAGGTTGAAGACAGCTATTTCTCCCGAAGTGCTGTGCGCGCCAAAGTGCACGCCGGACACCAGCAGGAGTGTGTCGGTCTCGTTGAACTGCGAGAACTGAGTGTATTTCCACGTGAACTCGCGCATGTCAGCGTAATACTTGACGCGTGACGGGTACGAAGCTGTCCACACCTACAAACAATAAACGTCAACTTTATTCAATCTGCAAGAAACGTTTGTGAACATGTATTCGTCGAGTTAACATGGAAGTAGGTGGTGCTACCAACCCCTTCTAGCCATGGCCATTTTGTAGAAGCACCTACGCAATGCTAAAAGCCAATACACACTGTACGATTTCGGAACATGAATGTTCCTTTCTCGGCGACAAAAGAAGAATCGTAAGCTCAGGCGAGGCCTAGAAAATGTGTCGGCCAATGTGACACGCCCCTACAGTAATTTGCCTAAGATTTGGAAATCCCCCCCATGGCAATGTACCTTTGTCGCCGACAAATTGCAGTCCAATGTTCCGAAATCGGGACCGATAAATTAAGGAACGTGTTCCTTCCTGTTGTCGCCGACAACGGAGTTTAAGAAATACCCCCTGTGGTTCCTACCAATTTTGGCCCTTAATTAGTCGCTGGGTGAGCAGAAATGCCCATGCCACACACAGACTGAGGCCAGCTCACCGATTTAACTTCCATATACTGAGATTTATTACTTGTTCCTTTATCGGTGGTCCTAAATCGCTCACGATATATGCAGTCCGTCGTCCAGTGTGGACAGAATTTGCTTACGATTAACTCATGCTAATGGCTGCCATAAACGTTGTGGGGATAGTCAACGCTATGCACATATTCGCCTGAGACAAGTTAAATAACCCTGACGATTCAGGGAGTTAATCGTTGAAAACGAAATCGTTCAGTGGGTTTTGGCTTTTAGCCTACAACCGTTCGGATGTTCATTTAGGATACTATTTAATGTGTGAGGATGTTCCAGGTACTTCCGAAGCATTTCTCCTGAAAAAATTAGACTTCGCTGGTAATTTCAGATCAAATGATTATTTGGTGGACCCAGTTTAGACTATAAACGCGATGTCAACAAATTGTCAAAATAACCGATTTTCTTCGAGTTGGCACATTTTAATTATGTCTGGATAAGGTAAATAATCTGATTTCAATAATTACATGCACAAATTGCACAATAGAAAGTCAAATAGTATAGTTTTTCACCATTTCACACTTTGACAGCGATTTGTTGTCACCAGTAAGAATGAATTGTTTGTGTAGGGAGCCAAAGTGAACCCGCTAAAACCACAGACACCCGTGCTCAAAACACCATTTCTGGAGGCCAGTAAGAACGAGGCTTAGTGCTAAAGCTATGGGGGTTTGAGGCTAGAATTTAGTTTTTGGTCTCGTTTGTTGCTATTGAAGTGAAGTTGACTACAATCATCTCTGAATAAGTCTGTCTTGAAGCTACGATGACAGTTGTTAAGTGTATAAAAAATATGGATTTCGAAGATTGGAGAATGACACATATAATCTCAAACCTATATAGTCAACGTACTGAGTGCCTACATCTGAAAATGTTGTTTTGTGAACGGGTATCTGCGATTACAGTAGAGTCCTTGTGATATAACCTCCTCTATTACAATAATACAGCATTAAGATATTTAAAATGAGTATTAAAACGTGGCTGGAACACCTCTACTACAAGCCGATGCTACCTTGATAATGACAACTTCCTGTCACTTTTGAACCAGGTTACTAAAAAATATAAAAAAATAAAAAAGATATTTAAAATGTAATGCCCCAGTCACACTGGTGTAAAAAAACGGCGTTTTTTCTACGCATTTGAAAGGATGCGAGTTCTGCGTCTTTGGTACGCAAATACAACGCAATTATATTTTACAACTGGCGTCAATTCTGGCGTTTTTACTACGTATTTGAGGTGGGTTGGGGACCACGTATCGGCTACGAACGTATCTGTTTAGTTTGCTTTATCGTTTTAGTACGTATAACAACGTTCATCAATGCTTAAGTACGATTCTGTACGTATTGTGGCATTTTACTGCGTTCTTTAACCAATTTAAAATGCGTAGAGATAAGTTAAAAATTTTAAAAACTCAATCCGACACTGCGTTTTTTCAACATTTATTTACACATTCCTTAAAAAAAAAAAAAAAAAAAAAAGTGATTTACACATTCCTATTTTCGTTTACGTATCTCTACGCTTTGCCGCGTTTTATGGATTTTTTTTAGATTTCCAAATACGTAAAAGAACGTAGACGTGCGTATACGGGAAAACGCCGTTTTTTACGCCAGTGTGAGTGGGGCATTAGGATAATGATATCCATTGGCCACGTACACAGTGAATGGTATGGGTAACAAATATGCACACGTCCATATTATTAGTGTATTAAGGTTAACATACACATTTCAGTATTATTTTACACTTCTTATTGTAATTTGTCGGCTATTATCCTAATGTTTTGCTTAATTTAGCATCCGATAGTGACAATTACCAGACCTATTGTGCCTTTGTCCATCCCATCCTTAAGGCTGCAAGTTGATAATAGTAATTTCCTGCTTATACACATTCCTGATTCGAGTAAATCTATCCCCGTAGCAACAATTAAGAGTTGTCGATGAGGCTCTATTTAATGTACCACGTGGAAGTGAGAGAGAAACAAAACAACCCTCTCCTAAACAATATGTGTGATTTCTTCATTCGAAAGTTAGGACATTGATGTGTGATTTCTTCGTGATTTCTTCGTTAGTGAGCGCAACACGTACGCCTCGCAAACATACTCTCCTAAACAATATGTTTATCCATTGGGACTGGGAAATTGAGGTCCTCTTGTTCCGCAGCTGGAGAAAGGTAGGTATTGTTCAGGTTTGGAGCCTGTTGTGGGAGGAAAGGCTCATGAAGAAGAATGAAATGGAAGAAATTTATAAAGAGTGATAAAAAAACTTGGATAAAATTCTGGAAAAATATCCCTTGGTTGGATAGCATGATTTTAAAGGCATATCCTGCAATTCACAGTGGCGCCACCTGGTGGTTTTAAAATAATGCCAATTATTAGTCAAAATTGTTTATTGGGATTCCACATGAGTAAATTTAACATTTTGTCCAGTTTATCCAGTCTTAATCGCTCAAATAGTCCAATTTACATTTGCTTGATTTACATAGGAAATGTACTGAAAAACGGGGTTTTCTTCAATTCTTTCAAAAATAAGGACGGTGACCTATGATTTTTAAAACCTAAGTAAGTAGTACTATACATGTACCATAACCTGTGAAAATCTGAGGAAAATCACATGGGTTTTACTATGTGAAAATATACATTTTAGAATTTCTATATATTCTAATATAAAATGATCATAATATTGATCTGTAAATCAAAAACTAGCACGGTGAGCCCCGATTTTTAAGTTAAATATGTGTTCCACAACACATGGAGACTATCATATCAAATTTTCAGGAAAATGACATGGGTTTTGATTTTCAAGACAAATTGTCCGATATGCCTTTAAGTCTGTCTCCATGTGTCTCATGATTCAAGACAATGGAGGTGGCTCCTTCAATGCTATGTTCTGTAATAATAAAAAGGTTTAAAACTTTCTATTGGCAAAGTCTATGTGGGTCGCTCCAGGCATGACTTTTTGGAAGGAAACAGCTGGTCATAAGTGACTTTTCGATAAAGAATGGGCAGTTTTATATAAAAGCGCCTACCGGGCTACAGGGAAACAAAGTTACAATCCTTATTTTTCAAGATAATTAGTAGAAACCAAACGAGAGTTAGCCTTGTCAATGTTTATGCCACGATGGGCAGGTTGTGTATTACTACACGAGGCGTTAGCGGAGTTTAGTGAGTAGCAGACCTGACCAGAGTGGTATGAACATTGACAAGGCTAACTCGAGTTCAGTTTCGTATTTATCCTACCCCATCTCACCGATATACAGAGAATATTTGTAATTATCCATGTTAGTAGTTATCAATGCTGCCGGATCTACTTTCGTTATCTCGTCCCTGATTGGTCCGTTTTTTTATTCACCTCGGTGCATAAATAACACTTTATCCAACGCTCTGTCAAATACATTGAGTCAATGTTAAACCTATGGCGTTTTTTATTAGGGGTAGGATAATCCATAATGTTGTTCCGACAAATCAATTTCTGTTTAAAATCAGGGTTTTATCTTCACCTGAATGTACCTACTACAATGATACTAATTCATCAATTCATTTCTTTGTAGAATGTCCTAAGGTTCACTCCCCCTCACATCATCCTGGTTTTATAACTGTGTCTTGTACCCAAACACGTGAAATTTCTGTTTTGTAATCCTTGTATGTATGTATCTGCCCTATTTTATTTTTTCTTTGGGGCTGCCTTGTCCCTGAGGGACCTCCTCCAAATTTGTGTGCTTAATACTGAATATGGTGTGGTGGATGAGGCATGTATCGATACGTTACCACGAAATATTTTTCCCGCAACGCTTTTTTTAATTTTTTATTTATGAAACAATCATCTCTCAGGCCGGGTTATACATAGAATATGACAGGTAATGATGATAATGTATGATGTTGGATGCCAGTAAATATGTCATAAGCTTCCAAGCTTAAGTATATAGCAACACTTATAGAAATCGTACGACAACTTTTTTGAAATTCTCAACATTAAGTTGTTCTTGAACAGTCGCGGGTAGAGCTTCCCACATTTTTGCTCCTCGGTAATACGGGGAGTTTAATACGAAGCTACTCTTAGTCTGAGCCATACAAAAGCGTGTTTTACTTGATGCTCGCGTATTTCGAGCTGGTACAACAGTCCAAGTTTCGTTGAAACGGTTTTTAAACATATGCACTAACAACAGTTTTTTGCGCCTTTTCCACAAAGAGTCTAGTTTGCATTCACTTTCAAGTTCTCTAAAGCTGGTAAATCTGTTATAAGTATTTAACGCTCGGCGAAATCCGAACGGGGAAAAGATTGTCAACATAATATTGAATATGGACTTGGAAGTCAAGATTCTCTTTTTTTTTTAAATTATGCAGACGAAAGAACCATTTTACTGGACCAGGGGAGGTCTCACATTAACTAAATTAGATATACATTTCTTTTTTTTCAAGGTGGCATCGGCTGTGGTAAGAAGTGTATATGCCACGTATTATTAATTAAATTAGATATACAAAAAGGGATTTGTCTCCCCCAGAAGAATATAAGCAACCATTAAATGGCCTAAGGGACTGAATTAGAACCTTTAAGATTGTCATATGTATTTTAATAGGCCTTTTTCCACCGGGCGGTGTCGCACGTTATCTGGTTGGTTACGCAATGCCTGCAGCCAAACAAGCCTCTGGCAACGTATTCTTTAGCATTGGATCTATCAGTATATGAGTGTAATACGTTCATAAGAACCATGTATCTCATATTCAGAGAAATAATATTGATTTTATCGTATTCTATGGTATTCCAGCTCCAATTTGATGTAGCATACATGCATATCACTTCAATGATACTTCAGATATACCTTAGATAACCCAGGGACACCGAAACTGCATACACACTAATACATTGGCAGGCCTAGCTATAATGTGCTTATCTTTTTCCAAGATAAAACCAAGATAATTATCAACTTTGAAGTTTAGACAGCCCAGACCTGGTGTTACAATACCTTAGTTTGTTCCAGCAATTTAATCTGTCAAAAAACAACACTCCTGCAATCACATCCACCGTTCACACTCTAGGTGTGATTCCTGTATGTCTCTATATGAATACCGCCAGACTCGCGGTGTTTGTCCGAGCGGCCGCGTAACTAGACAGTGGGCCGTTAGGTGGCGCTGAACGGCAACACCTGTATTAGCTGATTGTTGATGCCGTAACTGATTCTCTTGTTCGTTGAGGTTTTCTAGATTTTATGCCTCTTGCACCTGATTGTTTACCTTTCTAGATATAAAGTTGTTTATTCAAAAATAAAAAAAGAGTTGTCGGTGATGTAGATTTAACGCCACATTCAAGGCGAGATAATATAATTCTATCGTAAAACCCCGGTCATAAGCCGACCCCTGATTTTTTATACACATGAATTACTATGCAATTCAAATGAAAAAAAAATTTGCGGACAAAGACGCCAAGGCGCCACAGTCCAAAATTAATTTAGGACCACTATTGAAGTAAGTTGTTTTAATGAATATTTGGTTGATTTTGCTCGGATGTTGCCGTGGGTGTTTGAGATGACCTTGAGTTGACATTGACTGACCTTGACATAGCCGTCCTTGGAGCTGGTGGCGAACATCTGACCGTTGTGTGAGAAGCTGATGTGTAGAACTTGATCTCGGTGGTCACGTAACACTTCACTCTCAATCTACATCAAGCAAATAGTTCATTTTCAATTCAAACATCATACTGGGTATTTTCACAATAGTATGGAATATAACTTTCTCATTGATGAAACTACAAACCATTCAAGTTAGATTTTCTTCTAAGATCTCGTATTAAGAAAATTAGATTTTCTTATTACGATCTTCTATTGCCAAATAGTATAGACTAAAGATTTTGCTATCTCCACATCTAATTTTTTTTTCATTTGCAATTTTTAAACAGATTTTTTGTTGCCGACTAGTGGAGACTACAGGTTTTGCTATGTCCACATATGATTTTTTTTAATTTGCATTTTTTAAACAGATTTTCTGTTGCTGACTAGTGTAAACTATGGGTTTGGTTTTGTCCACATTTCTGTTATTCGCAATTTAAAAAAAAAATCTAGTTCTGACTAGAGTAGGCTGCAGGTTTTGTAACGTCTACATTTAATTCAGAAATTTGCATTTTGAAGATATATGTGTGACTTTTGACTGCTGAATCTTGTCTCAACCATGAAGTGCCAAAATCCTTCAATATTCTGTAAAGTATTAAACATGAGACCAAGATACAGACAATGGTATGTCTGAGAAAACAGAGACACTGTGTTATATCGAGACACAGCTCTAGATGGATTATTCTTAGGATAAATATGGAAAATATGGAAAGGACTATTAATACCGGCATGGTAACTAACATTGGAAGATCTACCGTAAGGTAAAAATGTTTGAGTCAATAATAAAAAAAAAAAAACTAGTCAAATTTAGTTGTCCAAGTTGTTTAGGTTTAAATATCAATACTAAAATGAAAAAAGAAAAGACCACAGTTAAGTAAATGCTAGGACCTATTCACACTACCGACTGGAATGTACCACATATATAAGAGAAGAGACAAACTTGCTCATTAAAAAAAAAATATATATATATATATAAATCTTTATAAAAAAACAAAACAAAAAGAGGTAAGAGAAAAATAAATTGCTCATAATTTTTTTTAATTTTTAATTTTTATGTTTTTTTAAATAAAATAAAAGAGAGACCATTTCATCCTATGAGCAGAGTTTTGAATTAAAAAGGAGACAAACCTGAGGTGTGTGGTAGTAGAGTCGTTTAAACTCCTGGAGCCAGGAGAGTTTGCCCGGTGCCATGGGGATGTGCGTGTCGATGTGCCAGGTACGGTACAGGAGGTCCTTCCACAGGTACTCGTCCATAGCCACACGGTGCCACACCTTACACACCTGGGAACCAACAACAAAATATAATCAAATTTTGGACGAAACATTTCCTCCCATAAAACTCTTTAAGTGACCATTTATTATTTGCGTTAGGGGAATGGGGCGGCGGTGCAGTTTAAACTGGCGCCCACTTACTCCCCCTACATGGTGGCCCGCTACCGACTGTCGCGTCTCTACCGGCCCGACATGCCGCCTGCCGAGCGTGCCGACCACCTCGCAGCCTTCCTCAACCAAGTCGCCTCTAAGATCCGGTACACCTGACAGGTAGAGCAGCACCCTGCTAATACCCGCTACAGTGGGACTCTAACCCACAAAGTCCTACAATCTTGGGGTTACAAGCCCAGTGGTCTTAACCACTGAGCTCCCCAGCCCACATGAATGTCACCATAACCATGCCATACTCGTGACAATGACATCAAAGTGACATTACTATCATAATCTCCTTGGTACATTTGTTTAATAACAAAATAAGCACTTGAACTTGCCAAACCATGGTTCTTCGTAAAAATAAACACCTGGACAAGCATTTATACATTTGTAGGATAATCCTGCTTTCAACCAAAACAGCATAATACAAAAGCTACTGGGAGCAAAAGGCATGTTCATCACTGATGAATGAGCATGCAATTATAAATGAAAAACAGCTAAACGGTTTGGATTACATTCAGTCTATGGATAAGTTTCTGTAACCCCCTAGACTGGCTCCAGTCCTTGCATCATTTGTCTACCCTCCTCACTGGGATACAGGGACTGGTTCAATCGGTAATGGTGTTGGATTTCTGGCGCTGTTGAGGATATCTGCTGGGAGATTCATACCTTTTCTCTTTGATCTCAATTGAGTCACAGTCAGGAGCAGGCGAAATTTATTGCAATGACAACACAGGCGGCCAGGGAACTGGAGGAGGGGAGGGGGAGGGGCAGGTTTGGTTATGGTTTGGGGCCATAAACAGGAGATTCTGTTCATAGTGGACAAGTCTTTGATTCATGGGCCAGTCAGAGAAGGATACATACTACAACAAACTTTATTCTAATTGTGTTTAATTATTTAATGAATGTGTTTGATCACGGGGCTTTGCTGGAAGTCGAGCTCCTTTCCCACCACGTTTTTCCGAACCACAGATTGCCGTCAGGTGATCCAACGGAACGGAAAAGTTACGCAATAATTATTTAATGAATGTTCATAATCAAAGACTTGCGCAAGTCTAGTAACCCCCTTGTACCCAGTCAACTTGCCATTTCTGGAACAGCCTGAGTCTAGAATCCAAACATATCAAACACCAGTTGAGGTATTTTGGTCTTGAGTTTGTTTGTTTGGGTAGTTTAACATCCAATATGTTCTATTAGACTTACTTTGGGTTTGACCAAATCTATGAGATAAATTTAGGTAGATATCTCACTCCTACACATTTACCTTTGAGCTTTGTTTACATCCCACACCACATAGACATGTCTTGAGTGATTGGTCTTGGTCAGCTGGACACGCTTCTAAGACCCTGAGACACTGGCACTCTGCTCCTTTCTCAATATCACAGTGAATAGCACACAGATAGTGAAGGGATAGTTTTCTTTTGCAGTATGGTGGAAGTCTATATGTGACCACTCTAACCTTTAGACAATGTATGATAGTTGGGGTCAGGGAAAAAAGTGGAAATATTTTTCATGCGTAATTGACTGCCTCAGAAAGACTGAGACAACATGGAAAACACACACAAAAAAAACCAAAAAGATTTTGTTTATTGGCTATGAAATAGGTTTGGGGAACGTGGTGGACTTTGAACTCTTGTATATTGGTGTGAATGAAGTCCAATTTATTCTCTCTTTGTTTTACACAAGAAAAAGAAGTTCATAAACTGAAAATGAAAACAAGGAATTCCTTGGAAAAGAGGAAAACTACCGTCTCCGATAGAAAGTGCGAACACCCTCAAAAAAGGCATCAAGAGTTACCTGGAAACCAGTGTAGGCTCAGGTCTCAAGGCGCCTGAGTAGTTGCAAATTGTAAATACTTGTCCAGTCTGTCCACCTGTATTTGTCTAGTTAACTTGTTGCTTGTATGTGTCCTTTGGAAGATCGCTGCATATGTGCGAATAATGTTCGTCGTAAAACCTTGTTTATTAAAAAAAAAAAAATAGAAGTAAGTCTACCACTGCTAGGGATGATAGAGAAAGGTGGCTGTACACCACACCACAGAGAGATGGTATGAGAAGGACTGACCTTTGATATAGCAGTAAATCTACTACTGCTGGGGATAAAGGATAAAGGTGGCTGTACACAACACCACATAGACATGGTATGAGAAGGACTGGCCTTTGATATAGCAGTAAATCTACCACTGCTGGGAATAAAGGATAAAGGTGGCTGTACACCACACCACACAGACATGGTATGAGAAGGACTGGCCTTTGATATAGCAGTAAATCTACCACTGCTGGGGATAAAGGAAAAAGGTGGCTGTACACCACACCACACAGACATGGTATGAGAAGGACTGGCCTTTGATATAGCAGTAAATCTACCACTGTTGGAGATAAAGGATAAAGGTGGCTGTACACCACACCACACAGACATTTTTTTTAATTTTTTTTTAAGGTTTTTATTTAGACTGGAGGTTAGATTAGGTTCGGTTTACGATGAGAAGGACTGGCCTTTGATATAGCAGTAAATCTACCACTGCTGGGGGTGAAGGAGAAAAGTGGCTGTACACCACACCACAGAGACATGGTATGAGAAGGACTGGCCTTTGATATAGCAGTAAATCTACCACTGCTGGGGACGAAGGAGAAAAGTGGCTGTACACCACACCACAGAGACATGGTATGAGAAGGACTGGCCTTTGATATAGCAGTAAATTTACCACTGCTAGGGGTGAAGGAGAAAGGTTGCTGTACACCACACCACATAGACATGGTATGAGAAGGACTGGTCTTTGATATAGCAGTAAATCAACCACTGCTGGGGATGAAGGAGAAAGGTGGCTGTACACCACACCACACCACATAGACATGGTATGAGAAGGACTGGTCTTTGATATAGCAGTAAATCTACCACTGCTGGGGATAAAGGAGAAAAGTGGCTGCACACCACACCACATAGACATGGTATGAGAAGGACTGGCCTTTGATATAGCAGTAAATCTACCACTGCTGGGGATAAAGGAGAAAAGTGGCTGCACACCACATCAAGAGTTACCTGGATACCAGTGTAAACTCAGGTGTCGAGGTGTCTTGAGTGATTACCCAGGTCGTATGAGGACGTCAGGTAAGGGGGGGGGGGGTCAGATCTAAACAGCAATAAGCCTGACGTCCTATCATCCTATCTTTAGAAAATGGTCTCTAACCTGCTCTTAATTTTTTTTTAAACCTGCTCTAATGAGATAAATTCGACTATGTCCGTTTTATAATTCTTGTCTTCGTTTTATGTGATAGGAATTCCGTCTTTCAATTTCCGCTGAAGACTTCAAACATTAATTTGCTACGCCAAGATAACGAGATTTAATGAATGGACCACCCAGGCGGATTGTCATTAGCATCTGATTAATTATGGATAGGAGAGAAGAATCAATCTGCTTTATCAGGAACTGCAGGTAAGACCACATGACGGAAATATCAGAAGGCACATAGAGCTTCTGTCATGGAAACCGCCATTTCAAAAGAAAATTGTATTTTGTTCATGTTCTTTATTTTTATTACCCACCAAATACGGAGTCTCCAGACTAAGCCTATGGAGCCTACGGATCGCTACTGAGTAGAATACGGACCTCCGGAATCTCCTAGGAGAATACGGCTTTTTCAGCCACCTGACGGACATTATAGGAACTGATTCATGCAAACAAAGCACGGCGCTAGGGTCTAATTTCTAATTATATACAAGATTTTTTTTCCTAATAATTAATCGAAAGGCGAGTAATAAATACAACATTACCATGGTTTTGATCTGGGTGTCCGTATTCTCCTTGTAGTTGATACTACGTAATACTCCTCACTATCGCTCGGAGTTTTACTATGCGTCAACTACGCGGAGAATATGGCCACTCAGATCGAAATCATGGTAATATTGTGTATATACTGCTCACAATCATTCTACCGTAAATCCCCGCTTATAAGCCGATTTATTTAGGTGTTTTTTTTTTAAATTGGCTTATAAATTGTTTCCAAATTCGGGGATCGGCTTATAAACAGTTTTTTTCAAAAATTTATTATGGAAAAACCCTAAAATTAATATTGGTCCAAAAGTTCATTGAAATGTTCATTGAAATAATACATATATACCATCATAAACGTTATGATAATATATGGTATAAATACGACCCAAAATTATACAACAAGAGCTAAGTGTGCATTATCAAATAGAAATATTGGCCTTTAAAGACCAAATGAGCAGGTGGACACCTTTAAAACTCAATAGAGTTCTAAGGTCAAAGTTAGTTACTATGATAAAAAGGAAGGATGGATGGATGGATGGATGGATGGATGGATGATGGATGGATGGATGGAGGGAGGGAGGGAGGGAGAGGAGGGAGAGGAGGGAGGGAGGGAGGGAGGGAGGAGGGAGGGAGGGAGGGAGGGAGGGAGGGAGGGAGGGAGGGAGGGAGGGAGGGAGGGAGGGAGGGAGGGAGGGAGGAGGGAGGGAGGGAGGGAGGGAGGGCATCCATGAATAGGGAAGGGCCTGCATTGATTGGATATTTAAAGCCCTAAAGGCCTGTGAACTCAGCAGGTCATGGCTCAATGCACACATATATTTAGCTACCTGTAGAGGATTTGAATTGGCCTTCTGCAATTCTTTGAGTACATAGGAAAAGTTTTTAGATAGGTTCATGGTGATAGCTTCATGGATGAGTGCACACAGACCTGCCTGCATGCTCCCTAGCCATGTGGGGGACAAAACTGTGTTTCTATGTACACCAATAAAGTAGGTCAAGCCAATATCTGGTGGTAAATTATATTGCAAATAATTTTACAAACCAATATCATTTGACTAGGTCTTGACTGATTCCTAGAACAAAGTTATGAACCATTTTGCAGGGATGAAATTCGGGACTGATGAAAAAGTCGGAAACAAAAACACAAAAAAAACTGGGGCGCCCCCCCCCCCCCCCGACCCCCCCGTGCCGTCAAACAAAATTTCGGCACTTGACGGAACTCTGACGGCAGTGTCAACGGCCCTTGGCGCGTTTAAATGCCGCCAAAGTACTGACTGTAGGTTTATACGCCGTTGGTGAGAGCCTGCTGCCCGAATTTCTTGGAATTTAGTTGTATTTTATGATTTTCATACTTTGTTAATGATTATATTTCAAGATGCAGAAATTTCTGATTTCCGTCAATTGTCGGCAAACTTGCATCCCTGATTTTGACTTCTATTGGTTTGTAAATATCCTGAATAAACCATCCACTCATACACCTGCTGCCTCCCCCCCTCACATTATGAGATTTAGAAGAAATACATGAATAGCACATCAAATATGTATTTTACCTAAATAATGACACTTCCTAGGGTGTAAGCAACTGTCAGTGCCACTTGTAGAGAAGTTAAATGTTACACTAATGTTCACTATCAATCAATATTGAGTAAACATCTGTTTGAGTATGCCAATTTCACCCAAACCCCCCCCCCCCCCCCCCACTTTTAACAAATACTTGAATATCTCAGCAAATATAGAATCTACCTAGAAAAATCCACTTCCTAGCACCTACTGTTTTTTGTTCTCTTTCAAATGAAGCATATTATATTATGATTAAACCAGATTTACAGTTAGAAATATGTCCATAAAGGAGTTCTTAAAAATGGACCTGTGACTCATAAAGTCCCCCCCAACTGAGTTCTCTTTTTTCTGAAAATCCATGTCAAAATACTAAATACTAAAACTGTAAGATATTGTATGGCCATTAAACCTTCTGTCCAAAACAGAAACCATATTCCTATCTCTACTTAGTGAGCTATAAAAAGCAAAAATGTGGTCAGGTTGCCTAGTGAGTTTACAAGCATGTGTACTACAGAAGGCTATAGCCATAACCTAAAGACCAACCTTCCACCTGCTAATAAGTTATGAGTGAGTGGGGAATGATGGGCCAGGACCTCAGGGGTGGAGGGTCAGCTTTTATCTCACCCCTGGTACAAGCTTCGCCATAGAAATAACATTAGGAAAAAATACTCAACGATCACCCCCATAAAGTGACAATACTACGCCACGGTCGTGGCGTAGTGAATTCGCTAGGTATATTCGAGCTATTCTGATATTCTGATACTATCTAACATCATAGAAAGGGGTAAGATAAATCCAGAACGGCACTCGAATCGTAAAATAGACAATACTCCACTCGTTTGGATGTGCCATAATCGTCACTCGGCTTCGCCTCGATGACGATGCGGTCACATCCAAACTCGTGGAGTATTGTCTATTTATACGATTCTCGATGCAGTTCTATATAATTATTACCCACCAAATACGTAGTGTCCATAGGACCCCAAAGTATGGAATCGACTTATAACTGGGGGTTTCCTAAGGTTGAAATGCCCCAGAATCGGCTCATAGCATTTTGCTGAAGTGGGGAGTCGGCTTATAAGCGGGGTCGGCTTATAACTGGGGTTTACGATATATTGAGTGAACAGTTCCATAAACTTACATCATAACTGGATAACTACATGAATCAGCAAGTAGTTATTACAACAACAAAAAGAAGAAAAAGAATAGTAATATGGCGCAAGACTCTATCTAGCGAATCATTGTATACCTGTGGTAGTATATCCTACACATACGGCCCACTCCTACCCATGTCATATTTATATCCGTACGACACCTAGGTGACATATGGGGTATGTATGTGGTGTACGGGGAATGTACGGCGGAGAAATCCAAAAACTCGCCAAGAAGCAAAGTTAAAAATTGGATATTTTAAGGTATACAATAATACGAAAACAGGCATACTGTGTCTGTACGTGATGAATACTTGGTAAAATTGACGATAAAACAAACCTCTGCGTTTTATCATCAATTTTACCGCGTATTTATCACGTACAGCCACAGTAACCCTGTTTCTGTATATTACTCCACAATAGTATTTTTTGTTGAAATTGTCCTGGATATAACACCTTCATTCACAGTATGATTGATATCATAGTTTTTTGGGTTTTTTTAATATTTAATAACGGATAATAAACGTACCTGAGAGGCATTGAGCAGGATCCGCGTGGGAAGGTAGGAGAAGACGTGCAGCAGGACGGAGTCAGGGATGAGCTGCCACAGGCTGCAGCCCTCCTCCTGGGTTGTCATTACGTTCGGCATCCTGACGCTATCTGCACAGGGAAATAAGGAGACACGCCATGAAACAATTACCAGCAGGACATCATGATATTGTTTTGAACACACACACTATAATAGAAACGTGGCGTCCCTGGCCAATCCATGTATGCCTTGCTTTTGTTCTAGTTTTATTACCCACCTGATACGGAGTCTCCATACTAAGCCTATGTAGCTTACAGATCGCTACTGAGTAGGATACGGAGCTGCGTACCCTCCTAGGAGGATACAGATTTTTGAGATGAAAGTAGTCCCATTGAGATGAAAGTAGTCCCAAACATAACTTCTTAACTATGTTGAAAAGTTTTCTTAAATCTAAAAATAAGTGAGTAATAAATACAACACTACCATGATTTCGATCTGTGTGGCCGTATTCTCCTTGTAGTTGACGCGTAGTTATACTCCTCGCTATCGCTCGGAGTATTACTACGCGTCAACTACGCGGAGACCACGGCCACTCAGATCGAAATCATGGTAATATTGTGTATTTATCCGTCAGATTTGGTTGTCTGGTTGGTTTGATTTAAGTCCAGTTAACCATTGCAGGTTCTCACCAGACTTTCTCAAGGTTCTTTTACACCACAAGGGTGGTGATCGAATCTATGAAATGAATTTAGGTAGAAACCTCACCCCTACACATTTACCAAGGTGAGAGTGCTTTTCCTTCCCACACCACATAGACATGGTATAAGAAGGATTGGCCTTTGATATAGCAGTAAATCTACCACTGCTTGGGGTGAAGGAGAAAAGTGGCTGCAGTGGGACTCCAATCAACAAAGTCCAGTGCTCTTTACTACAGAGCTAACTCCCCACCCCAGTCGCATTTGTTATGCTTGCGTGCAAGCATTTCCGGTCTGCACCACGAGGAGGCGAGGTGACCAAGTGGGTGAACAGATTGGTAATTGCTGTCCACCCCAGCAGACCATCCGTCAGATGGTGCCACTTTCACACCTGTTGGTTTCACATTTTAATCACCAGATGGTGCACGAAACACAAGCATGTCTGATTATCTGACTGACTGAGGAGGTCCAAGGATTGTCTGACTGACTAGTTTAGGCATTCGCCATTACATATTGGTTCCAACGCAACAATGTGACCAAGGGGATCAATTTAAGATGAATGTTAAAGAAGAAATCCATAATATAATAAATCTTTAAAGTTCAGCGGAGAATTTGTCAAATAAATGAAGGTCAGAAGACCAGAATATGTATATAGTTTGTACATATGATCAAAATGATATTGAACTTTATCAAATTTGTTAGGCTTGTTCAACATCAAAACTCTTTGAACGCAAAAAAGCAGTGCTAGGGTTATAAGTCATCCTAGATAGGATGACTGATCCCACTTTAGGCTAAATCTAAGAAAATGGAATATAGAAAAAGAAAAGAATCTGACTGGTTGTCTATAGGGCATAAAGCTATTGTGTTATGTAGTCGAGCAATGGATCTTGATAAAAAAAAAGAAGTTTGTTTGCCATAAAAGGGTTTTCGCCTCGTCTTATGATTATCTCGTCTTAGATTTTTTTTTCTTTTTCCTTCATTTAAACCCCCAGTCAGTGTCAGCTCACCGTTCAAAACCACCATAACCGTCGATGACAGCCCAATTAAGAGAAATAACGGCATCTCAGCAGCACAAGCCCTCTCGAACATCCGCAACAAAATCGAGAAAACCAAGAACACTGCAACCAAGTCAATACTATTGAACGACCCTACCATAAGAAAACGCACCACCCCTGTGTTAATCACAGATCGACCCCGAAAACAGCATAAAACTGACGAAATGGGACCACGCCCACTTCCGCCGACACCGACACCTACCATGCCAAAAAACGATGACAACAACACCACTATATGCAGCAGTTCCGATACAGATAGTTCAGACGAAATGACAAGCACCACCAGTACATCAACGAACAACAGTGTCAACAGCCCCAAGCCAACAACATCCAAGTCTAACCTAAAATTCGTCAAAACACCCACGCTTCAGGAAATACTAGACATAGACCTACATCTAGAAGACATCTCAGATGATGACAAAAGCGCCACCTCTACCAGAAGTATCAACACCAACCCAGGGAAAATCAACCCTGAAACTAAGAACATTGTGGGAACCACCAATACGAACTACATAGAACCATATGTACCATCAACAAGTAAACCAGTACTAATGACCACCTCCTACATACCCAGCCCCATCAAACAACACCAACCGAGACGTACCGTACCCACAAACGAACTAATGCTTGACCTGTACCACGTCATCAGGAAGATGGATCAGGAAGTGGGGAAAGACATGCTTGATAGCATGAAACGAAACAACTTATATCCACGAAAGTAGACACATCATGCTTGCATAAATGAAAAAATCATCACGACGACCACTGCTTTCAAATGGACTTTTAAATTGAACCAAACCAATTGTCATCACTATTACTGTTATCCAGTTAGAAGATTTTACATAAACGTTACACAGTTGTATTATCATTATAACTTATCAATAATAAATACATGTCCAATAGACTGTACACTATAATCAACACTAAGTAATCAATTACAACTAACCCAATTAATTATATAATGTCACAAAACCAGGTTATAACCTACCCATGTTATGAGATACTACCTACCCATATCAATCAATTTACTCTGTATCTGATCGGATACCACTTGATTATCTATTTATAGTAACAAATGACCTTGACCCTCATGGTCCAACAGGAAGTTAAGAAACATACCTGAATCTCAAAATGGCACTTAACCAAAGCTAAACGAAATTTGTATCATCACCTGATTAAGTATCATAAATTGATACGAAACGTCGTGTTCACCGCTGATACCACATACCATACCACCATTGTCATCTTGGTTGCAATACATCATTTTTTAAGAAATCAACTGTGTCTGGTTTTTTGTGTCCTTTTCACTTTATTTTCCTTTATCTATACTGGATCCATTTTAGGCTCGCAGGCCTGTCTTCCTTCTGGCCAGTCCTATTTCACAATTTGGTCTTTCGTCCACTTATTTCGTATCTTAGCAGCACTGATTATGACAGCATAGAATAGTGGTTGACCCCCGACTTCAGTGGCAATATATTACAATTCGAGAGAACACTTGAACCATCGCTAATGTTTAAAAAAATTACACGTATTTACATCACAAGGGCCAAAGCTCCAACTATCCTCTGTTTTTCATGTGATTACATTTGAAAAGTTTTAATTTTGAAATTATTCCATGGCCACTAGGGTTAAACTATTGCAATGTCTTCCCCAAATACAAACCAGAATATAACAGTTACAATTATTGTCCTAGGTCTGCTAGGGGGGGGGGGGGGGTCAATTGGTAGAGTTTGTATGACATTTGATGACAGTCGCCCTCAGAATTGTCTATTTCTAAGGGATCACCCATTAAATCTTTCTCCCCCCCCCCCCCCCCCCCCCCCACCCACCACCACTTTATAGCTGGTGGTCATCACCAAGATGTCCACTTGACTACTCCTGTTCAAGCCCACCTGGACTTTGCTGCCATTTCTCCCTGTGTCTTTCCCTCAAGTTCACAGTATACATCGTTTCACTCTCAACCTTGATAAGTCAATTCTAGACTAAGTTCTGATATAGAATTGAAGGGGTGGCATGACTAAGCACACAGCCCATCGGTCACTCCCCGAAAATGGAAGCTTGCTGGAAACTGTTCAGTGATTATCACGGCTTAGACTTGCTGAAGTCTTTGATTATGAACATTTATTAATTGATTGAACACAATCAAAGTTAAGTTCATTATAGTATGTATCCTTCTCTGACTGGCCCCTGTATCAAAGACTTGTCCACTATGAACAGAATCTCCTGTATATGTCCCCCTAGACTTGCTCAAGCCTTTGATTATGAACATTCAATAAATGATTAATCGCAATCAGAATAAAGTTCATTAAAGTATGTTTCCTTCTCTGACCGGCCCATGAATCAAAGACTTGTCCACTATGAACAGAATCTCCTGTTTCTGGCCCCAAACTGCCTGTGTTATCATAGCAATAAATTTCGCCTTCTTCTGACTGTGGCCTGATAAAGATCAAAGAGAAAAGGTATCAATCTCCCAGCAGATATCCTCACCAGTAGGCAGGATATCTGTACGGAGAGTGTTGGAAATACTGGCGCTATAGACCCTCTTCACACTGGCGCCATCTTGTTATTACGGCGACCGTCGCGCCACGCTTATGTGCAAGAGGTGAATACAGCCCCAGAAATCCAACACCATTACTGATTGTACCAGTCCCTGTATCCCAGTGAGGAGGGCAGCCATAGGATGTAGGGATTGGAGCCAGTCTAATGTCCCCCTAGTCGCTCCCTGTTACCCTACACCTCCTCCTATCCCTACTCCAGTTTTCTGGCATGACTGTGACCCGGTTGAGATCAAAGTGAGAGGCAGGATCTCCTAACAGATATCCTGATTAGCAGCCAGGATATCTGTATGGAGAGTGTTGGAAATAATGGAGCTAAACAGCGCCAGCAATCCAACACCATTACCGATTGTACCAGTCCCTGTGTTTCGGCGAGGAGGGTAGCCATAGGATGCAGGGACTGAAGCCAGTCTAATCACGACTATGAAACGTGATGCGGTGAAAACGATCACTATCAGTGGCTGTCACAACTACAAAACACCACCTTTCTTGGTTATGCTGATTGATAATTTCACCGTATACCGGTACTTTTGACATACAGAGACAGTAAGCCAGTTTCCATATACTAGTGAAAAAATTCATATTCGTCGGCCCGAAATTTTTGGTTCCGGTCCTTGGAAAAAAAAAAAAATTTCAGTGGTTTGTGAAAGGTCTATGCCGCGTCACTACATATTCAGTTTCCATATACTAGTCTAACCCACAGTGATATAGAACGATGACATTAGTTTTTCCTCTACTGAAGAGAATCAAGAAAAATATTATTTTTAATTATTTCAATTTTGTACTTATAATATAATTATAACACATAAAAAAATGCCTGGAGGCATCTTCAGGTCCTAGTCCTACACAGGGATGCTTCCAGACTTCTTTCAGGCTGAATGAGTTAATTCAAAATAAATTAGAATATTTCAGTCTCAATATGCCATTTCTGTGACGACACCATCTGTATTAAAGTATGTAGGTCATTTAGAGCCGTTATCATTAGATTAGATATGAACACAATGAAGGAGGACATGACAAGTTACGCAATTTGATATGATAATATCACTGTCTAGAGCTGAAGACTATATACTTTTTCCACTTCTGAAAATACTATCGTGACTAGCAAGAGTCTGTCAATAAAAGAGAATGAATCCTGGTATTTCAAATTAACAACGCAATTTTAAAGTTCAGAATTGAATTTCTTTTGAGAATACTGAAAAATAATATACGAAGAAACCAATAACTACATACAGGTATAGATCTATAGCATACTTAAAATACACTGGTATCAATATTGGAGTCATTTTCCTGAATAATACTTGGATGGTGAATACTGAGAGGGTGAATAATCTTTACTTATTTAAATAGAATAAATTAATTAACCGACTCAAGTGTCTGTCTTTGATGATCTAATATGATACATTTCCATCCCATTCCGTTTAATGTTAAATGCAATATATGTTTTTACAGACAAATGTACTATTTATATATAAGTCTATAGCTCATACATGTATTTGTTAAACTTGACAAATGAAGGCCTAGGCTAAGGGGTAGGGGTACCTACTCTAGAAGTTGAACTAGTATACTGTGTCTATAGTATAATTAACCTGTCGTATACACATACAAATGATGACAATAGGACTGCCTCCCGGAGTTCCTGTCAAAAACAGTTTTTAATATAAACATACACAGGCACGATAGCAACAGGCCAATAACACATGAATTAACATACTAACTATGTACTTAACATGCTTCCTGCAAAACTCATCCTTCATCAAGGCTCTTGACAAGTGCCAAAGCGTCACTGACTCCATTTGTGTTGTTACAAATGTGTTCCCCGTTCCGATCATGTTAGATTCAATTCAAAAGCCTAATGTTTGACGAGTGATTTGACAGCAGAATCTAAATTGTTACATTTACCAGCATACCCATCACCATTACAGTGCCTCAATAAATCGTAGGTATTGCAACAGCTCAAAGTCAAAGTACCGCTGAAAGAAAAGCAAATGAGTGAAACACAGCAATCGAGACGTTTCGTAAGTATGAAGGTATCTCAAGCGTAGAGACGGATAGCAAGAAGTGATACTAGCCTGTGTGTATCTACGTATCAAGGATTTGATGGTGTATGTCCTCTCCCATCGACATTGTGGAACATGTAAACCACAGAAGTGCAGGGGTTGTTGATAGATCGTTGTTGAGTGACTGTCAAAGTGTCAGAATACGGGAAGATTGACTGCTGACTATGTTTGTCAATACAGGCCGAGTCACGTGTTTTCCTCACGTGACTCGGTGTCCGGCCTTGACACCAGACGGCGCTGCTACCGTGCCACTCTCCAAGCAGATTCTTTGTAACGTTGTGGAGAGTGTATGTATTTCCCCCCTGGTTCGCCGGGTAACCGCTAGAAGGCTCGGTGGAGATATGTTCGTGGAAGAACGACACAGGCGGGAATCTAGAATTGCCACTGTTGGTCTCACTCCTTACCTGACTCATGTTCACGCTTGACTGCATGTTCTCATGAAACGCAAACTATCACTGTGGTCTACCCTCCTAGTGAAACGGCCCCCTGATTTACAAGTTCTAGAGAGATTTGTTGTTCTGATGTATTACTGGTCAAGTACCACTACTTCAATAGATGCAGCAAGGTCAGATCTGTTTACAAGAAAGCAGAGGGCGTATGAGAAAACCTCACCAACAGGAGATGCACTAAAGGAACATGCCAAACATGCTGCATTCCAAGCAGGTCATATCTGGGGGCAGTCCATAGTTCATCAGCCAGAACTTCAATGTCCTTTCCATTGGGGATGGTTGAAAGATTGTTGTTGGTTGTAACAAATGGAAAATTGCCTGGACTTCTTTGAAACCTATTTTTATAAGCTGTCGTGAATTGACAAAGTGTGGATGTAAGATAAAATGTGGTGGAGGACGGTGCAAGTGCACAAAGGTTGGAACTGGCTGTTCTCAGTCCCAGATGCAGTTGCCCTTGTGAGATTTAGTAAGGAACAATAAAGGAACTTTAATGAACAGCCATGCCAAAGAAATTGATATTCAAATGGTTTATTAAACTGCAGAAATATATCTGAGTCTGGCCTCTAGCGGTATTCACTGGCACTAGCACCCAGCTCCATATTTGTGCTATTGCCGTGGGCACTTGGCATGAGAGGGTTAATTTTATAGTAAGGGGTGAAGCTAGAGCTATTCAATTAAATGACTTCTTTTGTGACTGAAATAATCAGCAATGAATAGCCCTGTTAGCTAAAGCAGTCAATTCATCATTACAAGACAATATCTGCAATATTCCTCGAAAAAGCATAAAAACAAATGATTTGCATTATTACCCAAAGAGGGGAATGGGCCCTATCTCATATTATATCGGTCAACAGTGTAATATTTTTGTATTTCTGCCCCAAACTCAGTATTATCAAGGCAATAAATCTAAAGTACTTCATCAAATTTAACTTGTTCAGTGATATGAGAGCAAAACCATATTATAAGTTTATTATCAGAGACTCATTTGGTGAGCATCTTGAAAATGGCTACCATATTGAATTTTTTTTCTTTAACATGAAAAAGTGATCTGCAAGGAACACTCATGCCAATTTTTCATAATTATATCACAATTTGCACCATGGTTTCTGAGCAAATAACATAACTGAGGCGCATCTGGCGGCTTTCTCGAAAAATGGCTGCCATATTGAATTTTTTTTTTGTGGCCAGCACTTTTTTTCTGAAAAAGTAACCTATAAGGAATACTCATACCAAATTTCATGCTTTTATCACAAAAGGCATGATTCGACCTGTCACAAATCTTGTGTATAATGTGGGGATTAGATCAGTGGATAACTCAGATGCAGTCTACATTTCAAGTTCGCCAGCATTGACTGTTTATTACAATAGTACCCCAGATACACTGTAGGGGGCGCCCTGGTGCTGGATAACGTTTTAGAGGCGCTACACAACATCTCCCTTTTTTTTCAAAACTTTCTTTAACAAGAGTCTTTATGTTTCTCTCAAATAAGTCTTACTTCAGATAGGGAGTTTTTTTATCTCTAACTTTTACTACTACTTTGAAATGTCTTTAGAATGTCTATATGAGTCTCAATGTTAATCATCTGTAAGAGAATATTTATAGTAGCAACACAACATGAACAAAACATATCCTGCGAATAAGGAGTAGACTTCTCCCTTTCGCGCCTTGTCCCGGGCATTATTCTTAGCCCATGTCGGGGGACAAGACTAAGTTTCAATCAGTCTCTCTGGCCTCCTGATCATCCTCAGAGACCGGCGTAGCACAGGTGTTTCTGTGAGAGCTGGAGTAGGTGGACCAGCTGATGTAGCCGGATTAGGTGCAGTGACCACAGAAGGCTGATAGTGGTCAGGTCGAGTCAGAGTTGTAGGACTCTGCACTGCAGAACTTGGCTGGGAGTCTGCAGTCTCAGTTAGCTGTAGATGTCGACGATTTCTCCGGAAACTGCCTGACTCTGTCTGCACATTATATGACCTTGGAGTCTCGGCTGAGGTGGTTATCACACCTTTAGTCGTCCAAGTCTTTTCCTGGTCGGTCTTCAGCCTAACCACATCTCCTGGTTGTAGATTAGGCAGGGATTTGACACCATGACGGTTGTTGTAGTGGTGCTCATATCCTGCTTTTGTTGCTTTATCAGTGTCTCTAATGACGTCTGGGTTAGGCCACGATGGCCTAAGTCTGGCACCAAGAGTTGGCAGATTCGTACGAATATGTCGGCCCATGAGGAGCTGGGATGGGCTACACCCTGTAGCGGCGATGACAGTGTCCCTGTAAATCATCAGTGCCAGCCATGGATCGTCTTGTCTCAGGATACTTTTGGCTGTTTTCACGGCACGTTCTGCCTCTCCATTAGAACTTGGCAGATGGGGGCTAGAAGTGACGTGGTTGAAATCACACTTCTTCGCGAACTGTTTAAACTGTTCAGATGCAAACTGGGGCCCGTTGTCTGAGACTACTTCCTGTGGGAATCCCAGTCTGGCAAACACATCCTTCATCTTGGCTATCACTGCTGAAGATGTAGTCGTTGATAGATGAAGTATCTCAATCCACCGTGAATGATAGTCAACCATAACAAGATACTCTTGACGCTCGAACTGACACAGGTCAACTCCTATTTTCTGCCAGGGTAGATCAGGGAGCGTAGTCGTCATGAGTGGTTCCTTGTTCTGGGTCGGTCTATAGGTTTGACAATGGTCACAAGTGGTCACGATACCTTTCACATCCTTGGCGATACCAGGCCACCACACAGACTCCTTTGCTCGTTCAAGGCATTTTGTGATACCCTGATGGCCTTGGTGTATCTTGTCGAGAATATTGGGTCTCATCTTTTCTGGGACGATGATCCTGTTGCCATAAGTCAGTAGACCATTACTAACTGATAGGCTCCCTCTCACATTGAAGAGCTGTTTCAGCTGGTCTGGGACGTCCTGTTCGTACTTCGGCCATCCAGCCAGGGCATACACACTTGCGGCTCGGAGGACATCATCATCGTGTGTTGCCTTCCGAAGCTCTGCCATCCGGTGGTCGGACATGGGAAGACTCTCCTCTACCATGGCCACGTGTATTGCAACCTCTGTGTCCGTCACAGTTGCATTATCCCACTTAGGGCTTCGTGAAAGCGCATCAGATATCACCATCGTCTTTCCAGGTGCATACTCAGCCTTCGCATTAAAGCGGAGCATGCGCATCAACAAACGTTGACATCTCAAGGGTGCTCTGTCTAAGTCCTTCTCGTTGATCAGAGTCACCAAGGGCTTGTGGTCTGTTAAGACCTTAAAGTTCTCCAGACCACAAAGGAAACGATCAAACTTCTCACAGGCCCAAACACTAGCGAGACATTCCTTCTCAATCTGGGCATACCGTTGTTCAGCTGATGATAGGGTCCTTGAACAGTATGCAATGGGCTTCAGCTGACCATCGTGGTCCTGAAGCAGCACACCACCTAGACCATAGCTACTCGCATCAGCGCTCACTACGGTCGGCTTGCAAACATCGTAGTAGGCAAGAGCTTGGGCTGATGATACCAGCTTTTTCATCCTATCAAAGGCCTCCTGCTGAGGTTGTCCCCATGACCACACAGTGTCACTTCGAAGCAGGTCGTTCAAAGGCTTAGTAATGTCATGAAGATTTGGGAGGTAGGCTCCGAGGTAATGTACCATCCCCATGATCTGGCGTAAAAGCGGCACGGACGTTGGTTCGGGCATCTCGATTATCGCCGATACCTTGTCGCTGTCTGGTTCAATACCAATTTTGGTGAACTTATGTCCTAAGAACTTGAGTTCTGACTTGCCGATCACACACTTCTCCTTGTTCAGTTTTAGGTCAGATTCCTGAAGACGTTTCATGACGTTGTCTAGCCTCCGATCGTGTTCCTCTCGGTCTTTACCATAGACGAGAATGTCGTCCATGTACACGAATGTACCCTCCAGTCCATCTAAGACCTCAACCATCTTTCTCATGAAGATTTCAGGTGCGGATGTTATCCCGAACGGGAGTCGTCTGAAACAGTATCTCCCAAAGGGCGTTATAAAGGTTGTCAGCTCACAGCTCTGCTCCTCAAGCGGGATCTGGTAGAATCCACTGGTCGCGTCCAGAGAGGAGAATACTGACGCACCATTCAGCTTGGATGTTGCATCTTCTAAGGTCGGTAACACATACCTTTCACGTTTAACACTTACGTTTAGTTTCTTCAGATCTACACAAAGCCTCACTTTACCTGACTTCTTTACCACAGGTACCATTGGAGCACACCATGCCGTAGGTTTTGTAATCTTATGAATTACATCGTTGGCCTCTAGCCTCTCGAGTTCCTCTTTAACCTTTGGGAGCAGGGGAATGGGTACACGTCGTGCAACAGTCAGAGCATATGGCTGGGCATCATCGTGGAGCACAATCTTGACAGGCTCTGTCTTGAGGCATCCCAAACCCTGGAAGACCTCCACTTGATCTATCTTCTTGATCAGACCCATACGGCAGGCGACGCTGCGGCTCATCAAGCAGTCAATCAACTTTGGAACTACGATCACTCTAAAGAAATACTTTGTACCTTTAAAGTTTGTTCTGGCGACAAACTGTCCCAAAGGCTTGACTGCACCACCCAGACTTGACAACTCGATGTTGACAGACTTGAGTTGTGGCTTATTTCTCATCCTCTTGAATGTCCCTTCTGACATAACGCTGACGTCGGCTCCAGAGTCTAGTTTCCATTTGACAAAATTTCCATTGATGTCAAGCTCTGTAAACCAAGCTGGGTCGCTGTCGGGGCAGTCAACGGCTCCAAGGAAGTACCCACTGGCTCCTCCATCGTCATCGTCATTTTGGTTGATAGACACTTCAAGGTCTTCAATGGCTGGTTTATTTTTACAAACAGAAGCGAAATGGTTCCAACCCTTGCAGAGCACACACTTCTTTCCCTGAGCTGGACACTTCTGGGTCCTATGCACGTAACCGCACTTTCCGCACTTTGAGCTGTCCTTCTTTGGTGGGCCGCCACTTTCCTTCTTGGGTGGTCTGCTTCCACCAGCAGGTTTCTTCGGCTTTGGTTTACGTACAAAGTCCACCTTTGTCTCGTTCTGCTTTTTAACCAATTCGGAGTGTCGCGCCATCTCTACTGCCTTATCGAGCGTCAACTCGTCTTGTTCCAGCTGTAGTTTCAATGACACCTCCTTGTCAGACATTCCGCTGATTAGACGGTCTCTGATGTTTTCGGTCTCACGATCCCCGAAACGACAATTTTCTGCTAACTCGTGAAGGTTACGCACAAAACACTCAACAGATTCTCCTGCTTGTTGAGTCCGCTGGTAAAACCGTGTCCTCTCATGAATAGTATTTCTCTTAGGGACGAAATATGCGTTGAATTTATCGAGCACTACATCGTAATCATCTTTTGGGTCGAGCGGATTAGGCTGAGCTTCGGTCGCGGCTGGTGGAGGATTGAACGTAAAGGACTTATAGATATTTTCTGCCTGTCTACCCATCGCGTAAATGAGTGACGCAACCTGAATTTCACCGTCATCTTTGTGAAGTTTTGTGGCAATTCTAAACCTTGCAAACCTTTCCCTCCACTCTGGCCATTTAGCAGGGGCATCAAAAGTCATAGGCTCAGGGGGGTTAAATTTGGGCATGTTGACAGTGACAGTACAGTCTTAAACTCAGATGTCAACACCACAACTTCACTCAAAATGCCACACACAGAGAGATTTCACTCAGTACTAGGATTCTACTAGTGTATAGCACTACAGTTGGATAGGTGATTTCAAAACATTAGACAGTCTTTATCCACTCCAGTTCATCTACTCATATCTGTTCACAACAACAATGTGCTTCCTCACTTGACCACTTTGCTTTCAGAGTTATCTCCTCTGATTTCAATGACAATGTAGGTTTATACATTACCAACTTGTTCCAGGAATGTATAACCACTCAAGAAGATCCCACCGCTGCCACCATGTCACAAATCTTGTGTATAATGTGGGGATTAGATCAGTGGATAACTCAGATGCAGTCTACATTTCAAGTTCGCCAGCATTGACTGTTTATTACAATAGTACCCCAGATACACTGTAGGGGGCGCCCTGGTGCTGGATAACGTTTTAGAGGCGCTACACAACACGACCCAAAATCTTCATTAAGCTCCTCTACTAAAGACAAATCCGCTGAGTTTGTGAACAAAACTGTGTTAATAACTCGAAAAATCACCCAGGTGGCGCCACTGAAAAGGCCTTTTTCCATAGGTCGGTGTCGCACTTTATCTGGTTGGTTACGCAATGCTTGCAGCCAACCATACCCCTGGCAACGTATTCTTTAGCATTGGATCACTCAGTATATGAGCGTAATACGTTGATAATACCCGTGTATATCATGTGCTGAGAAATAACAGTGATTTAATCGCATTCTATGGTATTCCAGCTTCAATTTGATGTATCATACATGTATATCACCTCAGTGATACTTTAGATATACCTAAGATAACTCAGGGACACCGAAACTGCATACACAGTAATACCTTGGCAGGCCTAGCTATAATATGCTTATCTTTCTCCAAGTTTAAACCAAAACAATCATCAACTATAAAGTTTAGACAGCTCAGACTCGTTGATACAATACTCTTGTTTGTTCCAGTGATTTAATCTGTCGGAAAACAACACTCCTGCAATCACACCCACCATTCACACTTTAGGTGTGATTGCTGTGTTCTCTATACACATATAGCCAGACTCGGCCAGGTTTGTCCGAGCGGCCGCGCAACTAGGCAATGGGCCGTTAGGCGGCGCTGAACGGCAACACCTGTATTGTAAAACAGCCCTCTTTTGGGAACAATTTGAAATCACATTTAACAATAACGCAAACCAGGACCAGTGATGCTACTTTGAAGTGTACGATATGCCTTTAAGTATAGATGTGAATAAAAGCCGTGCTTTAAGCAAGTTTCCACATCTTCTACTTCATCTTCTCAAATTGCGGGTGCTGACACCTTTTGACGAATTTAGAAATGAAACTCTTGTGCTGCCCTCTTGTGGTCACAGTGGAAACACGTTCCAAACCAAAACATCGGAACACATGTTTGTCTTTACTGAAGATGTCAGTCTACAAGAAAGTGCCGCTACCAAGCAAAGTCATCTGTGCGTCCGCGGTTATATCATGTCCAGACGAAGATATGGCCATTGCGACGGACGAGGGAATCTATATACTCGTAAGTTACCCAGAAATCAATATGGTTTGTTTAATCCCTATATTATCGCTCAAGCTGCCCACTACAACTATTCAGACGTGGTGTAGTCAGACGAGTCTATGTCAGAACCACGGACTTGGATGACCTGGATTGGCAACACAGGCCTCCTGGCTTATCTCTCTATGACTCGCTATTGTTCTCAAGTTCCCGTTTTTGCCACCAGGGCGGCACCACAGTAGCAGCAGGTAGATTTAACCACAAGAAATCATAGAACTTAAATTCCAACTGTTCTGAGTAGGTTTTTAATATGGGAACACAGCTAAATACATAAGCAGGGCCTGGTTAACAGGGAACATTTTTGAAACTCTGACTTTTCACAGGTGAACCCCCCCAAAATCAGTCATTTCTCTGTGGCGCCCCCATCTAAAGTCACCCAAACTCTGCCAATTGTTTGGACTCTCCCAGAAGGGCTAGGAATATAATCTCAACTGTTCTGAGTAGCTTCCACATTGGGGAAGACAGCTAAATACATAAGCAGGGCCTGGTTAACAGGGAACATTTTTGAAACTCTGACTTTTCACAGGTGAACCCCCCAAAATCAGTCATTTCTCTGTGGCGCCCCCATCTAAAGTCACCCAAACTCTGCCAATTGTTTGGACTCTCCAAGAAGGGCTAGGAATATAATCTCAACTGTTCTGAGTAGCTTCCACATTGGGGAAGACAGCTAAATACATAAGCAGGGCCTGGTTAACAGGGAACATTTTTGAAACTCTGACTTTTCACAGGTGAACCCCCCAAAATCAGTCATTTCTCTGTGGCGCCCCCATCTAAAGTCACCCAAACTCTGCCAATTGTTTGGACTCTCCCAGAAGGGCTAGGAATATAATTCCAACTGTTCTGAGTAGCTTCCACATTGGGGAAGACAGCTAAATACATAAGCAGGGCCTCGTTAACAGGGAACATTTTTGAAACTCTGACTTTTCACAGGTGAACCCCCCAAAATCAGTCATTTCTCTGTGGCGCCCCCATCTAAAGTCACCCAAACTCTGCCAATTGTTTGGACTCTCCAAGAAGGGCTAGGAATATAATCTCAACTGTTCTGAGTAGCTTCCACATTGGGGAAGACAGCTAAATACATAAGCAGGGCCTGGTTAACAGGGAACATTTTTGAAACTCTGACTTTTCACAGGTGAACCCCCCAAAATCAGTCATTTCTCTGTGGCGCCCCCATCTAAAGTCACCCAAACTCTGCCAATTGTTTGGACTCTCCCAGAAGGGCTAGGAATATAATTCCAACTGTTCTGAGTAGCTTCCACATTGGGGAAGACAGCTAAATACATAAGCAGGGCCTCGTTAACAGGGAACATTTTTGAAACTCTGACTTTTCACAGGTGAACCCCCCAAAATCAGTCATTTCTCTGTGGCGCCCCCATCTAAAGTCACCCAAACTCTGCCAATTGTTTGGACTCTCCAAGAAGGGCTAGGAATATAATTCCAACTGTTCTGAGTAGCTTCCACATTGGGGAAGACAGCTAAATACATAAGCAGGGCCTGGTTAACAGGGAACATTTTTGAAACTCTGACTTTTCACAGGTGAACCCCCCCAAAATCAGTCATTTCTCTGTGGCGCCCCCATCTAAAGTCACCCAAACTCTGCCAATTGTTTGGACTCTCCCAGAAGGGCTAGGAATATAATCTCAACTGTTCTGAGTAGCTTCCACATTGGGGAAGACAGCTAAATACATAAGCAGGGCCTGGTTAACAGGGAACATTTTTGAAACTCTGACTTTTCACAGGTGAACCCCCCAAAATCAGTCATTTCTCTGTGGCGCCCCCATCTAAAGTCACCCAAACTCTGCCAATTGTTTGGACTCTCCCAGAAGGGCTAGGAATATAATTCCAACTGTTCTGGGTAGTTTCCACATTGGGGAAGACAGCTAAATACATAAGCAGGGCCTGGTTAACAGGGAACATTTTTGAAACTCTGACTTTTCACAGGTGAACCCCCCAAAATCAGTCATTTCTCTGTGGCGCCCCCATCTAAAGTCACCCAAACTCTGCCAATTGTTTGGACTCTCCAAGAAGGGCTAGGAATATAATTCCAACTGTTCTGAGTAGCTTCCACATTGGGGAAGACAGCTAAATACATAAGCAGGGCCTGGTTAACAGGGAACATTTTTGAAACTCTGACTTTTCACAGGTGAACCCCCCAAAATCAGTCATTTCTCTGTGGCGCCCCCATCTAAAGTCACCCAAACTCTGCCAATTGTTTGGACTCTCCCAGAAGGGCTAGGAATATAATTCCAACTGTTCTGAGTAGCTTCCACATTGGGGAAGACAGCTAAATACATAAGCAGGGCCTCGTTAACAGGGAACATTTTTGAAACTCTGACTTTTCACAGGTGAACCCCCCAAAATCAGTCATTTCTCTGTGGCGCCCCCATCTAAAGTCACCCAAACTCTGCCAATTGTTTGGACTCTCCAAGAAGGGCTAGGAATATAATTCCAACTGTTCTGAGTAGCTTCCACATTGGGGAAGACAGCTAAATACATAAGCAGGGCCTGGTTAACAGGGAACATTTTTGAAACTCTGACTTTTCACAGGTGAACCCCCCCAAAATCAGTCATTTCTCTGTGGCGCCCCCATCTAAAGTCACCCAAACTCTGCCAATTGTTTGGACTCTCCCAGAAGGGCTAGGAATATAATCTCAACTGTTCTGAGTAGCTTCCACATTGGGGAAGACAGCTAAATACATAAGCAGGGCCTGGTTAACAGGGAACATTTTTGAAACTCTGACTTTTCACAGGTGAACCCCCCAAAATCAGTCATTTCTCTGTGGCGCCCCCATCTAAAGTCACCCAAACTCTGCCAATTGTTTGGACTCTCCCAGAAGGGCTAGGAATATAATTCCAACTGTTCTGGGTAGCTTCCACATTGGGGAAGACAGCTAAATACATAAGCAGGGCCTGGTTAACAGGGAACATTTTTGAAACTCTGACTTTTCACCGGTGAACCCCTGAAAATCAGTCATTTCTCGGTGGCGCCGTCATCTTAAGTCACCCAAACTCACCCAAACTCTGCCATAAGTTTGGAGAAACCTAGAAGGGATAGGAATATAATTCCAACTGTTCTGAATAGCTTTTATATTGGAGAAAACTTAATACTTTAGAAAGGCCTGATTGAGTGGGAACATTTTTGAAACTTTGACTTTTCACCGGTGAACGCCCCAAAATCAGTCATTTCTCAGAGGCGCCATCATCTAAAGACACCCAAACTCACCCACATCCTACATCCCCACATCTCCACATCCATACATCCCTACATCCTACTTTCCCACATCCCTACATCCCCACATCCCTAAATCACTACATCCATACATCCCCACATCCTACATCCCTACATCCTACATCCCCACATCACTACATCCCAACATCCCTACATCATTACATCCATACATCCCCACACCCCCCAAAATCAGTCATTTCTTAGTGGCACCATCATCTAAAGTCACCCAAACTGACCCACATTCTACATCTTCACATCTTCACATCCATACATCCTACATCCTACTTTCCCACATCCCTACATCCCCACATCCCTAAAACCGTAGATCTCCACATCCTACATCCCCACATCCCTACATCCCAACATCCCTACTTCATTACATCCCTACATTCCCACATCCTACTTCCCATATCCCCACATCCCTACATCCCACCATCTATACATCCTATATCCCTACATCCTACATCTCCACATCCATATATCCATACATCCCCACATCCTACTTCCCCACATCCCAACATCCCTACATCATTACATCCCCATATCCTAGGATGTAGGGATGTAGGGATGTAGGATGTATGGATGTGGGGATGTAGGATGTGGGGATGTATGGATGTAGTGATTTAGGGATGTGGGGATGTAGGATGTGGGGATGCATGGATGTAGTGATGTAGGGATGTAGGGATGTGGGAAAGTAGGATGTAGGGATGTAGGATAAATGGATGTGGGGATGTAGGATGTGGGGATGTAGGCTGTAGGGATGTATGGATGTGGAGATGTGGGGATGTAGGATGTAGGGATGTAGTATGTAGGGTAGTATAGTGGAAGGGCAGTATGGTAGAGGGGCAGTATGGCGAAGGGGCAGTATGGTGGAGGGGCAGTATGGGAGAGGAGCAGTATGGTGGAGGGGCAGTATAGTGGAGGGGCAGTGTAGTAGAGGGGCAGTATGGGAAAGGGGTAGTATGGTGGAGGGGCAGTATGATAGAGGGACAGTATGGTGGAGGGGCAGTATGGTGGAGGGGCAGTATGATGGAGGGGCAGCATGGTGGAAGGGCAGCATGGTAGGGGGGCAGTATGGTGGAGAGGTAGCATGGTGGAGGGGCAGTGTAGTAGAGGGGCAGTATAGTAGAGGGGACAGTATGGTGGAGGGGCAGTATGGTTGAGGGACAGTATGGTGGAGGGGCAGTATGGTGGAGGGTAAAAAAAGTGGAGGGACAGTATGGTTGAGGGGCAGTATGGTTGAGGGACAGTATGGTGGAGGGGCAGTATGGTGGAGGGTAAAAAAAGTGGAGGGACAGTATGGTTGAGGGACAGTATGGTGGAGGGGCAGTATGGTTGAGGGACAGTATGGTGGAGGGACAGTAGGCCTATAGGTGGCGGCGTAGTATGGCAGAGGGGCAGTATGGGCCCCAGGCGTCAAGAATACTAGTTCATAAATTTACCACTAGGGAACCAAAAGTTGTGCTTCATTGACACTAGGGGCGCCACTAGAAGTCTGGTAGTTCCACAAAACGCCACTAGGAGATGTTGAATGCAGCCGAGTCGGACACATCACAGAACAAACACAGAGATAAGCTAGGTTTCCTATCCATAGTGTATAGGTCCGTGTCAGAACTCATAACGTTACACAGTTTACAAATCTAAAATTCATTGACTATGAGAAAATACACTCCCTAACAGATTTGTAATCCCTTTGAGCAAAACGATTGATGCATTTTGACGGTGGTAGTAGACCAATAATATGGCAATTCCAGGTTTTAATTCATGTTTAAAGTTAGATATTGAAAACTGGATACATCGGTTACGAACCCAAATCCCAGAAGGGATGAACCTCATAGACACCCCGATCTATCCCACGGCACACCATTAAGGAGTGCGATCACATACCTTTGCCTCGTCTAAAAAATTTTATGTATACGGTTGATCAACCACCCCCCGATGGAGCCGTTCTGTGATCAACTCCCACATCACGGGAGTTTGTAACCAACGCACGACAACCAACATTGCTTTTTGTATTATGTAAGGACCCCTTCACCACAACAATACAGCTCAAATGTTGCGACACTAAGTTCAGAGAATACCAATTAATCTGATCACCTTGTACCCACAAAGCTTAATACGATGCCTGATGAGCCGCTTCCGGCGAAACCTTGACATATCACCCTTATGTAAATAACAGCACACACACAGACAGACTATCACTGTCCAAAATCCCCCCCTCATCTCTGTAGAGACTCCAGGGCGACCGTTGTTGACACTATGATGTCACGACTGACAGTGCGCTATGGTTACGGTGGTTAGGTACAGTTCTACTAACTGTCACACAAGGTAGCATCGCTGGGAGAGAAGGACGTCGCCTCGTCCTACATAGATATTGAATACAATAAACGCTGTTTTTGTGGACAGGTGCCTCTGTAAACCAGTCTAGGTTGATGTCGTAATACACTCGCTTACGCTCGTGGATCTCAAGGAAAGTTTAGAAAAAAAGAAGAAAAAAAGTTGTCTCAATATCTGTGTTGTCTTCAGTAAAATCTAAATTCACCAAGGTAACAAGTCTCCTTAAATTCAACTACTTAGTATTGCTGTGTCCTGATGTATTGTGAGAGAATGTTCAACTCGCAGGGTTTTCTTCTCATGCTTTCATTGGTATGTGGACACTACGCTTCATTACCAGCATGTTTCGGTTTTCGGGGAGTGACCGATGGACACTATGCTTTGTCATAGACCCTAATGAGGTATCCCAGAATACAGTCTGTTTACAAGTCCCGGTGTGCGCTGGTTACGAACGTTGTATGGTGATAGACCTTGAACCATAACCTGAAATTATTGCAGTTTATCGGTTTTTATAAATCTTCAAATGGGAAATCCGATGTTAGAAATGGAAATTTCAGCTATTTCTACATATCAATCCGAAAGTATATTCAGGTTCTTCAACGAGCGGAACTTGTATTTACCCTGGGCGATAATAGGTAGACTAGTAGCCTCTGGAGGGCATATGGCACCCCTTTAATCTTATATCAGAATTTTGTCTAGAAATGACATAGAAATTTCAAATATGCAGCTAAGAAAGTGGTAATTACTAGATTGGGTTTTTACAGGCTCGTTTGATTGACCAAAAGACATAAACACAGCATAAATAGGAAGCATCATAACGCTGATAATGAAAACAAAGTGTAGTGTCCAGTTCACAAAGCGTGGTGTCCAGAGCTTTTTAAAAAAAATTATTATTTTGTACTGTAGAAGGGGGCCGTAGAAGGGTACTGAGAAGAAACCGAACGAGATTTAGACTTGACAATGTTTATGCCACGACGGGCAGGTCGCGTATTACTACACGAGGCGATAGCCGAGTGTAGTGAGGAGCAGACCTGACCAGAGTGGCATAGACACTGACAAGTCTAACTCGAGTTCGGTTTCAGATTTATCCTACCCCGTCTATGCTTTTGTATTACTAAAAGATAAATATTGACTCAACGACCAACAGAACTTTTTTCATAGTAGCTGACATCCTGCTCTCTGATTGGTCAATATTGTTATTACTCTAGTGGCATAAAAAAACACTTTATGTCACGGCCTGCCACATAAAATTTGCCTATGTTAAGTCTATGGCGGTTTTTTATTAGGGGTAGGATAAATACAGGTGATAACTTGCTGGCTAACATTCATCTTTTCATTGTTTGTATCATTCTAGTCGATGCAGATGACTCCAGGACAGCCGTCACCTGAAATAATCATGCACATCTCCAAGATTGAACCTAACGTAGAAGTGAATGAATTTGATGTTGACATTGACCGAGACACCATCCAACAAGACATCATTGATTCTGGAGAAATAGTTGGTGAGTAAAAGTATTGTTCACCTATTAAGATTTGTTCCTTTCCAGACTTCTTCAAGGTCCAGCTTTTTTTTCACTAATTTTACACCGCAGGGGTGGTGATCAAATCTATGAGATAAATCTAGGTTAAAATCTCACCCCTACACATTTACTGAGTTCTTTTACTTCCCACATCACATAGACATCATGTGTGAAAGACTGGCCTTTGATATAGCAGTAAGTCTTCCACTGCTGGAGGTGAAAGAGAAAGGTGACTGCCAATTTCTACCAATATCACTTGGCATGGTCATTTATCCAGCACCAACATTTTCCCAAGATATGGCGTTGTTCAGTATAACTCCATGTTATCGACATTTTAGGGTACATTTAATAAAGTGTCACACAGTTTTCCTACTACAGTTCATTTTCCACTTGCAGGAGACTTTTTTGAGATAATGCTAAACCGCACTCTCAGCCCGGCCGTGGAGAGTCTGCAGTCTAACCGCGGTTTTGTGCGCGCCTCCTGGTCGACGCAAGGCGCGGACCAAGTAGGCAGGTGAGTTTACTACCTTTTTCTTACACTACAGGGGGTGGGGAGTTAGCTCGATGGTAAAAGCACTGGACTTGTATTATCTCATCTTGTATTATCTCATTATAGGTTGTATTATCTCACCCTGGAATAAATGTCCATAGGCTTAACATGGGGAACTCGTTCTCCATGCCCCTACAAGTATTGCAGTCCATTCTCCATGGTCTATATCGTGTGTGTTTTCCATTCTTTTAGTGTGAACAGGGGTGAGATAAATACAGAAAGCAACTCGTTTTGGTCAAAGAAGTCATTCTCCAACTCGTTTGAATGCTATGTGATATTCACTCGGCTATCGCCTCGTTCATATCACACCGCATCAAACTCGTGGAGAACGACGACTTAGACCAAAACTTGTTGGTTTCTTCTTTAGGACTGTGGGTTCGAGTCCCACTGCAGCCACTCTTCTCTTTCATTCCCAGCAGTGATAGATTTACTGCTATATCAAAGGCCAATCCTTCTCATACCATGTCTATGTGGTGTGGGAACTAAGAGAACTCTCACCTCGGTAAATATGTAGGGGTGAGATTTATACCTGAATTCATTACATAGATTCGATCATCACCCTCGTGGTATAAAAGAACCTTAAGAAAGTCTGGTGAGAACCTCTAATGGACGTTAAATCAAACCAACCAACCAACTCATAAATACATTTAGGTAAAAAAACAAGATTATTGAGGGGCCATGAGGTACCTGATTTTATCTCACCCCTGGTATTTAAAAAGAAATTTAGTTGATGTGTTTTTTTCCAATTTCTCTGACTAGGGGAGTTCTTCCAATCAAACATTTGAACTCGTACCCAACGCCCATCGAATATTTAGAAAAAATACTCAATGTGGAATTATGTCACAAATGTTAGCCCATTAGTCGATGTGAAGGGTGAGATAAATTCAGAAACCTATTCAAGTTTAGGGTCTGAGCTCGATCCCATCTCGTTTGAATCGCTATGTAATTGATACAGCTTCGCCTTGTGAATTGCTATGGGATTCAAACTTGATGTGATACAAGCTCTAATCCTAAACGTTTCCTCTATAGTAAATCAAATATCTCATATTCTGATGAACTCACTCGCTTCCACATTATCACTCTCCCAGCACTCGCTATTATATAACAGGCACCTACTCACAGGCAATGTGAACACGACTTGATGTTATGGTGGTAAGGAAATATTTTTTTTGCATCTACTGGCACACTTTTATATGCCATATATTTCATTTACGGAGCATAGAATGCTGTTTATAGATAAGAAAATTTTGAAAAAAAACCGTGTTGAAACAGTACCACTTTACTATGTTAATTAGAATTAAACATAAAGCAATCCCAATATTCTATTTGAATTTCAAGTGGGCTACTACTGGTAAAGAATACTAGATTGATTCAGAGGAAACTTTCCATGAAAATCTATTTTTATTTACAGTTTATCCAATTTCTTTTTCCTTGTCTAAAACAAAGATTGTATTAATTGAGTTTGAAATATTGGTTTGAACATCGCGCATGCCGTGGCCGACACTAACATGTTCTCCAAGGTTTCTTGGTGTCTCTAAGGCAGGAAATTCCATATGAAAACCATGTTTTATCTTCACCGATTTGTTTGTTTTCTGAGATATTTTTTTAACTTTCGTGAACAAGGCGAATGCTGGCCACACTGACGGGAGACCACCGCGTGTCCATCTACAGCAGACAGGGCGAGGCCAGAAAGTGGCTTGAGGTGAGCAGCAGAGATGCCACTTTTCTGTTTTTCCGTGGAAATCAATTTCATATTCAGTTTACGTAATTCCTTCCCCTTGCGCTAAACAAAGATAATATTGATTTAGGCTCATTTAACTTTGAGTTTGTAATTTTTCTCGTCTGCTATTTTATTTTGAGTAAAATAGTTCTTGGAATTTTTAAATTTTCTTTTTTATAATTGCAGTGTTTATTCAAATTTCTTCCGACATATACATCAATTGGTAACAGCATCATCAAATAATCTTGGCATTATTTCAGTCATAATTTTCAAAATCTTTCGAAGTGATATCTTTATATCTTAGATGCTTCTACTGGAACACCACATTTAAAATTCTTTATTTTTTAGCCTCATTTACCTGAATAAAACAGCTTAGACCTCCCCACAGACCCTCAGCCCCATGCCATGACAGTCAAGGACATATCATTCAAGATTTTCCAGTCTCTCTGCGGCAGAAAAATCCTCATGTAAAATATTTCCACTTTTATCCTCACCCCAACTGACATCCCTGGAGCAGAAAGCTTGATGAAGCATGAAAGGGTGATGTGTAATAATACACAAACATTAATGTGAAATTCAATTTACACGAATGTAATGGTGATGTTGCCGTGAGTGACGCACGGACAGGTTTGTTTACTATGACATTACAAAACTTCCTATTTTGGAATGTTTTCAGCAATGATATATATACACCTCATAGAAACCTTTATGCATGTCAAATATGCATGGATAATATGCAAATCCACAGTGACGTGACAATAATCATAATGCAAAATCAAAAAGTTATGACATCTTATGAAATTTTGTGAAAAAAATGTTATGTTGCCATTGAAACAGAAATTAACTGGCACGTTTTACAATATCCACAGTGACGTGACACTTCCACGGTAATCCAAAATAATTGGGATGTTATATAATATTAATGATATCAGCTATGATATAGTTTTGCATAGGTTGAAAAAATA
The DNA here is from genome assembly GCA_950022655.1 of Alentia gelatinosa. Lineage (NCBI taxonomy): Eukaryota > Metazoa > Annelida > Polychaeta > Phyllodocida > Polynoidae > Alentia > Alentia gelatinosa. Next base: position 132,377,606 of record OX465580.1, on the reverse strand, counting down.
TCAAAATATTCGTATAATTTCGTTGGGAAAAAAAAGCAATTGGTTAAATTTCAGAAAATTTGCCTCAAGGCATCATAGCGTGCTTTGCCCGGGAATACTTTCAGGCATCATAGCAATGCTAAAGGTCTAACCATTGATTTTTCTGAAATTCCAGATTGTGAATATTTCACACATGTTTCAAGAATTGATGAAGGCTGAGGGATTTCTGCCTGCCGAAGAGCGAATAAAACAAAACAGCGGACGAGAAAAAAGTAAAATAGTCCGCTTAAAGGAGCGCACATACCTCCTGGCTGCAACAGGTAAAGATCGATATTTGAAATCAAGTCATTTATAGATTTGTATAGTTATTATAGAGATTAATAAGGAAAGTTTTTTTAATGAAAAAAAAACCCAGCTGGGTTATAGGCAACTGTTTTGATATAACTTGGTTAGTTAAGTTGAAGTAAATCAACAGAAAACCAGTTAAAAGTTAAAAGATATAACTAGGAACAAATGGGAGGTTTGTCATTGATGAATGATCATGGAATTATATTGAGAAAAGAAGACAATTAAAAGGTATGGGTTTCATCCGGCCTGTGGGTCATTTTCTTTTATCCTACCCCTAATATAAAATCCCATAGGCTTAACATTGGGTTTCCGTATGCCACGCTGACTGGCATATGGAGTTTTATATGCCACTAGTGGCGTACAGCATTGTTATCACGTAATATTCCAAAATCGATGAGATAGGGTAGGATAAAATCAAAACCTGATTCGTTTTAATCTTGGCCACCGCATTCCACTCCTGAAGTTTTGGCTCCGGACTTCACTCGGCTTCGCCTCATGAAGTCACTTTGCCAAACTCCAGTCGTGGAATACGGTGGACAAGATTAAACCTCATCCAGTTTTACGATATAACCCACCTGGCAACCAGCTACCTTTGCAACTGCCTTTGGAGGATCCAGTGTCAAACACCAGTGGGTCCATGATGTACTTCAGTGATTGGGCATGGTCAGCTAGACACTCCTCTCAAACACTAACACACTGGTCCTCTGCACCCTACCAATGTCACAGAGTTGGAACACAAATAGTAAAGGGATAGTTTTTTGCAGCATGCTGAAAGTCTATATTTATAACCTCTCCCTAACCTAAGTAGCGTATCTAAGCCTGTTTCCCATGCTAAACAAACTGCCACCTGGTGTTTTGTTTGTAGTCAGGGGTCAATGGCTGTTTCCACAACTGAATAGCTATCTGCAATATACCAGATATGCGATGAACCTTGAACATTTCTTCAGCGGTCTGTCTTTCTTTTAGACTTGAGCTGGTCTGGTGTATTCGAGGATACAACAACGACAGAAAAGGCTGACGAACCACCATCTAAACGACAGAAAACAACACCCACTGACCCAACTACGCATGTGCGCAAGTTCTGTTTCCTAGCAACGGCTTTGAAGAGTGGCCATCTTGGAATATGGAAAGTTCGACTTCCTGTTCTTTCAAAGTATGTATTTCTAGGGATGGTATCGCTGCTTATTGTAAAACTAGGAGGAACTGATGCCCTTTAACATTTAGACGGGATTGTTAGAAAGTACAACACAAGTCTTTTTAAACAAAAATTCCTCAATTGACTTTTTATGAAAAAGTCAAATAGCGATTTGAAGTTAAAGGGACTAGGATGAAGACTTAGCTATGTTTAAAAAAATAATTTTTTAGTACATCATCTGAATATGTGGCTAGCGTTTTCACTGTTCAAGCTACCGCATCAAAGTGATGGAGCAGTTGTCTGTTTGTGTTATTCATAATCAGACCTCTTGCTACTAAAGCGACGTTGACAACAGAACAAAGCGTATGGTGACTCCAGTTGTTAAGAGTGTGATATCACGATTCTCGTGGGGATGTTTCCCCAGTTTCCCAAAGAAAAAAAAAAATTATATTTTTAATTATTTTGCTTTCATCGGGTAAACAATATTCTCCCAGGCAAGGTTTACATGGTTAAACATGGCTGTAAACAATGTGGTCAAAGTTATGTGATAAAGTGTATAGTATGGTTGCAGATTGTAAACTAAACCATGACAGTTTCCCCTGATATTAATGGTTTAGAATGAAACATGTTCCTCGTGTAAAATGTCGTCTGCTTGTTTTACAGGAAGGAAGTGTCATTCTCTGAGCTGGTTGATCTTCATAAAACATGCCCCAAGAAAATTCTCTGGTGTGAGTCAACTGCTGAATGTCCAGGTACGTACCTTCATAGTGATAGTGCCTATTTTTACATATTCATGTTCCCTGGCCATTTCATGATGCCTCATCTTACATATTCATGTTTCCTGGCTGTTTCACAATACCTCGCCTTACCTATTCATGTCCCCATTTAATTTTATGATACCTCATCTTAAATTTTCATGATTCCTGACCCTTTCAGGTTCCCTGGTCATTTTATGATACCTCATCTTACATATTCATGTTCCTTGGCCATTTCACAAAACCTAGTCTTACATATTCAGGTTCCCTGGCCATTTCATGATACTTCGTCTTACATATTCATGTTCCCTGGCCATTTCATGCTACTTCATTTTACATAATCATGTTCCTTGGCCATTTCATGATACCTCATATTACATATTCATGTTCCCTGGCCATTTCATGCTACTTCATTTTACATATTCATGTTCCTTGGCCATTTCATGATACCTCATATTACATATTCATGTTCCCTGGCCATTTCATGCTACTTCGTTTTACATATTCATGTTTGCTTGCCATTTCACAATACCTCATATTACATTCATGTTTTCTGGCCGTTTCATGTTACCTCACATTAGATATTCATGTTCCCTGGTCATTTCACAATACTTCGTCTTACATATTCATGTTCCCTGGCCAGTTCATGATACCTCATCTTACATATTCATGTTTCCTGGCCATTTCATGTTACCTCATATTACATATTCAGGATCTCTGGCCATTTCATTATACCTCGTCTTATATATTCAGGTTTTCTAGCCGTGGGGTACCAGGACGGTCTCGTCAAACTCCTCAGTCTAAAGTGGCTGCCAGACTCCATGGACCTGACAACGGGAGACGAGTCAGCAAACGCCTGGTCTGATGCCGACAACATCCCTATCTACGCCATCCAGTGGGACACTCAGGTGAGAGTCGGGTCAACGGAGGAATCGAATTCATCGGCAAACTTCAGAGCTGTTATCAAAATGTGAACATCTGTATTGCCTTGAAGACATGTTCAAAACTTTGTCACTCTGTAATCTGTACCTAAAAGAAAGAGGATATTTACAACAACAAAACTTTAAAGGAGATACAAATTTCGAAATGTGCTGATATTAAAATGTATCCATTTGTATTAAAACCTAAGAGGAACAGAAATTAGTCATTGAGATGTACTGCTGTGATTATTACTATAATTGGCATCGAACTGCGATACAAAGTTTTAATCAAGATGTCGATGTTTCAGCATTACATTTTGTACTTCTCCAAAAGCCTGTATATTTTTTACTGTGATTATCACTACAATTGGCATTAAATCGCGATTCATAGTTGTTGTACTAAAAAACTCATATCCATGAGAGTGACAATAAACCTAATAAAAATAAAAGAAGAAAAAAGTGTTAATTGAGACAACTCTGTTTTAGTGGGACATTTCGTACTTCTTCAAAGGACTGTATCTCTATGCTGTTATTATCATTATAATTGGCATAAAATCATGTTACAAAGTTTTAATTGTGACATCTCTGTTTCAGTGACACATTCTGTATTTCTCCAAAGGACTGTATCTCCTTGCTGTGATTATCACTGCAAGTGGCATAAAATCGCGATACAAAGTTTTAATCGAGACATCTCTGTTTCAGCGACACATTCTGTACTTCTCCAAAGGCCCGTATCTCTTTGCGGTGATGATCGAGGTACCAAAGAGTGGGGAGATTTCTGTGGGGAAGGAGACGCATCTAGCAGTGAGTCCCTCCGTCTTCATTAATGGTAAGATTCAAATATACTTGTCTTAACATTTTCCATATCGGTGCCGGGGAACGAGCTATTCCCTTGTGGACCGGTGCTGGTGGCAGTTTGTCCCCCTAGACGACCGGCACATAATGGTTAAAACTCATACTTCAAGTTTGTAATTACATGATACAGTATATACTCATACAAATTTTACAAAGATTTCAAAGTGTATTACCTTCCAAATATGTTGTAGTGTTCCTTGAAAGTTACAAAAAAGAGTATAAATAAGAGTGTTCGTTCTGCTACCATTCACTATGTATTTTGGATGCCCTGAGGAAGGGACGTAAGTCCCGAAACGTCGGCAGAGTTGTTAAATACAGAAGTCCACATGGACAATTGAAAACCGTTTATTTGGAGTTTGAGTCAACTTGTCAAGTTTGAGGGTTGTTCTAATTTGTTCATACAAATTTTGTTTCTTTTGAATAGAAATACTAAAGATGATGTCATATCTACATTTTCATGAATATTGCTCTATTATTTCGTTGTATTTTGGCAGCAGCTGTTCTCCCGCGGTGCTGCCAATTGGCAGGATATTTTCAACTCGATATATCTTCAAAATTCACAAAAGATAATTATAAATTGGATTTATAGTGAAGCAGTGATGAAACAACTTACATCAGCTTTAATTTGATACCAAATACACATACCTCTAATAATTTCCAGCAAGGATCATCTTATCAAAAAAAAGAAGAAAAAGAAAATATCTTCTAAAAACATTTTTGTTGATGCGCACGGTAATTAGAAACACGTTTTTTTAGTGGCCTTTAACAAGTTTTTATCTTTTTCAGATATTAAAATTCAGGGTGGCGTGGTTTGGGTCAGTACAGCTGACGATATAGTCGTCATGGTCAAAGTGTCCATAGACGAGAGAAAAAGTAAGTCAATACATCTTTATTAAATTAGGGCATATATTTCTTAACCTAGTTATCCTTAAGTCTCAGTACAGAGTGTTTTATCATTATTAGCAGGTGGACGGTTGGTCTTTAGGTTATGGCTATAGCCTACTGTAGTACAACTGCTTGTAGAGTCACTTGGTGACCTGACCACAATTTTGCCTTTTATAGCTAACCAAGTACAGATAGGAATATGATTTCTGTTTTGGACAGAAGGTTTTATGGTGATTCAATGCCATACAGTTTTGATATTTAGTATTTTGGTATAGATTTTAAAATGATAGTGAATTCAGTTTGGGGGGGGGGGGCATTTGTAGTCACAGGTTCACTTTTAAGAACTCCTTTATGCACATATTTCTACCCCTTAAACTGGTTCAATCATAATCTCCATAAGTGGCACTGACAGTTACTTACCCTCTAGGAAGTGTCATTATTTAGGTTAAACTTGTATTTGGCATGATATTCATGTATTTTTGCCTAATTTCAGAGCATGGGGGGGGGGGGGGTATCAGCCATCTTTGAATTTTAGTGCAGTCATGTTCCCCCAGAGGACTCTAGTTCCTGTCACTCTTCAAGCATATTGGCACATGCCCTATACCTATATCCTTATAAGAACACTAAGTATCTGGTTGAAGCTCAGCCTCACTTTGAACATGGAGCCTGTAGTATGTCAAACTAACACTAGATGGAGCCATAACTAGGTACAGATAGGTATATGATTTCTTTTTTTTTTCTGGAGAAGTTTTATGGTAATGCAATATCCTAGTTTTATTATTTAGTATTTTGACATTGATTTAAAAAAGACAAACTACTTTATGAACTTCCCCAAACACCTGACAGGCCCAGTAATCAAAGACTTGTAAGATATGCACAAAACTTGTATAAGTTTCTCCTATGGTAACCCAACACCTCTCTTTCGCCCTCCCCTATACCTCCAATTCCTTCCAACTCCTGGGGGGCTTCCTTGATCTCATAGTAATTAATTATTGGTGAGTCCACCTGCTCATTTGGTCTTTAAAGGCCAATATTTCTATTTGATAATGCACTCTTAGCTCTTGTTTCTATGGGTAAACTTGTACCAGGGGTAACATAAACCCTGTTACTTATTGATCTAGGTGTGAGTCTCTCGCTGGGGCCACGTGTGGAGCCACCGAGAGAGTTGAGCGGCCCGCTGTACACATGGAAAAACCACGGCTTTGTGTGGTCCCGTAACGGGGCTTTCATGGGGATTCTCAGCAGGTATGTTACAGCCAGGTGTTATTCTCCCCATCCATACTGTTACATTCCAATATATCTGTATGTGAAATATACAGATTCTATCCCTTGGCCTAACTAATCAAGCTGGTTACGATCAACATGGTCGCCCCCACGCGGTTAACATGGAGCCAGCATCTTACCTTCATCTTGATGTATTCTCATCAGTCCAACCAGTGTAGCGCATTGCAGTGATACCAGAAATAAAGCTTGTAACGGGTCGAAGCCTTGGACTCATTCATTCAGCTTACTATTCACACCTGATAGTAACAATAATATACTGCGGTGGGGAGTTAGCTCAGTGCTTATGCAATGTATGCCTGTCAGTATATTCTACATGAAATCTATTTCGACTTTTTTCTGTGAACCCAACTGATAACCCTGTATTATCTGTGCATCCCCAGACCCAACGCTGAACAAGGGTGAATATTTCTTTAATTAATTTCACTAGATTTTTCATTATCAAATTCATACCATAATTTATTTTATTTTAATTGAATTTCCAGCCCCGGATGGAATTACTGTCATCTGGAAATACGAAAACCACTCAAGGTAAAAGAAGATTGTTGAAGTTTCTATCTCCTGATTTTCAGAATAATATACATGGACCTCTGTCTTGTTTACCTGTCAGTGGTCTGCCTGTCAGTGTGCTGCCTGTCCGTGTGCTGCCTATCAGTGTGCCATCTGTCAGTGGTCTGCCTGTCAGTGATCTACCTGTCAGTGATCTACCTGTCAGTGTGCTATCTGTCAGTGTGCTGCCTGTCCGTGTGCTGCCTGTCAGTGTGCCATCTGTCAGTGGTCTGCCTGTCAGTGTGCTGCCTGTCAGTGTGTTGACTGTCAGTGGTCTGCCTGTCAGTGATCTGCCTGTCGGTGGTCTGCCTGTCAGTGGCCTGCCTGCCACTGGACTGCCTGCCACTGGACTGCCTGCCACTGGCCTGCCTGTCAGTGGACTGCCTGTCAGTGGACTGCCTGTCAGTGGCCTGCCTGTCAGTGTGTCGCCTGTCAGTGGTCTGCCTGTCAGTGATCTGCCTGTCAGTGTGCTGCCTGTCAGTGATCTGCCTGTCAGTGTGCTGCCTGTCAGTGGTCTGCCTGCCAGTGTGCTGCCGGTCAGTGTGCTGCCTGTCAGTGTGCTGCCTGTCAGTGTGCCATCTGTCAGTGGTCTGCCTGTTAGTGATCTGCCTGTCAGTGATCTACCTGTCAGTGTGCTGCCTGCCAGTGTGCTGCCTGCCAGTGTACTGCCTGTCCGTGTGCTGCCTGTCAGTGTGCTGCCTGTCCGTGTGCTGCCTGTCAGTGTGCTGCCTGTCAGTGTGCTGCCTGTCAGTGTGCTGTATGTCAGTTTTCCGTCTGTCAGTCTCGCCTGTCAATGTGCTGCCTGTCAGTGTACTGCCTGTCCGTGTGCTGCCTGTCAGTGTGCTGCCTGTCAGTGTGCTGCCTGTCAGTGTGCTGCCTGTCAGTGTGCTGCCTGTCAGTGTGCTGCCTGTCAGTGTGCTGCCTGTCAGTGTGCTGCCTGTCAGTGTGCTGCCTGTCAGCGTGCTGCCTGTCAGCGTGCTGCCTGTCAGCGTGCTGCCTGTCAGTGTGCTGCCTGTCAGTGTGCTGTATGTCAGTTTTCCGTCTGTCAGTCTCGCCTGTCAATGTGCTGCCTGTCAGTGTGCTGCCTGTCAGCGTGCTGCCTGTCAGTGTTCTGCCTTTCAGTGTGCTGCCTGTCAGTGTGCTGCCTGTCAATGGTCTGCCTGTCAGTGTGTTGTCTGTCAGTGTGCTTCCTGTCAGTGGGCTGTCTGTCAGTGTGCTATCTGTTAGTTTTCCGTCTGTCAGTCTCGCCTGTCAGTGTGCTGCCTGTCAGTGTTCTGCATGTCAGTGTGCTGTCTGTCAGTGTGCTGTCTGTCAGTTTTCCGTCTGTTAGTCTCGCCTGTCAGTGTGCTGCCTGTCAGTGTGTTGTCTGTCAGTGTGCTGTCTGTCAATGTGCTGCCTGTCAGGGAGCTTTCAGTCAGTGTGTGCCTGTTAGTGTGTTGTCTGCCAGTGTGCTGTCTGTCAGTGTGCTGCCTGTCAGGGAGCTGTCAGTCAGTGTGTGCCTGTTAGTGTGCTGTCTGTCAGTCAACTCTTTGTCAGTGTACTGGCTCTCAGCTTAAATCAACCTTACCAAACCAAACTCTCAGTCTACTATTTGTCTATGTACTGCCAGTTGGTGAGGTTAGTACAGAAACTAAATTTCTGACACTGTTAGCACTTAAATCCTGTGTATTTCATTTACACACTCTTTTTGTTTGGTGCTTCATAACACTGTTTTGTATTTACGTGTGTTACAGTTTGACATTCTGAGTCGGATCACACCGGAGGAGGCGACTGACGTGTTGTTAGACTCGGACCCTGATACCCCTCTGACTCACTGTAAAGACGTGCTGGTCTACACACAACAGGTAAGTGTGGAAACTCTGACTTACTTATAATTATCTACACACAACAGGTAAGTGTGGAAACTGAGACTTACTTAAAATTATCTACACACAACAGGTAAGTGTGGAAACTCTGACTTACTTGTAATTATCTACACACAACAGGTAACTGTGGAAACTCGGTCTTACTTATAATTATCTACACAGTGCAGGTAAGTGTGGAAACTTCAACTTACTTGTAATTATCTACACAATGCAGGTAGGGGGTGGGGAGTTAGCTCAGTGGAACACCTGTAATCCCTACACAGTGCAGGTAAGTGTGGAAACTTCAACTTAATTATAAGTATGCACACAACAGGTAAGTGTGGAAACTTCAACTTGCGTGTAATTATCTAGACAGTGCAGTTAAGTATGGAAACTCCAACTTACTTATAATTATCTACACACAACAGGTAAGTGTGGAAACTCCGACTTACTTATAATTATCTACACACAACAGGTAAGTCTGGAAACTTCAACTTACTTGTAATTATCTACACACAACAGGTAAGTGCGGAAACTCCGACTTACTTATAATTATCTACACACAACAGGTAAGTGTGGAAACTCCGACTTACTTATAATTATCTACACAATGCAGGTATGGGGTGGAAACTTCAACTTGCGTATAATTATCTACACAGTGCAGTTAAGTATGGAAACTTCAACTTACATATAACTATCTACTCAAAGCAAATAAGTGTGGAATCTCTAACTCACTTATTAATAATGATCTAGGAATAACCAGCCATCAGCTTTGGACCCCGCCTGCCATTTTTCTCCTCTGATTCATATCGGTACCTTAAAAACGTAAAAGAATCTGGAATTCCGAAAAATTAGAAGGGGATAGCCCCATGGCTGTAATTTTCAATATGGATACACATTGAATCTGATAAAACCGTGTATTTTACAGGTGTATCGCAGTACAGGAACTCTCCCCGAGATCCTGGACACACTCGTCAAGGACACTGAGGGCTGGAACACGCTGTCTCTCTTTAACCTCAAGTTATTAAGGTGTGTTGAGTGTGCCATACCTTTATTCTCTCCACTTTCAGGGTTTACAGACTTCAACCTTTCAGTAGATTTTCAACTTTCTCATACATGACAAGTGCATGTCCTAAACCTTTTAATTTTTTTTATAGAAAATTTACACAATGAAGGCAGATTTATTAACCCTTTAAGGACGCATGATGCTTTGGGGCATCACCATACTAAAGACGCATGTTGCCTTGAGGTACCACCACACTAAAGATGCATGATGCCTTGAGGCATCATTGTTCCAATATTTACAAAAATATTTCATCAAAGAAATAACAGAGCAATATTCATGAAATTTTCACAAGATGTAGATATGACACCATGTTTCGTGTTCCAGTTCAAAAGAAATAGTATATTTAGAATTATGTATTATATCACATGATTATAAACTCGAATTATGAGTTTTACCAATTATATAGCCGTCCTCCACCAGCACCCGTCCTTACAGGAGTAGCTTGGTTACAGGCACCCGTCCGTAAAGGGTTAATAAAGTATCCATTCTTTTCCAAATATTCCAACAATATTCATATGTCACTTTAAATATCCATAAATTCACAGTCTATGGGTTGTTGAGCCTCAGTAGAGACCTGCTCAGTTCAACCTAAACATTCAGCTAATAGGTTGAGAATGGGCACATCTCAGCAAGTTCACTCTTCGCACTAAATATTTCCAGCCATATGATTGGCCAGAATTGGGACAACTTAAGTGATGGTTCCACCAACACACAAGATATAGCGAGATTAGGCACGATTTGGTTGTTTTGCTAAATCTTGCTAGGTTTTGAATAATCGTGTACATATTTGCCGCATATTTGAGTGGTCGCGGTGGTGGAGCACCAAATTAGACAAATGACATCGCACCCTACGTATTGAGACAACGGTTATAAAACACAGCGTGACAATGTAAGATATAACAAGATATACCACGGCAAATCCATCATGTTGGTGGAAACAGCCCTTTAGGTTAACTGGTACCACACCTCTGACTCGCGGATGACACAGCGAATTTTAAACTTTTTTCTCTACCTGTCCTGTAAATCCTGACTTCATACATATGTTTGAGACATATAATTAGTTTTTTTGGGTTTTTTTCCACAATAAGATCGGTTGATGACAGAAGTGTACTAGCCACGTTTCCCTAAATCAATGAGACATATAATTAGAAATTGTATGAGAAAGATATAATCAATTTTTTTGAAAGAGAACCGTCTTGTTAGTAGTTTATGTACATTGTTGAAAATATTGAAAAAGATTGAGTGAAATGCATGTAAGTCAAAGGTGAGGAAAGAACTCAGACCCAAAAATGTGTTCCATGAATATATATGATAACTTTAATGATATATTCTTGATGAATTGACAGGGTTTCTATCTGGTATTATTTCGAGAAAAAATCCAATGATAATTAGCGATTCATTGCTATCAGTAATTTTTTCTTATTTCAGGTTTTTGCTACAGATGGAAAATACTTACTGCAAGGAAAATCCGGAACGAAAGGTTAGTACTGATCTGTTATAACATCACACTGACATCTGCATGGCTTGTGAATAGTACATTAATAAGATACTCTTTTTGATTATGAAGATGTGGTAATAACACCTATATGGCAAACCAATGCAAAAAAAGAGAAAAAAAATGAAAAAGATTAGAATACTGTTTTTGAACTTGCTGACTTTGATATTTACACATTGAATCTGAATTAACTCAGCTACAATAATGTCTATTATCTCACCCTGGAATAAACGTCCATAGGCTTAACATTAGGAACTCGTTCTCAACAGGCTTGCGAGATTTGTTACTCATTCTTAACGGGTGATAAACAGATAGATTTTTCCAGGCTAAGATAAAATCAGAAACATTTTCGTGCTTGGTCTGAGTCCCCCGTTCGCCATCTCGTTTGGAGGGCTTCAGAATATTCACTTGGCTATCGCCTCGTTCATCTTACTGCGCACTCCAAACTCGATGGCGAACGAGAACACAAACCAAACACTCATCAGTTTCTTTCTTAATATTATCTACAGCCATGTCCCAAAATACCTCCCTGTGGCTGGCCGCTTTCTTTTCAGAAACATCTCAAATCTTGTTTGTAAATTTCAGGTGGAGCTGAAGGAACTGATCTCAAGGTCCACTGACCTTGTTTTATGTTCAGCTGCGGCTAAAACTCTGACGAAAATCTGGTCAAATCTCCCCAACGCGTGCCAGAAGCTGACAAAGAAGGGTGAGTGCAGTACTTAGAAATATCCTCAGTGCTCTATAGATATTATCATTATACACCTGTGTGCGAATTTATTATCCACCTAATACAAAGAGTCCATAGAAAACACATAGGGAGTGTGTATGGACATACCCGGAGCATACAGATATGTTGTATGCTCCGGGTGGCGCATACGGAAAAATAGTGCGTACGGAAAAAATAGTGCATAACTAAAACGAACTGATATCAACATGCCACTTGTCCAGAAAAGGTGGATGATAAATACAATGTAGACTGGTTTCAGATAAGAGCGGTTGTATACTCCTCGGAGTTTTTAGTAGGTAAAATAGACCAATTCAGATTTGTTAGATTTACATAGGCAATGTACTGAAAAATATGGTTTTCTTCAATTCTCTCCAAAACAAGTAAGGTGACCTATGATTTTCAAAACCTAAATGAGAAGTACTATATATTTACTATATTTCGGGAAAGTTTGAGGGAAATGACATGGGTTTTACTATGTGAACAAAATACTTTTTACAATTTCTATATATTCTAATATAAAATCATCATAGTATTGATCTATAAATCAAAAACTAGCTCGCTGACCCCGATTTTTAAGTTAGATATGTGTACTAGAACATTTGGGGATCATCATATTCAATGTTCAGAAGATTGACATGGGTTTTGATTTTCAAGCCAAATTGTCCGATATGCCTTTAACAGACACTTATCTTTGGAATATTTACAGATCGATTGTCGTCGTCCCTCCTCAGTTCCTGGTTAAAAGCCCACGGTTTACGAGACGAAGACCGAGCTCTCGGTGTGGAAGTCAGCAAGTTCATCGGAACAGCGGAAAAAGAAACCTGCGTCATCTGTGAAGAAGATATCCTTTTTTTAATCTATGTTGGAAGGACAACCAGGAGATCCAACTCTGATAATATATAATGAGTCCTGGCTTCATGTCTGTGCTAGGAAGGGAGGGTTCTAAAACAGTATGCTGCAAGAAGTTGATAGTTTGAGCTGGTCTCAGGCTAGATTTATTTTGCTTGGCTCTACAATGTAATATATAGAGCAGATATATCAGTTCCAGTCTGTCGTTTCATAAAGTATTAAGATTTAAAAAACCCATGAAAAAGGTAAGCTTGATTCAGTTTGATTAGTTTTACCGCAATGGGGGAGTTTCCACTTAGCCAATGTACTACTTCTGTTAAGTGACGTTAACGGCCATGAAACATCACCAATGTTGTGCACAGTAGATTTAACGCGGGTTTAGTGCCACAGTAGATTTAACACGGGTTTAGTGCTTCAAACAATGACAAAACGGTTGTTACGCTTCACGTCATATCTCCATGTGTCTGTAACACAGAATGAACATCACTTACCGGAAACAGTCAGAAATAGCATGATTTCTCAAAGTGGAAACTGAGCTCATTTGAGTCATACCTTTAAACCCTTAACTTTCTGCACATATCCCACTCACGAGCATACAAAACGGAACCTGCGCTAATGGACACAGCTTCGGTGAGTCCCTTATTTTATCGTCAATTTATGCCGCTATTTCATTGGTCCTCAAAGACTCATTTTGTGGTAGTGGTAGAACATGCTATATATAATATCCTAATTTCCCTCAATTGATGAATTTGTAAATACTGAGAATAATACCCCGCATAAGGGAACAGATTCCTCGTAACCGAAGTTTATTTTAACCACGCTTAAGGGGACACCCCGCGTAAGGGGGACATTTTGCTCGGAACCGATTGTTACATTTTTAGTCATGGATTAGGGTAAAATTCAATCCATCACATACATATTTTAACAATTTGGTGTTTTCTACATTCTATTGTAGATCAGAAATTAAAATTTAATCAAGATATAGTCAGGATAGTGTAATGTCTTGTATGAATTTTAAACCTGTAACTGCCTGTCAGTGGCCTGCCTGTTCGTCAGAGATGTCATTTTTCTGGTTATTCCCAGGTTTCCGGGTTTCGCTAGTGAACAAAGTTTTGATCATGTTAGAAATAAATAGTGGATATAATCAGGATTAAGATATTTTCTGTGTTTTTTTCACTAGCATCTCTCTTGTCAGTGACCTCCCTGTCAGTAGTCTGCCGGCACTAAGCTCGGCTCTTTGTTCTGTTTCGATGAATGTTGTACAGTAGCTAACGCAAAGCCTGGCTCTCTGTTCTGTTTCGATGAATGTAGCACAACCAGTACTAATTCTGACTCGTTCTTCTGTATTGCACAACAAAACGGGCATAGAGTCCCATTGCTACAAGCAGACCAAAGTTGAGTTAATATACTTTCAAGAACCAGATAGGTCAACCAATGAGCCAGTCTCAAAAGGACGTAACTAGCCTACCGAGACGTAAAACTACACAAATAAACAAACTAGCGCTAAGCCTGGCTGTGTTCTTTTCAAATGAATGTTGCACAACACCTTTGTTCCACGCAGGACGCTGCATCCAGACGCTGGTGCTGTGTCAGGATGTGCCATACCGGGTGTGCGGTGCATGTAAAGCAGTCGCCATCAACAAAGAGGACGGTATGTAACTGTATTTACTATATACCTATGCCGTATATACTGTAAATTCGCACCGTTTACTATATACCCATGCCATATATACTGTAAATACGCACCATTTCGTCATATAACGTAAAAATACTGTACGGACCACTGGTCTGTACACTAGAATATGGACCACCTTGCCATACACGTTTATTAAGATATTGGTTGGTAAGCTAAATGAAATTAATGATTTTTTTAAAATTTCGGGTATATAGTAAATATATAACGTCCAACTATGCTGTACAATTTACAGAACTCGATGGTAAACGCCTTGGTCCGTACAAACTGTAAATTACCATCTCGTTCTGCGAATTGTACAGCATGGTCAGGACGTTCTATATAAGTACTGCATGTCTGCTTAAAGTGGCTTAAAACCCGAGGCCAAGTTACATAAGTTTTTTTTTCTTTAAATATATATAGATATGAAGATTAATTTCCATGGGAATCGATTTTTTCTATACTTCTTTTTCCTTGTGGTAAAAAAAATTTGACCTGATTTACAGCAGTAAAACTGGTTTGAACCTCTCTACAGGCTCTGTTCCATGCTGTGGCTAACATCGATGTGTTTTCAACATTTTCCCGGTCTAACTGAGGCAGCCAATTCCACATACAAAATATTTCCCCTTTTTTGTCTGACCCCAACTGATATCAATGGAGTGATAATTTAGATGTTTAATTTCAAAACAGTGATTCAATATGCGACTCACCATTGTGCTTACAACACTCACCATTGTGATATATATGTTTGTTTCAGATATCTCACTACTGAGAGATGTTGTCGAGAATGCCTGTACCTTGTGTGACAACACCCTGCTCTTGTAGCAGTTTCTTAGACGTGTAAATAAAACCAAAGAAGGCAGCAACTTAATACAGACGAACCCTGGTGGCATGGCACCCTGCAACTCGGATCATCCACAAGTGGCACGCCTATTTCTTGGAGCCAAATCTGGGTTGCCACATGTCAAGGAGATTGAGATACGTAGAAAGTTATAGAAACTTTCTACAGACAGAACATTTCAAGACGTATTGATATGCCATGAACGTTCAACGAGCGCTTACCAAGCGACCAGTATGGCTGGACAGAAGTAGGACAGGCCTTCGAGCCTATGAAATCCAGGTTAAATAAACGAATAAAAAAAAAAAAGATGGGTCGGCGAAGTGATCCCGACCCAATCTTAGGCTGTCAAGCGTCTATAGGTTTTGTATCACCCAGTTACCTGGCCTGTCAGGTATGGAGTTACGACTAGTTCACCCGTTGTCAGTATAAAGTGACTGGGAGTTTTTTTTTATCTTTGGCGTGCGACACACGCTTCATATTTATTTAAGTCATTAAGTGATGCTCGTTGCCTGTACTCAGATGTCAATTTCTCAAACGTGTACAGGTTTTGTATCACCCAGTTACCAGGCCTGTCAGGTATGGAGTTACGACTAGTTCACCCGTTGTCAGTATAATGTGACTGGGCGGGATTTGTGTTTTTGGCGTGCGACACACGTTTTATATTTAAGTCAAGTCATTAAGCGATGCTCGTTGCCTGTTGTTTGACATTAACTAGGCAGTCATAATACCATAAGGTATTGAACTATTACTAGTTCACCAGTTGTCAGTATGAAGTGACTGGGTGGGGCTTTGTGTCTTTGGCGTACAACACACAAGCTTCATGTTAAGGTTGGATGTAAAGTACACACTATTGTCTCACCCCTGGTATTTTTGTCCCATAGGCTTAACTGGAACTTGTTCTCCATGCCCCAACGAGTATTGCAGTCCGTTCTCCATGGTCTATATCCTGTATGTTGTCCATTCTTTTAGTGTGTACAGGGCTGAGATGAATACAGAAAGCAACTCGATTTTGTCAAAGTCGTCGTTCTCCAACTTGTTCGTATGCTACGTGATATTCACTCAGCTGTCGCCTCATTCATATCACTCCAAATCTAACTTGTGTAGAGGGACAACTTTGACCAAAACTTGTTGGTTTCTTCTTTAGTACAAACAAACCCAGCCTGAGTTTCTTTATTATTTCTCATCATACTTCAAGAACTGGTAAGGTTCAAACAACGAGGCAGTCTGGAAAGGATGTGACCATGTCGCTGAACGTTAAAGGCTGTGCTCCATTGCGCCGATCCACTGAAGATTGATTTGGTCGGCGACTGATCAGCTCCCAGTCGCTAATAGTGGAGCTATACGGCATATAGCCTATGATCCATGGGCGCCGCCATGAAGCCCCCCGAGTAGGTGTTCTTCACTAATGGAGATGAAAAAGTAGGTGTTCTTCACTAAAGGAGGTGGAAAAGAAGCGAGCGATAATTGGGAAATGTCTCAACTTTAGCCTTACTCACATATTTATATAAAGTGTTCCATATGGAAAATATCATGTCTTGGGTTTAATCATTATGTCATCCTGCTTTGGGATGGGTGTAGAGAGTCAAGGGAACCATGGTAAAATATTGAAAGGCAGTTGAATTTCGTAAGAACAAAGAGCCAGAATACAGGTTTGTCCCCCGACCACCTCGTGACTGCTTCGTGAACTAACAATGGCTCTGTCCCCTTTAGTGAAGCTAGAGTCCCGATCCCTCCCCGACGGTCGGTGCTCAAACTGCTAGCGGTGCTCCATACCGGAGATGGAGAGCCGCTCCATTGGGGCCTGGGATAAACCCGGTCGCCGAAGTGGAGCAGCGACCCCGATCGAGGTAAAATTAAGGAAAGAACCAAGGGGCAAGAACTATCGGAGGAGATAGGGTTAAGATTGCTCGGCGACCATCAATCTCCAGTAGATCGGCGCAATGGAGCACGGCCTTTAACTACACAAGAGGCCGTCTCCAGGTGGCATTGACACTCACGGCTGGACCGTGGGTGGAGTGGTTTACTAACTAACTACCAGCAGAGCTTAAGATGGCTCTTCTGTGCATGTATATTCATGTAAATAAATATTCTAAGGAAATAAATAAGTTACATAATATTGGTGTTGTATTTACTTTAATCCAGAAGTGGTAGGCACTGTGTGATTGAGAACGACAGAGGGAGGGAGGGAGGGAGGGAGGGAGGGAGGGAGGGAGGGAGGGAGGGAGGGAGGGAGGGAGGGAGGGAGGGAGGGAGGGAGGGAGGGAGGGAGGGAGGGAGGGAGGGAGGGAGGGAGGGAGGGAGGGAGGGAGGGAGGGAGGGAGGGAGGGAGGGAGGGAGGGAGGGAGGGAGGGAGGGAGGGAGGGAGGGAGGGAGGGAGGGAGGGGGAGAGGGAGAGGGAGAGGGAGAGGGAGAGGGAGAGTTTGTGTATGAGAAAGGGAGGGAGAGAGGGAAGAAGAGAGATGGAGGAGGGACATAGAAGGGAGAAAGAGGGACAGAGAGGGAGAGGGAGAGTGTGTGAGAGAGTGAGGGAGAAGGAAGGAGAGAAGGGAAGGGAGAGAGGGACATAGAAGGGAGAGAGAGACGGACAGAGAGAGATAGAGAGTGTGAGAGGGAGGGGGAGAGAGAGGGCTGAGACTGAATTGGGTAGTTTAACTGCTGGTATGTCAATATTACATAAGAGTAAAAATTAATCATGAAAATGAAAACATGAATTTCAATGGAAACATTGAAAACTGTCACCCACCAATACAGAATGAAAAATAAATCTATAAATACTTTGATAACAAAGTTTATTGTATAATTTCTGAACTGTCTTCAAATCTTCATTACAGTTCCCTATTTGAATAATTACATTTAAACATAGATTTCTTACAGGGATGTAAGTATTCATATAAATTACTGATATCGCAATTTCCTGATCTTTATTTATAATCATAAACATTTACAATTTGGCTGTACTCGGGCATACCCGACAAGACTCTGGCAGCTGCTGGCAGAACTCAAATAAAAATGGCTCAGAATGGTGTTGATTCAGGTCAAATTTATTTCCCTGTGCTGTAAAGTGCTGGTTCCACCAACATGATGGATTTGCCGTGTTATATCTTGGTATGTCTTGTTATACAGGGATGAAAGTCAGGACTGAAAAAAAAGTCAGAAACAAAAACACAAACAAACTGGGGCGTATTCGGGGGGGGGGGACCCCCCCCCCGTGCCGTCAAACAAAATTTCGGCACTTGACGGAACTCTGACAGCAGTGTCAACGGCCCTTGGCGCGTTTAGCTGCCGCCAAAGTACTGTCTCTAATACTGACTGACTGTTTCCCGGCGTGTGTGCCAATGCTAACGGCCTATGGAGGTTTATACTTTTTTAATGATCATATTTCAAGATGCAGAAATTTCTGATTTCCGTCAATTGTCGGCGAACTTGCATCCCTGGTTATATCTCACACATGGATGCCAGTTGGGGTCAGAAAAAGTTCCTACATGGGGTCTGAGGCCAGTCAATGTATCATCTAAAACGCACATGGTATAGGAGCATTTCCTACAGGAATCCTACCATCCTACAGCTCTAGGTTGGAGCATTGGGATCTATAGGGCCTCTTAACTGAGGGTGCTGGGGTAGCTGAATTCAGAATTTTGAAAGATAACAGAACAAGTTTATCTCAGATCTAGATTTTAGGGAACCTGGAGTCTATATTGTTCTGAAAACATATACAATTTCTTGCAATTTTCATCTCTTTTAGACTTAAATGAAAATCCTACATGTAGGCAAAATCCTACAAACTGGCATCCTTGAAAAATAGCTCAGAATGGTGTTGATTCAGGTAAAATTCATTTCCCTGTGCTGTAAAGTGCTGGTTCCACCAACATGATGGATTTGCCGTGTTATATCTTGGTATGTCTTGTTATATCGCAAATTGTCGCGAGATATCTTACCTCCTTTGCCATGACACATCGCACATGATGATATGTGTATCTTTTTCGCGATGATGTGTGTATATGTTTGTGCTCCATCACCATTGACATATTGCGGCATACTGCAATCTATCGCGGCAAGAACTCAGTGAAGGTGCTTAACCCTTTAAGGACGGATGCCTGCGGCCGTACTACCCCTGTGAAGACGGGTGTTGGTGTCCATGTATACCGCTAGGGAATGGGCACATAGGTGAGAGAACCCATAATTTGAGGGAATAATCACGCGGTATAATAAGTCATCATTGATATTTATTTGTTTTCACACAAGAAATACTTAATACGATTTTAGAACTATATTCTGTGAAAATTTGATGTTCATTGATAATTATTTCTTTATCAAAAATGATTTTATATATTTTGGAGAAATGATGCCTTGGGGCATCATTCGGCCTGGGCCGGTTGATGCCTCAAGGCATCATTCGTCCTGAAAGGGTTAACCGTACCGATGCATCGCGGCAAATATGGACTTGATTATTCAAAACCTAGCAAGATTTAGCAAGGCAACCAAATCGTGACAAATCTCGCTATATCTTGTGTGCTGGTGGAAGAGCCTCTTAATTTGTATTTGTGAAAAATATATTCTCCCCTTTCTCCAGGTTTTGTCCCTTCCCCTATTGAGGTGTGTGCCATTTGGTGGGGGCTACACTTGTCCTCATGGGCTGGGGGCTGGATTAGCAGGAAAAACCTACACAAACACACTGGGCACACAAAACGCCCTGCCAAGCAACTGAGAGACCAGACTGAAGGCTGAGGAAACGGTCACATGACTACACTGACCAATGGGCTCAGAGCTCCACACGCTGAGAGCCGGGCACACACCGGCAGCTAGTCACTTTTCGGCAGTAGCTCAAGCTATCCGCGTCATACCCGAGTCTTAATCTGTATTTATTTCATGAAGTTTGATACTGTGTGTTCAACAAGTCTTCCGAATCAACGTCAATTGTTTGCTAAAATAAATGCAAGTATTTAGAAGAATTACAGTTGATATGGATGATTTCACATAGGTAGATTTCACAAAGGTTTCTCTCTAACTTCTATCACACATTTCATTTTTACACCAGTGTAAATGATATAGAACTAAAAACAACGATTGAATGTAATATCTGTTAATATTCACTGAGAAATACACACATTTATACATCATATAAAAGAGAATGTATTAGTTAGTGACATAAAGTATCTTCAGGTATGAAAATTCTAATTTTAACATAAACGTTAGGAAAAAAAGACAACAATTGTCTATTGGTCTATACATTTATTTCATACCTTAAATTAAAATAATGTATTGAACATGTGGCAAAAAACACAATGATGTATGATCGCTCGCTCCGATATCGTTATTAACGAGATGTTGAGTTTCTGTCTGTATGGATGGCGGATGGGATGTCTGAGGTGAGAGGATGAGGTTCAAACTCGCATAACTTCTCACCCGTCTTTATGCTGTGAGATTTTTTCATTAGTTACGTCTTAGAGCCTGTGAGAAAAAAAAGCGAATTGCACTAGCTCCTTATTGAATCCACACAATTTCCCCACTGAATGATAATGTTTTTAACCAAGATTAAGTACATTAGCAAACCTAGAAAAAAATGGGAATGCCTCTGGGCATCATGACGCACTATGCCTGAGAATGCCTCACGGCATCATGGCGTACTATACCTGGGAATGTCCCAATGCATCATAAGATACTATGCCTGGGACTGCCTCAAGGCATCAGAGCGCCCTATGCCTGGGAATGACTCAAGGCATCATAGCGCACTATGCCTGAGAATGACTCAAGGCATCATAGCGCACTATACCTTGGAATGTCTCTGGGCATCATATCACACTATGAGGTTGACAAACTTTTTTCCCTTTTGGGTGTTCCGCTTTCCTGGTGGGGTGTGGGAAGTGGCCCAGGTGGGAAAAAACATAGCGCACTATGCTCCAGAATGCCTCAAGGCATCATAACGTACTAGGCCTGGGAATACCTCAAGGCATCACGGCGCACTATACCCAGAATGCCTCAAGGCATCATAACGTACTAGGCCTGGAACCACCTCAAGGCATCACGGCGCACTATACCCAGAATGCCTCAAGGCATCATAACGTACTAGGCCTGGAACCACCTCAAGGCATCACGGTGCACTATACCCAGAATGACTCAAGGCATCATAACGTACTAGGCCTGGGAATGCCTCAAGGCATCACGGCGCCCTATACCTGGGAATGCCTCAAGGCATCATAACGTACTAGGCCTAGAACCACCTCAAGGCATCACGGCGCACTATACCCAGAATGCCTCAAGGCATCATAACGTACTAGGCCTAGAACCACCTCAAGGCATCACGGCGCACTATACCCAGAATGCCTCAAGGCATCATAACGTACTAGGCCTGGAACCACCTCAAGGCATCACGGCGCACTATACCCAGAATGCCTCAAGGCATCATAACGTACTAGGCCTGGGAATGCCTCAAGGCATCATGGCGCACTATGCCTAGGAATGCCTCAAGGCATCATGGTATACTAAGCCCAGGAATACATCTGAACATCATGGTGCACTGTTCCCAGGAATGCCTCCAGGCATCACAGCGTAGTGAATGAGTTACAGAAAAAGGCATAGAGCCGGTGAGAAGTTATGGTCAGGGTGAGGGTGAGACGAGACGGCGGGGTTCAGTAACGCCTCAGCTGCTTCTTGAACTTCTCGTAGTGGAAGTCGTCGGTGGCCTTCTCTCCGCGACTGTTTCCTGGCCGCTTACTGGGCACTGAAAAAAACAAGAACCGACTCCAGCTTATACTACAAACTACTATATACACAATATTACCATGATTTCGATCTGAGTGGCCGTATTCTCCGCCTAGTTGACGCGTAGTAATACTCCGAGCGATGGCGAGGAGTATTGCGTAGCGTCAACTACAAGGAGAATACGGCCACTCAGATCGAAATCATGGTAATGTTGTATTTATTACTCACTTATTTTTAGATTTAAGAAATAAAAATGATCATTAGAAAACTTTTCAACATAATTAAGAAGTTATGTTTGGGACTACTTTCATCTCAAAAATCTGTATCCTCCTAGGAGGGTACGGAGCTCTGTATCCTCCTCAGTAGCGATCTGTAATCTCCATAGGCTTAGTATGGAGACTCCGTATCAGGTGGGTAATAAAGGGAAATATGGGTACGTTTAATCATCTAGGATTGTACATGTAGACTCTTTTCTGTATGCCATAGAAACCCAGGGATAATTTGGGTCAACTTTATTCAACACTTATGGACGATCTTATGGACGGCTAAGACTGTCATAGCGAACAACCCTAAATATTATTAAATGATAATCCTTGTATGAGGTACAGAAAAGGGTCTTCGTGTACAATCAAAGATTATTAAACGGGCCCCTGGTCAGTGTGACTCAATGAAATCTGTTCCGTGTTGTTTTGTGTCAGAAATATAGGAGGAACGAGGTGAGTATTTCATGGCCAAAAAACAAGGAACAGATGTAATTCAGACACACACACACTATGTGACCTTATCAGTATATAAATCATTAAGAACACCATTTTACAACGAGTCATGTGGTATGGAGTCCACGAACTATTAATTTTCTGCACAGTGTGAACGAATGGAATCCGTGCAGCTGGTTAGTGAGAATGAGACATTCATACATAAGTAGTTCAGTACTATCGCCTCTGAATAAGTCTGTCTCGAAGCTACGATGACAGTTGTTAAGTGTATCAAAAATATGGATTTAAAAGTTTGGAGAATGACACATATAATCTCAAACCTATATAGTCAAAGTACTGAGCGCCTATCTCGTGAAATGGTGTTTTGTGAACGGGTATCTGCAGTTTCAGCGGGTTCACTTTGGCTCCCTGTAGGATTAATCAAAGAACCTGACTTACGTTTGACAGTAGGGGGGCGGTCCCCGTCTCCGACCCGGGCGGGGGCGGGTTTGGGGGCGGGCTCCTCCTTTTTATGGGCCGGGCCTGTGTCTTCAATAGTGACTGAAAAAGAAAATATTCGGTAAATAAAACACCAAAACCACTGCTGGGGATGAAGGAGAAAGGTAGAGAAAATGCACAACCTTGGTATTTCGAGTCCAGACCATTAACACTGAGCTAACTATAAACCCAATATTCAATTGCGAAAAGTTTACAGACAGTATTTATGGTGAAACAACGATATGCGAAATTAGGTGCACCAGATCATGTAGCATGTTCATATTACACTGTTGAATTTCTACTACGTTGTGCACAGCAGGTTTAACACTGGAAATATGAAAACACTGCACGCTTCACGTTCTTTATCTTAGCATAAACGTCCATAGGCTTAACATTAAGAACTCGTTCCCAACAGGCCTGTGAGTATGGTAACTCATACTCAATGGGTGACAAACAGATAATTATTATTATATCCAGGCTAAGATGAAATCAGAAACATATTTGTGTTTGGTCTGTGTCCCCGTTCGCTATTTTGTTTGGAGCGCTTTGGAATATTCACTCGGCTATTGCCTCGTTCATATAACTGCACCCTCCAAACTTGATAGCGAATGGGGACAAAGACCAAGCACTCATCAATCTCTTTCTTATTACCAAGGAACTTTTTTTTAAAAAGTTTTTTATTTTCATCCAAATCCCCATCCGTCAGTGCAGCCTGAGGATTCCCATGGATGGAATCGCTGTAGTTGCCATGCACACGCCACGACAACCCATGTTTTGTGACTCCACAGACTATTTGTCAACAACTTGGCACTAAGCAAATCACCACAATTACGCTGCTGTCAACAATGTCGTAATCGAACGAACAGACATGTGACGTCAGCCGATGACACCATCGAGCTCACTTGAGCCGTAGCTGCCACATAGAAAAGACCTAGCCACGTCCTAATACTATTACTAAGAAACTTGGGTACCGTATATAGCCATTAAAGCTAGAAATATGCAACGTACATCGATTGTGCTGAACAAAGTTGACGGCCATGTTGGTTGGTACAAAGTCTGAGATGCCACTGTCTTTTTTGTTCATTCGATCTTGTAGTAATTTCCTCTTCGCGTCTTCTGTTACTTCAATGTTGCGTATTTTCTCACTGAAAAAAGATAAAGACAGAAATTATATGTGCACAGCAAGTATTGATTAAACGATATAGATAATCTCCCTATGGGTCTCACGAAGGAGTTGCAATTCTGTTACAATCGCTGTATAGTTTTTTATGTTATCAGTTGTTCTATTATCCATCATATACCAAGTCTTCATTCAAAAGTTACGGGGACTCAGTAAACCACTATCCATTGTTTAAAATCTGTCAGATACCAAAACCATTATACACGGATTAAAATCCATTGTATACAGCCGCAAAGACATTGTATACTTTGGGTTTTATGGTGATTGAATCCATGAGATGAATTTAGGTAAAAATCTCACCCCTGCACATTTGCCGAGGTGAGCGTTCTTTTAGTTCCCACATCACATAGACATGGTATGAGAAGGACTAGCCTTTGATATAGCAGTAAGTCTACCACTGCTGGGGATGAAGGAGAAAAGTGGCTGCACACCACACCACATAGACATGGTATGAGAAGGACTGGCCTTTGATATAGCAGTAAATCTACCACTGCTGTGAGTGAAGGAGAAAGGCGGCTGTACACCACACCACACAGACATGGTATGAGAAGGACTGGCCTTTGATATAGCAGTAAATCTACCACTGTTGGGGGTGAAGGAGAATGGTGACTGCACACCACACCACATAGACATGGTATGAGAAGAACTGGCATTTGATATAGCAGTAAATCTACCACTGCTGTGAGTGAAGGAGAAAGGCGGCAGTACACCACACCACATAGACATGGTATGAGAAGGACTGGCCTTTGATAAAGTAGTAAATCTACCCCTGCTGTGAGTGAAGGAGAGTGGCTCCAGTGGGAGTCAAACCCAAAATGTCCTACAACCTTAGGGTTACAACCACTGAGCTAACTCCCCACGCCACGATATCATTGTATAAAGTATAAATTAGAAGGAGCTTACTCGATGCCCAGCTCGACTTCTGGGATTCCGGAGAGCATCTGGTTCGACAACATGTCCTCGTTCTTCTTGCGGTGACTGGTAAGTGCCTTGATGTGGTCTGGTAGCTCGTACAACACATCCTCAGCCGACTTGGGCCTGTGTCGACAGAAAATACATGTATTTTTATTTTTTTTTCGTTCACTTCCCGATTTTGTTAGGTGCGTTGGAAAAACAGAGGAACCCTTAAAAAACCCACCAAGGATATAAACAGCAAAAAATAGAAAACTTAAAGGACCAAAAAAAAAAAACCCAAACCAACACCCCATAGCTCATAGCACACACTAAGAGCCACATAACGTCACAAATACAGGACAACAACACAGAAGGAAGGGAACCAATCAACACGCCGCTCTCTGAAACATATAGGACGTTAGCCAATGGGAAACGCCAAACGGGGGCGATAGGAAAATCTGTGCGAATCGAACGCGCCTACAGACCCAACTCACAGTACTGTGGTTGTGATAGCGATAGGGGTAGGAACACAACTGCCGCGTCTTCCTTACAACAGACAATACATGTGTTACCATCCAGCCCACACAATAGTGAATAACGCCCATTCCCACTGGCTGACAAAAACGGTATAGATCTTTTTAGTTCCCCTTAAGGCCACTCAAAAAAAACAACTTGTTTCTCATCACCAAGCCATGAAAAATATGATGAGGGCGCTTTTTTTATTATTATTATTTTTTTTTTGCTGGAGCAAAGATTGCTTAAAAGTGTCATAAAATGGGTTTTTAGATTCCTACTGTTTATACATTGAAAGCATCCCTGGCATGAGGAGCTTTAATTTGATACTAAATACACATACTTTTCCTAATTTCTATCAAGGTTCATCTTATTTTAACAAAAAAAAAAAAAATCTTCTAAAATCGTTTTTGCAGATGCGCGCGGAGAAACAAGTGTTTTTTTTGAGTGGCCTAAAGTCTGTCTCCAGTGGCTGGTTTTGCGTCAGCAGTGCTAAAGGTCCATCGGTGGTTCCTGACTGGGAATTGGATGCCTTGAGCCTTTTACCATTTGAGCCTCCTGTCAGCGCGAAAACATGGACGCCTTGAGCCTACCTCATTTTAGTTCCAATTAGCGGGTTAGGGTTAGAAAAGGGTTGGGTAAGGGTTAGGGTTGAGTATATATGACTATAAACCAGTATAAGTACACTTTTCAAAGTTTTTACATCTAGAGGCTCAAGGCCACCAAGAGGGGGTAGGCTCAGGGCGTCCACAGGGTAGGCTCAAGGCGTTCACAGAAAGGCTCAAGGCATCCAGGGCTCAAATCGTACCGGGCTCAAGGCGTCCATGTACCTTCCTGACTGCAGATCGGTGAATGCCAATGAGAACAGGCTTTGTGGGGAACTAAAGAAATCTCCGCCGTTTTCGTCGGCCAATGGAAACGGGCTTAGATAGAGGGGAACTGGTTTCAAGTGAAAGAATTCTGAAGTTACATGGTGAGGATGCCTAAAGTTTTTTCACATAGGTCGAAGCATCCTTAACAAGTAGTTTTGTGTTTCTCTCACCCGTAACTTGTTTCTCTATACGCCTTAAATATTTGATAAAAATGGCATTTCATTGACCTCCGATCAGTAGGGTAGTTATGTCCACCCTTATTGAGTAACTTCAACTTTTATATTTTATTCATGCAAGGGATGTCAGTTGGGGTCTTAAAAAAAGGAGAGGAAATATTTTTCATGTGGAATTTACTGCTTCAGAGAGATTGAGAAAAACATGCAAAGGCATCGTTATTGGCCATGGAATGAGGCTGGGGTATGTGGGGAGGTTTGAACTTTGCAAATATACTCCAGAAGATGCATGGCTGGGTAATTTTGTGATTGGAACTTGATTTACTAACTTCAGAATTAACAATTTTTTTAAGATTTTAAATAAAAAAGAATATTTGATGAGGATCTAACTTTATCTGAACCCAGTTTTTTCGACTTACTTGAAAGGCCTCTCCGGTTTATCAGATTATTTTTTTGTTGTTGTATTATTTTGTTGTTGTTGTTGACAGTTGGTTTAGACAAGGCAGGAGTGCTTTAAAAAAAAAAATCAAAAAATTGTTGTTGACAGTTGTTGACACTATGATGTCACGGCTGACAATACACTCTGGTTACAGTGGTTAGGGGCAGTTCTGTAAACTGCCATTCAAGGTAGCATCGCTGAGGGAGAAGGACATCGCCTCATCCTACACAGGTTATATATTTGTCAAAGTAAACTTACTTACAACCTTAATAATTCCATGTAATGGACGAAACGTCGGTTCTCAATAAATGCCACATCAACCAGATTAACTTGATGGTTATGCTATTCGTTACTTAACAACAATTTAAACTTACTTTTCTTTGTCCTTTTCATCTTCTGTGATGCCCTTTCGCTTGGCTAGCTCCAGTTCTACATATTTCAACCTGGTGTAAGAGATAGTATATGAGTTAAATCTATCAATTGATCATACTGGTTAATTATATAATATTGCTCTATCGGCATGTAGAATGGTTAACTGATGAAAACAAGTCATAAAGCATATTATTATATACTTCTGGCGGAACGTCTATCAAATATTACCCGCTGCTCGGGCTCCCTGAGACATAGTGAATGAGCTATGAATTCATGACTTATTAAGTGAATAGAATGGTGTTTTTTTCTCGTGTTTTTCAGGTATATAATGATAAGAAAACGTAGTGACTGAGCCGTAGGGATAGCTTTCTCAGCCTTTTGTAACATAAATATGTCCCTCCGCCTCCATCATAGGGCCATATTTCATGTAATACAAAAGACCTCAAACGGCCATCCCTACAGCCTCAGTAAGCATGTTTTCTCTTAATTTTATCATTGTACTTCATATTTCCATACAATTCTGGACGGTCCACACTCGATAAAAACTTAAATGCAGGATATAGGATATGCCTTTAATTTCAAGAACGACAATATAAAAAAGTCCAGAATTACGGGGAAATCTCATGCCCATGGTATTTTTCCACATAGATTTAACATTGGGAACTCATATCCAACGCCCGTTGAGTATTTAGAAAAAATACTAAATGGGGGATTATGTCACAAAGGTTAGCCCTTTAATCAATGTGAAGGGTGAGATAAATTGAGAAACCTATTCAAGTTTACGGTCAGAGCTTGATCCCATCTCGTTTGAATCGCTATATAATTCACACGGCTT
The DNA here is from genome assembly GCA_950022655.1 of Alentia gelatinosa. NCBI lineage: Eukaryota > Metazoa > Annelida > Polychaeta > Phyllodocida > Polynoidae > Alentia > Alentia gelatinosa. The sequence continues at coordinate 132,349,235 of OX465580.1, read as the reverse complement.
CTCCTTGTGAATTACTATAAGATTCAAACTCTGACCCTAAGCTTTCACAGGTTTCCTCTATACAGTGAGAGAACCAGGTGAGCAGACTTACATGTCAGCATCCTCGTCTCGACGATTCGTCTCCGCAGCGAAACTCGTCCCGATCTGCTCCGATTCCTCCAGACTCAACTGTCTGTAATCACATTCATAAAAATGTTCACCATAAATGTGAGAATGCAATGAAAAAGAGGGAAAATTGTAAGGATATTCTGTGTTTTCCAGAAATATGAGAATACGAGAAAATAGGGAATATTGCAAAGATATTCACAGAAATGTGGGAATACGTGAAAATAGGGAATATTGTAAGGATATTCTGTGTTTACCAGAAATGTGGAAATACGAGAAGATAGGGAATATTGTAAAAATATTACGAGAAAATAGAGAATATTGTAAAAATATTTACAGAAATGTGAGAATGCACGAAAATAGGGAATACCGTAAGGATATTCAGTCTTTACCAGAAATATGAGAATATGAGAAAATCATGAATATTGTAAGGATATTCACAAAAATAAACAGCATAAAACTGCCTTTGATGTAAAATAGCCTCACACCTCACATCTTTTGTCTACCTTAATGTATATTTATCGGCCTTCCTTTCGGGAAAAACCTGCGTATATGACACACCCTGAGTTTGGGCGAATTCTATACGATTCTATACTATTCTAATTCTATTCGCGTATAAGACACATCTTATACCCATGAATTTACGGTATTATCAATAAAAGCCAATCTAATTTAAAAAAAAGCCTGGAACCAGGCACCAAATTAGACAATTTGTCATACCACAATCGGTGACCCATTTTTGGTTTGTTGTCTAATCACCAACCAATAAAAAATACGTCGACTAGTGGTCATTTTGTGTCTAGACCAGTCTATAGAATCATAAGTTTACTATATGCAATCGTACTTCAGGTATTTAGTGTTATTTAATTCCAGATAGTTGAATTGATTGTCCTCTTACCCGGTCTTCAATGCTTTCATGTCAACGAATCCTCCTTGAGCTAACTTAAATGGATCTTTCTGCAACAACAATTTCAATAAATAGTTTATAACACCATATTACTGCAATAAACATGAAATAAACATGAAATAATAGTCACACCTTGTGAATATACATCTGGAAGCTTATAACTGAAGCCAGCTTTGGCTAAGGAACTAAAGCAACTGAAAATCATGCTTTGTCAAATAAAATCTTATCATATCTGTGTGTTCTTGTCGTGGTGTGAGTATTAAAAGGTTTGTTTGTTTGGGTAGTTTAACGAATTATGTACTATTACACTTAAAGGCCCTTGGTTCTTTCCGACCTAGAACCAACCTGTCACAGGGCTCATTGTCGATGCTTTGTAACAAGTTTGATCCTAAGAAAATCATTAACATTTATCTGTTTGTTTGTTTGGGTAGTTCAACGTCCAATTTGTTCAATTTAGACTTACTTTGGGTTTGACCAAATCTATGAGATGAATGTAGGTAAAAATCCCACCCCTACACATTTACAGAGTTGAGAGTTCTTTTACTCCTCACACCACATAGACATGGTATGAGAAGGATTGGCCATTGATATAGCAGTTAATCTACTACTGCTGGGGGTGAAAGGGAAAGGTGGTTGCAGTAGGACGCGAATCAACAAAGTCTAGTGCTCTATACCACTGAGCTAACTCCCTACCCCAGTCATGTTTGCGTGCAAGCATATCCGGTCTGCACCACGAGGAGGCAAGGCAACCAAGAGGGTGAACAGATTTATAATTGCCGTCCAACCATAAAAAAATAGTTGTTTTGTAGACAGTAGAACCATGAGGCAACCAAATAATTTGTAGGCGTTTTTATTTGGTGCCCTTTATCAATTTAATATACATGAGAATGTGATCACTGAGGTGCAAAGTTACTCGTTCATTCATGGTTGGTATATGGTTAAAGCCCCTGTTCCATTGTGCCGATCCAATGGAGCAGCACTGGGAGAGTTGAGCCGCCGGCCCGCAGCCGATTACGGGGAAACTGGGTCATGGCGCCCTCACGGCTGTGGGGGAGGTGGGTGCCGGGAATCAGCCCCCTAGCTCCACTACCGCACCACTGCTGCTCCATAGACCCTCTTCACACTGGCGCCATCTTGTAATGGCCGCCAAAGTAGGTCACATGAAAACGAGGCGTGCGACCTGACTCCTGAGCGTTTTGTATGGGAAAACACTATTTTTTTCTAGTCGGAAAATGAAAAATGTTCCTGCATTGTGAATAATGAGCCGATCTTTATAAGTCAAACATTGTTAGAAAGCTAAGACTCTGATCTATAAGTTGATATGCATATTAGATACTTATGCCTTGGCTAAGATTTTCTGTAAAAGCTAGAATGTCAGAATTTGTTTGCTAAAAAATATTAACACCTGTTACCTTCCTGTAGTTAAAGGGATTTCATGAAAAATCTATCACGATGACCTATTTAAATTACCATCCTATCCTCTTCGGTAGTTCAACGGAGGGCCGGCGGGTCGGCGATCAGAGAATCGCCACCCAATCTCCAGTGAATCAGTGCAATGGAACACGGCTTTAACAGTGAACCGTTTATCATTTTCCACAGATTGATACTGGTGATACATACAGTGGTATATACGTGGTACAGATAACTTTAACATCGTTATAACTGGTAAATTTTGATAATGATTGACCCTTTATAACATTTAATCTTAAATTGGCGGTATAAATCAATTAATAATAATTCTTTTTTAACTGGTAGGTTTATCAAGTACAACTCGACTGCTGTCCAAATTCGGTTTGTGGTAGGCTTTATTCGTAGAACATAGATACTTCTTTTTTAACCCTTTAAGGAGGGGTGCCTGCGGCCAAGCTACCCCCTTAAGGACAGGTGCTAGTGGCACTTTATACTGCTAGGGGACGAGCACATAGTCGTCAAAACCCATAATTTGTGTTTGATGTGATATGATACATAAACCTAAATATTTTATTTTTTAGGGAATAGAGATACTAATTATGGTGTTAGATTCAGTGAAAATTTGATTGATATTAAGGGACCTTGTTAAAAACGAATTTGTACAGTTTTGAGAAATGATGGATCAAGATATCCTTCTCACTGGGACAGTTGATGCCTCAAGGCATCATTCGCAGTTAAAGGGTTTTAATCACACATGCCAATAATTCGACTGACCTTTGTTTCCTTTTCCTTGGCATAGTGTTTGCCCTCAGCTAGTCCCTGTGCTGTCACTCCCGTTTGACGTCTCCGCAGCTTCTGGATTTCTTTCGTACATTCCAAGGTCAAACTGTAACGAGATAAAATGGGGGGCAATAGGCATGACAGAAACAAAACGGGCTTATGAAGGTAAATAAAGATAAGGATTGTTGTTATGAATGTGTGTGACATGCTCTGGTTCTAAAATTTTGCCTAAAATATCGAAAGTGTCAGAATTTTCTATGTCCGTTCGCGGCTTCCCCAATGCGGGTGTTGACTGTCCAACGTTGATGGCATTCCCTTTACGCGGATCCCGGCAAAATTCGCAGCGGGTGCCATACTCTTCAATTCCATTGACCAGACGCCTAGTTCCAGCAGACAAAAAACTATTAAATCAGTTTTTCAGAGGTGGGAGATATTCCGTCTGGCGGAGGGGAAAATAGACATCGGGTGGGACGCCGGGTAAAAAATCTAGCTGGTGGAGGCACATTTCAGCTGGTAGAGGGCCAGACACCCCAGCAGACGCTCAGCAACCGTGAGGCAACGTCCCAACAACACCAATATCCTCCAACAGACGTCAATTTCACCCGGTAACTTAGAACCAATGCCTGCTGGAACATCTAGCATGTGATTCCACCATCCCGAAAGATGATTCAAATAGACCAGATCTGCTGGCAACCTCCATACGGGCGCTGTACAACGGTTTTGTCTGGTTGGTGGAATACTCGCTTAAGATTATCTCCAGCGGAAGTTCAGTGATTGCATCGTATTGTATGGTATTCCATCTCCAATTTAGTGGGTTATTTACGCTATGAATATTGTCTCATTAATATTACAGCTATGTTTTAGATGAGACAGAAATAACTTTAGGGGCTACACAATAACATATATTGGCGAGCATAGACATCATATACCATAACTAGCGACTTCGTTGAGTCGGAGTCCGAAAAATAAAACGCCGGATTCCCGTTAGCAGTGTTCGAACTCCCGACGTTCGGGTCCCCCAGCAGACTGCTCTACTAACTACTCCACAGAGATTGATGCTAATCACGGGTCAGATACTTAGACTGTTGGTGGCAGGGGGGAATCAGCGAAATTTTAAAAGGGCTACCAGCGAAAGTTGGGATCTCATTGGTTTCTCACGAGAAAGGTAGATTATAAAACTACAGTTCTAAATCATGTTTTCAGTATGGCTAGAAACAAATCCTAAGGATAGAAGTACATATGTGTAGACAAACACAAAAAAAGAGTAGCAGGATTCAGTTAAGAACTGCACGAGATTCTCACTCTCGTTGCTCTTCAATCTCCATGCCTAGGTCTGGTTCACTTCGTCTCTGTGTACGGCAGCAACTCCAAGCGAATATCACAAAATTCTACCGTTTTAGATATAGTAGGTAAAAAAAAAGAATAAAAAAAAGAGGGGGGGGGGGGGGGAAGTAACCCCGTTTTACCATACCTACTTTATCTATGGAGAAAACAGAGACAATAAAAACTATCGTGTTTAGACAGCCTAGACTCGTCGTTATGACCCCCTATATTTTTTTTAACAACTTTCTTTATTGGGCAACTCCAAAAACACAAACTTGTTTCACATCACCAGTCCATGAAAAATATAACGAGGCCTTGATATAATTTTTTCTATGTCATCTTCCGAGGATATGACAAAATGGATTATGTTTTGTCCACACCACTAATGGCACAATACCGATAATGAGAGTTACCTGTCAGTGACTTGTCACTGCTTTCCTTCAGATCCTTACAAGTTACATGTTACAAAAATGTATGATAGAGATCTAGACGGGACTGATCTAAACTTCTAAAGGAGTAAAGCTATCTAATCTATTAACACTTAGAAAATGAAAATCATTTATAACCTTATTTTGGAACGGAATGGCTAGGAATCTAATGTTGGCGGTGTATATGAACTGTCGGAATTCCGTCATTTGTCGGAAAACTTGCATCCCTGGTACAAGAACAACAAAATGTTCACATTTTGTCTGTGTCAGAATCGTGTGACTGTGACCGTGAGTGTTTATACTCGCTACTGTAGTACAAGTTCGGATGTCCATACCTCACTTTGTCTGTTGTATCGTCCTCGTCACTGCCTGAGGATTCACGCTTTTGTCTTAGTTGTGGTCGCTTCTTGGGGCGAAATAATGACATTTTTTAAGAAGTATCCTCTGAACCTTCAACAATTTTAACTTTCCGTACGTTTTCATGCGTTAGTCCAAACTCAGCAAAACACAACGCGGCTACAATGTCATTTACTACCAGATACAACGCTAAATTGTGTTCTCCGAGCAGAGACTCAGTATATGAGTGACCGCGGTATTGAGACAAAGTATCTGTTTGAAGAGCAAATCCTCCGCGTTGCAACGAGTGTTTTGCCGTTTTTGCTGGGTATGGAAACATCCGGTGAGTGGGTACACGGGCGCTTCACAACTAGAAATTATAAACTTATTTTCGTGGTACACATGAAGTTTCATCATGGCGACTGAACTAAATGAAGAAGATCTAGCCTCATCACTCGAGGGCTACGAGATGCAGGTACGGTCAACATAGCAGTGCATTATTTATCAGTGAATCTACTGCCTGACTAGAGTAGTGAGAGACTTTCTCGGACGATGTAGAGGGGTTTCTCTGGCTTGTCACTGTCAGTGATGAGTAGGTAAACATGGTTAACTTTAGTCTTTAGACGGCTTCAGCCCGGGAATTGAGCCTTAAGTCTTTTACCGTTTGAGCCCTGGACTATTTGAGCTCTGGATGCCTTGAGCCCACACTGTGGACATCTTGAACCCAACCCCGTGGTCGCCTTGAGCCTTTACATGTAAATTGTAACACCCTTTGAAAGTGCACTTAAACTGGTTCATAGTCACAAATATACATCAAATATACAACCCTAGGCCTAACCCTAACCCGATTGACAATCCCATAAAAAAAAGAATAGTAACTATATTAGGCTTCTACTATTGCTCACCCTTCTACCACTGCACAGTTTACACACTACCTCATCTCCAGGGAAAATAAAAAGTGAAATTTACGGAATGGCCCTAGCACTGCATCAGATATGTATCTATAAAACTATAAATCGATTATTCCGTTTTTCATATCATGAGGATGTTTACATAAATTCTGTGATTGTCAGTCTCTCGCCTGCCTCTATCAAACCATAGAACTTATCAAAGAACTTTGACCACTTCTTTGTAGTATTCTCTTCATATTGTATTATGGAACTCTTTTAGTAGAAAAAACAATGAACAAATTCCCGAAAATGTTACTAAAATTGATGGAGGCTCAAGGCTTCAAGGCATCCAGCAAGTGGGCTCAAGGTGTCAACGTTTTGGCGCTGACAGGGGCTCAAACGGTAAAAGGCTCAAGGCGTCCAGTTCTCTCAAGCATTCACCGCTGTATTTGCAGGTTAGCCAGCCTAATATCCCTGCGGATGAACACGGAACTAGCACTCACTCTGTGCCCTGTATTTGCAGGTTAACCAGCCTAATATCCCTGCGGATGAGCACGGAACTAGCACTCACTCTGTGCCCTGTATTTGCAGGTCAGCCAGCCTAATATCCCTGCGGATGAGCACGGAACTAGCACTCACTCTGTACCTTGTAATTGCAGGTTAACCAGCCTAATATCCTGGCAGATGAACATGGAACTAGCACTCACTCTGTACCTTGTAATTGCAGGTTAACCAGCCTAATATCCTGGCAGATGAACATGGAACTAGCACTCACTCTGTACTCTGTATTTGCAGGTTAACCAGCCTAATATCCCTGCGGATGAGCACGGAACTAGCACTCACTCTGTACCTTCTATTTGCAGGTTAACCAGCCTAATATCCTGGCAGATGATCACGGAACTAGCACTCACTCTGTACCTTGTAATTTCAGGTTAACCAGCTGGAGATGGCGTTGGGTGTAACGCCAGATGCGGCCACCAGGGCGGAGCTGACAACGCTGCTGAACGACATGCGGGAACTCGTGCAGTTAACGAAAGGTGAGAAAACCCTCTGAGGCATCTGTGATCACCATTTTATTATGAGCCAGGAGACGCACACAAATACGATGCATCGTAGTGCTTCCTTGCGATTTCTGTAAATATTATTTAATGTAGGTAATAATTTTATATGTATGACTATTTCAATGATTTATATTGATGTTATGATAAGTAGGCCCTAACATCCCCCTAGGTGGGCCCTAACGTCCTGACTTTCAGGTTATGGGCCCTAATGTCTACATACCCATCCTTGTTGTAATCCTGCGATGAGAATAAAGTTTTTGTCATTGAAGCTCCTGGAGTCATCTCTTTTATTGTATTCCAACAGAAAGTCTCCTGGCTCTCAAAAAGAGCAAGTTGATGGCAATGTTTGAGAAACCATCTGCGAGTACTGAGTCCGCCACCCCAGCCCCAGCTCCAGCCACCAACGACCTGGACAGCGAATTCGCCGCTTTCCAAGTAAGATCCATGATAAAACAAAAAAAATCTCTTGTATATATATTCTCTGATCGATTATTTATCAGAATAAATGTTTTTTTTTACTTTCTATTGTCAAGTAAAACAACTTCTATCTTATTTCATCGACACTGATTTAAAAAAAATGTATATATGTTTTTAAAAATAAAAATCTGCTTAAAAACTGATTGAATAGCTTTTGCCCGTTACGTGCCGGCATCGATTGAGCCTTTCCATATGCTTATGTATAGACGTGCGATCCATATGCATGTTTAGGATCTGGGGCCCGTTGAATAATCAGGATCGTACATGAAGACCCTTTTCTGTACCTCGTACAAGGGTTATTGTTTAATGATTTTTAAGTCTATTCGCTAAGACAGTATCAGCCGTCCATAAGGTCGTCCATAAGTGTTGAATAAAGTTGACCCACATTGACCCTGGGTCTCCTTGATGTACAGAAAAGGGTCTTCATGTAAGATCCTCGATTATTCAACAGCCCCCTGATCTATCTGGTGGAATACACCCTTTATTGTGGACTAACAGTTCATCAGAAACAAATTTCGCATTAAACATCTTATGTTTTACAACAGGCTGCCATTGCCGAAACTGACAAGAGTGACCCTGGGTCTCGTTGGCGTGCAGAAAAGGGTTAAGGTGGGTACCCACTGCGCTCCCGACACACTCCGACACACTCCCACAGAGCCCTTCCGACACGGATTTTCTTTGTCGGAGTGTGTCGCAAGGCTTGTCGGAGTGTGTCGTAAGCAGTGGGTACCAGCCTTTACTGATTGAATAGCTTTTGCCCGTTACGTGCCGGCATCGAGTGAGCCTCTCCATATGCATGTTTAGGATCTGGGGCCCGCTGAATAATCACGATCGTACATGAAGGCCCTTTTCTGTACCTCGTACAAGGGTTATTGTTTAATGATTTTTGAAAAATCGTCAGAAAAAAACTAAATAATCATTTTCAACTTAAATAAGCAAATCGTCTTAAGTATTGTTCGATCTCTTGATCCTGACATAGATGTTTAATTTGAAAACACGTTCCCTGAACGTTCGCCCAACAACGACGAGCTAGTAAACAACAACCGCCGGATTAGACATTTGAAAAGTATCACTTTCACCAATGTTTCATTATGTAATTACCCATAATTTTATCATACTACTTGATGATATGTCATTTCAAACTATATTGTATATATGTCAGGTTTCGCATACACGATCAACATTGTGCGAAAGAACAATGTACAACATTGAGTACAATAAAGATCTTAAAAAAAAAAAAAAAAAAATTCATTCGCTAAGACAGTCTTAGTCGTCCATCAGGTCATCCATAAGTGTTAAATAAAGTTGACCCACATCGTCCCTTGGTCACATTGGCGAAAAGGGTGAACATTTACAAACCAAGATTATTCAGCTGGACCCTTAGTCTATCTGGTGGAATACACTCTTTATTGTGGACTTACAATTCATCAAAAAAAATATTCACATTAAACATCTTACATTTTACAACAGGCTGCCATTGCCGAAACTGACAAGAGTGATCCGGAAAGTCCGACACCAGACATCAGAGAGACGGAACCTGGAGGTTCGGCTCAGGAGGAGGAGAAAGAGGAGGAGCAGGAGGAGCAGGAGGAGGGAGAGCAGGAGGAGGAGGAGGAACTTGATGACGTCATAGGCGCGCGGTGTCGCGTGACGTATACACACGACTGGGGCGAGAGACGCCAGCACAACGCCATGGTCGTCAGTGTCGAGCCCGATGACGTCACATCAGACCCGAAGGTATTTAAAAAAAAAAAATTAAATTTCGTTATTTATACTACATGATCTTCAGCTATACAGAGCTGGTTTTAATGTTCATGCAGTTTTGGCATGAAAACATACAGAAAGGTATCAAACAATCATCTCAAAGTTGAAAGATGGTGTCTTCTAACACCAATATCAGTCCTAGTACTCAGAAAGTCCAGTAATAGTGGAAAAGTTCCTGTGGTATGTGTTCCTTGTGAACAATCAGTCCCCATGATTTTCTGAACTTATGGTTTACACCTCACAGTTGTGATAAAATTGTATTCCGCACTATTGTCTTTGTCTTTCATTAAACAATATCGACCACTTTGATAATATGGTTCAAACTCTGCAGTACAAGCCATGTATCATGATACACATGGTTAACAGTCTGGTAAGAATTTACAGCACAAAAATTGGATTCATAGACCCTATTGAGGTATCCCAGAATTCAGTCTGTTTACAGGTCCCGGTGTGCCCTTGTTACCGACGTAGCATGGTGATGAACCTTGAACCGTAACCCGAAATTAATTCAGTTTATCTGTTTTTAATGAATCTTCAAATGGGAAATCCTATGTCAGAAATGGAAATTACAGCTATTTCTACTTGTAGATCCGAAGTTATATTCAGGTTCTTCAAATATTAATGGTGGAACTGTGGTTCATGTGGTCGTGGTGTGCCAACCCAGTCGCGAGCGGAACTTGTATTTACCCTGGGCGATGATAGGGAAACTAGTAACCTCTGGAGGGCGTATTGCTTTTTGTGTTGTTGTTATATCCACTACTTTGATAGTCTGCTGCGTAATCATATCTTATCCATTATCTTGTTGAACTACCGTTACACGCTGCATGATGAACTACCATCGTTATCATTATTCACATTGTATACAAAATCCCTGAGACTAAGTACACCACTTGGAGTAGTTCTTGTTAGATATAGACAATCATCGATGGTTTTGTGGACAGGCGGCCGTAAACCACGAGAGGTTGACGCGTAGTAATACACGAGCGTCAGAGAGTGTATTACGACGTCAACCTCGAGTGGTTTACAGAGCCGCCTGTCCACATAACCATCGTTTGTTGCATTTATTATCCATCTTTTCGTATGAATTAAACACATTAATTACCATATAAACGGGTATAACAATAGGGACTATTTCTTTGCTATACAGCACAAAGGGGCTATTTTACCCGTATACCATGGTTTTGAGGCCGTATACCACAGATGTGAGTCCGTATACCACAGTTATGGTATCTGACAGGTTTTATACAATGGGTCGTGGTTTACTGAATCCCCATACATTTTCAATGGAGTCTTTGTATACGATGGATAATAAAACCCAGGTTCCGCCATACTGTAATGGAAAACTACCTACACCTAAGTGAATTATAAGCGATAATAACTTTAATCTAAAAAAAAAGAAAAAAAAAGAAAAAAGGGAAACACAGTATTTCCATGTCACATGATGCTTGGCCGACAAGTGAGTATTTTGTAATTGTTACCACAATTAGGTATTTCTTAGAGAAACAAAATAAGTTTACTGCCCAAATTTAAAAATTGTCCTGATTTTTGAAGGGACGGTACATTTTTGGAGGTATGAATGATGTTCTATTGGTAATATTAGGAAACGTCCTTACTGTGGGCGAAACGTTTATCGTTCGAAGTCAGTCGCCGATTTTATACGGCCTGACGCCATAGGCGGAAGGCCGTGTGAAATCGGCGACTGACCGAGAACGATAAACTTTTCGTTCACAGTGAGGACGTTTGCTTATTATTATATACCTTAAGATAATTAAAAACTCTATTTTAATTACATAGACAGTTGCAGTCACAGCGGGCACGAACATTATTATTACTGCACCCCTAGCAGCGGGCAGTATTTAATAGACATTCGGACACAGGTATATAATAATATTGAGGATGTATACATTTGTGGTAGGTGCGGGTGATGTTCTGTAACCCTACTCACCTCAGCCTTGTGCCCTGCCCCTACTACCTGGAAGGACGCTGCAGATTCGATGATGACAAATGCAGGTAACATTGAAAAATATTTCCCTTCACCTATGGTAAAGATTAGGAAAAAGAATCCAAGTATTTCTGTCTGTCTTTACAGGTTAATTCGACTTGCTCCAAATTATGGCTTGCCATATTGCTCTACAGGTTTTGGGGTGGGGAGTTAGCTCTTTGGTCAAGGCACTGGACTTGTAATCCAAAGGTTGTGGGTTCGAATCTCACGGCAACAACCTTTCTGTTTCATCCCCAGCAGTGGTAGATTTACTGCCATATCAAAGGCCAGTCCTTTTCATACCATGTCTACAAGGTGTGGTGTGTAGCCACATTTCTCCTTCACCTCCGGCAGTGGTAGACTTACTGCTATATCAAAGGCCAGTCCTTCTCATACCATGTCTAAGTGGTGTGGGAACTTAAAGAACTCTCACCTCGGTAAATGTGTAGGAGTGTGATTTCTACCTGAATTCATCACATAGATTCGATCACCACCCTTGCTGTAAAAGCAGCGAGAAAAGCTGAGCCATGAGTTAGTCCCTATATACCCTCAGGGTCCCCTGGGATGTTCAATAATCAAACAAACCAAACCAACCTCAGGTTTTCCTATTTCACCACCAACACTTTGCTACTTTAGCAGCTTTTTTTGACGTTTTACCATCACCTTTCACAAGCTTGATATAGAAAAACATATACAGATTAAATAATCATTAGACTGTATCAATTTAGTTGAAAAAGCTACAAGCAAACATAAATCTAATTCGGTTGTTATCGAACACATTGTGTAAGAAGCAAAAGAAAACTCACCTTGGTAAATGTGTAAAGGCAGGATTTCTACCTGAATTCATCTCATAAATTTGATCAATACCCCTGTGGTATAAGGCCAGTGAGAAAAACAGAACCGTCAGATATATATGTAGAACTCGATCGAGAATTGTAAATCACACTTCTCCACATGTTTGGATGGGCTGCAATCTTCATCAAGGCAAATCTGAGTGACAATTACGGCACATCCAATCGAGTACGGTTCTGGATTTATCTCACCCATTTTAATGACATTGAATAGCATCACAATATCAGAATAATTCAAATAACTTAGCAAATCTTCATGTTGATGTCTTGTCTTCTCTCTGAAATCCTGGCTGGTAATTGGTCAGTTGCATATGACGTCATCTCACATTCACTCCGCCAGGGCCATGTAGTAGTATTGTCACTTTACGGGGGTGATCGTTGAGTATTTATTCTCAATGTTATTCCTATGCCTAAACTTGTGAGATAAAATTCCCATATTCTCAGGATCCCTTGGGATACTAAATAAATTAACACCTTCTTTCCCTTTCTCTAATCCATAAAATCAGCACAAATGTTGATCCTAGTTTATATGATTATAATGTTGGATTTCAGATATTCACATGGTCACATCGTACCACTAGATGAGCTTGATGACTTTCAAGAAGTAGATCACAGGTGTGTATACACAATATTCTACACGGGAATCGGGGTACTGTAATTGTATGCAACAGAATTTTGGAAATTCTGCGAACATACCTAATGGATGGCCCCACTTCTCATTAACCCTTTAAGGACGGCCACCTGTGGCAGAGCTGTTACCATAAGGACGGGTCCTAGTGATTGTGTATATCCCTAAAGGATGAACACATTTTGCATAAAGTCCTAATTTGATGTTCCATCACGTGATATTATTGGTAATCAATAATATTTCACTTATTTTAGCTTACTAATATTACTTTTGATATTATACCTACATTTTCTAAAGATTTCATGTAAATTGATAAATAATTTCCTTGTCAAAAACGATTTTATAGGTTTAAGTGAAATGATGCCTTGAGGCATCATTCGGCCTGGGCCGGTTGATTCCTCAAGGCATCATTCGGCCTGGGCTGGTTGATGCCTCAAGGCATCATTCGACCTTGAAGGGTTAATCCGATTTTTTTTTTTCCTCTACCCGACGCAACCCCCACAATGCTGTCATCAACGGTAAAAACTCATCATACCCACCTTGGTATCCTATCCGCGGACCAACTCAGCCAACACTCTGTGAAGCTGAGCATAACAATTCTGTAATAAACTCTATTTCAGATTTGGCCTAGACACATGCTAGGACCGTGTGCTTAAACGCACCTTTTATTCAAACACCTGAAGAGACATTTATTGAAACCGTGTATTTTCTCCGCAAACTTTTATTCAGAGAACCCTAAGTTACACCAGGTTGTTGACGCCTTGCTCATATCCATAGTAACTCACCCCACAACATCACTACCATGGCTTTGTTGACAGTGTGACATCATGTCACTAGGCGAAAATTTGATGATGACATAGCAGCCGACTTCGCTCGAAATCGGCATTCACACGGTAGTGTTGAAAGGGAGCAGATGTGCATAGCCCCGTAATGACATTAATCCGAATTTATATCAATATTTCATCATATTTGTCTTGGTCCCTGGTGCAGATTCTCCTTACTCTTGTGTTTCTCCTGTAACAGCTCGTTGAGACTAGAAAGTCGGTGTTTAGCCCGATACAAAGATGGCGTCTGGTACCCGGCCCTCGTCGTAGAGGTCAATGAAGGTCACAAGTTCAAGGTCATGTTTGATAAGTATAACGAGGCGGAGGAGGTGGACGTGGAGGACATTTTACCCGTAGGTGAGATACAGCACTTATCAATTCATATAACGAGCAATATTTAATTAGGATGGCAGTAGCCAATGTAGTCGGCCCTGTCCCAAATAGGGCCAGGTTTCTTTGCCATAGAGCCCTACACCGGGTCGTCATTTCATAGTGGCCGCACTTTGACACGTATGAAAAACATATTGAGTCAATAAATATATACCCATTTGTCTTTGCCAACCTTCAAACAGCTGTCTCTTATTTTATAATTGTGTATTTAGAGGTAGTTTTCCAGTGGAGCTTGGCTGGTTCTCAAGTCCAGCCATTTTGTTCAGTCTTCCTCGCTAGTTCCCAAACTGCACAGTGCCTCACCAATTAACATAGAACAGCTGTTCACCCCTGAATGGAGATGAGGGGGGAATACTTTACCTAGGCTCGGAGAATACTTTATTTTGCATTCAGCTGGATGATTAGATACAATGTATGCCATTCCAGCTCCAATCTTAATATAAGATGTAGAGGCCTACGCTAGCCAGGTTTAGACCTTAAGATCAGGGATGCTAGTTTTCTAGGAATCTTCGTTTTTTTGTTTTTTTTTGCTCTCAATAAATCCATTGAATTATGGTCTATAGTTGGCCGTGACTAGGGCCCCGGCCACCGGGAGTTCAACCCTGGTGGCAAAGAGCAGCCACTCGGTGCAGGATACACTCAGTGATAGACCAGCAGCTCCCTGTGTGGACCCAGGGGCACACAGTCTCTGGGGTTTTCACGGAAAACTCACTCCCTGCCTGTTAAAGGCATATCCTACAATTCACAGTGGCGCCACCTGGTGGTTTTAAAATAATGCCAATTATTAGTCAAAATAGTTTATTGGGATTCCACATGAGTAAATTTTACATTTTGTCCAGTTTATCCAGTCTTAATCGCTAAAATAGTCCAATTTACATTTGCTTGATTTACATAGGAAATGTACTGAAAAACGAGGTTTTCTTCAATTCTTTCAAAAATAAGGATGGTGACCTATGATTTTTAAAACCTAAGTAAGTACTTCTATACATGTACCATAACCTGTGAAAATCTGAGGAAAATCACATGGGTTTTACTATGTGAAAAAATACTTTTTAGAATTTCTATATATTCTAATATAAAATGATCATAATATTGATCTGTAAATCAAAAACTAGCACGGTGAGCCCCGATTTTTAAGTTAAATATGTGTTCCATGACACATGGAGACTATCATATCAAATTTTCAGGAAAATGACATGGGTTTCGATTTTCAAGACAAATTGTCCGATATGCCTTTAAACGTCCATACGCCCTCCAGAGGTTACTAGTCTTCCTATTATCGCCCAGGGTAAATACAAGTTCCGCTCGCGAGTGGCTGGGCACACCACGATCACATGAAACACAGTTTTCCCATTGATTTTCTTGTACTATATCTTACACTTGGTGATTTCGTTCCGCTTGCAGTAATATATGGAGACATGGTTAGTGTGGCTGAATGGGATCTGTTTCAAATTGTTTGGTCAGAAATATTCAAAGAATATTTCCGACCAAAACAACCCGGAAAAGATGTAATTCAGGTGCACTCACTATGTCTCCTTATCATTATATACCAGGAAATCTTTAAAAACGCCATTTTACAACTCACTAAATAGCAGAATGAGTGGTCACATGATACGGAGGGATGTATGAATATCATTTCGCTATAGGTATTGTAACGATCGCTTATGTGGAATGACAAGAACACAGAGAATTAAAGTTCAACACGTTCAACACGTTATATTGTAACAATAAACATGTACAATGAATCATCCAGACAGGGTAGAGTGTGCTGTGTCTAAGCAAGTTACCTCACTCAATGAGCTGGTACACCGGACTGACTGAGAGGAGAGCGGTTGTCCTTTAAGTGCTGATTCCACCGACACACAAGACATAGCCAGATTGGTCACGATTTGGGTGTCGTGCTAAGTCGGGCTAGGTTTGAATAGTCGCGTGTCCATTTGTCGCGATGTGTCGCGGTGGTGGAGCACCAAAACATACACCCGACACCTCACGGCTACGTTTTCTGACAACGGAGGTACGACACATCGCGACACTGTAAGACACTACAAGACATACCAAGATATATCACGACAAACCCATCATGTTGATGGAATCAGCCCTTTATATAGGCAGGGAGTGACGTCAGAAGCGGAAGTCGCAGCGCCCCCTTCAGGGAAGTCGGGCTGTCCATCCCACTCTGCTCTCCCTGCTCACTCCGCAGACTCTAAGATTAAATTTAAAATGAGAGTGGCTAAAACCAACAAGTGCCAAAGGTCCCCTTATAGTCGTGGAGTGCATCTATGGAACGACTTAAGTGAACTTGCGCAAAGGACCACTGATAAAGTCAAATTCAAGTGTCTAGTTAAGGAGAAGTTATCTGTATATGAATGGAGGTCTTGATTAGTATAACGGTTTCGGTTATTGTACTCATGTGTGTACGAGAGTGCTCAATTCCTTCATCTTTGTGTTCTCTTATGATGTTGTTATACTTCCATCTCATCTCATCAACTCATCTCAATCTCTGATGTATTTTGTGGCCTGGTATCATTTGAATCTGTGCCGTATTTTACTCATACTAGCGACTTCGTCGCGTCGTCGTATTTGATCGGTGAGTGATTTAGTGGCACCCCCTACTATTAATACCTGAAACTATCAATTAGTTCCAGACTATCATTTCATGTGACACAGATTTTACCGACTACCAGCGCAATTATTCTCGTGGCTGATCATGGGGCAAGACAATCGAAAAACTACAGTTCTAAATTATTATTTCAGTATGGATAGAAACAAATCCTAAGTATCAAAGTACATCTATGTAGAGAAACACAAAAAATAGTAGCAGCATACAGTTTAGAACTGCACGAGAATCTCATTCTCGTGGCCCTTCAATCTCCAGGCCCAGGTCGGGTTCACTATGTCTCTATGTACGGGAGCAACTTCAAGCAGATTCGACGGAATTCTACCGTTTTAAATATAGTAGGTAACTAAATGACATATACCCTGAATAGGTCCTGTTATATTGAGACCAGCTCTGTATATCTGTTGTCCGCACTATCAGTGGAAGAACTGCTCACCGTAGCAGAACTGATAGAAATAAACAAACAAAAAACTCTGTGTGCTCTCCTCAGCCTCTCCGGGCTCCCTGGGAGTGCTGTAAGCCTCCATCTTGGCCGGGAGGACCGCGCGGTTCTCTCCGTTATCACTGCAGTATATAATAATGAATCTGATGAATCAAATGAATAAGAAACAAGGAAAGGAAATACGAACAAATGACAAAAGGGTGGCAATCAATATCGAAAACAAGAGAAAGAATAGTAGGGTTTAGTTAGACTAGCTCAGATTAGAAATCAATTAATTAATAGCTTTAAGAATTTCTTTAAAAAAAGAAGGAGCGAGAAGAAATTGACCATGGTATATGAGTAAAACGGAACTGCATAAATTAGCTGATGTTAATCTAGAAAGGAACAAGTATGAGATAATCATGAATCATCACGAAATTTCATGTGATTGTTTATATGGCATGAGTTGTCTTTGCGGAATGATATCACGAAGCGGAGCTGAGTGATATCTGTAGCAGAAGACAATGAATGCCATGTGAACAATTATATGAAATTTCGTGATGTTTAGATTTTATCCTACCCTGTCATATGTTTTTAACTTCATATGTCACCAGTGGCATATAAATATTTTATGGCATAACCGTCACATACAGTCACACCATGTTAAGTCTATAGAGATTTATATGCGGGGTAGGATAAGTACATGTATGGAAACGACAAATAAAGATCTTTGCTCAAATTAAAAAAAAAAAAATCTCTTTCTGATACAGATGACGATACGACTGGGGGAGAGAGTGAAGATGAGAGTAAAACCTCAAGACTAGAACTCTCCGATCAGGAGGAGGAAAGTGACGCTGTTCCTGTCTACTTATGGCGCCCCAACCAAACGACGGACGCCTTGGGAGACTGGGAAAAACACACAAAGGTAAGATATCTGCGTTACCCAGATTGAGAGCAAAGAAAAAACTACCGAGAAATACACATGTATCCTTTGTATTGTATTTTTTTTCGTTTAAATTAGAAGCGTTTCTGTCTCGTATCTTTGTAATTTTTGTCTAGTTTCCTTTTTTTTTTTTTTTAATTTTTTTTTTTTAGCAAAAACTTTATTCATTCATTTGACATCAAATTACATGGGACTTTCCCTCAATGAACATTTGTTCCTTATCGGAGTCAATGATTCAAATATCTGAGATATACTTTTCTCCGTTAAAAACATAATATGAGTGCTTTGCTCCCTTTTTTTTGTTTAGTTTCATTATTTGAAATCTCATTCACACCAATAAAACATTGGTTGGAACCTCAGCTCCCTGATGTGGCTTACAAGGACATATTTTCTGTTTCGGTCATCCTTGGGCTGCAAATTCTACATTTAGAATATTTCCACCTTTTTCACATGTCCTAACTGACATCCGTTTATCTCACCCCTGGTATTTTTGTCCCATCAGTTTAACATTGTGAATTCATTCTCCATGGCCCTACGAGTATTGCAGTCTATTGTCTATGGTCTATACCATGTGTCTTTTCCACTCTTTTAGTGTGTACAGGGTTCAGGTGAATACAGTAAGCAACTCATTTTGGTCAAAGTTGTTGTTCTCCAACTCTTTTGCATGTTACGTGATATTCACTCAGCTGTCGCCTCGTTCATATCACTCTGCATCAAACTCGTAGAAAAAGACGACTTTGACGGACATTTTTTTGTTTCTTCTATTAGTATACCTATTTTTGTATTTTTTGCTGTCAGGGTTTTGGATCGCGGATGATGGCTAAGATGGGTTACATCACAGGTCAAGGTCTCGGCAAGAACGCAGAGGGGCGTCCCGAACCTGTCCCCATACAGCTACTGCCACCTGGTGAGTAAAAATAAAGAAATACCTTATTCCGAACCTGTCCCCATACAGCTACTGCCACCTGGTGAGTAAAAATAAAAAAATACCTTATTCCGAACCTGTCCCCATACAGCTACTGCGACCTGGTGAGTAAAAATTAAAAAAAAACCTTATTCCGAACATGTCCCCATACAGCTACTGCCACCTGGTGAGTAAAAATAAAAAAATACCTTATTCCGAACCTGTCCCCATACAGCTACTGCCACCTGGTGAGTAAAAATTTAAAAAATACCTTATTCCGAACCTGTCCCCATACAGCTACTGCCACCTGGTGAGTAAAAATAAAAAAATACCTTATTCCGAACCTACCCCCATACAGCTACTGCCACCTGGTGAATACAGATGAGAATAAAATAGTTTACTTTCGCCCTACACTGGCAACCAGAGCCACACAAAGTTCACCCTGGTCGGGTTAAATCCAGAGGTCGCCTTGACCCTTGGCTGGTTCCCACCTGTGTAGTAGTTAGACCTTTAGCTTGGGATACGCCATCTGGTGAATCTTGGCCACACTACAGGGTAGGAAATGTCTGTTACTCTCCTGCCAGACCTTTTGTACTGCTTGTTTTATTTGCTAACCTCGAAGCCAATTTACTATTTTTTTTATTGCCTTTTATGTGTATTTTTTAAATACAATAAACATAATGCTAGGGTCCCTTATCAATTTGTTCGGCTATGAATACTTCCTAATAAGTATTTCTGATTTTAGAACCTGTATGAAATAAAACTACTTGGTTTGAGGCACACCCCGAGTGATCCCATGTGTCATTTAAGCCGACCAACCCCTATATCGCATCAGGGGTTGGTTGCCTAACTTTCTCCCAAACCTGTCCCCACACAGCTACTGCCACCTGCTGAGTAAAAAATTATAAAATAAATGACCTTATTAGCGGGTGGACGTAAGTATGATGGGCCTGGCCTGGCTCCAGTTCACGGCTAAGGGTGACTGTATATGATATATTTTTGTGGAACTCTTAAATTCGTATCCCTAAATACTCTATGTCATTTGGTTTCTCAGGTAAATCTCTGGACAAGATTATGGAGCTGAAGGAACAAGCTGGCGACCAGGATCTCTATGACGTCATGAAGCGGGGACGCCGGAAACAGAAGGCTGTGGACGGCAAAATGGCAGCGTCCTACAAGAAGGTCGTACGACGAGAGCAGACGACATTTGACTTTATCAACAAAAAACTCACCAGCAAAAAAGGTAATAGATGAATTATATGTGAATGTAAAACTAGCTTTTATAATCACAGTAGAACGGACACCCTGTGTAAGCAGACACCTTGTGTTAGCAGACACCCTCACCAGAGCCTACATGCAGCCAGGCCCCGATGTAAACAAAGACGCTGTAAAACAAAGAGAAAAGAGAGGGGCACGATCGACGCGATTTATCAGGTAGTGAACAACATGTATCTGGCACGCGATGAAAAAGAAGTTGTCGGCGCCATTTACATAGACTTCCGCAAGGCCTTCGACAGCGTGCATCATGGTCGCCTGTTGGAAAAAATCTTGAAGCTGGGTATTCCCGAAAATTACTTCTTATGGCTTAGCTCCTATTTTATAGGAAGAAAACAAAGAATCCGGTTCGGAGATAAAGTGTCTAACTGGAGTGCCATTGAGTATGGAGTACCACAGGGGTCCGTGCTCGGACCCCTGTTGTTCATTTACTACATCAATGACCTCTGTGAACTTTTTGATGGAGTGAAATTTGCACTGTATGCGGACGACCTTGTTTTTTACGCATCTGGAAAGAACCCCAGTGCTGTACAGGAGATCCTACAACATAATATGGATAATTTTATGACATGGGCGAAAACAAATGTCTTAACAGTAAATCAGGAAAAGACTAAAATTTGCTGGTTGGGGCCTCCTGTTAAAACAAAAAGACTTGGTAACGTCAGCATATTTGTGAACATGACTTAGTTGAGCAGAGTCCATAGTTACCCATATTTAGGAGTGGATATTGACTCAGCACTAAATTTTGAGAAACACGCCATAGGTTTGATAAAGAAAATGAACCAGAAACTGTTCACTTTCAACAAGCATAGACACTTGATGTCACGCCAGGTTGCGATAAAGTTCTACAAGCATGCTATTCTGCCGACACTGGATTACAGCGCCATATTCACAGATGGGGCCAACCAGTGTTGGTTGAATAAACTTCAGCGGCTTCAGAATCGGGCCCTGCGGATTTGCTTTCGGGATTTCGCCATGGTGCATGCTGTCGATGAGCTCCACCGTCTCGCTGGGGTGGCTAAGCTACATGCGCGCAGGAAAGAGCTATTAGCAGGCTACATGCGACATGAATACAATCGATCATTACATAATAAGACAGAAGAAGTGGACGGCAGGAATCTGCGTTCAGAATCTCAAATGATCATTAAGCGCCGTAGGCCGGGCAGTGAATTTTACAAGAAAGCTCCAGCATATAGAGGTCAGACCCTCTGGAATGGACTCCCTGTTGACATTAAAAACATAGACGGCAAGGTAGCCTTCAAAAAGGCAATGAAACTATATGTGGCATAAACTATGTAAGATCATCTTCTATGTGCATAGCATAATACTCATTAGAACCATGCCATCACATCCCATCAACATCATATCAACCACTTATGACAATGTTTATACATCTCCTGTTATAACTTAGTAAAACTGTAGATGAGCTTGAAGATGGCTTAGCCACATGAAGGCAAGCAACAATGTAAAACCGCCCAACAGGGTGAATTGTCTGCAAACAAAAAAAAACAAAAAAAACAATGCAAGCACAGACAGACGTGACAGTGATACTGTCAAGTCACTACATCAAACCGGGCTGAAGCTACCCAGCAAGGCTATAAATATCACTCACCTTGGGTTTCCTCCTTGTTCTGACCGAACTGGGCACTGGGGCAAGCACAGACCCTGGTCTGGGAGTTGTTCTGATAGAAAAACTCCATAGGAACTGTGTGGACAGACACACAGCAACCCACAAAGCCGACACGATCGAGCGATGTGCACACATCGAAAGCAGCCAGCCACAAAAACGACAACATGAGTCACATGACGATCACTTGACACGCCGTCCAGTCAGAAGTGCCAAAACCGGGTATGCTAATGAGGCCGCGGCATCGTCCGCAGCCCGCTTCCCACTTCTCTCTATTCCGTGGTCGCTACGTGGTAGGAAGGGAGCTCGAACACAGCAAAGCCCCGTGACAAAACAATGTCTGTGTTGGATGTTTCCTGTCTGGCTCAATGCAAATTAGACCTCATGGAAGCTATTTCCATGTTGGTGTCAGGTCTTCTCTTTCATACTGTTTTAACACCGAGTGTTAGCGGTATCAAGTAAACTATCCTATTGGGCCTTGTGGGAGTCTTTTTAACCCTTTAAGGGCGAATGATGCTTTGAGGCATCATCCAGCCCAGGGCGAATGATGCCTTGAGGCATCATTTCTCAAAAATCTACAAAATCGATTTAAACAAAAAATAATGGAGGAACATTAATGAAATTTTCACAGAATGTATGTATAATACCATTATTAGTATTTCTATCCAAAAGAAATACAATGTTTAGGATTATACATCATATCACACGATTAAACAATTGAATTGTGGGTTTTAACGATTGTGTGCCCATCCCCTAGAGGTATAAAGGGCCGCCAGCACCCGTCCTCCAGGCGGTAGCTTGGCCACAGGTACCCGTCCTTAAAGGGTTAATGTACATACTTCTCATTCATATTGTTTTAACACTGAATGTTGGATATTTCAGTTAACCTGTCTGACTCGAGGCGTATAAGACCTCATGGAAGTTGTTTTCATGTCTGTGTCAAATCTTCTTGTCCATACCATTTAAATGTTGTGTTTTGGATTTTCAGGTAACCTGTCTGACTTGATGCATTTTGGACCCGTTAGATTATTTCAGTGTCCATGATTGGTCTTCTCATTCATACTATTTCAGCAATGTGTGTTGGATATTTCACTGGGTACATATTGGATCGCATGGAAGTTATTTTATTTTCTGTGTCAAGTCTTCTCATTCATACCATTTTAACATTGCATGGTGGATGTTTTGGGGAACATATCTCACTCGATGCATATTGGACCTTTTGACAGTTGCTTCAGTGTACCTGCTAAATATTCTCATTCATACCATTTTAACACTGACTGTTCAACGTTTGACGTAACCTGGCTAACTCAATGCCTATTGGACATCGTGAGTGTTATTTTGATGTCCATGCTTCGTCTGGCTAACTCAGTGCTTATTAGCAGGTGGACGGTTGGTCTTTAGGTTATGGCTATAGCCTACTGTAGTACAACTGCTTGTAGAGTCACTAAGTGACCTGACCACATTTTTGCTTCTTATAGATAACTAAGTACAGATAGGAATATGATTTCTGTTTTAGACAGAAGGTTTTATAGAGTACAATGCCTTACAGTTTTGATATTTAGTATTTTGGTATGGATTTTAAAATAATAGTGAATTCAGTTGGGGGGGGGGGGGGCATTTTTAGTCGCAGGTCCATTTTTAAGAACTCCTTTATGCACATATTTCTTCCCCTTAAACTGGTTCAATCATAATATGATATGCCTCATTTGAAAGAGAATAAAAAACAGTAGGTGCTAGGAAGTGGAATTTTCAAGGTAGATTCTATATTTACTTAGATATTCAAGTATTTGTTGAAAGTGGGGGGGATTTTGAGTGAAATGGGCATACTCAAACAGATGTTTACTCAATAATGATTTACAGTGAGCATTGGTGTAACATTTACCATCTCCATAAGTGGCACTGACAGTTACTTACCCTCTAGGAAGTGTCATTATTTAGGTTAAACTTGTATTTGGCATGATATTCATGTATTTTTGCATGAGCATGAGGGGGTATCAGCCATCTTTGAATTTTAGTGCAGTCATATTCCCCCAGAGGACTCTAGTTCCTGGCACTCTCCAAGCACATGCCCTATACCTATATCCTTATAAGAACACTAAGTATCTGGTTGAAGCTCAGCCTCACTTTGAACATGGAGCCTGTAGTATGTCAAACTGACACTAGATGGAGCCATAACTAAGTTCAGATAGGTATATGATTTCTTTTTTTCTGGAGAAGTTTTACGGTAATGCAATATCCCAGTTTTATTATTTAGTATTTTGACATTGATTTAAAAAAACAAACTACTTTATGAACTTCCCCAATCACCTGACAGGCCCAGTAATCAAAGACTTGTAAGATATGCACAAAACTTGTATAAGTTTCTCCTATGGTAACCCAACACCTCTCTTTCCCCCTCCCCTATACCTCCAATTCCTTCCAACTCCTGGGGGGCTTCCTTGATCTCATAGTAATTAATTATTGCTGGACCTTGTATTGAGTTTTAAATGCATCCAGCTGCTATTTGGGCCTTTAAAGGCCAATATTTCTATTTTAAAATGTACTCTTAGCTCTTGTTGGACCTTGTGAGCGTTATTTTAATGTCCATGGTTTGTCTTTTTATTCATACCATTTTAACGCAGGATGTTTCAGGTAACCTGGCTGACTTGATGCGTATTGGACCTTGCGAGAGTTATTTTAAAGTCCATGCTTCGTCTTCTAATTCATACCATTTTAACACTGTGTGGTGGATGTTTCAGGTAACCTGGCTGACTTGATGCGCATCGGACCTCGTGGAAGTCATGTGGAGAGGAAAACAATAGCAGCATCAGACTTAACAAAGCGTAGTGACAAACACATCAATATACAGGTACGCATACGGGCAATGTTATAAATCCTGGTAAATTAAGGATATCTGAAATGTCATGGTTTTTATTTATAACCATCAAGGCTCACTGCAGCCACGTTTGTTCTTCAGGAGCCATCCATAAAGTATGTACGCACTTAGGGGAGAGGGGGGCTAAACAATTTTTGGAAATTTTGCGAATGCTCCTTAATTGTTCTATTGCGTACAAGATTGAGAGGGGGGATGGGGTTAAAAAAATTCAGAAATTCTGTGTACATAACTTATGGATGGCGCCTCATCCACAGCAGTGGTAGATTTACTACTATATCAAAGGCCAGTCCTTCTCATACCATGTCTGTGTGGTGTGGTGTACAGCCATCTTTCTCCTTCATCCCCAGCAGTGGTAGATTTACTGCTATATCAAAGGCCAGTCCTTGTCATACCATGTCTATGTGGTGTAGGAAGTAAAAGAACTCTCACCTTGGTAAATGTGTAAGGGTGAGATTTCCACCTCAATTTATCACATCGATTCGATCTCTTGTGGTGTAAAAGCAGTGAGAAAAGCTGAACCTTGAATAAGTCTGGAAAGGACCTTTAATGGTTGTCTGGAAGTTAAACCACAGAAACAAAAACTACCACTTTACTGCACCCAGTTGGTCCTTGGTCAGACCTTGGCAACACCAGGCCACAATAGGGAGTCAAAGTGAACCCGTTGAAACCGCAGATACCCGTTTTCAAAATACCATTTATAGATATAGGTGCCCAGTACTCTGACTATGTAGGATCGAGATTATATGCGTCATTCTCCAATCTTTTAGATCTATATTTTTGAAACTTAACTGTCATTGTAGCTTCGAGACAGAGTTATTCAGAGACGATAGTAGTAAACTACACTTCAATAGTAACAAACAAGACCAAAATCAAAAGTCTAGCCTCAAACCTCCATAGGTTTAGCACTAAGCCTCGTTCCTACTGGCCACCGGAAATGGCTCCCTATTAGTCTGCTGAAATTTCCCATTAGGGTGGCAAAATGTACCAGATTAGATTTTCAGTAAACGTTTGAGTCCATTAAGCCGGTTGAGCTCCTGAATATGTTTAAGTATACACTGTCCAATCATATACCATTTCTTTCTTACAATGACTTGCATCCCTGCTTTTAAAATGAAATCATGTGAAAATTTTATATGAAGCAAAGCAAGTGATTTCCTGGTTCTGTTGAGAAATCATATGCTTTTTTTTTCTAAAAGATTTTCCTCATGGTATATTTTGGTATACCAATAAGAATCATATATCCAGTTCTATTGTAGGAATCTATTCGTCAACTATTTCGTTCATTTTTTCAGTTGCTGAAGACTGACGAGGAGGTACGAAATGTCGAAAGAGAAGTGAAACGACTAAAAGAAAGTCTACAACGTAATGATGGGAGGTAAAGAATTGTTACAATTTAAATGATATTCAAGGTAACACATGAAAAGTAAGATATTGTAGTGGCTGGGTGTCCGGTACAGCCGAACCTCCTCCTGAGCACCACCACAGTTTGGTGCAGAATATCTTCCCGGTGGTGGTCCCACCCGCAAACCCACAGCTGTGTACAAACATAGCCACCCGACACCGTGTGGGCTTCACTCAGAAATCACACAGGAGACCCAAAAGTTTGCAACCCTGTAGAAACCCAGGGGCCTGTTTTTCAGTTGAGATCATGTCCACTTGAGATCCGCTGAGATCGAAAGTGTTTTTCAGTTGAGATCATTTGAGGTGATCTCAAGTTAAGACTAAGATAAGACCGCTTGGGGTGCTTTGGGTGTTTTTCAGTTGAGATGATCTCAGGGATCTCAAGTGAAAGGATCTCAACTTCGGTCTCAACTTGAGATCAGTTGATACTTGTCTCAACTTTTTTATCCAGTGCTAAAACTTATCAAAATTAAAAGATATTTAGAGCAAAGTGTATTGATAACCTGGCAAACGTATATTCCAAATTTCATAGTTTTATTGTGGTTATTATGACCATGAGAGACAATTGATAAGCAACATAAAAACAAGGCACTGCACCACTCAGCTAGTTTGTGCTGAACCTACTGTAATGCTCAAAGTCAGTTTCAACTTGAGATTGGTCTCAACTTTGAGATCGGTCTCAACTTGAGATCGGTCTCAACTTGACATTGGTTCACAAAAGGTATCGCAAGGGACTTGACATAACAGTTTGGGGCGACAATAGGCAATTTAGAGGCTCTGGTTTACTTAAACCACAGGAAGATCACTATAGAACTTGAGATAGCTTTACACTGAGGGCTAGGGATCTCAACTTGAGATCCTTGGAGTTGAGATCCCCTAAGATCGGCTGTGTAGACTTGAGACAACGTCTGAAAAACACTTTCCGCCATGATCTCAAAGTTGGTCTCAGGATCTTGGATTGATCTTAGCGGATCTCAAGTTGAGATCCTCTCGACTGAAAAACACCCCCCAGGATTCCGGACCCACAAGAAAGACCCAAAGGTCTACCAACCCTGTGGAGAGCCGGAACTCCCCGAATCCATAGAGGAGACCCAAAGGTCTACCAACCCTGTGTAGAACAGAGACAGAGCCCTGTAGAGGAACTGTATGTAGTCCCTCTACCCCCCAGTGTGTCCAGCTGGTTCAACAGGTTTCTTATTAGCAGGTGGACGGTTATGGCTATATATATTATGGATTTGGTGTTAAATGGGCATTACACCCTAGGAAGTGTTACTATTAAGGTGAAATGTAGATTTGATGTGCTTTTCATGTATTTTTGCCAAATCTCATAATGGGAGGGGGGAGGCAGCAGGTGTATGAGTGGATGGTTTATACAGGATATTTACACACAAATAGAAGTCAAAATGGTTCATAACTTTATTCTAGGAGTCAGTCAAGACCCAGTCAATAGATATTGGTTTATAAAATCATTTGCAATATCATTTACCACCAGATATTGGTTTGACCTACTTTATTGGTATACATTAAAATCACTCTTAAGGGGGCCCCCTCCGTTCCGGGCCAAGTGTCCCCTTAAGCGGGGTGTCCCCTTAAGCGGGGTGACCCCTTAAGCGGGGTTTTCAGTCTGTCAATGGTTATACAATAGAGAATACCTACATAAATGAAGGAAACGATGGTTATTAGATTAAAATGTTTATCAATAACACATAATTAAGTAAATAAATATAAATTATATAATATAAATGAATATAAATATACACAAAAAAAAAAGATAATAGAGGTTGAATGTGGATATGCCTTCCTTGTGAAATTCGCTCCTTTTTATACCCCCGGTCAATGCCCCCCCCCCCCCCCCCCCCCACCCCACCCCAGTAACTGCTGAGAGAAATCAGCAGCCGCAAATTTCCCCCTTAAGCGGGGTGTCCCCTTAAGTGGGGTGTCCCGGAAGAGGGGTTTTACTGTACATAGGAAAGTTTTTATCCTAGTTTGAAGCACAAGGTCAAAGGTACAGGTCTCTGTACACTCATCCATGAAGCTGTCATCATGAAGCTATCTGAAAACGTTTCCTATGTACTCAGGGTATTGCTGATTGCCAATTGAAATCGCCCTCAGGTAGCTAAATATATGTGTGCATTGATCCATGAACTGCTGAGTTCACAGAGGAATAGGCCTTTAAAAAGCCAATCAATGCAGACCCTCCCTCCCTCCCTCCCTCCCTCCTTTGGTCTTTAAAGGCCAATATTACTATTTCAAAATGCTCACTCAGCTCTTGTATACACCTACCTGGCCTCACTGGGCATGTGCAGAAACCCGCTGGGTTCCCACTGGTTTTTCTGGGTGAGTCTGGTACCCAGCGGGTCAGTAAGCTTTGCTGGGACCTTCCCAACTACTACTGAACCAATTTATATGCTGGGCACCTGCCAGCTGGCCAGTTATCCCAGTTGGACTTGTTCCAGACTGTGCCGAAAACAGTGGCTGGCAGCTGACAGGCACACTACAATATTTTTTATAAGCAAAACCAAAGAATGTGCACACTAATTGAAAAGTTCAAACATTTTGAACTGGAAGAAATTTCCGACCAGTTTGCTATGGAAGCAGAATCTACCAAATTATGTGATTCAGAACAGAGTGAACGAAACTCGGTCTAAAACCTCGTTATGTACAATTTTATCAGATCCAACTCAATGAGGATTTTGTATTTGCATCATAACCCTGTTTTAACATATTACTTATTTTTAAAACTTGCGTTACAGGGACAAAGGGATGGCTGCCCAGGTCCGTCAGAGATTGGTTTCCATGGAGACGTATCTAGGTCAACTACGTACATCATCATCATCAATACAACGTCACAAACAGATGAGATCTGACCACAAGAAATTCACTGTCTTCTAACATCTCTCACCTTCATATACCAAGCCTGACAATGTCTTGATAATAGCGTGATAACATCTTGCCGGGCGTTCAATATTTATTTTCTGGTTTGGTTATAAATACCAGGATATTTGGTGAAGAATAATGGATTTGCATTTTGCATTTATCAATTCTATGTAAACAAAAGCTGCTCATTTTAATTGTAGGGATGTCAGTTGAGGACATGCAAAAAGTGGAAATATTCTAAATGTGGAATTTGCATCCCCAGACAGACCAATGAAACAGAAAATATGTCCTTGCAAGCCACATCAGAGAGCTGAGGGTTTGTGGGGAGGTTCCAACCACTGTTTTATTGGCACGAATGAGGCTCAATTAATATTGATCTTTATTTTACACAAAGGAAATTAATCATATGTACTGAAAACGAAAAAGTGGATTTCCATTGAACAATGGAAAACTGACATCTCTGTAATTGTCAAAAAGTTCTATACCTCTGTCTGGGTTTTCTCAGAACCTGCAAATCACCCTCCGTTCGAGGCCAAACTGCTTCATCATCATCATCATCATCATCATCAATACAACGTCATAAACAGATGAGATCTGACCACAAGAAATTCACTGTCTTCTAACATCTCTCACCTTCATACACCAAGCCTGACAACGTCCTGATAATGACGTTATAACATCTTGCCGGGCATTCAATATTTATTTGCAGGTTTGGTTATAAATACCAGGATATTTGGTAAAGAATGATGGATTTGCATTTTCTTGTACAGTAGAGCCCTGCGTTAGCGGACACCCTCCATTCTGGGCAAAAGTGTCTGGTAACGCAGGGTTTCTGCTTATGCGGGGTTAAAATAAACATCTAATTGAGGGAACCATTCTGAGCAAAGGTGTTCGTTAACGCAGGGTGTCTGTTAGGAAGGGTTCTACTGCATTATTAATACAGCAGAGATGCCAGTTTTCAATGGCATTTAATTGAAAACAGGCAGATTTGCCTTATTTTGCTCAGCCTAAATGAACTGATTTAAAAAAAAAAAAAAAAAATGTTTCCATTGAAATTCATGATTTCAATTTCAGAATAGATGATATTTTCCCTTGTGTAATATTGACATACCAACTTCTAATTACCCAATTCAGCCACAATCCATAATCCCCAACTAAACTTCCCAACTGATCCATGTAGAGACGTGAGTTCTTTGTTGATCCCTTGATTCCCCACTTCAATGCGCGTATAATGTTTAAACCCTGTATTGCAATAAAAAAATATTTCAATGTTTTTATCTGACCCCAACTGGCATCCTTGTATAATTATTTATCAGTTCTGTGTAAAATAAAACTGCTAATTTTAATTGTCAAAATAGTTTTTTACCCTCTGTTCTAGACCATAGTGCTCCATGTTAAATAATCATTAAAAAGGGGATTCTACTCTTTGACAAAGTCCTCGAGGTTGCTCATTGAATGTACATCTTAGCTTCATTATCACCAAAACTACATCTGTACTCATCATTTTGTGTTCATCCATTGTAGAATAACCGACTCTCTTACATATGTCATGAAGTTGTGAAAACAAGAATCTATAACTTGTTGAGAAATGTATTGATGATCTGTTTGGAAATCATCATATTTATTCGGGTATAGCTGAAGTATGCTAAAGCATACTTATCAACTTTATAGGAAATTCATTTGTACGTTGTGTTATGTTACTGGAAATATATTGCAGAATAAACAGGCAAAATATTGTGTTTGTCTATCACATTCAATAGTATCTTGTGAAATTGGTAAAACTGCAGATACATGGTCCACAGGACCCAAATGTCAATAGTGCGGTCGCATTCAAAACATCGCGCGAACCTCGACAGCTGATAGCTTCTCTAATTATATATTCTAGAGAGGAAGAACCAATATCGTTTCCATATCGATTCAGAATGTTCGATTAGTATGGATGGGCTGGTGAAACCATGTATTACAGTAAATAAACAAGATAGGTTGACAGACTTTTCCTATGTTATAAGATAGGGACCATGGATCTAGTTTTACCATCAAATTAAGCTCAGCAAAAACACCATCTTGTATCCTGACAGAATAAATATTTACAAATATCAATATTTATATTGAAAGGCAAAATTCGGATATGTATAACTCTACATACTGGTTGGTTGGAGATTAATGGAGATATGGTTCTCGCTGGGTTCCAGCAGTGGCTTCCTCATGGTAAAACCACTTGGCAGTGGTTTTACCTGCTTTTTTGACGAGAATTAGGAGGATTATCTGAGTTGAGAAGCAACTCATTGGTCTCCTTAAAAGCATATTCCGTCTGTAACTGAGTAGATTTTTGAAGTCTTGACACACTGGGTTTACACTGCGTTTACCGGACTGAGTTTTCAGCCTGTGTTAATTAGGTCAAGCAGCTCGCCAACATGGCGGATGAGCAGGGGGACAAGGTCAGGTGGACTAATGCCAACACCTTTGCAAAAATTTATAATAGAACCCTTGTTTGGGTGAACGCGGCGTATCTGGTTGAGCGGTCATGTGATCGTCATGTGACCGCTTTGTTGTTTTTCACGGCCAAGTGCGTTTGACACGGCCATGTCGCCCGCTGAGGTCATTCAGTGGGTGCTATGTGTCAGTCCACAAAGTTCCTAGCGAGTTTAGACCTTGTAAACTCAAGTAAGCTGGGGTTGTCTGATTAACCCTAGCGCCAAGTCTGGTCAGGACAAGGAGGAAACCCACTGTGAGTAATTATATTACCCTTGCTGGGTTTTGTCCCAGCCCGGTGTGTGTATATTGACAGTGTCTCTGTCAAGTGATGTTTTCCTTGTTATAACTGAAGATAGCAAGGAGTTGCCTTGTTCCCCCTGTCCCGTCGTTCTTGGTTTTTCTCATAGATTTTGCAGTCACTTGCTGAACCAGTCAGCCCATGCTGTTGTTCCGACTATTTTTATAGAAAACGTCAGATTTAGGCGGGTTTTTCGAGGGTGGTGAAAGCCTCGTGTAGCTATCTTGGTTTCGACTGATCTACAGTCTCATCAGGCATTGGTGCAGTAGGTACTCTTATGTGGTCTTCCTTCCTGCAACTGGTACGGAATTTGAGGATATTGCAGCCCCGCTCAAATTTTGTTGACATAATTCGATAAAGTATAGTTCTCTCTATGTTGCATAGTCCTAACTGTCACCAAATTTCTTTTTGATGTGGCATTGTATAGGAGGAAGGTTGGGAGGGGAGTGGGGAGTGGTGAGTGGTATCTGTTGTCCAAAGTGTTGAGGCCATTTGGGCATTGGTCTTTAGTTGATTTATCCAGTTAAATTCTATCTTGTTTCGTAGTCTTTCGATTCCGGGTGTCTGTATATGTAGCTAGTACAGTAGTATTATAGGTAAGGTATCCAGCGTAGGCTATTTCATAGTGTGCTGAGCTCACTCAGCAGTTTGGAGTAACCATTAGCCAATCAGAATGCAGCATTTACCGTAAGTGATGTCATATGCAAATTTTAATGTATGCACAGCCAATGAGCGTTAAGTAGGTCAAATTTGAATTGGTGTCAACCAATCACAGTGAAGTAGGTCACGCCCATTTCAGAAGTAGGTCAGACCATTTTCTATAGTAGTAATCTACTATGGGAGTCTATGACAAGTAGGTCACCTCTGTTTATAAGTGGGTCATCTCTTTACCCGGCACCCTATCCCTTACCATTTCATGCATGCTACCCCAACACAAAGCCTGTGACAAAAGACAAAACAAGTATATATTGTTACATGCATTTTTTTATTTGACGAAACATACTGGGTTACATTCTGTTGCTAAGCCAAAGTTTCACGAACACGTTTAACACACTCAGCACACAGGAATACATTTCCGTTCGAGGGCCTCGTACACAGTTCACAGTAGTGTTTCAAAGAATTGAACAACAAATTATCTTGTGTGTGTTTATAGATAGTAAACACTTCTCCGTTATGGGCATTGCCCTCTGTTGTCGAAAATAGTGACTCTATGGTGGTTGTGTGTTTTAGCACGGATGTAGTTTTCACGATGCCAGGGATTGTTAGAAGATTCTGCAGATAACCATTTGTGTCGTTCACGGTAATAAATTTCACGCTAATGTGGTTTTATGACTGAGTCAAGCGATTCACTGCTAAGGACAAAATAGAGACTGTCGGTATCCATCTCACATAGTTCAAAGTCAGACTCATCTATGAACCTTAAAAGGAAGTCGTAATAGAAAGCCAACATCTTCAACTTGGCATATTGATATACCATGAAACCGATCTGAATCAGCAGATCGTATACAACTTTTTCGGGAAGGGAGCTCACTTCTACAACGTTTTCGTTCAGTTCTTCGATGTTTTTTATGCTCCAGTGTGACGATAGCTTGGAAGCTTCTTTATGGGAAACATAACTCGTATTCACAAAGTTACCTTTGTTACAGATGGTTTTTCCATAGGAGCTGTTACCTAGTAGTTTATATAGTTCTTATAGGATTTTGCAATCTGCGTTTGTATCCCCTAAACGTCGAGCTTTAGTGACTTCATCCACAAACGATTCAAATGTGCATTGCGGTGTGTATTGAACAACTAGATAGATGCGCATCACACGCAAAACATGGTTGAGATACCAGCGGAGGAGCAGTGTTCCTAGTAGGATTCCTTTTCCAAAATAGCTACCTATGAGTTTTCGTTGTGGTTGTTTCAACCTTCCATTTTTTTCTAGATACTCACAAATGTGTTTACCAACATCGCATCTAGACACAACTACATTTTTGAAAATGGGATTCATTTCACGAAAATAATGTTTCAGGTGCTCTGGTGTTTCTATATCAACTTGAATCAGTCCAAAAACTTTTTCTGTCAATACAGCTTTCAGTATGTCTTTTTTTTCATATATTTTTTTTTATATACAAGCCTTGCTCTTCTTTATTTATCAATTTCAACAACATAACAATATTCCCTTTTTATGACATGTGTTCAGTCCATCCGCGAACAATGGTGTATCCTACAGGCTACATGTGGTAATCCAGCGAAGTTATGCTTTCTTGAAGTTGTTACATTTTATCCTATATCATATACAGTTTTACAGTTTTTCACCTTCTGTTCCTGTTTTGCTGCTCCAAACCTTTTATTCCCTTTACCCTTTCTGAGTTTTCCCTGTCCTTCTGAGCTTGCTCCCTTAATGAATTGGGTCCTCTTCTCTTTTTTAATTATTAACCCTCCTTCTGTCTTCTCCTTCTGTTCTTGTAGCGTCTTATGGGTGTAGCATTCCCTCACTTCAGTTCAGTATGTCTTCTGGGCTCACAATGTCTTTACTGAATTTTGGTTTAGGTATGTACCATTTTTCCTTACAACTCTGAACATGTAGAGTGTGTTTCAGCCGGTCCCATTGACATTCGTACTGTTCCACTACGGAGTAATTCAGGGCAGTGAGATAGGTCTTTACACATAGTGTTCTATCACTTCTTTCAGCTAGTAAATGCCTTCCCTTACTGGTGGACAGAGCATTCATGGTGAGTCGACAGACATGACCGTGCCAGTAACAACCATGAAACTGATACACCATTTTAGTTTCAGGAACAAACCCATCGACTGGTATTTTCATAGAGCCAACCCTAACTTCAACGTGATTGAGTTGATGAAGAATGCGAATGGCATCCTTGTGAGATCGAAATAATAGTGTGGTGGTCGCCGCCTGTCTAGCAGGTTGGATGACCCCAATCCGGAACGCTAGTTCCAGGCAGGATCCCACCCTACGCACTTACGTAGGTTGGTTCGGTTTTCGGTTAGTTTGCACAGACCTATTCACACATAACACAACAACGTCACTTAATAAACAAGGATGTTTATTAATCACTTACTTCCCGGAAAGATCTGGAAGATCTTCCCTACAAGTACAGTACCCTAGCACATAGGTGCTAGGTAACGCTGGATAGGCCAATCGGAAGATCAGCCTAACCACCAGGAAGGTTACAAGAACCCGCCTGCAAAGTGAGGGCCCAAGGATCCGTTCCGTAGAAGGGACGCGCGAGGACAGCCTGTCGACCTACTGTGAACGCTGAGTATATATACTAAGCGTTACGTAATCCCGGTCTCCACCGCGCCACTCTCGTGTGCGGCGTTGTCCGGAATCACTGCACAGTAAGGATCGGCATATCGCGCCACCTTCCGTGAAACAAACGAACACTGCTGGATTCCCGTCCCACTACATTACCCCTCCCAGTTTTTACTGAGGGGGGAACCAAGGCAGCCATTTTGCTGCTAAGGGACTACCCAATTAAAAATTACAACATATATCCAGCAGTTCTTGGTCTACTCTCTAGCTTCCTGGTGTTCACAAGAATTCACTGATACCAACGTATAAGTGAAAAAGGTGGAATTGTAAGATGGAGAAATTATTAAAAATATGGAAGATATGACATTTAGGAAAGAGGAAACGACATTTGAAGAATGAAGGACTAGCCTCGCTAGCACCTTGAATAAATGTGATATTCACCCATCTTGAGCCGGGGAGCGGGTTCTTGAGCATTGGGCAGGGAAGACTCGACAGTCGCGGACCTACAGGTGGTCAGCCCGGCCTGTCGAGCACTCTGCCTCCAGCTGTTCCGGATCTTGTTGAAGTCCTCTGTTAGCTCCCGGCGAGTGAAGTCTCGTTCTCTTTCTCATCTTAAAGTATCGAGCCCAGCTGGCCCATCGGCGTAGCAGACCTACTACATTCA
The DNA here is from genome assembly GCA_950022655.1 of Alentia gelatinosa. NCBI lineage: Eukaryota > Metazoa > Annelida > Polychaeta > Phyllodocida > Polynoidae > Alentia > Alentia gelatinosa. The sequence goes on along the minus strand of OX465580.1, from coordinate 132,313,444 downwards.
GCCCGATGCCGACGGGTGCTGGGCTTCCCACTGTTCTTCAAGTTGGAAGACATCCATATGTAGAGAAGGGTTAGCCTCGCTAAACACCTTCGGAGTTGAAAGTTTCCGAATACGGAAATAACGGCCAAAAAGGCAAAACAATTCTCCATCCACCTGGTAAGAGTGTGTGGTATCAGTGTTCTTTCATTTTGACTCCAGCTATACTGGCATATTTTTTTTTTCTCGGCTCGAATCGAGTACCAATTAAGGCCCCAATTCTAAGCCGGATTCAGAACTTACGATCACCGACCCAAGGTAGAAATAGCCGGCGAAATCCATCAGATCAGGGGTTACGCCTACTATCTCACTATCGAGTCGATGAACTCAGTTCCGACACAGACCTGGTAAGTCAGATCTGTACCCGAAAGGCACAATCTTCCTTACCTGGTACCACACCACAGGCCGGAGGTTTTCGTGATGGGGGCCTATTACGGGCCTGACCATCGAGAGAACCTTCAGCCGTCTGAAACCAGGGTTGTGCCTTAGGGAAGTCATTTTACTGACTTTCCCCAGCCCCAACCCAGGATCGCTTATTATTGGTTACTCCTAACTTTCCCTCTACCCCTCCCAGCGATCCTTGCGGTTCGCCGAGAAAGTGCAGAATTCTGGCTAGGAGGCCACATTCTGGAAGTAGCTAGGTCGGAAAAATTTGTTTTCCTCCCCGGGACTTCCCATACCCGTCTGACTTCGGATCCAGGAGAGTTGTTGGCTCTGCCGGTTCCGAGTTTAGACGGCGTCTTCCCGGCTTGTTAGGCACCAGCCGAGTTGGTCATTGTCAACCCCTAAATATCCTCGTCGGAGGATATCCTGAGGTCGAGAAGGTCCGACTGGCTTGGTGCGCTAGCCGTCGGTGGAACCGACGTTGCCAGGGCGGTCTTCTCTGGTCGCAGTGGACTCAACGCAGACGTAGGCTGCAACTGAGACATCAACTGCTGTAGAGAGGTTGGTCCGGTATCTAAAAAGATTCCAGACTCCAATGGGATGATGTTGGCATTCACCCCCAGTGCCCCACTTGGTTCCTCGGGCTGATCTACCGGCTTAGCCCTGGAAGGCTTTGCTGATTTTTCAGCCCGTGTCACGGCGGGAGGCCTCCTCGGCTGTTGGACTTCAGTCTGATCCTGTGGGGTCTGACCGGGTCCTGACAGCGGAGTATCTACACTCACATCCATGGGCTGAGCCGCTATGGATGTAGTGTCCTGTTGGGAATTTTCTTCCACGGGTGACCATCCCAACATGCCAGCGAGTTGCTGACGTGTCGAGTTTGATTCTTCCGTGGTGAACTGAAGAAATCTTCCCCGGCTCCTTTGACGGGCCAACCACGCTTCCTCAAGGGCTTGCGGGTCGTCACCGATGTCATAGAGCGACATACCCAAGTGCCGAAGACAACGTTCATCTTGGCGATGGGTCTGGGCTTCCGCCCGGGCAAACCTCGACTGGGCCGTGGTTTTTGCAATACGCGCGTCCTCTAAGTCCAACGCGTATTGTTTAGCCAGGCCTTTCGTGGCTTCTCTTACCTCGAATCGGGCTAGGTTCACTAGCTCCTTAACGAGGCCTTCATGGAGAGACTGCGCGCCCGTTCGGACACGGCCCTCCAAGGTGCCACCTATATGCGACTCTAACTGATCCGTCCGTTGGACGTATTCAACCGACATCGCACAGGGAGAGGAAGTCACCTTCGACGCAACGGGTGATTGTGTCGTTGGTTTCTTCTTTACCTCAACAACCGGGTTGGCTGGTGGAGGGAGTGCCGGAAAGGCCTCTTCTTCCTCAACTTTCCCGGGTGCTTGGGTAACACCTCTGTTGAGCGGGGAAACTCCCGAGAGACTTGAGCTAGGACGAGTCCTAGCTGGTTTTTCTACGGGTCCGCGGGCTTTTGAAGCCGTTGGAACGTTTCCTTCACTCAGGTCTGAGAGGACTTTCAATCCCCCAGACAACTTTGGCCCTACCTGGTAAGCAGCTTCCACCACGTCAGCGATGGTGTGCTTACCCGGAGCCAATTTCTTTCTGGGCTTCCGACTGGATCGCTCAGAAGTGTCAGTCTTGCTGGACGAGGACGATGACAGCTTCTTGACCCGTCGTTTAGCCTTCGAGGACTTTTGAGACGGTTCCCGGCTAAGGGACCATTTCTTCCTCGACTCTTTTGACATTTGTCGATGTTTTGACGCGGATAGCATCAGAGTCCTGAACCAGCCAGGATTCTTCTTCCATCCGATCTTAAACAGTCGACCGTCTGTCACACAAGTCTCGGGTTCCGGTTTGCCTCTCTGAGTCTCGGAACCTAAGTCAACGAATCTCTGCCACAGATTCATGACCCGTTCCCGAGCAGCAGCACCAGCAGTCCGGTGTTCCCGGGCAATGTGTCTGACTAGACACGAACGCCTGGAACTGGCACACCCAGCCTGACAAGAACCACCCTTCTTGCCAAGGCACTGTAGCCATGGTCGTTCGGCTAAGTGTACCTCTACGAGGTGCCTAGCGTAACGACCTTCAGTCGCGTAGGTCGGTGACAATTTCTTGTCCCTCCCATGGCAACTCAAGAAGACACAATGATTGCCGTTCCCAAACTTGTGCCATGCGTACGCGATCCGGTCTTTGACCTGATCCTCGTACTTCAGCCGGCTAACTCGGGAAACTCCTTTCACCCGGTCTATGTACCAGGCGTTGGGAGAACCCTCGTCAACTAGCCACTCTTCATCATCTGAGGTTCCATCTAAACCGACACCATCGGGGATGTAATGTCGGTTTCCATGACGGAGATCTTCTAGGCAAGTGTAAGTCTTGCCCAGCAAAGAGGCGGGTATCTGTCTAGCTACCGTTCTCTTCCCAGCCCGCTTTACGCCAGGTTGAAAATCACCGTCATCATTGTCGGGGTTGGATGGGACCAGGGGTTTAGCCTTGTCCATCTCCGTTCCCCAACACTTGACCTCTCCGCCACCCGTGGCACCTGTTGAGGTACTCGGTATAGCTTCAGCCACACTAGGTCCAGCCTGTGCCGCGGGTTTGTCCGAGCCTTTCGACTCAGCCCCCTTCGACTCCTCACGCTTCCCGGTTTGAGGTTTCCCTTTCTCCGAGTCACGTGATTTCGGCTGACCTCCGGTCCTTTCTAGCTCCGCCTCAGCCCGTTTCCGGGCTGCACGACGGAGTCGCTTCCGGTTCTGTTTCGAAAGCTGCGGCTCAGTCTTGTCAGCTTCCCGAGGTTTTGACACCTCAGTCTTACTGACAGACTTCCCCGGCGCGGGTTTAGCCGGTGTTGACACCGGTTTCTCACCTTTGCTGGACGACCCTTTTACAGAGTTGTCCCCAACTGACGAATCAGTCTCCATAGCCGTCTCTGTCCCAGCCTCAGACTTACCGGGTTTTGCTACCGGACCCGGGGCCAAAAAGGTCCCGGCTTCCGCCAGCTCCACTCCGGGTGGAGTCCAATTTTGGTACATTGACTGTACTATGGCACGCGTTTTGGGATCTGGGATCCCAGCTAACATTTGTTCCAGGCTCTGGGTTGAAACCTCATGCCTGGAACCCATCTCTTCGGAGGACTTCCTCGGAGAGTGACGACGCGGGCGGGCTCGGCCTCGCCTCGGCGTATCACGCTCCGATTCGGAACCTTCGGCCATAAACACATCCGAGTCAGAGGCCTCAGTTTTCACTGAGCTCGTCTTCGGACGGGCACCAGAAGAGCCCTTAGCGGCCGGGGCCGCCTCAGACTTCTTCCCGGTGTGACTTTTTCCCTTTCCGGGTCGTTCATCTCGGGTTTCCCCAAGAAGAACAGAGTCTGCAGACTCGTACCCTTCCAGGTCAAAATCACCATCATCTGACCCGATGAGCAAAGCATCATCGTCCAGATCTGCCCCCCGCTCAGCCGAAGCTGAGGATCCGGGCAGGGGTGAGGGGAGCTCGCGCTCACCCTCCGTAGACGGGGCACGGTCAGCCATGCTGCTACCGCCCGACTCCTGTGGTGCTAGGCACCACTCCGATCACAGAGTGAAGACTACTGAAAAAAACAGGGTCTTATATACTCCTAAGTGACCTAGATTCACTGTCGCGAACCAATCAACCGTGTCGAGACTGGCTCATCTTGAGCGTCTCAACACCGCATGCGTGAAGAAACCAAAGGTCAGCGTTACGCTCGACTTGATTCGTTCACGCCTTCAATCACCCAGCACAGGTTCCGGAACCCGGGGAAACCCCTTTTCGAGCTCCACCCCGAGTTCCCTGTAGTGTGGGAATTCTTATCGCCGTCGTGTATCTTGCTGATAGTATGGGAGGCTTGTCTAATTTCCATGTAAATGGATCAGACCTTTCAGAGCGTTCGGCAATTCTGCAGCCTCTAGAGGGTCCTCGACGGGGTCCCTTAGAGCAACGTCTGGGCTGCGGCACATAACGACTGATTTTAAGGTAACTATTTGATCAACATTCATGTATAATCGACATGTCACTGACTACCAACGATCTACATTTCGTACCATTGCTTCTCGTTGTGTTTTCGAGAACCCCGGCACCACTACTCTTTGTAGTTAACCACAGCCTTCGATTTTAATCGAGAGCTGCGGCGGGGTTTTGAGTCTATTTTAGACTCCATTCTACATCTCGAACCATGTTTATTATACACGGCTCGATCTGTAGCAAATTTAGACTTTTCCGTGTCAGGTTTTTCTTCTACCCACACTTCCCTTTTTAGGTTAGCGTAAGTAGGAATCACCTTCCGCGGACGTCCCGGTTTTCGCCGTGTAGGCGAGCACCCACTCGGAACCCCGGTAACCTTTGACCGGGACTTCCCTATCGGGGTCTGCCTCCGCCGTGTTGACGGGGGTTTGACGCCCGGCTTCCCGGCTCTTTGAACCCGGGACCTCCCTGGTTTCCCAGTAGGACCCGTGTTCAGTGACACATCTCGCTTTGTAGCAGGGTGTGAAACTTCAAAGTCGGAACATTCACGCTTTCCTTCCCATAGTCGTAAACGAGCTACATGGGATTTATAACGCCTTCTTGACCATTCGTCTTCTATCACTACTGTCATTTCTGACAATAATTGAACAATTCTGAATGGTCCGTCCCAGTTAGGAGCGAGTTTTACATTTACCAACGGAGTGTGGTATCGTACAACCCGGTCTCCTACTCGGAACTTACGTGGTTTAAGATTGACGTCATGTCCAGTCTTTTGCCACTCTGCTGCTTTCGTCAGATTTCGTCTCGCAAGGTAATATCCTTCTACAAAACGTTCTCTGAGTTTTTCGACAAAACCTATGGGACAAGGATCATCCGTAGACATTCCAGGAACCCCATAGACTATGTCCGTGGGCAATACTATTTCCTCGCCAAAGACGAGTAAATTAGGTGAACACCCCGTGCTTGAATGAATGGTCCCATTATATGCGTGAGCTATAAATGGTGCTAATTCATCCCAATTCTTCCGATTTTCATCTACCAGGGTCCGAAGACACTGGATCAATGTCCGGTTGAATCTCTCTACCATACCATCTGATTGGGGACGATATTGATTCGTATGTGTCTTAATAATCTCGAGTATCCTACACATTTCTTTCCAGATCTGGGATTCAAATTCCCTTCCTTGGTCGGAATGTAGTACGCTCGGAGTTCCAAAAGGCAACATCCAGTTTTTCACTAAAGCTTCCGCACACGTGGCAGCTTTGTGATTTTTCATGGGATAGATCTGCACATATTTTGTGTAATAATCCATCACCACCATCATACAGGTATTTCCTTCCTCTGACTCGTCGATACCAGATATGATATCTAGAGCGATTCTGGCAAACCTGACACCAAACAGTTCCTGTTGTAACGGCATCTTTCCGAGTCCTACCCCGGGTTTGACTTTGCTACATATGGAACATCCAGATATCCATCTTCGAATATCTGCACCCATTCCAGGCCAGTAGTAACGACGCCTTATTCTGGCTACCGTTCTTTTCCGTCCTAGATGAGCTGCACTCCTATGTTCATGACATAGGGTCATTAGTCCGGATCGTAATTCTCGAGGGACCACTAGTTGTAGAGCACGTTTAAGTGGTTGCAATGTGGTTCTCCATCGATATAATACTCCATCACGGACCTCTAGCTCTTTCCATTGACCACATAGATTCCGAAATTCTCGGTTTTCAGGCGAGATCTCGGGTCCTGTAGGCCTATGGAGTCCATTAGCTATCAGTTTAGTTAACCGGAACAAATCCGGGTCAGCCTGTTGACTTTCCTTAATCTGTTCTAGTGTCCACTGATAGTTTAATGGCGGCTTCACTTTCTGGGAACGTAGAGTAGCTATGACTGCTCTATGCTCGCCACAATCCCGGCAATCTGGTCGTCCACATTTCCGCACTGGTCTCCTTGAGAGACAATCCGCATTAATGTGTGACTTTCCAGCCCGGTGTTCAATCTGGCAGTTAGTCAACCCGAATTCGGAGAGAGCTGCCAGCCATCTTCCAATCATTCCCTCGGCGTCTTTAAAGTTAAAGAGCCATTTGAGAGAAGAATGGTCAGTACGTAGGATGAAATCTCCACCTGCTAAGAAGTGTCAATATTTTCTTACATACACCACAACCGCTAAGAGTTCCCTCTTAGTAGTACAGTAGTTCCGCTGACTTTTACTTAAGCTGTTGCTGGCAAAAGCTATTGGAACTTCTATACCATCTTGTATCTGAGACAAAGCCGCTCCAATACTCTCATTACTAGCGTCAGTGTCGAGAATGAACCGACCCTGAGCTAGAGGGTATTTCAATACGGGGGTCTCCGTAAACTTTCTTTTTAGTCCCAGAAAAGCGTGTTCAGCTTCCGGAGTCCATTGGATCTCTTTTTGCTTCCCTGGCTTATCTAGTACTACATACTGTTGCATAGGGTGTGCAATTTCAGAAAAACCCGGGATAAAGTCGCGGTAATACGAACAAAATTATGTCTTTTATATTCTGGGGGCGTGGCCAATTAGCCACTACCTCCAACTTAGAAGGGTCTGCCCGGATTCCATTTCCGGAAACTATCCGTCCTAAGTATTCCACAGATTTGCAAAACAGCTTACATTTTTGAGGTTTGAGTTTCAACCCATAAGATTGAATACGCTCAAATACCTCTCTCAGGTTTTCTAAACATTCAACATAATTCTTTCCGAAGATGATTATGTCGTCTAGATAAACCAAACACTTTTTCCACTGTAGACCCCGCAACAATTGATCCATCATGGATTCGAAAGTTGCAGGGGCGTTACAGAGGCCAAATGGCAATACTGTGAACTCGTAATGCCCTTGATGAGTGGTGACCGCCGTTTTAGACTGATCGCCACTGTTCATCTTTACCTGCCAATATCCAGACTGGAGATCCAGAGTACAAAACCACTGGTTCCCTCCCAGAGAGTCAAGACTCTCATCGATCCGGGGTATTGGGTAGGCATTCTTCCGGGTGATACCATTCAATTTTCTGTAATCAATACAGAATCGGCAAGTACCATCCTTTTTAGTAACCATTACCACTGGACTAGCCCAAGGACTTGCACTGGGGATGATTACTTTCTGGTCCATCATTTTCCCTACTTCCTCTTCTAAAGCTTCCCGTTTTACCGGAGGTAGCCGTCGATAAGGAAGGCGGAAAGGTTGATGACCTTCAGTGTCAATCGTGTGTTCTACTCGATCCGTTCTCCCCAAGGGATCTCCAGGTCGAGTAAAGATTGACTCCATCTTTTTCAAAAGAATCCTTAGTTCATGTCGTTCCCCACTGTTTAGTGCGTCTGTCGTCTGAACTAAAGTTTCCAGAGTTTCGTGCAATGGACTCGGAACTGGAAGGGATCCCGTTCCTGTATCGAAAGCACTAACCCGCACTTCTTCATAATCATTTCCTATTAAGTCCGACCTTTCCAGTTTAGATTGTCCATCTTCCCCGGTTATTTCGGAAACGGGAATAGGTGTGATTCCCTGTGGACTGAAATCCACTAGGCCATCCACATGAGCTAGAGTTACCCAGCCCAATGTATCACCCTTCCTTAATTTAATCAACCCGGAGGTATGATTACTTATAGGAATTGATCCTTCTCTGGCACTTCCGATCAGGGTATCCCAGGCCTGTATTCCTTTTTTAGAAAACAGTTCTGGGTCTGGCTCGAAAAGTGCATCTCCACGTGGTAAGTCACCTTCCCCAGCTATCAGGACATTAACCATCTGCTGGGGGGGGGATGCCCACATCTTGTCGGACAGAAATCAATGAAGAGATCCGTCGACAACTACATTCCACCTCCATTAACTCAGGAAATTTGAGTCGGAGAGTGCCATCGGGTAGATCTACAGAGCCTCCATAGAGGGTGAGAAAATCTACGCCTAATACTCCACTTTCTTCGATATCACTGAGTATGGGACCCCATACGAATTCAGTGTTACCTATTGAGACTGGAATAATCACACTACCATAGCACCTCATATGAGTACCATTAGCAGCTTTTGCCGAGGCTCCAGGAACATGACATTCCTGTGCAAATCCAAGAGACTGATAGAGTCCGTTGTTTAACACAGAGCGACTAGCACCAGTATCCAACAATAGATCCACTTTTCTTCCTTGAATTCTAGCCGGCACATACCAACGACGTCCTCCCAAAGGGGACGGTTGTCTTATAAACCGTGAGATTCCATCTAAGGTTCCAAGATCCCATCCGCGTTGACAAAGCCATTGCAGACAAGGATGCCCGGGTGAAAGATACTTACTACAAATCGTTGCGACCGTATTTTGTATCTTCCCCTTTTCTGGTAAGTTGGAAATATTTTCCTCCTTATACATCTCACAGGTTTGTGTTTCCTGGCACTTTCCTTCCCGGACCGCAGTGTTGCCACTCGCTACAGTCCTCCTTTGTTTTCCGGTTCACCCTGAGAGGCAACCATCAACGCAGGCAGACTACGAGATGTTTCCACCGTAGTAACGTTCCGGGTTTCTGGACAATCTGGAGAGATATGTCCCATTTTGTTGCACCGCCAACAACGTCGGACATCCAGCTGGTTTTTCTCCACCTGATTCAGTCTTTCATTGATTTTGGTCAACAACTTCATAACCTCTGAGGAATTTCCTTCAGGATCAGTGGTTATTGGTTTTGCCTCTGCCACAGAAGGTACATCGCTGTTCCTTCCAAAGCTAGGGGTTCGACCTCTTCCACGTCCCCGTCTATTGAAGCCTCCTCTTCCGAGTACCATCGAGCGGACATTAGAGAGTATATCCTCTATTTCCGCTTCCTGACACTCGTAGGTATCTTCCTCTACTTGTGACCAAGTAGAACCCACTATGTTAACCCGAGAAGTTTTCCCGGGATTAGCATATTTTCCGAATAGTATACACCGTTGTTCATAGGCATCTACTATTCGCAATACCTGCATGAAGTTCATACCGGGCTCCCATTTAGAGATGACTTCCGCTCTCACGTCATCATCTTGAAGTCCTTTTACAAACTGAGTTTGTAGATCTTCATGCAGCGCAGGAGAATCTAATCCCGTCCCTGGGTAAACCTCTAACAACATTTGTTGCAAAGCTAGCCCATAGGCGCGAGTTGTCTCCTCTTTTCCCTGGATCCTCTTTAAAAAAGTGGAACGGGGGTTCAGCGTTACCAACTGACCACAGTAGTATGAGGCTACCTCCACTAACTCATCCCATTCTGTACCACCGGAACGGCGAAAAGCGCGAAGTGCAGCTTCCCCGGGTCCATCTCGCAACGCTCTTTTGAAGTATGGCAATGCATCGACTTTATTCCAGCCATTACATTGTATGTCCTCACAAAATCCCGCGAACCAGTGTTCCCATTCCATTCCTTTCCCGTAAGGTTTTGGAATGACAGCGTTTTTTCTGGCTGCGTTCTCTGGGCGCATCATCCGAACCTTGTCAGCTCTCGCCATTGACAAGTTAAAGATCCGATCCTGTTCCCGGACTTGGTTGAACGAGTTGAACCCTAGTTCAGCTATAGCTTTACTAGTACGTTCGGAACTCGGAGAACCCATTCTTGACTCAGAGGGTAGCCGGAAGCTAACCAAAGGAGTCTTTACACCCTTTGTTCCAGATATGAATCTGTTAGGGGTCTTCTCTGGATCCTCTACTCTTCCTGGTGGGGAATATAGATGATCTCTCACATTACTCCAGCCAGCTTGGGACATAGGCATCCGTTGGGATGATTCTGTCTCTGCTAGTCGAACTTGGTCCTTCATGTATTGTACATGTTGGTCCAAACGCTCGATTTTTTCTAGAGTCTCAATCTCGCGAACCGAGAGTTCTTCCAAGTTATGGTGCCTTTGGGCTACCTTCTCGGCGATCTCACGGTTTCGAGCTTCTAGTTCCCGACACATGTCTCTGGCTTCCCTTTCCCTATCAAACTCGGCTAAGAGTTCGGGTCCAAGGAAACCTACAGGAACTTCCTCGGAAGATACCCTTAAGGTATTTTCCGACCTATTCCGGGGAGTACTAGACTCTCCGGGACTATCTGTCTGAGACCCAATTTTACTGAGTCCCTCCAGATCCCTTGCGGGGCCATGTCGGCTGTCGGCCGCCGGACTGAAACTCTTCAGGACCGTCGAACTCAGATTCTGAGCGGCGGTTCTCTTCCGAGATTTCTCCTTGCCAGACTTCTGGGTTTCACCCCCTCCCTCTGGTTTTGGAGACTTGTCGTCATTCCGGGCCGGAAGAGTTTGTTGAGAAGTTACCTCCCCATCTTCACTCTCCTGTTCAGCCTTAGATCTGGTTCTTATTCCAGATCCGTGCATTTACCGAGAATCCCGGGTTGTGCAAGCAACCTGGGATCCTGGTCACGGCACCAGTGTGGTGGTCGCCGCCTGTCTAGCAGGTTGGATGACCCCAATCCGGAACGCTAGTTCCAGGCAGGATCCCACCCTACGCACTTACGTAGGTTGGTTCGGTTTTCGGTTAGTTTGCACAGACCTATTCACACATAACACAACAACGTCACTTAATAAACAAAGATGTTTATTAATCACTTACTTCCCGGAAAGATCTGGAAGATCTTCCCTACAAGTACAGTACCCTAGCACATAGGTGCTAGGTAACGCTGGATAGGCCAATCCGGAAGATCAGCCTAACCACCAGGAAGGTTACAAGAACCCGCCTGCAAAGTGAGGGCCCAAGGATCCGTTCCGTAGAAGGGACGCGCGAGGACAGCCTGTCGACCTACTGTGAACGCTGAGTATATATACTAAGCGTTACGTAATCCCGGTCTCCACCGCGCCACTCTCGTGTGCGGCGTTGTCCGGAATCACTGCACAGTAAGGATCGGCATATTGCGCCACCTTCCGTGAAACAAACGAACACTGCTGGATTCCCGTCCCACTACAATAGCCATTCCAAGGCCTTGCGATACATACTTTGACCGGGTTCCACTTTGAACCCATTCTGACGACGACGTATGATATAGAAACCCATGCAATGAGCTTCACCCATACACTTTAGATATAAACTATTCGCATCGACACCTAGAACATGTTTACAGAGTTTGGCATTTTCTTTCAATTCTAAAGCTCTTATTCTGGTCTTGTCTTTTAAATGATGTCTGTGAAAAATAACAGATGGCCCACCAACTAAGTGTTCACACACTAAATCAGGTTCTCTGTGTCTTGGAATAGAAATCGTAGGGTTAAACCCGGCAGAGTCAGACCATCTTTGAACATATCTATTCCACATTCTACAAAGAAGTTACTATGCTCATGGATAGCATGTATAAATGGACCTACGTCTTTGTTGTTGTAATGGATTAAATAGTCTTTGAATGTTTTCATTTTCTCTTGTTTCCACACTGCTTTAGATTCGTTATAATCTTCCAAGGATATATTTGTATTTGTGAGAGAACTGTAGAAGGCTGCATGTGGTGGGAGTTTGTTATTCGCCAATTTACAAACACTATCCCTCCATTCATAAGGGAAGAACCCTTTTAACTCATCTTTGAGAAAAGCTTTGAGATAATTGGCATAAGAATATCCTGGAGCGAGATAGTTGAACATATCTAAAATCAACATGTTTGGGGTGTAGACAGCAATGTACTGATTACACCGCTTGCCTGTGTGTATCTCCTCACATTCTGACAGAAAGTCATGAAATTGGATTTTTATGAGGTTGAGATCGTATCTTCCCGAGTTGAAACCGATAACAGGGACATGGTTTATATAACACAACAGTCTTTTTATCAAGTTTTCTAAAGGATGTTTCTTATTTTTGTTTTGTTTTTTGCCAGAGTGTATATAACCAGCAGTTCTTTGGACAGTCTCTTCTAATTTCAGAGCCTCTCGTTTAAGCATCCTCAACTGATCCAGCACGGGTTGGAAAGTTAATAGCACTGTTTCTCTAATTTCAATAGCTATGTCATTCATATGCGTTAACACTCTTTTAATGAGAGGGTCAGACACCTCCTTTGTATTGAAACCGGACTTTGGTACAAGGGCGTTTTATATTCTGGTGTCTTTTGAGAGCTGTCGTTGTGGTGAACACTTTAAAACACTTGTCACAAGTGTACACATCACCATACTTTGTTGTGTCTGTAATGAGGCTGACATGATTCTTATACAAATTCAAGTTCATGACTGACTCATGGTTGATAGTGGAAGTTGTTCTCACAACTTTAACACTATTCTTTCCAGTCTTTTGGATTCGACTCAGTTGGAAAATACGCACTCTAACACCAAACTCAACTTCTAATCGCCTCAATTCATCTAAAGTGACACCTTCAAACATTTCAGGATTCTGTGTTGGGTACGCTCTTTGGAATAGTTCATTCGCTCTGGTTGGTGTTTGATAAACATCTGAAGAAACACAGTTTATCTTGATGTATACATTTCGTTTTGGGATCTCTATGAAAGTGTAACAAACCCCTTTTGTGCATGAAACTAGGTACTGATGGCAGATACCCTATCAGAATTTGATGTTTGTGTTGTTTCAGTATGGAGATGTTAGCATTCACGTTACCTACAACGCACCATTTTGTGTTGGGTCTGTTAGTGTTTTCGTGTATTTTATCTTGCAATAAATCTATACACCCCTGAAGGTCTGAGTTGGAGGTGATATGCACGTATGGTTTATAACCGTTCTCATCCCAAAAAATTCGAGGCGTTGTTTGCTGAAGGGTGAAAATAAGATACTATAATCTTTCCCTCCTCTGTGCAAGTCATGATTCATCCATAAGAAACTGCTAATTTGTAGGCATGTACTTGGTTTTGGTGGAGGGTTGTGAGGATGGAGATCACGTCACTTACACTGTCTTCTGAATTCAACAGCCTCACATTGTAAATGAATTGTACCCTTCCCAATACGGCTACACCTTGACTTATAGCTCTGAAATTGCGGGTGTATGTTTCAGGTAATTAGGATCTTGCACTATTTCTTCAGGTATTATCGTATTATGGTCCAGAGGTTTTCTAATACATGTAGGTGACGTACAAGGACTATACACATTGGTATTTACATAACGTGGTACTCTGAGGGTGGTACACATTGAGCATATAACTTTCCTATGGGTCTTACCCACCCTACCTCTCCTGACATCCATGTTTCTTGTTTTTTTAAGCCTATAATTTATTGAGGGTTTTTTTCAAAGAAAATCTTTTTTGGTTGATAAGTACACATGTTTTTTGTTTTTTTATCCTGAAGCTTATTTACATAGCTAAAGTACTGGGATAAATATAGAATTTGTTGTTTTTTTTACAATAATTTGTTGGTTTTTGAACAACAATTGTTTGGTTTTTTAAAGACAATTCACCTACTTTTGTGTATGTTTTTTCTAGTTTACATTATTTCTTTCCTAATAAAACATTTTATGATCTCAAACTACATTAGATAAGTTTTTTTTAGGTTTTTTTCAAATGAAATTTGTTTTTTTCAAAGTAATCTACTTTTTTTGGGTGTGTCTTGGTTGTATGTGTGTTTTCCGCTAAACTACTTTTCAACCCTTTACATCAAGAAAAAAAAAATCTGTGGCAGATTATTGTGTAAACTGACTCACCTAGCATTTACGACTCTCAAAGAACCGCTCAATTTTTGGTTCCACCGCTGTTTTCAACTCGTCCATGACTGCAATGGGGAGACATATCCCGGGGGATCTGACGAGGGACCTCGATGTCGATGATGTAGGGTTGATTGGTGTTGCCATCATATCTAGGTAGTCGTGTATTCCAACATGCAGCTTCGCTCTACCGTTGTAGAGGGATACGAGTACGGCTGTACTATTGTCGAGCCATCGATGCCATGGAACTACAGATAGGAGCCCGTCCTGTCCGGCCCTGGTGATGCGTTGATAGTTTTGACGGATGTTGTCCGCGTACCCCACGAGGAGGTAAAAACCCCCTTTAGTGAGTCGCACCGTTTGTTCGTATGGCTTTTCAAAGTGTCGCTTGAGGATGACCTGATAAGGATAAGGGGAAAAAGATCACGTGAGTGGTTTTATATCTTAAAGCTTTTTTTTAAATACGAAAATGGTGCCTCATAACATATGAAAACAACATAAAAGACTTACCGAGTCGTATGGATTGCAGATCACCTCCACACAGGTTGCCTTGTCGACATTGAAATGAAAGCGACGTTCCACCACGGCATCTGGTGTGATTGGTTGCAGATATCGGAAGCCACCGTCTTGTGATATAGACGAGGGCTGCTGGACAGGACCCGCTTCCTGTGGTTGACCAGTTGATGCTACTGGTGTGGTTCGTGGGATTTTATGTAGAGGGAGTTTGTGAGGCCTCAACGGTTTCCATTTCTTCTGAGCCTTGGGTTCACTAAACTCACTGCTACTCCGCTTCCGGGTGTGTTTGTCCGGAGTATCTTTCTTCGGTTTGTCTTCAGGCTCTTGACTACTAACCAGATCACTGGTTGAAGTTGAGGTGGTGACTGTGGTGGGTTCGATATAGGTGGGAGTAACCAGTTCAGCAAAACTCATGAGAGGATCGGTTTGGTGTGAATTCCAGCCTTCATTAGTCACCACTGCTCCAGGTGTTTCGATGTAAGTGGTGGCATTCGGTGGATCTGAACATATATCCTTCACAAATTGTTCTATTGCAGTAGTAGAAGCATCAGCTTTCGGTCGGGCATCCTTGTCAGGGTCGATGGCGTTCCCCGCAATGAAGGGATCATTTGGAGTCACAGTATCTTTTAGGATGCTTTCCACCTCAGCCTGAGTCAGATCAATGAATGCTTCATGCAAGGCTTCAGCTTCTGAGTGAAGGGGTTTAACCTCAGTACGGCGACCACGTCTCACCATGGTATAGAGTTGTTGATGATAAGTGTATTAATGTGAAGAGGGAGACTTGAGCAGCCGAGCAGTGTTGAAGTGAAGACACACAGTCTATGTGTTGGTGTGAGAGGATGTGACTTTGGGTTGGGAATCAGGGTTGTTATATACTCATGAGAGAGTTTGTTTTGTTGACCTTGGGTCATCAAAACAAGGTTACTTCAACCTGGTGTAAAGAAAAAACAAAAAAACCCTCCCATACACACCACACGGGGCTGGTTGGAGTGTGAGTCAGAGCATCTCCTCACCCTTCCTCACCACGGCACCTGACAGGAGACACAAGCCTGTGACAAATTGCCATCCCACATTGCCGTGAGGTAGTATCAACTCCCTCCAGCTCACCCTTCCTACCCCCCACCGTCACTGTGACCAGCTGGAGGAGTGGGAGGTGGAGGGGGTGAGTGGCGTCAGCTCACAGGGTAGGGGATGGGAAAAGGTGGGGTTGAGAAAGGGGTAGGGGATGTGAAGTAACCCAAAAAAAACAAAAAGAAAAAAATTTGGGTTGAGTATAAAAACAGTTTGACTTCCTGCAGGCCACTACAAGCGCTTCTGATTTCAACATGCAAACTGGAACAATGACTGGTGGACTTGGTGAGGCAGGTAAAAGGAGACAAGGTGGGTTGAGGCATGTCACAATTAGTGACACGCACTTCAGTACTGTGACACTGTTGGATGAGAATGCTCCCCAGGGAACTTTGGGTGCCTTTTCTATGATAAATCTCTGTTTTGAAAGTGAGTGCAGGGATTTTGGTAGGGATGGTTACACACCACCAAATAGGTCATTCCATACCATATGTGATTTCAGTCACATAAAACTATGGAAACAACCACATTTTGCTTTAGAACATTTTCAGCCTCAGAAGGAAGTGGGTTCTAAATTAACACATTCCTTCTTAGATGTGAATTTTCAAAAAAAAAGCTTTAGGCCGCATATTTTTCAAACACACATTGTCGTGCCCCCCGCATAAGATACCTTATGTGAAGTGTAAAATCATTCACCAAATTCAGAATAACACATCTGTTTTCATAAATGAGGTGATTGTCCTCCCCATAATTTGGGCCACAATTTCATACCCGGATAATATCATCTTCGGTGTAGGCGGTGAAGACTGTATTGCCTTGGAGAAGGTATTCGGGGGTGAAATTGGGCTATCACAACAGAGCAGGAAATTGCTCCCAGTGGGTCTAGTACTACCACTAGAACCACTGGAGACAAATACAGTTATTCCCTGGTGACGGTTTATCCAACAGACCGTCTACACAAAACCAAGCTACCAGCACCAATCTCCTTCAGATAAAACCAATTCACCAATTCACCGTCATCCTCCAATGTTGAGAGTAGAACACCAGGGATTCACTGTGTCAGTGAAACCCGACCTTGAAATCCAAAAGCAATACCCTCTTTTTTCAATTTTTTCATATGTCCCCTATTCACTTTTCCCCCCAACTTTCTTTTGAACAAAGAAAATTGAGAGGAAAAACAACCACCCATACGTCCACATAAACCCCCTCCCACCAGCCTTAAGAGGTACAGGGTGGGATGGGGGTAAACAGGACCACACAGACCCTCCCCCAGTCTCCAGAGGAGGGTGGGATGGTGGTGCCGTTGCCAGTCAGTGAAGATCTGCCCCCTACAGGATGCTTGGGTTCAACCTGTTGACCTCTGTGGTGTCAGGCAGAGAGGGTGATGATACACACATGTGGAATTCCTACACCACTCAGTGACACACCCCCCTCTCTCTGAACTACCATCTCCTGCTGTCAAGACGTGTCTTGCTTGGCACCGGAACCGGCAAGGTGCGCAGATTCAGCAGTGAATTCAATCGAGTAGGATCAGCTAAGGAAACTTTCCTTACATTCTGGGAGTGCAGAAAGTGACTTGGATAGGGACTCTCCAAGGACACATTCTCTGTTTTCGGACTTATAGGAATCTTTGGGACTCACATCTGTTCCTTCTCCAACTTCTCACTTTACTTATAAGTGAATGAACATTATTAATATTTCAACATCTGTCAAACATGGAATTGTGAATCTTCAATCTATAAGGAATCACATGAGTTCACAACGGTTATATGTTATTGAGTGAGTTAAGTTGTATGGTTTAAACAAATCATTACTTTGCTATTATCTTGCTATGAGTTCTATGCTTGACTATTCTCAGCTAAAACTACGCTGTTAGGAACTCTGTTGAATGAACATTGAACTTTGGCAACTTTCCAGTTTTATCATTGCTGTAATGATTTATCGGACACTTTGAAGAAAAGTCTTTAATAACCTGACTTTGGTGTCTGACAGTTATCAAACAATATCTGTTACTGCATTTTGGCACTTAGCCAAATGCGCATGTGAATTAGAAATGCCAATGATCTGAAAGCCATGCTGTGGATTATAACATTGGATATCATTGTGTGAATTATTAAAAAAACTTGAACTTCAATCTTTGATCTCATCCATGAATACTAGAGACGCGATATTAACGAATCATAATTATTAAATTAATGATTCTCGGTCATTAATGAAGAAACAACTTAATTAAAGATCCCATAAGAGTACCTCGCTGTCGGTAAGGAATTAATAGATTCTGGTAGCCTGCCGACACACAGCCTAGAGTTGCCTCTACCTCCCCTCATTAATCACTTAATTATCTAAGTTAATTATTATCAAAATGACTACCTAAGGTTATGATGAAGTAATCTTACATAAAGAGATTGGCGTAATTCCAGCTAAACGTCGAGACGTATAAGGTTAATTATGAAATATTAAAAGAAAACTTAAGTTAATTAATAACTGAGTAACGTTCGATAATTAGCAATAGAAGAGTGTAGCAATTCCACTTATAACTAGTCTTCTAGGTGGGATTGGACGTTAGTATCATTATGTCCACCAAGTCGTACACATGTATGGCTCTAGTTCATCCGGATCAATTGAAAAATGGAGCTGTCATTCCACACGAACGCCAAACATCAGTTGATGATAAGGGCATCTTACATAAGTAATCTTACATAAAGAGATTGGCGTAATTCCAGCTAAACGTCGAGACGTATAAGGTTAATTATGAAATATTAAAAGAAAACTTAAGTTAATTAATAACTGAGTAACGTTCGATAATTAGCCACTCTTCCTTAAATGTGTAAGGTGAATCTATGTCTGTTTGTGTCGTGTTCACCGCTAGGTGTCGACACAGGAGTTGTAGTTAATTAACCTACCCTCATGTTTCTCTTATTGGCAACTACGTGCCGTAATTAGCTAAAAGGGTGATAAACGGTAATTCCTTGGTTTATCGTTAGATGGCGAGAGTGTTAAGCTAGGTTTAGTAAGATCAGCCTCTCTCACCAGATGTCCTAACGTACCCATGTAGACTTTGGGATACACTGTTAGTAACAGCTATAACCTCTCCTACAGGTAATAAAGACTAAGTAACTATTAAGAACAACCGTACTACTAGAACAATATTGTGTATGTCAACATTCCCAGTGATGCTACTCTTCAACAGAAAAAAACACAGTCAACAGAATCATTGTACATCTCTATGGTGAGTGAATACAGTGTGTAAACATCCATAGAACAGCATTGGTTACACTGGAGTGTTGCAATCACAAAGAACCGCCTTGTAACAACCCTACACCACCTTCAGAGCGTGCTTTTCCCACGGTCCCCATGCGTTCGGGTCGTACCCGAACGCGTCGGGTCTCGTGGGTCGTGTTTTCCGGCGCATGCGGACCCGGGACACCACCCACCGGCCGTGTTTCCACCGCCCGCCGCTGCCGCTCGCCGCCGCCGCTGTACATCAAAACCATATGCATCGTCTGCGCCTAATGCTGGGCTCCACCCTGTTTTTCGAATCGTCTTCCTACGTGAAATAAAACGTCTAGAAACTCTATGTGTACATCTACCACCTCCCACCCCCAGTCATGCTGCTTTCAACACCCGCCCCCGACTTTAGCGGCCGGCTACGGTGTGGTCTCTGTGTGAACAGGCACCACGCCGCACGTGGCAGCGCCGTGGAGGATGGCTGGGGACGTGCCTACTTTATCGGGAGTGGTAGCGGCAGTGGTAGCCACCAGGGTAGCGGCGTATTTTGCTGCCTGTATGTTGGGCCACCTCCTGCTGCTGTCGATTCCAGTAGCGTTGGGGGTGGCAGAACGCAGTCTTTAACGTCAATTCACTCTTCCAGCAGAGATTCGGATTTTGTTAGTAAGAACATCAGCTAGGAGAGTGAAGCTTTTTGGGGAGGGGGAAAACCAGGCAGGTTGTCACCACCAAGTTGCTACATTGAATCCAAGTCAAACCACGAAACGCATGCAGGACGTCACCATCGGCATCGTAACGGTATCGTAACGGTATCGTGACGGTATCGGTATCGTATCGGTATCGTATCGGTATCGTATCGGTATCGTATCGGTATCGTATCGGTATCGTATCGGTATCGGCTGCAGTATGGCCCGCGGTATGGGCCAGCGGTATCGACCAGGGGTATCGGTCACGGTATCCAAAAGGCCAGAAGGGGCACCTTCACTGAAGCTAGGCCGCTGCCGTGAAACCAAGTTGATACATTGAAACAAGCTGCCACTGCTTGGGTATTCCCCTTCCCCTACAAAGCTTCACTCTCCATGCTGATGTTCTTACTAACAAAAATCTGAATCTCTGCTATTACCTTGTCAATGGCTGGACATCGTTAGAAGAAAATTAGACATAGTGCCACTAGGAGCAGAGGAGTTAAACTTCTACGACGCTACCTACCAACACTTATACACCTGTCCAAATGTAATGCTTGACAGTGTGAACATCTATTACAATCAATGAACGGTGATATGATAAAAGTCATGGCTCAAATTTGTGTTAATCTTATGAACAAAAACATCCCAGTGAATAATGGGGCAGCTGTTAAGAAACTATCACGTTACAAAAAAAATTTTCATACTGTCACCAAGAAAAAAACATCATTAAAAACTAAAAAAGGCGGGTGTTTGAGCAGAATGGAGGTTTTTGTTGGAAAACTTTTGAGTGTAGCAATTCCACTTATAACTAGTCTTCTAGGTGGGATTGGACGTTAGTATCATTATGTCCACCAAGTCGTACACACGTATGGCTCTAGTTCATCCGGATCAATTGAAAAATGGAGCTGTCATTCCACACGAACGCCAAACATCAGTTGATGATAAGGGCATGTCAAACTACATGTCAACACCCAAATCATTAAAGACAAACTACCATTCAATGCACCCATAGTTTCTGCACTAGTAGATCTACAAAGTCGTATGACTGGGGTCCTCAACAATCCACAACTCTCCGACAGAGCCAAATTAGCTGAATACAGACAAATGATGTTCAGATCTAACGACCTTCTTAAGAAGGCTCGAGGTGTTGGAATTCCACAACCAGCTCCCCAACTACCCAATTTGCACCAGCAATTCCCTCTACCTCAACCCCAACCCAGGTCAGTTCCGAATGTTTTTAGTGATGATGATGATGCTAACAAGGGTGGTGCTGTTGGTGGTGATGGCGAGGATGAGTGGTATGACCCTAGGGAAGACATTGATTCTGACGGTGAGGATAGTACCATGTTAACACCACAAAGGAAACCAGTTACACCTATATATAAAACTAAAAAAAGGGTAAAACTCTTAGTCCTGGACACGATTCACCAGTGTCGCCGAACAGTCTGAGACATATGGATATACCCATTGAACGTGGCATACCCAAAACATATCAGAATGACTCTAAACAACTATTCAGACTTATAGCTAAAATGGGTGAAGGGCTGATCAACTGGGGACAGTCTTTTGGGCAAATATGGTTGATCATATGGCGTCACCTCTCGTCGTAGCTGTACTCATCTTCACTGGAGTCAGACTGCACTGGGGCCTCAGCAACGGCATTCACTTTACCCTTACCACGGCCCTGCTCTGTGCGTTTCAGCTTGAAACAGACTGATCTAAAGTGCCCTTCCACCTTACAGTAGTTTCAGGTTTTTCCTATGGCAGGACACTTCTTGTCTGTTGGATGTGGTCGGTCGCTACCACACCAGTTACATATATAGTCAGAGTTTTTGCTAGCATTGCCTGTTCGTGCACCAGACCGAGAATCAGGACGAGCGTTTTTGTGGCGTAGCACATTCACAGAGGACTCCTGCCGATTGTCTTTTTCCAAAAGAGATGCCTGGGTGTC
This sequence comes from Alentia gelatinosa, assembly GCA_950022655.1. Taxonomy (NCBI): domain Eukaryota; kingdom Metazoa; phylum Annelida; class Polychaeta; order Phyllodocida; family Polynoidae; genus Alentia; species Alentia gelatinosa. The sequence continues at coordinate 132,291,999 of OX465580.1, read as the reverse complement.
AGCCAGCTCCAGGGTACGCCCAAGTTCCAGGATATCAGCCAGAGACCTGTCAGGCTCACGCAGTGCGCGTCGCCTGTTTGAACGACAATGCTGTGTGAGCTGACACAGGAGCTCATGGTCAACATTCGTGAATTTACACTTCTGTGCAAGTGAGCGAAGTTCAGTTACAAAGTCATCCAGGGACTGCCCTGGTTTTGGAACGCAACTTCTAAGGGTGAAGATCTCCATTTGAATGTTCGTTTTAGGCTCAAAGTATTTTGAGAGAACTTCGCTTGTTTCTTTGTATGACCTGGGGGCATCTACCTTCTCTGCATCATATATGTCGTACACTCTCTCCCCTGCATAGTGCAGTAGAAGAGCACGGTGGCGGCTATCTTTTTCTTCCCCCGCAATGTCCATAGGCACAAAAAGGTTTTCTAGTCTAGCCAACCACTTTTTCCATCTGGGGCCTGCACTGGCCCTGTCAGTCTCATAGTCAAAGGAAGGGAAAGAAGGAAAACCACCCTCCATACTCACAAAGTGTGGCAGACTAAATTATTCCCAGTGGAGAAAGAAATGTGGCAGTCCCAGAGTCAGTAGTGGTATACAAAGTCAATAGCATGTGTGAGTAACTGGCCTACCTTGCAGTGCCCAATGTGACATAAACACAAACTGGAGTAAAGTCCACCAAACTTCACCAACATTGTCCTCTAATATGTGATTAGGGATGTCCAGACCAATGCCAGTAGATACAACAGACCAGAATAGGCCCTGCTTTACTCACTGTAGAAGGGAAGAGAAGGAGAGCTTAGGCCTATAGTAGTAGCCAGCAACAGAATCCATGTGCCACCAAGTGCTTCACAGCCACCATTTTATTATTAGACTGCCAGAATATAAGTCTAAATATAACACACTCAAAGTTCACAAAACTTCCCAAAAAGTTACTCCATGGGTTCCTTGGATGTCCTCGTCGCCATTGTAGAGTGTGATATTGTACTGTAATCATAAGACTGGCAGATGTTTGTAGATTATGCTGGAGATGTTTATTCCTGTGTGAGACTGAGAGGATACAAGATGGAAGTCACATGACATCCTATTGCCCTACATTTGAATCTAGGTCACAGTGAGTAGTACACCAGCTGCTCACAGAGTGGCAGCACTGGTAGGGTTATGTAAATAGAAGAGGAGGGTGGCTGGAGTAGCCACCTACAAATACAACTATACATAGTCGGATACTACAGACAGCACCTCCTTCAGTTCGGCAAAACAAGTATACACAGTCAACAAGCCAAACATTTGTGGTGACAAAACCAGGGCCCTACGCATTCTGTCTCATGGTGACCTGTACAAAATCAAAAAGGATTTCCAAGGAGATTAAGGCCACACAGGCCAGGCTTTGGCAAGAAGATCAAGTTATAAACAAGATTCTTCACGAGAAGTCTCACCAGAATAATGACCTGTCAGAGAAGCACCTACTCACTGGGTCGAGCAAGCTTGTCGAAGCTATGAGAGACCAGAAATGGGGAGGCTGTCTCATGTTATCTGAGGAAAGACTAGGAGTAAAAGGAGTGAGGTGCAACAAATTGGGCCTGGTCCTCATGGACCTAAGATGGGAGCTGGCTAGGCCGGTTATGATGGCAAACTCGGCCATCTCTCGGGATTCCCAGGAGGTCACCGTGAGCTCTGCTGACAGAGTGTGGGGATCCCCTCATATTCCTGATGACGTAGTTCGGGAATATTACCTTCTTTTTTTTTATTTGGGGTACTGTAAAAGGGTACATATAGTCGACGAACACAAACTAGTCTCCATCATTAGAAAGTATTTACATGATGATAATGGGTTAATGTGGTTTTTTTTTTGAAACATTTATTTATCCTGGGTCGTGCTCAATCTCACGATTGGTTTCAATGCACGCCCAGCGGGTTATTACAGCATACATGGTTTTCATTGATCTTTTAGGCACTGAGGCAACATATATACAACATGAGTAAGAGATTTAACACATATGAGACAGTATAAGTATCGTGACCCTAGGGCCAGGAACCTGCTTTAAATGGGTTCATGCCAAGAATAAATAATATCTATGTTGTTTTATAGGTGCATGTAAGAAGATCAAGATACCAAAAAACAAAGGACAGCTCCTAGATTTATCGCTGGTATACAAAGTCTATAGTCAGAAACCAGAAGTCACTGATCACTCTAAAACTAGACTTTCCTCTAGCAGCCAACTTGGCAAGCTAAAACTACTCATCCTGTTAGCAAGATGAGAACACAGACCACCATATATACGGCCATGTTTTCGCCTGAAGAGACAAGTAATGTCGAAACTATCGAGTAAGGAGGGATATATCCAGATGGATCATTTCCCACCCACATATACAGAGAAATGGGTTTCCCGACAAGCCACCAGATGGCGAAAGGGACACAGTGACACAGAGTTTCCACTTCAAACCACTAGGTGACACCACCAAACTCCCACCACAGGGAGGGGGTGGAGCCACAGGTAGTGAGGAAACCAGAAGTCAAAGCAAGCCCATTTATCATTTGCTGATCAATATTCCCGCCTCTCTTTGTCTGGCTCACTGGCCAATCAAAGACACGAGAATAGATCACGTGATCAGAACCAACCAATGACGGTCAACCTCTGTAAAAGGAATCAACATAATCTAGACGCCCAGACCCACCACGGGTAGAGGATCGGTCACTTACTCGATGGTCGCGAGGGCCGCCATGTTCAGCAGGGATATCTATAGTCAGAGCTGCCATTAAGGCACCAACTCACATAACTGTGTCTTTTGGAGCTTTTTAAAGTCCTTAAATGAGTCTATATTTCTTGTGTCCGGTGGGAGCTGGTTCCAGGCAATTGCTCCGTGATACATTATGGAACGTTTGTAAGTGTTTAAATGTGGCACAGCAATTTTAAAAAGTGGAGCGACATTTGCTCTGGTGGCTCTTTGTTGTTCTTGGAGCAATTTGTTGTCCTTTGATTTTATAAACAGATAATTTAATACATGAGTCCTTCTGCGGTCCTCCAGATACGGTAACTGCAATACACAGTGTAATGTGACTATACAAGTACGTGGGTGCGCTTGCAGAACAGTTCGCAAGGCTGCATTTTGCAGTACTTGTAACTTGTTCCTATCGCAAATACTACAATTGGCATACAGGGTATCCCCATAATCAATGATTGGTAATAGCATAGTTTTGTAGATTGATTTGGCTGCCAGTTCAGTAATATAAGGTCTTATCTTTTTAAGGAGATAAATTTTATGTAAGATTTGACTGGTCAGATTTCCTATATGGGCTTTAAAGTTCATACAACGATCCAATGTCACACCCCGGTACTTATAGGAGGGCACCCACTGTATAACTTCATTATTTAGTTTCAGAGTACAATCATCATGGTTGTTTCTAGCTAATTTGTGTGAGGTTCCATATATATAACTGATTTGTTTTTATAAGTATTTATCGTAAGTTTGTTCCCTGCACACCATTTTGCTATATTATCAAGATCCTTTTGTAGCTCTTTAATGATACCATTTAGATTGCCACCTCATCTGTAAAGCACTGTATGGGGTTAATGGACTGATAAGCGATAAGGATACAGATCATTGGATTCAACTACTTGTTCGATTAATATAACCAAGCAATATAGTTCAATCATAATGATCATAAAATTTCTGTTTTATATACTTTTTAAAACTCCCTAAACTCCCTAAACTTCCATCCTGTATTTCGATAGGTAAATCATTCCAGTCAGCCATGTTTGAATAAACTGGACTTCTCCTATAGAAGGATGTTTTTGACCTTTTCAATTTTATGATTCTCTTTTGCCGAGTCCGGGTTTTTGGATCCTTAGCTCTTTCAATACCAGAAGCTATCTTTCTCAGGTATAGAGATTTCAAATATCTTCTGTGTCTCTGTGTCTCTACTGATAGTTCTCCCAAGAGGGTTCCGATACAAATTAGTAGCCCTCTGTTTTGTCTTATTTGCAACTTATTTCTGAGATTTTTTGTAGCTCCCTCTAGAAAATAACCTGGATAGTCAAAAATAGGTGAGATTAGACATTTATAGATTTTGATACTTACTTCCTCAGTAATATATTTCCGCATTTTTGATAATTTAAAAAGCATTTAATTTACCTTCCTCAAGGTCTCAGCAACACATCTCTTCCAGCTGGTCTGCTGGGGTGGACAGAAATTACCAATCTGTTCACCCTCTTGGTCGCCTCGCCTCCTCGTGGTGCAGACTGGATATGCTTGCACGCAAGCATAACTAAAGCGACCAGGGTGGTAAAGAGCACGGGACTTTGTTAATTCGGGTCCCACTGCAGCCACTTTTCTCCTTCACCCCCCAGCAGTGGTAGATTTACTGCTATATCAAAGGCCAATCCTTCTCATACCATGTCTATGTGGAGTGGGAAGTAAAAGAACTCTCACCTCGGTAAATGTGTAGGGGTGGGATTTCTATCTACATTCATCTCATAGATTCGATGATACCCAAAGTAAGTCTAATTGAACAAATTGTACGTTAAACTACCAAAACAAACAAACAAACTGTTCCAGCTCAGAGTTTCATCTATCATAATGCCCAAATATGAATAGGAATTACAGTACGGTAGTTCATTTTCATCAACCATCAGTTTTACCATATTGTAAAAGTTCAGTCCTCTAACCCACTATGATTTCCCATAGTAAATCCAGTTCCTAGCGGTCGATATACGTTAATAAGGTTAACTCAACGCATAAGTGTTGTAGGTACAAGATCCGGGCAGGGTCTGACATCGTTTATTGAATTGCTTCTGGTTATAAAGGAAGGTGATTAACATATTCATTAGCTAATATAATCGTGGCGCCTGGAGAGGAAGATACGTGGCCGTAGGAGAGGCGTCCACGTCAGCATTTCTATTCATATACGTGGACTAGCGCTAGGCTTGCTCCCAGCGCCCCACCTTCCCTCCAGGAGGAAGTTGTTTATAAATAACTACCGGGTCCAAAGCCGCGGAGAGGGTGAATACGTTCTAAATTTAGGGGAGGAGTAAATACGGGCCAGCGGCGGCCATCTTGGTTAGGGCGTCTTTAGAATTTCTCCTATATATATAGACATACCAGCTGTTTTAAAAGTCGGGAGGGTGCTAAACGAGAGTACTCCTCACCAAAGCGAGAGCTAACAATGGCACTTCGAGGTGTCGCTGTCGAGGTGGGGGTGCCGCTCACTATATTGGGTATTGGTAGCGGTTTTGCTGCCGCTTTGATTCAAAGTGCCGCTCGCTGTTGCGGCCTCCCGCTTTCAAAATGTGACGTGCCGCTGGCGAGACCTCACTCGACTTTTGAAACAGCTCCCTGGTTGACTCTGACACTATGTGCGGGAGAAACTCCAAGCGGATCCTACCAGAATCATCGTTTTTTAGATAGTGTAGGTAACAATGTACGTTCAGCCAAATGGGCTATAAGATTTAACACAGACAAAGTAGTGAGAAATACCAAGTTGCAAGCATAAAGATATTTATTATAATTAATGACCAATCCCTTAGGACATTTTGTAAGTGATATCCCTACACAACAGTAATATAAGAGAAATAGCTAGTAAGACCAATATAACATTTGACTCTCAAATAACAGAACAAAAGACCTGTCCATCAATCTCCCTATCATATAATATAATCCTCAACTAACACCTGGGACCTGTTTCACTAGTTTCGTGACATGTCTAGATGGCGTGTCCGGTTTGTCCGATTTCATAAGAACTAGACATTAGACTTCGTTTTGTCTGTTCTTGCTTGCACTGTTTGTGCCACTTTTGTCACGAAACTAGTGAAACAGGTCCCAGTTACCAGTTCCAGAATGGTCAGTCAAACTCACAAATCAAAATGGTTACTCACAATAGTAGTACAGGGGGCTGTTTCACTAGAAGTGAAAAGTCTCGTTGTTTCCAACAGTGGCACTACATCGGCAGTGTGCGTTTCATTAGAAGGTGCAGTCAAGCGTGAACGGCACACGGGAAAGGAGCAGCACCAGAGGAGGTGTGAAGTGCAGCGCCCCCTATACCGACTTGGTTCATATATGCGATCGCGGCAGGGTTCAAGGCGCCACTTTCAAACATGCCAGCATGAGGGAAGGAGCTCTGAGAAGAACCAACACCAAAACATGAAAAATGCAAATAGCTCTTGTGTCATGAGTAATAGGCCGATTTTGATAAACAAAACATTGTTAGAAACCTAGGACATGGGCCTATTTAGTCATACACATGTCATATACCTGTGCTATGGCTAAGGTTTCCTGTCGTAGGTTGAACATTGGAATTTGTGAAAAATAAGGTTCACCTGTGTGTCAAAAACAGGCACAAAACGTGGAGCTCTATTAAGCTCTATTGTGGTTTGGAGTACATTAGATGTCCTTCTATCAATATCTGAAAAGATTTTTGATAGAGCTCTAACAGTTTGTATGTAGTAGCTGTTACTAGTTAGCCTATTTTTGCTATACTTTAGCATAGGAATCTGCATCAGCTGTCATTTGAGTCCATGCCAAAACGATAGGGGGCGTAGCGCTTCACACCTCCTCTGGAGCAGCACCAACAGTGTCAGTGACCGTTTCACTAGTAAATTGGCTCTCGCTGTACCTGTCACTGTGGTGCCGCTGTTGGCGAGAGGGTCGACTGTCTCGTTGGCGTGTTCTGAGCTCTCATTGTCATCTTCAGTGGCACCTGAGACAGTTGTAAGGCTGATAAAAGACTGTTAAAAGGCTGATTCAAGACTGCTGCAAGACTGTTGTGAGACTGCTGCAAACTGTTGAAAGGCTGTTTCAAGACTGTTACAAGACTGTTATAAGCTCTAAAAAGCTAACAAAATCAAACACTGTACTTGGCAATGTGGCAGCTGCAAATTTGCAAGACAAACAATATGCATTTACATATACCTTGATCTTAGGTCTCAAGGGCATGTTCAAGGAAATTCATGTTAAGAAAGTATATCTCTATGCATTTAGATGTAAGTGTCTTCTTGTCTGGCAGTGTATATTTGCAGGCAACGTTGTAGTGCATCTTCCACTTTCTAAAGCCATGATTCCGTAAAACCATGATCAAGTTAAAAACCTTTGTTGTAGCTCCAACTTGGCGATGAATTTCTAATCCCATTTGTTTAATATTCCGCAAAGTGCCAGTGGCTGCCATGTTTGGCAATGCTGACCATTCTGACCACTCAATATCCATTTTCAAGTAATCGATGATGACCTGGAAAAGAAAGAGTTATATATACACTTTATTGGGAAAATATATATCAATATTATAATGCCTTACCAAATCAGATAAGTGAGGTTGTAAACTAGTAAATAAGCCTTCTATATTGTCTTTAGCAGAATGGGCATGAAAATGGCTGTTAAGCTACAAAGCATGATCCGATAATTACAAAGGCTTGAATGGGCAGAGACAGACAGGCACGTTGTATGGATTCAAGAGACATCTGAAACAAAAGTTGTACAAAATGCCGGCTTGAATGTTAGGATCTAAGAGAAAACTATTCCATATTCATTCATACCATTACCATTTTTTCCTTCACTCCACTTGTATTTTTTTTATATTTTTTTATAAACTTTCCTTTATTGTCACAAACGTTACTTACATGTATTCTTTTTTTCTTTTTTACAAATCATAGCACCAAAGGTGGATAATACCATCAGTGATACAGCTCACTGGTTTCAATCGGCTTCCAGACTTTTCCCATTTGGGGTTTTTTGACGGGAAAACAGACAGTTCTGCCATACTATATTTTCCATTAGGCATGGGCAGCTGTTCTTTGATCCAGTATATACATAGATTTAGTTGGATATATTCCCGATGTCGAGAAACCGTCATCCCGTTGCAGACAGCCGGGTGCAGTAAATTTCAGAATCTACAGGGAACTATATATTGTGAATATCTAGATGTGACACAAACCCTGATGTGAGCAACTATGTAACCATTCGTAAGATGGCCATAATATCTGCAACGCAGAGGTCATATATGTACAATTAATTTGTTTGTGCAAATAAAAAAAAAATAAAAAAAAGATGCAGAGTTGTAAGGTGGACCATTAGGCCTGCACCCACCATTGCTGATGGTCTATGATAGACCACCTGATAGGCTGCACTTAGAAATAGCAAAATCTTGGACTATCCGGAGGTATCTGGAAGACGACTTGTATTGTAGAGCTCTGTCGTCATCAAATTGGTGAATCGTGCTCCATGGCTATGATTTGCTACCAATAGCCTACAATAGGCTATGATAGGCTACGAGAAATCCAACATATTGGATCATACTGGGAGCTTCTATGATTGACCTTTCCAATCATAGCCTATTGGTAGCCAATTGTGGGCTATCGTAGAGTCAATGATATAAAAATAGTCCACTGCCACAATTTTGTCTGACCTCCCCATGAACTTTTATTCCAGTCAGGAAGTCAATCATAAGAGGGGACCCCCACCTACCACGATAGGCCACGACACGCTTCCCGATCGCTACGATTTGAAATCGGGAAATCGTAACCTATCGGGAGGTCCCCGATAGGTCCAACAGTTTGAAATCGTAGAGCATGGCAAAGCCTTGGGAGGACCAATAACATAAACTATGGTCACGATAGCTCCACGACTACCCTACTACAGGCTATGAAATTTCAAACATGTTGGAAATTATCGGGACCTCTACGATTGGAGTTTTCATCGCAGCCTATCGTGAGCTGTCGTAGAAGAAATCGCAGAAACCTGTCTCACCTACCACGATTTTACCAGACCTCATGCTACAATCGAAATGGTGTCGGGAAGGCCGTCGTAAGGTCAATCGGGACCAGAATCGTGGTAGGTGGGGGCAGGCTTTAAGGCTTATCGGGACCAGAATCGGCATTGGTGGGTGCACGTCTTAACCCTCTCGGAGGGCTGCCAACAATTGATGGACTTTTGTGATATTTTATGAAATAATGGGATGATAAGGAGGGGCGAGGATCAAGGGGCTGAAGCCCTCGGAATCTATTTATTTTTCAAGGGGGTGTATGGAAGTGTATTAATTCCCCCTTTGAGCACAAGTATTCTATATATTAATCCCTGTCTACAAATCAATCTGTTTCATTGTTTATATAGCCTTTTCATAGGATTGTTTATATGACGTGGAATTATTTCACAAACATAGCTAACCTGCCCAAGCTATAGCTATACTGAACTTTGTGTAAACTACACTGGGCCTGTGTTTGGCATAGCATGGCCTTCCTCTTATTCCTCATAACCATCATCATCCTTCTATTTTGTACTTACTGATTACCATTTACTCTTTTACACCATTTGTATGTCAATCAGTTAATCAATTAATTAATTAGCTCTAATTATTATCACCTCTTGTAATTTACATGTGATTTGGTTATTGACTATATTGACTTTGTAAACAGTCCGGATTTTGTATTATACTTATAATGGAAGACCACCTACTTTAAGGTGAATTATATGTGTGAAAAAAAAAAAAAAAAAAATAGCTGAGTGATCTCTATAGTGGAAAACCATGAACGACATGTGGACAATTATATGAAATTGCTTGGAACAGAAGTTGTTTTCTCTATTAGATGTTTAATTTAACGCTGCATAAGCGGGCACCTGGCATAAGGAGGCACCCCGCGTCAGCACACAGTTATGTCGGTACAAAAAGGCCTGAAACCCCGTGTAAGCGGACACCTCCAACAGACACCCTTCCAACAATAGATTAATCTGTGCGGAGGGTGTCCGCTTACGAGGGGTTTTACTGTAAATATTTTATGGCATAATCGTGGCATACAATGACAGCATGTTTAGTCTATGGAGATTTATATGAGGGGTAGGATGAAAATGTTTACTTACACCTGTCTGGTTTTCCTGTTTCAGTAATGTTTCCAAGGTAAACAGAGGCCAGCCCTTGGATACAGTATTAGTTCCTGACAAGCCCTTCTTGTAGAAGTCAATATGGCGGCCACGTTTATGGTCTTTGACCTTTTTCATGCTGCAAGTAAAATCACACTTGTAGATAATGTTAGGGGAAACTATATGGTTCACACTTTCAAGATCAGTGGCATTTAGCTAGGTCATTTAAAATCACTTATCATACTGAAATATACAGAGTATTTTTTTTATTTTTTTTTATTTTTTTATTTCTTTATTTATCCTGCGAAGACATCGGTTGTAAGCCGGTATGAGTTTCCTCACAGCCTTTTGGTACACCCATACGTAATTGAACAAAGTTTTTTTTGTAAAGGGGACAGAGCAGTCACTATGAGGCCAGCAGTATGACTGTACCCTTCGGGGGACAGAACCTGCATTCTGGCTCTTTGTGCTTACGAAATTCAACTGCCTTTCAATGTTTTACTATGATTCCCTTGACTCTCTACACCCATCCCAGAGCAGGATGACATGATTAAACTGATGACATGATGTTTTCACATGGAACACTTTATATACATATGTGAGCAACGCTAGAGTTGTAACACTTCCCAATTATCACTCACTAATCTCCATTAGTGAAAAAAACATACTTTTTCACCTCCAGTGAAGAACACTTAATCGGGGGGCATTATGGCAGTGCCCATGGATCATAGGATATATGCTGTATAGCAAAAGGCCCTCAGCCACTCAGTCATGTTATTTGAGATAACATAACAACAATTTTCGGTTTTTACTGCAAAGACAGGATATATCAAAATATATTACCTTGGATCATACGACTTTACTGAGCAATTTAATTTGTCTGCCATAGCATCATCAAAAGAGAAATCGTAATTTATACTGCAAAAAAGACAATGAAAGAAAGGTATGATAAATACACCAAAACAGGATAATTTTATCTACCTTTCACATATTGTAATAATTTTATCGATAAAGTTTTTCTTAGCCAAAGCCTCCGAACATATTTCTCCAAAGGATGTTACTTTCTCCAAAAATATCCCAAGGTCATATTTAATTCTTTCAATTTACCAAATTCTTCATAAATTGACTAGTTTCATATGGATTGAAGTCTTAAGTTGCTAGTCTAATTAATCATAATTTGAAATGGAAATAAATATGATAAAGAATTGAGTTTATCCAAAAAAATTCTTGACTAGCCCTCTCAAGTAGACATTCAGCTACTCTGCATACCTGATGCCAAGAGACAAACCCCATATGGTTTCATCAACATGCACATGGATTCTAATAATTCTTGCTGAAAATCTAGAAAAACTCACCCAAAGGAGTAAACAAGGCAGGGCTTTTTTGGAAGATATGGTCCAGACATACACACATCCCATCCGCCATCACCAACTTTGCCAGCCCGAAGTGACTTGTCACATATAACTTCTGGTGCAATCAGGAAACTAGAATGTACAAGATTGGAATTCATTATATAAGGATAGCCAATGATAATGTACTGTAAAATGTTGGAATATATTTGACTTATGCCATTCTAATATTGAAACTATGTTGAGAATCATTATTTGTACAATTCTTTCGTTCCGTTGGGATTTACACGAAACTCTGAGTCTGGGTAAAGGGCTGATTCCACCAACTTGATGGATTTTTTGCGATATATCTAGTATATCTTATAATATCTTAGAGTATTGTGATATGTTGTACCTTCTTTGTCGCAAAACATAACTGCGTGATGTCATGTGTATGTTTTGGTGTTCCACCACTGGGACACCTCAAGACACACCGCAACAAATAGGCACACAATTATTCAAACCTAGCCAAATTGTGACCAATCTTGCTATATTTTGTGTGTCAGAGGAATCGGCACTTAAATCATTTCCGAGAGAGGAGGTAGGGTTAGTGTTGCCAGTGATCTAATAGGGTGTTCTTTAGGGGCGGTGTTTTTACAGTAATCGATAGCTGCTTCAGACGAATGTAGAAAGTCTATCCCCAGGATTAGCCGTCTGCTTAGCTGGGGTAAAACTCTGAAATGGAAGGTGAATGTTTGATTTTGAATTTTGAAGCTAATTAAAGCTGCTTGCCGAATTTGTTAGACTTTGTTGTCTGCCAGAATGACTCTGTTATGTATTTTCTGTGTTGCTTTCACGTAACCTACTTGTTTTAGTCTGTGAAGCAGTTTTTTGCAAATGAAGGAGACTGTTGCTCCTGTGTCAACTAGAGCTGGAACGGTTATTGGGGGGAAATCAATGTTGATGCAACCGTTGATTAGGCGTATCAATAAACGTTCAGACTTACCTTTTCCTCTCGTTATTAGAGATAGAGTTGGGTAGGATTTTGAATGTGAGGTTAGGTTTGTGCCGAAGTCGTCGGCATTGATGGCGGGTGGTTGCCCGTGTGCACTCTTAGTGTCTTTAGCTATTTGATGTAGGCTATTGGAGTCCTTGTTGTCATTTTGTTGTTTGTCATGTTCAGCGTTGTGGTTGATGGTCGTAGGATTCATCATGTGTGGCTACGGTCGTCCTATTTCTCATTGTGTCAGGTCACGCCGGGTGTGGCTGGGCGATGATCACACTGGTTGTCGCGGCTACTGCTGCGACTGTAGTCGCGCCGACTGCAGTCACGTGATTGCGGTCTGGCGAGGCGATTGCCTCTGTCACAGGAGACAGATCATAGGCCGTTGATGATCTCTGGAGGGGGGCCTTCTGTCCCTTGAGGACTCCTTGTAGGGGCGATAGCGCTGTTGATCGCGGTCGCGTGACTGTTCGTGACTGCGTGGCGCATATCGCTGCCTGGAGGAGTCCCTGCCCCTCAAGTCATGATGGCTTCGATGATTTGGCCGACCGCGTTGGTACGAGGGGTCTCTACTGGCCAACCATTCCGGCTGGCTTGACTGTTAGCTGACATAGTTTAATGTCAGCTGTTTGAGTTCTGCTGAGATGTCGGCTGTCTTACATCTCATGATCTCCTGCTGGATGCGTGCCGTCTCTGTGAGTTGGCGCAGAGTCTTTGGCTTGTGCAGGCACACAATGCCAGCAAGAGAAGGGGACAGCCCGTTGATAATTAAATTGAGTTTCGCGGTCTTGCACAGGGTGGATGTGGCGAGGAGGAGAGCCATGTCGTCAATGTATTTAGCGACTGGCTCATCGTCCTGTTGGTGTCTCTCCCTGTACGCCTCCTGTGCGGTTTGGCTGTCGTCTTCTGCGAAATATTCACAGAACTGGTGAAACACAGGGGTGGTGATCAAGTTGGTGCCGAGCACATGTGTCGAGTACCAATGCGCGGCCTTTCCACACAGATAGCCACACATGGCGCAGGCTCGGTCTGATGGTGAGGCATGCGTGTACGCATGGTCAGAGTAGAACCTGTCGTTCATGAATGACTGAGCCAACCTGTAAGCAGATGGGCTGGCAAATGGCTCAGGCACTTTGTACATGGTGTACATGTGCCCACCATGAGAGGGTGCAGGTTGGGGGTGTGATGGATCTGTGTATGGGGCCGAAATGTTCATGTTTGGGGCCGACGCCGCGGGAATTGTTTGGCTAACAAACTTGACATTCTGCAGGTCCGCCATTAGCTTGGCGTTCTCCGTGGACAGTCTCTCGATGAGTTTCTTTTGTTCCGCCATCTCAGAATGGAGGCTGTCCAGGTCTGTGGTGCTAGTTTCATCAAGCTGTTGTGATTGCGCCTCGGAAATGTCGGTTTTCTTGGATGGCTTGATATTGTCGTCGTTGACGGCTGGTGGCTGTTGTATTGCTGTTCTTTCCTTTCTTACTGACTGTCGGAGGATTGGAGTGTCCGGCATGTGTGCTAAATGATGGTATTTTAGCAATGTTTTGCACGCTTGTGGGAGAAGTTTACCGGAGTTCTCCACCAGTGTTACTATCTGTTTTGAATAATAAGCTGAATGAATGACTCCAAGGCTTCGTCCTGTTACAAGCTTTGTTGCAGATGGTGTTGCAATGCGCTGCGCTGACCGGACTGACTCGAGTACGTCGAGATCAGGATTATATGCTGGCTCCGTGTTTACTGCGTGGGGGCGACCCGTATTGATCGTAACCAAGGGGGATCGCCTCACACCGTGTGCCACGCAGCCAGCTTGCTCCATAAGGCCGAGGGATAAAATCTGTATGTTTTACATACCAATATTTTGGATCGTGACAATATTTAGTTTATTCATCTTGTTTTGTATTGTTAACCATCATATACAATTGCAAAAGAATTATTTATGGATGTGTTATGACTATGATTTATAGTAGAAACATACCTGTGTAAATCTGTATCTAAGATTGCTGATGTTGTCTTTTGCCTTAAATTTAGTGGATGATACCTGATACCTTTAGTAAGGTTCTCCCTGAGATGGCTCTTGGAGTTGCTGCTTTGACCTCTTACCTATTCATAGAAAGCAGGAAAAAACTACTGAAGGATCTTCAGAAATGACCAACATCATAACCTGAAATGTTTATGTTGTTTAAATGCCTCTTCAATATTTACCATTTATTACCCACCTATTACGTACTCTCCATAGAAAATGCATAGGGCGCCCGGAGATTCTGACATGTTAAAATCTCCAGGAGGAGATTCCGGAAAAAATTCCCATCCATAGTAAAATCATCATGTACTTGAAATAAGTTTCTAACATGATCATTCAGTGTTAATTATTAAGAAATAATCTCAGTTACTTACTTACGTTTTGAATGCGAAAAGCGCAGGAAAATGACAAACTATATAACTGGTGTAAGTATATACCGAATTACCATCATGCTTGAGAGTGCTGTGACCTCATCGGATGTATAGTCATCCTTTATGTCAATACATGGTCCATTCTTGATATCAATTGTGTAGGTGGGTAATAAATACAATAACGACTGGTTTTCTGTAAAAATGACCATAATCCCCTTGTAGTTGACGACGTGATATCCTCCCCATCGCTCGGATATTACTACGCGTCAACTACTCGGAGATAACGGCCGCTTGGTTTTGCATGACTATGACAATGAACTTACTCATTATTTAGGCTATTTGCCTAGTAAATGCTTCCTCACTGCTCTTTTGAAGAACTGTTTTCTCTGAAGTTTCTTTATTTGATATGGGAGTGTGTTCCACTGATAATCTGATAATTCATATCACTTCCACGAGTTAGAGTTAGATTTGGTCAGGATAACTTTATAGAATCAATTAAAATTAAATCTTAGAATATGACTTACCTTTTGGAATGTTTTTGGCATGGCAGCACTTATTCCCTTTGTGAAATATACCAATTCAGATCTCATAGATATATAAAAGGCAAATAGCAGCAAGATCATGAGGAGCATCAATTGTATGATTCTAGATCCTGTCATCTTCAAAGATGATTTAATTGGTTTTTAAGACCACAACTGGAAATAGAAGGATATAGAAAAGCAAGGTCATCAACGATCATACATTAATGATGAATGAATTCACCACTTTCATGAAAGGAAACTTGTTGAGAATCATACCAAAGTTTTATGTTTGGTAGCTTATGTAGCTGGGTCCTGTTTTTAAAACTAAAGCCCTGTCTCCACTGTGCGATTCTAGGTACATAGGTACGTCCCTGGGACCCGTTTAATAATCTAGGATCGTACATGAAGGCCCTTTTCTGAACATTGTACAAGGGTTATTGTTTAATGATATTTAGGTCTGTTCGCTGAGACAGTATCAGCTATCCATAAGGTCGTCCATAAATGTTGAAAAAAGTTTACCCACATCGTAACTAGGTCTCTATAGCATACAGAAAAGGGTCTATATGTACGATCCTAGATTATTAAACGGGCCCCTGGCAGCAAGTTTCCCTCCAGTCTGAGCCTGGTGGTACCTCATGTACCCGGGATCGCAAGCGTTTTTGAATATCAAACATGTCTGATATTTGGTACACCCAGTCTCAGACTGGACGTACCTATGTACCGAGGATCGCAAGCGCTCCAGTCGCAAGCAGGGTTGTCACACCCGTGACATAAAGAAATCCCATGTTAAGCCTACGGAGTTTTTTTTATTAGGGGTAGGATAAATGGTTGTTCCCTATAATCATGAGATACTGTTGTAAGAGCATATTGATCGATGGTTATGACCCTATGATATAAGAGATGTTTCAAATTTAGTGGTGATGTATGGATGGTTTTTTTTCTGTTTTTTTGTGTGAGTATATATGTTATGAATTTTGTAGATGGGGCTAGGTGGCGCTAAGAAAAGCAACTAATATGATAGTTGAAGCCCCAGCCTATTTATTGGTTATCGTCGTAACGTTTTTGTATGGCGTTTGAATACTAATATGAAACATGATTGTAACTTGGAACTGAGGACCCAATAAAGAAGATAAAAAAAAGGGAGAGAACTACTCGTCCATACCAAGCTCGGTGGCCAAGTGGTAGGGGTGTTCGCCTCGAGCATGGGAGGTCGTGGGTTCAAACCCCAGTCGGGTCATACCAAAGACGATGAGGGGGCGTCCACCAACCGTGACAAGGCTATGACAAGAGCAGACAAGAAAGTTCCAATCGGTGCCTTGTCGCAGCATTGTCGTGAGGAGGTGAGTTGTCGTGAGCCCTTGTCGCAGCCTGTCGGGAAGTGCACGCTCCACCTAAATATTCTATTGTAGACCTCTACAACAACCTCCCGACATGCCACGACACGCCATGACACGGCTACAAAATCGAACATGTTCGATTTTGTCGTAACCTTGTCGGAAGGCCCCCGACAGGCCCCCGACAAGCTTCATGTCGCAGCCTGTCGTGGCCTTGTTGTAGCCTCTTGTCGGGAACTGTGGTCCACCAACCACGACAAGGCTACGACAAGGCTTCCAATCGTAGAGCTGTCGTGGACCTTGTCGGAAAGCCATTGTCGTAGTCGTGGTTGGTGGACGCCCCCTCTTACACAAAAATGGTACCCACTGCCTATTCGGCTAACAACCGCCATTAGAATGAGGAGTAGGGTTCTAGGGCCCGAGTGGAAGAACGGCTATATAGCCGAATTCGGTGATTGTGTTGTAACACGATATCCCCTTAAAAATTGCTAAAAAAAAACCCCAAAAAACTAAACTCTCCTCTGAGTGATCCCCAGGACAAAATCAGCTTGGAAGACAGTTTGGGGGAGACTTGGACGAGAGCTCGTAATCACTGCAGGTGGTGACACATCGCGGTATTTTTAGGAACTAATTTCATTATTTATAAATGTATCTGGATCTAACTAAATAGCTCAGGAAGTCTCCATCGAACACCTCCAGTTTGTCTCTAGTTCATAATAAACATATTTCCGCTAGTTTGAATTAATAGATAAGCTTTTATTTGTCATTTTGAATCACCCACGATACCCCTAGAGGTGTCGCCCGCCAGGAGAGGTGAAGGAGACTCTGGACGAGGTCTCACGGCCCAACGATACATAATAAAACGTAAATGGACGAGAGCTCGTACAACTGTCCTTCCCCACGATACTATGAAGAGACGTCACGAGTTTGAGTCTGAGTTTATTTATGCCACGCATTTTGTTGGCTCCATAATTTCATGAGTCGAAGACGAGTGACATTACGGAGCCAAGAAAATGAGTGGCATAAATAAGCTAAAACTCAAACGAGTGGTGTCTAGATTTTATCCTATCCCTTTTCCATATTTTTTCAGTATCAAAAAGTAGCGGCATAAACAACACTTTATGTCACACCCGTGACATAAACAAATCCCATGTTAAGCCTATGGCGTTTTTTTATCAGGGGTAGGATAATTTGAATAATCAAACGCAAACCGTATGACTTCTGAGATTTTACTCTCGTCGCACAGAAAATAAAACAATTCCCAGGTTCCTTCTTTACAAGAGGTTCAGCCACAGTCCTCACTTTTGTTGTGGGGTAATTCAGGTGGGGCCATTCAGGCTGTTGAATAAACTACGAATGAGAAAAAAGTCTCCCAGAATCGTCCTTGGGGCCATAGTGTTGTATAAAATAATGTGCTGTAAACAGAAGACATTTTGACAATAAGAGTAATCTAAACCTCTTACAAGTTGTTGTATACAAAAACGTTCATCTAAATAATATCTTCTGTCGTGTCATACAACACTAGATGGAAAAAAATAGTCCAGAATATTGTTTATCGTTGGTGTTATCGCATCATTCAGGCCAGCACCAGAAATGAACGAACTTTATTCAACAGCCCCCAGGTTACCTGGCTGCCGGTACAGATTGGTATACCTGATGAAAAAAGACGGCTGAGGGTGCAGTTACGCAGTCTCAGTTCAGAACGAAAAATGGTCCCCAATATTCACAACAGGTGGATTGTGTGTTATCCTACCCCTAATAAAAAACGCCATAGGTTTAACATTGACTCAATGTATTTGACATAGCGTTGGATAAAGTGTTATTTATGCACCGAGGTGAATAAAAAATCGGACCAATCAGAGACGAGATAACGAAAGTAGATCCGGCAGCATTGATAACTACTAATATGGATAATTACAAATATTCTCTGTATATCGGTGAGATGGGGTAGGATAAGTACCAAACTGAACTCAAGTTAGCCTTGTCAATGTTTAAACCACTCTGGTCAGGTCTGCTACTCACTAAACTCAGCTAACGCCTCGTGTAGTAATACACAACCTGCCCATCGTGGCATAACCATTGACAAGGCTAACTCTCGTTTGGTTTCTACTAATTCTTATACCTATACCTTGAGTCATCCCTCTGTCACTAAAAGTATAGAGAATGAATGTAAGAGACTAAAGAAGAAACCAACAAGTTTTGGTAAAAGTCATCGATCCACAGGAGTTTGATGTGGAGTGATATGAACGAGGTGACAGCCGAGTGAATAATATCACATAGCATTCAAACGAGTTGGAGAACAATGACTTTGACCGAATGAGTTTCTTTAGATACTGTTTATTGCCGTCGATTCATTAGAAATCTCTCCTCCAAGCAATAGTGCAGACATTTATGATATTTACAATGCGTGATGCGAATATTACCAAGTATAAGCATAAACATAACCGATGTACTTCAGATATGCTGCAACATTTCTATATTGATACTGAATAGAGTTTCTCCTGTTTTTAGTTATTCCACAATTCTAACTCAATTAGAATCTTTTTTACTCCTATTTTAAACTATCTCTTTGATTCTTCGGCTTGTAGAACACAAAGAAGTGAGTTCCAAAGATTTACACCTAAGAATACTGATGACTGTCTGAAGCTTTCTTTTCTCGGTCGAGGCAGATACAAGGTGGATTTCCCTGCTGCTCTTGTATGTATTCTATCTATATTCTGTTCTACTTCCTGTGAAATTTTCTCTAAGACTCATAATGACACCCATCATTTGTAATCTTCTCCGAACTTCGGGTTCCTGAACAATACACTTATCTAACCTTGGAACACATGAATCATCCAATTCATCTTGTATCGAGTAAAAGAAAACGTTCGCATGTTCTGCACATTGTTCGAACTCTATTGTTGTGATTTTTAAAACAAGGTACACGTAATTTTGATTCCAGAAATTTTGTCTTACTCTGTACTATTTTCTTTTGTAAAAGACTGGATGACAAACAGGATATAGACCATGGAGAATGGACTGCAATACCCGTAGGGGCATGGAGAACGAGTTCCCAATGTTAAGCCTATAGGACAAAAATACCAGGGGTGAGATAAAACCTTATTCTGGCCTGGAATGAGTCAAGATATTCAGAGATGGATCACAGTAGTATTATAGGTAAGGTATCCAGCGTAGGCTATTTCATAGTGTGCCCAGACACCCGACTCAGCAGTTTGGAGTAACCATTAGCCAATCAGAATGCAGCATTTACCGGAAGTGATGTCATATGCAAATATTAATGTATGCACAGCCAATGAGCGTTAAGTAGGTCAAATTTGAATTTGTGTCAACCAATCACAGTGAAGTAGGTCACGCCCATTTCAGAAGTAGGTCAGACCATTTTTTATAGTAGTAATTTACTATGGGAGTCTATGACAAGTAGGTCACCTCTGTTTATAAGTGGGTCATCTCCTTACCCTGCACCCTATCCCTTACCATTTCATGCATGCTACCCCAACACTCAGCACACAGGAATACATTTCCGTTGGAGGGCCTCGTACACAATTCACAGTAGTGTTTCAAAGAATTGAACAACAAATGATCTTGTGTGTGTTTATAGATAGTAAACACTTCTCCGTTGTGGGCATTACCCTCTGTTGTCGAGAATAGTGACTTTGCTGAAAAGAACTTACCATTCTTAATTTTGGGTAGATATCTGACAAAGTTGTACACATAGTTGGTTTGCATGGAGAAGTGAGTTTCAATCAATGGTAAACATATTGCTTTCAGTAGGAGATTGCATACATGTGTAACAGATGGAGAAGGGTAACAGACAGTTATTTTTTCCGGTGGTACAAACGCAGAAGCAGTTGATGAGTGTTTTGCACTGTTCCTGTTGGTGTATCATTACACGCTTTAAACTGTTCAAGGTATACCTGGTTTTATTTCTATGACAATGTTGACAGTGTTGTTGGTAAACTGCGATACACAGGTCATTGTCAACAGCCTCTTTGCATGTGGAATTCAATTCTTGTGCTAGCTTTCTAACGGCAACCGTCCAGGCTGTAGAGAAAGCTTTATCAAATGTGTTGTATGGTGAGTTACTTGCAATACAGTAAGTTACACAATCTGCCACAGGACTCGTATAAAAACTAACATTTTTCTTGGGAATAATTTCCCACCGGAAGTTGTATTCACAATCATAAAGTAAAGCCTTAGACTGTTGGTTGGGTTGTATGGGTGATTTTCTGTTTTGTTTTGTTACGAGTATAAAAGTATATGATGGCCGCCGTAGTGTGAACACGCGTGTCATGGTGCTCCGCAGAACTCAGTGGTGTTTCGTGAGAAATGGGACAAACGTCGCTCAATCGATGAGTCGTTTCACAAGGTGAACCAATCAGGAATGTAAAGAACTAACTTGAAGAAGAATCAGGTCGGTATTTGTCAAATATTACTGATAATGTTTACCCACAGAGGAACTATATCTTTCTGGCGGAGGTACTGGACGTGGGATCACTGCGGTGTTATACACGCACTAGTTCTAGCTAGTCTATAGAGCAGTCCGAGGTAACGTATGGCACCCCAGAACAAGAAACCGGCTAGTAACAAGAGTAATACAGGTGGAGGCAAAAAGAGAAATAGAACTATCTCGAAAGAGAAGACGATTACCTCCCCAACTATGGCGGATCCGAAAAGGCTTAAACCAACGATGGAGGAAGAGGGTGGTAAGCCAGAAGATAGTATTATTGTGGGACATAAATCTAGGCGTGCTGAAACGACTAATACTTGATGTTAAGGAAACGGTAGATAAACAACCGGCAGAACTTACCCCAAAAATGGACAACCTTATGGCAATTAGGTTAGCAGAACTGCGGCTAGATATCACAGGGGAATTCTCTGGAGAAATTAAGGATCTACTACAGTAGATGGGAAAGTAAATGATATTGTGCAGAAAAGGGAGATACTGGCCCAAAAACTGGCATCTAAAAATGGATATACGTGTTCTTCAGAACTTCAATGTGATCTCTTTGAGAGGCGCAGGCTTTTTACGAATTAGACACTACCTAACAAGGGAAGGAGTTCTTGATAATGCACAGGCGATTTATGTTGCATGCAGTATAACGGAATTAACTTTAAAAACAGTTCCACGAAGTTAGTGTCAATCAGAGAGGAAACGAAGGAGGATATGCTGGAAAGAATCACCTCGTATTGTGATCTCCTAAAGAGTGAAGTCAGAGGCGTTAAAGCCTGCCCCCTCCTACCACGATTCTGGTCCCGATTGGCCTTACGACGGCCTTCCCGACACCATTCCGATTGTAGCATGAGGTCTGGCAAAATCGTGGTAGGTGGAACAGGTTTCTGCGATTCCTTCTACGACAGCTCACGATAGGCTGCGATGAAAACGCCTATCATAGAGGTCCCGATAATTTCCAACATGTTGGAAATTTCATAGCCTGTCGTAGGGTAGTCGTGGAGCTATCGTGACCATAGTTTATGTTATTGGTCTTCCCAAGGCTTTGCCACGCTCTACGATTTCAAATTGTTGGACCTATCGGGGACCTCCCGATAGGTCACGATTTTCCAATTTCAAATCGTAGCAATCGGGAAGCATGTCGTGGCCTATCGTGGTAGGTGGGGGTCCCCTCTTAATTCGAACATAGCCGTCGCGTTCGTGACCACGTACGCAATAGACCTACACCGATACAACAAGGGAAATGGTTGTTACAGTCACCAACAAGCTGAACTGAACACTAGAGTTCTTCTGCTAAATGCAGAATTAGGCAGGCTGAACGATCGTGATAACTATTTCTCCCTGCGCATACATACACAATATTGACTGGTTTCAGATACAAGCGGCTGTATGCTCCGAGGAGTTGACGCGTAGTAATATCCGAGCGTATGCGAGGATATTGCGTAGAGTCAACTCCGAGGAGCATACAACCGCATTTATCTGACACCAGTCTATATTGTATTTATTATCCACCTTTTCTGGACAAGTGGCATGTCGATATCAGTTCATTTTAGTTATGCACTATTTTTCCGTACGCACTATTTTCCCGTATGCGCCACCCGGAGCATACAACATATCCGTATGCGCCGGGTATGTCCATACACGCTGCCTATGTGTTTTCTATGGGCACTTTGTATTCGGTGGATAATAAATCATGTGATACACCGGTACAGGTGCTCCAATAGGAAGTATACTCATTCTCTGGATAAGTTACATGATGGCTGCCATGCTACTGGTTGCTATGTGAAAAAAATGGTTGACGTGCTTATTAGAGCACTCATAAATACCTACAGGCGGGAATACACATGTAATTATTGTCTGCATGTAATTATTGTCTGCATGAATCGTGAAGTTCTGTATTTTGCCTTTTGAATTAATCACTGGTATGCTTGTCCTAGTCTGCGCCTTAAAACTTGTATTTTATTGTTGAACTTACGACTCTCAGTTAATGCAACTGTCCTTCTGTTCTCCCAAAGGCTTTACTTAGCCCTCGGTATAGGTTTACAGTTTTACAGTTTTATAGGGATAGTGCATCTCCGTTGTAAACGATATATTTACACTTTTATTGAATCAACTATCTATTTATTTACTACTCACTAGACTCAGTATTTCTGCATGATGATTATGCTCGCTTATTTTCTTAAGAAGATAACAGTAAATTGTTTCATAATGGGATCAATTTTTTCAGAGTAAGGGATTTTGATGCAGAAGGCTAGCAACTATAAGTTTGAATGTATTCACTGAATTTGTATTATTTCATAATCTAATAATTTAATAGTACAAGCACTTTCTCTATCTCTCAGTGGCTTCTCATAGTCTCAGGAATGTATCTCTTACATTTTTGCCTCAGTTAACTTGTGGTAGCCAGATTAATTAGCTTATTAGGGCATGAGCTAGATAAACTGTGTCTTGATTATACTTGATTTGCATTGCATGTTAACTTGGACTGCCCTGTTTTCTGCGGAGCATCTGGGACTCTCTACATCGTCAAGTGTCACCAGGGACCTGTTTCAGTAGTTTCGTGACATGTCTAGATGACGTCTGTGACACCATAGAGAGACAGATCACAAGATTGCAGTCAATGACACACGGAGTTTCACTCACTTCTCGTAGGAATTTAGCAATGACACTTTAACATGAGTAGGGGATACATATAGTCTATAATCGTTCCAAATATGAAGAAGATTGGCCACTCTGATCTTCAGATATTTGCTAGTCTTTTTCCGCTGTTGCTTGCACTGTTGGTGCCGCTGTTGATGTCTGTCTAGGCCTAGTGTCACAAGACTACTGAAACAGGTCCCAGGTCATTAATCACTGGCCCCAGAATATACAGACCCAACTGCACTGCCTGGGCCGTCATGGAGAGGTCGACCAGTTTCAAGTCCACCCTAACAGGTCATCAAATCATCTCTTCATTCGACTTCATCTTCAAACCTGGTAAATTCTTGGCGGCAGAGACTGTGAATAGGGAAAACTATTCATTATTAATATCCAATGGATAAGGACAGCATATCCATGGGCTACTTGAATGTGAGAAGCCTATATAGGCATTTAGAGGAGGTGTCATTTCTCTACAGGGACTTTGATTTCATGGGTTTCGGGGAAACTTAGTTGAATGGCAACTATAGCCCTAATATGATCAACCCTTTAAGGACGAATGATGCCTTGAGGTATCAACCAGCCCAGGCCGAATGATGCCTCAAGGCATCATTTAACTTAAACCTATAAAATCGTTTTTGACAAGGAAATAGTTTATCAATTTACATGAAATCTTCAGAAAATGTAGGTATAATATCAAAAGTAATATTAGTAAGCTAAAATAAGTGAAATATTATTGATTACCAATAATATCACGTGATGGAACATCAAATTAGGACTTTATGCAAAATGTGTTCGTCCTTTAGGGATATAAACAATCACTAGGAGCCGTCCTTATGGTGACAGCTCGGCCACAGGTGGTCGTCCTTAAAGGGTTAAACCGCCTGACAGAATTGTTTTTAGACAGGATAGAGATCACGGTGTTGGAGGAGGAGTTTGTTGCTTTGTAAACAAGAAATGGGCAGGTTTCTTCTGTCAAATAAACAAGGATTCAACAGTGAGTTTGGAGAATAGTGATGTGCTAGTCTTGGAAGTATTAAAGCCTAACAATAAGAAAATCCTAATAGTAGTTTATTACAAGCCGCCAAAATCTGACCTAGTAGTTTTTATTGAGGTTTTACAAGGTATAGTAAATTTAGATAAATACAAATACTACGAAAAATGGTTAATGGGTGATGATAGTGTGAACTTGCGCACAAGAAATTCTAAGGAAAGTTTGGATATTTTAGATTTTTGTAGGGAAAACAATATGAAAAATTACATAGAAGGCATCACTAGGCCAAGCAGTGGGACATGCATAGATCACATCATGACTGATTCCGATCATGTCAAGGAGCCGCATATTGACTGCAATCTGGTAAGTGATCATCTGGCAGTACTAGTGGAAAGACAGCGGTAGCAAGGCCAAAGGTTAAAAATGAGTTTAATGTTTCATTCAATTACCCCAAAGGACTAACTAATTTTTTGTCTTTTTGTTTCATATATCTAAAGGAGTAGTGCTTACCCTGTCTGCTTGAACTTTGTGTTTGATATATTGATAAGTGTATCCAGAACGTTATCATACAGAGCAACATTAAGGTTGTTTTGTTTCTGGGTTACACCTTTACAACTTATTTTATTTACTGACCCACAACAAGCATAACATTTGGAACTCAAGGACGTCATTCCATCCCCAGACCACTCCACCTTCAATAAACCTGGGGGTCGTCTATCTAAGAGATGGCGTTCTTTACAACATGGGTTAGGTAGCCACACTTGGTTGTGTGTTTTAGCACGGATGTAGTTTTCACGATGCCAGGGATTGTTACAAGATTCTGCAGGTAACCATTTGTGTCATTCACAGTAATAAATTTCACGCATATGTGGTTTTATGACTTATGAACCTTAAAAGAAAGTTGTAATAAAAAGCCAACATCTTCAACTTGGCATATTGATATACCATGAAACCGATCTGAATTGGCAGATCGTATGCAACTTTTTTGGGAAGGGAGCTCACTTCTACAACGTTTTCTTTCAGTTCTTCGATGTTTTGTATGCTCCAGTGTGACGATAGCTTGGAAGCTTCTTTATGGGAAACATAACTCGTATTCACAAAGTTACGCTTGTTATAGATGGTTTTTCGGTAGGAGCTGTTACCTAGTAGTTTATATAGATATGATAGGATTTTGCAATCTGTGTTTGTATCCCCTAAACGTCGAGCATTAGGGACTTCATCCACAAACGATTCAAATGTGCATTGCGGTGTGTATTGAACAACTAGATGGATGCGTGTCACACGCAAACCATGGTTGAGATACCAGCGGCGTAGCGGTGTTCCTAGTAGGATTCCTTTTCCAAAATAGCTACCTATGAGTTACACACCAGATCACTGCTTCGTCTCATTTTTGAAAATGGGAGTCATTTCACGAAAATGATGTTTCAGGTGCTCTGGTGTTTCTATATCAACTTGAATCAGTCCAAAAACTTCTTCTGTCAAATCAGCTTTCAGTATGTCTTCTGGGCTCACGATGTCTTTTTTCGGTATAGGTATGTACCATTTTTCTTGGACCACGTACAGGTAAGCCGACTTCCCTGGCTCACTACGTTTTTAGAGGTACCAAAAGAGAACAAGCGAATCTGGGAGTATTAAATTACAAGGATATTTGTGGGGTTTATTGCGAATGTCTGATGATCCTGATGAGGAGGTGTTTTCTCGCCTCACAGAGGGACGATTTCTAAGGGGATGGGAATCTACCAGTGAGATCCAGCACTTGCGAACGGCTATGTCGTGAGCGGAGAGCGGTCGGCTTACCCGCGACAACGAATCTTCAAGCGCGGGAAAGCAGAAATCCAAGACACGTCACTCAAACGTCGGCCACGCCCCGTGCATGGCGTTTAACTCCACAAAAGGATGTCAGCTACAAGCCCCTCACGTGTCCAGCACGGGCATGGTCGACCATTTTTGTGATTATTGTTTCGAGGCGCTAAGCCTAAAACACGCTCACGCCTACCGGGATTGTAAGATCAGGGTGCGTCATGAAAATGCAGCGGCAGCTCGGCCCTTTGGCGCTTGGGCAGGTGCCACGCCTGCCACCAGTCCCAGTAACGGAGTGTAGAGGCGTCCACGGAGGACATACGCAGCGCTTACTTGGACCTGGACGGGGAAGCGGACAACTCCCTGTCCAGTCATGTGACCTCTGTTGAAGGGGGCGTGGCACATTTTCCTTTTGGCCCAGCACCCTCCCGGGAGTTTGAGGAGTGTTTCCCGCGGGCTGTAGAGGATTATCGCAGTATTGTTAGTGAGGGAGCCTACAATTATCAGGACACACAAGTTCCTGTGTCTTCCGATCTCCACGTGGACGAGTGGAGAACTCATTTAGGCTCTTATCATGATGTTGATTTATGTGATCTATTGGATTTCGGCTGGCCTATAGGCTTCATAGGCAAGCAGTGGCCCGTGCCTACTTACGAGAATCACGCTTCTGCGAGGAATTATCCCGGCGACATCGGACGTTTCGCCGACAACGAGGTAGGCCTGGGAGGACTGTTCGGCCCACTAAGGGATTTACCGTTTGGGGCCTACATGCAAGTCTCCCTGTTGTTAACAAGGCCTAAGAGGGATTCGCAGGACCAGAGGGTCATTCTAGAAATTCTACGGAAAGTGTGTGAAAACCTTCTATATATGTAACCAACGAGAGGGTAGACCCTCTCGCTTACAGCAGCTCCACAGTGGCACTAACAGCGAGAGCCACTGCACTGATGAAACAAGTTCTGCCACTGTTGGTGCCGCTTGTGTCCCAAGTGCTGTTTACGCTTGACTGCACCTTCTAATGAAACGCAAACTGCTGCTTTGCTGCCACTGTTACAAACAGTGAGACTTATAGCTCCTAGTGAAACAGCCCCCAGAATAACTCATGGATATACGCATTGAACCTGGCATACCCAAAACATATCAGAATGACTCTAAACAACTATACAGACTTACAGCTAAAAAGGGTCAAGAGCTCATCAACTGGGGACGGTCGGGTCAAGTTACAATAGCTGGGGAGCACATCCCGAATAGCGACATTGTGGAACTCTTGAAATCTGTCACTCGCCCCGCAGGTGTTAAAAGCATTATCCCACCAGGTTTCCAACAGTTCACTCGAGCACTTCAACACATCAACCCGACCTTGTGATACATGAAAAACAGAACTTTTACCAACCCATCTACAACCACCCCAGAAAGACGTGTCAAAGCTTCATCACCAGCTCAAACTGGTAATGGTGCAGGGGAAAGAAGATTGAAATGGTCAATCCGACTGTGAAGAAATCAAGTGTGGTTCGAGCTTCACTTCCCCAATTCCCCAATTGAACCAGGTAGTTTCACAAGTGCCTCCACACTAACACATCATCGTTTCAGGAAAACAGATCCAAAATACATTGAAAAAGCTCTGGAGGAACTGGATGCTTACACACGACATAAACCATATAAACGAAAATTTGTTAGACATAAAACTCAAACATGGGGAATAGATTGTCAGTGGCAGGCTGATCTTATAGACATGCAGCAGTATGTGAAATATAATAACGGTTACAAACACATTCTGGTTGCTGTAGATGTTTTTTCTAGGTATGCCTTTGTTGAGTCGATTAAAAGTAAAGTGGCTTCCCATATCGTAGAAGCTTTCAAGACCATATTCTCTAAGAGGCGTCCGTGTCAACTGCAAACAGATAAAGGTGGTGAATTCACAAACAAACTATTTCAAAATTATCTGAAACAACAAGGGATCCACTTTTTCACCGGTGAAAATGAAGACATAAAATGTGCCATTGCAGAATGTTTCAATGGTACATTACAGTGAAAGATGTGGGTTTATTTCACACACAACAACACATATAGATTTGTAGATATTCTACAAGATCTGGTGACTTCCTACAACCACACTTATCACACTGTCCTTGGGATGACTCCAGCTGATGTGAATGAGGGTAATTCTGAAATGTTGTTCTACAGACTGTATGAATGACCACCTAAGACTAAAGGTGGTGATCTGAAGGAAATCCCACCACTACTTTACAGAAAAGGGGATAAAGTGTGAATGTTGAAAAAGAAAACTGCTTTCACTCGTGGGTATGAACCAAATCGGACTGAGATCTTCACAGTAGAAAAGGTGAAGCGCACAGGTTACACTTTGAAAGATGACCAAGGGGAAATAATAAAAGGAGACTTCTACCAACCAGAGGTGCAAAAGGTCTTTGTCACCCACAAGAAGAAGTACCTAGTGTAGAAGGTGCTCCAATATTGTGGTAAAGGTTCTCGACGGGAAGGTTTAGTGAAGTGGAAATGTTATCGTGATCAGTTCAACAGTTGGTAACCCATTAAGAACATAAAATCATGGCGGTCAGTCTGACTCTACTGAGTAACAGCTCTATGACACTGTTTCCCGATAACACATTGACAACATTCAGGGTACATCTACCAGAAACAGTAAGTCTACAAGAAGACTATGATAGTGCTCTGAGTGAAATCTCGTTCCCAACAACGTGGTATAACCTACAACCTGCTAATGTGAAAATAATGAAAGCTAAACGAGGGTCACTGCGGGCACTGTTGCGGGAAAGACGTGCGACTGGTGGGGATAAAGATACCTGTACTGCACGTTGTGCATTTCATGATGATGATGGAGTTGACACTGATGATGGTGGTGATGAAGATATGGAGGATACTTCTGAGACAGATGGTGAAGAAAGTACTCATGTGAGAAAAAGTAACAAACCTTTGGTGCCTTGGCAGATGAAACAAAAGCAGACTCGCAAGTGTTTAAATTGAAAGGTGGTTTCTTTGACACAAACCAAGGTATGGTAGATCACCTGAACAAGGTGTTTTCACACCATGCTGCATGGATGAGACCACTACTCAAAGAGAATAATGAAAATTTTTCACATATAACACCACCACTATGAAAACCGGAGTACACCTACCACGAAATACCTTCATGAAACTACCTCAAGACACATCTAATCAAATAGGTTTTTTAGGTAAAAATTATTTTGCTGGTAGGCGGTTAGGGTATGAAGTCACAGATGTTCACGCCAACAGTCACAACATCTACGTCTACTCTGATGTCATTGAGGATTGTATTGTTGGTGATAAACATGCACCGCTCCTCAGAACTGTTCCTGTTGACCATACGCGACGTGAAAACACAGTGACATTTAACCATTTAGACTTTCAAGACATAACAGTATATTTAAGAAACTGTGTGGGGGAGGTTATACCATTTAAACGTGAAGAAGTGGTGGTGGTACTTGTATTCAAACCACGCTCTCATACTGGTCTACTCTATTAGACAACATGAGTCTACACTATTCACCCCATATACAGGTGCACCTGGACAGTATAGGGACTACTATGTGAAGTCTCAATTTGGACGAGGTGGGCTATTACCCGCTTTCAGTGGAGGTGGACACCAGCGTGGACATGGTATAGGAAGTTTACTCGGTGGATTATTCAGAACGGCTGTCCCTCTACTTAAAACTGTGGGGAAAACTGTAGGTAAGAACCTAATCAAGACTGGGGTGAACATTGCCTCAGATGTGTTAGAAGGTGGAGACATTAAATCCAGTGTAATGAATCGAGGTCGAGAAACTGGTGCTCACTTATTGAAAAGTACAACAAACGCACTGTAGAGGACATATAACAGTGGGTCTGGGACATCAGGTGTCAAACGTCGTGGAACCTCCAAAGGGAAGAGACCAACTAAGAAAAGACGTCAAAAGGGTCGTGGCTCTAACAAAAGGACTCTCTTTTAACACATCATGAGTCTCCTTCATCATAAAGCCAACACCTGTGCTGTGGGAGAGTTGGATTTGCATGCACTCCCCCACACACAAAAAGATCTTTTGAAGTCGATGACATTGGTTAAACCCCCGGTGACTCCAATTGACAACAACACCTCCACAATCTCATGTGGAATCTACACACCTGTACACTGATCTGGGAGAGACTTATCTGTATGTAGAATATGATGTCGTAGATGGTGGTGGTGGAAGAATTGTGGCTGCAACTGATGCTGCACTGGCCAACAACATCTTGCATACACTCTTCAACAATGTACAGTTACTCATTGGTGGTGAGAAAATCACTGGAAGTGATGAACCCTACCATCTCAAAGCATACATCCCAGAAACACTAGGCCACAACAAACTGGAGAAGGAGACACGGTTAAGAGGGTGCAGTCATTACATTAAAGACACTCATGGTCACATGGAGGACAGAGCAGGTAATGCTGGATGGCTCTCTCGCAGAACTGAATGTGTGAGTGGACCTCAATCAGCTATTGGGCGACTTCACCTGGATATGGTAAACCAATGTAAACTACTACCTGAAAATGTGGACATAAGAATCATTCTGAAACTAAACCAACCCAACCTCTACATGGTGATGGTTCCTGATTTAGGGGTAAAAATCAAACTCACCAAGGCAGAACTACGTGTTTGCCAGGTGGTTGTTCATGATGAGGTGGCTGTCACACACAATAAAATGGTACAGCAGAGTGGTTTCGGCCCATTCAACTACCCCATCTCAAGGAGTAAACTGAGCACTTCCCTCATTCAACCTTGGAGTAACGACTTTACATACATCCACACAAACACCAGTCAGCTACCTAACAGAATTGTAGTTGGGTTCATCAAGAACTCAGCCTTCAACGGAACACCAAACGAAAACCCGTTTAATTTCCACCACCCATTGAAGTGGCTGAGATGATACCCTACATTAAGAAAATTGATACCAACAAATCCTCGGCCATAACGAACATTAGAGCGAGTATACTTAAGACTGCCTTTTTAGCTGCGCCCGATAAATTGACAACAATATTCAACTCCTCTATCAACCAACTTACTTATCCTAAACTCTGGAAAAAGGCCTGCATTACCCCGATTCCCAAAAAGGGAAACGTAAAATTAGTTAATAATCTCCGCCCTATAAGCCTTCTTTCTCTACCCGGTAAGATTTTTGAAAAGATTATCAACAAAAGACTAATTACGTATCTTGAAGACCACCAAATCCTTACTGATAACCAATATGGCTTTAGACCTGGCCGCTCAACAACCTTAGCTATCTCTAAATTTCTGTGCCATATTCTCAATAATTTAAAATAATAATATTCCATCCTTTTCCCTATTCCTTGACTTTAAAAAGGCATTTGATACTGTCTCCCACAACCTACTAGTAAAAAAACTTAATAATATCGGCCTTAACAATAATACATGTAAATGGTTCAATAGCTATCTATCCAATAGGACACAACAAGTTAATTTAAATGGTTCTTATTCTTCATCTGCCCATATAACTTTTGGTGTCCCCCAGGGCTCTATTTTAGGGCCGACTCTATTTCTTATCTATATTAATGACCTTGCTTATCATTTACATAATCATCATACTACATTATATGCTGATGACACTGTGATAACATGTGACTCACTTATGTCCATCTCAAATGCAATTGTAGAAGTAGAGAAATGGTGTAAAGACAATCCTCTGACTATAATTGAAAGTAAAACATATTGGATGAAATTTGGAGGACCTGATGGTATTATTCTCAATCATAATCTCACCATGAATAAACAAAAATTAGAAAATGTTGCTTCCTTTAACTACCTAGGACTTACCATTGACGAAAAATTGAACTATAAAGAACATCTACGGAAAACAATGTCTATTATTTCAGATAAGCTCTATTTGTTATCAAAAATAAGAAAACTTATCAACCAGGAAACTGCTATAATAATCTATAAATCTACCATCCTCCCTTATTTTGATTATTGTGACAATATTTATGACACACAAACGAAACAACATGGTAATGATCTTCAGCTCCTCCAGAACAAAACTCTCCGAATATGTTTCCAAATAAGATTAGGCCCAAATCAATTATTAAACACTCAGGATATTCATAACTTATCAAAAACTCATTTTTTTGGATCAACGCAGACAGATACACTCTTTATTTTATGCCCATACACTACTATCTGAACCAACTTTATAAGACCAACGTAATCTACCAACCAGACTCCATGATGGCATTAGGTTACTGTTACCCCCACTAAAGAGAAAGGTCTTTGAAAATAGCTTCCTAGCAACTGGAATTAAAAATTGGAACAACCTGAGAACAAGCTATACAGAAATAAAAGACAAGAATGCCTTTAAAATTGCCATAAAACGATCATATCCTGGGTGTTTCATCGGTGCTCAAACTTAGATTGTGATACGATTTTTTTTTTTTTAAGACATTTATTTAGAAAAAAGAAGAAGAAAAAAAAAATTAGTATATTCAGTAAACTATTCATAATATACTATTCATGCCCCCAACCTTCTACTGATTGTGTTACAACGGTATCAGGTGAAGGGAAATTATATTATACTATATGCGTTATATTATCTTACTGTAATGTACAGTATATGAAAATTTCAAAGTGTGTTGCCTGTGTTACAAACTTTATTAGTGCTATTTATTACCTACAAAACAAAGTTATGTGTAAAGGTTTCGATGTGATGATCTCAGATTGCGTTGCGACTGAGATTTAGATTTAATCAATGTCTGAATTATGAGCTTTAAATCTCGCGGATCCTTTGGTTACCTCATACTGTATATGACATATTAAGACATAAAATACTTTATTTTTGTAAAGTTCAACTAGTACATCTGGTGATAAATTGTTTTTTTAAGCCATAATATAGTTGTCTACATATTTCTAACGTGGGAACCCAGCATGATGGAAAGGAAATACCCATGTAAAGTTTCTAGGCTATACCCATTAGCGGTTCTGCTCCTAGCGGTCGATATACGTTAAATAAGGTTGGAGTCAACGCATAGATGTTGTAGGTAACAGAATCCAGGTAAGACTGAATACTCTGGGTTTATTGGGCTCTTGTTTTATAGCAGTGGGACGCCTTTGTCTCCAGGTGGAGACGCTTATACGGGCGGTCGTGTTAGGCGCCAATTAGCGTCACCTTTGTAACAACGAGCGCGCCCGCATCTCCAGGAAGTTGGGTTAACAAACAACCGCCGGCCAAAGCCGGGTTCAAAGGGGGGATTATAGCTACAGCAGGAAGGACCAATTAGCCTGGCCAGTGTTGGCCATCTTGGATTTGGGGGAAAGAATTTAGAATAGATTGAATATATATATTATAATTAATAATGCTGCTTTTTCAACGCAAAAATACCACAAAGTTAGAATTATCGACTGCAGATCTTTACAAACGTCCCTCACTCTGAGTTCGAAGAGCAACGGAGAACTTTAAAAGAAAAGAAAAAGATGTGCAGTCGCTAAAACCAACCTAACCGCCTTGCTCCGTCTCAGAGCAGTCGTGCGGCTGCTGAGACCAGCGCGGGAACGGTTAGTTCGTCGAGCGAACGCGGAGGCGCCACCAGCGCGCGCTCACGATCTCTCGACCAATGAAAAGGCAGCAATTCCCAACTTCCGGTCACCACCCAGAAACAACAAAAATGGCAGCGCCCGCATCTCGGCGTGCTAAACAAACGGGTCTTACACAAACAATGGCGGCCATCGGGTCTTCAAACAAGGTAGGTTCAACCATTAACACATATAGATCACACGGGTAAAGAGTAACAGAGATGATAACAGAAATACAGGTTATATTTTGAAAAAATGTCACTGCGGCCCGCTCGGCGTCAGAGCTCCGACCGTGTCCGGGTTATGGGTACTCGGCTGTACAACCAGTCGCGAGTGTAGAAAATGGCCAGCGAATGTCTTTATAAAATATAAATGCGTAGTCCATTTTGATATAAAGCTGGGATACGAGTGTCTGTATCCTGTTGCTTCAGGATGTTGTTTATGAATGTAAAAAGGTAGATCACAGGGATCTCACAGTGTATGGCGAGCGGTCTTCGGCGTCAGTGTCTCTTGGTTGACTCGCTCGCCAATCGTAGGGGTGGAGTCAATCGCGCTAAAACACACTTTAGCACGATTGACACGATTGTTACTCTTTGTAGAGGTATATACACGTAGGAACGGCCTGTCAAGTGCAGAACACACCTTTGTTCGTTGTTGACAGGCCGCCGCGACGGAACTCCGCGTCCCGGGCTACCGAAGTGCGACAGCTGGCGGTCCGAGCGTAGGCGCCAGCCCGAGACCGCCGCCCACGCGAAGCACTTCGCGGGAGGATCGGAGCCCGTCATGTCACAATCAGGTCATAAAAGGGTTACAGAAAAATAGATGTGAGTCACGTACTCAGTTCACACGTAGATTACACGTTTTCCTCAATAAAAACGGTAATTCAAACAATTTTACACATCTCAGGCTCCTCACCAGCGCACATCCTGGCAGCCATTTTGATAGTACTAGAAAGAAGATAATATCGCCGTGAAAGGCAGGACATATAAGTAGCAGCGGGGTGCTCAAGATATAAAATAGACAATTTTGGCGCCGCTGAGGGCGGTAAACATTACGATAAAAAAATGGATAAGGCGGTAAATGACACAAAGAGGACGAGCTCCCGTAATCTTGATAAAGATTGTAGAAAATATGCTGGTGGCCGTATTATGAACATATATGTACATGGTGATAAAACATAATATTGGCGTTTTCAGCGTGGATCTGAGCACTACGTTAAGGCCTGGACATCGCCATTCTCTACATATCGACTGCGGCTAGCGCCCGGCTTCTGGTGACGACGGGTGTACGGGCCGCGCCACTCGCTACCCACCTGACGTTCGCCTACAGCCTTCATCCCTTCCCAAGTCTACTCAAGTTACCGAGGAGTGGTGAGATAACACTGTGGCCTAAACATAATAAATCGTAGAGCCCTCCCGATTAACCCCGATTTATAGAAATTTTCAGCGGCCTGAAACATCGGCCCATCTCCAGCTATTGCATACCTAACCGATAGTAACTCACTGTATCACTACTTGTTAGCCTAATTAGAGTCTAGAAATCAATATAAACGATATTTACTTAAATTTTTCTGTAATTTCTGGGTAATACTTACTATTTGCACGCGGCTGGTATGCACTAGATGATTATAATTTCTTAAATTTCTGGTTTATAACTAACATTTCTACCTGTCTCAGATCCACCTTGATACTAACCATGTCGCCTCGTTGGGCTATTCCAAAAGGACATAAAATAACATTTGAAAATACATATTAATATTAAACAATTCTGGCCAATAGACTAAGGAACCGACATTAATTAAGAGAATCATTTTAGAATTAAGTAATACTTAGCGCAGGGCTGTGATTGTAGTATGGTCGGTTCCTTATAAAATATAAAGCATAGCATATTATATATAGGCAGGAGCTCGTCAATTAAATCGGTGTCATTGCTTATAAATTTAAATTATATATAGAAAATTAGAAAATGTCGTGCTGCGTGGTCACGTTACTAATACACAGTATGGTCGTCACCTTAAGTATATAAGTAAACGTGCAGCGTAGATGTTAAAAATAGGGGGTTGTGAAGCAGCTGAGAGTGGTTCTTTCCAGAAAATTGCCAAAAATTTCAACCGGTGCCAGGGGATACGTAGACATCATACGTACTTCACTCCCCCAACACTCTAAATTTTTGCAATACTCAAATTACTCTAAAAATAACTCAACCACTCTCGGCGTGCCCACCCAAGAAGAAAAATTAGCGCGGCAAAGCACGGTAAGTAACATGTTTGATATATGTAAAAAAAATTGTTTTCAGACTAGTAGGGCAGGTCCCATCATGGACTCCTCCCTGGGCGCATAGGCCCTTAAAATCGTTCCTACGATAAACGATAAAAAACACAAAACGATATCGTACACACACGATATTTAGACAAACACACACAGACGATTTAGGCTGAGCTAGGCCGCGGACCTCTCGTGCTCCTCGTGCCTCTTCAAAATCGTCGTTTCTCCACATAATCATCCTTCGGCCAAAGGGTCTGGGGCGAAGGGGCTGGCCGAGTGGCCGCAAGGCCAGCCTTTGACCGCCAAACACAGGGCCAAGGTCACTTCGAATAACCAGGGCCCTTACCGATGGCCGAGCAACATAAAAAAAAACTCGTGGGTCTCAGCGAGGCTGCAAGCACCCCACGGGTTTCACCATGCTATCGGTCTTAATCATTCCAGTCTCACAATCGTGGGTCAATTCCTTTTCGTCAACGTTTCATACATAAAAAAAAGTGTTACACGGGGGGAAGCCGGGGATATATATCTTGGGGGCGTAAGTCCGCGAAGGAACCTGCTAACCGCTCCAGGGTTGGGCGTAAGCGGAGAGGGGGTATGGGGGCGGTCGAGGTCTCTGTTCGTATAGGGATTACGGGTAGGGATTGGGGGGAGGATTCCGTCGGGGGATTTTCGCTCACGATGGTGGGGGCAGGGAGGGATAGAAAAGGGGATGCTGGTGCTGCCTGTAGGCTCTGTAGGCTGATCTCTTCGCGTGGGCGGTCCTCTTCAGCCGACCTCGGCGGACTCCGCACGCAGATCAACCTACAACACCAGCGAGTTACGGGGATACAACAAAGCTTTTTGTATCGCAAGCAACAGACCGTCAGGAGGATGAGGAATATTAGGAGGGATATGGAGGAAGTGGACACAAAGGGGACCGAGGATAAAATAGAGGTCGGGGAGCGTAAGCCCTGTAGGCGGCCTACTTCCATTACGGGCAGGACTACGCGGGGGAGGAGTTTGAGTGGTTCTGAGAAGGTGGGAGGAAGGGTGCGGGGCCAGGATATGTTAAGAGGGGAAAGCTGAAGGGGGCGCCGGAAGTGGAAATTGAGGGTATGGTGCCCAGCCGCGATGCCGTGTAGGCGCCACCCACGCGACTCCAGCGAACATCCTGGGGGTAGGTCGACGAGGGTGGGGCCGCTGACGAGCAGGTTCACGGGTGGGCGGCCGGTGCAGAGGCGTAGCACGGAGGTCGACTGGTAGGCGATTACCATAGCTTGTCGGCCTCCGGCCTCGGGCCTCGATACTACGGTCGTTGCGTTGTTCCGGGCGGTGATGGCGATGTGGCACGAGGTCAGCTTAGTCCCGCGCACGAGTGCCGACTCGCAGGACCGTTCGGTATACACCACCGTAGGCCTGCACACTCGTGGCTGCCGACCTACGCAGACATCAGGGACGAAGGACGTGGAGGACGACGAGCTCACGGCCAAACGGGGCCTACCCTGGACCGTCCGCAGGTGGGACGCATCCAGCTGCACGGGGAAGTACTGCAGCTTGTACACCAGGTAGGCCTCGCTCGTGAGCCCGGGAACAACAACACGGTAGATCAACTCCCGTCCCTCCTCCCAGATGGGGTCGATGTCCACGTAGTTGTAGTACCACATCGCCGGCAGGGTGTGGAATCCGGCGTCTCGGAGGCGGCGGAGGACAGCGGGTTTCCGCGGTCCTTCAAGAGTGGGGGGGAAGGGATAGTGGCCAATACACGATATTGAGCAGACCCCGACGCTGCGCTCGGCCGCCGGCCTACCGTCGGCCTCCAGCTCGCCCGCCCTGGGTAGTGCGTGCAAGCGAGCTAAAAGCCGCGACAGATGCTGGCATGTAGGGTCCACAATTCATTACCTGCAGCATCTACAGTCAGGAGGGCGCCCTGGAGCCATCGAGCCCGATTCCAGGAGCATTGTATGAGCCCCACCATCAGTGCCCACCATATCGTCTGAATGCGTGCACCCTCCGGGGTCATAGACGGGCCGGTTGGCAGAAATCACTACCTGAATGACTCGTCGGTCACTCACACCTTTAGCGGATCTCTTCCTTGGAGGACGCCTCTTCCAGCGATACCGTTGCCTGATTGTCACAACTCGGCGGCGGGGCATCGCAGGCTGGGTGCACCTGACAGGCCCATCCTGGCAATGCTTCCGATCCTCTGGCAGCGGTGCTGCTTCCCACACCTCCGAGGGACCAATGGGTGGTGTCAACAGGCTCAATGATGGCTGCAGTGGTTGCTGGGGTGGTGGTGGTGGAGATGGCTGCAGTGGTTGCTGGGGTGGTGGTGGTGGGGATGGCTGCATCGGAGGCGCTGCAGAAGCCTCGGGCTGGATCTCAGACTGCAGGCAGGGACTCACAAGGGATGGGGCAGCAGGCTCAGACATGGAGACCGGCACCGTGTCCTCCCAAGGCACATACCCGCCAAACTTAAACCTTGTCCTCCTTTCCACCTGCCATACTGCATCCAAGATGCGCTCCTGAGCAATCTCTGGAAAGTCCCCACAGGCCTCCTCCTGCAGGCGACCGAACATATAGAACCAGAAGGGGTCCTCATGCTCCTCCGGTGAAGCATCCCACTGTACCACCCCACAATGCTTTTGCCTAGCAAACCACTCCTCAAAGTCTTGCGTAAACCACCCAAACAGCGCACGGGTGCGTGCTGTTCCTGCCGTTAGGTTAATTCTCATCACTGCACTCCCATGGACCAGCCTGGGACACCTCAGGGTCGATTCGGGACCACTCGCGGTCGACTCGGGACCACCTCGGGACCACCTCGGGACCACTCGGGGCCGACTCGCGGACCACTCGCGGCCGACTCGGGACCACTCACGGCAGTGGTACAGGGTGTAACCTCAACACACAGAGTTCATTATGGCATTCAGCATTACTCGTTGTAGCCGTGTAGACTTGGCAGACTCTCACCAGATCAATCTTTAAATATGTGCAGCTGCTCGGTTCTAACTGACATCCAGGATACATAGCTGCTGCATAGATATATGGATGTTACACACAGGCACAACTTCTACCCAGTCTCTTTCTTCACCTGCAATTCATAGCTCGGGCCGTGTTGGCGAATCTGGCGGGCATCCCCCGGCACAGTATGGTCGTATATGTAATCAATTTAGAAATAATTTAGAAATTTGTCCCGGTCTTCACATTTCCAATATAATCAACATCGTTCCCGTAGCGGTACACACAAACTGTCCCAGTCACAATATACTATAAGACACACTTCCCTTCTTGTTTGAAGTAACGGCGACAGCGGAGGTCACTGCAGACATCTCCTGTAGTAGTGGACAGGGCGGCGTACATACACCCGCGGCCGTGTCCGCGGCCTCCTGGCCCGGCGGGCGCGGCGGCGGTGACGGCAGCGGGGGGGTGCGGGACGGCGGCGGAGAGCGGGTCTTCAACAGGCGGACGCATCCTCATACTCCGCCGCGTCCGCTTGCCGGGGCGCTCCCCACGCAATCGGCCGAATTCCCACTTGTTTTCTACATCTCCCGGCCTCAGGAGTTACTTCATAGTCTAACTGAGTTCGAATCCAATCGTCTCGTCGTGGTCGCCAATGTAAAGTTTCTAGGCTATACCCATTAGCGGTTCTGCTCCTAGCGGTCGATATACGTTAAATAAGGTTGGAGTCAACGCATAGATGTTGTAGGTAACAGAATCCAGGTAAGACTGAATACTCTGGGTTTATTGGGCTCTTGTTTTATAGCAGTGGGACGCCTTTGTCTCCAGGTGGAGACGCTTATACGGGCGGTCGTGTTAGGCGCCAATTAGCGTCACCTTTGTAACAACGAGCGCGCCCGCATCTCCAGGAAGTTGGGTTAACAAACAACCGCCGGCCAAAGCCGGGTTCAAAGGGGGGATTATAGCTACAGCAGGAAGGACCAATTAGCCTGGCCAGTGTTGGCCATCTTGGATTTGGGGGAAAGAATTTAGAATAGATTGAATATATATATTATAATTAATAATGCTGCTTTTTCAACGCAAAAATACCACAAAGTTAGAATTATCGACTGCAGATCTTTACACCCAGTTAACCTATTTCCGTTGTGATAATAATTCACCCTCATCTCATTATTTTTGGTGCACCACATGTATAACCTTATGTGTGATGTGGTTGGTAATGGATCTCTCTGACTGCAGGACAACCATGTATTATTTCAACTATTACTTGTGTTATTGCTTTTCCACTAGGGCCCAGACGGAAGATCGGCCTAGCGGAGTCTGGTAGTTATTTGTATTAACGATGACCCAATAAACAAAACAAAACAAACTATAACTTGGATCAATTGGTTGTTACGTTCAACAATCAACGATTCGAGCTGAGGGCTGACTTCAACACTGGCAATGTCACACAAGCTTATCACAACCTCTTCATGGAAACAGGTTTGTTGAGTGAGGGGGAAACCTGTGACCTGTCACTGGCCGAATTCAAAGCGGGATACACTCTACTAACGTTTGACTTGACACCTGACAGGGCCCCATCTGACACTAGGATAAATCTGTTGAAACAGGGTCAGATGACGCTTAAATTCCACTTCTCGACTCCACCTGCTCACACAATCACTGGTGTATTATGCGCCTTCTACGACAATCTGGTTCAAATCAACTCAGACAGGTTGCCAGTCACAGACTATCGAATGGCTTAAAAACCAGTGAAATCACACGGTTTCTTTGAGAAATCATCCCCACACACAAAAGCAGTTCCTTTCCTTCCAATCGTATACCGAAGAAACCAACACCCAACACCTGCTTTGTTAGCAATACTGATCCTGCACATAAACCTGGAGAACATTGGGTGGCCTTTTATGTATCACCCTTGGGGCATGTGTACTCTTTTGATTCCTTTGGTTTACCGCCCCTTCTATCAGCTTTCCAGAAGTTTGTGAGACAATCCTATAAACACTGTTGGGATTTCAATAACAAACAAATTCAACACATAACCACTAGTAATTGTGGGTATCACTGCATCCGCTTTCTCGTATAAACATGTCAGACACAAAATCCAAGATTCACGATGAAACAGATTACCTACCAAAGTCCCACCCTCTTTACAGATCGGAGCATTCAACACTCTATCCGTCTGAAGACTATACTGTGAAAATATATGTATGTGTCTTTTGTCATGGGTTTTGTGTCAGGGTAGCATGCATAAAATCATAAGGGAAAGGGTGCCGGGTAAAGAATTGACCCATTTACAAACAGAGATGACCTACTTACCATAGACTCCCATAGTAAATAACTACTATAGAAAATGGTCTGACCTACTTCTGAAATGGGTGTGACCTACTTAACTGTGATTGGCTGACACAAATTCAAAGTTGACCTACTTAACGCTCATTGGCTGTGCATACATTAAAATTTGCATATGACATCACTTCCGGTAAATGCAGCGTTCTGATTGGCTAATGGTTACTCCAAACTGCTGAGTGAGGTGTTTCAGCACACTATGAAATAGCCTACGCTGGATACCTTACCTATTATACTACTGTTCGCTAGTTAACCGCTAGGTGGAGCCAAACTGGAAGTGACCATTAGGTGTCACCACACTAAATTCCATAATACAACAATTACCACGAGATCTATAACTAGTACCACTAGCGACTTCGATAATTCTCCCTGGCCCTAGCGACAGCGGGATGTATCACAATCTAACTAAACTGCTGTCGTGCCCCCTAGCGGGTGAACAGGAAACCATCATAAAATTGTGGGAATTATTTTGCAAGACATGGCGCTTGAGCTGATCATCAGCGATCAGAACTATTTGGATTGATACCAGCAAAAGTTGGGATCTAATTGATTTCTCACGAGAAAAACTACAATATTAAACTTTGATTTCGGAATGGCTCGAAAGAATCATAAAATAAGAAGTTTGTCTGAGTATAGTCACACAAAAAAGAAGAACAGGGACCCGTTTCAATAGCCAATAGAATGCGTCACTAAGCCACTTAGTGACATGTTTAGTGACCCCAATAGTGACTTGAATAGCAGAAAATCTTCGGTCTCGTTGCAAAAGTCATGTCACTGTAGGGGAGGTGTGTCAGTTCACTGTTGGCAACATCGTGACATTGCTCCCTTGGCCTGACAATGGATGGTGTTATTGCTACTGGGAACAAGTGCTGTCAAGGTGAGGTCACTGCATAACTTATCGACTTCGCTTGAGTAATTCTACACTGACCACCAGAGCAGCATTTGCTATGACAAAATTCAAATGTGAATATCATTGGATTGGATGGGCCGATCTCCTTCATATATAGCATGTTCATAAGTTAAATATGTCTCTAACTGGGGCAAAAGTTTCATAGCTTAATTCTCACAGGAAGTAAAGTTACGCGTTTGTGACAATAGAAGCGAGAGGGTTAACTCTATGTATGGAAAATCTTGAAAAATAGTGGCCCTATTGATATCATCCAACCATTTGAATCATGGCAAAGTCAAACCTAATGAAGGCCTTGTTAAAATGCCGCTGCACTGAGATGCATAGGGGAGGGAATTCCAAATTGTTACACCTGTGTCAATTGGTGTTGTTCGAATTTTTTCTTTCTAAAGCCCAATGCCCATCTACCGATTTCGGAACATTTATGTACCTTTGTCGGCTACAATCGGACGGTAATTTGTCTCAGCCCGGGCATCGTAACGGAGTCGGCCGTAGTCGGTAGATGTAGGACAGCCACCGATTAGTGAACCACCTCCTTCAAACATCCTTTTGTCGCCAGCAAGTTGTGGTTTCTATGTTACAAAATCGGTGGCTAAAAGTTTATCAACATATTGATAAATCTAGTCGCTGACAACGGAACAGTGGAAAATGGTGTAGACTCAAAGACCAACGACTTAGGGACTGTTCCCAAATCTTAACTCGGATGGCTGGGGAACATAATCGTACATATGTCGGTAACATGGATGTTCCTTTGTCTGAGACAAAGGAACAGTCTTAAGTCTCAGGCCAGGCTCCTGGTACAGAATCGCCCAGTGTGGCACCCCCTCCAGTCCCTGGCCTAGGACTAGTCCTAACCCCCTGCAGGGATGTTCTTTTGTCGCCGACAAAGTACAGGTCCATGTTCCGAAATCGGCACCGACAGATTTATCAACATGTTGATAGATTTTGTCGGCGACAATGGAGTTTAAGAAATACCCCCGATGGTGTGTTCCGATATCGGCCCAAATTTGTCTTAAGGGTTGCTGAAAAGAGTATGCCACACACCGAAATGGTCATTCCCGCCGATTTTTACCCCCCGAGGCTGATTATTTCTCTTTTTTTTTATTGGGAATTTATTCGCTTGTATAAATACAATATGGTCTTCCATCAAACCCTTTTTAAAAAGTGAAATACAGTAAAACCCCTCCTAAGGGGACACCCTCCGTTCCGGGCCAAGTGTCCCCTAAAGCGGGGTGTCCCCTTAAGCGGGATTTCCAGTCTGTCAATGGTTATACAATAGAGAATACAGGTCTACATAAATGAAGGAAACGATGGTTATTAGGTTAAAATGTTTATCAATATCACATAATTAAGTAAATAAATATAAATTATATAATATAAATGAATATAAATATAAAAAAAATTAAAAAAAAGATAATAGAGGTTAATAGACTGAGCATTCCCGAGCGGGCCCGGGCGGCCAGAGTGTGTTTTTTCATGGTAATAACCACATCTCTACAGTGAGTGGATATTAGTATGAGGGACTTTCGCACCTGTTGAAGGTAGGGGGTAAGAGGTCCGCTTACAGGTTAGCGGTGGGCGATACAGGGCGGGCAGGGGGCTTTGAAGGTGCGGTATACAGTGAGCCGTCGCGGCTCTGGGTGGCTCACGATGAGTCCTTTTAGGGCTGCTGACTTCTCTCAGAAGTTACTGGGGTGGGGGGGGGGGGGGGGATGGGGTGGGGGCATTGACCGGGGGTATAAAGACATGTTTTCCCCCTGCAATTGACCGGGGGTATAAAAAGGAGCGAATTTCACAAGGAAGGTATATCCACCTTCATATTGTTCTGTCTGTCCCGTACAAACGGGCACCATAAACTTGGATTTTCAGTGTTTTTGATATGATGTCCTTCCAAACTGTCCCCTTAAGCGGGGTTTTTAAGCATTTCTGTACCGAAAAACTGTCCCCTAAAGCGGGGTGACCCCTTAAGCGGGGTGTCCCTTTAAGCGGGGTTAAAATAAACTCTTAATAGTGGGAAAAATTTCCGTTCCGAGCAAATTGTCCCCTTAAGCGGGGTGTCCCCTTAAGCGGGGTGTCCCGGAAGAGGGGTTTTACTGTATATATTTGAGACTTGAGAAAAAAAGGAGAAATTTAGGTATTTTTGAATTATATATCTTATATACATATAAATATAAATATTTTCCAATACATATTAACCTTATAGGATTGTTCCCAAATCGGCAGCCAGTCTTTGAGAAAAAAAAATCGTATCTCTGTCGTCCAGTGTGTACTGAATTGCTTAAGACAACTCCTACCACCCCCTCTCCCGTATCGTGCTGTGTTTATTGCCGTTTGGTGCGGATTTGCCTGAGACAACCTTAGGATACGCTTAGGATAAAAGGATTTTGTCCTAAGGAAATGAATCGTACAGTGGGCATTCGGCTTTAGTGTAGACTGATTTGCTTAGGACAAACACCCACCACCCCCTCTCTTGCTGTAATGACTTTGTGTAGTGCCACTTTACATACGGCCGCTACTTCCGGTTTCGCTAT
Source organism: Alentia gelatinosa (assembly GCA_950022655.1). NCBI lineage: Eukaryota > Metazoa > Annelida > Polychaeta > Phyllodocida > Polynoidae > Alentia > Alentia gelatinosa. The sequence continues at coordinate 132,247,145 of OX465580.1, read as the reverse complement.
GTCAATAAAACCTAGCTACAGTCTCTCAACATGGAGTGCCTTCTACTGCAAGTAAACAACAGCCACCGGCCGAGCCAAGGGTAACGTAATTTGACTGTGACAAGTTCACTGATTCCTATACGATAATGGAATTAATCGTTCATCCCTGAATTGGTTGATGTGTGTCAGGCTTTAGGTCATCGTAAGTGCAGATCGTCCAGGATGTTACAGGACCCACTATAGATCTCAAGGCTAAAAGGTATTAACTTAATGATATTACATCATTAGTAAATGTATAAACTCTATGTTTATGTTTGTATATATGTTATTTGTGTTGTATTGTGTATTACATATACTGCCATCTGGTGTTAACTGCCAGTACTACTAAAGATTGTGGGGGAGAATAAAACTCACTTCCAGTTTTGCTAGTCATGTGTTCAGACTCAATACTTGATAACACAACAATTTGTAAAATGTCTATGCTATGTTATCGGGGTCTAAACCTACCTATCAGCATAGCCACGAAAACCAGTTGTACAACAACTGAGGCTATATGCCCCCGATATTGAATCACAGTATACATCTACGTACATAATGGAAGACATTCTTACTGTATATGTTTATGATTCAATAAAGGAAATTGTACTAAAAAAAAAGAAGAAAAAAAAAGAAGCCCGATGCCCATCTACCGATTATGGGTGGAATAATTAGTTCACAAATCGTATAGACCCTATTGAGGTATCCCAGAATTCAGTCTGTTTACAGGTCCCGGTGTGCACTTGTTACCGACGTTATATTGTGATAGAACCTTGAACCGTAACCCGAAACTATTGCAGTTTAACGGTTTTTATAAATCTTCAAATGGGAAATCCGATGTCAGAAATGGAAATTTCGGCTATTTCTACATATAAACCCGAAATTATATTCAGGTTCTTCAAATATAAATGGGAAAACTATAGTTCATGTGGTCGTAGTCTGCCCAGTCAGTCGCGGGCGGAACTTGTATTTACCCTGGGCGATAATAGGGAGAATAGTAACCTCTGGAGGGTGTATCGGAGTCGGTGAACTAGTAGCAGGCAAATTACGTAACCCTTCGCTCAACCGGTGGACATCGAAGAGAGTTGGGTGGTGGGTAAAAGGGCCGATTCCACCAACAGGATGGATTTGCCGTGGTATAACTTGGTATGTGTAGTATTCCTACTTGACACTAGGCGGCGCCACCGTTACCGCACTACGTGTGACACGTTTATGAGCGATAATATACTACTTCTATGAAAGCAAAGCTACTGAGTTCAGTCTTATGTCCATAGCCTAAATCACACCATTTAAAGATATTACATTGGCGACTGAGGCTGTTAATCTATGCAGGTATACTTTCCTGACTTCAAAGAACCCATTGGTGGTGAGTGGAACTGGCTGGACATAAAATTTGGCAGATTTTGATGACTTTGATGTGGGTGTGTATTGGCACTGTACTGAGTCACAGTGAATGTAACTGTAGTGTGTGCACTTTTGAAGGCACTAGGCCCACAGCATCATTCTGTACTACTGATGAACTTTTGTACTGTGAACAACCTGTTTTAAAAGCACTGCACTGTACTAAATTTTGATCAAAATGGCTACACCTTGTAATATTGGGCCTTATATCAAAGAAAGGAAGACTTTCAAGGCATATTGTGAAAGGTTGGAGGCATATTTTGATGGAGAGGATTTAGTTACTGTAGAACTTGTCGGTGATGATGCAGTGAAAGTAGCACAGGAAGCGAAAAATGCAATTATCACTAGAAAAAGAAGAGGCATTTTTCTGTCACAAATTGGAGCGGAATGTTATACAACGCTTGCTAACCTTATTTCTCCCAAAGTCCCACGTGAAACTAGATTAGAGGATTTAATGAAGAAATTGGAGGAACATTTCAACCCAACACCTCTTGAGATAGCTGAGTCATTTTATTTTGGTACTAGGAACAGAAAGGAGGGTGAGTCAGTGAATGACTACATTTTGGCTCTCAAAGAATTGGCAATTCACTGTAATTTTGGTGATAATCTCAACCGTTCTTTACGAGACCGTTTTGTCTGCGGACTAAATATACAACCTAGCAATCTCATAAAAAATCCAAGGATTTTAAGTCTAGCTTATCTGCTAGTGCTGCTAGTGCTGCTAGTTCTGATGTAAATAAGGTTTACAAATCTAAGCAGTTTAGCAAGAGTACCAAGAAAGTAAAATGTTTTAGGTGTTTTGGCAAACATAGTCCAGATGACTGTAAGTTCAAAGATGCGACATGTTACAAATGCCAACATAAGGGACATTTGGCTAATTCATGCAAGTCCAAATCTTTCAAGATAGGGAGTACGGGAAAAGTTCATTCTATGGACAAGCAACCAGGTTCTAGTGATGATAGTGAGGATGACCTGGGCATTCACAACTTGTTTTCCACTAACTCTGATAACTCTAAGAAAAAGTACACAGTTGATGTTGTAGTTAACAACCGAGTTATTCAAATGCAAGTGGATACCGCTGCAGATTACACAGTTATGGGTTGCGACAAATTTCGGAAATTCTTTCGCGGCAAGAAACTAAAAAAATCTGATGTTAAGCTACGTGTGTATTCTGGTGCTCACATACATGTCTGTGGGGAATTGCTATGTGATGTGGAATATAATGGTCAAAAGAAGGAACTACCGATCCTAGTTGTGAACTGTGTGAATCGACCAATTCTGTTTGGCCGAAACTGGATCGAAGCAATCAAATTGGATTGGAATGATATTTTTGGAATCGAGAGTAAGGAAAAGACACTCAACAATATTCTCGGTGAACACGAGGATATTTTCCATGATAGCTACGAGGGCATTTCAGGATTCAAGGCGCATATCAAGGTCAAAGACAATGTCACACCTCATTTTGCCAAAGCAAGACCAGTGCCTTACTCCTTATATGATCAGGTCAATGCGGAACTTGATAAACTTGAAAAGAACAAGGTTATAACACCCATGAACCCTGAGGACACTGAATGGGCCTCGCCCATTGTTATTGTACCTAAAACCGATGGTAGTGTCAGAATATGTGGTCACTATAAGGTACATGTGAATGAATGTATTGAAGATGAAAAATATGCTTTACCTACTGTTCAAGATCTAATGTCTTCTCTTACAGGTGGTGAAATCTTTACTAAACTTGACTTGTCGCATGCATATGCTCAACTTGATCTAGATGATGAGAGTATAAAATTGATGTCTATTAATACTCATCGTGGTGTCTATGGTTATACTAAGTTAGCATATGGTGCTAAGCCTGCTTCTAAGATTTTTCAATCCACCATGGACAGGATCTTACATGGTATTGATGGTGTTATTTGTTTTCAGGATGTTATATTGATCCGTGCAAAAGATGAAAAAGAGCATCTTGAACTTTTAGAGAAAGTTCTGAATAGACTAGCAAAGTACAATGTAAAACTCAAAAGAGAAAAATGTGAGTTCTTGAAAGAAAGTGTTGATTACTTGGGTTATCGTATCGATGCTAATGGTGTACATCCATTACAGGACAAGGTCACAGCTATCAAAGAAGCTCCCGCTCCAACAAATATAAGTGAATTAAAATCGTTCTTGGGTATGGTTCATTCCACAGATGTCTACTGTTGTTGCACCATTGAACAGATTACTTCGTAATGAAGTAAAATGGAGCTGGGGTAAGTCTGAGCAAGAATCGTTTGATTTGTTGAAATCGAAATTGAGTAGTGATGCATTACTTGCGCATTACGATGTGAAGAAACCGCTCAAATTGGCTTGCGATGCATCTAGTTATGGTGTTGGTGCAGTGATAAGTCATATTTATGAAGATGGTACTGAGCGACCTATTGCATACGCATCTCGTACTCTAACTTCATCCGAACGTAATTATGCTCAAATAGAGAAGGAAGCCTATTTATATTTGGTGTTAAGAAATTTCACCAATATCTGTATGGTAGAAAATTCACTCTGGAAACTGACCATTAGCCACTTTTGACAATTTTAGGTCCCAAAAATGCTATACCAACTTTAGCAGCTGCCCGTATGCAGCGTTGGGCGATAGTTTTGTCTGCATATGATTATGATATCAAATATCGTAGATCAAGTGACCATTCTAATGCAGATTGTTTGTCAAGGTTACCACATGAAAATTCGAAGGTGGGTAGAGAAAGTAAGATATACAGTATCAATTTTGTCGATACTCTTATGTATGTTGTACAAATCGGACAGGCTACTCGTTTTGTGCACGTTGATCATATATTGGCTGATCATGTTCAAGATAATATCCCAGAATATGATCCATCAGAGTTTGTATCTACTAATATAGATGTAATACCGGTATACCGCCTGTTATGGACACTGAAAACGGTATAATTGAACCACCTCAACCTGTTGAAGATGTACCTGATTCACCCAATGTCCGTCTACAAAATCCCATTCATGCAGAAACTCCAATACCGAGGTCTCCAGGTCCTCATATTGAATCACCTGGAATGGCAACTCCACCTCCACGTAGAAGTTCAAGGGTTAAGAAACCAATTGTCAAAATGGACTTGTAAATTGTTAAATGTCATATACATTTATTTGTGTATTTGTGTCACATTATTGTATTATGTACTTGGTAACTTAAGGGGGAAGGAATGTAGTATTCCTACTTGACACTAGGCGGCGCCACCGTTACCGCACTACGTGAGACACGTTTATGAGCGATAATATACTACTTCTATGAAAGCAAAGCTACTGAGTTCAGTCTTATGTCCATAGCCTAAATCACACCATTTAAAGATATTACAGTATGTATTGTAGTGTCTTACTGTGTCGCAATGTGTCGTACCTCACTTGTCTCAAAACGTAGGCGAGTGGTGTCGGGTGTATATTTTGGTGCTCCACCACCGCAACACCTCAAGACACATCGCGACAAATAGGCATCCGATGATTCAATCCTAGCCCAATCTAGCAAGACAACCAAATCGGGCCGAATCTTGCTAGATCGTGTGTGTTGGTGGAATGAGCCCTTAATAGTCCTAAGCAAATCAGTCTACTAATAGGTGGCTCACCCTTGCCTAGCTGTCCTACACCTACCGACTATAGCCGACTCCGTTAGGATGCCTCGCTTGAGACAAATTACCGTCCGTTTGTCGCCGACAAAGGTACATGAATATTCCGAAATCGGTAGATGGGCATTGGGCTTTATGGCTGACCTGGTTACTCTATCCCCTAGTATAACTTCCCTTTGCAGTTCGCCTACAAGCCCGGTTCAATTGGCCAAAGGAAACGGTGGAGACTTTTAGAGTTCTCCATAAGTCTATTGACTGATTTTGTGTCAGCAGTTCTAAATGCCCATCAGTAGTTCCTGATGGCCAGTGATGTAGATCAGTGATGGCCATTGGAAACGGGCTTTTAGAGGAACTAAAAAAATCTGCACCATCCATGTATCAGACAAAAAAACAAAAAGAGCACCTCCCATGCTACAACAGTGACATGTGAGAAGTGAAATGTCAACAGTTCTGACACTATATAACTCACTCAGAGTTATCAAGAAAACAAAGGAAAGGTATGGACCATTATAATATATCATCTGCTTTTTCTACGTTTAGAAATGTTATACTAAAATATGATCATTGGTATTTGAACAAATTACTAAGATGGAGGAACAATGGTAAGTCATACTGCACGAAAACCACATCTTTATAAATATATACGCCATCGGGATAACGCACGTATTGGCTGAATATAGACTTGGTTTCATTTGTATACACCTCTTATCCGCGTCTGCGTTTCGGGCGTCTACGAGGTAGTTTCCATATGTAGACGCGCGCGACTTGGCTGTCTTTCACGCCTGGCGTATCCAAGATAAAACGTGCTCTGTGCGATATATATACGCCAGGCGTATATATGATACAGCCCCCCCCGACACCCCACCACCCCAGCACCCTACACTCACTCTACCCACAGTGAAGCCCTGGTACACGACCCCCGCCTGCCTGCAGTGTGTGTAGACGGATTAGCGGCCGCTCGGCATGTGTGTGCCCCCCCCACCACCCCACGCCACCCCCACCACCCCACGCCACCCCCACCACCCCACGCCACCCCCAGCCACCCCCAGCCAGCGTCAGTGAGAAGCCCCCCGCTGCCCGCCACCCACCGCCCACCGCCAGCCGCCAGCCGCGTTTGTACAGGTTGACTATTGGATGGTGGTGTATATACAACGGAATCAGGCGTATATATGACGTATATAAGACCGCACCATGGACATGTATATACGCCACTAGATAAGGATAACAGGTCTAACTTCTAGACGCAAAATCCTACTGTTAGACGCGTTTCGCATACATATGTAAAGCGGTAAGTTTCGTGCAGTGTCAGTATAGTTAATTACCCGAGGTACTTACCTAGTACTGAAGGGGAATTGATGTTCCTACGAGCCTAGGGCTATGATGTAGCCCCAGGATAACAGGGAAGATGAACATGTGATTAGTCAGTACTTTAGAGCAAGAATACCGCTTGATAAAATAGATTTTCATGGGAATGCGACAGATAATTTGTGTTTGGATAATTATGTATGTTATATATATATATATATATAGTGATCAATTCATGGTGGATGAAAAGGGGATGGATGGTGGGTCCCTGTTATCCTGGGGCTACATCATAGCCCTAGGCTCGTAGGAACATCAATTCCCCTTCAGTACTAGGTAAGTACCTCGGGTAATTAACTATTCCTACTCACTACGGACTATTTTCTGTTGCCCCAGAATACAGGGAAGATTTTTAAACAATTGAAAACTATTTTATCTATTACATTCCCATTTCAGAAGTCAGTTAACCAGTAACTCCATATATGTAAAAACGGATTTTGCAATACTTTATTTTGCAAATTCAATCATACATTTCGGTATTTTTGTATAGTGTCTTTGCAGGGAATATCGCAGTATTCCTGTGGTATAAGCAGGTAATGGCCGTTTAAACCTACTTTGCTTATCATCATAGTATAATATGGTTAAATACTTCTTAATATAATAAAATCATCGGTTAAATATACTTATAAGTAAAAAAATTGTTGATTGGTACATGTAATAATCACAGTAATGCATTTGGCACCATGTAGTACAAAGTATAATCATTAACTTGTACATCGTCCATGTATCACAATTTGTCCAATTGGACGGTTCGTATAAATAATGTAATTAGATCATTATTTAACGTAGTCTGTAAGTTCTTGGCTAAGTCTTGAACTTATATCGATAAAAAGAGAGTTTAAACAATTCTCTGTTAGCACCTATACTTTTTCTAAAATTGAGAGTTTTCTCAAAGTTATATATATATATATATATATATATATATATATATATATATATATATATATATATATATATAAATATATATCTTAAAAGTAATTTATCTACTTTCTATACGTTGTCTTCGAGTATGGCTTCTGCCACAGTTTTAGGTTTTTCTAACTTCTGAACTTTCTTTCTGTAGTGACGGGCCATGGTGGTTTTACACTTCCATGACCCGTATGAAAGCAATGCATTCGTTTCAACACCTAACCTTGCTCCAGCTGAGGTGCCTGCTCCGCGAGTGGAGTGTGCGGTGTAAGTGGAGGTGTCAACGCCACTTAATGATAATGTGCTAACCACATAACGAGAGACCGTGTCTCTGTGAATCGGTTTGTGGGGTCGTTTGAAAGAAATGACCAACTGTTGTGAACTCCGAATCTCTTTGGTTGCCTCTAAATAATCTTTCAATACTTGAACTATGCAGATGGTTTTGCATTTTGGAAACGGTTTTAGGATGATGGTTTTCAAAGGTTCTCCAGTTTTTGCAGTTTTCATAAGTTGTGTCAGTACGAATGAAACGCTTCCGTCTTGCAACGTGGACATATTATCAATAGATAATGCTGTGACTGCTTGTCCACGTTGTCCGGAGATCAGTAGAAAAAGAAGGACTAGTTTTTTCGTGAGTTTTTCAAGAGAAAGATTTGCATTTTCACCCCAAGATTTGAATAAATTGAAAGCGAGTGAAACATCCCAAAACTGGTGGTACTTTGGTTTTGGTGGTTTTCTTAAGTAGGCTGATCTTATTGCCCTTTTAACCCAAAATGATGAACCTATGGTTTGTCCGTTTTGTAACGTTGGGAGAAGGAAAGAAAGGGCACAGCGTGCTGTGTTAATGGAGCCGTAGGCGAAACCGTCATCTGATAGTTGCTTTAAAAATTGGCACACTTGTAAAATCTCTGGATTGAGTTTGTTTACATTTTCTTTTTTCCAAAAGGTATCCCATTTGTTGAGATAGGTGTTATATGACTTTTGCGTACTCGGTTGCCATGACTCCATTAGGAAAGCAGCGGTCTCCTTTTCACAACTGTTCTCATTGATCAATTTGTCATTTACAATATTGAAATAATTAGAGGTAGTCCTTTTGGAAACACATGTTGTTGGGAGTTTGGGAGTATCACATTGTTTGCTTTTCTTCCGATTCTTCTCGACTTTTTGGTCTGGGTTACTAGCTGTGTGTACCAGACCGCGATTGGCCAGTCTGGTGTGACTAACGCTATCCATTCCGGCCGGTCTGTTCTCGCCTTTTTTAGCACCTTCAGGATTAAGCTGAAAGGTGGGAATGCATAACCTTTAAGTCCTTGCCATGACAAGGTGAAAGCGTCAAAATGATATGCATGGGGATCGGGTCTCCATGAGCAGAAACAAGGGCATTTTGCATTCATATACGAGGCAAACAGATCAATATCAGGTTCTCCCATCCAATATAATATTTTCTCAAAAAGTTTTTGTGTTAGCTCAATTTCTAAATTGTCTTTAAATTCCCTTGATGCTTTATCAGCCAGTGTGTTTAGGATACCTGGGAGATGTGTTATTATTATCCAGTTTCTGGTTGTTTCAGCCCAATTCCAAATGTTTTTCGCAATGGAATCACATGATATTAATCTGACTCCTCCTTGTTTTTTGACGTAAGCTACTGCTGTGGTGTTGTCAGTGAGGACATGAATTTGTTTGTTTGTAACTCTACAAAAACTCTTTAGAGACAATTCTATTGCTTTTAGTTCTAAAACATTGATATGGTCTTGTTTTCCCCACCTTCCTCCTATGGAGATTCCGTTTGAATGGGAAGCCCCAACCTTCCATACTTGCATCCGTTGATATTTCTAAATCTGGTGTTAGTGATCTTATTAATCTTTTTGCATTTTGGATGTGTGTCAACCACCATCCAATGTCGTCTAGGCCATGTTGTGAAATACTCATGTTCTTATCAAAGTTGCCTTTGTTCTGAAGAAGTGCTGCGTTTTTATCCCTCTCGAGGGATTTAATATGCGCTAAACCATAGTCTACTGCTGGTGTGTAGGCTATCATTAGTCCGAATCACATTGCACATTCGCTTATTGTGATGTTTCTTTTGTTTACAATTTCATTTGCACAGCTTTCGAATTTCATGACCTTGTTTTCACTTAGTGTTACCTCTAAGTTTTGAGAGTCAATTACAAATCCTAGGAATTGTAGGCGTTTTGTGGGGGAACAAACGGATTTTTGAGGGTGGATAACAAATCCCAGAGAGTCTAATGTTTGTGCTAAGTATTTTCTGTCTGATTCATGAATGGAAATAGAATAATATGCGTCCTTTAGGTCAATGGACGCCATGTAATCATCTCTTTGTACAAGGTCTAACGCTGTATTAAAATTTGACATTTTAAAGTGTTGGTATTCAATGTACTTATTTAGTTCAGTTAGATCTAAGATTACCCGTATCTTGTTGTCTGGTTTCGGCCGTGTGAAAATATTTGAAATCCATTCTCCGTTTGAATGAGTCGTTTCTTCTATCACAGCTTGAAGGTGTGGCAAACACTCTGCGTACCTTCTTTGTCATTTTCTTTTTACGGGGTCTACGGTCTTCTTCCAAGGAGTCAGAGTCCGAGATGGGGTGTTTAGCCCCTTTGTTTAGAAACCCTTTGGGCGCCATGTCTGGACCCTTAGATGTAGAGGGTATCGGAGATGAGTAGTCCTTGGATTTTTCCGCGGATTTGTCATTCCTAAGCAGTTGCGCTTGTGCTTGCAATGCAGACATTTCGCCAGGTATTAGACTCGTTCCAGGTAATGAGTTCTAATCCTGTTTAAGCTTAACAATTGGGAGCTGAAGTTCAGCCTCTAGGCGTCCCACGCAGCGGAGCTGCAAAGAGAAAATAAACCAAGTATGGTTAGTTCTCTTTTAATCAATATGGATTTTACGACTAAGGACGAACCTCAGTGTAATATCATAATGTCAATTTGAAAACAACAGTTAAAAAATATATAGCGGTAAAGGTAAAGTAAACTATAATTAATTCTTACCTTGCTCATGTACGTCTGACCTCTCTCGGTGTTCGTGCTGTACTGACTAATCACATGTTTATCTTCCCTGTATTCTGGGGCAACAGAAAATAGTCCGTAGTGATTAGGAATTGGACTTCAACACTTATGTAAGTCATTGGTTGTTGATCACATGACAATGTCGATTGAACACATGTAACCTCCATTTCAAAGAAAGCATAATAAAAGAGAGCCATGCTCAAATTAAAAAAAAAAAATCTGTGCCATTTTCTTCAGCTAATGGAACACCCCGCTCAAGGGACCACCCCCTTTAAGGGACCACCCCATTTAAGGGAACAATTTATTCAGAACAGAAACGTTTCCCTCTATCTTTAAAAAAAAAGAAGTCTTGGAGATTCCTTTTACAGTTCAGTTCTGTGGTATACATAGACAATAATCGATTGTTTTGAGGACAGGCTGCCGTAAACCACGAGTGGTTGACACGTAGTAATACACGAGCACTAGCTAGACAAATCTACACATCATGGACATGTTTTATTAGTTTTGTGACAATGGTGAAGACAGACATGAAAAGCGGCACCAACAGTGCAAGCAAGAACGCAAAAAATGGGACCTGTTTCAGTAGTTTCGTGACATTAGGCCTAGACAGACATCAACAGCGGCACCAAAAGTGCAAACATTGGTTTCTATGAGAGGAAAGAAATCATAACAATTACTCCTAATTATTAGTGAATAAATTGAACAAATTGACTGAATTGGAACAGTGGCCATTTTGGTTAGTCTCCTCATGAAGTTGGGTATGCCTACCTTCCACTTACTGGGACCTGTTTCACTAGTCAGTGACATGTCTAGATGGCGTCTAGATGGTTTGTATGGTTTCATAAGAACTAGACATTAGACTTCGTTTTTCCCGTTCTTGCTTGCACTGTTGGTGCCGCTTTTCATATATGTCTAACACTTTTGTCATGAAACTAGTGAAGCAGGTCCATGATGATTAGATTTGTCTAATTATTATGTTTGGGGTCTGTCTTTTCCTAAGGGCAGCTACTTGTATTGTTATGAAACTAGACAAACCCAATGTCTGTATGGTGTCACAGACATGTCTCGAGACTAGTGAAACAGGTCCCAGCTGTGTGTTTGGTTGCATACCAAGATAATCATCATTTTCATGACCAGGTCGACCATGTCAGGAAAAAGGGACTTAGTCTTTGCCTCATACATATACAACTAGGTCAACCTACAGCCACACCCACGGTCCATTCTATCCACGAGATAAACAGTTGATATATTCAGGGAACGACAAAGAAACATATCTATACAGTCAATCCGTTACGGGCCACTTGCAAAAGTTATTACAATGAATTTGACAATAAAAGCGTTCAATGATCCTCTACTTTGTTTGACTATGCTACTTGTAATCACTGGACTCAAATTTACCATATCTATAACAACAAGTGCCGATCTTATGAGGGAAAATGACAGTAATTTCCTACCTTTGCAATAGATCTAAATAATAGAACAGCCAGTATTTGTTAAATCCAGGAGTTTCTACCATAAAAAAAGATTTATTATGCATTTCTGAAGGTAAGGCCACTTTTTTTTTTTGCTTTATCAAAGATGGCAGACATACAGTAAAACCCTGCATAAGCGGACACCCTCCGATCCGGGCCAAAGTGGCTGCTTACGCGGGGTGTCTGCTTATGCGGGGTTTCCAGATTTTTACTGGCTATACATTTAATGCATCCCTGACATCAGGAGCTTTAATTTGATACTAAATACACATACCTTTCATGATTTCTATCAAGGTTCATCTATTTAAAAAAAAAAAAAAAAAAAAAAAAATCTTCTAAAATCGTTTTTTCAGATGCGCGCGGTGATGAGAAACAAGTTTTTTTTTTTGAGTGGCCTAAGGGTGCATAAACATGCACTGATATTAAAAGGATTACTTAGAACCAAGGAAGTGCTTTTCTGTACCATGGGAAAAGCCGCATGTGCTCTCTGACTGTCCACCAGGCAGTCAAAGTTTCTCAGACTAGGTTGAAAACCAAATGAATGTAGAGAAAAGACGTGCGATCTGCTTCAGCGACTGCTTTTTCCGACTGCTTTCACCGAAGCGTAAAGTCGAACACACCCTCACCGGGAAAGCAAGACGGAGACGTTACGCAGAAAGGTTTTTGATCCCATGAAAACCAAATGTACCTTAGAACGATTGATAAAAAAAACCCCTCCCCTCCCCCACATCCAACATACTACATTGTACTTCCTTTCACCACCGCATAGTTGGCCTTGACACTAGACGATTATAAAAATGGGCATTTTGGTTTTTACATAATCGCCAGCTGTCTAGACGACTAATTCAAGCTGGCTTGAAATAGCCGTCGGCTGTCGAAGGGTCTAGATAATGGCCAGGTACTCTGACGTCACCAGACGATCTGCAGTCGCCATGCACTTGGCGTTTACACAGGACGATTTCTAGCCATTGACAGCTAAAGTCGTCAGGTGGTACCAAATTCAATAAAATTCAAGATATCTTTAACCCTTTAAGGACGAATGATGCCTTGAGGCATCAACCAGCCCAGGCCGAATGATGCCTCAAGGCATCATTTCACTTAAACCTATAAAATCGTTTTTGACAAGGAAATTATTTATCAATTTACATGAAATCTCCAGAAAATGTAGGTATAATATCAAAAGTAATATTAGTAAGCTAAAATAAGTGAAATATTATTGATTACCAATAATATCACGTGATGGAACATCAAATTAGGACTTTATGCAAAATGTGTTCGTCCTTTAGGGATATACACAATCACTAGGACCCATCCTTATGGTGACAGCTCTGCCACAGGTGGCCGTCCTTAAAGGGTTAAACCTTGTTTCCATTGGATGACGAAAACGGCAGAGATTTTTTAGCTATTCGGTAAGTGTGTCAGTGGTGCCACTGACTGTATGTCAGTTTCAGTTCATCGGTGAGTGATGCACTGTTTCTACTGTATTTTCTGGGTATACACAGATTTACTTGGCATTGTTACATAATCTATGGCAAATCAATCAGTAAGCATTCCCTGCAGGTCTCATTTCTATTGAACGATTGTCGTTAGTAAACTAAAAAATTGTCTTGGTGGTTACCAACTCCTGGGCCCCGTTAAATAAAAAAATGAACGCTAAAAAAAAGTATCTTACAAGTCTCGTCGGTGGCAAACTGTAGTACAAAAATCTATCGTGGAAGTGGACGAGCATTGGACGAGAGGATAAAATGAGCGATCGTGCGTGGTGTGGAATAAGAAATCGTCCATTTGTAAATTCTCGTTTATTTATTGTTCAAGTCTCCTTGCAGACGACCATGTTTTCGCTATCGTAGCCGATGTCAAACTCGTTTTTTATGCACTAAATCAATTCCAAATTAAAAGATATTTTCAAAAGAGAGTTCTATTCATATGTGATACATGTATACCAAATTTCAACATTTATTAACGATTCAATCATTTTTTGTAAAATGTTTGACCATTCGCACAGATACACATGTATCGCTCGATAGTGTATCAGTAGGTATTGTCATTAATATAAGAACTTAAACAAGTTTTTTTCAGGAATGAGTTGATCATTAGCAAAATATTAAATCTGGTACACATGTATTGCATACGTATATGATTCTAAGTTGAAATATATTTTAATTTGAATAAGACTAAGTGCATGATAAGTTGCCACTAAGTATTCAGAAAATCTAAATTTCTGAAAAAAGGGTGCTTTGGATGGGGTTAGAACTCTCCACCTTCAGGCTCAGAGACCATCACCTAACCGATTGGTCCACAGAGGTCGATGCTTTGAAGCCAATAAATACAGAGTACAATACCAGAGGACATGGTACTGCAGTTTGATTGGTACCCGGTCCACAATTATACATGTTTTGTGGTCCCCGTGGATATAGGTCAATTATACGATAATTCAACGATATTAGGCACGGACGAGAGTGCTCACATGGACGAGCAGTTTTATGCTACACTGAAAATAAATTCTCGTTTATTTCTCGTCCATCCTTCAACATATCTTATCGTCCAGCCTCATGGACGATACTTTTATATTCAACGGGGCCCAGATTAGTGCCAAATAGTCAGCCACTGGAAACAGGCTTTATAATCGTCTCGTGTAAATGCCATTTCACCTGACGATTCTGACTGGTGATTGTGGTGATTTTGTACCTCCTGATGACTTTCAGCAGTAAAATGATAGAAATCTTCTAATGTAAACGTCAAGCGTGTTACCGTTCCAGATTGTCTGGTTATATTGTCTGGCTGAAAGATTCACTCCCAGAGTCATTGTTTCACATTAAGGGATATAATTTGATTACTAATAATAGATCTTGGTTAAATGAGAAAGGCGAGGTGAAGATAGGAGGAGGGGTTGGGGTGTATCTAGCGGAGGATATTGAAACTGACCTTAACTTACTTAGTCATTTATCTATCAGCACCAAAGCTCTTGAATGTCTGTGGGTCAGACTTATCTTAAACAACCAAAAAAACATACTACTAGGAACTTTCTACAGATCACCTGATGGTAACATCACTGATTTCCTAGACGTAGCTTCTGAGCAAATCGATGCCTGTAGAGAACTGGACCCAACAGCCGACATTATAGTATTGGGTGACATAAATGTTAATTATTTGAATAAAACTGAGCCTGATTTTATTTCACTGAAAGCTTTTGAAACAAACAGTGATCTATCTCAGCTAATCAATGAACCAACACGCCTGGGAAACTTACTGGACATGGCTTTTTCAGATTGTGCTTTTATCTCTTACTCAGAGGTAATTAACTTGAATGTCAGTGATCACTCGGCTATTCATATAGTTAAAAAGAAAAAAAAGGAGGCTTATGTGCACAAACAATTCACAGGACGATCTTATAGAAATTATAATAGGAAAGTATTTCAGAATGACCTATTGAATGCAGATTGGGATGGACTTTTTGACTTAAATGATACGGAATTAATTTGGGACCGCATTCATAATAACATACTACTTTCTCTAGACAAGACTTGTCCACTGAGAAAGCACCAGATACGCTATAAAGAAGAGCCTTGGTTAAACCAAGAAATCCTTGAAAGTATCGCAGAAAAGGATAGGGCTTGGGGTAGGGCGAGGAGATCAAATACTAAAGATGACTGGGTTTATGCAAAAAGGGTGAGGAATATAACCAAACTTATGATACGACTTGCAAAACGAAATTTTATACAGGAAAACCAAGACATGAATAATAAATTTTTTTGGGATTGAATGAAATCTTTGGTGCCAGGTAATGATAACAGGAGACAGATCCATTTAATTGACGGTGATACTAACACCTCAATTAAACCGGACGAAACTGCATCTTATATTAATGGTTTTTTCACTCAGATAGGGGATAAACTGGCACAAAATTTTTAAAATGATTGGATTGACCATGAACCGCCGTGCGACTGCAATATGGGAACTATTCATTTTGAAGAAAACGATGTCCTCGAGGAATGCCAAAAGATTAACATACATAAAGCAGCAGCTATGCCCAATATTTCAGCTAAAGCCTTTAAAGATAGCATGCTAATTCTTATTCCCGAGTTTACCCACTTATACAACTGCTCAATTTTTCCTGACTCTTGGAAGCAGGCAACCGTTGTCCCCCTACAGAAACAAGGACAGAAAGACGAAGTCACCAACCTGAGACCAGTGTCCTTACTTCCGCTCGTCGGCAAAATTATGGAAAGCCTTGTGCACCAAAATATAAATAAATACTTGGATGATAACTTAATATTAAATACAAACCAGGGGGGCTTTCACAAGGCAGCTTTAACAGCAAGCGAATTAACAGACGATATTTTAGTTAATACTAACAACAATCAAGGTACATGCTGGCTCTCTTTTTGGATATCTCTAAAGCTTTCGACACAGTAAACCATTCCATACTCATTAAAAAACTTGCTAAAATTGGCCTGCATACCACTACTACTAAATGGGTTACACATTACTTAAAAAATCGCTCTCAACAGACTGTTGCAAATAACAATACCTCAGGGCTAGCACGGATCTATCATGGTGTCCCTCAGGGTTCTATTCTCGGGCCACTGCTTTTTTTAGTATGCAAGAAGACATAAATAGTATAATAAACTGGTGCCAAAACAATAGGTTAACACTAAATACGCGCAAGTCGAAACTTATGAGGTTTGGAACAAATACTCAGAGGCAAATGGATAAGAATATTGATCTAAAACTTGGCAATGCCCAACTGGAAGATGTACAATCATTTGTCTATCTTGGTTTATCCCTAGACCCGTCCCTAAGCTATAACAAACATTTAAAACATGTTGTAAGCCAAGCCAGTTATAAAATTAATCTTTTATCACACATCAGAAAATACCTCACTAGCTCCCAGGCAGTCTTATTGTATAAATCCAAAATTCTGTGCTACCTTGAGTATGGGGATACATTATACGCTGACTTGAATAAAACATATCTAGAGAAACTCCAGAGGTGTCAAAATAGGGCCCTTAAAATTTGTTTAAATGTTCCAATTCGTACCTCCACCCTAGAAATACACGCTCGCTGTAACATCAATTTGCTTTCTGAAAGATGTCATAATCATTTATTAAAAACTGGATTTATTCGTGCCCAGGATCAAAACTATGTGCAACTACCTCAGAGACCTACTAGATTGTTTGACCCCCCTGTTTTGTTAGAGAGGCCATCGCAGTTTAGAATGTATGATCGCTCTGTACTGTCAAAAGCGGCTAAAGTATGGAATGAACAACCAGCTGATATGAGAAATGCCCTAACAAAACAAGGATTCTCCTATAAACTCAAGCAATTACTAAAATTAAAAAGAAATCAGTATGATGACTGACATTGAAGAACTCATAATATATTAAGATAATCTACATATGCTACCCATCACTCCCCCCCATCTGGCGAAATAGAATGATCAAACTTTAGCCAACTCATTTGAGTTACTACTTGATGTGTTACATATCACCAATTACTGCTTCTCATCTGGTGGTTGTCTGCATACTTACGTTTACCCTGGCTTATTATACCTATTTGTTTGATTCACCTTAAGATGGTCTGTACTATCTCATACCAGTCCATCTACATGTAGTACTTAGAGTATTGTAAAAATCACCTTAAGATTGCTGACTAACCCACTGGGGACCTGCCCGGAAATTGTCCTGCCTCTTGGGGACTGCTCAAAGTACTCTTTAGACGGCCCTTTTTCCTTTTTCAATTATTATAAACATTTACCTGTATGTTTCCTATGCTCAATTTTTTTGTTTTTCTCTAAAATGCGATATCAGTTTGGAGTGACATCCACTGATATAGTATTTATTCCTTTGACAATTGAATATCATCAATGCTCACTAACTTGGTACCAGTACACACTTGTATAGATAATTATCCCACCAAGCTCGATTGACATCCACTAGACAATTGACATGTATCAATTGAGCATTGGCCTACAGAGCAAAATGGTGGAGACACACCGGATCTGAATTTCTCTGGTCATCCCCTGCTCACCGATTCTTTGTTGTGATAATGATTGCAATTTGCTCGCATATATAAATCTTAGCAAGAGTATTGCATGTGAATTTCCTGGCCTGGAGCCACTTGGAAATAGGCAAATCTTGCCTAAGTTGACCTCCAGCTAAAATAAAAGTCTTAGAAAAAAAAAAAATTGGACATGCTCTGACACCTGCAACTATTTCAAGCTTGTTTGAATTAGTCGTCTACATGGACGGCGATTCTGTGAAAACTTAGTCGTCGCTGTAAACGCTCCGGTACATGCTTGATTTGACGACTTTGGCGGTGGACATTGCTACCACCTGACGACTACTAGCCTGACGATATATATGTGAAGGTGGTTGTAGCCCATTAGATTGTAGGTCAACTCCCGACTGCAGAGCCGTCCCAAGGCACTAGAAAATATCATGTAAGTAGGTCAGGGTGAAGGTCGGGGTTTGCTGTGAATGCAGTCATTTGCTACTCGGTCTACTGTATTCCTTATATGGAATTAGTGTAATGGGACAACTCCATGGTGGTATAGTCACCATGTATTTAGTCGTCTAGTGTAAAGGCCCTGTAAGATGATTCCTCTAACCGCCCTAAGGGGTGTGGGAAGGTTGCCTGTGTGCCACATACAGGAATGAGGACACAAAGGAACTATATTTTCTTTACGATCGTTCTTCCAAGAAAAATGTTGGCTTTGTAAGATACATTGTGAACTTTCAACTTAACTTTTTTTTTCATGAAACAGATGAACAGATATAGGTAGGTATACATATTAGATTTGACATATTACATTCAAGGAGGTTGAGTTATTTGTTATGCAATATTGGTTTTTTTTTTTTTGTTCGTGCTACCGATGTTGTAAAAAGAGCAGATAAAGGTAGGCAACACATTCGCCTCGTTATTAATTTTATACTTATTATACAATAGTTTTGATTATCATTATATGTTACATTACCTAGTTACTGAAGGTGCACCCCTCTCATAAGATTTCACAATGAAGTAATGAAGTAATGGCAACATTTCAACAGATTTACGATAGTTTATTAGAATGTTTCTTTAAAAACCAGATGTTGTAAAAAGAGCAGATAAAGGTAGGCAAAACATTCGCCTCGTTATTAATTCTATACTTATTATACAATAGTTTTGATTATCATTATATGTTACATTACCTAGTTACTGAAGGTGCACCCCTCTCATAAGATTTCACAATGAAGTAATGAAATAATGGCAACATTTCAAAAGATTTACGATAGTTTATTAGAATGTTTCTTTAAAAACCAGCGTAGTGCTATCTGAACCCTGTAACCCATGATGCACCAGAAAAATGGAGGCGGTATAATATAACACTTGCATATTGGCACATAGGAAACTTGAAAACACCGCATTAGCAGACACCCTGCGTACGCGGCCACTTTGGCCCGGAACGGAGGGTGGCCGCTTATGCGGGGGTTTACTGTAGTTAAAACTCGTACATTCTCTTATCATATCACATCAATCATTTTGTCACGAAACTAGTGAAACAGGTTCATGACGTGTAGATTCGTCTAATTCTTATGTTTGGGGTTTGTCTTTACCTAAGGGCAGCTACTTGTGTTGTCACGCAACTAGACAACCCCAATGTCTGTATGGTGTCACAGACATGTCACAGAACTAGTGAAACAGGTCCCAGGTTGCAATCACCAACTATTCATGGAAGAACTGGGCTTACAGGTTTTACTGTATTCATGATCACATAAGGGATTCAGTATAGCACATTTATGAAACTCTTTGTACCTATACCAGAAAATGCTGTAAATACCAACCTCTGCTATAGAGGTGCTAGTTGACACGTTACACCATATACTGAGCCGGTATGGTGACGTACCACCAGAATTTGAATACAATTGCTTGCACTTAACATAGAAATACGTAAACAAAACAATAAATAGATTGTATACGGTCTACGAATAACGCAAGGAAAATTATTTTAAAACGTTTTGGAATTTTTCTACGAAAATGCGGTTTTAAATATAGCGCTGAGTCTTGTACACGCATGCGCGTAGTTCATCGCAGAAAGTCACTTCCGCCCGCAAAGCCTACGTTAAAGATTTATTTAGGTAAATATTTAAATAATTATCGCTATCTAAAGGTATATAATACAAGTGAAACTTGAAAACCTTATTGGGACGGCCTCTTGCCCCTTACCTCTTTTTATAAAAAAAAATTGCATAAGCAATTTTGGACCATTTAGGATATTTTCTGGTAGGAACCAGTAAAAAATTTGTACAACAGTAACAGAAATACCAAAATAGGGGTCTCCAAATATGTGCCTGCAAGACCGTAAGGGAAATAGAGGGAAACTTTGTTCCGGTGAAAGAAAGTCAAATTTACGAGTTAAGGCTTGGAAAATTACTGCCCAAGGCCGCGGGCAGTAATTTTTCGAGCCTTACCAAGTAACTTTGACTTTTTTTTCACCGGTACTTGGTTTCCCTATTCCTATATACCTTCAAATATCAATAGAAATGGTTATTTCTTAAATTATTTGTGGCCATGAATATAAACGAAATTGTTGTTGAGCAAAATGTACTACACCCCACAGTGGCATATAAAACCTGCTAAACAGCAGACTGCCAATGTAAACAATCTAATCAAATAAAAAAAAAGTGCGATGTTTTTATTATATACGTTCCTCTTCTATACATAAGTAAACCGCACAGGACACAAAACTTCCGTGTCAAACGCCATCAATTGTCACAAGTAATTGCATGTCCCTTGGCAGCGCCCCATGACCTTTTCTCTCGCTGTAAGGTGCTTATGCCTTTTTATTTACCTATTTCTGAACACTATGAATAATACCTCTGCTGAGGCTGCAGTTATTATGAATTTTGTAGTGAGGGTGATGTTTTTATCCCGGGCTGACGTTTTTGTCCCGAGTTGACCGCGTGATATAAAGAGCGCCGGGACGAAAACATAGCTGTTGTAGTTACTTGATAAGGGTGGCCATATTTCATAGGTAAAAAAATTTTTTTATCGATATTTTAAGGTATATAGGAATAGCAAAACCAAGTACCGGTAAGCAAAAGTCAAAGTTACTTGGTGAGGAGTGGAAAAATTACTGCCTGCAGCTTACGCCTTGGGCAGTACTTTTTCCGGTCCTCACCTCGTAACTTTGAACTTTTGCTCACTGGAACATAGTTCCCCTCTATTCCCTCTCCTGCTTGCGGTATATTCACAGGACATCTCTGACAAACCTGTACCATTCGAGGCAAGTTCTACAATAAGGACACTATAGAGGGAGCGGAATCGTCGCAGCGCAAGTGGTATACCCCTATACCAGTGGTATGTACATGTATATATTATTGATAGATAGTGTAGAGAGGGGCGTCCACCAACCACGACAAGGCTACGACAAGAGCCGACATGAAAGTTTTATTCGCAGCCTTGTCGCAGCCTTGTCGTGCTAAGAGCAGTGTCGGGACAGTGGTGTCGGGGCGTGTCGTAGACAACACTCCACGACAAAGGTCCAGTCGTAGCAAAAATCGAACATGTTCGATATTGTCGTAGCCTTGTCGGAAGGCCCCCGACAAGCTTCATGTCGCAGCTTGTTGTGGCCTTGTAGTAGCCTCTTGTCAGGAACTGGGGTCCACCAACCACGACAAGGCTACGACAAGGCTTCCAATCGTAGAGCTGTCGTGGACCTTGTCGGAAAGCCATTGTAGTAGCCTTGTCGTGGTTGGTGGACGCCCCCCTTTAAGGTAGTAGATATGATTTATTTCCACAAAGATACTCACAGATAATTACATATGGAAAAGAAAACAATAGACACAGGCAACTACTGCCACAGCCCTCTGTTTTCACTGCTTGTTTGGCTATCACACCTTTTGAGTCCGGGTGCTGTCATATGTGCTAATGACTGACAGCAGCACACACCATGTACCAGTGGTATGGACTCATTAGCTGGAGGTCAAGAAACCTTTATCCATACTTATTATGGGATGTGCTCCATGCCTTTGCGACGAATCGGTCGCATATCATGAACATCTCAAGATGTACGATGCGACGGATTCGTGACCTATCCTCAGAGATAGCCGACAGGTTCCCTTTCCGGGAGTCTACCTAGGAAAGAAAGACCACACGCTTTTTTGAAATCACCACTCTATCGCACCTCACCTGAAGAGACCAGAAAATGGTCGAAACCACAATCACCACCCCAAAACCGAACAACAAGAGACAGAAAGCAGCATTCCGCCCCAGGATCGACAGCGGGACAATTTTACACAGAGAGCGAAACAAAAAATTAAAAATAAAAAAATAAAAAGAAGAGCAACCCACAATAAAAAGGAAGAAGCACTGCGAAAAGGTGATATAAAAAAACGAAAGGGGAGACGTTAGTGGACGCCAGTTCCGCAACGATATTTAAAGAAAAAGAACACAACAAGGGAAAAGGGAGAACCATTTAAAAAAAAATATATTTTATTGTCAACATCTGACGTGGTCAGGTCTTCCTGTTGTACATTAATCCTTAGAATCCAATGCTACATCGAGATCACAGGTGATTTGTGATGTGAGGTATGATTATGGAGGTGATATGATACAAACCACAGTATTACAGATTTTTTACTAAGACAAGGTATTACTTTTTCCATTATGTTGCCTGAGTAACATTAACAATACAGACTGTCATGTCTAAAACTCGGGTTAACTATCATTTGTATGTGTACTAACATTCACAGACTCGTCTTTATAGAGGCAGACTCACCAAAGAATCATAATGTTTGCAATCCATACCCTTTTATCATAAGCTCCTTTTAGTAACCTGTTATATCCGTGCACTCATTTGGGCTCCAGAGGAACTCGGTCTCATCTTTGTAGGGTCAGACGAGGGCTTCACTGGTCGATCATACAGGTCACTGCCTTACCTCAAGGCCAAGGCAGAGTACGCTTTATGATCTCTAATCATATCCAAGGTTTATACATCTGTGTCTATTACACTCATGTACACAAATGTGTACCTACTTCTAAGTTTGGTAATTCATCATCTCCAGTCGTTTTTTTTTTTTTTTTACTGAACATTTTACTCACCTCATTTTATAACATCCTTAATCGCTCGTTTAAAACATGCAGTTGTTTCTAGCTTTTGTACACTAGGATCTAGGCTATCCCATTCCTTATTACCCCTGTATGCTGGCGACTTTTCATATTTAGCTGTACGATGTCTATGCTTTTGGAATTTGATCTTAATGTCACTGCGGGTGTTACGCGTTAAGTTGTCAAGATTTCTCCAGGGAGTTAACTCTAGCTTGCAAATTTTCTTGATCGGTGACTAGCTTTGATAGGGAGTGGTCAATGTTTTGTCTTAGTTCGTATAGCTGCCCTTTTAATGTGTTCAGGTTGGCGTTGAACTGTGATGTAATTGACTCTAGTTTTTTATCCATGTACTCTACGGTTGGTAACATTTTAATCATATGAACTAAAGCCTGTAGATCAGGCACTAGTACACTTTCTCTACTGCTTCCAAAATCATCCATTCGCCCTCCATCCGTTTGATACGATGAGGCTGAATCAGAGTCATCGTCACTACATTCTACAATAGGGGCTGACACATGCGTTGGTACCGAGGGTCGTCTTGGTTCTTCATTTTTAGGCTTTTTTGTCATTTGCTTGTTTTGTGTACTCTTAGTCTCAGTTGTTTCATTTACTCTTGGGCTAGGGGTGGTGGAATGTATTCGTTTACGGTTCACTACATCTTCTTCGGTCTCACCACTTACCGTTGTCGGTGTTGTCATGGGCGCCGCGTGGGCGATATTAGGTGGTTTGGAGTCCATGCTTGTCATTGTTACCACAGATAACTAGTTTTCTGCAATTCCAGGTAAAATCACGTATTCCAGTTACTTCCTGTGTACACACATATACTAAGGCTTTCCTTGTTGCAATGGTATCCGCTTTGGTCTCTCCGTTATAGGTAGTAAGGCCACTCAAAAAAACAAACTTGTTTCTCATCACCGCGCGCATCAGAAAAACGATTTTAAAAGATTTTTTTTTTTTTTTAAAAATATATGAACCTTGATAGAAATTATGAAAGGTATATGTATTTAGTATCAAATTAAAGCTCCTGATGTCAGGGATGCATTAAATGTATAGCCAGTAAAAATCTGGAAACCCCGCATAAGCAGACACCCCGCGTAAGCAGGCACTTAGTCCCGGATCGGAGGGTGTCCACTTATGCAGGGTTTTACTATATATCTGCCATCTTTGATACAGCAAAAAAAAAAAAAAAAAAAAAAAGCGCCCTCGTCATAATTTTCATGGTTTGGTGATGAGAAACAATTTTTTTTTTTAGTGGCCTAATCCTTTAGTTTTTCCCCACCGGTACCACACACGTCCTCACTCAACGACCGCCATCACCCATCTTCCAGATGACCATATCTGACTCTCCAGAACGAACAACAAACCCAGAAAGGAATAAAAAACTTGTTTGTACTTATCTAACATTAACTGTCTAAAAAATGTTATCTGTATATAAAAAATAATAACATCTAGGTAATAGGTAGGGTAAACTGGATGACATCTGGCCTCTACATAGACTATCTTCATTCAAATTTAGATACTAAAACTAGAACTATTTCTTTCTTTCTTCAATGAAACCAAAACCACCTGGGAAAGAACCTGTTTACAGATGCCATCTGTAAATAACAAAGACAATTTCCATTTATCCATAAAATCCTCCACAGAACAATGAAGGATTCAACCAAGAACAACTTACAACAAAATACAGATACTTTCTAAAAAAATCCCCACAGTATAAATCCAACAGGGCGGGCATCAGAAACTGGCGCCAAACCCACAGCGATCTCAACCAATCACAGTCCAGCTCTCACAAGCAACACAGAATTGATCCAATAGGAACCAGCGAAACGGGGTTGGTCGGCTAGAGTGCGGGACCTAAACGCGCCTGGCCAAGCTCCCTACATTGTGGCCGTGATAGCGGTTGGGGAAAGATCACTCTGCCTCCAGCTGTTCCGGATCTTGTTGAAGTCCTTTGTTGGCTCCCGGCGAGTGAAGTGTCGTTTTCTTTCTCATCTTGGAGTATTGAGCCCAGCTGGCCCACCGGCGTAGCAGACCTACTACATTCAGCCCGATACCGGCGGGTGCTGGGCTTCCCACTGTTCTTCAGTTTGGAAGACATCCATATGTAGAGAAGGGTCAGCCTCGCTAGACACCTTCTGTGTTGAAAAGTTTCCGAATACGTAAATAACGGTCAAAAAGGCAAAACAACTCCCATCCACCTGGTAAGAGTGTGTGGTATCAGTGTTGGGGAAAGATCAACTGTTGAACTCCATTCTGAATGCAGAATAAGGAGCCTGTTTATTCGAAGAATCAGCCATACTATGCAACTTATAAAATGGTGGTCCAATTTAGGAGGAAATGTCATTACCAACATTGACGGTAACACCAGGGGTTCATGTAAAGTAAAGTTAAATATCAAGAGGCCAAACACAGAAACTTTCAAAAAATGTCCGTTGTATGTTGGCTCACGAGTGGACAAACTAGTAGGGGATACACAGAAAATTGAAAGGAGTAATTTATTCAAGGGTATAGTGAAAAAGGATATTTTGAAAATGGACCTAACGAACATTTTAGATCAACAGATCTAGAATGAAAACCCTCGAATGGATCAACAGATCCAACTAACAAATATACATACGCCCTCCAGAGGTTACTAAACTCCCTGTTATCGCCCCGGGTAAAGCAAAGTTCCGCTCCCGACAGACTGGCCACACTACGACCGCATCAACCACAGTTTTCTAATTTATAATTGGAAAAACTGACTACAATTTCGGATTCCCATGTAGAAATAGCTGAAATTTCCATTTCTGGCATCAGAATTTCAATTTGAAGATTTCTGAAAACCGTTAAACTGCATTAATTCTGGGTAACGGGTAAAGGGTCTATCACCATATCACGTCGGTAACCAGCGAAAACGGGAACTTGCAAACAGACTGGATTACGGGATACCTCAATAGGGTCTATGGATATTTATATAAATTGTTGGTTCACATGTCTTTTTGTATTGTATAGCTGTGTGAATGATGGACTGTCTTGTGTTTTGTATCCTGTGTTTATGTACATAGTTCCGACTGCTGTATGGAAGAACGCCATCAATGGCGATTTCTGTACGTCGAAAAAGTTTACTAAATAAACAAAAAAAACAACAAAACGCATTCGTCTTCATGGCTAGAAGAACAGCATATATGTGAAGAAACACCATTTTTTAGGCCGGTGTAACTGGGGCATAAAAAGATTATTTTATCTCGGATATTGAGCGCTTTGGGCACTTTGTGTGTCTCCTAATGCTCCAGGTACACTCTTGTAAAAACAGTAGTTAACACTGGTGTGAAAAAAGTGACACTGGTGTAAAAAACAATGACACCGGCGTAGAAAGAACCAGGCGTTTTTCCCCCCTGTACGCACATCTACAATCTTTTCGGTGTTCGGTGAAATATAGCTGATCATCTACGTTCACAAACAGATACGCTTAGAACCAGAATAAGGTCATGGTCTCACTAGGCTGATCTCAGAGTGAGGGGACCAAAAAACTACAGTTCTAACTTCGTAACCCGCCCACCCACACCTCATCGTCAAAGACTCTTTTTCCTAGGGCTTTATGCCTATGCCCGCCCTTTGGGATATTTTCTCACATTTGAGAACTTCTATTTCAGTATTCCTCTTACTACGGACATTCATATAATCATGTTTCATATCAGATTACCACGTTTGTTCATTTCTGTTATCTACACCTGAAAGATTATGACACATTTAATTGTTATGAATAAACAATGTATAATGCCAATTATGCCTCCTTATGATTATGTTTTCAATATGGCTAGAAATATATTATAAGAGAAGAATTGCATCTGTGTCTAGCACTACAAAAAGGAATAGTAGGAATAATTTTGTCACGATACAAGAATCTCACTCTCCAAGCCCAAGTCTAGTTCACTTTGTCCCTATTAGCGGAAGAAACTCCAAGCGAATCCTACAGAATTGACACGTTTTATATGTGGTAGGTAATAATGAGCAGCGATGTGCGGGAAAACGCGGAGTTGTGTAGCCATAGAATACGATGAAATCATTGTTATTTCTGTGAAAATGATATACACGGGTCTTATGAACGTATTAAGCTCGTATACTGAGTGATCCCATGCTAATGAATACGTTGCCAGGGATATGTTTGGCCACAGGCATTGCGTAACCACCCAGCTAAAGCCTGATGCCCATCTACCGATTTAGGGTTGAGCGATTAGTTCCCAAATCGTATAGGAGTCGGTGAACTTGTCGCAGGCAAATTATGTAACCCTTCTCTCGACCGGCAGACATTGGGGAGATGGGGTGGTGGATATTAGTCCTAAGCAAATCGGTCTACTAATCGTTGGCTTACCCTTGCCTAGCTATCCTACATCTACCGTCTACGGCCGACTCCGTTAGGATGTCTTGGGTGAGACAAATTACCGTCCGTTTGTCACCGACAAAGGTAGATGAATGTTCCGAAATCGGTAGATGGGCATTGGGGTTAAGGTGCGACACCAGCCTGTGGAAAAAGGCCTATTGAAGTTACTCAGCAAGATTGAACCACACTCGTCTCCGAATCCGACGTGACTCGGTGAGGTTAGCTCGCGACATTTCTCACACCGTCAACCAGTTCCCCTATATTCTCTAAACTCCCAGTAACATTTGAAATTGAAAACTAATATTTCCAACTTGTTTTCCTTTCTGACTATTGCGCAGTGAACTTACTAGCATCAGTATATCCTACAGGAAAAACAATGTAAAAGGAAAAAATCGATTCTCCAACGATATAATAAAAAGAGTAAATTTGCAAACATACCTTCTGATCTCTGAAGTGAAGTTGGAAAGAGTATTTCAAAACTGATAGCTGATAAAACTGATTCCTGCGGAACGCGCGGTTGATAACCCTCCCGTATAAGATCTTACTGTATCGATTCCTGGTATATGAATGAGCAGCCCTTACATCCACCAAACACTCCCCTCCCCCGCTGCTAGTACGCCTGCGTGGATGCGCTTCGTTACACAGAGGAAAATATGTGGGTGGGAACTCTCAATATGGGATTAACACGTAGAGACTCACGTTCCTGAGACTGGTTTCACAGATTGGGATGTTCTGCAGTGTCAAGCCCAATGCCCATCTACCGATTCAGGGTTGAACGATTGAGGGGGCGTCCACCAACCACGACAAGGCTACGACAATAGCTTTCTGACAAGGTCCAAGACAGGCCTACGATTGGAAGGCTTGTCGTAGGTGAAGAGATACTACACTGCCCCTCCCCCTACCACCCCCTGATGTCAATAGGGAGCCAAAGTGAACCCGCTGCAACCACAGATAGCCGGTCACAAAATACTATTTCCGGGTATTGGCGCTCAGTACTTAGACTATGTAGGTTCGAGATTGTATGTGTCATTCTCCAATCTTATAGATCCAAATTTTTAATAAACTTAACAACTGTCATCGTAGTTTTGAAACAAAGTTATTCAGAGACAATAGTTATAAAGGCAAATCGGTCTACTAATCGTTGGCTGATCCTTGCCTAGCTGTCCTACATCTACCGACTACAGCCGACTCCGTTAAACGGGATTCACACGGTGGGATTCATGTACCTCACAGGCCGTTTGTCTGAGACAAATCCTGTTGAGATTTGGTACTGGAACACAATCTCCTCGTGTGAATGACAGGCTTTCATTTTGCTGAGACAACTTTTTTCTCTTGCAATTGTCGGCGACAATCGCCCCTAAGAAGGAACAGAATCTCATGAGATTTTGACTTTAAACAGGTTTAAAATTTAGAGGGACATTTTGGTGAGACAAATGTATTTCACACGTTCTCCCCCAATCTGTGAGTCTCAGTGGTCTCAAATAACACCTATTCACACGGGGAAGTACCCTGAGTCGGCGACTGTGTACCCTGTGTACCCTGTGTACCCTGTGTAGGGGTGTAGGGGTGTAGGGGTGAGACTATGGACCTGTTAAATCTTCTCATGTGAATTGAATCCGCCATGTTCCCCTGAGACTGTAGAACACCCCAATCTGTGAAACTTTGTTCCCAGCTGGAAATAGTAGCCGACTGGCGCAAAGGTGTGAAGTACACCAGTCTCAGGTCCATTTGTCCCACCGTGTGAATCCCATTTTAGGATGCCTTCGGTGAGCCAAAGTACCGTCCGTTTGTCGCCGACAAAGGTAGATGAATGTTCCGAAATCGGTAGATGGGCATTGGGCTTTACACGACCACCAGTGCCTGAAGCCTACTCTCTGCGTTCTGTCCGCGCTGTCAGCGCTCGCAGCACCCCCTGTCGTGGTTTTTTCTCTCAGCCTATTGGTTGTGTCTCTCATGAATATTTAGCACCCCTCCAAACACCCCTCCAAACAACCAACCACAACCGCCAAACATCAGTGTGTACAGGTAACAACTGACGACCACGGTCTCACCCAATGATGAGTGAAATAAAACTTGAAATCAGCTGAAATGAGCGAAATTCTATGGTTCAAATGCCTTACCTGGGGGGCGTTGCATAAACCGGGAACGATAGATAAAACCGTAAAGAAAGTGTACAACGAACGTTAGCGATGCATAAAAAACGAATGGGAATGCCATATATCAACAACGAACGTTAATCTCCAAAACGGAAAAAATTGAGGTGCATACAAACTTTTCCTTGTTTTATCGTACATTGTGGTTTCGTTCGTTAACTTTCGTAATGTCGTGTTGCATAAGGACAAATCGACCCCGCAAATATTTATCGTTCGTTAATTAGGAAATTCATTCGTAAGACAATTCATGTTGCATTTAAACAATTTGACCCTCGGGAAGGTCATGAAAAGTGGCAACAACGAACGATAACCTCGGACAAGTCATGAGCTGTCGTTGTTTGAACATCATTCAAAAGAACCACCAAAAATGCTTCCTGCCTGCCTACCTGCCTACCTGCCTACCTGCCTACCTGCCTGCCTCCCTGCCTGTCTGCCTGCCTACTTGCCTACTTGCCTGCCTCCCTGCCTGTATCCTTCCCTGCCTGCCTCCCTGCCTGCCTGCCTGGCTGCCTGCCTGTCTCCATGACTGCCTCCCTGCCTACCTGCCTGCCTCCTTCCCTCCCTACCTGGCTGGCATGCTGGCTGGCTGCCTGCCTCCCTCCCTGCCTGCATGCCTGCCTGCCTGCCTCCCTGTCTCCCTGCCTGCCTCCCTGCCTGCCGGCCTGCCTACCTGCTTGCCTGCGTCTTTCCCTCCCTGTCTCACTCTCTGCCTGACTGGCTGCCTGCCTGCTTGCCTGCCTGTCTGCCTGCCTCCCTCCCTGAATCCTTGCCGGCCTGCCTGTCTGCCTGCCTCCCTGCCTCCCCCCTCCCTTCCTGCCTCCCTGCCTCCTATTGACCCAACGACTGCTCGGCCTACCAACTAATCAACCCATTGACCAATTGTCCCATTGACCAATCGTCTAATTGACTGATCGTCCCATTGACCGATCGTCCAATTGACCGATTGACCCACCGACTGACCCACCAAACGATCAATCGCCTCATTGACTGATTGACCAACCACTGACCGATCATCCCACTGACCAATTAACCCACCGACTGACCCACCAAACGATCAATCGACCCACTGACTGATTTACCCACCAACCGATCGACCCACCTGCCAATGGACCCACCGACTGATCGACTGATCGACTGACCAACCTTCCCAATGACCGATCGGTCCACTGACCAATCAACCCACTGACTGATTGACCCACCCACCAATCGACCCACTGACAGATTGACCTACCGACCTTCCCAATGACCAATCAATCAACTGAGCAATTGATCTTCCCATAGACTGATTGACCCACCAACTGATCGACCCACCAACCGACCCACTGACTGCTCAACCAACTGACCGACCAACCGATTTATCGACTCAGTGACTAATGCACCAAACAACCGATTGTCCCACGAACTGATTGTACCACCTATCAATTGACCCACTGACCTGTTGGCCCACTGGTCAATTGGCTCACCCACTAATCAACCCACCAACAGATTAACCCAACGACCAATTGACTGATCGACCCACTGACCCAACCAAAAATCGATGGATGGACTGACTGACTGATTGACCAACCGACTGATTGTGCCACCGACCAATCATCCCACTGACCGATCATCCCAACAAAAAATCATTCCACCGACAGATCGTCCCATTGACTAATTGTCCAATTGACTGATTGACCCACCGACCAATCGACTGATCGACCCACTGACCCAACCAATAACCGATGGATAGACTGACTGACTGATTGTGCCACCGACCAATCGTCCCACTGACAGATTGTCCCACTGACAGATTATCCCATTGACCGATCGTCCCATTGACCAATCATCCAATTGACTGATTGTCCCATTGACCAATCGTCCCATTGACCGTTCATCCAATTGACCAATTGACTGACCCTAAAAACGCTCCCTGCCCGCACCTGGCCCGGTTTGATCCCCGGCCCGGTTTGATCCCCGGCCCGGTTTGATCCCCGGCCCGGTTTGATCCCCGGCCCGGTTTGATCCCAGGCCCGGTTTGATCCCAGGCCCGGTTTGATCCCAGGCCCGGTTTGATCCCAGGCCCGGTTTGATCCCAGGCCCGGTTTGATCCCAGGCCCGGTTTGATCCCAGGCCCGGCCATAGAACTGTAACGGTTCATAAAAGAGATTGCATAATACAATGATAATGTGTGTACTGAAGGATTATGAAACACCAGTTGTATGTTTAGTACTTGTATTTAACAAATATCATGCTTTAAAGTACACAGTGAGTTGAGGATTCATGTTGTTCCCCACGCACCGCTCTATAGATCATGTTAGATGCAAGATTCACAAAAACTGTGTGGTTATATGGATATAACCGCGGTAAGCGTGTGAGCGTGATCTCTAAAAGATGAACTTATTCTACATCTCCCTTTCTCAAGTCTTTTAAGTATGATAAACTATAAGTCTTGAGTCTGACATGATGATTCAGTTTGATATAATCTCATACAAGTCTTTGAGTTTGATACGATAAGTCTTTAGTTTGATACTATGCTCGAGTATACGAAAATGATGAGACTAGAATATGAAGTCTTTTGACTTAATGATAACTTGGGGTTTTAACTGTTAACCAACAAACTGAGCTTGTGGAGAGAGGTTACTAGCACGATCATCCACTCACAAACCTTCAGCGTTTGTGCTCCTACTCTAGTTAGTCCTTAAACCTTTCTCTCGGCCTACTCTAGTACGAGTGATCTTAGGTGACTGTGGTTTAGGAGTCATGGCCTTAGCTGGACTTGCAGGTACTGCCTTTGGTGCCGTAGTAGGTGTTGGCAGTAATGGTGTGGCTTCCATCGGCTGAGATTCATGTGTAATCGGCCTCAGAACTGGCTGAACTGGCTTTTGAACTGGGTGTGAAGCTGGCAGTTCTTTCATCTGTATCCCATTGCGCACTAATGTCTTGTTCGGTGTTTGTGCGACATATGGTCAATTCTCCCAGATTGTGATTGATGCCCATGTACGGTGACCAATAATTCAAAGGGTCGTTTTCTTATCTAAACATCAGAAATGATATTAGAGCATGTAGAAATGAAAAATTTGTCAGGGGAACCCCACTTTCATGTACCTCTATCGTGAAAGAAAATTGATAAATCCCTAAAATAGGCATTTTTAGCTCAAAATTCATAGACAAAACCGCTATAACCAGATTTTGAAGACCTCTTATAAATTTGTGACTATAGATATTTATCAGTTCTGAATGTTTCATACCCACAAATGTGTTGCAGAACTTATAAAACCTAATAAATGTTTAAATGGCAAAATTTATATGTATTCTATGTGTAAAAAATCTGTGGTGAAGGGTATGTCACCGTACATGGGCAAGCCACATTAAAAGGTACAAGAATTATAGAAAACTACTTTTTTGGTTACTATTTCATCCTCCAAATAAGGGAGGTATGTGTACAGGTTTCATAACATTTGGAGTCTATAAAGTAATCCTTCCATCAAATATACCACAGCTAAATGAACATGGGAGGTGAACTTTATTTGGTCACCGTACATGGGCAGAAATTATTAGGTTTTGCTTATATAAGGAAGAAGATTTACAATATTAGTGAATAATATTTTATACATAAATAGAGTATTATGGAACCATTAACACCGGCAATTTACAAATACTTCAAGCATGTTAATGCCAATAAATATACATGTATTTTTAGGTATGTCACCGTACATGGGCCGGTCACCGTACATGGGCATTGTATTCTAAATAGTGTTAATCAACACTAATTTACTCAATATGATTAGAATTTCATTTTCTGATAATAAAAATCTGATTCTGCTGATAAATAACAATCAATATTTCCCCTAAGGCCTTGTTAAACCCACATGACCACGTACGGTGACATAAGGATTATAAGGTTAAATTCATTCAGCTAAAAAATAATTTCCAATAAAGATTAGTGTTCCCAACTTTTACCCCTGTAAGGTATTGTCTTCTACTATATATTTCCACATTTTAATAAAGATCTAACTAGTTTGAATTTTTGGTCACTGTACGTGGGCATCGATCACTATCTGGAAGATTTGACCATATGACCTTTCATGATGAGATTCCTTCACTGTCGCTTTTTCTTTCGGGTCTGGCAACCACACCTCGTCTCTAGGTTTGAGTGGTGTGAGGTCATGCGCTTTATGATGCTGGTCGAAGTTTCCCTTTAACTTTTGCTTATATTCCTCCTCACGTTGTCTAACAATGCTTACATCGGGAGGTTCGATTCCCAATTTGGACGGGTGTATTGGGATTTTGGTGTTCAGGCGACGTCCTATGAGGAGTTGAGCAGGGCTGAACCCATTCCTGATAGGTGTGGTTAAAATCTTTTCCTGTTCACGTATCCCCGGTCCCTGTGGGGGGTGTGGGGCGTGCTCTAGAAATTTTTTTCTCCCAACGGGACGCATCAAGCCTTGTCACATACCAGCAGTCGCTTGCGCTGATACGACGTCTAAAATACCATTCCTGATAGGTGCATTTCTGTGATTGAGAAGCGCTGCATACGGATCAGGCGTCTTAATAAGGTCTTTCAAAGTGCATACTGCTCGTTCAGCCTCTCCGTTACCGGAGGGATGACCTGGTGAGCTGGTGATATGGATGAATCCATATTCCCTAGCAAAGTTCCTGAAATCCTGGCTCGCATACTGCAGTCCATTATCAGAACACACTATTTGAGGTATGCCTTGATCAGCGAAGATGGACTTCATTGTCTCAACAATAGTATGCGAAGTTGTAGAGTCAAGTTTCTTATAAAATGGAAATCTGGAGTAAAAATCTACAACAAGAATTTTTAAATTTTTTTAAAATCAGTTTATTTACCCTGGGTACGATAAGGCAGGAGCTGCCTGTTTACAATCAATAACCAGCATTTGTAAGTCATCACAATGGTAATTCTACGGATACCTAACTGGCTAGACGTAAAAAAATCTAGTATGATAACACGATTGTATAAAAATCAGTTTACAAATAAGAGTGTAATACAAGTATCCATATGTTTACAAATAAGGGTAAGCAGAAAATAACGAAAAAAAAAATAATAAAGAAATACAAAAGATAAACGACTTTGGGTTAGTAAATTTGTTAGTGACATTAAATAAGACCCAATTTAATCTGAGCTAGTCGGGAATAGCCCATGATCCAGCAGGGTTTCAGGACGGAGGCATTTACAGACATATCAGTTTCGAGATAGTTAAGACGGCTATTTTTGAGAACAGTTTTTTCTTTATATTTAAATTTAGGATAGGTATCAATAATTCGGTAATCAACTGGCATTTTGTTCCAGTGTTGTGCACATTTAAATAGGATACTTCTTCGAAAGGAATTATGAACAACTTGTTCATTTAATAAAACTGGGGCATCATGTAAACGTGTATGTCTTGGAGGGATTGTGATGTATCTAGGGTCTCTACTTTGTAGATACGCTATTTTCCTGATTGCAGAGTCTCGTCTTTCCGAAAGGAAATTTAGATTAGCATCTTTATGTAACACTGTTGTGCTAGTTCTAGGTGGGCATTTTAATGTATCCTTAAAGCTCGGTTTTGGAGTAATTGAATCTTTGTTAAGGATTTTTGGTTGGTTTCATGAAATAAGACATTTCCATATTCCGCATATGGTAACACCTTGGTTTTATATAGTAATACAGATTGGGCTTTGGTTAAATAGCATCTAATTTTCGCCATTAAGTAGATTTTATGTGCGAATTTTCTTATGATTTCTTTTTTGTAAGGTTCGTAGGTTAGTTTTTCATCAATGATTATGCCCAGATAATTAAATTGTTTAACATAGTCAATATCTTTTGAGTTTAGTTGTAGTTTAGGGGGTCTATAAATGGTGATTTTGGTTGGTAAGAAGATCATAGATTTTTTTTTTTTTACGTTTATGGTTAATTGATTTTTTGTTGCCCAGATCTCAAGTTTGTTCAGATCAGTTTGCACATTGTTTCTGGCAGTTATTAGATTCTGGTGAGTTGAAAAGATGACAGTGTCGTCAGCATAGAGATTAGTTTGAGTAGTGGATAGTAAATTACTTAAATCGTTGATATAGAGTAGAAAAAGAAGAGGGCCCAGGATGGATCCCTGGGGGACACCACAGGAAACCATTCTTGCGTCAAATAAGATGCCATTTACTCGAGATTTATGCGAACGGTTTGTTAGGTAACTTTTAAGCCATGTAATCAGGTGTGGGTTAATATTATAGTTAATGCATTTATCAATAAGTATTTTATGAATAACGGTGTCAAAGGATTTAGAAAGATCTATAAAGGTAGCTATAGTATATAATTTGTTATTGAAGCCTCTGAAGATATCATCAGTAAAAGTGGAGACAGTGGAGTGTCCCTTGCGGAACCCTCCTTGTGCATTAGAGAGAATGTTGTAATGTTCAAGGAAATTGATAACTATGCATGGATAATTTTGTCTAGGATTTTACTGGGTAATGGGAGGAGGGAAATAGGGCGCAAATTAGATACATCAGTTTGATTTCCGGTTTTTTTCAACGGGATAATCTGGGCTTCTTTCCAAGCCTCAGGGAATACTTTGCTGGTGATCGATATGTTAAATAGGTAGGTGCTGTATGGCTGAGGACTTATGTACATCAATCTCGTTGATAAGTTTGATTACCTCTTGCTCAGTAACTGTTTTAAAAATCATATTGTTAACATCCGGTTTAGTACCATAAAATTGCCATGGGCTATTAAATTTATTAGCTAGGGTTGGTCCAATATTGGCAAAAAAATTGTTAACATAGTTGGGTAGGTCAATATTGGAGATTTGGATTTTTGTGTCTTGATTGATTAGATTAATTTGGGGATTATTGTCTTTGTTAGGTAAGATATCTGACAATTTTTCCCAAAATTTCTTAGGATCGTCGTTTAAGTGCTCTTGGACAAAGGCAGCAATTATGAGTGAAGCTTTTTGTATTGTTCCTTAACTTCCGAGCTATCTCCCAGTTTTCTGGGGTTCTAGTTTTTTTTGCTTTTTTCAGGGCTTTATCTTTTTTTTTAATTTTAGAAATGATATCCTCCGTCATCCAGGGCATGCCTTTGTCTTTCAAATTCATTTGTTTAATTGGGCATTTATCATTAAGATACAAATTAATTTTAGTGAGTAGTATGTTCCAGGCAATGTCGGGGTCTCGAGTATCATAGAATTCATCCCAGTTTTCATTAATCAGATGGTTATGTAAGTCTGTACTAGAATATTGACTATACGCCCTGCCTTCAGTTTTCATATAGTTGTATTGTTCTTTTTTTTTTTTTCCCAGTGAAGGCATGCCGCAAAAAGCGTCATTAGCAACCAATGAGAACAGACGACGGCACGCGCCATTGGCCAATCAGAATAGGGCATGCGGAACAAAGAACCCGGGCGAATCCGTGCTGGGAGTTACTTGTGGTAGTGAAACTGTTTGGTTTACATCTTCGTCACTCACACAAACCTCTCCAAGTTGGAAAAGGTTGGTGGCAACTTTCTGCCAAGGATGGTCCGGGAGAGCAGATGGAACGAGTGGTTCCATGTAGTTGGAATTCTTGACCCGACAGTGGTGACATCTCTAGATTAACTCTTCTACATCTGTGCTACATCCCGGCCACCAAACACTGTCACGTGCCAGCTGACGACACTTAGTGATGCCTTGATGCCCTTCGTGTAACTTATTGAGGATGTCTGGGCGTAGAGATGATGGAATGACAATACGAGTACCCATCAGCAACAGATTGTCCACAATGTTGAGATCTGCCTGGAAGGGGAGGTATTTCTTCGCGATACCCTTGACCTGTGATCAGTCTGGCCACCCATCACGCACATACATCGCGACTTCACGACACATGTCGTCTTGCCACTGGTGCTGACGAATCTGCTCTAGACGTTGGTCGGAAGCAGGAAGAGATTTGCGAACAAAGTTCACATATACTGTTGTGTCTTCCTGGAACCTGATGTCGGCTTCTGACGGCCCAGTGCCTGGGGCTCAGGATAAGGTGTCAGCAGTGTAGAGTTCCTTGCCTGGCACATGGATGATGGTATATTCATACCACATAAGACGCATTCTAAACCTCTGGACTCTTGGGGTGAGAAGGTCTAAATCTTTAGAACCAAGAAGAGGTACCAGCGGTTTATGGTCTGTTTCGAGAGTGAACTGTTTTCCAATGAGGTAATCACGAAACTTCTCACATGCCCATGTACTGGTGAGAGCTTCCTTTTCTATTTGAGCATAGCGACGTTCAGTTTCGTAGAGAGATCTGGAAGCATAGGCAACAGGACGCCAAACGGAGTTGGTTTTCTTCATCAGCACTGCCCCTAGTCCATATGAAGACGAGTCGGTGGATACCTTGGTCTCAAGGTCGGCTTTGTACAGTGCTAGTACAGAAGTATCTCTGAGCATTTCCTTGATGTTGTTGAACGCCTCCTGCTGGGATGGTCCCCAGAACCATTCATTCTTAGTACTTAGAAGTTCACGTAGTGGCTGAATCACCGTTGAGAGATCTGGCGTGAACTTCCCCAGATGATTTACCATGCCGATAAACAGTGGAGTTCCGATACGTCAGAAGGAGCACTCATCTCCTTGATCAATGCTACCTTCTGTGGGTCGGCCTTGATGCCGTCAGCTGAGATGACGTGTCCAAGAAACATGATGGATGACTGCTTAAAGGCACATTTGTCTTTGTTGAGTGTGATTACTGCAGCTGCGAGTCTACTAAGTGCTGCATGAAGACGCTGGTCATGCTCGGCTTTGTCTTTACCAGACACCATGATGTCATCCATGAGACATACTACTCCGGGAAGTCCGGCGATTATGTTGGTGACCTGCTTCTGGTAGAACTCAGGTGCCGATGTGATCCCAAATGGTAGTCGGTTATAGGCAAACCTAACATGGGTAGTGATGAACGTGGTGAGGAGACGTGACTCCTCATCCAATTCCACCTGATGATAGCCGTCAGCGTCAAGTTTGGAAAATATTTTGGCTTCACCAATTTGTCCGAGGACATAATCAACTGAGGGCAACACATGCCTAGGTCATTTTACGGCCTTGTTGTTGACGTTCGAGCTCCTTGCCTACCCTGTCATGCATAGCGATGGACACTCGTCGAGGAGTCATAACCTCGTATGGGTCTGCGTCATCTCTGAGTTGGATCTTGTAGGTCTTTTTGAGTTTACCCAGGCCATTGAACAATGTTGGGTACTGCTCCTTGTACTGTGAGACGGAACACGTGAACACTACGAGTCCAAGTGCTGTTGACGATCTGCAGCTGAGTAGATTAGATGTGTTTTCTATAACATAGATCCGCTCTGTGACTTTGTTCTTTCCGTGCTGGATCACACCCTTAAACCGGGCTCCCACTGTCCCGACACACTACGAAAAGTGCTGCAATTTGTCTACCATAAGAAATTATCCAATCGTAGAGCTATCGGAAGGGCTTTGTCGGTTTCTTACAAACTTTCACAAAATGCCCTTTTATTTGGCAATTGTGACAAACAATGTGAGTTTTGGGCAGGGCAACGATGCCGGTCATGCGGACCACCGCCGCAGAAGGGGCATTTGCTTGAATGAGCTGATGCGGATGTGTTCTTCTTCTGGGATGATCCTGACGAGTAAGTATCTTGACCTGTTTTCTTATTATTATTTCGAATTCCTTAGAACGCTGGTTGTGGATGAGGATCCCTTTCCAGTTTATCTAAATTTTGTTTATTCAAACTCGTCCCTCAGATACGAATCAGCTCACCCCCCGAGCTGCAAACGTAGCCTACCAGAGAGCCAATTCCTCCGGATCAAAAGGATCACAAAAAAGACGGAGGACTACGAAAAACATGCAGAAAAGAAAACTGCAGATTTTCTAGAAAGAGGATACCTGCTAAAACTCATTAACAAAGCAAAAGAAAAAGTAGCAAAAAAGAACAGAGATGACCTTCTGAAACCCAAACTAAAGAAAGACGAGAAAAAGGAAAAAATCTTCCTGACAACAACTTTCAGACCGGGCAAAAAACATGTCCAAGCAGCAGTCAGAAAAAACTGGGACACCCTGGGAAGGTCAGCAACGACTACACACATACACCGGGCAGATCTGATGATGGGATATCGTTGCCCAAAGAATGTGCGTGACCACATAATGAGTTCAAAACTGAACTACAACCCAGACGGACATAAAAAAAGTGAAAGCAGGATGAACACTCAAAACGAGTGTAAAAAGTCAACCTGCAAATACTGTCAAACTCTAGACTGCGAAGGAACCATCAACCAGAAAGACCGAAAAATGGAATGCAAAAAGAACATAACATGCAATAGTTCAAATGTGATCTACTGCATAGAATGCAAAAAATGTGGCATACGATACGTTGATCAAACCAAACGGAAAATAAAAGAAAGAATCTGTGAACATATGTACTCGGTGAAAGCCAAAAAGGACTCAGACATCGGGTACCACTTCAATAATACCCTACACAAGGGAACCACAGATATGAAAGTCTACATTCTGGACTTCATATAGGAGCACCCCGAAAGTGACAGAGCGAAAACACTCAGAAACACAATCGAACATAACTGGATCCATCGACTACAAAACGTAGCACCATATGGTCTAAATACAATGGACAACAAATATGGATGAGAGACAAACAAAGCCACTTCAAAATTTTTTTGGATAAACTGGAAATGGATCCTCATCCACAACCAGCGTTCTAAGGAATTCGAAATAATAATTTCACAAGTCCCTTAATCCAGACTCACATCAAGACAAGGCACACCACATGGACAGTAAAAATACAAAACATGGTTACTGCCCACTGTGTGTGAAGGAAACAACCCCCACACACCCCTAAACTACACACAAAACCTGCCAAAACAAAGAACAGGCACAAATCTAATATACACATAAGTAGGAAAACATTTACACCTACCAACATAGATCCGAAATGTATCTGATGAGCCAGACGATGGCGAAACTGCACAGATTAATCAAGTTGGCAAGGGGAAATAAAACCTAAATACCACCATGACAGTGGGCACAAGGTGAAGGTCGAACAGAGGAAACACATCCCTCCATTCAACCAACCAAATCCCCCAACCAACAGTGTGTACATGTAACCACAGACAACCACGGTCTCACCCAATGAGGACAGTTCTAAAACAGGAAATACAGCTAAAATGCACGAATTTCTGTGGTTCAAATCACTTACCTGGTCAGATGTGCAGTCATACCTCGGATTCACCACACGCCCCGTCATCCAATACTGTTTTCTTCTTATAGTGATCTTACTCAACGCGAGAGCAGCCGCCTCACCGTTAGCTGTTCCACTGATCTCCGAGGACTCTCTGAGTGCGGACTCATCACTTTGAGCCTGGTCAAGAAATTCCGTCAGGTTTATCGCCCCACGAGTGCACAAGGTTTTACACCAGATGCCATCGTTATGAGTACAATTGACAAGCTGGGCAATAATAAGAAGTTCCTCGATCTCTTCAACCTTTTTTTTCGTAAGGGCAAGCGAGTACATGACATCCAAAACGCGATGGTAGAAATTATCCATAGTCTCGCCCATAGCCTTTTCCTGCCTAGTGTGATAGAGCTTGTGTAGGAGAGTGAATGAGGTTTTTCCAGGGGAAAAATACTTAGTTAGTGCCTCCTATGCAACTTTTTGAGAATTTTCCTAGTAGTGCGAAGATAGTAACACAGTTTGTCAAATTTCTCCTCATCTTCATGGTCATTCGTGAAAGATTGTAGGGCAAACATAGCTTCCAACCCTTCTAGCCAGTCTTACCATTCCTGGGAAAGGTCTGCTGATTTTTTATCCAAAATTGGGTAATATGGAATTTCCCCAGAAGCCTTTTGATCCCCCATGTTGAACTACTAGTTTGAGTTGGGGACAAAACTTCAGAGAGTGACACTTCAAACTTTTGAACACTGTGGTACTTTTAAGTAAAGCCTATGTAGAGTCAATGAGTCCTACATTATAATTCATATTTTTTTTTTTTTTTTTTATCTTTCTTTATTCATCAATAGTAGATACATGATAATTGGGTTTGGTTTTCCATGTACAAAACAGGAGATGAATATAAAGGAACATACCGGGGCGGTCTATATCGACTGGCGCAAGGCGTTCGACAGCGTGCATCATGTTTTACTTTTATCAAAGATTGCAAAACTCGGCCTGCGAAAACAGCATTTATCCTGGATTGATTTGTATCTTTCTAATAGGAGACAGAGAATCAAGTTTTAGGATCATGCCTCTACTTGGACTGGTATCAGCTATGGTGTCCCCCAAGGCTCTGTCTTGGGGCCACTCTTGTTTATCTTTTTCATTAATGACGTAAAATCAGTTATCAGGTCTAGCAGGTTCCTACTTTATGCTGATGATCGTGTCATCTATAACTCGGACCGAAACACAGATACAGTAATTGCCAAACTCCAGAGTGATTTTGATGCCTTCTCAGAGTGGTGTGATTTAAATCTACTGTCAATAAATATTAAAAAGACAAAATCATGTTGGTATGGTTCCCCCAACCAGCGCAAAAAACTACCGCCGCTGAACATCTATGCAGGCCTGAATATGATCCATTCTGTTGATTCTTATTGCTATCTAGGCATAGACATCGATTATGCTCTAAATTTTGAGAAGCAGGTGCGTAGCTTAATTCGTCGAGTCCAACACAAATTATTTACCTTTAATAAAATTCACTATTTGATACCGAAGTCGGTTGCAATCATGATTTACAAGCACACAATATTGCCCATACTGGATTACCCAGCCATCTATCAGGATGGTGATAACAGAATATGGCTTAATAAATTGCAAAGACTGCAAAATCAGGCACTGAGGATATGTTTGCGAGACTATGGCAGGGTGCACGCTGTCGACGCCTTGCATTCACGAACTGGTGTAAAGATGTTGCAGCGTCGGCGAGAGGAGCTAACTCTAACTTATATGCGAAAACAGTTTATCGAGGAATATGGTGATATTAACGAAGTCAACACTGGAGCTGATACCCAAAATGAACCAACCAATACAGATATGCTCTTAAGATCAGATAGAAGGCTTATGTTTAAACTGGAGAGACCGAATACTGAGTTTTTTTAAAAATCGCCAAGCTATAGGGGTAAACAACTGTGGAATAAATTAAATAAAGATGTTAAGGTGGCCCCTACAAAGGTCATGTTTAAATCACGTCTGAGAAATCTCGATGTAATATAATCGCATAATATAATCATCTAAGATAACACCTACCTATATATAGCCAACTGTTACCTGTACTTTAACGCTTTTTGTCATGTACAAAGTTACCCCTTTGCCAGTACTGTGTATACTCTATAACCTATTTGGTGATTTGAACACATTGGTCATCATATCTTGCAGAGATAACCCCTATTCATTTTTATGGAAGTTACAATCTTAATTCCATTTCTCAATATTTCTGATACTTTACTTTAACGTGACATTGTGTTGAAGGTATTTCTTGATTTATTATTCATCACATACATCTCATCTTCATTGATAACATTATTGTACGGTGGTGAGGCATCTAAGATGCAAATGCTCTGTTTGTCTGCTTACTAGACTTTTCTCAATCCGCTGTTGGATATGTAGAACAGGATCTACCCATGTATATCGAAAAGGATTTCTTGTACTCAATAGACATACCACAAAGGAAGACCATCCTCGTGATGATTTGTGTGTGAAATAAAAAAAATTAAAAAAAAATTAATAGAGAGGCTACGATCTCAGTCACGAGCGACTGATTTTTATGATCTTGCCTACCATGGTAATAAGTATGCGCCTTGATTAGACCGAGACAAGAAACTAAAAGAAATGTCCCGCGCACAATGAAATAACAATTATATATATCCTGTAGTATATCACAATACAACTCACAATGTGTCACCGAGATAGCACATACCATCAGTATCCACATTCAAATAACAATTAATGAA
Organism: Alentia gelatinosa; assembly: GCA_950022655.1. Taxonomy (NCBI): domain Eukaryota; kingdom Metazoa; phylum Annelida; class Polychaeta; order Phyllodocida; family Polynoidae; genus Alentia; species Alentia gelatinosa. The sequence continues at coordinate 132,203,814 of OX465580.1, read as the reverse complement.
GTAATAGTATATTTGTCTCAAATATTCATAGGCGATTCACAGGATGAAATTTCTCAGGGAAGGGTAATACTAGCTTTTAATTTGTTTTTTGTTAATGATTTAAAAGTTTTGAAGTCTGGAGTATTGCGTACTATGGGTGGTTGTTCATTCCATAGGGAGCCTCCGATGAAATGTACAGATCTAGCGTATGCCCCACAGTTGGGCTTAAAAGTTTGTCAAGACATATGACAACAATACTGAGTAGTTGTCACTAAACACACAGACACTGGTAATACTGATGAGTTCACAACTTGACCTAGTTGAGTGACTGACCGTGACAGTTTTAAAACATCAGTTTGAGTTGAGTTTCACTTAGCTGCACTTGTCATTGACGTCCACTTATCTAGTTGCCCACATGCTACCATGAAGGATTATGAAACACCAGTTGTATGTTTAGTACTTGTATTTAACTAATATCATGCTTTAAAGTATACAGTGAGTTGAGGATTTATGTTGTTCCCCACGCACTGCTCTATAGATCATGTTAGATGCAAGATTCACAAAAACTGTACGGTTATATGGGCACGATCTCTAAAAGATGAACTTATTCTACATGTACCAGATAATCACGTGACTTGGAGACCCTGACTAGGAGCAACTTGAGCATGATGATAGGTAGATAACACAGACCAATGAGCGAGATGTATTGATGAAGGTATGGATTATGGGTAGTATGGTCTAGATTTAAGACGATGTTAGATGATTAAAAATCAGTATTAAGTGCAAACCTGTGTCGACCCGGGCCGGGGATCGACCCGGGCCGGGGATCGACCCGGGCCGGGGATCGACCCGGGCCGGGGATCGACCCGGGCCGGGGATCGACCCGGGCCGGGGATCGACCCGGGCCGGGGATCGACCCGGGCCGGGGATCGACCCGGGCCGGGGATCGACCCGGGCCGGGGATCGACCCGGGCCGGGGATCGACCCGGGCCGGGGATCGACCCGGGCCGGGGATCGACCCGGGCCGGAGATCGACCCGGGCCGGGGATCGACCGGGGTGCAAACCTGTGTCGACGTTATTCCGGTCTAGATTTAAGACGATGTTAGATGATTAAAAATCAGTATTAAGTGCAAACCTGTGTCGACGTTATTCCGGGATCGACCCGGGCCGGGGATCGACCCGGGCCGGGGATCGACGGGGATCATACAATGGGGTCTTGCATATGATGGATAATAAATTCACAGATATCGTGTGCCTCCTTTTTGAAAGATCAAACTTTTATCATCCAACTAACATAATGAAGTGTGCATATGAAAAAATAGTGCATATCTAATCTGGGCCCCGTTGAATAAAAAATTGTCATCCGTGAGGCTGGACGATAAGACATAGTGAAGGATGGATGAGAAATAAAGAATAATTTATTTTCCGTGTAGCATAAAAGTGCTCGACCATGTGAGCACTGTCGTCCATGATAATATCGTTCAATTATCATAGAATGATCGTATAATTGACCTATATCCACGGAGACCACTAAACATGTATAATTCTGTGGGCAAAGAGGTTGGGCATTGGTCTCTCAACCTGAAGTTTGAGAGTTCTAACCCCATCCAAGGCAAACTTTTTTTCACAAAAGAATGATTCAATCGTTAATAAATGTTGAAATTGGGTATACATGTATCAAATATATATAGAAATCTGTGTTGAAAATATCTTTTAATTTGCAATGGATTTAGTGCATGAAAAACGAGTTTGACATCGGCTATGACGCCGAAAACATGGTCGTTCACGAGGAGTCTTGAAGATAAATAAACAATATTTTCAAAAATAAACATCCTATCTTTTTAGGTATTTCCAGACGATTAAAATGATACTAATATTACCAGGTTGTGATAGATATTTCCTGAGATAATGGACTATTAAGACGGATGACAAAAAGGGCACTAAAAACATGATTTTCTGATATTTTATAATGTTTTAAGTCTGAAATAGTAAACCTGTTACAGAACAAAAATTTAAAAAAAGAAACATACAGGGAAATAAATATTGCTCTTGCAAAATATTGCAATCTTTGACAACTTTGTATCAAAGCCAGTATCAGAAATGCAATGGTATCAGAAAATCTAATTTTTAGTGCTCTCATTGACTCCTTGTCATCTGTCATATTATCCTCTACTATCTCAGGAAATATCTATCACAACCTGGTAATAAAGGTATCATTTTAATCATCTTGAGAAGCCTAAAAGGATAGGATGTTTCTTTTTATATGTCATCGCGATAGATTTTTCATAAAATCTCTGTGAAAACAGGAAAGTAACATGATTTAATGTTTTTCATTTAAACAATTCCGATTTTCATTCTATGACAGGAAATTTTATCCATACCACAGGTATATCATGTATATCCCAACAGATAGGCCTAAGTCTCAGCATTCTAACAATGTATTGTTTTTACAAATCGGCCGATTAGTGAAGACGTGAGACCGATTTCCATCTTTTAAGTTAGGGAAACAATAGTATTTTTATCATTGCTCAGGACTGCGTGGAGAGGGCTGGTCTCGTTTTCGAATGACGTACATAGGCGGCCATTACAAGATGGCGCCAGTGTGAAGAGGGTCTATACCTCTACCAGCGCGGTGGGGAGGTGCCGGATGCGGGCGAGAGCCCTGAATAAGTGGGGGGGAGGGTGGGTGCGCAACTCCTACTCTGACTCCTACCCCACCTAACCCCCGCCTAACCCCCACCACAACTTATACCCCCAAGGGTGGGATGAGGAATTCATTGTTTTTTATGTGTAGGGCACATCTTCCCACCAGAAATACAACGAGAATGATTTATATGTCTATCCCTCCTTGCTCCATTTAATCTAGACTATATAGGTCACATTTCGGTCGAAGTGAAAGAATCGTTACAGGGGAGGTAATATTTTGCAAGAGCAATATTTATTTCCCTGTATATTTCTTTTTTTTAATTTTTGTTCTGTAACAGGTTTACTATTTCAGACTTAAAACACTATAAAATATCAGAAAATCATGTTTTTAGTGCTCTTTTTGTCATCCGTCTTAATAGTCCATTATTTCAGGAAATATCTGGTAATATTAGTATCATTTTAATCGTCTGGAAATACCTAAAAAGATAGGATATTTATTTCTATAGGTCATCGTGATAGATTTTTAATTAAATCACAGTGAGAACAGGAAGGTAACATGTTTTTTTTACCTAAATAATCCGGATGTTCACTCTATTACTGGAAATCCTAGCCATAACACAGGTATATGATATCATACCAAAAATAAGCCCAAATTAAGCTTTCTAATAATATTTTATTTATATAAATCGGCCTGTTATTCACGACATAACAACGATTTACACTTCTACAGTTACTCTGTGCTTATGGGACTGAAGCCATGCTGCCGATACAGGTGAGGGATCGCCTCGTTTTCGAATGCCAGTGTGTGGCTGGTTTCTGGCAAGCGGTGGCTAGCCACATGCAACCAGCACAACACGTTCTCTCTGCTACAGCAGCGCCACACTTATGTGCAAGAGGTGAATAGGTGGTCTCAGTGGGAAACCCTCGGCCCCACTTATAAAGGCTTACATCCAGAACCCTACAGAATCAATTTAAAAAAACGTTTAAAAGCCAAAGAATGCTGGGTTTATCATATGTATTCAATGAACCAAGGACTCAATGACTAATGGCAAATGAGATATAATACAGTGGTGTCCCCAAGTGGCAGAAATCAGAATTAGTGGATAGTGGCATAAATACAACAGAATCAGGCAAATATATGACGTACATATGACTGCAACGTGAACGCTTCTATTGGTCTATAGATGAGGCGTATACATGACGGAAAGTAGGTCAACTTGTATACACAAAAGCATATCTATATTCGCCGGCGTATATATATGTAAAATGGTGGTTCTCGTGCAGTGAGAATACCAAAGGAATACTGGGACATGTTGAAGGGACCAAAGAAAGGAATAACATTCCTATAAATATAACAGATATGACTGAATATTTTAAGAGTTTTTGTTGTTGTTGTTTTTTTAAAGCTTTTATTTATACTGGGATCATACTCAGCTATTATAGCTGGTTTCAATGTATGCCCAGTTTAAGAGTGTTCCTTTACATATTGGTACATTATGTCTTTCATGCAGCATCATTATGCGCAACGTATTTACAACAGATCGTAGTACAATTAACGCAAGGAGTGGGAGGTTTAGAAGAGGAGCATGACAATGTCACAACAAAAAATAATGCTGGCAATTGTAATGATTTTGACAGTGAACATCTGCAAAGACATTTCACAGCCACTGAAATTGAGAGATGTATTAAAGAACTAAAAGATAACAAGGATGGAGATATTGATGGGGTAATCATTGAATATATTAAAGCCAGTTACAAAGTACTAATACCCAAATATGTGAAACTTTTCAATAGAATCCTTGACTCAGGAACACTATATACCAAAAGAATGGGTAACTGGTATGATAGTCCCCATATACAAAATGAAAGCCGAAAAAAGGACCCAGGAAATTATTGTGGTATTACCCACCTCAGCTCAGCCGGATGGCCGCTTGTATCTGAAACCAGTCAATATTGTGTATTTATCTCACCCCTGGTATTTTCCTTCATAGGCTTAACATTAGGAACTCGTATTCCTATATCCATTTCCGAACACTCTATAATTACATACTGCTGCTGGGGGTGCAGTAATTATGAGTTATGTAGTGAGGGTAATGTTTTCATCCCGGGCTGATGTTTTTATCCTGGCCTGATGTTTTCATCCTGCGCTGACCACGTGATATAAAGAGCGCTGGGACAAAAACATAGCTGTTGCAGTCACTCAATAAGGGTGGCCATTTTTCTTGGGGCTATCATAGGTAAAGAAATAACCATTTGTATCAATATTTGAAAGTATATAGGAATAGGGAAACCAGAAAACGGTGAGCAAAAGTCAAAGTTACTCGGCGAGGACCGGAAGAATTACTGCCTGCGGCTAACTCCTTGGGCAGTAATTTTTCCAGTCCTCACCTCATAACTTTGAATTTTTGCTCACCGGAATATAGTTTCCCTCTACTCCATGGCCGTGACATTTCATCGATAAATAATGTTATATGGGGTGAGATAAAATCGGAAACCCACTTGACGAAAATAACTTGGTCTGCACTCCACCTCGTTTGACCACAATGTAATTCACTCAGCTTCGCTTTGTGAATTACTCTGCCGTCAAACTCGGTGGAGTAAGGACCAAGCTATTTTCATCTCGTGGGTTTCCTTCTAACTACCACACGGCCCTTCAACAAAGCGAGATGGTGCCACCTTCGTAACCCCTCACCTTGGGATGTGATGACCACGCCCACCCACGTGTCAATCATTATCAAGAATCTCCAGCGGGTTGGAGAAAGTAAAGCAGTCAGTCCACCCACACCAGAATCCGTGCCGTACCATCCTCATCATCATACGACCCTTTCCGCATGCTCAATAAGGTAACTGGACCGATGGCACCACGGACCGATGGCACCACGGACCGATGGCACCACGGACCGATGGCACCACAGACCGATGGCACTATGGACCAATGGCACCACGGACCAATGGCACCACGGACCGATGGCACCATGGACCGATGGCACCTGGACTGATGGCACCACTTGCCTAAACTGATGGCACCCCCTCATTTTTTTACCTGGACTTCTGGGCGACTCTTGATTTATGTGTTTACATATACCCATATGTATATATATACACATGATTCATCTGAATTTAAACTTAAAGTGCGGGTAAAGTGTGGGTATGCTCAGCCGCGTGGCCAGCGCCGAGGGGGCTGGAGCCGTTTTTTTTTGTTTTTTTTAAAATCATCAGATAAATTCTCTTATATGCGAATTTAATATACCCGGCAGTTGAAGAATGGTGTAGTCAGTATAATTTGGCAATAACCATCAGTCTCAGTGAGTGGTGCCATCAGTCTAGGTAGTGGTGCCATCGGTCTAGGAAAAATGTTGCCATCGGTCCAAAGAGGTGCCATCAGTCCAGGTGCCATCGGTCAAGTAATCCTCAATAAATGGTCCATAGTATCGATCCAGTTAGACTCTAGTACAGTCTTTTAAAGCCAGGGCCAGGGCTCACAGGTTCAAACTAAGACAGTTATGGGGTGCCATTTTGAGAAGGGGAATCCTGCCTCTGCTGGTACTCAGCTACCCTGAGTGATTTGCCAGTATCCAGTGTGTTACTCTTCAAACATATGTCCTAGAGTAGCTCTTACTGGACATGTACTAAATAAATCAACTTGGAGAGTTATAATGGTTCCTAGAATAAGTCCACCTAGACAGCCTTGCAGATTTCTACTTGTCAAACTAATGCTATAAATAGATTAGCCAACCCTGATATTCCTCTCACTGAAGCGGGCCGGCCAATAGGGGCCATGCTCTGTTAGACCTTCTGGTACCGTAAGCCTAAGGTGGCCTGGGACCTGTTTCAGTAGTCTCGTGACATTAGGCCTAGACAGACATCAACAGCAGCTCCAACAGTGCAAGCAACAGTGGAAAAAGACTAGCAAATATCAGAAGAGCGACGTGGTCAATCTTCTTCATATTTGGAACGATTATAGATTATATGTATCTCCTACTCATGCTAAAGTGTCATTGCTTAATTCCCAAGAGAAGTGAGTGAAACTCTGTGTGCTATCGACTGCAATCTTGTGTTCTGTCCGTATGGTGTCACAGACGCCATCTAGACATGTCAAGAAACTACTGAAACAGGTCCCTGGTTGGAGAGTAACAAACTGGTCCCGCTACTGGGTCAAGGTGACAGCCTATCTAACTCGACCAGAGCTAATTTTGTGTAGCTCTGGTTGGTTTGCCACACACCCTTATATGTATCTCCTACTCATGCTAAATTTTCTTTGCTTAATTCCTACGAGAAGTGAGTGAAACTCCTCGTGTCATCAATTGCAATCTTGTGACCTGTCCGTATGGTGTCACAGACGCCATCTAGACGTGTCACGGAACTACTGAAACAGGTCCCTGGTGCGTAAACAGACTATCGACCCATCTGCTGTCCAGGGTGTGGGACCGGCTGGTGGAAGCTGCGGGTGAGAGCCCTTGGACATACACTCTGCACAGCCTGAGGAAAGCAGCAGCTACTCAGGCATTCCAGTGAGTATTTTCTTGTGATGAGAGTGTGGTGGCAAGTGAGCCGTCAAGGCTCATCGCAGAGGAGAACTACCTCGACATTAGGTAAAGAATTCACCCCTGATCTCCATTCAGGGGTGAACAGCTGTTCTATGTTATTAGGTGAGGCGCTAAGCAGCTAGGGAACCAGCGAGGAAAACTTTGAGAACCAGCCAAGATCTACTGGAAAACTACTTTTAAATACACAGTTATAAAGTAAGCGACAACTATTTTGAAGGTTGGCGAAGACAAATATTTATCGATTCAATTTCTTTTTCATATTGAAATTAAAAACAAATTATCTGCCAGAATGCGGCCTGGAATGACAAGGCAGGGTTGGGGGTGTATGGAGTCAACACCCGGCCCTGTTTGGAGACAGGGCCGGGTATACTGGCTTCCTCGACATGCTGTTCACCAGCTTCCATGTGTCGAAGGCGGGGAAAGTACAGGTTGACATGCTCATAGACCGCCTGCGATTCACCACAAGCACCATCACAGAGGTATGTTGCTTTATCTCACCCCTGGTACAAGTTTAGCCATAGGAATGACATTAGCAAATTATGCGCAACAATAAACCAAATAAAGTGCAAATACTACACCCTGCTTGTGGTGGAGTGATGTGAGATAATGTCATAATCGACTGGCCAATCAGCGGCCAGGATTTCAGAGAGCAGACAAGACATCAACCTCTCCCTACCCAGAGAGCTCCAATTTCTTACTAGACTCTAGTACAGCCCGTTGTCGCCAGGGCCAGGGTGCACAGGCTCTCATACTGGGACTGTTTTGCGCTGCCATTTTAAGGTGGGAATTCCTACCTTCTTCCCAACATGCACCTGGAAAATGGCGGATCGCTGGTTCTAACCTCGTGTGTATTGCGATCCAGTAACCAGCAATATGATACAGCATCCCTCTTGTCAAACTGATGCTATAAATAGAACAGCCAACCCTGCAATTCCTCTCACTAAAGGTGGCTGGCCAGTCAGAGCCATGCTCTGTTAGACCTTCATGTACCGTAACCCGAAGGTGGCGTGGTGCGTGAACGGACTAATTTCTTACCTGATACCAAGGCCAGTGGTCCTATTTGCGTGTTTATAGTAACAAGGCTTGGGCAAAATTACCAAGCACATAAAAGTATTGGTAAATATCAACACAGGATTGGGTCTTAAGAAACAAAGCTGTCCTTATAAAGTGACTATGAACAATCAATAGGAGACGAGGTCATTCTAAGAACAGCCCAAACAATCTAGATGATCAACTTAAATCAACTAACGATGTTCTGTTAAATAACAGCTGTATTACTTGATGCTGATAAGATAACACTGATACAATGGATTAATGTTAGTAAGGCGGAATACAAGGGTGGCAACTAATTTAAGGGTGAAAAGAAGAAACTTAGATCTGAGAAAAGATATACATAGGTCACTGTAGATAGAAAATCTTTAAAAAAAGAGAGAAATAGTATGACCACATTAATACGAATTGTTGTTTGGTATTGTTTACTGTGTTTGTTTTAAAACGTTGAAGAAATTTAAGATTGTATCAGGCCCAAATCTGGAATGAATGATGTAAACAAAAGAAAAAGAAAAACTGATTGCAAAAAAAAAGGCTTGGACAAAATTTAAACCTGTATTTTTTTAATAATTTTTTTTAAAATTCAAGGTAGCAGCAGCAGCAGTAGAGGTCTCAGCCTCGGTCTCTCACAGCCTTAGGAAAGCAGCAGCTATTCAGGCATTCCAGGCGGGCATGCCTTAACTATCCATCCAGCGGTATGGTGGCTGATGATCCTACTTCTCAGACTCCCACTCTCGTTCTGTCTACCACTCTCTCATCAACTTTTAGAACGTGCTTGCATGCGCTAAATACATCATCTAGAGGTTAGAGGGGTCACATTGAACTTTCAGTGTGCTTCTTGAAAACTATCCCTTTGCTATCTGCATGCTTTTCACTGTGATAGTGAGAACAGAGCAGGGAGCCAGTGTCTCAGGGTCTTAGAGGCGTGCCCAGCTGACCATGACCAATCACTCAAGACTGAAATACCTCATGACCCACTGTTGCTTGATATGTTTTCATCCTAGACTTAGGCAGTTAGAGAAATGGCAAGTTGACTGGGTGCAAGTGGATTACAGAAAACGATCCATAGACTGGAACCCAAAGCTTTTAATTGTTATTCATTTATAATTGCACGCTCCTTCATCAATGATGAACATCCTATTTGCTCCTAGTCTTCTATGATGGCTCGGTGGCTTTTATTTTGTATTTTATTATCTTATCTAATTACAATAATTGACTCATTACTCCATGAGTCAATTATCTCATACTATTAATAATTCATATTGATAACTCCTTAGTAATTATTCATATTAATAAGGTCAATAACATTTTATCATCATGAAATTTTTTTATTTTTTTATTTCATCATTGTGTTCGATGAGGTTACATCGTTCTTCCGCACAATTGAGAGTGGACAACAAATGAACAAATAACAAAACAGAGAACAGGAAATGATAATACTACATATGAGGTTATCTGGTTGTAGTGACATTACCGGGTCTAGACTTAGTGTCTTCACAGCCTTTACAATGGTTAGAGTCCTCATATAAACATGTGAAAAAACAGAAATATTGTTATTGTACCCATTCCAATTCCATAAAATTATATTTGCCTCCTCTTACCCAACGCAAAAATAGTTTTCTTTTCAGTACGGTCAACAACGCAGATTTTTATGTGTCGGATGCACATCAGTGTGCATCAGGAGGTCTTGCTTCTATGGTGTTTTTTTTATATATATTTTTTTTTAGCAAAAACTTTATTCATTCATTTGACATCAAATTACATGGGACTTTCCCTCAATCAACATTTGTTCCTTATCGGAGTCAATGATTCAAATATCTGAGATATACTTTTCTCCATTAAAAACATAATATGAGTGCTTTGCTCCCTTTTTTTATTTTATGATGAAAACAAAAAATTAGAAATTAAAAACAAATAATCTTACCTAATGTCTGACTGATCATTTCTTATTGCCTTAGAGATTGCCACCCTTTTCAGTAGTTCAGGTATAAATTAATCTTTCATGTGACAGTCCATAATCTTTTCATGTCCGATACAGTCATTTCTAGCATCATAAATGAAAAAAACCTCAGGGTGCTGAAAAAATTCACAAAAAACCATGATTCACAACATCAAATATAGATCGCTTCAAAAACTATACACAGCATTGTTCATATATCTATCTCCAATTTTGTTGTATATTGAGGGGTACAGGGAATAATAGTCCGGGGTCCATTGAATAATAAGAAAGAAATTGATGAGTGTTTGGTCTGTGTCCTCATAGGCCATCGGGTTTGGAGTGTGCAGTAATATGAACAAGTGCTCCAAACGAGATGGTGAATGGGGACTTAGACCAAGCACAAAACTGTTTCTGATTTTATCTTAGCCTAGAAATATCTATCTGTTTATCATCCGCTGAGAATGAGTTACCATATTCGCAAGCCTGTTGAGAACAAGTTCCTAATGTTGAGCCTATGGACGTTTATTCCAGGCTAAGATAACCTAGGATCTTTTATAAAGACACTTTTCTGTACCTTGTTCAAGGGTTATCGTTTGATAATATTTAAGTTCGTTTGCTAAGATAATATCAGCCATCTTAAGGTCATCCACAAATGTTGAAAAATGGTGACCCACATCGTCCCTGGGTGTCTATGGCATATAGAAAAGGTTCTATATGTTGGATCCTAGATATTATCGTAAAACTGGATGAGTTTTAATCTTGGCCACCGTATGCCACGACTGGAGTTTGGCATAGTGACTTCATGAGGCGAAGCTGAGTGAAGTCCAGAGCCAAAACTCCAGGAGTGGCATGCGGTGGCCAAGACTAAAACTCATCAAGTTATGATTTTATCCTACCCCGTCTCCTGGACTTTGAAACATTACGTGATAACAATTCTGTATGCCACTAGTGGCATATAAAACTCTGTATGCCAGTCAGCATGGCATACGGAAACTCAATGTTAAGCCTATGGGATTTTGTATTAGGGGTAGGATAATATTCAATAGGGCCTTGGACACCGAGGCCCATATTGGGGTTGAACCTTGTTTTGACGATGCATTGAAGACTCTGTGCACATTTAGCTCACTAAATTCTCTTGTTTCTTATTCTAATTTACTTAACTCAAAATCCTTTGTAAACCAAAGTTTCCCCTTTTAGTTCAATGTTATGTCCTAAGTCTTTATCTTTAATAGGTAATATTACTAGAACGCCTCATTAGACGAAAAAACATATACCTAGCTCATTTGAAACATTTAGTTACTTTTGAAGAACTTACCCAAAACATAATGGGTTTTTTTCAAATGCAAAGAAGTTGAGTTGTCCAAATACTTCAGTATTGCCTCCAGTAGATTTGAAATTAGAAAATCTGAAAATAAAAAATGATAAAAGAGATCATTGCACGAAAACCACCATTTTATTCATATATACGTCATCGTGGAAGTGCATGTATTGGCTGAATATTGACTTGTTTTCATATATATGTATATATACGCCCAGGCCTTATATACGGACGCGTCTTGGCTGTATTTCACACCCAGCGTATATGAGAGGAAATATCCTCTCCCCCACCACCTCCCGCCCTATTGTGTTGGTAGAAGTACAGGTGTCCTCAGTAGGAAGCCCTCCCCCCGCCCCCCCCCCCACCTCCCCCCGCCCGCTCTCAGTGAAGCCCCTTCACTGGATGCTTATATGCCTACAGATGAGGTGTATACACACAGGGAATTGGACCACCTTGTATACGCAAAATACCAACTTACATACGCCGGGCGCATACATATGTAAAATAATAGAGGGAAACTATGTTCCGGTGAAAGGAAGTCAAAGTTACGAGGTAAGGCTTGGAAAAATTACTGCCCAAGGCCTTGGCCGCGGGCAGTAATTTTTCCAAGCCTTACCGAGTAATTTTGACTTCCTTTCACTGGTACTTGGTTTCCCTATTCCTATATACCTTCAAATGTGGTTTAATAACGATAATTAGCGTTATTTGCTCATCCACCATCAAACCTGAAGCCAGATCCAACCTTATCCAGTAACTCGACACTTTATGTTTACTCCCCACTGCGCTTTTCATATGAATTTTGTAAGAGGGGAATCTGATTGGTCTAAATGTCAACCTTGGGTAGTATACGGCAACCTTGGGTAGTATACGGCAGCCTTGGGTAGTATCCATAAGTTACTCCACCCCCCAGAAAGTGGTGTAAGCATAGAGTGTACAGCCATAGGTATATAGGAATGATGTATACTCCTCTGGCCACCAGACTGTAATGAACAGCCTGACCCATTTGGCAATCTTTTACCGTGACAAACTAACTACCACCTATCTATTTTATTTATTCTGTGGTATCATGAATGTACTACATGTAATTGCATCATTTCTATCACAGACGATTTCCTGCAATTATGGTTCTTACTCTCTTCTCTTTAGGTCTACCCCTCACGCAAGTAAGGCCCAGGACTTTACACAATGTTACACCTCCAGCATAACTCTTATTTCCATGCACTAGACCTAAAATTAAAAATCTTCATTATAACAACCTATCCAACTTCTTTTCTTTTCATAAGAGAGCTGAACTCCGTTTATTAATCCAGAAAAAAAGCAGGTACATAGTCAAAGTAGTAACTTGTCTATTCTGAACGAACATGTGAACAATCCATCGATGAACAATTGTATATCCAATAGACCACGCTTGCTCATTCCAACGATGAACAATAACTGGAAAAAGTAAAACATTCCAGAACCTTGCACCAGAGAAACAAATATAGGATGTTTGCACATAGTTTTTGCAATACCTTGAAAAACTCGGAAATAAATGCATAATAGATGCATAAAATGCAGCACCAAAAACAACTATCCATCGAGGCACAGGATGAACATTACAGGTCTACATAAAAGTTGGATGTACACAGAAGAAATTCATACTGTCTTCATAGTAGCTCTATTTTTTATTCTTTTCTTTTATTGTATCCATTAATTCCTTTGATGTCTCCATTATCTACCAAGGAATTTAGCTGTCAAATCAGGCAAATGACTACCTTAACTCAGTTGTAACGGTTGACCCCTTTATGCATCAACCATACGCCCTCCAGAGGTTACTAGTTTCCCTATCATCGCCCAGGGTAAATACAAGTTCCGCTCGCGACTGGGTTGGCACACCACGACCACATGAACCACAGTTCTCCCATTAATATTTGAAGAACCTTAATATAACTTCGGATCCATGAGTAGAAATAGCTGAAATTTCCATTTCTGACATCGGATTTCCCATTTGAAGATTTATAAAACCGATAAACTGCATTAATTTCGGGTTACGGTTCAAGGTTCATCACCATACAACGTCGGTAACAAGCGCACACCGGGACCTGTAAACAGACTGAATTCTGGGATACCTCAATAGGGTCTATTCCATGTCCATCTCACAAATGTCTATAGAGGCTTTTATGTCTTGACACACATGTCCTCGGCATCATCTTTTAGTCATCTTAAAATGGGATGGGTCTTGAGACATCAAGGAGTCATGGGAGTTATTTTAAAGTCAGCTGAATTTCGTAAGCACATTGATCCAGATACTCATGGATGATCACAATTAGTGGCGCCATCTCCAAGATACCACAGTCGGCCCCTTAGTGCCTACTTCATGAACTAACATTCATCTTATATACACAATATTGACTGGTTATGCTCCGAGAAGTTGACGCGCAGTGATATCCGAGCGTATGCGAGGATATTGCGGAGAGTCAACTCCGAGGAGTATACAACTGCTTTTATCTGAAACCAGTCTATATTATATTTATTATCCACCTTTTCCGGACAAGTGGCATGTTGATATCAGTTCGTCTTAGTTATGCACTATTTTTCCGTACACACTATTTTTCCGTATGCGCCACCCAGAGCATACAACATATCCGTATGCGCCGGGTATGTCCATACAAACTCCCTATGTGTTTTCTATGGACACTTTGTATTAGGTGGATAATAAATAGTGATATCTTTAACTGGAGCTTTTCCAGGTATTGTTTATTGAGCCTGGGCCATACCATCATATGGTCTGTGGTCACATAGACTTTGAGCTTGCTGCAAAAGGCTGTCCAATCACTATCTCAAAGCCTGCTCTTTCATAGTAATGCCCGGCGTCTACCTACTACAATATGGCTCCGATATGGTCTACGATGCACCTCCCGATAAAAGATCAAAATCGCGTTGGAAGGTCACCTAATATCGGGGCAGTTGACCACGTTTCTGCGATTAGACACCGATAAAAATCCCTTACAATGCGTGGTAGACTGGCATGTCTAGAAATATGTGTACGATTTTGCACCTTCCCGATATGTAGGTGGACGCCAGGCATTATACCTTATGTGAAAAATTTCAAGTATCTGGGAATAGTTCTAGATAGTAGTTTAGACTTGAGTAGGCACATAAAACTGGTTTCAAAAACGATAAGTCTAGGTATCCATAGTCTAGGTCTGTAGCGAGTAAAATCTAAACTTCAATAATAAGACCTAAAATGGAATACTGTGGATATCTATTTAAATCAGCTTACATAAAATACAATGATTACAAAATCGAGAACCAAGGTTGATAATGAAATATTGGCACGAAAAGGTAACGATTGTCAGATCCCTATGTTGATTGATAGGAGAATTGAGCATTTGTTAGTGATGATTTTTAAAATGTCAAAAAAATAGCACGTCAGGTGATGAAAGAGAAACTCGGAAAAGAAAAAAGAGAAAAGCTCCTTCTATCGGGTTGTATCATTATGAAAACAACCCCTACAACATGTACAAAAAGAAGAAAACAAAGAGACATTCAAAAAAGAGTTACGATTGTTCAGGAAAACTAAGGATGCCAAGCTGTGAATTTTTGTAAACTATACGAACACATTCTCATCATTTCCCCTTTCTTAACCACCAATTAAAGATGTAAATCCGAATGTTTTTCTACATTCCTCACTGGAAGAACTGTTAATTTAACAGAAGTAAATACATATTTTACATTAAAAAAAAATATTGGGAAAGGTGCAGAGTGCTAGTGTCTCAGTGTTCTAGAGAGGTGCCCAACTGACCACAACCAATCACTAGAAACCAAATTACCTCATTCAACCACTTGTTAAGTTCTGGTCTATACATTCCTATCATGGCCATGTAATATTGGTTTCTATGAGAAGAAAGTAATTATCTAAATTACCCCTAATTATTGAGGAACAAATTGACTGAATTGAACCAGTCGCCATTTTGGTTAGTAACCTCCTCCCTGATGTTTACAGTACGGCTGCCATGCTTTGAATGGCATATAATATCCCTATTATGGCTCAGCTCTGGTTCCCAGTCTGCCCAAATGGGGGCAGGTCACTCTACCAATGACACTCTGAGTTGTTCAGTGTCATGAGCGGCCTCCTGAAATGTGCGACAGACTGGAACGGGCGCTCAACTGGAACAGATTTGGTCTTCCACTATTGGCTGTTGGTACAACAGCCAATGAGAGCGCAGAGCTCACAGATGCCAAGCCTGTCATGTCAACCCCCTGCTAAGGGTATAAAACCAAGACTTATTCCTGTCAATAAACAGTTAGTCTCAGGTTCTGACTCAGAGTCAGACAGCTGGCTGACGGCTGTGACCTGAGTCTCAGGTTCTGACTCAGAGTAATGCCTAGTACTTCTGTGTTGAGTTCTGACTTTCTCTTCTTAAGGTCTACTCCTTACGCAAGTAGGGTCCAAGACTTTACAACGTGATAGGTTTGGATCCTTGAAAGGCAGTTGTTGAAATGGCTAGTGGACTGGGTGCAAGTGGGTTAAATAGACTGAATGTAACCCAAACCTTATAATTGCTATTTTTTCCCTAATTCCTCACTCATTCACAAATGATGAACATACCATTTGTTTCTAGTTCTGGTATGTGTATTTGCATCTTTGCAAACATGAAGAAAAGCCTTTGGAGAATCGCACATTACTGGTTTATACATGGGTTTTTCTTCAGGGCAAATTGTCTGGTATGCTTTTAAAGTTATTTTCAGGAATTTGTGCTTGAGATCCCTTTCCAAAATCAAGATGACATATGCTGGTAGAATCTCCTTTATTGACATTGAAGGAATTCAGATAACAATGATAGGATTATTGTGAATTATTTTATTGTTGAAAACAAATTAAAGAACAAAGAGCAACGATACTTACATATCTAGTTGTATCTTTCTCATACATCATGAAATACATATATTCAAACGGAGGTTTGAGTGAGTTCGATACACTAGATATATACATATGAGTCAGATAATCAGGGGCAATCCATAAAGTACATACGCACTGAGGGGGTGAAGGTGGGAGTAGGGGGGAGTGGTTACAAAATTTTGGAAATTTTGCGTATGCTCTCTCTTTGTTCTATTGCGTACTTATTTATCCTACCTCGTCTATGCTTTTGTATTACTAAAAGATAAATATTGAGTCAATGACCAACAGAACTTTTTTTCATAGTAGCTGACATCCTGCTCTCTGATTGGTCAATATTGTTATTACTCTAGTGGCATAAAAAACACTTTATGTCACGGCCTGCCACATAAAATTTCCCTATGTTCAGTCTATAGCGGTTTTTTATTAGGGGTAGGATAAACGATTGGGAGGGCGGGGGGGGGGGGGCAAAATTTAGAAATTCTGCGTACGTACTTTATGGATGTACCCTCACAAAAAAAGGAATTTTCATATCTTAGCTAATTTCTTAACTTAAACTGAACTGCATCCTAATGTAAGGGCTAAACACACTTAAAGATGACAAATCCAAGAAGACACCAAAAAGTTGGCAACATCACCTCAAAATGACTCCAACATGATGACACGCAAAGAAAGCCAAAGTGGAACGGATGGACATGTGAGCATCAAATTCACAGAGTCTACTGAAAGTGTACATTCCTATGCAAGTGTGCGACTGTGCGACAATGTGAATGCCACGGAATCATAATGTTTCGTGACATGTCTAGATGGCGTCTAGGTAACAATGGCACTTGAAGTGTCGCTGTCGAGGTAGAGGTGCCGCTCGCTATTGGGTATTGGTAGCGGTTTCGCTGCCGCTTTGATTCAAAGTGCCGCTCGCTGTTGCGGCCTCTCGCTTTGAAATGCGACATACCCCTGGCGAGACTTCACTCAACTTTTGAAACAGCTCCCAGGTTGAGATCGTTTTAGCTGAGATTCACTGGGGTTAGTTGAGACCGCCACTAAATATTCTTTCTACCATTGATCTCACAAAGGTCTCCCAATCTCTCACAGGGCTGGGAGCTGTTTCAAAACGTGGGTTTAGTCTATGGTTTTGAAACAGCTCCCTGTTTCACTGGTTTCGTGACATGTCTAGATGGCGTCTAGATGGTGTGTCCAGTTTCATAAGAACTAGACATTAGACTTCGTTTTGTCCGTTCTTGCTTGCACTGTTGGTGCCACTTTTCATGTCTGTCTAACAGTTTTGTCACGAAACTAGTGAAACAGGTCCATGATGTGTAGATTTGTCTAATTCTTATGTTTGGGTCTGTCTTTTCCTAAGAGCAGCTACTAGTGTTGTCACGAAACTAGACAACCCCAATGTCTGTATGGTGTCACAGACATGTCACGAAACTAGTGAAACAGGTCCCTGATCCACTACAGTGGTTGTTGAGATCCATTAAAGTGAATGTCATGTGATTGGATGTTGCGATTGACATGAGAATGCTATGTGAATGCCAGATCCACTACAGAGAATACCAAGCGATTATAATGCGACTGAATTTGTGCTTCTGGAATGCAATTAAAAATTTTGCTCCTCTTGTGGGAAATAAAAGAACTAAAAATGATTGTCCTACTCCTAGCAGTATTATGAAAAAAGTGATGCAACTACATGCGACTGTGTGTGACTATGCGGAAATATTAAAAGGTTTTAATATCACTGCACGAAAACCACCGTTTTATTTATATATACGCCATCACGGAAGTGCATGTATTGGCTGAATATTGACTTGTTTTCATATATATATGCCCATGCCTTATATACGACAGACGCGTCTTGGCTGTATTTCACACCCGGCGTATATGAGAGGAAATATCCTCTGCCCCCGCCACCTCCCGCCCTTTGTGTTGGTAGAAGTACAGGTGTCCTCAGGAGGAAGCCCTCCCCTCGACCCCCCCACCCCCCCACCCCCCCACCCCCCGACACCTCCCCCCCCCCCTCCCCCCGCCACCTCCCCCCGCCACCTCCCAGTGAAGCCCTCTTCACTAGACGCTTATATATACGCCGACAGATGAGGTGTATATACACGGGGACTAGGACGACCTTGTAGACGCAAAATACCTACTTATATACGCCGGGCGCATTCATATGTAAAAGGATGGTTTTTGTGCAGTGTATCAGTTGCATGCCTGTCACACGGCAATGTACATGTGACATGAAACTCCCAGGCGACCACCATAGGACCGTTTGAGCCACTGAAGCAAATTTTCATGTGAATTCCCATGCGATCGTGCGACCTCCCTGAAGCGCCAGTGACCTGTTTTATTAGTTTTGTGACATATCTAAATTTTGTCTAGATGGTGTGTCCAGTTTCATAAGAACTAGACATTAGACTTCGTTTTGTCCGTTCTTGCTTGCACTGTTGGTGCCGCTTTTCATGTCTGTCTAACACTTTTGTCACGAAACTAGTGAAACAGGTCTAATTCTTTTGTTTGGGGTCTGTCTTTTCCTGAGGGCAGCTACTTGTGATGTCACGAAACTAGACAACCCCAATGTCTGTTTGGTGTCACAGACATGTCACAAAACTAGTGAAACAGGTCCCTGATCCACTAAGGCGACCAAGCGAATGCGTCTGTGATCCATGCGACTGTGCGAATCCCATGCGATGATATTCAATATATTCAATATTCTGCGAACGTCTGCAAACCCAAATTCGCATGGGAAATCGCGTAAAGCGCCAGATCCACTAAGGCGACCAAGCGAATGCATCTGCGATCCATGCGACTGTGCTAATCCAATACGATAATATTCAATATATTAGATATTGTCGCAAGGCGTTTGCATATCCATGCGAACGTCTGCGAACGTCTGCGAACCCAAATTCGCATGGAAAATCGCCTTAGTGGATCTGGCACTTTAGTGGACATGGCGCTTGAGAACGTTTGCGACCGCCAATTCACAAGAAATTCGCCTCAGAGGATTTGGTGCTACATACCCTTACTGAGTCTAAACCAACTACCTTAAAGCTGATATCAACGAAAACCCTTGAAAGACTAAGTGACAATTAGTTAAGCCAATTAAGTAGGTTATTAACACAAAGTAGCCACAACTTAAGTGATATTGTAGCACCTAAGAACACCTAAAAACCTCAAACCAGAAAAAAACGAATGCAAGTCAACACATGAAAACATCATAATAAAAGAAAAAAAGATCAAGGTAAAAAAACACCTACAACAGAAAAACATATTTCTATAGAACTGGATCGAGAATCATACAAATTAACAATACTCTATGAATTTGTCTGCACAGTCATCATCATAGAGGCAAAGCACATCCCAACCATTGGGATTTTGTTTATGATTGGAGTGCAGTCCAGGGAGCTGTTTCAAAAGTCGGGTGGGTGCTAAACGAGAGTACTCACCACCAAAGCGAGAACTAACAATGGCACTTGAACCGTCGCTGTCGAGGTGGAGGTGCTGCTCGCTATTGGGTATTGGTAGCGGTTTTGCTGCCGCTTTGATTCAAAGTCCCGCTCACTGTTGCGGCCTCTTGCTTTGAAATGCAACGTGCCACTGGCGAGACTTCACTCAACTTTTGAAACAGCTCCCTGAATTGATCTCACCCCTTTCAATGAGATTGAATAGGTAAAGTTTTAGACAAGCACAATTCCACAACAACCCGTGGTTGGTTTCGGTGCACCCCTCTCATAAGATCTCACACTCTCTAAGTCGTATTCTGTACTCTCACTACGTTCTATGGGCAAAGAATTCTTAACGAACTATGCTTAGAGCCTTGAGAATCCACTGGCCTGCCTCCCGTGCTAAAGACGTACATCAATGCAACCAAAGATTCCCATAATCTAAATGATGCCACCTAGCAGGAATACTGTGTGTCAGTGGATTCTCAAGGCTCTATGCCTAGTTCGTTAAGAATCCTTCTCCCTTAGAGCGCAGTGAGAACCTTGTACAGATTACTACTTAGAGAGTGTGAGATCTTATGAGAGGGAAGCACCCTGATGGCCTTCATCAATTAAACAGTATCACATTGTCACATCACACTTATGATGTCAGCCTGGTATTATTTGACAGCCCAGCTTGCAAATGTGTGTTTCTCATACATCTAACCTGAGTTGGTTTTCCTATTTATGTACATTAACGAGTATAGAGAGTATTTTTCTATACTCGTTGTGTACAGTTGTGCATTTTGTTGGCTCCGTAATCTCATGAGTCAAACAAACTCAAACAAGTGGCATATATAAATTTTATCCTACACCATTTCCACGATTTTTGAATATTAGAAAGTAGTGACATAAACAACGCACTACGTCACACCTGTGACATAAACAAATCCCATGTTAAGCCTATGGTGATTTTTATTAGGGGTAGGATAAAAGCGGTTGTATGCTCCCAGGAGTTGATGCGTAGTAATATCGAGTGCATTTGAGGATATCAAACAGAGGAGCATACAACCGCATTTATCCGAAACCAGTCTATATTGTATTTATCATACACCTTTTCCTGAGAAGTGGGATACTGATAGAAGTTCAATTCAGTACGCTCTACATTTTCATATGTATATGCACTATTTTTCTGTATACGCCGGCTTTTGCAACTCGGGGTGTAAAACATATCCGTATGCTCTAGATATGTAGATATATGCCGCCCACATGGTTTGTATCGACACTATGTATTAGGTTGATAACAAAAAAGTATATCCCAATAAATCTATGGTATTGAGTTCTAGATTATTCTAGTGTATAACAGGGCTAAACGAAACATCAGGTATGACCTACATTGAATTGTTCCATGATGCACTTCAATCAAGGATGACCACAAGAATGACATGGATGAGCACTTGTTAACCATCATAAGCCGTAAATCCACTAAGGCGACAGAATTTTCAAGCGACTGCGTCTGCGATCCATGCGACTGTGCGATTGTTGCGAATGCCGTGCGAACACGAGATCCACTACTGCGACAGTACAGATCCACTAAGGCGAATGTCAGGTGACAGGTATGTGCGGTCACATGATCAACAAGTTTCCACCTTACGGATTATATGAGAACTACAAGCGATCACACTGTGCCTAGCGGTTATATTGCTAACTTATGCGAATACATGCGACTGTGCGAACCACATGCGATAATATCTAAAAATTTTGATATTGTCGCAAGGCATTCGCATGTCCATGCGAATTCGCATGAGCCATGCCATCATCATGCAAATTCCATGCGATGGTGTGATCCACTAAAGCGATTTTTCATGCGAATTTCATGCAACTGAGCGATGGTCTGCGATGGTGTGCGAACGTCTGCGAACGCCAATTCGCATGAAAAATCGCCTTAGTGGATTTACGGCTATAGAATGCTAAAAAGAGCTAAACTAAAGAACTACAAGAAAAACACTGGCACTGACATACTTCCCGATGGCTACGATTTGTAATGGCCAAATAGTAGCCTATCGGGAGATCCCAGAATCGTAGACCTGTGTTGTGTTCCAATCTGTGAATCATACTCGATAACCACAATATCTTCTCGATAGGCTACAAAACCCTATGACAGGCTATGAAAAATCCAACATTTTTTCGGGACCTCTACGATTATTGTTATCAATCCCAGCCTATTGTGAGGTGTCGGAGATGGAATCGCAGAAACCTGTTCCACTGCCAGAAATTTTGATGACCTCACGATAGAATCAATATGGTGTCGGGAAGTCAATCCTAAGGCTAAAGCCGGGCCCCCACCTACCAGGATGATCTACGACATACTTCTTTATAGCTACGATTTGAAATGCCCAAATCGCGACCTATCGGGAGGTCCCCGATAGTTTAAAATCGTGGACATGGTTTGAAGTAGTGGAGCGCAGAAGCGCCTCTGGAGGACCAAAAATATAAACTATGGTCACGATTCAACCTGTCTATTAATTCAGATCTCAGGCTGAGTTTTAATATTGAAATATCTTATAATTCTGGAAATATTTAATAAATCTCGATAATCTTTTAAAGGTATTTACGACATATTATAATGCTATATTTCAGATAATGATACCATCAAATTAAAGAAATATAACTGTGATAGAATCATGATTCTGATATAATATCATATTTACAGCAATTATACATCTATATGCACCCTACCTGATTTCAGAATTCCATAATTTTCTGCCAATTATTTCACCCGCAAGAGATATTTTCCTGTTAAATCACCTCCAATAGGCCACAACAGGCTACAAAAAATCCAACATGATGGATTTTATCGGGACCTCTACGATTGGTGTTTTCAATTGCAGCCCATCGTGAAGTATCGCAGAAACCTGTTCCACCTACCACGATTTTGGCTGACCTCACGATAGAATCTCAATGGTGTCGGGAAGGCCGTTGTAAGGCCAATTGGCACCAGAATCGTGGTAGGTGGGGGCCCGGCTTTATAGGGACCAGAATCGGCGTTGGTGGGGGCAGGGCTTTAGTACTGAAATCTGGTCCACGCTACTGTTTCTGTCATAGATAAAGGATACCACTTTAAAACAAGCACTAATAATTTCAGGTAAATCAGGGGCACCATGATGTTTCATATACAAATCAATTCAATGATAACCTGCTATTCCGGAACATAAACGTTTGAATATAGTGAAATGATGTTATTTGCAAGACAAACAATATATGCATTTACATATACCTTGATCTTAGGTCTCAAGGGCATGTTCAAGGAAATTCATGTTAAGAAAGTATATCTCTATGCATTGAGATGTAAGTGTCTTCTTGTCTGGCAGTGTATATTTGCAGGCAACGTTGTAGTGCATCTTCCACTTTCTAAAGCCATGATTCCGTAAAATCATGATCAAGTTAAAAACCTTTGTTGTAGATCCACGAGGGCGATGAATTTCAAATCCCATTTGTTTAATATTCCGTAATGTGCCAGTGGCTGCCATATTTGGCAATGCTGACCATTCTGACCACTCAATATCCATTTTAAAGTAATCAATGGTTAGCTGGAATAGAAAGAGCATATGTATTTGATTAGAAAAGATATATCAATATTCTTGTGACTAACTATATCCGAACAGTGAGGTTGCAATGGGTAAACAAGTGCAGCGGTTACCCTCTAGTCGCTGAAAGTGTATTACCACTCTCCGCGATCGTCAGTTGACCAGAGGTTCCGAGACTAGTCGCTACCCTGTACTTACCGTGCCAATACAGGTGGGTTCGGCTTTACCCACTGGAAAAGGGAGGGAGATACAAGATCTACCAACTACCGCTTAACCGCGAATAGAAAACCAGACTCCGGATTATTTGAGCTCACCGTTCTTTATTTATGGAAAGTATACACAATCCGTTGGTGCTGCGGGGCACCAACTAGCGCGGGAAGAGATACTGGTCTCTTCAACGTTGAAAGGTGTTTCAACACAACCTAACCAACTCGTGAGGCTCCAGACGTTCACTCCGTAAAGAGGCACCGTGAGAAGTCCTGTCAACCTGCTGTGGACTCGACCTTATATAGTGGCCGAGTTACGTAATGCGGGTGAACCCGCAGCATTTGCATACTATGGGTCTGCCGGCCATACCGCACAACAGGGATCGGCACTCGCGCCACCTAGTTCTAGAGTGAAACAACGCTGCTCGACTGCCCTGACCCCTACATTACCCCTCCCAGCTTTTACGAGGGGGGACTGGCAACCATTGTGTTGCTGAGAGGACATCCCGAAAAAGTTTAACAACTAAGTCGAGCAGTTCTGAATAAGTGTCTAACCATTCAACGTTCACAAAGAATCTTTTTACTGATACCGATATATGATAAAGTTGAGATGGGAAAGTAAAAATTACACATTTCAAATGCTGAAAAAGGAAGACATAAGGGTGATACGGTATATAAAACGGAGTAGCCTCTCTACCACCTTGGTAATAAATATAAACGTAACAATATCACCTGTCTCGCCGATGTCGTTGGCTTCTCCCTGGTTTCCTTGAGTATCGGGCGGAGAGGACTCACCGGCTCGGACCTACAAGGGGTCAGCCCTCACCCGTGAGCACTCCGCCTCCCACTGTCGAGCCTGGCAGACCCGTCAGCGTGGGGACCTACTCGATCCAGCCCCCTGCTTCCGGGCGCCAGGCTTCCGACTGTCTTCCTAGCACAGCTCCAGCGTAGTTAGGGGGAGCAATTCCGCGAACCCCCCCACCTTGACAACATCAGAACGGCCCGTCCCGCGGGTAGATCTTCTGATGAAGTTGAAGAGAAGTAATGTGTATAAAGGAGAAAGAAAAAGATAGAACGTTCCTTTTCTCTCCATGAAGGAGTTCCCATCTCCGTAAAAATTGGTATCAGCGTCCTTATAGCGTGGCGCGCTATATCCATTTCTTGGATAGGAGTTGCAGGAACCACTGAAGGCCCCAACCCCTATCCACATGGTGATTCACACTTCCCTCACTGGCAAAAGGCCAAGCGAGTCCAGCGTGAATTACCCCACAGGGAACCGAAACCACTTGCCGAAGCCGGGTCTCAGCCCCCATATCTTTTCTTCGCTTTCCGCGGTGTTAAACCGGAGTCTAACCCACGAAAAGCACCCCAGGCCGGAGTGTTTCGCAATGGGGCCCTACAATGGGGCTACCATCGAGAGACCCTTCAGCCTTCTGAAACTCAAGTTGTGCAGCGAAAATTCACCACAGGGGTGATTCTCCACGGCCCAACCCGAGATCGCTTTTCTATTTTGATCCACCTGTACTACCCCTCCCAGCAACCACGGGGGCCGCTGATCGAGGCACCACTTATATGGGGGACCAAACCAGTCACCCTCTCCACCCGAAACTGAATTCAGGTGTGGGTGATCCCCAGGTAAGAACTGCTTGAGTTAATATCTGAGGAGCCGGCGGACGGACAGACACAGACAACTAAGGTTGAATATGTCGATCCATCCTCAGTGGCAGGAGTTGTCCTGCCTCTCTCCATCCTACAGTGATACCGGGGAACCTCCGTGGGTTCTCTAGATTCAGCGTAGGATGGACCGATGCTGCCTAACTACAGGCCCTTCAGCCAGCTGGCCTCTCGCCGGAACAACCGGGTTGTTCCTCGGCGGGGTCTTCAGCTGGAGGGGCAACTGTAGTCGACGGGGTAGCGTGCCTCGTCTCGGCAGCCTGCTGACCAACATTTGGTGGGGGACTAAGAGGGTCTGTGACCAGGAACCTAGCCATCACCGCATTCAGGTCAGCCGTACTGATGTCGTCAGTGATTCCAGGAGAATCCCACGTTACCGATAGTTTTGCAGCCATGTTTTCCAATGGCACTTGCAAGAGGCTAGACATGCGCTGATGAGCGATGACGCACTCATACTCCACCACCCGCATCTGTGCTATCCTAAACTTGTTAGCATTGATAATCGACTGTTTATCAACGCGTTGCAAGTAGGTCTGAGTATGATACGGGCGCCAATCTGTCTTAGCTACAGTAGCCAGTGTCAGACGTTGATCGCCGGAGTACACATCAATCTCTTCCCCGTGTTTACCAGGCCTAATCTCTTCCGTGGGCGGAGGTTTAGGCTGGGTCACTACCTTTGGGGCAGGGCGCTGTGGTGGGGGCAGAGAAGGGTACTCCTCTTCCTCACCACCAACCGCGCCACTTTCCTTGCTAGGTTTGGGGACTTTTGTCTTTTCCTTTGGGCGAGCACCAGCAGTGCTAGTCGACGCCGAAGCGTCAGACGAGACCGCTGTCTCTGCAGAACCCTTAGAGGATTTCTCCTCTTTGGGTGCAATCGACCCTTTCCGGCCAGGCTTTTCCTTCGCTGGGCCCGTCTTTGAGGAATTCAGAACATCCCCCAAAGTTACAGAGCTCGGCGTCTGGCTTCGCGCTGACCGGCTCGACCTTGAGTCGTCGTCTGAGTCACTACTGGACGAGCTCTTAGTCTTCTTCGCAGCAGGCTTACGGTTCGAGGAGTCTACACTCCGGTCCCGTTTCGCGCTGCTGCCACGCGCGGTGTCGCGCAAGTGCTTCATGCGTTCCATATCTGCCGAGCTTATCCGCAGAGTCGTGCCGAAGCTACGATTCTGTTTCCAAGACACTGTGTATTTCCCGTCAATAGCCTTGCGCTTAGGTGCGACACCCTGAGCTTGGGCTTCGGAAACTAACCCTACGAACTTATTGAAAAGCCGCATGGTTCTTTCCCTACCCCGAACAGCACCGATCCCGTGTTCGTCCAACATGTGACGAATCATCCATGATCGGCGCGACGAACCCGAGTCAGCTGAGCACCTGCCCGCGTTGCAACGGTACCAGGGAAACTCAGCCAAGTGCATCTCTATGAGATGTCGCGCGTACAACCTTTTCGTGGCATAGGCAGGCGATGTTTTCACATCCCCGCCCTGGCAACACAAAAAGACACAGTGCCCGCCGGCAGTAAACTGCCGCAACGCAAAGTTCAACTTTTCCTTCTGGAGGATGTTGTACTTCTGGTTGGAGGCACTCTTGACTCCTTCCACACGGGTGATATACCACGTGTTTGCGGAGCCCTCGTCCTGAAGCCACTCCTCGTCGTCAGACACGCCATCCTCACCTACCGGTTCCAGTAGCCAATGGCGGTCTTTGACGCGGAGGTCCTCTAGACACTTTGCTTTACGCCCAACCAGACAGCTAGGTAGCTTGCGGGCCACCTTGCGCTTCTGGGCGCGCTTAGCACCGGGAATGAAATCACCGGCTTCACTATCGGCGTCGGAAACGCGGGCAAGACGCTTTGCATCGTCAAGATCCATGATCTCGCCCCAGTCTCCGGCCCGACCACAATTGTCCATCACAGCGGAATCAGATGGTTCATCTGAATCTTGTGATGCACTCTCGTGCGGCTGTCCAGCTGACGTAGACATGGGTTTCTCCGAGCCCAAAGACCCGGCCCCCTTCGCCTCCTTGCTACCGCTAGGTTTAGGATCCGAAGACCCCTTGCCTTTAGCAACAAGCTTACCAGCACTGGACTTACCCACTCCTTTACCTTATCCTCCCTTGCGGGAGGAGCTGGAGTCAGAACGCTCATCGCAGGCCACTTTGTCCGCTGCAGCTTTGGGCCACGTGGGTTTTGCGTCTCCCCCTGCGAGTAGAGGAGCTACTTTCAGGCTTTTCAGCCCGTTTATCCTCCACGGAGGTAGGTTTCGCCGACTTTTCAGCCGGTTTCTCCTTCTCCGTGGCACGCCCTTCAGCGGCCTCTGCTGCTTCCGAGGAAGTAGCCGGCTCCACTGACTCCGTGGAGGTACCAGGGGTTTTGTCAACCTCCAACACTCTCCGGGCCCTGACTAGCAACCCATCGATCCACTAATCCTTTCATAGCCATAGCGCGTATGTCAGGATCAGTGATGTTCTTCAATTCCCAAGTCCACTGGTCCCACGGACTGGTTGGACTACTCCCGGGAGCACGAGGATCCGGCTTGTTGATTCGCCTCCCGGGACCACGGCCAACGGGAGTTAACATAGCTCGCGGAGCATCTCCTTTCTTACCCGTTGCTTTTGCCGGTGTAAACATCGGTTTAGGCAAACGGGAAGCCTTGGGCTTAGCAGGAACAGTCGAAACTGGCTTCTGCCCGTACCCAGAGCTCTTCACATGGGAAAGGTCTAGTTTCCCGCGTTTCACGGAAGCAACTCGCCCAGAGCTTTCAGTCGAAACTGATGTCTTAGGTGAGCCAGGACCTGCCTCTGCCACCGAAGTGGAAGGGTCGGACTCTCCGCGCTGTGTAGACTGGGTGTCGTCCGGACCGGAATCCAGAGCACCCGAGTCACCACTGTGGCAATCCCCGAGGGAATCACCACTGCCCAGGCCGACAGACGTCTTCTGAGCTCGCAAGGCCCTGCGGGACCACCTCTTCCTCCGCGGGAAGGGCGGCCTCCTCTCCGCGTTGTTCAGCCAGGCTGAACACAGCGACACACTCCAGGGGCGTCACGGGGACGCCACTTGGCCAGAGTGATCTGATCTCCGAGAACAAGGCCTTATATACGGCCAGTTGACCCCAATTAAAAGAGGTCATGTCCTCGACCAATGAGAGGTGTTGAGACGTTCAACACCGAGCGACTCCATGCCCCCTCGACCGCGAAGTGATCAAAGACGCCGTTATGCGTCACTTGATTTGTTCCTTCACACTCTCCCAGCGGGTACAGACACCGGCCACGCTTCACTGTGCCAAGCCGAGTCTATGCCCGTGGGGGTTTCCATTCTGACCACCATTACGTGACTCAAGAAGGTATAAGTTGATGATCGAGAAATTAAAAACCATCAAATTAGAACGTTATGGCAAATAACGCAGCCTCTGGAGGGCCCTCTACGGGGAATCCCTTCGAGCAACGTCGGGACTGCTGCCATAAGTCCGTCTTTTATCAGGTTTCAACCGTCATCTCGTTCAATCAACCAACCCTAGGACTCGCAGGTTTGGTCAGCGTTTTCTTCTCGTTGTGTACTTTTCAACAACAATTCCGCACCACTACTCTTTGTAGTTGACCGCAGCTTGAATTGTTTTCCAATTCTCTTTTCATTTTTACTGATCTTCCATGTTTCGTGTACATAGAACGATCAGTAGGGCCTTTGTAGTCCTCCGCTTCAGGCTTCAAATCCTCCCAGTCTTCCTCTCTCGAGTCAGACGGGGGTATCTTTACCTTACACGGACGACCCGGCTTCCGCCGTGTTGGCGGAGGGCCCTTGCAACTCTTACCGGCTTTGACCCGGGACTTCCCTGCCCTGCGAGCGGGCTTCGCTGAAAGCGGTACCTGCTGGGGCGGGGACTCCGTGTTATCAGAGCCAGCTCTATTGCGCGTACAGTGCCATGCTCTCAATCGAGCAACATGCGACTTATAGCGCTTCCATGTCCATTCGTCTTCGATGACAACTGTCATTTCTGACAGCACTTCAACTATGACAAATGGATCATCCCAGTTTGGGGCGAGTTTTACGTTCACCAATGGTGTGTGATATCGTATCACTCGGTCTCCAACCTGGAACTTTTTGGCTTTAGTCGGATATCATGTCCCGACCTCTGCCACTCCGCGGCTTTCTCTAGGCCTCGCCTTGCTTGGTAGTAAGCCTCCACAAAGCGTTCCCGAAGTTTTTCCACGAAACCTATAGGGCAGGGTATCTCAGCGGATACTCCGGGCACCCCATAGACAATGTCTGCGGGCATCACAATCTCTTCTCCGAAGACAAGCAGATTAGGTGAACACCCCGTACTAGAATGAATAGTGCCATGGTAAGCGTGCGCTATAAATGGTGCTAGCTCATCCCAGTTACTGCGGCTCTCATTGACCATAGTGCGCAAGCACTGTATCACCGTTCTGTTGAACCGCTCCACCATCCCATCTGATTGAGGACGGTACGGATTGGTGCGTGTTTTCTTTATCTCTAGTATTCTACACATTTCCTGCCAGATTTGAGATTCAAATTCTCTCCCCTGGTCGGAATGTAAAATACTCGGAGCTCCGAAACATTTTAATCTACCGGGACATTTCCGGATCACTCTGTTGAGCTTCTCGGATCTGTTCCAGTGTCCACTGATAAAACGCGGGATGAGGATTACCCATCTGGTGCAACGCAGCCAAGATAGCATCATGTTCCCCACAGTCTACACAGTCGGGTCGTCCACACTTACGCAACGGTCTCCTGGAGAGACTATCCGCGTTGATGTGTGATTTACCGGGTCTGTGCTCTATCTGGCAGTTCTTGAGTCCGAATTCGGATAAAGCTGCCAGCCATCTTCCGATCATTCCTTTGGCATCTTTAAAGTTAAAGAGCCATTTCAACGAGGAATGATCCGTACGTAAGGTGAAATCTCCACCTCCGAGGAAGTGTCGATATTTCCTTACGTATACTACTACAGCGAGGAGTTCTCTCTTTGTAGTACAGTAGTTCCGCTGTGCCTGATTCAAGCTATTGCTTGCAAAAGTGATGGGAACCTCTACTCTGTTCTGTATCTGTGACAGTGCCGCTCCAATACTGTCATTGCTCGCGTCAGTATTAAGGATGAACCGACCCTGAGGCAATGGATAATGGAGGACCGGAGTCTCTTCAAACTTTCTTTTTAGTCCCGAAAAAGCTTCCTCAGCCACGGAATTCCATAGAATATCCTTAGACTTTCCGGCTTTATCTTGGACTACATACTGTTGCAAAGCATGGGCAGTTTCGGAAAAACCCGGGATAAAGTCACGATAATATGAACGGAATCCAAGGAAAGATCTTACTTCTTTTATATTCCAGGGTCGAGGCCATTTGGCCACTACATCCAACTTAGATGGGTCAGCGCGGATACCATCACCCGCAACTATCCTACCCAAGTACTCCACTGAGCGTTTGAACAGTTTACACTTCTGAGGTTTGAGTTTCAAGCCGTAAGACTCTATACGTTTAAAGACCTCCGCTAGGTTATTTAGACATTGTTCCACGGTTTTCCCGAAAACAATTATGTCGTCTAAATAAACCAAACATTTCTTCCACTGCAATCCTTTCAGCATCTGATCCATCATGGATTCAAACATTGCTGGGGCATTGCAGAGGCCAAAGGGCATTACTGTAAATTCATACAGCCCTTCGTGGGTAGTGAAGGCAGTTTTCGGCTGATCCTCACTGGCCATCTTTACCTGCCAATATCCGGACTGGAGATCCAAGGTACAAAACCATTGGTTCCCTCCCAGAGAGTCGAGACTCTCATCGATCCGTGGTATTGGATAGGCATTCTTCCGGGTGATACCGTTCAATTTTCTGTAGTCAATACAGAACCGGCAAGTACCATCCTTCTTAGTAACCATCACCACAGGGCTGGCCCAAGGGCTTTCACTGGGTATGATCACTTCTTGATCCTCTTCCAAAGCTTCCCGCTTTATGGGCGGTAGTCTCCGGTAGGGTAGTCTAAATGGAACGTTTCCCTCTGTATCAATGTGGTGCTCTGCATGATCAGTTCTACCCAATGGGTCTCCTGGCTGCGCAAAGATCTTATTCCACCTTCCTAGCATACCCCTTAATTCCCGTTGCTCCGCACCTGTTAGGGCGTCTGCAGCAGTAATCAGAGTTTCTAGGGTCTCGTGCAGAACTGCAAACCCAGGATCTTTTTCCGAGTTCGTGTTCACGCACCCAATCTTCACCTCCCTCGGGTCGTTGTCGATAGGCGAAATACCTAGAGGACGGACCTCCACTGTATCTACGGAGTTAGCCAATATTACTCGGCCAACAACGTTGCCTTTCTTCAACACTATCCTCCCCATGGTATGATTACTCACGGGTATGGATCCGATCCGAGTTCCACCCATAAGGGTGTCCCAAGCCTGTAATCCTTTGTCTGGGAACAACATCGGATCAGGCTCAAACATAGCATCTGCCAACGGCAAGTCACCTTCCCCAGCTATTAGCACATTTACCATCTGCTGAGGGGCGATGCTTACATCCTGCCTGACAGAGACCACTGAAGAAATCCGTCTACAGGAACATTCTACTTCCAGCTGTTCCGGGTGTTTAATCCGAAGCAGGCCTTGCTGAAGGTCCAATGTCACTCCATACAACGCTCGGAAGTCTATTCCAATTATTCCATTCTCTTCGATATCACTGAGTATGGGACTCCACACTAATTCAGTGTTACCTACTGAGATTGGAATAATCACTTTGCCGTAGCACTTCAACGGAGTACCAGTAGCAGCCCTTGCACTTGCTTCCGAAACTTTACATTCTGGATCAAATTCAAAAGTCTTATATAGATTGTGATTCAACACAGAGCGACTTGCTCCAGTATCAACCAACAAATCTACTTTCAACCCCTGAATTCTCACAGGTACATACCATCGTCTCCCTCCTAGAGGAGAAGGCTGCTGAATGAACTGGGGAATACCATCGAGGGTGCCGAGGTCCCATCCACGCTGGCGTAACCATTGTAAACAGGGATGCTTCAGAGATAGATAGCGAGAACAAATTGTAGCAATCTGACTCAAAATCTCTTCCTCTCTGGTCCGAGCAAGATTCACTTTACTCGCTGGTTCTCCGGTTTGTGTACTCAGGCGTACAGTTGCTGGGGCTACTGTTCCGCCACTTCCCGTAGCCCTTTCTAGTTTACCGGATCCTCATGAGGGGAAGGCAAAGCTAGGGGACTGTCTGTGGTTTCTACAGCAGCCAACTTCTGGGGACATTCCAGAGAAATGTGCCCAGTCTTTCTGCACTGCCAACAACGTCGAGTATCTAATTGGTTTTTCTCCAATTGCGATAACCTTTCGTTGATCTGCAGCAACAACTCCGTTACAGTAGGTGATTCCTTGGAATCCTTACCCACGGCCTGTTCTGTCATCTGAGGATTCCCATTCCTGGTTCTCCCTGGATTCAACCGGCCATGGCCCCTACCGCGGAAACCACGGCGTCCGAGTACCATTGACCGCACTGCGGAGAGTACATCCTCCATTTCGGGGTCGCTGGTTTCTTCGGCCGTCAACTCATCCTGTTCCCAGGATGGCGTTAGCATGGCAACCCGGGTTTTACTCGCAGGTTTTCCATACTGTCCGAACAGGGCACACCTTTGTTCATAGGCGTCCACTATTCTCAACACCTGTATGAGGGTCATACCAGGCTCCCATTTCGAGACCACCTCTGTACGGATGTCCTCGTATCTGAGACCCTTGGCAAACTGAGTTTGTAGATCCTCATGCAGTGCCGGCGAGTCCAGTCGAGTACCGGGGTAAACCTCCATCAGCAATTGCTGTAAGGCTAACCCGTAAGCACGGGCGGACTCATCCTTACCCTGTATCCGACTTAGAAAAGTCGAACGAGGGTTCAGCGTTACTAGCTGCCCACAGTAATAAGACGCCACTTCTACAAGGGCATCCCATCCATGCGTAGCTGAACGCCGGTAGGCGCGTAAAGCAGCCTCTCCGGGTCCATCGCGCAATGCTCTCATGAGGTACGGCAGTGCATCGGTAGTACTCCACCCATTGCACTGGACATCCTCACAGAACCCGGCAAACCAGTGCTCCCACACCATTCCTTTACCAAAAGGCTTCGGAACGATGGCGTTGCGTCTGGCCGTTTCTGCCGGTCTCACAATCGTGACATCTCTAGCTTCTGCCAGAGATCGATTGAACACCCGATCTGTGTTACTCTCCGCAAGCACAGGGTTTAGTCCTAATTCTGCTATCGTGGAATTAGACGGTACTCCCCTATCACTAGCGTGCGTAGAGTTCCTCAGAGAATCCGTTGGGGAAGCAAAGTTCACCATCGGAGGTCTCCGATCTATCCGTGGCGGCGTATAGATCTGAGGACCCGTTGCATTCCCTTGTGGGGAGTATACGTGATCCTTAGTCACACTCTGCCAGCCTGGCAGTGGAGTCCTATACTTTAAAGCATAGTGTGCCTCTGCGCGCTGTGTGCGCGCCAATACCGCCCTTTCTTGATCCTCGACCAACGCAAGCTGTTCTTTCTGCACTCGCAGTGACTCAGCGGCGTGTTTGGCCCAAGAATACACATCTTGCAACATCAACTTAGCGGCCTCTTGCTCTTCGAGTAGATGCTGCTTCGCTTGACGTTGCTCGGCTTCATGATCGATCTTAGGCCCAGTTACTGGGGTTTCCCCACGCTCAGGACCCTCCTCGGAGTCGCCTATTCGGCTTACTCCTTCCAGGTCCTTTTCTTCCATGGAGTCCGCTCTGGGCGTCCCCATGTGGAGTGCGGTTGAGCTTAGTTGCTCAGCCACATTCCTTGCAGCCTTCTTCCGTGACTGGCTAGCAGCTTCCAGCGGAGTACGGACATCTTGTGTCTTCTCCGGGCCGGCTGCGCCTTCTGCGGCAGGACTCTGGTCGGCGATCTTCGACCGGGTTTTTACACCCAGCTTATCCGCCATTCCTCTCTTCCAGTGATCTTCGGCTGTGCAAGCAGCCAAAGATCCTGGTCATGGCACCAATGTAGCGGTTACCCTCTAGTCGCTGAAAGTGTATTACCACTCTCCGCGATCGTCGGTCGACCAGAGGTTCCGAGACTACCCTGTACTCACCGTGCCAATACAGGTGGGTTCGGCTTTACCCACTGGAAAAGGGAGGGAGATACAAGATCTACCAACTACCGCTTAACCGCGAATAGAAAACCAGACTCTGGACTATTTCAGTTCACCGTTCTTTATTTATGGAAAGTATACACAATCCGTTGGTGCTGCGGGGCACCAACTAGCGCGGGAAGAGATACTGGTCTCTTCAACGTTGAAAGATGTATCAACACAACCTAACCAACTCGTGAGGCTCCAGCCGTTCACTCCGTAAAGAGGCACTGTGAGAAGTCCTGTCAACCTGACTTGACCTTATATAGTGGCCGAGTTACGTAATGCGGGTGAACCCGCAGCATTTGCATACTACGGGTCCGCCGGCCATACCGCACAGCAGGGATCGGCACTTGCGCCACCTAGTTCTAGAGTGAAACAACGCTGCTCGACTGCCCTGACCCCTACACAAGCCTATCTTTACTATATACCCATGCCATATATAATGTAAATTTTATACGAACTGTTTCGAATATAACTTAAAAATAATGTACGGAACACTGGTCCGTACAGGAAAATACTGACTACCTTCCTATACACGTTTATTGAAATATTGGTTGTTAAGCCAAATGAAATTGATGATTTTTTAAAATTTCGGGTATATAGTAAATAAAGAACGACGTACCATGATTGTACAAGCCACAAAACTCGATAATAATTTATGGTTTGTACGGAACTTGGCGTAAACGCCTCCTGCCGTATGAACCGTGAATTATCATCTTGTTTTGTAGCTTGTACAGCATGGTCAGGACGTTCTATATAAATATTGACTTTAGATCGGAATGAGCCATAACTTGCTGTGCAACTTGAAAGTACCTGATCATTCTAGACAGGAAGAAGCAGAGTGGGAGGATGGCTATCAACCATCTGTGAGGTGGGTTTGTGAGCGTTTTCGTTCCTACAGTATCCACCATCAAATAGTCAAGAAGAAACCAACAAGTTTTGGTCAAAGTTGCCGTTCTTCACAAGTTTGATGCGGAGTGATATGAACAAGGCGACAGCAGAATGAATATCACGTAGCATTCAAACGAGTTGGAAAACTACCTCTTGGACCAAAACGAGTTGCTTTCTGTATTTATCGCCCCCCCCCCCCCGTACACACTAAAGTAATGGACTACACATAGGATATAGACCATTGATAATAAACTGCAATACTCGTAGGGGCATGAAGAACAAGTTCCCAATGTTTAGCATATGGGACAAAAATACCAGGGGTGAAATAAAGTGAATTCCTATATTCCCATTTCGGAACACTCTATAGTTACATACCGCTGCTGGGGGTGCAGTAATTATGAGTTATGTAGTGAGGGTGATGTTTTCATCCCAGGCTGATGTTTTTGTCCCGGCCTGATGTTTTTGTCCCACGCTGACCACGTGATATAAAGAGCACCAGGACGAAAAAATAGCTGTTGCAGTTACTCGATAAGGGTGGCCATTTTTCTTGGGGCTATCATAGGTAAAGAAATAACCATCTTTATCAATATTTGAAGGTATATAGGAATAGGGAAACCAAGGACCAGTAATCAAAAGTCAAAGTTACTTGGTGAGGACCAGAAAAATTACTGCCTGCGGCTGACGCCTTGGGGAATACTTTTTCCGGTCCTCACCTCGTAACTTTGAACTTTTGCTCACTGGAACATAGTTTCCCTCTAATATATTACATTTCCTCATCTCAGTGTCTACCCATCCCTATCCCAAAACAACAGAGAATGAATGATGAATGTTTACTTACACCTCTCTGGTTTTCCTGATTCAGTAATGTTTCAAAAGTAAAGAGAGGCCAGCCATTCTTTTTAGTATTACTTCCTGCCAGGCCTTTCTTATAGAAGTCAATATGGAGACCACGTTTATGGTCTTTGACCTTGTTCATGCTGCAAGTAAAATCACACTTGTAGACAATATTTAGTGAAACAACATGCTATCAAGATCACTAGCAAATGTATCTAGGTTATTTAATTATCATTTGCCACGCTGATAGATACACAAATTTAAATCATATTCAATCAGATGGAGAATTGTCGAATAGAATCAGCGACCCTAAAATAATTACAAAGTAAGAAAAAAGGATAAGTAGAAGCAAGAGAACAAATTCTTCAGAGGAAGAACATATAAATCATATACTTAACAAAAGCTTGAAGATTATGATAAAGAACAAGACTGAAAAGTATTCTAACCAGAACGAACTAACCGCTAATTAGGATTATTTATTACATATACTAAACACCATTTTAGATTAACATTGTCTGATAAGGATGATCCATGAATAACTGGAGGTCTTGCTATACTACTCAAGAAAAGAATAATTAAAAATCTAAAAATAAAGGTACTCAAGATTTTTTTTAATCTTTTGTTTATTATTTACTGATAGATTGGATAGAGTGAGGGAATGAAGAAATGATACAAATTTTGCAGTAAAAGAGGGCTAGATATCAATTTTTTAAACGCAAACTGATAGATCAAAGGAAATTGTGGAGATATGTTAATTCTATTTTGCAGTCCCTTATCCAAAAGAAGAAAGAATGAACTCAAAGGAGCAGTGATAATTTAGGTAAACAGTTTCACATAAGTTTTAAACTCGTAAGTAGAACCCAGATGAACCTCTCTCGTGATGATATTCAATATACTTGTATTGAATATTGTCGCTAGGCATTCGCATGTCCATGCGAACGTCTGCGAACAATTGCGAACGTCTGCAAACCCAAATTCGCATGGAAAATCGCCTTAGTGGATCTAGCGCTATACCTTCGGTTTTTCCATGCGATTGAGTGCGATAGATACGTCACAGTTGGGGTTATATATGCCGCCGGCGGACCATTTATGGCCCCATAAAACGTGTGCGACGATCGCGTCACATCAGTGGGGCAGGGCCTTAACAGACCACAGCTCCCATTTGCCTGTTCCCTCCGGATGATGGGAGAAAGGAATTTCGTGATTGGCTGTTCTAATTTTAGTGACCATCAGGAGTGCATATATGAGCAGGCTAGACCGAGTTAGATCCCCTCAGGTATTCCATCATTGACGGACACTCCATAAAGGAGAGACAGACCCAGTAGCACTCTCTGGTCCAGGTAATCCATTTTAGGCCGAGACATTAGGGGCGGGGGGATACCTGTGAACCTGATCCACAAGGGTGTGTGGCAAACCAACCAGAGCTACACAAAATTAGCTCTGGGAGCTGTTTCAAAACCATAGACTTAACCCACGTTTTGAAACAGCTCCCTGGTCGAGTTAGATAGG
The DNA here is from genome assembly GCA_950022655.1 of Alentia gelatinosa. Taxonomy (NCBI): domain Eukaryota; kingdom Metazoa; phylum Annelida; class Polychaeta; order Phyllodocida; family Polynoidae; genus Alentia; species Alentia gelatinosa. Next base: position 132,166,198 of record OX465580.1, on the reverse strand, counting down.
CTGTCACCTTGACCCAGTAGCGGGACCAGTTTGTTACTCTCCAACCAGGGACCTGTTTCAGTAGTTTCGTGACATGTCTAGATGGCGTCTGTGACACCATACGGACAGATCACAAGACTGCAATCGATGACACGCGGAATTTCACTCCCTTCTCGTTGGAATTAAGCAATGACACTTTAACACGAGTAGGGGATACATATATTCTATAATCCTTCCAAATATGAAGAAGATTGGCCACTTCAATCTTCTGATATTTGCTAGTCTTTTTCCGCTGTTGCTTGCACTGCTGGTGCCGCTGTTGATGTCTGTCTAAGCCTAATGTCACGAGACTACTGAAACAGGTCCCAGATCCAAGTCACAACAGAGGGTATGACTATCGGCCAGCTATACTTGAGCAAATTACACAAACCATGGTTGCCATATGCCATGAGGCGGGCCCTCCACTGGTCCTTGTGGAGGCCCGAGGGTACCGGAATCTGAGCCCCCCTCGATTTTCCCAGGCCTCAGGCTCTCCTGCAATTGCAGCGCTTAGGCCATCCTGGGACCTGTTTCACTAGTTTCGTGACATGTCTAGATGGCGTCTATATGGTGTGTCCGGTTTCATAAGAACTAGACATTAGACTTTGTTTTGACCGTTCTTGCTTGCATTGTTGGTGCTGATTTTCATGTCTGTCTAACACTTTTGTCACGAAACTAGTGAAACAGGTCCATGACATTTAGATTTTTCTAATTCTTATGTTTGGGGTCTATCTTTACCTAAGGGCACCTACTTGTGTTGTCACAAAACTGGACAACCCCAATGTCTGTATGGTGTCACAGACATGTCACGAAACTAGTGAAACAGGTCCCAGGTATGTGGGTAATAGCTCTAAGGTCCTGCCTCCATTACTGGAACCAGTCACCATATTGCCTAAACCTCCGCTCGGCGCAGTTTTCTGACTCGGGAAGTTCTGGAAAACGTTAGAAAACGCAGGATTCTGAGTCGATTCTCGGCTGAATCTTGAACTTCTGGGGCTTTCTGGGCTTTATCTTTGATGAATCCTTTAACTGCAGCTTTCATCGCTGAGATCTGCTCCTGCAGCCCATCCATCCTTTTTTCCCTATTAGATGACTTGTTTTCTTTTGGTCCGGTGTAATGCGATAGTTTGTTACCCTGCGATAAACCGGTATTTTCGCCCACTAGTCTCTGGTGCGAATGCGTGAGCATGTGTAGTGTTGAAGTCCACACTTGGAGAGTGAAAAATTTGCATATCATGACATAACACAACATGTAATTCTTACGGTGAAATACTATTATTTTCATATATTTACATCAAAATCACATCAAAATAGTAGTACGTCCAATAGCCTGTGCTAGCTGAACGGAAGAACGTGTCCAGACACATGCGCGTATTCAGTGGGTGATAATAATGGGTTATCGCAAGGTAACAAACTATCGCAGCACACCGGTTTGCAATATGTCATACTCTGCTTGCGACTCTTTGTGGAGGCATTTTCTGCAGCTTTTCCAGTAACAAGACCAAGTTAAAACGATGACACTGAACATGAGTCATAGGTGACTCATGGCATTTGGTCAGGGGTGGTCCTAGACTGGCTCCAGTCCCTGCATCCTATAGACCCCTGTACGGTATCCCAGAATTCCCGCGCTCAGTTAGTTTCCGGTTACCAGCGTGCGTTCTCCGAAAATGTAAACAATGGCCGCATCCCCAGAGTTTTTCCGACTTCTAAGATCTTGTCTGTTGTTAATGATCAAAATAATGACACTACTATAAGCTGGTCACTTTAATATATAAAGAACCTGAGGAAAAGGCCTATACCATCTATTACTATGGATTGTTGATGTATTATGGAGAAAATGAAAAACTATTTAGCGGTTATCTGTGCAAACAGAGACTTGTCACTTGGCTACAATACAAATTACAATAGCCGTATCACCATGTTTTCCGATCCTAACTGTTGAAACTACCTGTAATTTGGCAATTCAATGTAAAATTGCCTGAATTTTCCGTTTGTACCATCAGATTCCCGATACAAAATACATATAGTAGCAAAATCGTAGAGCTTATCTGAGCAGTTGGTCAGGTTTCTATGATAATGTTACCAATGCGGCCCGATGCGAACCGATAAAAAAAACATCGATTGTAGTAGCGCGTCGGTGCGCGTGGATGTGTATATATGACACTTTAATCGGGAAATCATATGAAATAATCGATGAATATCTAGAATATATAATGGTAATGCGACTCTGCAAAAATGGTGAAATTTGATAGTAGATAAGGGTCTCAAATCGACCATTTTATCTTACTGTATTGTGTTTAATGACTCAGACTGTGTTACAAACAGCTTGGAGCATAGTAATGACAGTAGAGGAAGAGTTCAATATAAAGCTATAGTTGTCCTTGTCAACTACATGTAATGCAATATCTAAATAGGCCTACATGAAAATACAATATATAACTACAATGTAACATGTAAATACATGAAAATACAACTCAGAGCTTGACTTAAAGTAGGGGTAGTGTCCTCCTAAGGAATTGGCTTACACTATGCAATAATTTGTAGTCAGTTGATTGTAGCCATGTTATAAGTGTATACATATTTGGGATCATACTGTGATCTCTTAAAAATTTCTGACGGTATTGTACTATTATACTTTAAGTTTAACTTGGAACTGTTTTTTTTTAAATTAGATATTATGAGATATCATACAGTAACAAAATCGTTTTGTATTTACAGATAAAATAAGAATCATGATGCTGCATTATTTCTGGAATTATAAAGGAAAAATGGTAGATTACACTGGTTGCATGGTGAGCTATATCTGGGTGTATCGGGGCCATGGTACCTTTTTCATGCACCCTCCAAACAGGTAACGACACATACCAATACACTACGATATGCCTCCCGATAGGCTATGATTTGGTAATTTGTATCGGTGTGTATCGGCATTGGTGGGTGCCCGGTCTTAAATAGGTGATACTATGGCATAGATACTATAGAGGAAACCTATGAAAGTTTGAGTCCAGAGCTTGTATCCCATCAAGTTTGAATCGCATAGTGACAAAATCCCCCATTGATTATTTTTTCTAAATATTCAACGGGCATTGGATATAATTTCCTAATGTTAAGTCTATGGGGAAAAAATATTAGGGGGTGAGATATACTGTTATAACCACACAGACACCCCACAGATGCCTACCTGACACCTACAATAGCCGGTTAGTAGGGGCCAGTAGACTAATGTCTAGACCATCCAGCATAAAAAGAAAAAAGCGCCCTCGTCTTATTTTTCATGCCTTGGTGATGAGAAACTAGGTTTTTTTTGAGTGGCCTTATATATGTTTCCCAAAGAAGATATATGGTTAAAAGAACGATAACTGTTCTTTGTCTTTTCGTTTTTGTAAGTAACCACTTGTTTGTAGGACGTTTTAAAAAATCTGCAATTTGACAAGTGGGACAGCCATACGGGTACTCAAAGCGACTTTAGGATCTAGATTTAGAAACTAAATTAAAAGCAATCACAGAGAATATACCATTCTTGTAATTGTAAACTACATTGTATAAGGGTAAATAATATGTGTAGTTTCCGATTTTGAGCTTTTCATCGCGTTAAAATCAACCCCTTTGTTCAAAAACAACAAATTTGGAGCTTGAAAAGGCTGAGTGACACTGATAGGGTCAACAACAATTTTTTTTAAAACGTTTATTCAGGCTGGGGGTATACCCAGCACAAGTGCTGGTTTCAATGTATACCCAGACATGTATTTTCGTATCATTCAATATTCTTCACAGTGTAGTTTTGATGGAGACCATTTGGAGTTTAGCTAGATCAGTTTTGTTACAAGGCAAATAAAAAATGTCACCATAGTTCTTTTGGGGTTGAGCACGCTTCTACGACACGCTCCATTTTGGCTACAATGATTAACGATAAATTTGTTAGGTTGGTTTTGGTAAATGGGGTTTGAGGTCGTAGTTGAAGCAGGCACACACTCTCTAACTCAGTCGCCGAGTGTTACGCAAATGTAAACAATCGCCCAAGTCCCACAGTTTTCTAACTTCTAATCATAGATCAATCATAGATCAATGTCAAAACCCCTGGCTCTTACATTTCTAGCATCGGTCATCTAATTTAAAAGACATGAAAGGCCAAAACATGCATCTTTAGTGACAGACATAAACACGGTCGCCAAATCCAATCACTCATTCACTGACAGTGACAGTGACATGGTGCTATAACCAGCCTTGAAGAAACCCTCCATTTTTATTAAAAACAGGCAAAGCAAATAGTAATTTTGTAACTATCAAATAGAATTTACGTGACTTATTTAAATGCGACCAATTTTAGCCATTGACATGTCTTATATCAGCGATAATCTGCTCCAAACGCTGTGTTATGATCAAAACAAACAATGGCGTCCGCCTGGTCCGAAACCGGAAACTCACGCGCGGCCGCCATTTTGCCATGCGCCCGCGGATGAGTCAAGGGTCTATGGCTACCCTCCTCGCTGGTATACAGGGACTGGTACAATCGGTAATGGTGTTGGATTTCTGGCGCTGTTTAGCGCTAGTATTTCCAACACTCTCCATACAGATATCCTGGCCACTGATCAGGGTATCTGATGGGAGATTGATTCCCTCTGAATTTGAACTTAATTGGGTCATAGTTAGGAGTAGGCGAAATTTATTGCTATGATAACACAGGCGGCCAGGGAACTGGGGGAGGGGGAGGGGGAGGGATAGGAGGAAGTATAGGGTTACAGAGAATGGCTTGGGGCCATAAACAGTAGATTTTGTTCATTGTGGACAAGTCTTTGATTCATGGGAAGGATACATACTATAATGAACTTTATTCTGATTATGTTTAATCATTTAAGGAAAGTTCATAATCAAAGACTTCAGCAAGTCTAGGGTGGTCCTTGCCCCCCGTAGTGTTTCCCCTCTAAACTGCACACCACCTGTGCCCCCCCCCTTCCCTGGTATCTCCACCAGACACCACTCCCCCCACCTCAATTTCCGGTCTCCCTCATTTCCCATTCAGCTCTCACACTACACACACGCTTCACTTTTTTTTACCCACCCACCCACTTCCTACTTCACCCACCTTCATAGGGCTTTTTCTCTTATATTTCATTATATTATATATTCCATATAGTTTACTCACTACTCCATTAGTAAATTATCTTTCCATGTATTATTCATTATCAATATCAATAATTAATAATCAATTCATAAGGACAAAAAAATCCTTCTTTAATTTGATTAAAACGTTTTTTCTTGCTTGGCTTTCCCGTGTGTGGGTTTGCGTTGAAGCGAGAATTCTGCGTGTTGTGAAGTTTAGTGAGTAAAAATATATATATATATATTTTTTTTCATCCTTCTTTCATTCAAGATTCATCCTTCTTTCATGTAAGATTCAATAGAATTTCATTCGCCCAACTACGGCCTCCTCTTTTTTTATCCAGGGATAGGGCAATGACTTTTAACAAGTGAATAGTTCCGTCCATGCACTCACAGTGTACAACCGGACCTATTAGCTCAATACAGGTGTTGCCGTTCAGCGCCGCCTAACGGCCCGCTCTCTAGTTACGCGGCCGCTCGGACAAACACCGCGAGTCTGGCGGTATTCATATAGAGACACACAGCAATCACACCTAAAGTGTGAATGGTAGGTGTGATTGTAGGAGTGTTGTTTTTTTACAGATTAAATTCCTGGAACGAACTAGGGTATTGTATCAACGAGTCTAAGCTGTCTAAACTTTATAGTTGACATTTATCTTGGTTTGAACAAGGAAAAAGATAAGCCTATTCTAGCTAGGCCTTCCAATGTATTACTGTGTACCCAGTTTCGGTGTTCCTGTGTTATCTAAGCTATATCTAAATTATCATTGAGGTGATATACATGTATGATACATCGAATCGAAGCTAGAACACCATAGAATACGATGAAATCACAGTTATTTTTCTGTAAATGATATACACGGGTATTATGAACGTATTACGCTCATATACTGAGTGTATCAAGGCTAAAGAATACGTTGCCAGGGGCTTGTTTGGCTGCAGGCATTGGGTAACCAAGCAGATAAGGTGCGACACCGGACAGTGGAAAAAGGCCTATTAAAATATCAGTTGAATGGAGTCATAAAACCGGGCGAGGAGGAGTCATATGACCGACACTGAATATTATTGCAAGGGTGAGACCATTTCTCCTATTCTTTTTCCTTTAAAACGGATTATGCACTCGCCAATACTGTTAATATTGTTAGGTTTGTCTGTGTACCTGTCTTGTACTACTTTATATGTAATGTATGTGGTGAACTTATTATAAGTTGAAATGTCTTTTGTTTAAACGGTTCCATATGCAGTGTTTGTAAACAGTTTCATATTCATGGTTTATATACAATACTGGTTAATAAAGTAAAGCAATCAATAGATTAATACACAAGTAATATAAAAAGACAAAAACAAACAATAATAATAATAATGATAATAATGATAATAATATTAAAATGAAAAAGCAGATATACTCAAGGATACCAAATATTAAATGATTGTAATTGATGTATATAGTTAATCAACCGGACAGAACAATAAGAAAAAATTTCGATGTATACTACTGTTAGAAATAAACTGCTTAACAACAACAACATCAAAATATTGACATATGATACTATATCATGATATGCCGGTGAATGCTGCTGATGGCATGGCAACCGATGACTTGTACTGTCCAGGGACCTGTTTCACTAGTTTCGTGACATGTCTAGATCAGTAGATGGCGTCTAGATGGTGTGTCCGGTTTCATAAGAACTAGACATTAGACTTTGTTTTGTCCGTTCTTGCTTGCACAGTTGGTGCTGCTTTTCATGTCTGTCTAACACTTTTGTCACAAAACTAGTGAAACAGGTCCATGACGTGTAGATTTGTCTAATTCTTATGTTGGGGGTCTGTCTTTACCTAAGGGCAGCTACTTGTGTTGTCACAAAACTAGACAATCCCAACGTCTGTATGGTATCACAGACATGTCACAAAACTAGTGAAACAGGTCCCAGGTTGCAATCACCAACAAGGGCCCGTTTCAATAGAATGCGTCACTAAGCCACTTAGTGACATGTTTAGTGACCCCAATAGCGACTTGATTGGCAGAAAATCTTCGGTCTTGTTGCAAAAGGCATGTCACTATAGGGGAGGTGTGTCAGTTCACTGTTGGCAACATCGTGACATTGCTCCCTGGGCCTGACAATGGATGGTGTTAGTGCTACCAGGAACAAGTGCTGTCAAGGTGATGTCACTGCATAAATTATCGACTGCGCTTGAGTAATTCTACACTGGCCACCAGAACAGCATTTGCTATGACAAGATTCAAATGTGAATATCATTGGATTGGATAGGCCGATCTCCTTCATATCTAGCATGTTTATAAGTTAAATATGTCCCTAACTGGGGCTAAAGTTTCATAGCTTAATTCTTACAGGAAGTAAAGTTAGGCGTTTGTGACAATAGAAGCGAGAGGGTATACCCTCTCGCTATTTAGGACACAATAGTGACCAATACAATGACTGGACAGCCACTTCTGAAATGGTACATGCCACTATTTGCGCCTGTCTATTACCCTGTGTCACAGAATGGGTTGTCATTAAACTACTGAAACAAAATGCGGAAAAAAATGCTGTGTCCGAATTAAATTTAGAAATTTTAAACTTACGTCTACGCATTTTTAATGTATAAATGAATGCGGTAAGATGCTACAATGAGTACAGAAGCGTAGATAAGCGTTGATGAGCGTTGAGAAAGCTACTAGAATTGTAAATCAAAGCAAACAGATACGTTGCCAATCCGCAGCTGATACCCACAGTCTCAAATACGTTATAAAACGCCAGAAATTACGCCAGTGTGACTGGATTGCATACCAAAACACAAAAGCATTGTATTTGCATTGTAAATACGCAGAACTTGTGTTCTTTCAAATGAGTAGAAAAAACACCAAAATTTATGCCAGTGTGACTGGCAACCAGAGCTACACAAAATAGCTCTGGTGGGATTAAATAAGTATAAAGGCATAGCCTACAATTCACAGTGGCGCCACCTGGTGATTTTCAAATAATGTCAATTATTAGTCAAAACCGGTTTCTTAGGATTCATTCTAGTTCTATTTGAGTAAATCTAACAGTTTGTCCAGTTTATTAAATCTTAATAGGTAAAACAGACCAATTTAGATTTGGTTGATTTACATAGGAAATGTACTGAAAATATGGTTTTCTTCAATTCTTTCAAAAACAAGGACGGTGACCTATGGTTTTCAAAACATAAATGAATAGTACTATACATATTCTATATTCTGTAAAAGTTTGAGGAAAATGACATGGGTTTTACTATGTGAAAAAATACTTTCTAGAATTTCTATATATTCTAATATAAAACTATCATAATATTGATCTATAAATCAAAAACTAACACGGTGACCCCCGATTTTTAAGTTAGATATGTGTTCTACAACACTTAGAGATCATCATATCAATTTTTCAGAAATTTGACATGGGTTTTAATTTTCAAGCCAAATTGTCCGATATGCCTTTAAAAGATCATGAAACAAAAAAATACCTCTAGCATCTTGGTCATGTTAATTAGGATATCATAAGAATTTCCAATTTCTACTTTCAAGATAGGATATATCAAATTGTTTTACCTTGGATCATAAGCCTTTACTGAGCAACTGTAGTTGTTTGCAATGGCATCACCAAAAGAGAAGTCGTAATTTATACTGCAAAAAAGAAATTAATGCACCCTGGATCATTTCATCTACCTACGTAATTTCAGGACATGAGACACTTCAAGTGGTGAGGTGAGGGTATTACATTGTTCAAACATATTCCCTTGTCACATTCCATGCTTCCAATGTATTGAATGGTTAGAAGTTGCTTAGCTTCATAGGAAACTTGAAGTTTTAGTTGTTTTTAGTCTAACTAATGATAATTCTAAATGGAAATCAATAATATATCAAAATGGAAAAGTATAATGATTAAAGTCTTTGCACAAACCCAATATAAATTCAACATTGAGCTTTGTGAGAATGTCCTTAACTGGCCATCTTAGATATAAACAATAATCGATGGTTTTGTGGACTTTGTGGCCGTAAACCACGAGTGGTTGACGCGTAGTAATACACGAGCGCTAGCGAGTATATTCCCACATCAACTTGAGTGGTTTACAGAGCCGCCTGTCCACAAAACCATCGTTTGTTGCATTTATTATCCATCTTTACGAATAAATTAAATCCAGTAATTGCCATATTAAAGGGTATGAAAATAGGGACTATTTCTTTGCTCTATATCACAAAGGGACTATTTTTCCCGTATACCATGGTTTTGAGGCCGTATACCACAGATGTGAATCTGTATACCACAGTTATGGTATCTGAAGGGTTTTATACAATGGGTTGTGGTTTACTGAGTCCCCATACCTTTTCAATGTATGTATATGATGGATGAAACCCATGAAAGTTTAGGGTCTGAGCCCGTATCCCATCGAGTTTGAATCACATAGTAATTCACAAGGCGAAGCCGCGTGAATTACTACGTGATTCAAATGAGATGGGATCGGGATCTGACCCTAAACTTGAATGGGTTTCTGAATTTATCTCACCCTTAATATTGACTAATGAGCTATCATTTGTGACATTATCATCCATTGGATATTTTTCCTAAATATCTAATGGGCGTTAGAGTTCCCAATGTTAAGTCTATGGAGAAAAAATATCTGGGGTGAGATAATATGGAGAAACCAAACAAGAGTCAGTCGTGTTGTTGTTTATCGCACGATGGCAAGATCGCATATTACTGCGCGAGGCAAAGCCGAGAGCAGTAATACGCGATCTTGCCGGAGTGCGCTGAACAATAACACAAATAACTCAAGTTTGGTTTAGAATTTATCCTACCCCGCCCGTCTAAATTACTTCTACATTAACAGATGACGTCATTTGTCAAGTATATCCCACTAGAGCGATATTTTTCATTTTTCTGAACTCCAGACCGAATACAGTGACCCAATGTTAAGCCTATGGAGTTTTTTTATCTGGGGTGAGATAAAGTCATTATCTTGTTCTGTATATCAACAAATGGGAAGAGACACCCTCCTTGAATACTTTTTACATACTAAAGAAGAAACCAACAAGTTTTGGTCAAAGTCGTCGTTCTCCACGAGTTTGATGCGGAGTGATATGAACGAGGCAACAGCCGAGTGAATATCACATAGCATTCAAACGAGTTGGAGAATGACTTCTTTGACCAAAACGAGTTGCCTTCTGTGTTTATTTCACCCCTGTACATACTAAAATAATGGGCAACAAACAGGATATAGACCATAGAGAACAGACTGCAATACTTGAAGGGGCATGGAGAACGAGATCCCAATGTTAAGCCTATGGACATTTATTCCAGGGGTGAGATAAATTTTCATACACCCATTATTTTCTAATAATTCTAGTTGAAAATGTAGATATAACTCACCCAAAGGAGTAAACAAGGCAGGGCTCCTTTAGAAGATATGGTCCGGACATGCACACATCCCATCCGCCATCACCAACATTGCCAGCCCGAAAGACTTTGTCACATATAACTTCTGGTGCAGTCAGGTAACTAGAATGTATAAGATTGGAACTCATTATATTAGGAAAGCAAATGATAATGTTTATCAGTCAAAGTGGATTCACAAGTAACAAAGTTTGGTCCTCCTTTACAAGATTCTCAAATCAGATAACACATATAAACCAAAATACTGAAACGTACAATAAGGCCTGGCGTCCACCTACTATGATAGAAATTGAGACCTACCGATATGGCACCGATACAAAAAGCAAATATCGGAGACATATCGGGAAGGTGCAAAATCGCAGACATGTATCTAGACATGCCAATCCACCACACATTGTAAGGGTTTTTTTGGTGTCTAATTGCAGAAACGTGGTCAACTACCCCGATATTAGGTGACCTTCTTACGCGATTTTGTTCTTTTATCAAGAGGTGCATTGTAGACCATATCAGTGACTGTGAATATAGTTCTTTTATCCATTATTGTTTTAATAATGGATAGCACGCTACATCTTCACATAATTACAATACGACAAGACATAGGACAAAACATTGTGACGTATTTACATAAACATCACAGGACAATACAGTTCACAACTTTGGGTCGTTCTATATTATTCATGTGTATATAAATCACACAATATCTTCATGCTCAATTAACAGTTATCTAACATTATCATCATAGTCAATCAGCTATCTGGCGACTGGTCATCTGACTCAGTTACTTTGGTAGGGCATTGAACACCTCTGGTTTTAAGAAGAAGGACTTTACTGCTGTTTGAAATATTTCTATTCGTTGTATGTGCTGTATATCTGTGGATAAAATGTCCCATAGATATTTACCCTGATACAAATTAAAGGACTATTTTCAAAACTTTCTGTACATGGATATCGAAGAGGATGAAATACCCAAAGCGTATATATTCTCTTCATCTTGATTTGTATTAGTAATTATTACATACACCTAGACAGAAATTACTTATGAATATATGGTAATGATTTATAGTATTTTTGTTTTTGTTTTTTATTAGGGCAAATAGGTCCTCTTTTTGTGTGTGTGGTAAACATGGTAATTGGTTTGTATGATTGCATTACTGCGTAAGTTGAAGCCTTTCTAGAAAGGTTACACATACATTTGTCAGTTGTATCTAATCTATGAACATACAGTATGCATTATTTATGTATAAAATAAAATAAAGACACATAAAACAAAAGAAGGTGACAAATAGACAGCACAAAGGACAAACAGGACAGAAATGTAATATGTAGAGAGGTGATTCAGTGAGATACTATGGAGAAACCAAACAAGAGTTAGTCGTGTTGTTGTTTATCGCACGACAGCCAGATCGCTTATTACTGCGCGAGGCAAAGCCGAGAGCAGTAATACACGATCTGGCCAGAGTGCAATGAACAACAACACGACTAACTCGAGTTTGGTTTAGAATTTATCCTACCCCGCCCGTCTAAATTACTTCTACATTGACAAATGACGTCATTTGTCAAGTGTATCCCACTAGGGCGATATTTTTCATTTTTCTGAACTCCAGACCGAATACAGTGACCCAATGTTAAGCCTATGGAGTTTTTTTTATTAGGGGTAGGATAAAAACTGTTGGGACATTAAAGAGTATCCCCATTTAACATGTATGTTAGGAGTATTAATTATATCATTCATTCATTAGGGGTGGGGGTGGGGGTAGGATAGACTGGTCCAGGAATTCTTGAGCGTTGGAAAAGGAGGATTATTGAATTTCACCCTGATTTATAGTATATTAAAGTCATACTTGTGAAGATCTGTGTCTGTAATTGCAGATGTTGTATTTTGCCTTAGATACAGTGGATGATACCTGATACCTTTGTCAAGGTATTCCTTGCGGTTCTCCTTGTAACTGCTGCTACAGCCTCTCACCTTTATAGAAAGCATGGAAGAACTATTAACAAATCTTTAGGAATGACCAACATTGCATGTTATTATCATTGAAATGTTTAATATTAAATATTAGCAGTATAATATGTCTCATCAGCAAAGCAATGTTTTTAAAAAAAAATTATAGGCCATCTAGGTACACAATTATCCTACAATATTTGCATGCGTTATATACTAGAATTAAGGAGAACAAAGGTAATAATAGATATTGAATTGTTTTCCAAATCAAATATTTCAAACTTTGCATTATTCTCTATACAAATTACACGGCAGGGTTCCTGTAACGAAATGTTTAAAACTATAAATTTTATGTATTTGTTATGGTTAAGAATTATACCCAGAGCAAAGGGATAATTTCACACGGTTCATATAGTCTTACGATTGAATATTAATGCAAAGCTAACAGAATGGTAGATTACATGGTAGTATTGTATAAATGATTTTGTATATCTTAATATTTCCACCGCAATGACATTTAGGAATTCGTCATTTTACAGATGACAAAATGATATGAGATATAATTTCAGGGAATGTGTTCTTTGCTGTCCGTTAGATTGGAGGAAATTTGCTTCGGAAGTTTCAATATTCCTATGGTTGCTGTTATTGGAAGTACGACTCTAATACAAGGTTAAATTTGCTATCCAAAAAAAAGGGGAAAAAAGAGCAAGCTAGCGTTGATGAAATTACTGAATGTTGCATCCCTAAATAATGTGCCATTTCTGTCAAAGGAAAGGGGAGATGATATATGCACACATACGGTTTTGTATTGATGATTTTGTTATATTATGTGAAATGGATACCACTTTCGTTGTGAAAAACCACACAGATATACGGAAGAAAACCTATTTGTTAGAGAATAAGATTTGATGTGAAATAAAGAAAGAGCTTGAAAAAAAACTATATATGAAAATATATGCCTTACCTGTTGGTAAACATTTGTCACCCTAGTGCCTACTTCCTTTGTGAAGTGTGTCAATACAGTTGTCTTGGACATATAAAGCACAATTAGCACAATGATCATAATGATCACCAATTGGATGCCCCTCAGCACTTTAACCTCCATCATCTTCAGTGAACTTTTTATCTTTGAGACCACAACTGAAAATAGAAAAGTAATCAAATCAATAATTGTAGATCAATGATTAATCCCTTATGGGCGAATGATGCCTTGAGGCCTCAACTGTCCCAGGGCGAATGATGCCTTGAGGCATCAACCAGCCCAGGGCAAATGATGCCTTGAGGCATCAACCAGCCCAGGCCAAATGATGCCTTGAGGCATCAACCAGCCCAGGGCGAATGATGCCTTAACCCTTTAAGGACAGATGCCTGCGGCCGTGCTACCCCTGTGAAGACGGGTGTTGGTGTCTATGTATACCGCTAGGGGACGGGCACATAGGTGAGAGAACCCATAATCTGAGCGAATAATCACGTGGTATAATAAGTCATCATTGATATTTATTTGTTTTCACACAAGAAATACTTAATACGATTTTAGAACTGTATTCTGTGAAAATTTGATGTTCATTGATAATTATTTCTTTATCAAAAATGAATACAAGAAATATTTAATACGATTTTAGAACTATATTCTGTGAAAATTTGATGTTCATTGACAATTATTTCTTTATCAAAAATGAATACAAGAAATACTTAATACGATTTTAGAACTATATTCTGTGAAAACTTGATGTTCATTGATAATTATTTCTTTATCAAAAATGATTTTATATATTTTGGAAAAATGATGCCTTGGGGCATCATTCGGCCTGGGCCTGGGCACAGCCACAGGCATCCGTCCTTAAAGGGTTAATGAAAACACCACTCATTCTCATCGAGATAGAATCAGGTATAAATCAAAGCAAACTTCTATACTCAGTGTATCATGGAGGGGGGGGGGGGGAAGGTATTGAGCAAGGGAAGGTTAATTCTTAACACCCGGGGTTCGTCGCTCCACGTTTTATGGATCACAGAATAGCGATCCTAGGTTGAAAAGGTTGCTCCAATTTTTTTGTGGATCACATCATATCTATATCGCCATCTTTTTACTCCCCCTTAGTCTTTTAGTCTTAACGTGAGATTTGTTCATGTCACGGGTGTGACATAAAGTGTTGTTTATGTCAATACTTTCTAATACTGAAAAAAAATGTGAAAACGGGATAGGATGAAATCTGGTCTTCGACTCGTGAAATAACGGAGCCAACAAAATGTGTGACATAAAAAAACTCAGACTCAAACTTGCTAACATTCAATTGGTGACCCATGCGCTTTGGTCAGGGGTGGTTATTGCTCCCCCTGGTGTACCTCTCTACCACGCTCCACAAGCGCCCCCTCCTGCCCCCTAGCGCATCTCATACGCACTACGCACTCCTGTGCACTCACTCCGCCCTCGCGTATCCCTCACTTTCTCACCACCCTCCACACAGTACACACATACTACTATTTTCTTCCCACCCACCCTCAAACTTACTTTTATTATACCTACTTTCGTAGGGCTATTTTTATTATTCAATACATTGTAAAACTATATATATTTACTCATTTCATTGTATTACATAACTATATATACTTATAATAATTGACTTCATACTTTAACTGTCAATTATTCATTGTCTTATTACACATCATATTGATAACTTCATTATTAATATGTCGTCCAATAAGGTCGACATAAAATATTATTCATAAAATAAAATAAAATTTTATTTACCCAACTACGGCCTCTCTAATAATGATACCACACGACACGATCCAATGTTACCAGAGCAATGCTTTTCACATATTTCTATGAGCAACAACCCCTTGGGCCCCGTTGCTCCTGTTTTTGTGGTATCGCTAGCTATAATCGGATTGCAATTTTATTTTTACGATTACTTTAACAATCTGACTAAAAAAGCGTTGCTCCAGTAATATCGGATCGTATCACTATATTTCAGTGGTATCGCTAATTTTTACGATGCGATTACGATACAACTCAGGGCACATATTGAATGAGACATTAGTTCTTTAATTAAATACAGATGGCACCATAGTTAAAACTGATCTGACACCTGGTGGTTTGGATCGCTATTTCCTATATGTAAAAGAACAAGTGGCGGGGGTTGGTGGTGCCACCATGGATCGTTATTTGAAATATCAGACAAGGCTGGTTGTAACCTACAGCGATACGATCTGCAGTGCTGTGAAGGTCCGCGTAAAAAGTATCACTAAATGCCGTATTTTACAAGGCGATGTGCCTATGCGATTGCGACATGATCCTCAAAATTTCAGGAGTAACGTTTTGGCCCTCGGATCACTATTCTGCGATCTGCAGCTCTGTCGTAATCCTGGAGCAATGGGGCCCTGGGGAATGCTTTTCAGTCACGACAACCGTATGTAATGAGAGCCAAAGGTCGCCCAAGATCGATTACAAAAGGTGACAGGTGTCCTAGAGACCGGTCGTAGAGTGCCACAGGGGTTTGGCGCCAAAACGTTCGTTCAGAACGATCGTTATAGAAAAACCATAGAAGTACTAAGGCATGGTGTTTTATAGTCACGACAATTGCTGTAAGCAATTTTCGGAGGTTGGCAGTCGGTTACGCACAAATTGGCTGAGTTGTATAGTGTTTTACATTTTTCACATTTCTTTGTCAAATATTTCTGAGAATTTGTATTTTATCATTTTATTTTTCTTCGCAATTTTAATTAAGGGAATATTTATTTCACAATGACCGAAATCGGCGATACAGCCGTTCTTCCTCTCGGGCCCTACACCCCCACTCCTCATCCTAATGGCGGGTGTTAAGCCGAATGGGCAGTGGGTACCATTTTTGTGTAAGAAGAGGGGCTTTACGGCAGCGGTGTCGGGGCGTGTCGTAGACGTTGCTGGTTACCGTAAAAAAGGCGTCCATGGTCCAGACACACTACGACAGTGATACCGAGGAAACCACAACACTCCACGACAAGGCTCCAGTCGTGGCAAAAATCGAACATGTTCGATATTTTCGTAACTTTGTCGGAAGCCCACAGACAGGACGCTGACAAGCTTCATGTCGCAGCCTGTCGTGGCAAGGTCTCCAATCATAGAGCTGTCGTGGACCTTGTCGGAAAGCCATTGTCGTAGCCTTGTCGTGGTTGGTGGACACCCCCCTTTAGGCATTGCACCCACCAACGCCGACAGTCTACGACATACTTCCCGATAGGGTGCGATTAAAGTGTGGCGTCCACCAACCACAACAAGGCTACGACAAGTGCAGACAAGAAAGTTCCAATCGGCGCTTGTCGCAGCCTTGTCGTAAGAAGGGGGGCTTTACGACAGCATTGTCGGGAAGTGCACGCTCCACCAAAATTTGTGATATGCTCCCAACACGCCATGACACTCCAAGACAAGGGTCCGGTCTTCGGAAAATCGTGAAACATCACAAAATTTAATTTGATTGTTTATTTGGCAAGAGTTATCTTCGCAGAATGATATCACCAAGCGGAGCTGAGTGATATCTGTAGCAGAAGACAACAAAGAACATGAAAATAATTTTATGAAATTGAGAGATTTTTAGATTTCACCCTACCCTGTTACATGTTTTGAACTTCATATGTCCCATCATGTTAGTCTATGGAAATTTATATGAGGGGTAGGATAGATATTCAGACTGTCCCCACCAATAAAAATATTGTTTTTGGTGCCTTTAAGACTGTGTTAGGTATAGTAAAATTGAAAAAATAACCCCTCATTCAAACTCAATGGGATACGAAATCTGACCCTGAACTTTCATATGTTTCCTCTATAGACTAGATCTTATACCAAAGGAAGTCAGGGGAGCCCTATACATATCTTGCAACATTGTCAAAACAGTGTTTACTATCAACACACCAATGTTTAGAAGTCAAATACTTAGTATTGTATTCCACATTTATAAACGTTTTTT
This sequence comes from Alentia gelatinosa, assembly GCA_950022655.1. Classification (NCBI taxonomy): domain Eukaryota; kingdom Metazoa; phylum Annelida; class Polychaeta; order Phyllodocida; family Polynoidae; genus Alentia; species Alentia gelatinosa. The sequence continues at coordinate 132,148,787 of OX465580.1, read as the reverse complement.
TGTTTTTTTGACAGGTTTATAATAAGAAATGTTCAGGTATAAAGTGTTTCATATTAGAAAGGTGTTTTGTTTTATAGTGTCTAAGTTTTGCAAATGTTTAAATTCTTAGTGTTTAGATATATAATGTTTAACTTCAGGAATTGTTTAAGTACAAGCTCTAGCTTTAGAAGTGTGTAAATGTAAAATGTTTAACCTAGGGAAGTGTTTAGAATTTTATACTATAGCCTGAAAAATTATCACAGCTATATCATAGATATTGTATGAACAAAAACTGACCTAAGGCCACTAAAAAAACCCAACTTGTTTCTCATCACTAAGCCATGAAATATATGAAGAGGGCTTTTGAAGTGCCATAAAATGGGCTTCAGACATACAGTAAAACCCCGCATAAGCGGGCACCCTCCAATCCGGGCCAAAGTGGTCGCTTACGTGGGGTGTCTGCTTACGCAAGGTTTCCAGATTTTTATTGGCTATACATTTAATGCACCCTTGACATCAGGAGCTTTAATTTGATACTAAATACATGTACCTTTCATAATTTCTATCAAGGTTTACCAATTTGAAAAAAAAAAATCTTCTAAAATCATTTTTTTCTGATGCGCGTAGTGATGAGAAACAAGTTTGTTTTTTGAGTGGCCTAAATACTTGGTTTTTTATTTACACTGCACGAAAAACACCAGTTTATTCCTATATACGCCATCACAGAAGTGTATGTATCGGCTGTAAATCAACTTGTTTTCATATATATACGCCCGTATTTCACACCAACGTATGAGGCGTATACAAGGCTATTTCCTTTTAAATACAGACGCGTCTTGGCTGTATTTCACACCAGGCATATACGATAGGAAATATTCCCTGTGCGATCTACATACGCCGGGCGTATATACACAATATTACCATGATTTCGATCTGAGTGGCCGTATTCTCCGCGTAGTTGAGAATACGGCCACACAGATCGAAATTATGGTAATGTTGTATTTATTACTCACTGATCTTTAGATTTAAGCAATAAATATGATCGTTAGAAAACTTTTCAACGTAATTAAGAAGTTATGTTTGGGACTACTTTCATCTCAAAAATCCGTATCCTCCTAGGAGGGTACGGAACTCCGTATCCTGCTCAGTATAGCGATCTGTAATCTCCATAGGCTTAGTATGGAGACTCCGTATCAGGTGGGTAATAAATATGTGTACCAATAAAAAATAAAAACGGAAATCCTCCTCCCCGGGCTCCCGCTGCTGCCGCGAATAGCCGTTTTTCCGTTCAGCGCCACCATGCGGTCATGTTGCATGGCAACGCGGCCGTTCGGCCAAACATTACGCTGTCCGAGTGCGCGCCTATGCATTCACACATAGGGTGTCAGTGGCGGGTATGAGAGCAGAGGTGTTGTTTTCTTCCAGATAGGAGTGTTAGAACAAGTGAGGACACTCTCAAAACAAAGACAGGTTGTCCAAACTTCAGAGTTGACTATTGTCTCAGTTTTTATACCTTGTTTAATTGTTATAGAGCTTACACAATATCATACATTGGTAGTAAGCATCAGAACACACCACTGTTGGCCATGGATTTTGTACTATTTCCATAGTACAAACACTCTCTGCTACACACAGAGCGGCTAATAGACTTAGTTCTAGGCAAAACAATTATTTTGGACAAATATATTTTAATCATGAATCTCAAACACCAGACATTATGATTTAAAACACAAACCCAATAAATATATTCTTTGTCATCTCATGGTAAAATATATGATGATGATTTTGTAATGTTTCAAATGGGTTATATGTATTATATATATATGTGTGTGTGTATATATATATATATATATATATATATAATATATATTTATATATATATTATATATTATGATATTATGATATTATTTATTCTGATGTAAAACTAAGACTATATGGTATGTACAATTATGTTAATCTAAGACCTAAATTGTTGTTTCAAATGTAGGGGAGGTGGAGTGGAAAGCGGAAAATACAAATTTTTAATAGGCTAGGCACAGTCATGGCAATACTTCTTCTGTATTATTCCAGATGGAAACTATTTTCCACCATTAAAGGTGATCACCTCGGGTGATTGTATACAACATGTGTTCTATAAAGGAGCTTATCTAAACGATATATTAAGTATTGATGAGCCGATATGAATGTTAAACCCACCAAATTGTAGCTGAAATACCACAGAATACAATGGGATCACTGTAATGGCTCTCAATATAATCTAAACGTAATCTACGAACGTATCAAACTTAAGACACTCAGTCCTCTAATGCTAAAGAGTACGTTACTAGGTGTAAGTTTGGCCGCATGCATTGCATAACCTAGTAGATAAGGTGCGTCGCCGGCCTGCGGAAAAAGGCCTATTGGTGACTCATGGGCTCTGCTCAAGGGTAGTCATTGCCTCCCCCCGGTGTCCCCCTCTATCGCGCACCACAGGCGCCCCTCCTGCCCCCTAGCGGCTTTCACACCTACTGCGCAGTCACGAGCGCCACCCCGGTCCGGGCCACGGTCTCACTTCTTCTCCACCCGTCCTGCAGTACACACGTACTCCAGTACTTTTTCGTCTCTTTGGCCACGTGCTTGAAGCCCAATACTCCCCGAGTATAGGCCAGCACCCCATACATACGATAGAGTACGATACAGCGATAGAGAAGGAATGAGACCCACAACTAGGAATACTCCCGTGCCTAGCACGTCTAAGGCACCGTAATTGTATATTATAATGAAATAGCCAAGAGCCAATAAGGAGAGGGGGGGGGGGTGGGATAAAAATTATGAGTCTTTGTTGAGGGACCGAATAAAGGCAAGGTAATGATCTGTGTGTTGTTTTAGCACTTTAGTGGTCTCAGTGGGAAACCCCCGTCCCCCAACACCTCCCGCCACCACCACCCGCCACTACCCGCCGCCCGTGTTTGTAGAAGCATAGGTGGTATCAATGGGAAAATCTCGTACAACCATGTACACAGGAGAATACTGGGTGAGGCTGGGGTAACTGAATTCCGAATTCAACCACAAGTTTGACCAGAGCCATTATATATTAGACCTGGACTCACCACACCTAGAAATGGTGTTTTAAAGTAAAATCTATTAGAAAAACGGAAAAAAACCAACATAATGACTGGTTAATTATGTGTAATTAATCAATTCATACTCAATCACGTTTTATAAAGGTTTTACAAAATAAATTGGTAATAAAAGATTGCATTTTTCATATGATATAGACTTGGATGGTTAATTGGGAATGAAATATGCTACCAGTGGTGTCCCCAAGTGGCAGAGATTGGAACTAATGGATAGTGGTGTAAATACAACAGAATCAGGCATATATATGAATCAGGCGTATATATGAATCAGGCGCCTACAGATGAGGCGTATACACACGGGAAATAGGACGACCTTGTAAGTATACGCAAAAGCATACCTATATACGCCAGGCGCATATATATGTAAAATGGTGGTTCTTGTGCAGTGTTCGTCGAGTCGGAGTTGGCTGCCACTGTGATGCGAAAATTGGTTACCTTGCGAAAAACTTATTTTATCGCCCATGCGCATGCGCCGGGATTAAGTTCACGATTGGAGAGTGAGAAATTTACCGAAATTAAGCATATTACGACATATCACGACATGTAATTCTTATGTCTAAATACTATTCTTTTCATTTATTTACATTAACATCACATCAAAATAGTAGTATGTCCAATAGTCCATCATATCTGGAACTCTCCTCTCAGATCTTGTATACGCAAAAGCATACCAGGTATGAAGATCACAACCAGCAACCACCAAAATGGTAATTCAAAGGATAATCTATGTTGGTGACACTCAAAAGGCCCTCAATCTCTTGAAGATCCCCTACCATACAGGTTTGGGCCGATAAAGAGATCTTAATCACTCTGCACAGTCATGATTAGACTATGGATCCATTGTATATGGCTCAACCAACAAAATCTATCAGATAGACTGAGACCTATTCAGAACCCTTTGAAAAATCTAGGATCTGTACGCCAGGGAGACCCAGGGATGATGTGGGTCAACTTAATTCAACACTTGGAAGACGTTATGGACGTCTATGACTGTCCTAGCAAACAAACGTAAATGATAATTATTAGAAACCGAACGAGAGTTAGACTTGTCAGTTCTATGCCACTCTGGTCAGGTATGTTCCTCACTACGCTCAGCTAACGCTTCTCGTAGTAATACACGACCTTCCCGACGTGGCATAAACACTGACAAGTCTAACCCGAGTTCAGTTTCGTATTTATCCTACTCTGTCTCCACGATTTTATGATATTAGAAAAGTCTAACTCGATTCCCTCCCATGTTTGACAGCTGTCAGAATTTCTGCTCTACAGCCGGGGCTATTTTCAAAGGTGAATAATTCCTGATCGCTGATTGCTCAATTTTCTTTATTTCTCTATGTACATAAATTTTACTTTATGTCATGGCACGCCACATAAAATTTTCCTATGTTAAATCAATGACGGTCTTTTATCAGGGGTAGGATAGTCCTTAGGTACTTAGACTTTACCTTGGTGCATAAGGCCCGGCGTCCACCTACTACGATATGGCTCCGATATGGTCTACGATGCACCTCCCGATAAAAAATCAAAATCGCGTCGGAAGGTTGCCTTATATCGTGGAAGTTGACCACGTTTCTGCGATTAGCCACCGATAAAAAAACCCATACATTGCGTGGTGGATTGGCATGTCTAGACATATATGTCTACGATTTTGCACTTTCCCGATATGGCACCGATTTTGACATTTTGTATCGGTGCCATATCGGGAAGTCTACGATTCAATCGTAGTAGGTGGACGCCGGGCCTTACAATCGTCTCCTGTAAGGAGTTTAGAAATAGAGGCTCAGATAACACTTCTCAAACTCCATGAAAAGAAAAATCTCTTCAGTATGCTATCAAGGCAAAAGTACACTCAAGAATGTCCGACAATGAGATAGAGGTCATTCCAAAACAAAACAAAATTATCTCTTCAGCATGTTATCAAAGCCAAAGTACACTCGAGAAACTCCACCCATGAGATGGAGATCATTCCAGAACAATCCAACAGTAGCCTTACCATATGCTGCTTGCACCTGGGTGCTGTTTAATTAACCCTTTAAGGATGGCTGCCTGGGGCTGAGCTAGTCCCATAAGGATGGGTGCTGGTGGCAGTTTGTCTGGCTAGAGGACGGGCACATAATGGTTAAAACCGATAATTCAAGCTTGTAATCATGCCATATGATACATCATCATAGATATTTTATTTCTCTTGATTAGAAATAATAAATATGATGTTATATCTACATTTTCCGAAGATTTCATGAAGATTGCTCTTTTATTTCTTTGTTAAAACATTGTTGTTAATATTGGAACAATGATGCCTCAAGGCATCATGCGTCTTTAGTGCGGTGATGCTTGGACGCATCATGCGTCTTTAGAGCGGTGATGCCTCCAGGCATCATGCGTCCTTAAAGGGTTAAATACACAATATTAACTGGTTTCAGATACAAGCGGCGGTAATCTCCGAGGACAAGACGCGTAGTAATCTCCGAACGATAGTGAGGTGATTACCAAGAGTCCGAGGAGATTACAGTTGCTTTTATCTGAAACCAGTTTATATTGTATTTATTAACCACCATTCCTTGCTAATAAATACGATGCTCGAAACCATTATTGTTTTTAAATATCATCGCAAGTTCCAACTTCCATTTCCGATGTCAGTGTCACTGTCAGTGACAGCAGCAGACGATGTTGCATCACAACATCAACAACAAGTTTGGTGAATTCATCTGTGGTAGTGTCTCCTTAACTCCATAATCTATCAGACTACAGTTGTCAGAAATGTCTCACCTTGTCTGGTCCTGTATTTCAGTGTAAATCCATCCTCAGAAGAACTTTATAGACTTTAGAGTGGTCACATATATACACTTCCAGCATGCTTCCAGACTAGGAGCAAATGTTCATTCATAATGGAAGAGCGCGGTAAACCAAAATCTCATTAGATAAATGTACGAGAATATCATAGGAAATTATTCATCAGTAAGCCATTTATATTTGAAAGTATCAAGAATGCTTCAATAAACCCAGAGAATGGATTTAATAGTTGACTCAAGTATCATCAACAGGAATATGTATTATGGTATAGACATCTACATGTGTGAACAGATGGCAATAGGTCATCTGAAAACCGTTTTTCTGGTATCTTAGATGAAACAGCTTAATATCCACCCAGGCAGGGGCCCAGTCGGACCTGGCTCCTGGGACCTGTTTCAGTAGTTTCGTGACATTAGGCCGAGACAGACATCAACAGTGGCACCAACAGTGCAAGCAACAGCGGAAAAAGACCAGCAAATATCAGAAGATCGAAGTAGCCAATCTTCTTCATATTTGGGACTATTATAGATTATATGTATCCCCTACTCATGTTAAAGTATCATTGCTTAATTCCTACGAGAAGTGAGTGAAACTCCACGTGTCATCGATTGCAATCTTGTGATCTGTCCGTATGGTGTCACAGACGCCATCTAGACATGTCACGAAACTACTGAAACAGGTCCCTGGTCACTCTCTTTGATCTCATTTGGGGTCTATTTACGAGGTTATAAAAGGAGGAGGCATCGGGAATAGTGGGCATGTTGATGTAGCACATCAATATTTTATTCTCAGCGAGCCGATGGTCGGGATGAATCATGAACAAAAGCTGATGTCTTAAAGGGGCGTCCACCAACCACGACAAGGCTACGACAAGCGGCGACAAGAAAGTTCCAATCGCCACTTGTCGCGGCCTTGTCATAAGAAGCGGCGCTTTACAACAGTGTTGTCGGGGCGTGTCAGGAAGTGCACGCTCCACCAAAATTTACTATTGTAGACCTCTGCGACAGGTTCCCGACATGCCATAACACTCCATGACAAAGGTCCACCTGTAGGAAAAATCGATCATGTTCGATTTTGTCGTAACCTTGTCGTAAGGCTCCCGACAAGTTTCCAGTCGCAGCCTGTCGTGGCCTTGTCATAGACTCTTGTTGGGAACTGGGGTCCACCAACCACGACAAGGCTATGACAAGCCTTCCAATCGTAGGCCTGTCGTGGACCTTGTCGGCGCTTGTCGTAGCCTTGACGTGGTTGGTGGACGCCCCCCTTTATGCTTTAACCTGGAAATCGGTGTGTATATTTTATCATATGAGGTATCAATTTCGGTAATATTCTAGCAGTAGAAAACGTGGAGCACAGTCCTAACGGAAAAGGAAGAAGAAGGATCTTGCAAAAGGATTACAAATTCAGTATTGGAAACAATTGCAAACATGAATGGGTTACTAGATGAGTTTAATAAAGGAACAGTTGTTGTCATATGTACTCACAGTTGCTTGATTTTCTTAACCCTTTCAGGGCGGCTAATGCCCTGAGGCATTCCCCAGCATAGACCGGATAATGCCTTGAGGCATTCCCCTACGGAAACCGGATAATACCTTGAAGCATTATTTATGAAATTTAGTAATATTTACCATTTCCTTGTTTTATGAAGAAATAATTGATCAATAAATCTGAAACTTTCAGAGAATATACCTATGATATGGTATTTCATATTATTTGGTAAACCAAATAATATAGATAAGAATGCTGTGTCATATCACGTGATCAAATAATGGAATACGGGTTTAGACAAAAATTGGCCCTTCCCCTGGAGTTATACCAATCTAAAGCACCCGCCCCGACCAACAGGGCTCTGCCACAGTCCCCCGTCTTTAAAGGGTTAAAAAAAATCTTAATTCATTCTGCCCAGTGGCAGTTCTTCCATGAACAGTATACAGCATGAGAACTTGATACTAACGAGCATACAGTGATAGGTAAGATAAATAGTGAACAAATAGTGAATAAATCCTGAAGACAATAGTTGGTGTTGATTTTCCCTTCTGTGTACAGTTGATAATCGAGATAAAGAAAATACAGTGGATATAAAAAAGAGGCGAACATGTCAACCTCAATTCTCGCATTGATGTAATAATGAAAAAAAACCCACAAAGTTGCTTTATCACTACCTGACAGGTGAAGCTGGGCTATCAGCAATCTGTGTCAAGAGGCCAGCTGCTGAGTTCGCTCAGTTACTAATGCCTGGCATCCACCTACTACGATAGAAATTTAGACCTTCTATCATTGGTTTTATTATCCACCTAATACAAAGTGTCCATAGAAAACACTTAGGGAGTGTGTATGGACATACCCGGCGCATACGGATATGTTGTATGCTCCGGGTGGCGCATACGGAAAATAGTGCGTATGGAAAAATAGTGCATAGCTAAAACGAACTGACATCGACATGTCACTTGTCCAAAAGAGTGGATAATAAATACAATATAGACTGGTTTCAGATAAAAGCAGCTGTATGCTCCTCGGAGATGGCTCTACGCAATATCCTCGCATACGCTCGGATATTACTACGCGTCAACTCCTCGGAGCATACGGCCACTTGTATCTGAAACCAGTCAATATTGTGTATATATTCTTTCCTGTTTCGATGTATCCGTCAGTTTGTCTTGTTGTGTATTGTCCTGTATGACTTAGACAGACTGCTATGGTTTCTATGCAATGGACTGTTTACTAAGTCAACCTGCTTTCATATGATATCATATTATGTACCAGGTTTAAGATGTCTGCATACCAGAGAAGCGAGTGGTCTAATGTTACTCATTGAACAATAAACCACGACCTAAGTAGAAGGAGAGACTTCTTGGTCCTAGATTTTCTAGACAGAACTGTGCATGAATGAACCTTTGCATGTAATTGTTTTAAGAGACTCAAAAACAAAATAGTAGCAGTAGTGAACAATTTTTCAATGTAACCCCAAGAAACTTCTTCATATGGCTTTTCTAGGAAAAGGAATAGGATTAATCAGAATTGTTAGAGTCAACACTACAAGGGTGGCAACCATGTAATTAGTTAGGGACCTTCAACCCGATTTTTGTTTTTTTTATCGGGAGGTGCATCGTAGACCATATCAGAGCCATATCGTAGGGCCTTATATTTTCCGGCTGTGCACAGTTGATAATCAAGATAAAAAAAATAAACAGTGGATATAAGAAAAAGGTGAACATGTCCAAGTTTAATGCATACAATAAGGCTTCATTGGTTTTAAAATGAAAAAAACCCCACAAAGTTGCTTTATCACTCCACCTACTAAGATAGAAATGTAAACCTACCAATATGGCACCGATACAAAAAGCAAATATCGGAGACAAAATGGGAACATACAAAATCGTAGACATATTTTTAGACATGCCAATCCACCACGAACCGTAAGGGGTTGACTGGTAAAATAAGGTGACCATGGTCCCGATATGCCCCATGATATTAGGAGGACTTAAGTGCATATCTTGAAGTGTTATCTTTATTTTTAGATATATGATACACTATATTTATTTTTAGATATATGATACACTTATTTTTAGATATATGATACACTATAATGTAAACCACTCGCGGTTGACCGCGTAATACACTCGCTAGCGCTCGTGTATTACTACGCGTCAACCTCTCGTGGTTTACGGCCGCCTGTCCACAAAACCATCGATTATTGTCTATTTATCTCACCCCTGGTACAAGTTTAGCCATAGGAATAACATTAGAAAAATATGCTCAACGATCACCCTGGTAAAGTGACAATACTACGCCACGGCCGTGGCATAGTGAATTTGCTAAGTATATTCTGATTATTCTAAAGTTGTGATGCTATTTAATGCCATAGAAACGGGTGAGATAAATCCAGAACCGCAATCGAATCGTAAAATAGACAATACCCTACTCATTTGGCTGTGTCATAATCATCCCTCGGCTTTGCCTCGATGACGATTGCAGCCCAGCCAAACTCGTGGAGTATTGTCTATTTATACGATTCTCGATGCAGTTCTATACTAGGGGCAAATGTTATTTCCATTCATAATGGAAGAGCTCGGTATACCAAAATATCATTAAATAAAAGTACGAGATTATCATAGGAAATTATTGATCAGTAAGCGATTTATATTTGAAAGTATCAAGAATGCTTCAATAAACCCAGAGAATGGATTTAATAGTTGTTCTCAAGTATCATCAACAGGAATATGTATTATGGTATAGACATCTACATCTTTTGAGGTGTTTGTCATTTGTTAGCTAACATTGACTTGTGCCTGGTCTAGCATACCACGGATCCAATTCAACTTGCGGTTGTGACTGAATTTTTCATTCAGGGTCTTGTTCAACTGCCCTATTTCTCTGGCTAATAGGTCAGCTATGCCACTCAGTTCACTCTCTAATAGCCCCTTAGCTCTTGATGCACTTATGTTTGTTTGGCATGAGGCTACTTCATTTGGAGTACTGCTAGTGCCTTTGGTAGTCCTCTTACTAACATATTTGTCATATGTTTTCCTTCTACTTCTAAAATATATTCAGCACTATTATCATGGTCCATTGATATGTGATTCTTGTCTATTGATATTTGATTCCTGTTGATTTGCTTCACCACACTGCACACACATTCACATGGTCACTCAGCCATGAATGTTCTATTGAAAGAAACCAAGTCAGTAGTGGGGCAGGGATACGGGATACTGGGATACTGGACCCCTGCTCATTTACCCAGGCCTTTATAGTTGGGACATTGATAGCGAAGTGTTAGATTCTCTGCAGTACGCTGAAACCCTGTGTGAGCATTCTAACCTCTCTAGATGACGTATATGAGCGCGATTTCCCGTGCTCAATAAGTATACAGTACTCTGAAAGTCTATGGACCTCTCTAACCTCTAGATGATGTATTTGGCGTTTGCAAACAAGTTCTAATATAGACAAAAAAGGTTTACCCATGCACAGTCCCCTAGACACACATTATCAGCTGCAACTAACAGACTCCTTACACCAACATCGACCTGCCTGTGGTATACGGTGTATTGTGGTATATTTTTGATACCATTGACCAAGTCACCACAGACTGTTGTACAGAGGAAACTGAAAATGCTACTCCCCGAGGTCGCCTGCTACGCTTGACGCGACATGAGGGACGCCAACTCGCGCTACCATAAGTGCGAGGCCAGGTCAGGCTTCTACGAGGCGTGTCGACAGTTCGATCATATCGAACCCTGGACGGCCGGCCTGGCCCCCACACCTTCCTATGTGGACACCAAACTTCTGGCGTCCATCACCAACGAACGGAAGGAATCCGCACGGTGATTCACTGAGCTGATGGTGACCCATCTACGCACCCAGCAGCGTGTAGAAAGGGCCCGGAGGGAACAGCTAAGCGATATGATCTATAGCATGATCAGATCACAAGGCACAGAGCGTGAAGAAAGCAAACGTATGATAAACCGTACGCGCGCACATTCGGACCTTACGGCTAAACGTGATCACAAAAAGGAAACGGACATTCTAAAGGACCGCCTGGTTAAACGGTCTACTCGGGCTCCCACCGAAGTCCAGCTCAATGACCCGTTTAAAGCCAGGGGCACCTTCACAGGCAACAAAGCATCAGCCACAGAGGTCCGCCCAGCCGAGCAAGATCCCCAACAGGTTTTTCCGAAACTCCCCGCGCCCCAGGTGAACCCCAAGACGACCAACCAACGGGGAAAGAACCGAGGACGCGGGGGAAGAGGAAGAGGTCCAAAGAGGACCGGACCGCAGGGGAACCGCGACCCTCGCACCCAGCAGCAGTCACAGACCACCAGCCTGTAAAGACTGTAACTGGTAAAACCAATGAATCTTCACTTTTGTCTCCTTGTTTGTCAGTTGACATTAAAGATTCCGTTTGTTACCCGTTGTCATGTTCTTCGTTTCTCACAGATACGTATGTAAACAAAACATCTTCTGTAGACATATCAAGTGCTAAGCCTTCAGTGTCAAATGACACAGCCGAGTATCAAAAACAGATAAAATCTCTAAAGAACAAAACTAACACAGTAATCAATCTGTCTAGTAGAATATTATCCAAATCAGATATGTCTCTCCTAAATAAAGGCCTCAACTTCTGTCCAACTGAATCAAGAATAGAGGAAGGTGATGTCAAGTCAGACTTAGATAATTTCCATCGTAAACTTAGAATTAAACAATTCTTTGCTAAACCAAAGGGAGACACCAAGCCAGTCCCTACTGCAGAGGTGCCCTTAGACTCTCGGAATTTCCCGGGAGCACCGTTCCAAAAACTAGACCTCATAAAAAAATTGGGTGACAAATCCAACTGGACTGCCCCACAAGGGTCGAGCAGCCTAGAGGGTTTTATTGCTGTCAATGAGGTTACCCTTTCGAACCGCAATGTGAACAAAGGCCCCTCTAAACTTAATCTTAACAAAGATGAACGCAAATCCCTTAAGGATCTATCTCGAGACCAGGAAATCACCATCAAATCAGCCGACAAAGGCGGGGGCGTAGTGATCCTGAATACAACTGACTACATCACCGAAGCCCATCGCCAACTCAATGACACATCTACCTACAAAAAAGTGGATAAAGACTTGACCTCTGTCCACAATAAACAGGTAGACGAGTACATTGACACACTAATAGAGAACAGAGAGATATCGGAGAGAATGGGCAAATCCATCAAGACTACCACACCCAGACCCCCCCAAGTATACTTCCTTCCGAAGATACACAAAGGAAAGATCCCTCCACCAGGCAGACCGGTGGTCTCAGCCAACGGTTGCCCTACAGAGAAAATCTCGGCATTCGTGGACGACTTCCTAAAAGAAGAAGTCCCCAAGATCAAATCCTACGACAAGGATACCAACCACTTCTTGACAAAAATTCAAGAGGTCGGTAGGCTAAAACCAGACGACATACTGGGTACAATGGATGTGAGTGCTCTCTACACTAACATACCCAACGACGAAGGCATCTCCATCATATGTGAGAAATTGGAGAAATCAAGAAAAACAAGTGATCTCCCAAAGACAGAGAGTCTGATCACACTCTTGGAAATGGTACTAAAGAAGAACAACATACAATTCAATGGGGAGAACTATCTCCAGACAGGGGGTACGGCCATGGGAATGAAACTAGCCCCATCGTACACCAAGCTTTTCATGGAGAACCTAGAAGAAACGATGTTAGCAGAGTATCCACTAAAACCGAAGGTGTGGTGGAGATACATTGACGACATCTTCTTCATTTGGAATTAGGAGAAGAGGAATTGTAAAAATGGCTTGAGTGGATCAACAACTACCATGAAACGATCAAGTTCACAATGGAAAAATCACACACCGAGGTGGCTTTCCTGGACACGAAGATCGTAAAAACAAACGAGGGGCAACTTAAGAGTGACCTCTACGTAAAGCCAACGGATCGCAATACTTACCTCAGATACGACTCGGCTCATCCGCCATCACAAAAACGGAGCATCCCGTACTCCCAACTCTTGAGGGTACGACGCATATGCACCGACCAGACGGACTATGAGAAACACGCTCAACAAAAACTCATCGAATTCCGAGAGAGAGGGTACCCCGAACATACCCTACAGGAATGCAAACAAAAGACCGATTCACTAAATAGGGAACACCTACTGAACAAGGTGAAACCTATTGTGGAAACCAGCGACAGACAGGACAAAACATTCCTGATCTGCACCTACCACGAAAACAGTAACATCCTACCCAAAATCGTAGAATCGAACTGGGATCTCCTAGGAAAATCCAAAACCACAAAAGATATCTACGAAAGTAGATTGATAAAGGGCTACCAGAGACCCAAGAACCTGAAGAATTTTCTAGTCAGGGCCAGAACCAACTATAAAAATAAAGAGGGCAAACCCTGAACCAAACCCACCCGCAATGAATGCAAAAAGAAGACCTGCAAATATTGCGAAAATCTCAACACCACTGGCAACTTGAAGTGCAAAAGCACAAACAAAAACCACACAACCAAATTTGGAGCAACATGCAACAGCTCGAACCTAATATATTGCATCACGTGCAAAACATGCGAAATGCAGTATATAGGACAAACCAAAAGGAAGATCAAAGAGAGAATGAGGGAACACTTCAGATCTGTAGAAACCAAAAGCAAGATCAGTGACGTTCCAAAACATTTCAACAAGAAGGGTCACAACGGGGTTGCAGATATGGAGTTCACCATACTAGACTACATACACAGACACCCTGACAGCAAATCGGCCAAGGAAATCCGACTCAAGATTTGGATCCATCGGATGAAAACCCAGGCACCACAGGGCCTCAACACAATGGATAGTAGATACGGTTCATAGGGGACCACAATGCCACGTCAAAAATCTTTTTGCGAACCCTAAAAAAACATCGCACACGCCACCAGGAAAGCGGACTCAAACCGGAACGCGAATATTTTTGCCATACTGAATCCACCCATACCCCGATCAACGCAGAGGCGACGATATGTGGCGATCTTCTAAATTAATTCCATTAACCCTTTCACGCCGGGCATCTCTGACAAAGCAATGTCGGTAAGGCCGGGTAGGGTGTTAGTATATATGATAATTTCACTTTTGATCACGTGATAAAACACGTGGTCTTTAATATTATTTTATGATTATTTCAAAATCGTAAGGTTAATGTTATACCAATATCCTGTGAAAATTTCATAATTATTGATCAATTATTTACAAAGTTATTACACATAAACTATGATTTTGTAAGTCTTAGAAAATGATGCCTTAAGGCATCATCCGGCCACACACGGCGATGCCTTAAGGCATCATCCGGCCACGGGCGGCGATGCCTTAAGGCATCACCCGGCGCCAAAGGGTTAAATCACTTTCCCCAAGTTTACATACATTAAACATCTCCAAACAGTGGAGATGTACACATTCAATATCCACAAACTAGGGGATTGAATGACAAAACGATCAGCCAACAATAGACTGATGATATTGTACGCAATTGAAACTGCTGGTATGGTCCAGACGGTCCAAGAATTCTGGACAGACAATGTACACACACCCACTCTCCAAAGAGGGCGCTACTAGTAACACACCTTACTTCACTCAGTCCACTACAGAGGGCGCCAACATACAACAACAGGTTGGCCCCTCCAGTCAGTGACAACAAACACTGATGAACCACAACAAATGATTGGCCTAACATGTTTCCCGCCTCTCTTTGTCTTAATCTGCACCAACCAAATGCACAATACAACACCATGTGACTGAAGGGAACCAGTGTGTGCCATGCTTTGAAAGTGACTGGAATAAATTAACTCAAACGCCGCTCGCCGGCCGAGTGAACACCGCCACATACCAGCAGTCGCTCAAGCCGATCGCACGTCCTGTACCATCTTTTTTTTAATCGCTTTTATTAGGGTTCAAATGTATTACAATAGTGCACGGGCTCGGCATGGCCGCTCTTCGGCCCGGTCCCTCAGGTTTGCTGGTATCGATCTAGTTAGCGGACATGACTCACATATTGTTTTTGCTACACTCCTCAGTCAGTTAATTCATGATATGATCAGGGAACCTTTTTCTGCTATAGGGATGGTAAATAATGGGATGGAATGAGATGAATTCCTTAACATAAATCGATAATATAAAGTTGGATTTTCCATATAAAACGGACATGGATGACTAAGGGCAAATTAAAAAAGGACTGCAGTAGTGTCCTCTACGTGCAGAGATTGGAATAATCAGAATTTGAAATAGGTTTTCCTAGAATTAAATCCAACTAGCCTATCTTATAAGTATACGTTGATATGACGCCACACAGGATGGCTTTATCTACCAGATTCCAGTCGCTGCAACTTCAGATCATACTTGAGATAGTGTCCACAAATTCTTATCTCTGACAGGGTAGAATTTCGGACAAACCTACTGTTTCCTATTAGTTGTATAGTAGGGGTCTTTGAGTGCTTATAACCTAAGGTGCAGCTTCCGGTTGATCTACTTGCAGAACGGAAGTTGCGTGACATCACAGGAATGGAACGTTCTGATTGGTCAAGAGACCAGAACTAGTATTATCTTGGTCAACTGATGCATACATTAAACTACTTTTGGGGGTTGAATACATTACAATTTGCATACCAATAAATGTATATGAGGTGACTACTGCTCTGAAAAGGATGATCTAGCCCACTTCTTCTGAGAATTAACGGAACTTTGCTTTTCTATTTCAAAATAGATGTTCACGGTGTTAGCATTAACAGTTGAGTGGACATGCAAATCTATCATGCAGATTGGAGGGTGACTTTCACAAAATAAACTTTCATATTGCTTTAAGGAGCCATGATGCCTGGAGGCATCATCACACTAAAGATGCATGATGCCTGGAGGCATCACCACACTAAAGAGCCATGATTCCTTGAGGCATCACCGAACTAAAGATGCATGATGCCTTGAAGCATCACCACACTAAAGATGCATGATGCCTTGAGGCATCACCGCACTAAAGACGCATAATGCCTTGAGGGATCACAAGGCATCTTTGTTCCAATATTTACAATTTTTTTTTAGCAAAGACATAATATAGCAATTTTCATGAAATCTTCACAAAATGTAGATATGACATTATATTTGTTATTTCTATTCAAAAGAAATATAACATTTATGATTATGTATCGTATTAAGTGATTACAAATTAGAATTATGAGTTTTGACCATTATGTGCCCATCCTCTAGAGGGACAAACTGCCACCAGCACCCAGAGGAGGTGTGAAGCGCAGCGCCCCCTATCGTTTTGGCATGTACTCAAATGACAGCTCTATGTAGATTCCTATGCAAAAATAGGCTAACTAATAACAGCTACTACATACAATCTGTAAGAGCTCTAGCAAAGATCTTTTCAGATATTGATAGAGTGACATCTAATGTACTCCAAACCACAATAGAGCTCAATAGAGCCCCACGTTTTATGGCTGTTTGGTGTTGTGGAATACAGCCTTATTTCTCATAGGCTAGGGTTTGCTGACCACACACAGTCCATTGCCAAGAGCTCCTTCCCCAATGCTGGCAGGTTTGAAAGTGGCACCTTGAACCCTGCCGCGATCGCATATATGAGTCGGGTCGCTATAGGGGGGCGCTGCGCTTCACACCTCCTCTGACCAGCACCCGTCCTAACTGAAGTAGTCTCTCCATAAAATGCATCAATTTCTGACCTCCCATAAATGCCTTTGCTGAATTTTGTTTGCGTCCTTTCTAAACTTGTGTAAAGACTAATTGGTAATTAATTGATTGATGTTAATTCCACTGCATGAAAACCACCATTTTACATATGAATACGCCCGGCGTATACAGGTATGCTTTTGCGTATACAAGGTCAACCTATTTCCCGTGTGTATATCTGTTGGCATATATAACCTAGGAGGGTTGAATACCAGTAGGCTGATGGTTAACACTGGCACCCAATAGGTCATAAGCAGTGTGTATGGATGGGAAGGGGGTGCATAGCTTCCACATAGTAGATCAATCATCCCTTACGATCTATGTCAAAGACACGATAATTTGTACGAACGATTCATGTGTCTGCCTACGGTTCTATTTTATGTAACCAAATTGGACGAGGATCGTCCACAAGGTTGTACATCGTTGGATAGATTGTATCATACAATGGTCTTATCGTTCAAAATTTATGTAACAGACCCCTGGGTCCCGTTTAATAATCTAGGATCCTACATGTAGACCCTTTTTCTGCATGCCATAGAGACCCAGGGGGCAGTTTCATAATCTAAGATCGTACATGAAGACCAATTTCTGTACCTCGTACAAGGGTTATCGTCTAATAATATTTAAGTATGTTCGTTAAGACAGTATTGGCCGTCCATAAGGTCGTCCATAAGTGTTGAATGAAATTGACCCGCATTGTCCATGGGTCTCTATGGCATACAGAAAAGAGTCTACATGTACGAGCCTGGGTTATGAAACTGCCCCCAGGGACGTGTGTATCAACATTTTTTTACACTTATGGACGACCTTATGGACGGCCAATACTGTCTTAGCGAACATACTTAAATATCATTAAACGATAGCCCTTGTGCGAGGTACAGAAAAGGGTCTTCATGTATGATCCTAGATTATTCAACAGGCCCCTGGGGCCCGTTTCATATTCCAGGGCCCTGTTTTTCAGTCACGACATAATCGGACAAACAATACCCTAAGACATCTCTACGATTGGAAGACGAGGCCTTGTTTTTTAGTCACGACCATCGTTATAGGCAACATGTTTTTGCTGCCAGTGTACTATAGACGCGACATTTTAGGGGGTCGGCCATTCATCGCAGTCCTACGACACTTAGGGCGGTGTTTGGTGTGCTATAGTAACGACAAATATATAGTAGAGGAGCAAATGGCCTAAAAATGGGTAAAATTGACCCCCGAAAGTCTACTGGCTGAAACTTGCCATATTATGACCTCAGGAATCTGAATCTGATACTCGTTTGTTCCAAAAAGTGTAGCATCATACTCGTTTCCATGGTAATAGAAGGAAAACAAAATTCAATACATACTGACACATAATACATACTTTTATAAGAAAAGGTGAATAAATGCATTTTTTTCTGTCGGTAAAATTTATCATTCTTTGGCCAAAAGTGTACAGTATGGAAATATGCCCTTTTCTGTTTTCTTGGAAGAACTGTTGCCATGGTAACATTCCAATTTGTGGGGGAACCCCCATTTTTGGATTTCTCATGGTTATTAAAGTTGGATAAAAAGAATAATTTTATGAATGACACATACAAATTGATAAATTTAGCAATAACAGACAGCATTGATAGGTACCATCCTTTTTTGAAACCATTCAATTGTTCCCATGGCAACCATAACAAGGTTTTTTCTATGACCAAAGCAGCCAGATAATGATACACTAACTGGACATTTGTATGGCAAATCTGCATGACATGGCAACTAGTAGAAGAGTATAGTCTCAAAAAGGCCATTAGAGAGTCTACTGAATGAAATGTGCCATGTTGGTCAATCATTATATGGGGAATCTGATTCTGCCACTATTTTGACCAAAAGAATGTAGCATCACTTTTGTTTCCATGACAACCTCAATGCATAATAATCGGATTATGTGTCAGTATGTATTGAATTTTGTTTTCCTTCTATTACCATGGAAACGAGTATGATGCTACACTTTTTGGAACAAACGAGTATCAGATTCAGATTCCTGAGGTCATAATTGACTAATATGGCAAGTTTCAGCCAGTAGACTTTCGGGGGTCAATTTTACCCATTTTTAGGCCATTTGCTCCTCTACTAGTAAGGTCACGTGGGTAAATTTGACTCCCAAACTGTCGTAGCTCTAAGACATCTATAGACATGTCGTACAGAATGCGCAACTTCACTTCCCGTGGGAATTAAGCAATGAAATTTTCACACGAGTAAGGTATACATATAACCCATAATCGTACCAAATATGATGAAAAACGGCCGCACCGTTCTAAAGTTATCGGCGTTTGAATTTTTCATAGCATATACTACTCTGGTGGCCAGTGTAGACCTTGATATCGACTGCGCTTACTTCACTCTCCCAGCAGAGATTCGGCGCTATACCGCGAAAGATCTGCTAGGAGAGTGCGTGTACGATATCCGATCGATAGCCCGATGTTTCAAATTCAAACGCCGATAACTTCAGAACCGTGCGGCCGTTCTTCTTCATATTTGAAACGAGTATAGGTCATATGTATCCCTTACTCCTCTTCAAATTTCATTGCTTAATTCGTATGGACAGCATGGGAAAACCTCTATATACGCACAGTGAGGTTTTATAGAACCTATGACAGTTCTATACTTGAGACACTTTTAGCGGCGATCGTCCGTGGCGCACTACAACACCGTCTATAGGACGACGGCCATCTTTTGTCGTCCAAAAAGGTCGTAGATCGGCTGTGGGATCGTAGGCCTGCAACACTCACAAATGTTGTGACTGAAAAACAGGGCCCAGCTGTTTGGAAGATACAAAATGGCGGGTGTGCTATAGACAGTGTCTCAGCGCGGCACGTTGGATCACCGCTAAAAGTGTCCCTGTCTAAGACAAGTATAGAACTGTCTCAGGTTCTATACTGCAAAGACTGCCCAGTACCAGCTTCAGGGTAGCTTATGCCTTGGAGTGGAAAGCTTGTGGTGAAGTGTTTAGAGCACTTGCCTCAGGATGTAGAGCTCAGGGGTTCGATCCCTGTCTATGCCCAACTTTTTTTCTTTTAATTTCAATTTGAAAATTTCACATAACCAACAAACACAGTACTTTGGTTTACATTAGTTTTGTAGTTTGAAAATGACACAACCTTTCGGCCCTTATGGTTTGGGCTTGGAATGTAGAGTCTAAAGTCTGCTATAATGTACTAAGGGAATTGGATTTCCGCAGAGACAATGTCAAGGGCACCGCATAGATAAGCAGAGCCGTAGGGGTAAGTACGCTGGCCACCAGAGCAGACGTTTGCTATGATGAAATTCAAACGCAAATAACGGCGCAATAATCTACTTCATATTTGGTATGATTATAGGGTATATGTATCCCTCACTGGTGTTAAAATTTCATTGCTTAATTCTTACGGGAAGTGAAGTTGCGCATTCTGTACGACATGTCCATAGATGTCTTAGGTCTAAGACACTTTGGAAGACATTTTGAACCACATGACCCTAAGGATGTCTTGTCTATAGTACACCTGGCTGCAGCCTAAGTGTCGTTGAGGGACAATCGTTGGCCGATCCCCTAAGATGTCTTATCTATAGCACACTGATTAGACTGCTGGAACAATCTAGGGCATTGTTTTCACGAGTCTGGGCTGTCTAAACTTTATTGTTGATGATTATCTTGGTTTTAACTCGGAAAAAGATGTGTATATTATAGCTAGGCCTGCCATACTGTCTAGCGTGTATATGCAGTTAAATTATCACTCACTTGATTCGCATGTATGACAGATCAAATTGGAGCTGAAATACCATAGTAGACGCTGCAATTGTTGTTATTTCCATGGAAATAATGTACATAATGAGCATTGTATTACGCCTATACACACACTGACCAATTCTGAAGTATACGTTGCCAAGAATTTGTTTCGCTTCATGCCTGGCCAAAGGAAATGGGCTCCAGGCCATCTTCCACTGTTGCACCTTATCTTCTTAGTTAAATGGGATGCACACGATGGGATTCATGTACCTCACAGGGTGTATGTCTGAGACAAATCCTCCTGAGATTCTGTACCTGAACACAATTCTTTCGTATAAGTTATAGGGATTCATTTCAATGAGACATGTTTTCCTCCCTGTAATTGTTTAAGACATTTCCCCCTAAAAAGGAACAAAATCGCATGAGATTTTGAGCCCTGTGAGGTAGGTACATGAATCCCATCGTGTGAATCCCATTTAACTAAGAAGATAAGGTATCCGTCACCGGTATACAGGCAGCGACCACCGACGGACCTTAAGGCCTGGCGTCCACCTACTACGATAGAAATTTAGCTGAACCGATATGATATATACATGTCCCCTTTTCTGGGTCACTTTATATAAATAATGAAGGGAAATTTTTTTTTTTTTGTAGCACTCCCATGTACAAGCATGGTAGGTCGTTATATATTTATTATATACCCAGAATGAATAAAATCCTTTTTTTTTTTTTTAAGAGTAGTTTATTTTCATTCACATTCATTGACTACAATCATAGATAGGCGTAATACTTAAGTATGTTCAGTCCTTACAATGGATTACATCTTCATCTGTGGCCCATTGCTCTTTTTTTTTGATATATGGAGGAGTGAAAAGTCTAACATTCTAAAAAACCTAACTAGCCTCTATCCTGAGGTCACCACCCTTAGCTTATTCTTCCTGGTGCACAAACTCATATGTATAAAGTTATGTTCCAATCTATAACCGATAGTTGTAGGAAAGTCTAATAGTCCTTTTACACAGATAACAGTATCAAGTATAGTCAAACGTCATCTGGGTGGAAAAAGAGAGAAAACTTATATCTAACAACATAACAAGAAAGTAGAAAAGCCAGTAATCTTACGGTATATTGGCATAGAAGATATGTCAGTGTAAAAGCCCACACACTGCTGATGTTTCAACATGTTTAGTATAACAGTGTACTGCACAGGGTCCAGTATATGATTTATACTGCATAGGGAGCAGCAGTACGTAATTATCAAATATACTTCATGGGTATATAATAAAGAGCAATAATGTACATGGAAATTATATATAAAGCTGGACCGACTAGACAAAGCGTCCCCTTATCATTGAAATATTAATACTTACACTGTTCCTATCTTACATTAAGGAAAGCAATGGTGGGCAGTAACCCTTCAATATTTCATATCAGATAACAGGATAAGGAAAGAGTTCAAATAATGATTCATACAAGAAAAGATAAAACCTCCAGAACACAAAGATAAAACCTCCAAAGCCAGCATAGAGTCAGAAGTATTTTGCGTCAAGGATGGTATATCATTGACCGTCTACCGATTGAAGTGTGTAAGTTAAGATAGACAATGAGATCAATATAGTATGTACTGTAATATAAAACAGTGTATGATGAATTGGAATTTATCCTACCCCTAATAAAAAAACTCCATAGGCTTAACATTGGGTCACTGTATTCGGTCTGGAGTTCAGAAAAAAAAAAAAAATCGCTCTAGTGAAATACACTTGACAAATGACGTCATTTGTTAATGTAGAAATAATTTAGACGGGCGGGGTAGGATAAATTCTAAACTAAACTTGAGTTAGTCGTGTTATTGTTCATCACACTCCGGCAAGACTACTGCTCTCGGCTTCGCCTCGCGCAGTAATATGCGATCTTGCTGTCGTGTGATAAACAACAACACAAATAACTCTTGTTTGGTTTCTCCATATTGTATAATGGCACATGCTTAGGGAAAGGTCAGGTTAAATGTAGAATGAACATACCGACCAATACCATGCATTGTACCTGTAATGCGTCATTTTCAGCACCCTGCAAGATGTGAAACTGATGGACTATCAACAGGAACTCATTAGCTACAGCTACTAGTAGATTCGCCAGCGAAAGAACAGGTCATTCTGTATTTTACTCATAAGTGCTAATCTAAAACTTATTTTTTTTCTTTTAAATCATTTTATTTATCCTGGATTCGATAAGGCAGTATTTGCCTGTTTACAATCGTTACCCAGCTAATGTAGTACTTCCAATAGCGGATTTATTATAGACAACGTTCCTAATAGGCTAACTAACTAAAGAAATTACGAATAGGCATAATGAGATATATACAATGAATAAAGCAACATAAATTGATGCATATCAAGACAAAACACCAATAAATGGTATACAGTAGTATTATCCTGGTAGTTCTTTACTATACAAACAGAGAAAATAGATATACTGTCCAATATTGGATACAGGTTGCTCTTATAAACAATCGTTGAAAATAGTTGCCTTGATTATTTGTATTCATGTTAATTGTTGGTTATGCATTAAAAGCGATCTTGGAGTATATGTACAGGACTTTTGTCTATGTACAGGACTTTCTGACTGACTCTCGGAAAAGAATTTCCAATAAGTATGAGGAACTAAATAAAGGGTAGCAATCAACCAAATAAAACTAGGAAAGGTGTTAGTTGGTAGAAACGAGAAAAGAGAAGTACCCAGGGAAGATCTTGTAAGGGATGAGCGTAAACCAATCAAATAAATAAAAAAAAAAGGTGTGTGGGGGGGGGGGGGGGGAGCAAAGGTGACCACACAACAAAGAAATGTTACTAGGCTAAGTTGTATGTATTAACTTATTATTCAACCTAAGGCAACGATTCTACTAAAGAAGTGATGCATAGATTCCTAAAAAAAATGAAATAAAGATAGTTCAGAACGGCAATACTACCCGAGTAAAAGAAATGTTGAATACATTGTTATCTGATTATCTGGTCTCTCCATTTGTTGCATATGGTGATACAAGAGTGAAGTTTACAAACATACCTTCTGACGTCTGAACTGAGGTTAAAACGAGTAGAAGACGATTAGTAAAGCTTCTCTTGTGATATATGTGATAGATAGTCCACCTTACTGAGGCCTCTGAGGCCTTGCTTTATCAACACATGGCTGGTAAATGAGGTGCCGCCCCGCCTGATGCGTGTGAGTATGTGCTTCTGTAATCGGGAGAACCTTTCTAGGGGGGGGGGGGGGTACTCCTATTTAAAATGTATTTTATTGAAACAGATTTGACAAGTACGAGGTACATCGAAATATCCTTTTTAGATGCTTTAAAAACGTTGTCATAATTTGAACCACGTACATGAAGTATATATATATATGGGCGGGATAACTTGGACAACAGGCCTCAGGAAGTTATCCAGGTAAAGACTGGCGCATGCGCGATCGGCATCGCGGCTAGCGCAGCGGCACCACCGCGTCACTTTACAACCATCGTCACTCCAACACAGACATATATATATATATATATATATATATATATATATATATATATATATATATATATATATATATACATATATATACATATATATACATATATATATATTGCTCCTCCCCTCCCCCATAAGTTTCCGGTTATAGATATGAGGCAGCAGTTTTGACAGTTCAACATGTGAGGCGCGACTAGCACAACCGTTTGGAATCGTGACGCAACATGGATACGGAACACGGAATCACTTGTTGATGGTTACCATTTAGATACGAGGATAGTTACCTGACCTCGGCCGCAAATATATTTTGATATGAATATAATGGTATCTAAATACTAACAACATGCGAGGAAATTGGTTTGGCGGAATAAATATACATATCACACCAATGACCCGCCAATAACAATTGACCCATAATTCATGAAGACGAGTGGCTACAATCACGGACTTGGATGACCTGGGTTGGCAACACAGAGGGCTGGCCTATCTATCTATGCCTCGCCATTGTTCTCTAGTTCCCGTTTTTGCCACCAGAGTGTTTTCTGTCTTTAACCACTAAAAACTCATTAAAAGGTGCAGTAATATTTATCAACATATTTGGAACATAGTTTGAAAAGATCAGAAAAAGGTTTTTCAAGTCTTGCTGGAAAGAAAACCATTTTGACAGTTTTTTGCTGACCATTTCAAATACCATTTCTGAGTGGTGTTTGGAGGTAAAGTCAGCCAATTTGTGCCAATTGTTTAGAAATTCCCAGACCACCTAGAGACAACTGTTCTGTGTAGGAACATAGCTGGAATCGACCAACAAATAGTTTATTAAGGCTTGCTAGATGGAGTATATTTTCAAAACTTTGACTTTCTGTGGCTGACCATCTGAAAATGAATGATTTCTCAGGGGCGCTCAGAGCTAAAGTAACCCAATTTGTGCCAATTGTTTGGAAACTCCCAGACCACCTAGAGCCATAAAGACAACTGTTTTGTGTAGGAACATAGCTGGAATCGACCAACAAATAGTTAATTAAGGCCTGCTAGATGGGTAATATTTTTAAAAGTTTGACTTTCTGTGGCTGACCATGTGAAAATGACTGATTTCTCAGGGGCGCTCAGTAAGTCCGTGCTACAATACAATCTTTTTGTAATAAGGTAGTCTGGGAGATGTGGATATATAACTCGACTGTCTTCAAGTTCCAATTACCACATTTTTCTATGTCTGTCTTATATAGAACTGCATCGAGAATCGTATAAATAGACAATACTCCACAAGTTTAGCTGGGCCGCAAGCGTCATCGAGGCGAACTCGTGGAGTGTTGTCTATTTCACGATTCGAGTGCGGTTCTGGATTTATCTTACCCCTTTCTATGACATAAAATATCTTTACAACTTCAGAATAATCAGAATATAAATAGCAAATCCACACGCCACAGCCGTGGCGTAGTATTGTAATTTTACCAGGGTGATCGTTGAGTATATTTTTCTATTGTAAGGCCCGGCGTCCACTTACTACGATATGGCACCGATATGCCCCACGATGCACCTCCCGATACAAAATCAAAATCGCGTCGGAAGGTCACCTAATATCGGGGCAGTTGACCACGTTTCTGCGATTAGACACCGATAAAAACCCCATACAATGCGTGGTGGATTGGCATGTCTAGACTTATGTCTACGATTTTGCACCTTCCCGATATGTCTCCAATATTTGCTTTTTGTATCGGTGCCATATCGGTAGGTCTAAATTTTTATCGTAGTAGGTGGACGCCAGGCCTAAGAGTCATTTTATCCTCATTAATAGACAAGTCTGATACCCTAAGAGAATGAGGTGATTTTATCACATAAGATATTCTGAGCAATGTTCTGTAGCACAATAAAAGTGCTGACCAGAAAACGATGTCGTTATACAACGATAAGTCGAGCAATTTGTACAGTTTCAACAAATCTTCTGGAGTAAAAGGATATTTTTCTACCCTTGGAGAGGAATATAGTGTCTCAATTCCTTTCATAGTCTGATTGGTTAAAAAATCGCCCACTATAGTGTCTTTTGACGATACGATACCGCTGAAAGGTAGTTCTATATTGAGACGGTTTCATCTTATCCGATGGATAAGTGACAAAGACTGAACAACTTTCACTTGTTGCTGAAAAAGGTGTAATTGACATTGATCTACAAACATCGGTAAAACATTTCAGTTGGCCTAGCCTAACCTTGTTAGTGTTAGCCGAAATCGCTGAACTCTTGAGGAAAGCTTGTTTGGTTCGTCACGACTTGGTTGTCTAGATAAATCTTGGTTTTGAATAATTGCGTGCATATTTGCCAGGATGCAAAAAAAAAAAAATACAAAAACCATCTCGTGCGATGTGTTACGGCAAAGGAGGTAGGACAAATATCGACACTGTATTTCAAGAAATAAGATATATACCAAGATATGACACGGCAAATCCATCGTGTTGGTGGAACCAGCACTTAAGACCTAGTGGCTTGAACCTTGGAGGGGGGAAGAAATAGGACATTTTATCAAATAGCTGAGTTGAAACGCACTTCATCTGTAAGGCCCGGTGTCCACCTACTACGATAGAAATTTAGACCTACAGATATGGCACCGATACAAAATGTCAAAGTCGGTGCCATATCGGGAAGGTGCAAAATCGTACACATATGTCTAGACATGCCAGTCTACCACGCATTGTAAGGGATTTTTATCGGTGTCTAATCGCAGAAACGTGGTCAACTGCCCCGATATTAGGTGACCTTCCGACGCGATTTTGATTTTTTATTGGAAGGTGCATCGTAGACCATGTCGGAGGCATATCGTAGTAGGTGGACGCCGGGTAAATAGTATACGATTCGGTGAATCATTTTGATATATCCATAGTGCCTATGAATAAGGTAATGCGAAACATATCCCTGTTAAATACAATAAGAAACATATCCCTGTTCGACACACTGAGAAACATACCCGGTTCTTGAAAAGTAGTGTCGACACTATAACCTGGTAATAACCATCAATCTAAGTGAGTGGTGCCAACAGTCCAGGGACCTGTTTCAGTAGTTTCGTGACATGTCTAGATGGCGTCTGTGACACCATACGAACAGATCACAAGATTGCAGTCAATGACACACAGAGTTTCACTCACTTCTCGTAGGAATTAAGCAATGACACTTTAACATGAATAGAGGATACATATAACCTATAATCGTTCCAAATATGAAGAAGATTGGCCACTTCAATCTTTTGATATTTGCTAGTCTTTTTCCGCTGTTGCTTGCACTGTTGGTGCCGCTGTTGATGTCTGTCTAGGCCTAATGTCACAAGACTACTGAAACAGGTCCCAGGTGCCATCGGTCCGTGGTTCCATCGGGTCTAGTAATCGTTGTTCCTGTTGCTTTTGACAAGTCCATAGCATCAGAACTGTTTTTCAAACACAATGACCATCAATGATAGCTTCAAACTGCCTTATTCTTCTGTTGGAGGCTGAAGAAGTAGTTCATCTGTCACGGGACTAATTGCAATATCTATGCATAATTAATTGGTGAACACTTCTCTGTATGTCTGTTTCCATTCACCGATCTGGCGTCGGTATACCCTAAAACTCGATAGCTGTTTCCAGACTGCAGATCGGTGGTGAAAAGCCGGCCAGTAGAAATAGGCTTTATATGGTTGGGGTGGGGGTGGGGGGTACTCTCGATGAAATGTGGAAAGGAGGAAACCAAGAAACTTTTTATCATAAAAACAGATTTTATTTCCATGAATAACAATAAACCAAATACAAGGATTGTTCCTCCACAAATCTTCAACGAAGTACATCATCTTATTTAGTTAGTGAAAACTAAACAGTAAACACAGTAGACGTAGACCGGCTTTAGAGGCCTCATAAGGTACAGTCAGTTAAGATAAGTGCTGCTTGCAATTTTTGGTGGAAATTGAGTTTCTTTATAGTAATAAGGGTCCTCCTCAACGTAAAAAATATTCCATTTATAGCAAGTAATTTGTGACCTTATAGGTAACGTCGAGCATCAAAACTAAGCTCAGAAACTTGGTTTTTAGGGTAGGAATACATACACAATATTGACTGGTTTCAGATACAAGCGGTTGTATGCTCCGAGGAGTTGACGCGTAGTAATATCCGAGCGTATGCGAGGATATTGCGGAGAAACAACTCCGAGGAGCATTCGACCGCTTGTATCTGAAACCAGTCTATATTGTATTTATTATCCACCTTTTTCTGAACAAGTGGCATGTCAATATCAGTTTGTTTTAGCTATGCAGTATTTTTCCATATGCACTATTTTTCCGTATGCGCCACCCGGAGCATACAACATATCCGTATGCGCCGGGTGTGTCCATACAAATGCCCTATGTGTTTTCTATGGACACTTTGTATCAGGTGGATAATAAATTGTCCGTTGGGGACTAAGTTGGATGGCGGGGGTAAGTTAGGTCGGGATCAGCATCAAGTATAGAGTACAGTAAAACCCCGCTTAAGGGGGAACCCTGCTCTAGAGGGAACTCTGCATAAGGGGTCACCCTGCTTAAGGAGACAATTTGCTTGGTACAGAAATTGTTCCCTCCATCAAGAATTTATTTACCTCCGCTTAAGGGAACACTCTGCTTATGGGGATAATTTGCTCGGAATGGAAAGGTTTGCCTTGCTGAAGCGGAAACTTTAGGGGTCACCCCGCTTAAGGGGTCAACCTGCTTAAGGGGTCGGTTATTTCATTACAGAATGCTTCTTAAAGCTTAAGGAAACATTTTGGAGGGAGACTTTATCAACCCTGACTGGACATTGTGGAGACAACACTCCAGATTATCTTAGTTGTGTGTGAGAGGTGCGTTAACTGGTGTATAGAAGATCAGGAACCAGACAACTTGCAAATAGGCTCCTGTAGGCGAAATGTCTGTGGGGTGTCTTTGTCATTATAACAGTGTCTGTATGCCATAATATCACCTATATAGAGGTATTATCTCAACCCTGGTACAAGTTTAGCCATAGGAATAACATTAGAAAAAAATACTCAACGATCACCCCGGTAAAGTAACAATACTATGCCACGGCCGTGGTATAGTGGATTTGCTAAGTATATTCTGATTATTCTGAAGTTGTGATGTTATTTAAATGATAGAAAGGGGTGAGATAAATCCAGAACCGCACTCGAATCATAAAATAGACAATACTCCACTCGTTTGGCTGGGCCATAATCGTCACTGGGCTTCGCCTCGATGACGATTGCGGCCCAGCCAAACTCGTGGAGTATTGTCTATTTATACGATTCTCG
The DNA here is from genome assembly GCA_950022655.1 of Alentia gelatinosa. Lineage (NCBI taxonomy): Eukaryota > Metazoa > Annelida > Polychaeta > Phyllodocida > Polynoidae > Alentia > Alentia gelatinosa. Next base: position 132,119,182 of record OX465580.1, on the reverse strand, counting down.
ATGCAGTTCTATATAATTATCTACTATATAACAAACTATCGACAGACTGGAAGCCCCGGTTAATTTTTTTTTAAATTTGAAAACTGGGTATCCTGATCTTGTGCATTCCATTGGGAGAAATTATTTGATATATCTTTCACGACGACTACAGATCTTAGATTTTTTTTATCAAAAGAAAAATTCATATATAATTTTGTAAGACACACTCATGATGTATTAATGAAAATCGGTATCTGTTTTTATGAAGAGAAACATATATATATTGAGAAATATACTTATAAGTTAAACTATACAGACCCTAAAAATGAAGCCAATATCGTCAGGTGGTGGCAATATCCACCACAAAACTTGTCGAGCTCAGGATCTCCTTGAGCGTTTACACCGACGACGCAGAATCGCCGCCCATCTAGATGACTAATTCACGGCGGCTTGAAATAGTCGCTGGCGTCAGAACACGTTCAATAGTCATCAGCTGGGACCTGGGACCTGTTTCACTAGTTCTGTGACATGTCTGTGACACTATACAGACATTGGGGTTGTCTAGTTTCGTGACAACACAAGTAGCTGCCCTCAGGTAAAGACAGAGCCCAAACATAAGAATTAGACAAAAAATGGACATGGACCTGTTTCACTAGTTTTGTGACAAAAGTGTTAGACAGACATGAAAAGCGGCACCAACAGTGCAAGCAAGAACAAACAAAACAAAGTCTAATGTCTAGTTCTTATGAAACCGGACACAGCATCTAGACGCCTTCTATGATCTAGACATGTCACAAAACCAGTGAAACAGGTCCCTGTTTCAGTAGTTTTTTTACATGTCTAGATGGCGTCTGTGACACCATATGGACAGATCACAAGATTGCAATCGATGACACACAGAGTTTCACTCACTTCTCGTAGGAATTAAACAATGACACTTTAACATGAGTAGGGGATACATCTAATCTATAATCGTTCAAAATATGAAGAAGATTGGCCACTTCGATCTTCTGATATTTGCTAGTCTTTTTCCGCTGTTGCTTGCACTGTTGGTGCCGCTGTTGATGTCTGCCTAGGCCTAATGTCACGAGACTATTGAAACAGGTCTCTGGTGGTGCCAAATTGCGTAACCAGACACAATCAGACGATCTGCAGTCACTACATGCTTGGCACTCACATCAGACGATTTCAAACTTTTTACCGCTGAAAGTCGTCAGAAGATGCAAAATGCCAGAATCGCCGGCCAGAATCATCCAGTGTAAACGCCGGGTTAAATGTCTAGGGGGCTAGGGAGTGGCCTGGCACCCTTCAGAGGTTGCATATAGAAGCTTGCAATAAAATATAACATTATTCACTGCGCGAAAACCCCTATTTTATATATGTATACATTTTGCGTACACCAGGCATATCTGGCACCTCATCTGTAGGCATATACAAGCTTCCATGTTGCAGTCATATATACGTCATATATACGCCTGATTCTGTTGTATTTATGCCACTATCCAATAATTTCTTTTAATAATGTTTATTTTCCTCATTCGATTTACAAAACAATTCTTCCATGGGGATACAATTTTACTTTCATATCAGAACTCAAGCATTGCTGGCTATAGTGATGAAGTGAAATGATTGAAATAATGTTCTAATTACTTGGATTTAAGTTTAACATCAATATAATACCAACTCTTGAAGATTTCTTTGGTCAGAGCCTTCTGCACTCAGGATCCAGTCTATTCCAGGTTGTGGAGGTTGTGCAAAAGGAGCTGTGAGATATCTCAAGAAAACCTTGCGATATTTTACCTGGAAAAGCGGAATTTACGGCGACCTTTCAGCTACAAACGAGGAAAGTCGAAAAGTGTGCAATGGCCTTTATGCTTTCCTGATTTTGGGTAACAATTTCAGACCAATTCTCCACCAGTTACAAACCATTAAAGTTCATAACCATATCTTAGTTATTGGGCAAACTGCAATATTGTACTGGATCCCAATTTACAAAATGTGACCTAATCCTCGTCCATGGAGAAAGATTGATAAAATGATTTTATCTCACCCCTGGAATAAATGTCCATAGGCTTAACATTAGGAACTCGTTCTCCATGCCCCTACAAGTATTGCAGTCCGTTCTCCATGGTCTATATCCTGTGTGTCATCCATTCTTTTAGTGTGTACAGGGGTGAGATAAATACAGAAAGCAACTAGTTTTGGCCAAAGAAGTCATTCTCCAACTCGGTTGAATGCTACGTGATATTCACTCAGCTGTCGCCTCGTTCATATCACCCACATCAAACTCGTGGAGAACAGCGACTTTAACCAAAACTTGTTGGTTTTTTTCTTTAGTCTGTAGCCGTTGGCCTTAAGCGGTGTTTCTTCTCTCGTTGGTATGTGCCTGGCCACAGAATGTAGTTGGAAAGCGTCCTTCCTTCCCGAGGCGCATTTTCGCTAACACTTGGGGCATAATGACTGATACGAGGCCAAGCTGTGGACGAAAATGTTTATTTTTCACGTGGAAAAGACAAATATGTAGTATACATGGTATACGGTATACGAAGGTATACGGAAATTTGTCAACAGTAAAATTCATAAAAGGTAACACCCAAAACATGTGGGGTGGGTGGGAGGTAAGGAAACGTGTTGAGTCTTTGAAAAACCTGAGAAGACTGTCACGTGATATACACGTCACGACAGTGACAGTTCATAAAAACGTCCGGTAGATGTCTCTTGCTGCGTTGCCACGCTTAGTCAGACAGCTGCCTCAAGCCATTATATCTCACAAGTTCGTACCAATGTAGATTTTATGTCGGTAGGGTGTGGTAATGGTATTGTATGTGGTAGATGCTCGAGGTCATTCTCTACTCACTATTCACCAAGGCACTGTCCTCTATCTCTGTGAGATACTTTTTTTTTTTTATTGTTCAATAGACGGTTCTTACAGCAGTAAGATCTTCCACCGCTATGGCGTGCGGATACACAGGTAACATTCCAACACATATAATACATTCGTTACAAAAGAAGTATAAATTATAACAAAAAGTTAATATCAAATTATAACAAAAATGAGGTGATAAATGGCAGGTGATGAAAATAGAGGACCACCGACACTATAACATGAACACTAACGCCAGTCGTTACTTGAGTATTTTAGTTTAACATGTTTCTTAAACTCCTTAGGGTCCCTAACATGTTGTATTACCGAGTCTAATTCATTCCATAAGTAGTGACCTACTTCCATTAATTCACCTCGCCAGTTGTTGTAGGTAAAGACTTTTTTTCCTTGATGCTATTTGCTTGTATTTTCCGAGAATCTATTATGCATGGTATAATACAAAGTCCTCACTGAAAATGTGTATGGACCCAGTAAACCACGACACATTGTTTACAAACTATTAGATATGTTATATAACCATGGTATAAATAGACAATAATCGATGGTTTTGAGGCTGTCCACAAAATCATCGTTTGTTGTCCTAGAAATAGTCCCTAATGTTATACCCCTTGATATGGGAATTACTGGGTTCAATTTTTTCGAAAAGATGTATAATAAATGCAACAAACAATGGTTATGTGGACAGGCGGCTCTGTAAACCATGAGCGCTCGTGTATTACTACACATCAACCTCCGGTGGTTTACGGCCGCCTGTCCACAAAACCATCGATTATTGTCTTTGTATACCATGTATAGTATATGTATACTATGTATAGTTTGATATTTCAACACATAATGTTGGACGGTGAAATATGAAATGAGAATAATGGCAGTGAGTGGTCTAAGACAATACATGTGTGTTGTATCACCCTTTTGGTACAAGAGTAGGTGAAGGCTAGTGGTTTGTACTCTATCAGCATGTATAGTTCAGATATTGATCATCAGTATACAGTGGTTTAATATATAGACAATAATCGATGGTTTTGTGGACAGGCGGCCGTAAACCACGAGAGGTTGACGCGTAGTAATACACGAGCGCTAGCGAGTGTATTACGAGGTCATCCGCGAGTGGTTTACAGAGCCACCTGTCCACAAAACCATCGTTTGTTGTATTTATTATCCATCTTTTCGAATAAATTAAACCCATTAATTGCCATATTGACGGGTATAACAACAGGAACTATTTCTTTGCTCTATAGCAAAAGGGACTATTTTTCCTGTATACCATGGTTTTGAGGCCGTATACCACAGGTTAGATTCCGTATACCACAGTTATGGTATCTGACCGGTTTTATACAATGGGTCGTGGTTTACTGAGTCCCCATACATTTTTCAATGTATACGATGGATAATAGAATATAGTTCGCTATGGTACGGACATATAATCATCGAAATCTGGTATTATGAAACTGATGAGTGCTTGGTCTATGTCCTCGTATGCCATTGAGTTTGGAGCGCTCAGGGATATATATATATGAACAAGGCGATAGCCGAGTGAAGATTCTGAAGCGGCTAAAACGAATTGGCTATCGGTAACACAGTTGGAACACGAATATGTTTCTGATTTTACCTTAGCCTCAAAATATCTATCTGTATATCACCCATTGAGTATGAGGAAATGTACTCACAAGCCAGATCTAGCGAAAATCATCCCATGTGGAAGATCTGGGGACCTATTTCACTAGTTTCATGACAAAAGTCCTAGACAGACATGAGAAGCGGCACCAACAGTGCAAGCAAGAACGGACAAAAGTAAGTCACGTTTCATAGAGCATGTCGCATCTAATGTCGCATGTTGTGTCACAGTTGCCGACATACTGATCGCGACAAGCGAAACTCACGCCTACTTGTGTTGTCACAAAACTAGTGGACCCCAATCTGTCTGTATGGTGTCATAGACGCCAACTAGACATGTCATGAAACTAGTGAAACAGGTCCCAGGATCTGACTTTTGTTTTTGGTCTATTTTTTTAGGCATGTGACCGCTTGAGAGGCTGACTGGTATTCCATAACTGGGTTAAGTGATACTCAATATTTATTTCAAGTTCTTTATCATATACCTATGGCAGTATGTTCTGTTACATATCTATCCACTCCATCAATCTCAGAGTAGTCTGTAGTGATAACCAATAAGTAGGTTAGGGCCTCAACTATTCAATAAGTTGATTTTCGTGGTCATACCTTTCCCCAGTACAATATATTACAATATCAATGAATAAAACTAAGTTTTATAAAGAGCAATATATTAATGAAAAAATACTGATAATCACCCCAACATGGTCTGGAAGAAAAAGAAATGAAAATTGCCAAATTGATTCTTTATCTCTACATCAGTCTCAATGACCATCAAATGGGATACAGCTTTGTTTTCCTACATATCCTATAATTCACATTGGAGCCACCTGGTGAATTTTAGATTATGTCAACTATTAGTCAAAACTGGTTTCTTGGGATTTATTCAAATTCTACATGAGTAAATTTAACATTTGTCCAGTTCATCTTAATATGTAAATAGTCTAATTTACATTAGCTTGATTTACAAAGGAAATGTACTGAAAGATATGGTTTTCTTCAATTCTTTCAAAAACAGTGACCCATGATTTTTAATACCTAAATAAGTAGTATTATATATGTACTATATTCTATGAAAGTCTGAGGAAAATGACATGGGTTTTACTATGTGAAAAACACTTTTTAGAATTTCTATCTATTCTTATATAAAATTACATAATATATTAAAATGATCTATAAATCAAAAACTAGCACGGTGACCCCCAGTTTTTAAGTTAGATATATGTTCCACAATACTTGAAGATCATCATATTAAGTGTTCAGGAAATTGACATGAGTTTTCATTTTCAAGCCAAATTGTCCTATATGCCTTTCAAACCTTTACAGTGCTCAGTATTATGCACCAGTGCTGGTTGAGTATTCCACAATTTCCCTCCATAGTACCACCATGTTCAGTAGGGTTTACAACTTGTAATCGAAAAGAAAGCATCTTACCTTTAGTAGAATAGACGGTCAGTTATAGTTACTTATCCACCGACCTTTCACTCGTGTCACAATGGATACTGAAGCGTTTTGTTAGTTTGGGTGATATCAGATCTTGGTGGTAGCCTTTTATGGTGTGCCGTTTGTACCATTATCCTACCCCTAATAAAAATCGCCATACACAGCGTGAAAAACTGATTTACATATGTATGTTTAAGCCGTATATATCTATTGATTTGCGTAAATAAGTAAGTCCTAAGGGACACCACTGTTGTTTTTATATCATTTGCCATTAGCTATCCAAGTCCGTGGTATATGGAAAATACAATATTGTATTATGAATTCTTATTATAAAATCTTTGTAAAACCCCATTGAGTATATTTTGATGAATTACATACAATAAACCCAGCATTCTTTTGTTTTTATTACCTAGCCCCATAGACTTTACTACATAAGTAGCATAGATACTGGTTCACTGTCACCTCTGCACATAAGGCCAAAAAAAAATAGGTATGTTTTTGGTTACCCTCACCTACCTAGCAAAACCTTACCCTACCTAGAATATTTTTGCCTCTACAGAGTTTGCCAAGCCCGATTTCTGACGGAAAATACACAAAAAATACGTAAGGACGAACATACAGCAAAACATGAACTCTAAAAAATTTATAGAGAATGTTTTCACAGAAAACAACTAATTTTTACAGAATTTTAGAAATATGATAATTCTAAGTTGCTGTTTGAGTCACCTACTAGAATACTTAAATGGGCAAGCTGTGCTAAATCCGAAGATTATATGCTGTCTTTTTGTGGCAACAAACATGGGAGAGCCAGAAATAGCAGCTTCCACTGGAGTGCTAAGAAATTGCTAGTGCTATCATGCTCCTATCTGTAGCCTTATATCATAAAAGCATCATTAACACTCTTGTTTTTTTGAGGTATAAATCTCTCTATTGAGGTGATCGATCATTACATATTAATGATCTACATTATTAAGACGCTTGACATAGATCTACACATAGGATCAGAATGTGCACCAGTACAGAACTCATGTAATCAAGCAGAAAGGGTCATGTCAAATCTAAACCTCACCCTTCAAGATGTTGCCTGAGGACCTTGCAAGATCTGAGACAGATGTTGCTCTGAAAAGGTGCAAATCAAAGCTCATTCAAAATGTGACTGATTTCAAAGAGGAATAAACACACTCCATGGTTGACAAGGAAGAAACTGAAAAGTTCATTTGAGCATTTCCTTCTTGAATCAACATCCAAAGAGAGTATAGATGAGGTGAAAGAGACTGTCTTGACCCAATCTCAGAGAATTGACATGAGAATTTGAGAGGAGTGATACGCGAAAGATTATAACAGATGGCTGGACAAGCGAATATCCAACATCGGTACTTGTTCCAAATACAAAAATATGGTGACCTGACATGCTGGTCACTATATTGCTCAAGTCATCTCATTCTTTCCTCAACATGAGTATCAGATATAGGGAGCACTAGAAACATATTAACAAGGTCCATTGTTAGTCCTGATGACACTTAAATTATCCTTGAAGTTGCAGAAGGAAGTGAAGGCAAAATATAATCAAATAATAAAAAGAATGAGAAAACTAACAAGTGAAGGGAAGTGGGCAAGATGCGAGTGAGAAAAAGGTGATCATTATAAAAGCCTGTATCCTTGTCTTCATGTCTGAACCAGAGGGTTGTTGTGAAAGAGGAAACTGGTATGCTTTCTCAAACTGGTATTTGGGTATACCTTTTTATGTGGCAGCCCTTTTAAAACATCCAGATCGTTTATCAGATTATAGCTATTGTTAGTGGAAGGCTGTGACAAAGCCTCCTGGAAATGTAAAACTTTTGATAAGATATAATTGGGAAGAGTAAGCTGCCTGGATCAACCAGGCAGCTTACCCTGCTATTTCAACAGGATAAACATGGTAGTAAAGTAAATTCAAGTAAGTCTGGCTGAACAAATTGGACATGAAGCCTTCACAGAATGTAAGTATTACACAATAGTTAGAATAGAAAATTGATAGATGATAACAGGTATAACATCAGATCACATGATGTAGTTATCATAATTGGCCATCATTTTTTCATTTTATCAGATTCATTTATGATTATAAATGATAAATGCAGTTAACAAAATACCACTATGTGATGCCACCTATGGATTAGAAATTCTTGTTCAGTATCCCCCAACGAGTTTAAAAATGTGTTTCATCCAAACCAATGATTGCGCTCACTTGAATGATAAAAAGTAGGAGAGATTAAATATTTTGCCTTTCAGCAGGCACCTAAGTTCTATGAACCTAAGTTTTTCTCAAAGTGTTTATAATGTTTACAAAGGGATGAAAGTCGGGACTTTGAAATAACTGTACATTTATAACTTTATTTTTGAATATAATGGCAAAGAATCTGTACATATATTCTAATTTCCCTTGATTATACGGGGTATTTTTTCTAGTATTTGAAGAGAGACAAATGTGAAAAAATATTGTTGTCAGTATGTAGGAAATGTCTGAATTCCATCATTTGTTGGCAAACATGCATCAATGCTATTATGTGTCTTCAATGTTGATGCTGACTGATGGTAGTAAAAATAAAAAATAAAACAAAAATCCCCCCCCCCCCCACCTGACCTAGGTTTTTTGGTCAGGTAACCAGAAACACAACACTTTTTTTTTTTTAGCCAACCGAAATAGTGTTATCCTTGGCGACCACAGAAGGACCAGGGACCTGTTTTTAAAACTAAGAACGATAAAAGAATTGGTCCTATCGTGGTCCTTGATGCATTCTCATTACCTAAAGTGGTTCGTATTTATGAAGGATATTCCTACACAACGATCAGGAAAATATCTTTATTTTGAGTGTTTAAAAAAATCTTAATCGTGATCCACATCGTCCATAGGCCTGTCCTACCTCCATTATCGGTCTTATTGGAAGACAACCCCAAGGGGTGTCGTACCAGTACTTGGATTACCAGAATTAAGCAACTTAGCTATTCTCAGCTGAAAATGGCAGCTTAAAGTGTAATTTGATTAAATAATTATATTTACCTATGGATGAATCTATTGTACAGGTACAAAGAATGCTTATTTGTAAAGTGGTATTTCATTGTCCTCCACCAAGACCTTTCCTCCATGAGGATTATCTTTGGTCATTGACTAAAGACAATCCTAGTGGAGAACAAGTATATGTCATGTGACTTTATAACTCAATCTGATTGGTTGTCCACTAGGACATGTCTTCAACTATGACCAAAAAGGCTTGAACGATCAAGATTTGATCATTTCTGTAGGACCATGTTTAGAATACGGACTGACACAGATATCCTAGTCAGTATTGCTTTAGTGAGTCCTAATCGTAGTCGTTCAGTTAATATCGTTCTTAGTTTTAAAAACACCTCCCTGGGCACCGTTTAACACGTTTTGGTCCTAGGAGAAGAATCCTCCTAGGGTCATGCCAGCAATCTAAGACATATCTTAGGACAAAAGACCTTTCCCGTTCAACAAGTGGTGTCCCCCATAGAGAGAAAATTCCTGCATAATTAGTCTCCTAGCACTGAATTCGGTCTCAGGCTGGGACAAAACAGGCTGTAAGACAGCTGTGGGATCCCTGTGAAGGACAATTCCTAAGAACTGTAGGTAGTGCCACAGAGTGGGGGGTTGTGGTAACTAATTTTATCATTTTTAATTCAACTGAATATTTGAAATATTTCCCCTCTAACACTGCCGTTCTGTATTACATACCATACTGTACATAGTTCCTCCAGTTAAATTGATAAATAAGGTTGTTATTTGTGATTTTAATCCTCTAAGACAGCTATATAGGTGTCCCCCATTTAGGACCCCTTTGGGTATGTGGAGGACAGTTTGTAAGATGTGGGTCAAACTTGTTAAACACTTTTGGACAATCTGGCTAATGTCCTTGGCAAAGACAGTCCCTCGCTAAGATTGTCTTACTAGTTAAACGCAAACAGTCCTAGGACCTCTCTTACAGGCATAACTCTCCTAGGACCACATTGTTAAACTCCCCCCAGGTGGCAGATCGGCCGATGCCGAATCTGGAAAAGAATTGTAAAATTGTGACCCTGATAAAAATCATTGAGGAAAAAAAAGTAGAAAGATTTGATAAGAACGAGTTCATAAGAATTGAGTGGCATTTGTGAAAACCTTCCTGGTTGCAAATGAATAAAGGGAATTTATCTATTCATATTTTTTTTCATGATGGCGGTAATTAAACGTACCTATAGAAGTTGCGATGCTTGCATAATAGAGCTTTGGAAATTATATTTGAAAGGTTTGATTGGGGTCAAATTCTGCATAAAGAATGTAAAATTGACAGCGATAGCGATAGCACCAACCCAGCTGCCACTGGTGGTGTGACTAGAATAAACTCAATAGATAATGATTAGTGTTATTACATTATTATTATCATCATTATTATTATCATTATTTTATATTTCATCAAAGCAGTTCTAACACGCGGCTAGATCTTTTGATTATACACCAGACTTGCTCAGGTCTTTGATTATGAACATTCATTAAATGATTAAAGAAAATTGGAATACAATTCATTATAGTATGAGTCCGTCACTCAGAAGGGGTGAGGGGTAGGATACAGGGACTGAGGCCAGTCTAATTATACACATGTCCACATTATTCTTATACTTACTGACCCCTGCTCCCTATATCGTTAAAAGCATGTACGGCCTACTGTGCATGTCGAAATTAGACTTCAAATGACGATTATGTTCTTAAGAATCTAAATTGTTTCAAAGCGTATGATAAAGGGTAGATAGACCAGGCATTTTATCTGCATGTGAATTGTTTCTTATTCTCAGACTCGAACACACGCCACTATGCCTAGTGGCATCGGGGCAAGTATTTGTTTAAGTATATAGTACAAAATCTAGACGCCACTCGTTTGAGTTAGAGTTTATTCATTCACCCATTTTACTATATACCCATGCCGTATATACTGTAAATACGCACCGTTTTGGGATATGACGTAAAAATACTATACGGACCACTGGTCCGTACACTAAAATACGGACCACTTTGTGATACACGTTTATTAACATATCGGTTGTTAAAAATTGAATTAATGATTTCTTTTTTAATTTTGGGTATATAGTAAATATATAACGTCCAACCATGCTTGTACAAGTAACAGAACCCGATGATAATTTACGGTTTGTATGGAACTCTGCATAAATGCCTCGGTCCGTACAAACCGTAAATTACCATCTCGTTCTGTGAATTGTACAGCATGGTCAGGACGTTCTATATAAGTACTGGCTCCATAATCTCACACGTACTCGATATCTCTTGAATATACCAATGCACCTACCTTTAAGCCATTCACTATGCCATGATGCCTGAAGTGAAGGCACTGATGCCTTGACGTATTGTTCAGCTAGCAGCATATTGATAGGGTTAACAGTTACATACTACTACTTGGTCTGTTGAATAGCATACGTTTACGAGAGTACGTGACACAAGGAGACCTTGTAAAGGGTTATCGTTTAATGATATTAAAACTCGTTCGCTAAGACAGTCCTAGCTGACTTAAAGGTCATCCATAAGTGTTGGATAAAGTTGACCCACATCATCCTTGGGTCACCCTGGCATACAGAAAAGGGTCTTCTTATACGAGCCTAGATTATTAAACAAGCCCCTGGAGATACTGCACACTGTTATGTGGATCACGTTGGGATCTTATTGGAATACAGACTTGACTTTTCACAGCAATAGATTTATGGTAAAATATACAGTTTTTTAATTCACATATAATTCACCGTAGTAGGTGGTCTTCCATTATAGGATTTGCAAATCCGGGCTAATATCCAACATATCAAAGGTGGGTGTCCAGTCACACAAGATTACATGAAACATTGACAATCAGTGTTGATAGATAAAGACAACAAACATGAAACTTCAAAAATTTCAAAAATTCAGTGGAGTTGAGATAGAGTACCCAGTTATGAGTGGGAGTTAATTCATAGGTTACAAGTGAGAATTGGAAATACTATAACACAGTTTAGGATGATTGACATAAGCTTGGTACAGGTAGAAAATCTGAAATTCCACTAAAAGAAATTGCACATCCCTATATAAATAGGACTGATAGAAAAAATGGTATGGTAATGATTATTATGAGTAATGAGCAATGTGTAGTTACTTGGATATATATTCATAACTAATACCAATTTAGGTCAGGCATACTTGCAATCCCATTTTTGAAGCTGGATTTACTAGGAAGTTTTTGGATTTCCTTGGGCAGCAAATTCCATAACTTTTCACCTCTATAGATAGGTGATTTTTTGTATAGTTCGCTCCGCGGCCTCACCTTTTTAAATTGCAATTTTGATTGATACCGAAGAGTAACTGCCCCAGGATTGTTGTTGCCTCCATCTTTTACAATACCATTTGCTTCAACAGCTCCTATTTCACCAAATTTTCTGATGTATTCCCTACGCATATAAGTTCCACCCTTCAATAAGTTAGTATCAATTCCACCCTGATTTCTTGTATGTAAAAGATCTAGAACAACATGACCCTGCTGTAATGGATACAGGACTCGATGAGCCTGATGATTATTCAAGTCAAGCCTCATTTTGTAGTATGTACAGCATAGTCATATTGACAGGGACATTGTATCAGATGTGGCATATGCTTTCTGTCATCTGCTAAATGCAACAGGTGAGAAAGTTAAAGCATATCCTGCAATTCACAGTGGCACCACCTGGTGATTTTTAAATAATGCCAATTTTTAGTCAAAACTGGTTTCTTAGGATTCATTCTAATTCTCCATGAGCAAATTTAACATTTTGGCAGTGTATCCAATCTTGGTAGGTAAAATATGTGAATTTACATAGGAAATGAAAAATATGTTTTTTTTTTTCAATTCTTTCAAAAACAAGGACGGTGACCTATGGTTTTTAAAACCTAAATAAGTAGTACTATATATGAACTATATTCTCTGAAAGTTTGAGGAAAATGACATGGGATTTACTATGTGAAACAATACTTTTTAGGATTTCTATATGTTCTAGTATAGCATTATCATAATATTGATCTATTTAAATAGCACGGTGACCCCCGATATTTAAGTTAGATATGTGTTCCACAACACATGGAAATCATCATACTAAATTTTCAGTAAATTGACATGAGTTTTAATTTTCAAGCCAAATTGTCCGCTATGCCTTTAAGGCTTATCCCAACCAACGCCGATTCTGGTCCCGATAGGCCTTATGCTTGACTTGACGAGACAAACCTGATTCTATCATGAAGTCACAAAAAATCATGGCAGTGAAACAGGTTTCTGTTATCGATTCTACGATACCTCACGATTGGATACCAAAAGGCTGCTTTTGAAAAAGCCAATCGTAGAGCTCCCAATAATATTTAACATGTTGGATTTTTCATAGCTTGTCAAAGCCTATTGTAGCCGATTTAACAGAAAAATATCTCTTGCGAGTGAAATTCCGCAACTGGTAGAGCGCCTTTAAATAATCGCTATGAACATGCTATGAGTCTAAAAGTCTAAAAATAAAAGTTTCATATCATATTCATAAAATCGTTGCTCACGGAGTGAAAAAACCTGATACGGTCCACATTCATATAATTTCTATTTTACTAATTTACTAATCTACTAAATTATATAACAAAGACTTTCTCACACATGGGTTACAAAATCTTAATTAAAAAAGGATGGGGCAACAGTAAACCACTATCCAGTATCTATTTCTGGCCGGAAACCACACTGGTGGTTTACGGCTTCCAAACCCATGTTTTACAGAAACTGCACACATTCAAAGGGAACTTCGGGTAGGTATCGCAGTGCCTTGTGTGTCTAGACTTAGAACCAAATTTGGTACTGGTGCTGCCATCTGGTTTCATGAGCATCTATATGAGGGTCATACGGTGCACCTTGCATGTAAGGCACATCCCCAACTAAAGCATGTGATCCATCAAGAGTAAGTTAGGGCCAGACAATGACCATGTGGAGGAATTGTGGATGTCGGCCGCCCAAATCGCTCATCGGCTTAGATCGGCTGGGACAATATACCTGGTGGATCAGCAATTCGGCCAGAATCTGCCGGACCAGCCCATTGAAAACCCTGTCACCCGCAACCGTGTGGTCGTCACCTCTGGCTGGCCGGCCCTGTAAAAACCAGGCGCCCGCCCGCCACTTGCCGTCTCTGAGTGTCGATTTGGTGGATCACATGCTTTAGCAAAATGCTATAGGGCGCACCTGGAGTCTGATTTTTGATACTTTAGTATTGTTCTTTGTTATCCATCGTAAACAAAGACTCCATAGAAAATGTAAGGGGACTCGGTACACCACGACCCATTGTATAAAACCTATCAGATACCATAACTGTGGTATACGGAATCAAACCTGTGGTATACAGCCTCAAAACCATGGTATATGGGAAAATAGTCAATTTGTGCTATAGAGCAAAGAAATAGTCCTATTGTTATATCCTTTATTATGACAATTACTGGGTTTGATTTATTCGAAAAGATGGATAATAAATGCAACAAACGATGATTATGTGGACAGGCGGCTCTGTATATCTATCATAATGTCTGTCCTGTAATGTCCAATGACCTCAATGAGGAAGATCGCTCATGAGAGCGAAAATTGTTGTCTCAAAACCGTATTGAATAATAATAAGCAAAAATAATAATCCAGAATTATTTGAAGATAGCAATAGAAGAGCAGTGTTATCTAGCCATGAAATAAAAATATTGCAATTTTCCATAGACTCCATAAATTAAGCACCTACCTTCTTTAGATGGCCTTCCCATAGAAATTAGCACCGTGCCTTTTTTGCATTTTCTATCTGCTGATATAAGAAACTTAGATACATTATTCAAAGTTATTTGCAAGAAACAATAGAATTTAGGAATCACCCTTCTACTAGAACTTGTCTTTAATAGATGCTCAAATAGAATAAAAAGCTAATTCAAATCATGAACACTGAAGTTGTGTATGGAGAGCTAAAAAAAGGTCCCTGCCAGGCGCCCTTCATTGAATACCGACCAAAACAAAATGGTGGTCGCTTTTATAGACTTTATAGATTTTGTTCGCGATTACACAACCCGCACACTCCAAATGGAGGATACGTACAATAGGATTTGGATTGGAATAAACAAAAAAATTATGGTTTAGGGTACTGAGTATGTTTACTGTTGGATACCCTCTCGTGATAACAGCTATACGGTATGGAACCATGAATGAAATTAACGATAATATTCAGTCCATTTTTACAGTAAAATCCTGTATATCTTACTGAAATATTTTAGTGTATGGAACGTGATACCATTATCATCTATAACAACAAAGCCACAATGAAAAAAAAAATTGAGTGAGGCTCCCGTGGGGGTCGATAGGTTTTTGTGCTGCCACCTAGAGACTACCTTAGTGATTAACTCAGTGCCTATCTATTTCCTTTGGAATAAAGCCACCATAAATCTACACTGGCAACCTGGGAGCTGTTTCAAAAGTCGAGTGAAGTCTCGCCAGCGGCACGTCGCATTTCAAAACAAGAGGCCGCAACAGCGAGCGGCACTTTGAATCAAAGCGGCAGCAAAACCGCTACCAATACCCAATAGCGAGTGGCACCTCCACCTCGACAGCGATGCTACAAGTGCCATTTTTTTTGTTAGCTCTCACTTTGGTGGTGATTATTCTCATTTTGCACCCTCCCGACTTTTGAAACAGCTCCCAGAGCTACACAAAGTTAGCTCTGGGAGCTGTTTCAAAAGTCGAGTGAAGTCTCGCCAGCGGCACGTCGCATTTCAAAACAAGAGGCCGCAACAGCGAGCGGCACTTTGAATCAAAGCGGCAGCAAAACCGCTACCAATACCCAATAGCGAGCAGCACCTCCACCTCGACAGCGATGCTTCAAGTGCCATTGTTATCTCTCGCTTTGGCGGTGAGTACTCTCGTTTAGCACCCTCCCGACTTTTGAAACAGCTCCCAGAGCTACACAAAGTTAGCTCTGTTCGGTTAGATAAGCAGCCACCTTGACCCAGTAGTGCGACCTGATTGTTACTCTCCTACCAGATTTTTCGTACTGCTTGGAGAGTGTGTTTAGTCATAACCTCAAAGCCAATTTACCATTTTGTTATTTCCTTTTATGTGTATATACAAAATAGAACCACCACAAAGCTAGATTCCATTATTAATTTGTTAAGCTATGAATTTTACCTATTAAGTATTTCTGCATTTAGAGCCTACATAGAATAAAACAACTTGGTTTGAGGCAAACGCAGAGGGATACCATGTAGGATTTAACCCGACCAACCCCCATATCGCAGATTTGGTTGCCAAACAACCATAAAGCTAGACTTAATTATCAATTTTTTAACCCCTTGTAAGCGGTCACCCCTTGTAAGCGGACACCCCGCGTAAGCAGACAGTTATTTCGGTACGAAAAGGCCTAAAACCCCGTGTAAGCGGACACCTCCGACGGACACCCTACCAAAAATAGATTAATCTGTCTTTTTTTTCAGTGTTTATTAGTATATTCATAGAAAATACATTTTGTAATTCAAGGTTTAATAACTTCGGATCCAATTAAGATATCGGAAAATGAATTTCAGATCTATTATGGCCTCTGCCTGTCCTACTTATCTGTATCTAACACATTTATATTGGGTTGGAGGAAACTTGAGAACCCCGCGTAAGCGGACACCCCGCATAAGCGTGCACTTTGGCCCAGAACGGAGTGTGTCTGCTTACGCGACGTTTTGCTGTAGGTATTTCTGTTTTTAGAGCCTAAACAGAACAGAACTACCTGTTTGAGGCACACACAGAATGATACAGTGTGGGATTTAACCCGACCGACCCCTATGTCAGGTGAGGTAGAAAAAAGTTTGACAGATCTAATGAATGAAGGGATTTATTTATCCAATAGACAATCATGGACAAGATCAAGTTCTATGATCATATTTAAACCCTATTGACATAAAACAGCCCACTATGGAATGTCCCCTATACTCAAGGGCATTCCAATATGGAACACTCTGGCTCCTAATGTCAAACAAGCCTCATCCAAATTAGTTTTGTTGCAATGGCAACATAGTAAAATAGACTTCAATGAATGGGTTTTATTACTACTCCATGTTTTTACAAGAAGCTTGTCGGGGGGCTGTCAGGGGTGGGGGGGGGGGGGGGTGGGAGGGGTTTCCGACAAGGCTACGACAATATTGAATATGTTCGATTTTTGCTACGACTGGACCTTTGTCGTGGAGTGTTGTGGTTTCCTCAATATCACTATCGTAGTGTGTCCGAACCATGGGCGTCTTTTTTACGGCAACCAGCAACGTCTACGACACGCCCCGACACCGCTGTCCCAACACTGCTCTTCTCACGACAAGGCTGCGACAAGGCTGCGATTGGAACTTTCATGTCGGCACTTGTCGTGGTTGGTGGACGCCCCCCTTTACTCTCCTACCAGATTTTTGGTACTGCTTGGAGAAAGCGTGCCTTGAATCAATTGTTTATTTATGATTAAAATTCTTTACCATGTAATTGCCATGCCTCAATTCCATTAAAATATCTTTTCTTCAACATAAGAAATGCAATTCTTTAAGTGTAGACGGAGATACCCGCGTTATTGAAGGAGTTCTCATCTAGAAGAAAATCTAATCGATTCCATTAATGATCCTGAAAAGAACTATTGACAATGGGTTCACCTTGAGCTAGCTATTCTTTTTTTTTCTTAAAAGCAGCTTTATTCCTTTTGTATTGATACAGTGCATATGATGTCCATATATAGTGTAGAATACATCAAGATACTTACATCTAATGAAAAAGCAAAACTTAACAAGTCGTTCTTCTTACAAAGAGTAACGCATGGCATTGCTGCAATTTAAAAAAAAACCCAACCTTATCAAGTATAAAAAGATGATCTTATACAAAGAGATTTTAAACTGATGGAACAATACAAATATAGTAGACAGGAGACAGTTAGTAAGGCACAAGGACAATTGATTTAGACAGGTGACAACTTAGACAGGTGACAATTCAGACAGGTGACAGATGAAACATGTGTTGAGGAGGGGATTGATCAATACAGGTCTTGGAAGATAGTTGCATAGTATACGTGAACACATAAAATGATGTCGTAGGAATACAATAATGTGGTAGATATATTGTTAACAGTAGATTTCTCATATAGAGGTTCAGACAAAAAACATATTGGTTGATAAAATAGTAACAACTGCCACAGTGTGCAGTTTCTTTTTTAATGGCTTTTATTCTTGGCGTTTTTTTCTCTAATCTGGTTGATTTGTCATTTCTAGTGATAGTCAACCTAGTTAACATTGAAAAAGAGGCCCTCTTTCTCAGTTGTTGCTCTCAAGTGCTCATTTACATATTCCAACTGCTCCTTCGAGAACCATTCTCTCCACCCTCCAACAACCCCATTTCTGATAAATCCACTTGAGCCTGGTATGCTGCTCATATATTGCCCCCTTTTTTTCATGTTGGCAAAGAATGTATACTCGGCAATTACTGACACCTGTTCATCAGTAAGGCTTTTCCCGCAGAACCCTGCAATGCTCCGTATGCTCTGTGTGGGGTTGACTTTCATGTCTTCATACTTGAGGATCAGTACATTTGGGTCATCACGTAAGCTCCAACACATTAAATTGTACTTTGCCCAACTTCCCCGAAGCATTTTATCCTGTCTGAATAGCTCAAAGAAGTCATCCCAGCTTCCTTTGAAACCATGAAGATTCTTGTAAAAGTGGAAATGAGAGACCAAAACATCTCTCAGGTTACGCATCACAATTATAGTTTTGTATTCTTTCCTAGGGCCTTCAAAGAACTGTGGTGGGAAGTGGGTTTTGATCACCCTTGGAGGAGAGGTGTCCATCAAGTAGTCTAGATCAGGGACCTGTTTCACTAGTTTCGTGACATGTCTGTGACACCATACAGACATTGGGGTTTTCTAGTTTCGTGACAACACAAGCATCTGCCCGTAGGCAAAGACAGACCTCAGACATAAGAATTAGACAAATCTACACATCATGGACCTGTTTCACTAGTTTCGTGGCAAAAGTGGCACCAACAGTGCAAGCAAGAACGGACAAAACGAAGTCTAATATCTAGTTCTTATGAAACCGGACAAACCGGACACGCCATCTAGACATGTCACGAAACTAGTGAAACAGGTCCCTGATCTTTTCGGTAGTGCACGAGGAGAGGTGAATTCAATGAACCGTGACCGGATATCTAGGTCAGACTGCCTGGCTGCCTCCACATCAGCATTGTTGCAGATAAGCCATGTTATTTCCTGGCACCAGGTTGTGCCTGCAAGTGAATAGCACAACATCATTTGCTGATATTTTACAGTAACTATGGGGGAAAAAAAAGCTCATGTATGGCCTTAAGTAATGGTACAGTTTCCTGAAGATATAAGCTCCTGGGACCAGGGACCTGTTTCACTAGTTTCGTGACAAAAGTGTTAGACAGACATGAAAAGCGGCACCAACAGTGCAAGCAAGAATGGACAAAACGAAGTCACATTTCATAATGCATGTCACATCTAATGTCGCATGTTGTGTCGCATGTCGGTGTTGCAAACAGTGACACTACAGCGCCACTTGTGCCAGCACTATTTGTGTTGTCACAAAACTAGTCAACCCCAATCTGTCTGTATGGTGTCACGGACGGCATCTAGACATGTCACAAAACTAGTGAAACAGGGACCTGTTTCACTAGTTTCGTGACAAGTCTGTGACACCATATAGACATTGGGTTGTCTAGTTTCGTGACAACACAAGTTGCTGCCCTTAGGAAAAGACAGACCCCAGACATAAGAATTAGACAAATCTACACATCATGAACCTGTTTCACTAGTTTCGTGACAAAAGTATTAGACAGACATGAAAAGCGGCACCAACAGTGCAAACAAGATCGGACAAAACGAAGTCTAATGTCTAGTTCTTATAAAACCGGACACACCATCTAGACGCCATCTAGACATGTCACGAAACTAGTGAAACAGGTCCCTGCTCTTGAAAAAAAATGAAAAAGGAAAGGTTTCTTATGATATCTGCTACTACCTTCTCATATTGCTAAGAGTATGAGCATGGTGCTTATGTTACATTTACACCAGTTTCCGGGCAGCCCCGGCACCCCAGCAGAGCCAAATCGTGATGCTCTGGAACACTTATATTGAGCTTTTATGTCTTTTGTTTGACTAAGCCCTAGTTGGGATGGAAGGTTGTAGTCTACCAAGGTGTGCTATGCTGCACTCCAAATACTGGGGCATAGTGGGCCGGTTCTGGCCAGTAGGCCAACGCACCCCTATACGGCATATAGCATATGAGCTATGGGGGCAGCCATGACCCCCCCCCCCCCCGAGTAGGTGTTCTTCACTAATGGAGGTGAAAATGAAAGTGTTCTTTACTAAAGGAGGTGTGAAAAAAGTGAGTGATAATTGGGAAGTGTCACAACTCTAGCCTTGCTGACAAATATTTATAAAGTGTTCCATGTGAAAAACATCATGTCCTTGGTTTAATCATTATGTTATCTTGCTCTGGGATGGGTGTAGACAGTCAAGGGAACCATGGTAAAATATTGAAAGGCAGTTGAATTTTGTAAGAACAAAGACCAGAATGCAGCTTCTGTCCCTCCAAGGGGCCCACCATACTGCTGGCCACCTTGTGACTGCTTTATGAACTAACAATGGCTCTGTCCCCTATACCAGGAAGGCCGGCTACAGAGAGATCCTTGTCCCAGGCCGGCCTTGCTGTCGTCTCAGTGGTGTCCTGGCACCTGTTTCAGTAGTCTCGTGACATTTGGCCTAGACAGACATCAACAGCGGCACCAACAGTGCAAGCAACAGCTGAATTTTTTTTGGTCTGGTTTCAAGATGTATGTCACAGTTGATGTCAAATATCAGCCGATCGGAGCAGCCAATTTTCTTCATATTTGGGACGATTATAGGTCATATGTATCCCTTACTAGTGTTGAAGTCTGATGGCTTATTTCTTACGGGAAGTGAATGACATTGTCTAATACCTCTGAAACCTGACACACTGTGTTTGGGGTCTGTCTTGTCCTAAGTGCTGCAACTTGTGTTATTCTGTCCGTATCGTGTCACAGATATAAGATGCCATCTAGACATGTCACAAAACTACTAAAACACGTCCCTGGTGTGCCATTCGTATTACTGCTCCCATGGGCTCCCAGTGCACATAAGAGTGCACATTACGACTGCATCCTCACCCACTGCCTATGTTTACATATAACTGTCACACTCATTGTCACACTCAGTACGAACACCCTCCAACCCAGGAACATCACACATATATGTTCACAACCATCTACAGTTGTTTACCTTATCCGGAGGTTTGCATGAATCTTATTCAACTTATAAATGCTCTCGCCGCAGCTGTTGGAAGTTGAATGAATATTCCCGTTCTGCCTGAGAGAGACAGGGAGCTGTTTCAAAAGTCGGGAGGGTGCTAAACGAGAGTACTCATCCAGAAAGTGAGAGATAACAATGGCACTTGAAGCGTCGCTGTCGAGGTGGAGGTGCCCCTCCCTATTGGGTATTGGTAGCAGTTTTGGTGCCGCTTTGATTCAAAGTGCTGCTCGCTGTTGCGGCCTCTCGCTTTGAAATGCGACGTGCCGCTGGTGAGACTTCGCTCGACTTTTGAAACAGCTCCCTGATCTGCACAAGTTTCCCTAGGCCGCAGCAGTGCTCAGCATGCCCCGGTATCATGTCCAGTGATTTACTGTGCACTACAGTGCACCTCTCTCATAAGATCTCACACTCTCTAAGTGTTATTCTGTGCTCTCACTATGCCCTATAAAAGAAGGATTTTTTTTTTTTTTTTATTGTGGAGAATATTTTATTTTCAACTTGTACAGGATATATACACACAAGTATTCTAGCAGCCATAAAGAAACAGATACATTTCTAAATGATATAGGGTTGTCATGCACTGGTAAATTAATCTACCCTGTTTCTACAGATTTTCGAAATATGTGTGTCACATCTCACCCATGGAATATTATTTCTTCTCCCCATTTTTTTAAATTTTTTTATTTTCATACAGGACAAAACACAACAAGACAATATGACAGACACATCAAAACAGTATTTGCAGTTAGTACTGCCCACCCCCCAAAGGTCCACACTCCCCCCTATTGGATTGTCTCCCACAGTTGAGCTAAATACTTAAATTTATGCATGCGACCTTCCTTCATATATACATATTTCTCTATCTCTAATTTCCTCTTCAGTTCCACCATGAAAGCCATAATATCCAAGTCATTTGCATAAAATAATTTCTGCCGATGCACAAAGGATTTAGCTTGTAAAATTACATAATTGACCATCCTGGTTGAGGAGGCAACACCATATCTTCCAAATATAACCTCTTTTTTAGTAATCTTTAAGAAGTTGTCACTAAGGACATTTTTCAGCCATCTTGTTATGGCTTCCCAGAGAAACTTTGTCTCTGGACATTCTACCAAGAAGTGCATTAAGTCATCCCTTTCTCTACAATAGTTACATTCTGGGGAATCAACAACCTTTCTAAAAGAAGGATTCTCAATGAGCTAGACTTAAAGCCTTGAGAATCCTTCCGTGCTGAAGATGTACATCAATGCAACCCAAAGATTCCTATAATCTCAATGATGCCACCTAGAGGGAATACTGTGTGCCAGTGGATTCTCAAGGCTCTATGCCTAGTTCGTTAATAATTATTTTCCCATAGAGTGCAGTGAGTACAGAATATGACTTAGGCCATTAATAATTCTTTTCCCATAGAGCGTAGTGAGAACCTTATACAGAATACCACTTAGAGAGTGTGAGATCTTATGAGAGGGGTGAACCCACCCCGCTGCACTCTGCCCCTACCCCCATTTCTCATGTGTAAAGGGAACGACCAGGGGTCGCATCTCAGTCTCAACTTGAGATCCCTTAACCCATTAAAGGCGTTGGTCTGTGGCAGATCCCTGTTGGTTGGGGCGGGTACTTGGCCTGGGATAACTATATATTATTTGGTTTCCTATATTGTAGGTATATTCTCTGGAAGTATCAGATATATTGATAAATTATTTCTTCATAAAACAATGAAATGTAAATATTACTAAATTTCATAAATAATGCCTCAAGGCATTATCCGGTCTCCGCGGGGGAATGCCTCAAGGCATTATCCGGTCTATGCTGGGGAATGACTCAAGGCATTATCCGGTCTCCGCGGGGGAATGCCTCAAGGCATTATCCGGTCTATGCTGGGGAATGACTCTAGGCATTATCCGCCCTGAAAGGGTTAAGATCGTCTCAACTGAAAAACACTTTGGTCTCAACTAAAGATTTGTGTTCGCGATCCCAGAAATCGCTCCCTTTTCACTCGCTGATTTCTGGGATCGCGAACACAAAATGGCATTTATGTGACATATTATTTCATATTTCACCTGATTATTGCTTCTAATACGCTGCATTGTCAGTGGGACATATTACTATGAATTTTTGTATTTGTATTTGTTCGTCTCTAATGTATTTGTTTGGTGAAATTATCCATCTTTGTGTAATTGAATCATTTAGATCCAGTATACAATTTATTATATGCCGCATATAATAAACCTAAGTCGTTTAATAGTTGGCCAGTAGTGTACAATAACGGAATACTACAAGTCTGGAGTAGTAACAGAACAGTAGAACTGTCTGATGATTGTGGTTTAATCTGACTACTGGTGAATGCTGTTGTTTTCCGTGTTTAATTTCTACCTTTATGTTTGTATGACGACACGATTGAAAAGCGATTATCGTCAATAAAACTTAAAAAAAAAAAAAAAAAAAATTCGCATATGTGCCATTTTGAGTTGGCAATCCCGGAGATCGCCACCTTAACTCGCTTGGTGTGTCCCTGGCATTAACTCCCCACCTTGGTAATAGATCAGATGAAATATCATTACAATGTTAAGCCTAATTTACTACATTATTTGATATCGTGCTAATTCTATGTTATCACCAGTATCCTAGCATCCCAGACACCCGGTAGAGTGTCACTGGGGTGGCACTAGGATTAATATGGGGGAGCCTAAAGCCGGAGACACACAAAGCAAATTTTTGTTGGCAATTCTGGGGCCTGTTTTTTAGTCATGACCATTTCCTATAGTGACCAGTTAGTGACCGTTTGGAGACCTTTGGGTTCCAGAGATAAGTCGTCATAACATGTGCAACCATTTAGAGGGGTAAACTGTCGTGGTCACTCTTTTGGGTTCCAGAGTTGTGACCAGTTGGTGACCATTTAGCCCAAATGGTGGCATATTTCATTTTATACACTTCCACTGTATCAAATGAAACAATATTTACTGCGATGAATTATCTATATCTGTTTTATCTAATTCCCAAATTTGAGTAATATTCATGTGAGACATGCTTTTGTTTTTGAATAGGCCTTGGACCAATAGTGATCATAACAGTTGAACAGTGACGGGTCTGAGGAACACGTTTTGGTCATGATCACTGGTTTGGTCACCCAACTGGTCACTCTTTTGTGATCACTACAAATAAAGACGTCGCTGTCTGAAAAACAGGCCCCTGGAGATCACTGCCCTTTTCGCATGGTGTGTCTCCAGCTTTAGTATCACAACTACATACTGTTACTGCCCACTTAGGAGACATGACTACTATGGAGGTTCTTCAGCCCCACCCTACAGCTGTTACCAGATGACGTCAGCACTTGAGATGACGTAACCTACTTGAGTGGGGTACTTGAGAGACAATGGTCTATTCATGCGGGGTACTCGAGTAGGTACTTGACAATGGATCTATTGAATTTCTTTTCAGGAGGGTACTTGAGTGGTGTATTGTTGTTAAACATTGGACAATGGGGAGTATTTGATGACAATGGATCATTCATCATCATGTATTGTTAGTAAGCAGTGAACAATGTGTGGAGGGGATAAAGATCATTGGTCATGTATTGTTGGTAAACAGTGAAGGGGTACTCTGAAATTAATAAACAGTGGACAATATGAGGATTGTATTTTGAAGGGGTACTTGATGATATGAATGACAGCAGATTTAATTAATTTCATTCAACATGGTACTGGAGTGGTTCATTATTAGTAAACAGTGGACTATATTTAAATGGGTACTTGATAATCCATATTAATATGATAAAGAGGGAATGGTCTTCAGTATATTCAGTACTAGGCAGCGATGGCAGGATCAACACAGCAAGTGTCACTTAGTAACAGGCTACACATGGAGATGAGTCCAAAGGTGTTTGATTCATTCAAATCTATTGGGAGAATTGAACAACAACAGGCCAGATGAAATTGTGCTATGCACATGTGATAACTGGGTAGTGTCCGTGTCCTGCTTTAAGGGAAGGCGATACATGTACTTTACAAAATTGAACTACTCTGGAATAACAGTGAGGTAAGCTATTTCATTTTCTCTGCATCCATTTAGTAAGCTATTGTCAAATTCATTTTCTGTGTTTTTTAAGTAAGCCATTGTCAAATTTCGTTGTACCCTTATTTTTTTTTTAGTAACCTATAACCAAATCCATTTTTCTATGTCTTTTTTTTATGTAACCTATCATCTAATTCATTTTCTGTGTACTTTTTTAGGAAGTTATTTTCAAATCCGTTTTCTGTGTACCTTTTGTGAGTAACCTTAAATTAAATCCATTTTTCTGTGTATCTTTTTTATGTAACCTATTATCTAATCCATTTTCTGTGTACTTTTTTAGTAAGCTATTTTCAAATCCGTTTTCTGTGGACCTTTTTTGAGTAACCTATAATCAAATCCATTTTTTTGTGTCTTTTTTTATATAACCTATTATCTAATCTATTTTCTGTGTACTTTTTTAGTAAGCTATTTTCAAATCCGTTTTCTGTGTACCCTTTGTGAGTAACCTATAATCAAATTCATTTTTCTGTGTAATTTTTTGATGTAACCTATTATCTAATCTATTTTCTGTGTACATTTTTTTAGTAACCTATAATCAAATTCATTTTTCTGTGTTTCTATTTTTATGTAACCTATTATATAATCCATTTTCTGTTTATTTTATTTTTCATATCAAAGTTGAGTCACAGTTGAAACACAATTTATTTGCAGATGTCTATACATGATATATATACATGTATATATATATATGATGCCTTTTCTAATATGATTAGTACAATTTCTTCCCTCTAAATACATTTTATAAACAACCACACTTTATATCAAAGTTGCCATAGATGAGACTATATGGATACAATACTTGTATTACTCCTGTGTAACCTAAACAGTGTTAGAGGGGCCACACATATCACTGTCAAAACTCGAATTTATTTCAGAGATTATATAAGATAACAACAAACCAATATCATAGGGGGGTAGAGCAAGGTCACCATTTACCCCATGATCAGTTTCAGAAAGATTGATAAGCAAGTACTTCACTTTCTACCCCATTTTAAAAACCGGGTATCAAATTTGGCCATATATTTTCATCAAATGACTTCAGATGACCACCCATATGGGTTTAGTAACCACATTTTCTCATATTACCATTTAAGACATGTAGTACCATATATATGTGTAAGTGATATTACAGAGTGCGGTAAAAAACAGTGGGTGTATTTATAAGTTGTTGAAAAATGTCAAAGGCATGTTTGCATAACAAAAGTGACCGGGGTGGGGTGGTAAAGAGCACTGGACTTGTAATCCCAAGGTTGTCAGACTTTGTTGATTCGAGTCTCACTGCAGCGACTTTTCTCCTCTACCCCCAACAGTGGTAGATTTACTGCTATATCAAAGGCCAATCCGTCTCATACCATGTCTATGTGGTGTGGGAAGTAAAGGAACTCTCACCTTGGTAAATATGTAGGGGTGAGATTTCTACCTACATTCATCTCATAGATTCGGTCAAATCCAAAGTAAGTCTAATTAAACAAATTGGACGTTAAACTACCCTAACAAACAAACAAACAAACAAACTTGCACAGGATCCACCTGAGACTATATTGTATTGTTATGGGACTTGGGAATAAGATCTTTTCAATAACCTGGAGGAAAATATTTCAAAAATTACATTTCAAGATGGTCTACCAGATGCCGCCTTAACCCTTTCAGGGCGGATAATGCCTTGAGGCATTCCCCAGCTTAGACCGGATAATGCCTTGAGGCATTCCCCCGCGGAGACCGGATAATGCCTTGAGGCATTATTTATGAAATTTAGCAATATTTACCATTTCATTGTTTTATGAAGAAATAATTGATCAATATATCTGAAACTTCCAGAGAATATACCTATGATATAGTATTCAATACTGGTTGGTAAACCAAATAATATATATAAGAATGATGTGTCATATCACGTAATCAAATAATGGAATATGGGTTTAGACAAAATTTGGCCCGTCCCCTGGAGTTATGCCAATCCAAAGTACCCTCCCCAACGAACAGGGCTCTGCCTTAGACCCCCGTCTTTAAAGGGTTAATGAATGATGCTGCTGCCAATGGGAAAAGTAGTATACATAGCTGTATGGACCACAAAACCAATTGTCCAAGACCGGTCATGTGTGGTACTCTGAAAATTGTTCTTTCCATTGGTTTGTTGTCCAATCTATTGTCTTTTGGAGGAGGTTGTTTCCACAAGGCGCCAATCATCCCGGGAAGTCGGCACCAGGTCACCTCAAGGGATTAGCGAGGGTATTGTTTGTGTTCACTTGAGTGCATTACTCCGCAGAGGCAAATGCAGCCGAGCACACATTTTTGTGGGACTTGAGTGGGGAGGCAAACACGACTTGAAGGTGCATGGTTTACGGTAGTTAGTTTAGCAGGACCTGTGTGAGGTAAACACGTCTTTTAATACAAGATGTTGACCGACATGATTAGAGACTGCTTATTAGAGGGTAAAGTAGAAAGCCTCTATGTATGAAATTTCGGAAGAGTCTAATTCATAGTGTTTTTAACATATGTTTACACTATATTAACCTTAGCGAATGTTACTTTGTCTCGGAGAGGATTCAAAAAGTTAAGAAGAAGAAGAGGAACATGACTGAAATTGTGAAGGAGATTATGAGGAATGAACTTTTACTGAAACAGAATTGGAAAAAATATTTCGTCCAGTTCCCCAGTCCAGGCTCACAACAGATGACCAGGTAGACACACCAAATCAGAAATACAACCGTATGGTTCACATTATACGGGTGAGTGACAGTAAAGAACACACCCACCCAACACACCCACAAGCCCCAGAAGACTGTAATAGACAATCTGGGACACAGAAACTATATCAAAATCAAGTAAATACACATTACAGATAGTATAAGGTCCCAAACTTACCTGATGAGCCAGATGATGGCGAAACTGCACAATATTTCAGAAAATATTCAGACCAAAATCAATACACCATGACACATGTCAGGGGTCAACAGAGGTCGGATCAGGTCACTTCCTGCCACCCCAACCAACCACAGGCCTGGAACAGTGTTGTGGACATGTAACCAGAGACAACCACATACATGAACCAATTAAATTTCGAGCTACAAGCGGAAATACGTTTTTCAGCGCGAAATTCGGGTGAAAATTGAACCTACCTGGTCAGTTGTGCAGTCTTACATGGATATAACGCCTCGTCTCAACCCACTCTTTTACTGAAACAGGCATCCACCTTATGTATAAATGGACCGTCTAAAACATTTTTCATTATAAATATACTGAAGAGGAGCCATGTGATGTAACAGAATGCTGATTACCCTAAGAAGGTTCTGTTCTGCTACTCAGTATACCAGAGAGTGTATGAAGAAATATGTGAGATTGATGATCTTACGAAAAAAGGAGTTAACACTTTACAGATACAGAAACTTTTCACGGTAGGGTCACACAATATGGGTATCAGTGTGTACTTTATATCACAGAACATTTTCAAGGCG
This sequence comes from Alentia gelatinosa, assembly GCA_950022655.1. Lineage (NCBI taxonomy): Eukaryota > Metazoa > Annelida > Polychaeta > Phyllodocida > Polynoidae > Alentia > Alentia gelatinosa. The sequence continues at coordinate 132,090,352 of OX465580.1, read as the reverse complement.
GGACGACATGCACATACAACTTCTCTCAATACAGAGTATAATGTGATATTTAAAGACCCTCGAGATGGAGGACAGGTAACAGCTATTGCAAGACAAACAGGGAAACAGTTTTCATTAGCTATAATTAAAGCTTATACTGATATCACTCAGAAGACTCTGTTTGGATACCTATTCCTGAATATGACTCAAGGGTGTAAAGATGGGTACAGGATTAGAACAAGGATATTTCCTGAGGAGTGCTGTATTGTGTATAAAGTGAGGAATTGGTGAATATTGGACAGAGTTTCACCATGGGAAGGGTAGACTCCACCATAAATTTCCTGAGGTTCATCATATCCACTACATCTATAAAGCAATGACAGTGTGTGCTACGAACAGTATCAAGGGAACAGATTCCTGCTATAGCAGAGATAGTTATCAAGGTATTGAAAGGAATCGTAGACGTGAGTCACATTGAGAGTGTTGAAGACATACAAGAAAACTCTACGTACAGTAGGTACAATACGGGTAACAAATTAGCTTGGATCAAACATAGAGTAGCTGTAGTGAAAGCTGCTAAGCTATAGCTCTACTTCTCAGAGAATTTGGCTATATCTGGAGGAAGTAGAATATTATGAGTCATACTGATAAACTGATTGTTGTACCAAAAGTATTCTTCGAGAAACAAACTAAAAACCTTGTATGAAATGAACATGAAAGAGAAACAGGAGACTGAGTCAGCAACCGAAAAACCCTCTACACACCAGCTTGTCACAACAGAGATGAGGCAGTGGAATTGATTCTGACACCGATACAGTTTCAGATACAGGTACAGGTACAGGTTCAGGTTCAGGAAGAGACATACACACAGGTAAAGACACAGACACGGACACTAGGTATCCTCATCTCCCAGTGCATCCTAAAGAATACTTAAAATTGTACAGGAAGAAAATAAAGAGTAAGAAAACTACATCTGACCATTCAAAACCGGTAAAGTGGGTACACTACGAGGACTCAACAGAGAGTGGCGCCGACGAAAGAGAGGAGGACCCTAAGAAGTTGAAACAACAGAAAAAAGGTGTGTGGTAAAGAATTCAAAGATATTGTCAAAGAAAAAGTTTTCAAGGATAAGAAGAAGAAGGAGAAGAAGAGGGTTAAGTAGGGTTTTGACAATGGTAAACCCTGAAGTAAAAATGGCTGTGAAAGAATCCTATTTGGACCCTTCAGAACCTGGGAGCTATTAGGGTATTCAGAAAGTTACCACTATACTCGAAGAATGCTATACAGAAGGGAACCGAGAGAGTTCAACTATCCAACCCACCGTATGCGTTACATGTACAACCGCGAGAACATTTCATGAGATCCTGTGTAACTAGCGTGGGAATAAATGACATGTTTGATGCAGACCTTATGAACCTGTATCCGTTTGCTAGGTATAACAGAGGGTGTAAATATGTTCTACTAGTTATCGATATTTTCAGTAGGTATGCATTCACGCAACTGGTGAAATCAGAACACACACCCACATGGTACCGGCTATGGAATTGATTCTGAAAGAACGACGGTGTAGGAAGATGAGAACCAATGCAGGAGGAGAGTTTCTAAATGCTGAGATGAAAAAACTGTACTCTAAATATAAAAGTGAAACATTTCATAGCATACAACAATGGTAAGGCTTCATACACTGAGAGGTGTGTAAGAACAATAAAGGGGAAGATTATGAAATACATGGTTGCTAACAACACATATAAATGGGTGGACATGTCAGCTAAGATTACTCACTCCTATGATAACACTATGCATTCAAGTATAGATGTGGAGCCAACTTTAAGAATGAGAATGAAATTTTCATTAGGCAGTATGAAGCTTTGACGGGCAAGGAAATGAAGAAGGCTGCAATGAGATCAGCAGAGTTACATAGGTGAACACTTATCAATATCAGTGATTATATACATTTAGCCAAGATAAAACCACCCTTTGCTAAAGATTACGACTTAAAATGGACTGGTGAGATATTCCAAGTGTACAGTTCGACAGTGTGTGATGGTATTAGAGTGTATTCTGTTAGAGACTTACAAGGTGAGGAAGTGAAAGGTACATACACAAGATTCGGAAGGCTTGCATAACAGAGGACAAACTCTATCAGCATGAAAAAGTTCTGAAAAGGAAAACAGTTTGTGGTAAGAGGTATTACTTTATTAAGTGGGCTCATTACCCTGAGAAATTCAATGAATGGATTGATCATAAATTGTATAAGAAATTAAGGAAACGTATCACAGTGAAATAATAATATATGATATTAGCGATATACTAGATAAACAGGTGATACTACAATGTTTATATACCTGAAAAGTTCAGACAGTTTATCATATTTTCCTGGAAACACTATTGTGAGATTTACAGTGAAGCTACCTCAGAGAGTTACATTACAAGGAACGAATTGGGTGTGTGGTGTTCTTGACTTGAGTATCTATGATTTAGAGGTTACTGAGGTGCGATCATTCTACATGACATGTGATATTCTTGATTACACTTTAACAGGTTGTGGAAAAGCTCAGGTGTTAACTAGACTGGCAAACCGTGATATTACATATAAGGGTTATAATGTTAGTTTCATACCCGTGAGGTATATGTATCTGAAAATATCCAATTTTACAGATATTACTATCACACTTAAAGGTGATGAGTTGAATCAGCTAAAACTGAGTGAAATAACACATATCGAATCATCACAGAGGGTGAACGCTGTATTATATTGTACTCTACATTTTAAACAGTTACACAATGGAGAGGGAAAAGTATGCAATGCTTAAGGCTGACGACCCCACGAGAATATTTACATTAAACACATCTAAGAATGTTTCAGATGAACCATATACAGGTAACCACAAACACCATCTTGTTAAATCAAGTAAGTTTGGTTATGGTTGTGACAGCCTGTTTATTGTTATTTACAGTAATCAGAACAAACAAGAACTTTGTTCTACTTTTACCTGCAATTTCTCATCTCATATAACACAGGTCACAGAACAAGCAAAGTCCTCACTATTTGTGGCGTCAGTAGACGGTACACCCTTTATGAATGAGTATACTACCCCACACCCGCCACTGATACAAAGTGTCTCAACAGGTAAACGCAAACACACATATTCACCAGATATTAAGTCAGGTGGTAAACCTTTCAAGAGAAGGAAAGCTGTAACAAATACAATATGAAACACACACAGAGGATGATGACTATGGAGATGATGACAATATTGATGATAACGATTATAATGAAGAAGGAGGTTGATATCATACTCAGGAAAGTATACACTCTGGATTGATTCCCATTCCTCATTCTCGGGTTACAACATCAACAACAACAACAACGTGAATGAAGAGGGTGACCTCACTACCTGAAATACATTCAGGGTAATCACTGATGACAACTAGGTTCTCCACAACAGTGTATTGCAAGTCAATGCCTATACCACACCAGACATTACCAACGTGAATCGGTGAAGTGAATGAATTTAGAGGGAAAGGAGAAGAGGAAGAAGAAGAAGAAGAAGAAGGAAAAGGAGGAGGGAGAGACATTGATCTGCTACTAGACTGCTCAAAAAAAGAAAATACATCTTATTAAATGATATTTTCTCAAGTACAAATATGAATATATATATATATATATATATATGTAGAGAGAGAGAGAGAAATATATATGGATAGCATTCACAACTTATACTTACAAACTATGCAATACATACGGCTCTAGTGTGATCTACTTTCAGTATATGAGGAAATTTAGCATACAGTATAATAGACACAGTTTCTGGTAATTTCTTATCGAAATTGATTTCAACTCTCATATTCCCTTGTTTGAATATAGATCATGTCATACCATCATCTTCATTTTTCACTTTGGGTTCTAAATCATAAGTGAATAGTTTATACCCTTGACAGAAATCTTTTCTAGAAATATAAATCCCACCTTTCTGCTCATTCACAATTCTTTCATGCCTGTACAGAGCTAGATAAGCATCTATACAGTTTGATTTAAATGGTGTATTAAATGGTGTATCAACATTGTCACTATCATGGAATTTGAGTTGGTATGCGGCTGATAGGATACTTTCATTGTCAATGGAAACATTCACATAACAAACATTGTAATGTTTGAAATTAAACAGTTTTTCCTCATAACTCCCGTTCACAGCTTCTTCTGACACCATACCAGTCACAAACCTAGTAGGAAAGCTTCCCATGTAAACATTATTCACCCTGAACTGAAGCAGACCTAAAGTTATGGAGTATTTCTTTACATCTGTTCTCATGTACTGATAAGTAGCCATAAACTTCTTTTTTTCTCTCCATGACTTCTTGATGGCTTTTTTTTTATATAAGCATCTCTCTAGTAGGTGTTACTATACAGACTAAGAGTGAAGCCTCTATAAGTTCTATTTTAAAATTTGGTGAATCTGCTCCTGACATTAAATGAAATGCCATCTTAGATGGCCAGAACGTCAGTTTAACCTCTACACCCTTAAGTATATACTTATTCAGTGAGAAAACATCAATATATAATGGTCCCATAAGATCTACAACTCTGCTTTCTTGTGTGTGTGTATGTGCTTCTTTCCACAAACCCTGTCTGTGCTCATACCATGAACAGTTGTACTGTCTAGAGGTAATATATCTTTCAAAAACAGTTAAGATAGTAAATGTGTATGTTTGCCTCCTCACCAAAATTTAACAGAGTATTCAAGTATGCTTCATAAGGGGAACAATCGTTTGAAGAACATACAAGTTTGTTTTGGAAATAAACATCTATTTCTGAGAATAGACTATGCATGAAGTTATTAACAGGTCAGACTTTAGCAGTTTCGGAAATACCGCTTACAGGCTCATCATTGGGTATTTCCCAAGTCACAGGTGTGAGTGCTGATAGGTTTTTACCATCTCCCTGTGAAATCTTTACCTTCATTTTCAAATATGTCCTTCTTCTTTAATCAATATACTGGTTTCCTAAGTTAGTTATAACAAACTCCATACCAAAGTCTCTATTCAGTTGATTCAATGGTTGAAAATCTACATACGATACTTTAGCTACCCCTGCATCCACGTCGGGTAGTTGAAATAAGTTCATACTTTCCCCTATTCATAACCTACTGTGTTGATATCTGATACGCCATTTTCTTTTTTATAATGTAGAAGATCTTACTCCTTTCACATACAAGAAAAATTATTGAATGAACAATTTCTAATTAAAGTACATCTATAACTTGTATGCTGTCAGAACCTTTCTCATAACTTCCACCTCAGAAAGTTTATGAGAAAGGTTCTGACAGCATACAAGTTATAGATGTACTTTAATTAGAAATTGTTCATTCAATAATTTTTCTTGTATGTGAAAGGAGTAAGATCTTCTACATTATAAAAAAGAAAATGGCGTATCAGATATCAACACAGTAGGTTATGAATAGGGGAAAGTATGAACTTATTTCAACTACCCGACGTGGATGCAGGGGTAGCTAAAGTATCGTATGTAGATTTTCAACCATTGAATCAACTGAATAGAGACTTTGGTATGGAGTTTGTTATAACTAACTTAGGAAACCAGTATATTGATTAAAGAAGAAGGACATATTTGAAAATGAAGGTAAAGATTTCACAGGGAGATGGTAAAAACCTATCAGCACTCACACCTGTGACTTGGGAAATACCCAATGATGAGCCTGTAAGCGGTATTTCCGAAACTGCTAAAGTCTGACCTGTTAATAACTTCATGCATAGTCTATTCTCAGAAATAGATGTTTATTTCCAAAACAAACTTGTATGTTCTTCAAACGATTGTTCCCCTTATGAAGCATACTTGAATACTCTGTTAAATTTTGGTGAGGAGGCAAACATACACATTTACTATCTTAACTGTTTTTGAAAGATATATTACCTCTAGACAGTACAACTGTTCATGGTATGAGCACAGACAGGGTTTGTGGAAAGAAGCACATACACACACACAAGAAAGCAGAGTTGTAGATCTTATGGGACCATTATATATTGATGTTTTCTCACTGAATAAGTATATACTTAAGGGTGTAGAGGTTAAACTGACGTTCTGGCCATCTAAGATGGCATTTCATTTAATGTCAGGAGCAGATTCACCAAATTTTAAAATAGAACTTATAGAGGCTTCACTCTTAGTCTGTATAGTAACACCTACTAGAGAGATGCTTATATAAAAAAAAAGCCATCAAGAAGTCATGGAGAGAAAAAAAGAAGTTTATGGCTACTTATCAGTACATGAGAACAGATGTAAAGAAATACTCCATAACTTTAGGTCTGCTTCAGTTCAGGGTGAATAATGTTTACATGGGAAGCTTTCCTACTAGGTTTGTGACTGGTATGGTGTCAGAAGAAGCTGTGAACGGGAGTTATGAGGAAAAACTGTTTAATTTCAAACATTACAATGTTTGTTATGTGAATGTTTCCATTGACAATGAAAGTATCCTATCAGCCGCATACCAACTCAAATTCCATGATAGTGACAATGTTGATACACCATTTAATACACCATTTAAATCAAACTGTATAGATGCTTATCTAGCTCTGTACAGGCATGAAAGAATTGTGAATGAGCAGAAAGGTGGGATTTATATTTCTAGAAAAGATTTCTGTCAAGGGTATAAACTATTCACTTATGATTTAGAACCCAAAGTGAAAAATGAAGATGATGGTATGACATGATCTATATTCAAACAAGGGAATATGAGAGTTGAAATCAATTTCGATAAGAAATTACCAGAAACTGTGTCTATTATACTGTATGCTAAATTTCCTCATATACTGAAAGTAGATCACACTAGAGCCGTATGTATTGCATAGTTTGTAAGTATAAGTTGTGAATGCTATCCATATATATTTCTCTCTCTCTCTCTCTACATATATATATATATATATATATTCATATTTGTACTTGAGAAAATATCATTTAATAAGATGTATTTTCTTTTTTTGAGCAGTCTAGTAGCAGATCAATGTCTCTCCCTCCTCCTTTTCCTTCTTCTTCTTCTTCTTCTTCCTCTTCTCCTTTCCCTCTAAATTCATTCACTTCACCGATTCACGTTGGTAATGTCTGGTGTGGTATAGGCATTGACTTGCAATACACTGTTGTGGAGAACCTAGTTGTCATCAGTGATTACCCTGAATGTATTTCAGGTAGTGAGGTCACCCTCTTCATTCACGTTGTTGTTGTTGTTGTTGTTGATGTTGTAACCCGAGAATGAGGAATGGGAATCAATCCAGAGTGTATACTTTCCTGAGTATGATATCAACCTCCTTCTTCATTATAATCGTTATCATCAATATTGTCATCATCTCCATAGTCATCATCCTCTGTGTGTGTTTCATATTGTATTTGTTACAGCTTTCCTTCTCTTGAAAGGTTTACCACCTGACTTAATATCTGGTGAATATGTGTGTTTGCGTTTACCTGTTGAGACACTTTGTATCAGTGGCGGGTGTGGGGTAGTATACTCATTCATAAAGGGTGTACCGTCTACTGACGCCACAAATAGTGAGGACTTTGCTTGTTCTGTGACCTGTGTTATATGAGATGAGAAATTGCAGGTAAAAGTAGAACAAAGTTCTTGTTTGTTCTGATTACTGTAAATAACAATAAACAGGCTGTCACAACCATAACCAAACTTACTTGATTTAACAAGATGGTGTTTGTGGTTACCTGTATATGGTTCATCTGAAACATTCATAGATGTGTTTAATGTAAATATTCTCGTGGGGTCGTCAGCCTTAAGCATTGCATACTTTTCCCTCTCCATTGTGTAACTGTTTAAAATGTAGAGTACAATATAATACAGCGTTCACCCTCTGTGATGATTCGATATGTGTTATTTCACTCAGTTTTAGCTGATTCAACTCATCACCTTTAAGTGTGATAGTAATATCTGTAAAATTGGATATTTTCAGATACATATACCTCACGGGTATGAAACTAACATTATAACCCTTATATGTAATATCACGGTTTGCCAGTCTAGTTAACACCTGAGCTTTTCCACAACCTGTTAAAGTGTAATCAAGAATATCACATGTCATGTAGAATGATCGCACCTCAGTAACCTCTAAATCATAGATACTCAAGTCAAGAACACCACACACCCAATTCGTTCCTTGTAATGTAACTCTCTGAGGTAGCTTCACTGTAAATCTCACAATAGTGTTTCCAGGAAAATATGATAAACTGTCTGAACTTTTCAGGTATATAAACATTGTAGTATCACCTGTTTATCTAGTATATCGCTAATATCATATATTATTATTTCACTGTGATACGTTTCCTTAATTTCTTATACAATTTATGATCAATCCATTCATTGAATTTCTCAGGGTAATGAGCCCACTTAATAAAGTAATACCTCTTACCACAAACTGTTTTCCTTTTCAGAACTTTTTCATGCTGATAGAGTTTGTCCTCTGTTATGCAAGCCTTCCGAATCTTGTGTATGTACCTTTCACTTCCTCACCTTGTAAGTCTCTAACAGAATACACTCTAATACCATCACACACTGTCGAACTGTACACTTGGAATATCTCACCAGTCCATTTTAAGTCGTAATCTTTAGCAAAGGGTGGTTTTATCTTGGCTAAATGTATATAATCACTGATATTGATAAGTGTTCACCTATGTAACTCTGCTGATCTCATTGCAGCCTTCTTCATTTCCTTGCCCGTCAAAGCTTCATACTGCCTAATGAAAATTTCATTCTCATTCTTAAAGTTGGCTCCACATCTATACTTGAATGCATAGTGTTATCATAGGAGTGAGTAATCTTAGCTGACATGTCCACCCATTTATATGTGTTGTTAGCAACCATGTATTTCATAATCTTCCCCTTTATTGTTCTTACACACCTCTCAGTGTATGAAGCCTTACCATTGTTGTATGCTATGAAATGTTTCACTTTTATATTTAGAGTACAGTTTTTTCATCTCAGCATTTAGAAACTCTCCTCCTGCATTGGTTCTCATCTTCCTACACCGTCGTTCTTTCAGAATCAATTCCATAGCCGGTACCATGTGGGTGTGTGTTCTGATTTCACCAGTTGCGTGAATGCATACCTACTGAAAATATCGATAACTAGTAGAACATATTTACACCCTCTGTTATACCTAGCAAACGGATACAGGTTCATAAGGTCTGCATCAAACATGTCATTTATTCCCACGCTAGTTACACAGGATCTCATGAAATGTTCTCGCGGTTGTACATGTAACGCATACGGTGGGTTGGATAGTTGAACTCTCTCGGTTCCCTTCTGTATAGCATTCTTCGAGTATAGTGGTAACTTTCTGAATACCCTAATAGCTCCCAGGTTCTGAAGGGTCCAAATAGGATTCTTTCACAGCCATTTTTACTTCAGGGTTTACCATTGTCAAAACCCTACTTAACCCTCTTCTTCTCCTTCTTCTTCTTATCCTTGAAAACTTTTTCTTTGACAATATCTTTGAATTCTTTACCACACACCTTTTTTCTGTTGTTTCAACTTCTTAGGGTCCTCCTCTCTTTCGTCGGCGCCACTCTCTGTTGAGTCCTCGTAGTGTACCCACTTTACCGGTTTTGAATGGTCAGATGTAGTTTTCTTACTCTTTATTTTCTTCCTGTACAATTTTAAGTATTCTTTAGGATGCACTGGGAGATGAGGATACCTAGTGTCCGTGTCTGTGTCTTTACCTGTGTGTATGTCTCTTCCTGAACCTGAACCTGTACCTGTACCTGTATCTGAAACTGTATCGGTGTCAGAATCAATTCCACTGCCTCATCTCTGTTGTGACAAGCTGGTGTGTAGAGGGTTTTTCGGTTGCTGACTCAGTCTCCTGTTTCTCTTTCATGTTCATTTCATACAAGGTTTTTAGTTTGTTTCTCGAAGAATACTTTTGGTACAACAATCAGTTTATCAGTATGACTCATAATATTCTACTTCCTCCAGATATAGCCAAATTCTCTGAGAAGTAGAGCTATAGCTTAGCAGCTTTCACTACAGCTACTCTATGTTTGATCCAAGCTAATTTGTTACCCGTATTGTACCTACTGTACGTAGAGTTTTCTTGTATGTCTTCAACACTCTCAATGTGACTCACGTCTACGATTCCTTTCAATACCTTGATAACTATCTCTGCTATAGCAGGAATCTGTTCCCTTGATACTGTTCGTAGCACACACTGTCATTGCTTTATAGATGTAGTGGATATGATGAACCTCAGGAAATTTATGGTGGAGTCTACCCTTCCCATGGTGAAACTCTGTCCAATATTCACCAATTCCTCACTTTATACACAATACAGCACTCCTCAGGAAATATCCTTGTTCTAATCCTGTACCCATCTTTACACCCTTGAGTCATATTCAGGAATAGGTATCCAAACAGAGTCTTCTGAGTGATATCAGTATAAGCTTTAATTATAGCTAATGAAAACTGTTTCCCTGTTTGTCTTGCAATAGCTGTTACCTGTCCTCCATCTCGAGGGTCTTTAAATATCACATTATACTCTGTATTGAGAGAAGTTGTATGTGCATGTCGTCCCGCCTTGAAAATGTTCTGTGATATAAAGTACACACTGATACCCATATTGTGTGACCCTACCGTGAAAAGTTTCTGTATCTGTAAAGTGTTAACTCCTTTTTTCGTAAGATCATCAATCTCACATATTTCTTCATACACTCTCTGGTATACTGAGTAGCAGAACAGAACCTTCTTAGGGTAATCAGCATTCTGTTACATCACATGGCTCCTCTTCAGTATATTTATAATGAAAAATGTTTTAGACGGTCCATTTATACATAAGGTGGATGCCTGTTTCAGTAAAAGAGTGGGTTGAGACGAGGCGTTATATCCATGTAAGACTGCACAACTGACCAGGTAGGTTCAATTTTCACCCGAATTTCGCGCTGAAAAACGTATTTCCGCTTGTAGCTCGAAATTTAATTGGTTCATGTATGTGGTTGTCTCTGGTTACATGTCCACAACACTGTTCCAGGCCTGTGGTTGGTTGGGGTGGCAGGAAGTGACCTGATCCGACCTCTGTTGACCCCTGACATGTGTCATGGTGTATTGATTTTGGTCTGAATATTTTCTGAAATATTGTGCAGTTTCGCCATCATCTGGCTCATCAGGTAAGTTTGGGACCTTATACTATCTGTAATGTGTATTTACTTGATTTTGATATAGTTTCTGTGTCCCAGATTGTCTATTACAGTCTTCTGGGGCTTGTGGGTGTGTTGGGTGGGTGTGTTCTTTACTGTCACTCACCCGTATAATGTGAACCATACGGTTGTATTTCTGATTTGGTGTGTCTACCTGGTCATCTGTTGTGAGCCTGGACTGGGGAACTGGACGAAATATTTTTTCCAATTCTGTTTCAGTAAAAGTTCATTCCTCATAATCTCCTTCACAATTTCAGTCATGTTCCTCTTCTTCTTCTTAACTTTTTGAATCCTCTCCGAGACAAAGTAACATTCGCTAAGGTTAATATAGTGTAAACATATGTTAAAAACACTATGAATTAGACTCTTCCGAAATTTCATACATAGAGGCTTTCTACTTTACCCTCTAATAAGCAGTCTCTAATCATGTCGGTCAACATCTTGTATTAAAAGACGTGTTTACCTCACACAGGTCCTGCTAAACTAACTACCGTAAACCATGCACCTTCAAGTCGTGTTTGCCTCCCCACTCAAGTCCCACAAAAATGTGTGCTCGGCTGCATTTGCCTCTGCGGAGTAATGCACTCAAGTGAACACAAACAATACCCTCGCTAATCCCTTGAGGTGACCTGGTGCCGACTTCCCGGGATGATTGGCGCCTTGTGGAAACAACCTCCTCCAAAAGACAATAGATTGGACAACAAACCAATGGAAAGAACAATTTTCAGAGTACCACACATGACCGGTTTTGGACAATTGGTTTTGTGGTCCATACAGCTATGTATACTACTTTTCCCATTGGCAGCAGCATCATTCATTAACCCTTTAAAGACGGGGGTCTAAGGCAGAGCCCTGTTCGTTGGGGAGGGTACTTTGGATTGGCATAACTCCAGGGGACGGGCCAAATTTTGTCTAAACCCATATTCCATTATTTGATTACGTGATATGACACATCATTCTTATATATATTATTTGGTTTACCAACCAGTATTGAATACTATATCATAGGTATATTCTCTGGAAGTTTCAGATATATTGATCAATTATTTCTTCATAAAACAATGAAATGGTAAATATTGCTAAATTTCATAAATAATGCCTCAAGGCATTATCCGGTCTCCGCAGGGGAATGCCTCAAGGCATTATCCGGTCTAAGCTGGGGAATGCCTCAAGGCATTATCCGCCCTGAAAGGGTTAAGGCGGCATCTGGTAGACCATCTTGAAATGTAATTTTTGAAATATTTTCCTCCAGGTTATTGAAAAGATCTTATTCCCAAGTCCCATAACAATACAATATAGTCTCAGGTGGATCCTGTGCAAGTTTGTTTGTTTGTTTGTTTGTTAGGGTAGTTTAACGTCCAATTTGTTTAATTAGACTTACTTTGGATTTGACCGAATCTATGAGATGAATGTAGGTAGAAATCTCACCCCTACATATTTACCAAGGTGAGAGTTCCTTTACTTCCCACACCACATAGACATGGTATGAGACGGATTGGCCTTTGATATAGCAGTAAATCTACCACTGTTGGGGGTAGAGGAGAAAAGTCGCTGCAGTGAGACTCGAATCAACAAAGTCTGACAACCTTGGGATTACAAGTCCAGTGCTCTTTACAACCCCACCCCGGTCACTTTTGTTATGCAAACATGCCTTTGACATTTTTCAACAACTTATAAATACACCCACTGTTTTTTACCGCACTCTGTAATATCACTTACACATATATATGGTACTACATGTCTTAAATGGTAATATGAGAAAATGTGGTTACTAAACCCATATGGGTGGTCATCTGAAGTCATTTGATGAAAATATATGGCCAAATTTGATACCCGGTTTTTAAAATGGGGTAGAAAGTGAAGTACTTGCTTATCAATCTTTCTGAAACTGATCATGGGGTAAATGGTGACCTTGCTCTACCCCCCTATGATATTGGTTTGTTGTTATCTTATATAATCTCTGAAATAAATTCGAGTTTTGACAGTGATATGTGTGGCCCCTCTAACACTGTTTAGGTTACACAGGAGTAATACAAGTATTGTATCCATATAGTCTCATCTATGGCAACTTTGATATAAAGTGTGGTTGTTTATAAAATGTATTTAGAGGGAAGAAATTGTACTAATCATATTAGAAAAGGCATCATATATATATATACATGTATATATATCATGTATAGACATCTGCAAATAAATTGTGTTTCAACTGTGACTCAACTTTGATATGAAAAATAAAATAAACAGAAAATGGATTATATAATAGGTTACATAAAAATAGAAACACAGAAAAATGAATTTGATTATAGGTTACTAAAAAAATGTACACAGAAAATAGATTAGATAATAGGTTACATCAAAAAATTACACAGAAAAATGAATTTGATTATAGGTTACTCACAAAGGGTACACAGAAAACGGATTTGAAAATAGCTTACTAAAAAAGTACACAGAAAATAGATTAGATAATAGGTTATATAAAAAAAGACACAAAAAAATGGATTTGATTATAGGTTACTCAAAAAAGGTCCACAGAAAACGGATTTGAAAATAGCTTACTAAAAAAGTACACAGAAAATGGATTAGATAATAGGTTACATAAAAAAGATACACAGAAAAATGGATTTAATTTAAGGTTACTCACAAAAGGTACACAGAAAACGGATTTGAAAATAACTTCCTAAAAAAGTACACAGAAAATGAATTAGATGATAGGTTACATAAAAAAAAGACATAGAAAAATGGATTTGGTTATAGGTTACTAAAAAAAAAATAAGGGTACAACGAAATTTGACAATGGCTTACTTAAAAAACACAGAAAATGAATTTGACAATAGCTTACTAAATGGATGCAGAGAAAATGAAATAGCTTACCTCACTGTTATTCCAGAGTAGTTCAATTTTGTAAAGTACATGTATCGCCTTCCCTTAAAGCAGGACACGGACACTACCCAGTTATCACATGTGCATAGCACAATTTCATCTGGCCTGTTGTTGTTCAATTCTCCCAATAGATTTGAATGAATCAAACACCTTTGGACTCATCTCCATGTGTAGCCTGTTACTAAGTGACACTTGCTGTGTTGATCCTGCCATCGCTGCCTAGTACTGAATATACTGAAGACCATTCCCTCTTTATCATATTAATATGGATTATCAAGTACCCATTTAAATATAGTCCACTGTTTACTAATAATGAACCACTCCAGTACCATGTTGAATGAAATTAATTAAATCTGCTGTCATTCATATCATCAAGTACCCCTTCAAAATACAATCCTCATATTGTCCACTGTTTATTAATTTCAGAGTACCCCTTCACTGTTTACCAACAATACATGACCAATGATCTTTATCCCCTCCACACATTGTTCACTGCTTACTAACAATACATGATGATGAATGATCCATTGTCATCAAATACTCCCCATTGTCCAATGTTTAACAACAATACACCACTCAAGTACCCTCCTGAAAAGAAATTCAATAGATCCATTGTCAAGTACCTACTCGAGTACCCCGCATGAATAGACCATTGTCTCTCAAGTACCCCACTCAAGTAGGTTACGTCATCTCAAGTGCTGACGTCATCTGGTAACAGCTGTAGGGTGGGGCTGAAGAACCTCCATAGTAGTGACATGTGTATAGGTGTAGATATATGTAGAGCAGAAGCACAAAAGTTGTGTCTTACCTGAGCGTGGATAGGTGGAGATTAGGACGTCAGTGGCATCAAAACTAAATGATTTCACTCTGTCTAACGCCGACTGATCCACCACTTTTGGAAGCAGCATGTCTTCATACATGAACAAGTTACGCTCCTTAATCCAGTCATCTCCAACCTTTACCGAAGCCTTGTGTTTAGCGTCACCTTCCATCATAATGGGTGATGAGGAATTAGAACTGATCCTGTGATTATAAAGTGGGAGCTGACAACTCAGATTGACCAGGTCCAAACTCTATTGTAAAGATGTGCTGGTGTACAGCTAGCTGGCGGGCATGCAGGCGAGTGACTGGTGGAGGGAGGCAGTCAGGCTTATGCTGGAGACACACCAAGCGAGTAACGCGGCGATTTCCGGAATCGCCATCACAAAATGGCGTATATGTGAGCTACTATTTCATATTTCACCTGATTATTGCGTCAGAGATGCTAAATTATTGGTGACAGATATGGGGAACTTTTTGTCACTATAGAATGACCGCGTTTGAGACTGTTGCCAGACATAAAAAACATCAAAAGCATCCTGTCAGATGAAAATATTAGAAATATCTTAACCTTATGAGACCTAGCCCCTACGAAATAGTTTTATATTCCCTTCTAGGACACTTTGAATTGTGCTTCTATCTTTATTCTAAGTATCCAAGCAAAATTGCATATTTTTGGTAAATAGAAGATGCCCTGGTGGCAAAGGACGTACTACAGTCTTAATGTAGGTTCCACGTTTTGGCCACAAGATAGCGCCGTGGTCGGCCTAACACACTCTTATCTACCGCCCGCTTCCAGTCCATAGAGAATACACTGTCCATGGGGTGGTTTAACCTCCAGTTTGTTAAATTATACTTTCAGCATAGCGGATCCCAACCTGACAAACCAACGAGGGTCATAAACAGATGTCTTTAGAAACTAAACAGTGACCTCGTCAATGAAAATAATTGGCACAAAGTAACCACATCAAATGTCACTGATCTGGGAGCTGTTTCAAAAGTCGGGAGGGTGCTAAACGAGAGTACTCATCGCCAATGCGAGAGGCTAACAATGGAACTTGAGGCGTCGCTGTCGAGGTGGAGGTGCCCCTCTCTATGGGATATTGGTAGTAGTTTTGCTGCCGCTTTGATTTGAGGTGCCGCTCGCTGTTGCCGGCCTCTCGCTTTCAAAATGTGGCGTGCCGCTGGCGAGACCTCATTCGACTTTTGAAACAGCTCCCTGGTCTACATAGAGGACTTCAATGCAAAGTATCGCCTGACCATGAACGATCGAGACTCCATTTTCTTAACCCTCAATATGAAAGTAGTTGGAGAAATACTTAGAAAAACAGAGTATAAAAGAGTACTTGCAGAGCATTCTGAAAAAGACAATTTGTGAGGTCACAGATCCAGCTTTACAAGATCTTGCTGAGGCTCCGAACAAAGCGTACTTTAAACATGTGATGAATATACCTCAAGCTGGCACCCTGCCTGCTTTGACTCCAATTCTGTTTGTGGAAATGCACTGATGATTGGCTTTGTTAAATTTGTCTTCAGTCTTCCCTCTCAGTGGTCTTCCTACGATCCCGACATTGCCTGCTCAACCACCTTCTCATGACCTTGACTAGCATCAAATTTTCTGCCGAAATTTCCATAAAATATGAAAATTCTTCATGTATGACTCTAATCGCAACCACACAAATGACGGAAGACTTATAAATTGATATTTCCTGTGTTTTGGACAATACTGCTGAAATTTGAGCTATATCTGCCCCACTAGTGGGCAAACCGATTACTAGACTGATGGCACCACCGATCGATGGCACCTGGACTGATGGCACCTCTTCAAACCGATGGCAACATTTTCCCTAGACCGATGGCACCACTACCTAGTCTCATGCCACCACTCACAAAGACACTACTCTTTATGATATTCTTGCTTCAACCTTATGACATTTTGGTAACTCAAGGGCAGGGGGGGGGGGGGGGATTTATAGGGGTGGTATTCTTTTTCTTTTTATAGTTTCCCGGCCGTTCCTCAGCCCCAGGTCCGACCCACTCGGCACCGGCAGAGGTACCGCCCGGGGTCCCGGTCGGCTACAGGGCCGGTCATACCCGCACTTTAACTTTGAATCTAAATGAATTACCACAAGGTTTAAGTATGAACAACATATTTCCTGATACATTGATCTAATAATGTAAAGGCATATGGGTATATATTTTCCATTGAAACACATAAATAAAGAGGTAAAAAGATGAGGTGGTGCCATCAGTCCAGGCACGGGTGCCATCAGTCCAGGTAAAACTGAAAAGAGGTGCAATCGGTCCAGGTGCCATTGGTCCGTAGTGCCATCGGTCCAGGTGCCATCGGTCCAGGTGCCATCGGTCCGTGGTGCCATCGGTCCGTGGTGCCATCGGTCCGTTTTGCCATCGGTCCATGGTGCCATCGGTCCGTAGTGCCATCGGTCCAGGTGCCATCGGTCCAGGTGCCATCGGTCCAGGTGCCATCGGTCCAGTTACCGGCAAACCTACTCCCGTGGAGACCGCCTCCAGGGCAGGCCGGGGGAGCCGACGACACCCGCCTGCCACAGTATAATAAAGCCTATAAGACAGCGACCCGACCATTGTGCCCGATCACACCTTTGCCCGACGAATCCGTCGGGTCGGTCAGAATCGGGTCGCTCTACGCACTTCACAGACCCGATTTTAATCGGGTCGGGCATTACTAGCGTGGGGGTAATGACCGACTCTGCCCGAACATAATCGTGTCGCTGTACGCACTTCACCGACTGTTCCCGATTCTGAGAATACCATTTGAACATCTATGCTATCTATCCTCTGGTCCGATTTACAAGTGCCTTATACCGATTTGTAGGGGAGACAGAGGTGATAATGAATCTGAAAACTGTTTCCGAATATCTTAATTAGATCCAAAGTTATCAAAATTTGAATCATTTTCTATGAATCCACACCAGCGGCCCGTGGCTCACCCTGGCTCGGCTCCCGGCGGCTCTCTTTGATCTCAATCGGGTCGTTGTACAAGGTCATAAAGTGGAGATGTGTGATCGGCAAAGGGTATAAGACAGCGACATTCATGTTCCCGATTATAATCGGTGATCGGATCGGGGAGAATCTGTGGAAAATGTCTTAAGACTTCATCGTTTTCCCTTAATACCTCCAGCATCAGCACTGTGAGGTTACCGTGCCGCTGAGGCTAGTTTGCTGCAAGCGTGTCGATGAAATGTTCACAATCTTCCCTGAGAATTCTACTAATTAACGAACAGAATAGGAACTATGTAGGCTAGTTCCCCCCTGGGACCTGTTTCAGTAGGCTCCTGACATTAGGCCTAGACAGACATCAACAGCGGCATCAACAGTGCAAGCAACAGCGGAAAAAGACTAGCAAATATCAGAAAATCAGAGTGCCCAATCTTCTTCATATTTGGATCGATTATAGGTTATATGTATCTCCTACTCATGTTAAAGTATCATTGCTTAATTCCTACGAGAAGTGAGTGAAACTCTGCGTGTCATCGATTGCAATCTTGTGATCTGTCCGTATGGTGTCACAGACACCATCTAGACATGTCATGAAACTACTGAAACAGGGAGCTGTTTCAAAAGCCGGGGGGGAGTAAACGGGAATGGCCACCACCAAAGCGAGAGCAATCAACGGCATTAAAAGCGAGAGTTCTAAGGTCTCGTTTCAGAACTGGCGTCGCTGTTAAGATCCCAGTGCCGTTAGCTATGCCACCATAACAAACGAGACATTTAATAAATCACTATATATCGAATGATTTAATAATTCCAAATTATTCCTCATATTTTTCCCCACATTTCCGTTTTTATTTGACGCTTCTTTATGAATTCTTAGCGGAGTTACAGAGCCTAACTATTGAAACGGGTACTACCACTGTTGGTGCCGCTTTGGTCCAAAGTGCCGCTCGCTGTTAGCAAGGTGCCGCTATTTGGTTAGTGAGAGCAACTACGAGAGTTTTTTCAACTAATGAAACAGCTCCCAGGTCCTTGGTCTTAGTGGATACCCGGTGAGTCATAGTAGTATAGGGAATCCACAATTTGATGATGGCTACACATGTTATCTTTGAGTTTGATGATATAATGTCGTGTATCAAATCGGCTTCTGAATTTCTGTCACAGGTTTCCTCTATAATATCCTGCTTCATTAAGTTCATATATACTTACCTGTCTATTTATCTTGCTACCCAAACATTTATGTATCAATAAACTTAGAAAAAAAGGGAAAAAAAGCTGCTCCCATGTCTATGCAATGGTACAGTGCGTGAACTGTTGTAACTTGGGGTTATTGAGCCTTGTGAGGCCCTGTGGTGTAGTCTGTTGGTTGAGGTTAAAAAGAAAGATGGTAAGGCGCGCCTGTATACTGACTATAGGTGGCAAAATTAGTTACTCATGGCCTTTGCTCAGGGGTAGTTTGGTGTCCCCCTCTACCGCGCCTCACGGGCGCCCCTCCTGCCCCCTCGCGGCTTTCACACTTACCACGCAGTCACGTGGTCGACCCCGGTCCAGACCCTGGGTCCTGCAGTACACACGTACTACAGTACTTTTTCGTCTCTTTGGCTTACCTTCATATCATATTACCATTAATATGCCGTCCAGTAAGGTCGACATAATTTGACTTCATTTACTGCATAAAATTAAATACAATTTTATTCTCGCAGCTACTGCTTCTGTCCTTTCATCCAGGGGGTAGGGTAATGGTTACATATAAGGAGAAGTTCCCCATGCTGAGGATACGCTCTCTCTTCTTGTACATGGCCTACAAGAAACCTGTGATTTGGACTTCGTTGGATCTTCTCTCCGGCTATCATCCACTTATGGGTGTGGGTATAGAGTAGTGCATGTAAATTTCCTGCCTGGAGCACTGTGGAAATAGGCACTTTTTTGAGCCTACAGAACCTCCAGAATAAATATTAATCATAAAACAAAAAATCATCAGTGTGAAATAGCTTTTAAAAAAAAAAGTTTTAAAGTTTTTTTTTATTATACTGAAGGGCTCTGTTTGAGTCGCCTGATGGTGTTATTTGCTATCGTTGCGTGGCTTTTGGACTGATGAATGCCCTGTGGTATTTCACGAAGGTGATGTCTATTGCCCCACTCTCCCCCCAGATCTTTCGCGGCGCTAGCGCTAGCTAAGAGGGTGCGTCCACCTACTACGACAGTGCTGCGACACGCGCCGACAAGAAATTTCCCATCGGTGCCTTGTCGCAGCCTTGTCGTGAGGAGAGGAGCTCTACGACAGCGTTGTCGGGGCATGTCGGGAAGAGCAAGCTCCACCTAAATTTTCTATCGTAGACCTCTGCGACAACCTCCCGACATGTCACAACATGCCACGACAAGGCTCTAAAATCGAACATGTTCGATTTTGTCGTAGCCTTGTCGGAAGGCCCCCGACAACCTCCTGACAAGCTTTGTGTCACAGCCTGTCGGGGCCTTGTCGTAACCTCTTGTCGGGAACTATGGTCCACCAACCACGACAAGGCTACGACATGCCTTCCAATCGTAGAGCTGTCGTAGACCTTGTCGGAAAGCCGTTGTCGCAGCCCTTTCGTGGTTGGTGGACGCACCCTCTTAGTCTTTGCCCCAACCCAAATCCTGTTCCCTGGGTATCCACTAAAGACAGGGGGGGACGAGCGAAGATCTCAGATTACCCGAGTCGCTTGTTTCCTTTTGCGCCTATTCCACCAAGAATGGGATACCCCTGGCAGTTCCCGGCCCAAACCATCTGCCGGCGGGAGAAATCTGTTTGGTGGAATAGCACACCCTGTTCACCCGGGTTCACCCGGCTGTCCCGCCGGCCACCGGGTCATCTCTGGGCCATGCTCCGTGTCTCCATAACCCACCGGCCGGCTAGGGCCAGCTGGCCTGTTGCTCGTCGCCGGCGCCGATAGACCTTTTGTTGCTATTCCACCAATCAGGCTGGCCGGCCGGCCTCAATTCATAGTTAGCCGAGCCAAACTTATTTGCATATTTGTGCCTTTTGACTAGAGTAAGAGCAAAAAATCTGGTCAAACTGGTTTCATGAAGGGTAGAAATATAGGTGCAAATGTGAGACCTTGGCAAGATATCATAGGCTTTTTAAATGGCAGGGGGTTAGCAGGTTTCCACCTATCAGTAGACTATGAAAAGGCGTTTGACTCTGTATCTTGGGAGGTGATATATGATGCTTAAAAACCTTTTAGTTTCGGTGATAACTTTATTAATTGGATTAAGGTTATTTTCACGTGTCTCAAATATTGGCTTCCACACAAAATGTTTTTTTCCCAACTAGAGGTGCCCGTCAGGGGTACTGTATCTCGCAATATTTATTTATCATGTTAGTAGAAATAATGGCAATATCAGTCAGGGGAAGTTAAAAGGTGGAAAGTATTCAAGTGAACGTTCCAACTCTCATTATTTACAGATGATATAACTTGTATGTTGCAGGATGCAGAATCAATGTACAGACTTCTGGATATTTTAGAAGGGTTTAAAAGGTATCCCGGGTTGAAAATAAACTGAGAAATCATTAAAATCGGTAAAAAAGACTAACCAGATAAAAATGGTCAGGTTCAAGTACATCTAAAGGAAATGAATGTGTTATCTATATTAGTTATAAAGTTCTACAATAAATGGAATGAAGACCGTTATTATTTGGCCAACTTTGAAGAAAAATTATCAAAATGCAAGCACATTTGTAATGATTGATCGAACAGAAGATTATCTCTGAAAGGGAAGGTTAGAGCTGTTAACACTTTGGTAATTCCTATTATGCTTTATACAATTTTCTTTATATATACACCACCAAAGGTCTTCACAGAGTTCAAAAAGATATTAGCTATTTCTTATGGAATACTAATGCAAACAAGATAGATCTTACATCTATCACTCAGGAAATTAAGGAAGGAGGGTTAAACTTACTACATCTAGGAACTATGTATGGGGTGTCTAAAATAAAATGGATAGTTCATGTTTGTTCAGAAGCTTACAAAGAGATGCATAATGATGTCCTGTTGCTATCAAGACTTTTGGGTTATACCACAAATAATGGAGAATGTGCTGCATTTTATGCATCTATAATGCATTTATTTCCGAGTTTTCAAGATAGTGCAAGAACTATGGGCAAACATTTTATATTTGTTTCTCTGGTACAAGGTTCTGGTATGTTTTCTTTTTCCAGGTATTGTTCAGCTTTGGAGTGAGCAAGTGTGGTCTATTGGATATACAATTGTTCATCGATTGATTGTTCACATGTTCGTACAGAATAGACAAGTTACTACTTTGACTATGTACCTGCTTTTTTTCTGGAATAATAAACGAAGTTCAGCTTTCTTTAAAAAAAAAGGAAAAAAAGGAGAATGTAGGGATACCACACCTATTATATCAATGGAGTCTAGCGTTAAAAGAGAAATTAAGTATAGATATAAATTCCTGTCATTTGCAGAGAACAAGCCCTACAATTGAAAAAAAATGGGAGAACATATTTAAAATGATATCTTCAAACTAAGGGGAAAGAAGTATGGTTTTGTTGTGCCTACCTTTCATGTCCACTCACCATTCCTGATTACCCTGTTGCACTTCAGTCTGTCACATGTTCTAATCCAAAATGTCTTAATGTCAATTTGCGCTGCTCTCTGTGTGAATACCCACCTCATATGGTTGTACGTCAGAATCTTAATTGTCCTAGTGTGAACTGCCTATCTGTCAACTTCAAATTTTCCTGGGAGCTGTTTCAAAAGTCGAGTGAGGTCTCGCCAGTGGCACGTAACATTTCAAAGCGAGAGGCCGCAACAGCGAGCGGCACTTTGAATCAAAGCGCCAGCAAAACCGCTACCAATAACCAATAGCGAGTGGCACCTCCACCTCGACAGCGACGTTTCGTCTAGTTAACCACTTCAGGTTCTTACCAGACTTTCTCAAGGTTCTTTTACACCACAAGAGTAGTGATCAAATCTATGTGATGAATGTAGGTAGAAATCTCACCCCTACACATTTACCAAGGTGAGAGTGCTTTTACTTCCCACGCCACATAGACATGGTATGAGAAGGCCTTTGATATAGCAGTAAATCTACCACTGCTGGGGGTGAAGGAGAAAAGTTACTGCAGTGGGACCTGAATCAACAAAGTCCAGTGCTCTTTACCACTGAGCTAACTCCCCATCCTGGTCGCTTTTGTTATGCTTGCGTGCAAGCATATTCGGTCTGCACTACGAGGAGGTATGGTGACCAAGAGGGATTAGAGGGAAACTATGTTCCGGTTGGAATAAGTCAAAGTTACTTGGTAAGGCTTGGAAAAATTACTGCCCGCAGCTTCGCCTTGGGCAGTAATTTTTCCAAGCCTTACCAAGTAACTTTGACTTATTTCCACTGGTACGTGGTTTCCCTATTCCTATATAGCTTCAATTGTCGGCTAATATCGATAAAAACCGAATGTCTCTGAATGTCAACCTGGGTAGTAAACGTCAACCTAGGCAGTAAACGTCAACCTGGGCAGTAACTTCAACCTGGGCAGTAAACAAAAGTTATTCCACCCCCAGCAGCGTTAAGTAATCATAGGTTGTTCGCTCATAGGTATATAGGAATGGTAATTACTGTCCACCCCAGCAGAGCATCCTGGTGTCAACCTTTCATGATTCATCCAAATGACAACTATTCTGGTGTCTACTTTGTTGGTTTACGTAAATTAGTACTTGGTGAATACTTGATTATCAACTCACCTAATCTAGAACAAGAGCTAAGTGTGCATTATCAAATAGAAATATGGGCCTTTAAAGACCAAATGAGCAGGTGGACACCTTTAAAACTCAATACAGTTCAAAGGTCAAAGTTAATTACTATGATAAAAAGGAAGTACCCCGGGATGGAGGGATGGATGGATGGATGGAGGGAGGGAGGGAGGGAGGGAAGGAGGGAGGGAGGGAGGGGGGGAAGGAAGGCATCCATGAATAGGGAAGGGCCTGCATTGATTGGATATTTAAAGCCCTACTCTTCTGTGAACTCAGCAGGTCATGGCTCAATGCACACATATATTTAGCTACCTGAGGGCGATTTCAATTGGCAATTCTCTAAATACATAGGAAACGTTTTCAGATAGCTTCACGGTGATAGCTTCATGGATGAGTGCACACAGACCTGTCTGCATGCTCCCTAGCCATGTGGGGGACAAAACTTTGTTTCTATGTACACCAATAAAGTAGGTCAAGCCAATATCTGGTGGTAAATGATATTGCAAATAATTTTATTATCTCACCCCAGATATTTTTTCTCCATAGACTTAACATTGGGAACTCGTATCTAATGCCTATTAGATATTTATGAAAAATATCCAATGGGGGATAATGTCACAAATGTTAGCCCATTAGTCAGTATTATGGGTGAGATAAATTCAGAAACCCATTCAAGTTTAGGGTCAGAGCTCGATCCCATCTCATTTGAATCACGTAGTAATTCACTCGGCTTCGCCTTGTGAATTACTATGTGATTCAAACTCGATGGGATACGGGCTCAGACCCCAAACTTTCATGGGTTTCCTCTATACAAACCAATATCATTTGACTGGGTCTTGACTGATTCCTAAAACAAAGTTATGAACCATTTTGACTTCTATTTGTGTGTAAATATCCTAAATAAACCATCCACTGATACACCTGCTGCCTCCCCACTCCTCACATTATGAGATTTAGAAGAAATACATGAACATCACATCAAATATGTATTTTACCTAAATAATGACACTTTCTAGGGTGTAAGCAACTGTCAATGCCACTTATGGAGATAGTAAATATTACACTAACGCTCACTGTAAATCAATATTGAGTAAATATCTGTTTGAGTATGCCCATTTCACTGAAAATCCTCCCCACTTGCAACAAATACTTGAATATCTCTGTAAATATAGAATCTACTCAGAAAATTCCACTTCCTAGCACCTACTGTTTTTTATTCTCTTTCAAATGAGGCATATCATATTTTGATTCAACCAGTTTTAGGGGTAGAAATATGTCCATAAAGGAGTTCTTAAAAATGGACCTGTGACTACCAAAGTCCACCCCAAACTGAATTCACTTCTTTTTTTCAAATCCATTCCAAAATACTAAATTCTAAAAACTGTGAGGCATTGTACCACCATAAAACCTTCTGTCCAAAGCAGAAATCATATTCCTATCTGTACTTAGTGAGCTATAAAAAGCAAAAATGTGGTCAGGTCACCTAATGACTTTACAAGCATACAGTAGGCTATAGCCATAACCTAAAGACCAACCGTCCACCTGCTAATAATAAAATTTCGAGGTTCATTTAATAACATAGTTTGAATGCAAAATCAAGACAAATTCTAAGTAATGAATTCCCTCAGGTTGTATTTTCTTTATTCATGAAATGTTCACTTGATGTGAAACTCACCTTACATGTGGCTTATAACCACACAAGTAGTACAGGAGATAGGACATACATTTTCTGTTAAATAAATAGAATTGTTAATATCATTCACAAATTGAAAGATATAGACGGGTGTGCACGTAACATAATATGAGGCTTGTATTTCCGACCAAAACAAGGTTATACTCCCGTTCAGGCATCCTCACTATGAACGAAAAGTTCATTTTCCCCCTGAGACTTAACATTGGGAACTCGTACTTAACCCCCATGGAATATTGTAAAAAAGAAATCCAATGGGCAATGATGTCACAAACATTAATATATCAGTCAGTGAAAAGTGTGAGAAAAAATCTGAAGCGTACTTGATTTTTAGCTACTGATATTAAGAGAAAAAGTGGTTACTGAGCCCGAAGGGATTGTCGTTCAAGGTCTTGTGATGCCATAAATACATCCCGACGCCGCAAGCGGAGGGACATATTTATGACATTAAAAGACCGAGAATGGCATCCCTTCAGGCTCAGTCACTACGTTTTCTTATTACTACATACCTAAATATCATGAAAATGCCATTTTATATTCTTATTTTATGTAACTAGTGACCCGATATATTTACTTTGGCCACAGTGCGCCCGAATACTCACTACGGGTGCAGTGCGCCCGAACATTATTTGTACTGCCACCCTAGCAGCGGGTAATATTTCATAGACGTTCGACCATAGGTATGTAATAATACTTCACAACAGTGGCAATGGATCTCAACAGTTCCTTGTTATCCCTCCCCTGTATTCTAATCAAGATTGTCGTTAAAATATGTAAAAGAGAATGTGATCGTTCCCATTTCTGCTTTGTTATTTGTTTTTTTACAATATTTGAAAAAGAATTGGGCACGAGTTTCCCATGTTAATTCTATATAAAAAAAAACAAGGGGCAAGGAGAAAACTCCCTCCCTTCACTTTATTTTATTATGTTATAGACAAGGTAGACAAAATGTTCTCTTATCTGATCCCAGATTTTTCTGTTCAAATTCGATATATCAGAAAGGACATTTGTTTTCTATACAAATAGGTTAAACTCCTATTTTTGTTAATGAGGATATATACTTGAACCATCTTAACTCATATCTTTTTTTCCCAGATATTCTAGAGATTATGTTAATGTAACACATTTCTCTTCCATGTGATCAAGTATCAATCCGATAGAGATATTTTCAGACAAAAGAAATAACTGATGATATTCTAAATAAAAAAATATAACTGTGAGAAGTATAACGGCTCCTCAATGTATATTAATAGACAATCAACATAGACAATTTACATCAAATCAAACTTCTGGAAAATATTCTCTATACATAGTCTTTTCAGTATTGGTTGCAGAAATGTAGCTTTAGCAGCGTACATGTACTCTAAAAAAAGGGGATATTTTTTATAACTTCCTCTTTCACAATTGGAAAACCTGCCAAAATATCATACAAGCATAGCTGGCGGTGGAAGAGCCCAATTCTGTTCTGTTAACTGCAGGCGCTAATAACATTTATTCCGCAAGTACATTCACCATGTCAAGATATTATATGATAGTCCAGACCTGAAACTTCCCAATAAAACTTTAGTCGGGTAGAATCAGCACTTTACTCATACTGATTATCATATACCTGTGCACGAACCTCAATGGAATACTGCCCGCTGCTAGGGGTGAAGTATAAATAACGTTCGGGCCCATAGTGAGGCTATGCATTAAATGCTGTTATTTTGGGATTTTTAGGTATAGGATAATAAATCTCTGTTCAATACGTGATCGTGCAGTGTTATGGTATATACTTCAAACACCCCGTTCTACACATATAATATTTACCGAGGCTGTAGTGATAGCTGTTCTCAGTATTTCCTGCCGTAACTACGGCCCTTCACATGAGGCATCGGGCTGTGGTTATGGGACGTAAAACGTCGAACAGCCATCACTACAGGCTCATTAACGAAGTTTCCTCCTGGTACTTGCCACTCATGGTGCATATGTACTCGCATTAACCGTAATCAATGTACCTATCCAATGGTCATCCATAGTATTATAGAGAAACAGGCTTACTGTCTCCGTACAGATTAAATACGCGGTAAAATCGGCGATCAGATGAACCGATGCCGAAGGCAGAGGTTCATCTGATCGCTGATTTTACCAAGTATTTTATCCGTACGGAGACAGTCAGCCTGTTTCTCTATTATTATATACCTTAAAATATCCAATTTTTAAACTTGCTTCTGGGTGAGTTTTTGGATACATACCCCGTACGTCACCTAGGTGTCGTACGGATATAAATACGACATGGGTAGGAGCAGGCCGTATGTGTAGGATATACTACCACAGGTATATAATAATTCTATATACCCTTTTCTGAACACTCTATAATTACATACCGCTGCTGGGGGTGCAGTAATTATGACTTATGTAGTGAGGGCGACGTTTTCATCCCGGGCTGATGTTTTCGTCCCAGGCTGACCACATGATATAAAGAGCGCCGAGACGAAAACATAGCTGTTGCAGTTACTCGATAAGGGTGGCTATTTTTTGTGAGGCTATCATAGGTAAAACCAAATAACCAATTTTATTGATATTTGAAGGTATATAGGAATAGGGAAACCAAGTACCAGTAAGCAAAAGTCAAAGTTACAAGGTGAGGACTGGAAAAATTATTGCCCGCGGCTGATGCCTTGGGCAGTAATTTTTAGTCCTCACCTCATAACTTTGAACTTTTGCTCGCCGGGACATAGTTTCCCTCTATAATCATATACCTGTGGCCGTATCTCTCTATGTACACCACCCGCTACTATCCATGTCGTATTTATGACCATGTATCACATATATTCTATAACATATGGAGTTTGTAATCAGATACATCCTGCCGCAGGCTAGATATATATTTGATCAATAATTCACTGTACAAAAACAGTAAGTCAGTGTAATATACAGTTGTAGGGCACTACAGCCAAGCCTTGCTTTATTCAGATATTAGTTGTCATACAAAAGAAAATAAAACTCACCATGTGAAAGTTAGGATCGGAAACCATTCCATTTAAAAATATTAAAAGTTCAAGGATAACTATTTAAGTAGGAGTACCACGAATGAGAATATCCTGTCTGTGCTATTAACAGACATCAGATAGAACTACTACAACATGGGATGGAAGTTAGAAACCAATAAAATCTAATAATCGCCCAATAGTAAACCAATATTAATGCCAATGTAATCATAAATGTCTGTGGGATTAGTATATTCTGTAAACTGAAACCTTTCACCAAGTAGAGAATACCCATTTAGAGCCTGTAAGCCACATATTAGTTTCAGCCAATCATAACCCCAACATTTAACCTGACCATTTCCTTGTTTTCCCTGTTTTTGAAACGCAGCCTTAAGGTGCCCTTAAGCAGCATGCTATGCAAGCAACTAATGAGGGTGGTTAGGTGTGGCCAATACACCAATTGTTTCCTTGCCTAGCGATTTCATGAGGTGAAATGGCATATCTCAATGATGCCACCTAGCGGGAATACTGTGTGCCAGTGGATTCTCATGGCTCTAAGCCTAGTTCGTTAAGAATTCTTCTCCCATGGAGCGCAGTGAGAACCTTGTACAGATTATGACTTAGAGAGTGTGAGATCTTATGAGAGGGGTGCACCCAACCACCCAAATTGGTTTCTGAATTATCAACATTTTATTTATTGTGCTGTATCATGACAATGACAGCTCATCAAATCAATATGCGCCACTATTTGGATGACTGAGTTATTTCCCAAATCCTGGCCACTGATTGGCTAACTTTTATGACGTCATCGTACGTAGGGTATTTTTTACACTACATGAAACAGCAATGAGCATGCGTTTCACACATTCATTTCAAAGAAGGGATGAGATGAGAATAAAGATGGGAAATACTTGCTGCTGTTGAAATGAACAGCTGTTTGAGTGATAGTATCTGGTGCACATGCGCGAGCATGCGCAGTGTTTGAGTCCACAATTGGAGAGTGAACAATTTGCCGAAAGTAAGCATATCACAACATATAATCATCATGTCTAAATACTATTCTTTTCATTTATTTACATTAAAATTACATCAAAATAGTAGTATGTCTAATAGTTTGTTATATCTGAACGGAAGAACGTGTCCAGACACATGCGCGTATTGAGTGGGCGATAATAACGTGTTATCGCAGGGTAACATCTCATCGCAGCACACCGGCATGCTACTGACTGGGTTATCCCACAGTAAGCAGAATGAGGAGGCAAACGTGAAGAACCTACAGTTTATGTGGCTACTTTTGGCACTAAATTTATTCAACTGTGGTGAGATGCTAGTACGCCCATCAAGAATTCAGTATCGACAGAGGTAAAATGAGGATTTACTTCACCTTAATCATTGGCGTTGTTGCAATCTTGTGTCAACTGTGAAATGCTTTGAAATAAAAGTTGATGTTGATAATTATATAGAAAACAACCTGACCATGCTGTACATGCTACAAGGTGAGATGGAGTTTGACATTTGTTTATTGAACGAGGCCTTTGGTCGAGTTCCGTAAATAATGTCAAACTCCATTGAGTTTTAGAGTATATAGGAGCATTCGGGCTGTCCTATGTTTATCACATACCCAAATCTAATATAATGTTAGCGTAAAATAGTGTATTTACCCATTTCAATACCTCATTCCATGATGTCTTAAAGTGTTCAGTATCTCAGTTTATCCTACCCCTAATATAAAATCCCATAGGCTCAACATTGAGTTTCCGTATGCCATGCTGACTGGCATACAGAGTTTCATATCCCACTAGTGGCATACAGAATTGTTATCACATAATATTCTAAAATCGAGGAGACGGGTAGGATAAAATCAAAACCTGATTCGTTTGAATCTTGGCTACCGCATTCCACTCCTGGAGTTTTGGCTCTGGACTTCACTCGGCTTCGCCTCATGAAGTCATTATGCCAAACTCCAGTCGTGGCATACGGTGCCCGAGATTAAAACTCATCCAGTTTTACGATAATATGCCACACTGTGCTGTAGACAAAATATTGAAAAGGGGTCAGTGGTAAGTAAATGTTAAAAGTACATACATGAGTATACAATAAAAAAAAATAAAACGCAGACGGACATACTGGGGAGCTTACTCAAGCTTACAAATCATAACTTCAATAGAAAAAGAAGAAATTGGAAAAAAATTATAACTTCATCTCAGTAGTGGCAAACCAATTAGAACTATACAGGTTCATCATGATTAACATCATCCTAAGTTGTAACAATCATAATAAAATAAATCCGTACAGACCACTCCTGAAACATCAACAGCTGTAGCTAAGATCTGTAGAAAATTGAGCAGATGCTCAAATAATAACAGTCCTGGGGGCGCAAGAGTAAGTGTATGATTTCTTTTGGTCAACTCTAATTGCTTTAAATCACATCTGAGGATATAATTCAGCTAAATAACATGGTATTTTCTACTTATATATCACCCGTTATAGTTAATATTTACTATGGTATCTCATTATCTTTAGCTAATACCTAACCTGAATCAATGGCGAAGTCCAACATCATGGCACACTCCATTTTAAAAGCATCTAGAAATCGTGATCCAGAAGATAAAGGTCCCGTCCACATAGTAGATTTTACTACCTCCATCATTTGGTGATTTTATCACCAATGACCAGTTGTTTCTTACAGAAAATGTACATATTTCAAAAGATCTCCAGGCCCCTGACTACTAGCGATGGTGCCATGGTGGTGGCTAGTTTTCCCTTGTAGGTTGAGGTATGAGAAATATATTTCAATAGATACCGGAATAATTGTTTGAATTCAATAAAACTGTGGGGAAGTAAAAGGGTCATATATATTTTTGATTTAGTACAACATAATACCATTAGTTACCATAATAAAATACAAAAATAATATAAGATCGCTGTTTCTGAGTTTAATGTGCCTGTGATAGGAGTGGCGTGATGCTGTGTCAGGGAATAGGGAGCTGTCTTCATGGGGAGGCATTACTATGACGGTAAAGGAACATGGAGTCATTCACAAGTATACATTGAATTTCACCGATGAAAACGCAACCTGGTCTAGTAATGCTGAATTACACTTCCGGTTAATGAGACTTGGCAATAACACCTCTTAAGTAAGCTACCAAAAAACCCCAAAATTTCACTTCCGGTTGTGTTGGATTGGACTTGGTTATGGTTAAGTTGAGTCTGTAGTTACCAACAGATGTTGTACTCTGTATATAGTGACTGAGTGACAGTGGTAGCTGCAGGGATAGGGTCTTAGAAGATGAGTGTAAAGCACGAGATCCATCAAATCGACGCTCGGAGACGGCCAGAGGTGGCCGGCCGGCTGGTTTTTACAGCGCCGGCCAGCCAGAGGCGATGACCGCACGGTTGCGGGCAACAGGGTTTTCAATGGCCTGGTCCGGCCGATTTGCTGATCCACCAGGCAGATTGTCTGCGCCGATCTGACCTGATGAGCAATTAGGGCGGCTGACGTCCACAATTCCTCAACATGGTCACCGTCCGGCCCTAAATCACTCTTGGTGGATCACATGCTTAAACTTCAAGAGTCACAGCTGTTTTCGCAGTGGTAAACTTCATCATTACTGGCATGTATTGCCGCAGAGAATCACAGGTACAGCGGGTTGAAGAAAGTTCCTGCGAATCTTCATCAGGATTGCAGCTGTTCGTCTGTCAGCAATTCGTCATCTCCCCAGCCCTCGTCTCCCCAGCCGTCTGCCTCCTGAAACTAACAACACAATGCTATGTTCATCAAAATATATATCTAATAATTAAAAGTTGAGTGTAAAGACCAACAACCACGCATCAATACAATAAAGGTCTTTCAATTTTTATGTGGACAGGTTTCTTCATACAGGTGGTACACTCATTACCTACCATATCTAAAAATACTATGATTTTGATCGGATCTGCTTGGAGTTGTTCCCGCACATAGTGACAGAGTGAACCAGACTTCGGCTTGGAGAATGAAGACCCATGAGAGTGAGAATCTCGTGGAAGGTGAAACTTGAACCTACTCTTCATTTTTGTACTTTTCTGCTCAGATGTGCTTATTCTTTTATGATATAATTCTAGCCTTCCTAAAAACAGAATTGGGCGACCTTATGGACGTCTCATACTGTCTTGGTGAACAGGCTTAAATAAAATCAAATTATAACCTTTGTACAAGGTACATAAACAAATTAGAGAATGAAAAATAAATTAAAACGGGAATGATTAAAGCTACTTACTGCCTCTATTTCTTGCACTGCGAAGGATATTTTGCCTTGGTCAGACTTGGAATCGTCTTTCGTACGAGTCGCTGAGCTTGTGTCAGTTCGCTCGGCCAGCTCGGTCAACGGGTTCTTCACCTTGATCACCGGCTCCATGTCCGAGAAGAAGTCGAAGGGATCTGCCTTCACTGCGGTCGGCTTGACCTTGATGCTCTTTATATCGAACTCTGAGCCGAGCGTAAGTGGATGTGGATCTCCTTTTTCGCTACCACCGTCTGATGGTGATTTAGATTTGGATAGGCTCCTCTCTCCGCGAGTGTAGGAATCAGGGTCATCAGCCCCACCTGCTCCCCAGTCCTCCTCCCAGTCCCCAACCTGCTCAAAACCTGCCGAGTCACTCCCCTGTGACCTTGACCTTGGACTCTCCTGTGACCTTGACCTTGGACTCTCCTGTGACCTTGACCTTGGACTCTGAACTTTGGGAGACGCTGACTTCCGGGGCGTCACCGTCCCATGGTCGCCATCTTGGAAATTCCAATCGCCTTCTGACCATTCATTATCTTCGGAGAGTTTTGATTTGGGCGGTGGCGAGGATTTGGATTTGCTTTTCAACTTCAGTTTCCCTCTTGTCTTTTGGCTGGCTGCGCTTTCCTGTGGCGAAAGGCTATTTCTTGGCACATTGGACCAGTCGACACTGACCGGGGTGCCACGGTCTATCGGTTCAAATGTAGTCCCAGAAGAGATGGCCTCCATTTGCTGAAGTTCCTCTTCGATTTCTCGGTCGTAATCGTAGTCTTCTTGTTCGCTGTCCGGTTGCTGTTCAGATTCTCCCCAGTCCGACCAGTCTGCCTTTTCCGTACGTGAATCGGTCAAGTTCGCCTCATTTTGTGCCTTCAAGGCTTCCAATTCTGAACATTCTGCTTCCACCTCATCCATATTGATCCCAGAAGTCTCCTCGATTTTGCCTGGATATGACAGAAAACAGGCACAATGAAATGACACAGCTAGGTGCAAATGCCATATCGGGCAATTTACCGTGAAAAGTAAAACCCATGTCAAATTCCTGGAATCTGAATACAATGATCTCCGGGTGTTGTAGAACAAATATCTGGTTATAAAAATGGGGGTCACTGTGCTAGTCTTTTATTTATGAAAATATTATAATAGAATATAAAAAAATTATGAAATATTTCACATAGTAAATCCCATGGCATTTCTTCAAACCTTCAAAGAGTACAGGAAATGTGTAGTGGCACACATTAGATTACATTGAATTACTAAAAACTATGGTGCCCTGAACTTATTTTCAACGTGAGATGGGAAAGACACTTGTGTTATCTGGAAGATATACACAATAATGACTGGTTTTGTGTACGAGTGGCCGTAATCTCTGAGTAGTTGACGCGTAGTAATATCCGAGCCATTAGCGAGGATATTACGTCGTCAACTACGAGGAGATTGTGGGCACTCGTAATTATAACCAGTCGTTATTGTATTTATTACCCACCTGTAGGATCAATAAATCTATTGCAATTAAAAGTGCATATAATTCCAGATTACACCATAATGCTACATCACTTTCAAGCATTGGTGTAATTTGGTGTATACTTACGCCAGTTATATAGTTCGCTATTTTTCTTTGTTTTTGGTCTGCAAAACGTTTTAAGACAGTGATTTCTGATGGTAAATGAGATTATTGTGACTGATTATAAATAATTAGTATCAAATGAACATTAAATAAACTTATTTTGAAGAACATTATTATTAGATCTAATTTTGGATGGGACTTTTTTTCCCGGAATCTCCTGCAGGAGATTCTGACATGCCAGAATCTCCAGGTAGCGAGTTCCAGGCGCTCTATATACAATTCCTATGGAAACTCCGTAATCGGTGGATAATAAAAGAAAAATATGTTTCAGAAATGGTCGACTATCTTATCCCAAATCCAATACACCTAACCTGTAAGGTATTTCTCAGTGGATCATGTTTCTGACAAGGGGGTTTATGACTGGGGAAAATCCAAACCAAAATGTAGTAGATATAGGAGGGACCAGTAGGTTTACATACACAATAATGACTGGTTCTGTGTACGAGTGGCCGTAATCTCCGAGTAGTTGACGTGTAGTAATATCCGAGCGATTAGCGAGAATATTTCGTCGTCAACTACGAGGAGATAACGGTCACCCATACACAAAACCAGTTGTTATTGTATTTATTACCCACCTACACGATTAATAACAAATCTATTGCAATAATAATGTTTCTGCAAGACATTTAGTCCCAGAAATCACAGCAAAGTCAAGTGTGGCAGTAATTCGGTGTAGTCTCACACCAATAATATAGTTCGCCATTAACCTGTACTTTTAGCATGCAAAGTGTGTTATTACACTGATTTCTGATGGTAAATGATATTATCATGATTGCTTCTAAATAATTAACATAGAATGAACATTCAAGAAACTTATTTCAAAGTACATGATGATACGACCTCATTATGGACAGGACTATTTTCCGGAATCTCCTGCAGGAGATTCCGACATACCAGAATCTCCGGTTAGCTGTTTCCAGGTGCCCTATACATTTCCTATGGAGACTCCGTAATTGGTGGGTAATAAAATCCTATAATTTTCCAACCTAACTAGTAAATATTCGGTGGGAGTAATGCATAAGCATAGAAGTAAAGGATTCTCGGGGAATGGTGACATGAAATGGTTTTACAGGCACAAGTGGAAATGTTTTTGTGGTAGTCAGTCATGTTTTGCAGTAGGTGCTGTAAGAGGTATAGCTCTGTCTATGTTTTATGTGTTATGTCATGGTACACTTCATACCCTCAGTTATGGGCTGACGCATGGTAAACTATATGACTAGTATATTGTAGGAATTACCACGGTTAAATTGTAAAACTTTACACTATTCTTGTTCATATTCTAATGTTTCCCCCAGTTTGCAGGCGTTTTTATATCTGCAGTATGTGTTGTGTATATATCATCAACAACAACAAAGAAGAAAAAAATGCAGGCTTTCTGTAGAGACTCGTACCTAGTACTCATATTAAAACATTGATCTTTGTAACCCTTATAACATTGTACATCTATAGAGAAATAAAAGCTGCTATTTAAAAAAAACAACAACAAAAACTATAGGTCACTGGCCTCTATATTGAGAAAATTGAATAAAACCATATTTATCAGTACATTTCCTATGTAAACTGCAAATTGGCTTATTTTACCTATTGGATAAATTGAACAAAATGCTAAGTTTACTCATTTGGCATTGAAATGAACCACAAGTAGCAAGTTTTGACTGATAATTGACAATATCAAAAAAATCACCAGATGGCGCCATCTTGAATTGTAGGATTCTTATGTCGATATCAAACAATGAAAAAGAACTTTTGATTCTGAAATAAAAACATTGATTTCAGTGTAAACATTGAAAACATGGAAAGACCCTCCACGTTTCGAGAACTCACCTGTACCGGTGGACTCGGAGGTCTTCAGTCTCTCTTCGCGCTTCTTTCTCCTCTCCTTGTTACGAAGCTTCATTTCTTCGCGCCTCCTCTCTCGCTCACCCTCCTTTGCAATGTCCTTCAAAGTCCTTGCCGGCTTTCCACTATAAAGTGACAAATCACAGAGAAAATACATTTTCTGATATTCATTCTTATTTTATTTATCATGTTTTTTCTCTAATTTAACTTGATTTTTTTCCCCTTTTTTTTTTTGTAGAAATGTTCTTTTATTTTCCACACCACATAGACATGGTATGACAAGTATTGGCCTTTGATGTAGCAGTAAATCTAACAATGCTGGGGGTGTAGCAGAAGAGTGGCTGCAGTGGTACTCCCCAAGGTTGTCAACAAAGTCTGACAACCTTGGGATTACATGTGGTTAAAAACTTTTTCGTTCCGACAACAGTTAGGTTATCCATTGGAATTTTTTTTACTGAACCTTGGGATAACATGTCCAGTGCTCTTTACCACTGAGCTAACTCCCCACCCAGGTCGCTTTAGTTATGCTTGCGTGCAAGCATATCCGGTCTGCATCACGAGGAGGCCTTTAGTACCTTGTTCATATTGTACCATGGTCACTTCAGAATTAATCGTGAAAATAAATGAAAAAAAACCCTGACTTACTGATTGTTGTGAATGTCTTTTTGAGACGTTGGGACACCGTTTCTTGGGTAATTAATCACATCTTTTTTTACGTCAGCTTCCTTTCGCCTTCGGCTTCCAAACTGAAATAGATTGAATAGGTAATTATCCCTGGTATAGTGTTTACCATTGATTTAACATTGTGAAAAATACCTAGCAAGTTATAAAGTAAAGTTTAAAAAGTAGGCCACAGGAACCTTTGACCTGTGGTATAAAACACCAAACTCATTCTATATATATATCATTATATACAATATATATAAGCTTTATCGTATCTCTTATCTAGTACATTACATCATTTCTTTCATATTTAAAATACCCGCCCCCCACACACTAATAAACAGATAATTAATTTAGATAATTCGGAGTGTTATCCCCACACTGCCCTGCCATATTTGATAAGGTGTCCCTACAATTCGCCCATTTAAAATTCCCGTTCTGAGCAAAACTGTCCGTTAACGTGGGGTATCCGTTAGGTGGTGTTCTACTATTTATGGGAATTTCAAGGCCTGGAACCACATTAAAATAGGCCCATCTCAAGCCTATTGTTCACCTCCAGCATCAAGTATATCTCAGATATTTGAATCATTGACTCCAATAAGGAAAAAGTATTGATTGAGGGAAAGTCACATGTAATTTGATGTCAAATGAATGAATAAAGTTTTTGCTCAAAAGAAAAAAAAAAGGAGTTATTAACCTGTTATTCTACCCCTAATAAAAAACGCCATAAGCTTGACATGGGATTTGTTTATGTCAGGGGTGTGACATAAAGTGTTGTTTCTGTCACTACTTTCTAATAATAAAAAATGTGGAAACGGGGTAGGATAAAATCTAGACGCCATTCGTTTGAGTTTGAGTTTACTTTTGTCACTCATTTTGTTGGCTCTGTAATATCACTTGTCTTCGACTCGAGAAATTATTGAGCCAACAAAATGCTTGACATAAATAAACTCAGACTCAAACTTGTGACGTCTCTTGATAGTAAGGCAAATGTTAAATGCCAAAATGCCAGATAAACTCAAAAACAAGGAGTTTCACATTTAGAATGAAGTGTATATGAACCTTGTGCATGGACTGTGAATCTAATATGGTAAATGTTGAATGGTGAAATAACAGCTGGACTCGAGAATATAGACCTCTTAAGAAGAGAAGGCAATGGTGAAACAAATATCAAAGGGTGGAAACTTGTGTAAGAATAGTAATCAGTTAAGCATTAGAGAAAGCAAGGTCTATTACTTTTTTTTAATTAAAATAAGAAAGAGCAACCTAGAGACCTCAAATACATGAATTAAATGTAAGATTATGAAGACGTGGCTAAAACACCTCTCAGACAAGCCGATGCAAAAAAAACAACAACATATATAACAAAACAAAAAAAATTGAATTAAATGTAAGGAAAAGAAAAATAACTTGTATTGAAAAATGAGAACTGAAATAAAGGAATTGCTTATAAAACAAAAACAAAACAAAAAATTATTCTAAAAATCGCAAGACGTACCTTAGGTATACCTTCAGCGAAGATTTTGTCTCGATGAGTTCCGATGACCACATCCCCGCCCAGAATGGGCACGAGTTCAGCGACAGCGCACAGACTAGCGCGCACCAGGTCATCATTCGTATCCCGCAGTCCGAGTAGGATCTAAATAATGCAGCACAATCAGAAAGAGTCCGACAGGTACTATGAAGAGACGTCACGAGTTTGAGTCTGAGTTTATTTATGCCACACATTTTGTTGGCTCCATAATTTCATGAGTCGAAGACGAGTGACATTACGAAGCCAACAAAATGAGTGACATAAATAAACTCAAATTCAAACGAGTGGCATCTAGATTTTATCCTACCCCGTTTCCAGTATCAGTATTTTTTCAGTATCAGAAAGTAGTGACATAAACAGCACTTTATGTCACACCCATCACATAAACAAACCCCATGTTAAGCCTATGGCGTTTTTTATTAGGGGTAGGATAAAAAACATCAACAGTGACAACAAGTATGTATATTTAGTAAAACCTCGCTTCTGGAACACCTAACTTAAAAGAACAGTCCGCTTGAGGGGAAAATTTGCTCAGAGCAGAAATTATTTAATTTATGCAATGATAAGGAGACAGGTGGCTGCATTGGGACTCGAACTACAACCTTTTTTCTTCTTTTTTTTCAAAAATGTCTTTGTTGACTTCTCATTTACAATATTTCCAATCGCTACGGTACAGAGTATGTGGTCAGTCAATAGAGGGGCCTAAGACATCAGCCGCATATTTGGGCGGCTTCTACTATTCCAGTGCCTTAAACACCCACTACTGAACTAACTCTGCACCCCCACTTGCAACATTACCCTACATCTGTGTATTACTCTGTGTTAACAACTCTGTGTATATGACTAGCTCACCCCTGGTATTTTTTCTCCATAGAATTAACATTAGCAACTCGTATCCAACGCCCATGAGATATTTAGGAAAAATATCCAATGCAGGATTATGTCATAAAGGTTAGCCCATTAGTCAATGTGAAGGGTGAGATAAATTCAGAAACCCATTCAAGTTTAGGGTCAGAGCTCGATCCCATCTCGTTTGGATCGCTACGTAATTCACACGGATTCTCCTTGTGAATTACTACGCGATTCAAACTGGATGGGGTACACGCTCCGACCCTAAACTTTCACAAGTTTCCTCTATAGTCTGCATGTACTACTACTGATTATTATGTATGTGTTTCACTGTTCATACCTGGGGAAGGATGACTGTCTGGAGACTGTTCTTGTCGAAGAGATCGACATACTCTGAGAAACGGGAGAGCAGAACGAGTCGGATGTGAGCATCGCGGACGTGGAAGATCTTGTAGAGCTCTGGTAGTACGTACTGCTTGAACTCCGCAGTCAGCAGTAGAGCATTCACCCCATCCTCCGCATACTCCCCGCGTACCTTATCTGTAAAGGAGATTTCACATTGCTGTAGTTGTAACTCCCCATTCACCTTACCTGTACACAATGAGATTTTACATGGCTTTACTATATACCCATGCCGTATATGCTGTAAATACGCACCATTTCGGCATATGATGTAAAAATACTGTACGGACCGCTGGTCCGTACACTAAAATACGGACCACCTTGCCATACACGTTTATTAAAAAAATTGGTTGTTAAACCAAATGAAATTGACTTTCTTTTTAAATTTCGGGCATATAGTAAATATATAACGTCCAACCATGCTTGTACAAGTCACAGAACTTGATGATAATTTACCGTTTGTACGGAACTCGGCATAAATGCCTCGGTCCGCACAAACCGTAAATTACCATCTCGTTCTGTGAATTGTACAGCATGGTCAGGACGTTCTATATAAATATTTGTAATTCCCCATATACTTTATCTGTGCACAATAAGATTTCACCTTTGTAATTCCCTGGGCACCATACCTGTACAAAATGAGATTTCACATACCTGTATCTGTAGCTCACCCATGAGCCTTATCTGTACACGACAGGATTTCACATTAGAGGGAAACTATGTTCCGGTGAGCAAAAGTTCAAAGTAACGAGTTAAAGACCGGGAAAATTACTGGCCAAAGCGTCAGCTGCGGGCAGTAATTTTTCCCAATAGTATCTGGATGCTACGCTTCGAAGCGAGCACGCCTTGGTCTTCAGTGGGTGACAGACAAACTCTATGCTTTTTTTTCGAATTTATATCAGGACTTTGTCAATAATTGACGTAGGATTGATTGTTTGTTTGTGGTTTAACGTCCCGGGGGACCCTGAGGGTATATAGGGACTAAATTGAACTAGGAACTTCGAATAAACATCAGTAGATAGCTAAATCTGTTCGAAAAAACAGTTGTTGAGTTTATGTTTTGATTCACGATAGGGAACATAGGATTATTTGTCATTGTTTCATGCTTCACCGCGAGTGCGAGAATGTCAGCTCCCGATAACCAAGCATAGCAGCCAATTTACGAAGCGTAGAGTCCCAAGCATGCTGACTACCGGGCGTAGCGTCCAGTATTTGTCCCAACAAGGTAAACATGTTTCACTAGATTACCGTTACAGGGTGTCAGAAGGTATTTATATAGAACGTCCTAACCATGCTGTACAAGTCACAGAACGAGATGACAATTTATGGTTTCTACGGAATTGATTCAGATGATAGGAATTCCTTTTTCTTATGGTTAACAAATTTTCCATGTTTTTTTGGGACCCCAACTGGCATCCCTGTTCTTTTAAATTAGGTGTTCCAGAAGCGAGGTTTTACTATATATGCATACTGGTTGTCACCTTTGATGTGTTGTAGCTGTCTGACTCCTTCTGATTGTGCTGCATTATTTAGATCCTACTCGGACTGCGGGATACGAATGATGACCTGGTGCGCGCTAGTCTGTGCGCTGTCGCTGAACTCGTGCCCATCCTGGGCGGGGATGTGGTCATCGGAACTCATCGAGACAAAATCTTCGCTGAAGGTATACCTAAGGTACGTCTTGCGATTTATAGAATAATTTCTTGTTTTGTTTTTGTTTTATAAGCAATTCCTTTATTTCAGTTCTCATTTTTCAATACAAGTTATTTTTCTTTACCTTACATTTAATTCAATTTTTTTTTTTTTTTTATATATATATGTTGTTGTTTTTTTTGCATCGGCTTGTCTGAGAGGTGTTTTAGCCACGTCTTCATAATCTTACATTTAATTCATGTATTTGAGGTCTCTAGGTTGCTCTTTCTTTTTTAAATTAAAAAAAGTAATAGACCTTGCTTTCTCTAATGCTGAATTGATTACTACTCTTACACAAGTTTCCACCCTTTGATATTTGTTTCACCATTGCCTTCTCTTCTTAAGAGGTCTATATTCTCGAGTTCAGCTGATATTTTACCATTCAACATTTACCATATTAGATTCACAGTCCAGGCACAAGGTTCATATACACTTCATTCTAAATGAGAAACTCTTTGTTTTTGAGTTTATCTGTCATTTTGGCATTTAACATTTGCCTTACTATCAAGAGACGTCACGAGTTTGAGTCTGAGTTTATTTATGTTTTTATAATATCACTCGTCTTCGACTCGTGAAATTATGGAGCCAACAAAATGAGTGACAAAAGTAAACTCAATCTCAAACGAATGGCGTCTAGATTTATTCCGTACAAACCGTAAATTTTCATCGAGTTCTGTGACTTTTACAAGCATGGTTGGACGTTATATATTTACTATATACTCGAAATTAAAAAAAAATCATTTATTTCGTTTGTCTTAACAACCAATATCTAATAAATGTGTATTGCAAGGTGGTCCGTATTTTAGTGTACGGACCAGTGGTCTGTACAGTATTTTTACGCTATATGTCAAAATGGTACATATTTACTGTATTACGGCATGGGCATATAGTAAAGTACATTTCATTTAACCTTACAGGGTGTCAGAAGGTATGGTACATTTCACTTAACCTTACAGGGTGTCAGATAGTATAATACATGTGACTTACCCTTACAGGGTGTCAGTAGATGTGGTACAACTTCCTGCAGCGCCGTGCCATCTAGTAGTACAAACCGCGACAACAGAGGGCGTGCCAATCGTGCTGCCACAAGGGATGAAGGA
This sequence comes from Alentia gelatinosa, assembly GCA_950022655.1. Lineage (NCBI taxonomy): Eukaryota > Metazoa > Annelida > Polychaeta > Phyllodocida > Polynoidae > Alentia > Alentia gelatinosa. The sequence goes on along the minus strand of OX465580.1, from coordinate 132,048,130 downwards.
AGCTCATATAATTTCTTCACCAGAGACCTGAAAAGTAGCAGTATTCTCTTTATATGTGATGTCGAATATTCTTCACGCTGAATTCGCTGCCTCAGAGAGGCTGAGAAAATGTGGAAAAAACATGTCAGTGTATGCCGCGACATGGGCTTGAGTGTAGGTTCAAACCACTGCTTTATTGTCGTGAATGAGGTTCAACAATTTTTTTATGATTGGGAAAAATGCGCAAAAAACACTAACTCTACTAACTCTTCTTCAGTTTGAGTGAGGATACTCTTGACACTAACATCTCAGGGTGCCATTGTATTTTTTGATTTTTAAACGTTTATTTATATTGGATCGGGCTCAGACTTGCAGTTGGTGTCAATTCTCAGGAGCGGTGCCGACGTTACACAACATAGTAACGGGTTCGTCCGGAGGCAAAAATGAACACTGCGCTACTCAGGTTTTATCGCTCTGCAGTTTATTTCCTCGAAAGCGGTGCAGTGCACTCTTTTATGCACGAAGGGTTTAGCAACTTTCCACCCCATTGAAACCAATGTTAAACCCACCGTACATCTCTGGTAATATCTCAGTAAATATCCTACATAGAGAAAACAAACAAAAATGGCATGTAGCTGAGGAGCAGGGGAAGATTTTTGGTGAAGATTTCTTTATATTACTTCATTTTACAAAGATTGTTTTATTTGGTCTTTTCTCCAGTAATCTGCCGAAAAACGGATAACAGGCTGCTACAACTGTCAAAATAAAAACTTACTGAAAAGTAAATAAATATGTAATTCAAGCATTCATACTTCTATCCTACAAAGTTTATTGATATATCTTGTTAGAAACACATCAAACAACCTTTTATTCATATTTTATATATGACATATAGCTGAAGAGCAGGGGAAGAGGGCAGATGGGTTTCTTTTTATCAAATTGTTATGCAAAGATTGTTTTATTTGGTGTTTTTTTCCAGCAAACTGCCGAAATTGCAGATGACAGGCTGCTGCAACTGTCAAAACTAAAAATCATTCAAAAGTGCATAAATCTTCAAATTCAAACATTCATACTTCTCTGCCACAAAGTTTATTCATATAACTTGTAAGAAGAACATCAAACTATCTTTAATTATGTATATTAATTATGTACGGTGAGTTCAAACATTGATTTATGCTATGCCGGTCGAGCGATAATACCAGAAGCTAGGGTGCTCGAAAATTGCAAAACCCTTTGCCTCGTTTTAATTTGAAGGTTCCGCTCCCAAGAATGCCCGTCCAGTTAGAGCGTCCTACCACCATGTGGCCAGGTTAAGAACTAGAGTCAGCGATAATGAGGATAAACATGCCATTCACTACATGGCGGATGTACTATGAACATCAGGATAGTAGGGAGACACTACAAAAATGATAACTCCAAATTCAGTCATTTTATCACTAATAGATATGGACAATCTTATGATTAATCTCTTCGCATAGAAACTAATGTAATTGGTTACAATAGGCATATATACAGGCCAGACCTTTACATGTGGTTTGGGGGCTGCAAGGTCACCCATGGGGTCGAGGGGCACAACACCTGGTGTAGGCCAGCGGGGCAAAGCATGAATTAGAATTATAAATATCCAAATTAATGGAGTCTGAGGACATCAAGTCAAATATTTCACAACTTACCCAAAGAAAACTTTCTTTTCCTCCTCTGACTTGAGAGTTATACGTTGTAGAAATTGTACAATTTCTAGGAAGTCATTCCTGCAAGCATATTCTTTGTATTAAAACAACAATTTGAGTGAAAGCACAGAAACACATATATATTTTTGGTTTGTTGATTTGATTTAACATCCAGTTAACCACTACAGGTTCTTACCAGACTTTCTCAATGTTCTTTTACACCACATGAGGCTGAGGCTCAATTAATGTAATTTTCCTTTACACAAGGAAAAGGGAATTTTAGATATTGAAATGAAAAAAAAGACTACATTTCCATGGATATAAGTGGAAAGCTGTGTTTACCTGAAGAGTCTGTCAGTGGGCAGGGTGCGGAGATGAGGTCTCATCCGGGGGTCTGGGTGCAAGAGCTCGTCTTGTATCCTCAGCTCAAAGGTCTTTGTCATATCACCTGATATTACATAAATAGGTAACAGTCAAAATACGATTCTGATATCATATAAATAGGTAACAGTCAAAATACGATCCTGATATCATATAAATAGGTAACTTTATTCTTTTTTAATTCTATACGATTCTGATATTATAAAAATAGGTAACAGTCAAAATACGAGCCTGATATCATATAAATAGGTAACAGTCAAAATACGATTCTGATACCATATAAATAGGTAACAGTCAAAATACGATCCCGATACCATATAAATAGGTAACTTTATTTGTATTTAATTCTATACAATTCTGATATCATAAAAATAGGTAACAGTCAAAATACGATTCTGATATCATACAAATAGGTAACAGTCAGAATATGATTCTGACATCATATAAATAGATAGTCAAAATATACTTCTGATATCATATAAAAAGGTAGTTATAGTACAAATCTGATATCATATAAATTGGTAACAGTCAAAATATGATTCTGATCAAAATTTAAATAGGTAAGGGTCAAAATATAATTCTGATATCATACAAAAAGGTAATAGTTGAAATATGATTCTGAAATTATATAAATAGGTAACAGTCAAAATACAATTCTGATATCATAAAAATAGGTAACGGTCAAAATATAATTGTGATAAAGATTTTTTTTTTAAATGTTATAGGAAAAAAGAATTGTATTTTATGTCATTGAAAAGATAATTTGCCAGGAAGATAGATGTAATCACCAGAGAACAAAAATAATGAAAAATAAAACAAAATCTGCAAACGTGGCGAAGTGTACAGATCGAGCAACCGCATGGAAGTGAGGAACAGATCGTCTGCTCCCATAAAAAATTAAAAAAAAAATAAATGAATGAATAAAAAAAACAAATTGTAAAGGAACATTTGTGTAATGTAGAGACTGAAGTGGTAAATACTATCGTTTTCATGGAAGATTTTCCCTCACTCTGGACGGAGGCTACTAGCTCTTGACCCTTTTGAATGAAACAAATTTGTTGCTATTCCATCGGCGATCGGCTATAGCATTGTCTATCCATCATAAATACTATCAAATACTTACCTAACTCACACAGAGACTCGAGTAGGCTCTCTGCTAACACGCCGAAGGCAAACGCATCGCGCGAATAACCAAATTCTGCGCTCGTCTCAATCTTTCCCGCCTGCAGCAGAAGGCAGAGTTTCATATCATAAATATTTCAATTGTTTGTTTTGTTTGTTGGTGGTTTAACATCCCAGGGGACCCTGAGGGTATATAGGGACTATCAATGATTTAGCTTTTCGCTTTCGTAGACTTATTTCAGTCAATTCTTTTCAATGTTTTCAAATAGTTTATATACAATCAAAGAGATTTGTCTCTTTCAAAAACCTGACGAATAAGTACGCTGAAAGAGAAAATACAGTAGAAACCTGTCTAACAGACACCTCGTGTAAGCAGAAAATTTTGTTTGGAATGGAAATTTTCCCCTCTATTAGATGATTCAACCACGCGTAAGTGGGCACCTCGCATATGCGGACAACCCCCTGTAAGCGAAAAGTTATTTCTGTATGAAAAGGCCTAAAACCTTGTAAAAGCAGACACCTCCGACTGACATTCTACCAAAAATAGATTAATTTTTGTTTTTTTATGAGTGTGTGTGAGTATATTCATTGAGAACACATTTTGTATTTCAAAGTTTGATAACTCTGAATCCAATTAAGATACTGAAAAATGTATTTCAGAACCATCATTGCCTCTGTATCCCCTACATACCGGTATATAAGACTTACATGATGGACTGGTAGAAATTTGAAGACCTTGCTAACGCAGAGTCTTCAAATTTCTCCATACTAATACTCCATAGAAAATAATGCAAAATGCAATGACGTTAATACAACTAATATATTGGACATGGGTTTCAAAACAATGTCATAATTGCCTTTTTTAATGATTATTCGATAGTTAGTATTACTAGCGACTTCAGCTTGAAGTATGAACACGTTGTCTGTATCCCATGGGGCATGGCATGAAATGTTTTAATGCTACAATTCATCTGATCTAAAATCGTTGAGACGGATAGGATAAATACTAGATGACCCTCGGTGAGAATCAATTTTTATCTCACCCCCTGGTATATTTGTCCCATAGGCTTAACATTAGGCACTCGTTCTCCATGCCCCTATGAGTATTGCAGTCCGTTCTCCATGGTCTATATCCTGTGTGTTGTCCATTCTTTTAGTGTGTACAGAGGTGACATAAATACAGAAAGCACCTCGTTTGGATCAAAGTCGATGTTCTCCAACCTGTTTGAATGCTATGTGATATTCACTTGAATGTCACCTCATTAATATCACTCTGCATCAAACTCGAGGAGAATGACGACTTTGACCAAAACTTGTTGGTTCCTTCTTCAGGATTTAATCAACTTGATCTTTACTGCTACTGTTTTTGCTGGGCTACTGCCTCGAAAAGATCATTACACACATGGGCCTTGTCTCATAAATCAAAATCAAGTCTCACCGAGTGCTGTTTCTACTAAATACCCATCCCCAAAACCAACATTGCCAGTTGGGGTCAGAAAAAACATTGAAATATTGGTTATTGCAATACAGGGGTTTATGTATTACATATGCATTACAATGGGAAAATCAAGGAAAAGCTAAAAGTTTTAACATGAGTCAGTGGGGAGGTTAAGTGGGGGATCATGGGCTGTGGTGGAATTGGTTAATTTAGCAGTTGGTTTATCAATATTACACGAGGAATTATCTTTTTATTCTGAAAATGAAAACATGAATTTCAATGGAACCATTGAAAACTGGCATCCCTGTCTAAGTACTTTAAAATATATATATATATATATATGTGATATAAACGGTCGTTTATATATATATAAAGAGACCGCCAAGTGAATCTAAGTTATGACGCCAGGTGTCGCCACAGGATCGCATTGGAAGGTGGCGCCACGATGTGCATCGGACACCAGTGGGAGTCAAGAGACCATAGATCACTCAGCCTTTGAACCAACAGGTTGAAAAAAAAAAATTCTCTTCCAATCTCTTATTACTTCCAAGTTTATCAAAGAAATTCGCAATGCGTAAGTGCTCAAGGTGTTTCCGCGAGTATGATGCGCGATCACATCGGGAAGGATGTCCTTTCTGCAGAATTTCCAGCTTGGAAAAAGAATTGGTAGATGAAGAAACAAATTTGTCACAAAACGCAAATCAAAAACAAGATGGCGATCGAGAGGCACCGGTGCTAACCAGCACCCCTACTCAACCGGATTGGTACACATCTTTGAGACGAGAAAACGAATCTCTACAACGGCAGCTCGGGGAATTGCAAGGACAAATGCAATCATTAATCACATCCATGGATCATCTTTCAGCGAATTCCGAAGGGGCAACGGCAAGTCCAGGTGACTCTACTAATCGCGTACCAGACGATATACTGAAGCAAGAAAGCGCACCGCATTTCACCAACGCTAAAAGGGTCGACAAAGATATACTTCACGGTCCTCAGGTGCGACAAACACCAGTCACAATATATATATATATATTCTCTTTATTGTCACAAAAAAAATCATACAAATATATCTTTCTTTGAGTAAATCCATAAGTGTCATACAGGCGACAACATAGATGGATAAAACCGTCAGTGAGCATATCACTGATTTCAATCGGCTTCCATTTAGATACCCATGCTGGGATTTATGATGGGTAAATTTCTTCAGGACTGGTATGTAAAGCAATAACATTTCGGTAGAAACAGGCTACCTGACAGTAATATAAATCCACTACTGCTGGGAATGACATAATTATTTCTAAAAAAAACTGTATCAAGTTAAATTGCTACATATAACCAATGAGTACTCATCTAGACCAATGCCTTTTTTTTTTCTTTTTTTTTTATTTATTGCAAATTCTAAATTCTACAACGTAGTTCTTCCACTTGGAACAGAAAACATTGGTGCATAATACGATGTATAGACATTGTAATAGTGTTATATTTACAATACATGCATAGAATAAAGGATAATACAACTTCTGTTATATCACTGTCCTGGATACAACATGTTATTCAGCACTATTGTCCATTTGATCATTGATCATTCTCTTAAATACATTTATATTTGGGGCTTTTTGAGTGTCCGGGGGCAAAGTGTTCCATATTTGGACACCTCTAAAGAAAGGAGACTTCTCATAGTGAGACGTCCTATGTCGATAAGGCTTGAACTTAAACTTTAAGGGTTGCGTACCTTCTCCTCGGGTGCTAACGAGGCCTCGTTGCGGGCAGACTTGGTCTTGGCGAGGCGGGCAGCTGTTGCCTCGTGGAAGGCACACACATGGTCCATGCCTCCCAGTCTCCAGCCACCATCATCGCTGACGTAGACAGATGCTGTGCACACATTGTTGTGACTCACCCCAACCTGAAAGTTCACACCAAGAACAACTTTTTTTTTTAATAATGATTTTATTGCTTTCGACTTTTACAATCGATCTTCCAGGAAATAAGATGGTACAACACAACACAAACAGTCACACATACGGATATGCATGAGCGTGATGATATTTACAATGAGTTTTAGATATTTATCTCACCCCAGATATTTTTTCTCCATAGACTTAACATTGGGAAGTCGTATCTAACGCCCATGAGATATTTAGGAAAAATATCCAATGGTAGATTATGTCACAAATGTTAGCCCATTAGTCAGTGTAAAGGGTGAGATAAATTCAGAAACCCATTCAAGTTTAGGGTCAGAGCTCAATCCCATCTCGTTTGAATCGCTACATAATTCACGTGGCTTCGCCTTGTGAATTACTACGCGATTCAAACTCGATGGGATACAAGCTCTGACCCTAAACTTTCATGGGTTTCCTCTATAGTATATATCTCGTATCACTGGGACAAACTGCATGAACTCCAATGTCGCATTTCTCCTACTCCGTAGGTTGATCATAGGAGCCCAGTTCGTCACTTCTACAACTCATTGTTACCTTACCTCAAACCATCGTGCATTTATGGTATCCAGTAGTTGATACGATTGCATTAAATAGCCCCTTCATATCTTTATATACACTGTCGTAGATACATTTTCATACTTTGCTTAACCCTAGTTCCTAATACCTCATATTATACCGCTAATCGTGGTAGCTTAGTAAAGGCTGGTGAACAAGGAATACACAATATACTGTTGGGGTCAGGAAATAAAGAGGAAATATTTTTCATGTGGAATGTACTGCCTCAGAGAGACTAAGAAACTGGGAAAATCAATCATTTCTGGCCATGGAATGAGGCAGTGAAGTTTAAACCAGCGTATATGAGGTTCAATTTATAATAAAAAAAATTTCATACCAGAAAAAATAATTTTAAAACTGGAAATGAAAGCAAGGATATTCATGAAAAAGTGGAAAACTGCCATCTCTGAATACAGCTTACCTACTCTATCACGTATATCTTACATTTGAATCTTTAATTTTTCCTCTTTACAGTGATAGAACCTGTATCTAATTCGCAAGGAAATCCTTTTATAAATTTACCTCAAATTGTTGTTTCGGGTGCATTCTCAGACGAGATTTGCAGATAGGATATGATAACGAAGATAGAAAACATTAATTTATTACTGATTCATTTTGCCATCAGTTTGTTGAAGATCAGGGATATATATAAACATCGATGTCTTGGTAAACAGACGTAGTTTGTTGTTTGGGCAGTTTAACGTCCAATTTCTTCAATTAGACTTACTTTGGATTTGACCGCATCTATGAGATGAATGTAGGTAGAAATCCCACCCCTACACATTTACCGAGGTGAGAGTTGTTGTATCAGTAGTGTGAATGTTTACATGGGTTATCCACTTACCCGATCATGGAGGAACACCAAGGCTTCGATGAGGTTGTGAATTCCACCAGCGATCTCCGTGGCGCTCAACTTGTCCAGAGCGACTTCTAGCGGAGTCACGTGTTCCGTCACTAAGATGTGACCTGCCGACGTTTTGGTCAAGGCCAGGAACTTGAGCACAGACGGGTGCCGCAGGGTTTTCAGTTGCTGAAACAGAAAACATGAAATGACATATAAAGCCTATAAGACACCGACCCGACTGCTGTGCCCGATTCTACCTTTGCCCGACGGATCTGTCGGGTCTGTGACAATCTGCATCAATCAGGTCGATGTACGCACTTCACCGACACAATTTTATTGCTTTTCCCAACGGGTCGGGCATTACTACCATGTCAGATATGACCGACTCTCCCCGACCTTAAGATTTTGATGTACGCATTTTCACTGATTGTTACCGATTCTGTGTTGGCCGTTTGTATAGCGATGCTACCTATTCCCTAGTCCGATTTAGAAGTTCCTTATATCGATTTGTAGGTGCAACAGAGGCGATTATAGTTCTGAAAACCGATTCCCGATATCTTAATTGGATCCGAAGTTATTAAACTTTCAATTAATTTCTAAGATTCCACACCAGCGGCCCGTGGCTCACCCCGGCTCGGCTCCCGGCGGCTCTCTTTGATCTCTTTGATCTTATCCCGGGTATTCTATTCCTGACTCTCACCGAGCCGATGGTCGGAATGAATCGGGAAAAAATTTCGGTGTCTTATAGGCTTTAGCTATTCTCCCTTTTAACTATTATCTCACCCCGGTATTTTTAAAGCGTGCTTGCACGTGCGATATACATTGCCTAGAATGGTCACATTGAACTTCCAGCATGCTTTCAGAAACCTATCCCTTCACTATCTGCATGCTACTCACTGTGATAGTGAGAACAGAGCAGGGTGCCAGTGTCTCAGGGTCTTAAAGGCATGTCCAACTGACCATGAACAATCATTCAAGACCTAAAAACCTCAAGACCCACTGGTACTTCCTATGTCTGGATCCAAGATGGGCAGTTGCATAAATGGCAAGTTTACTGCGTGCAGTGGGTTACAGAAAAGTATCTATTGACTGAATGTAACCCAAACCTTTTAATTGTTATTCATTTATAATTGCATTTATCAATGATGAACATACTCTTTGCTCTTAGGTCTCCACAGGCTTGACCTTAGGAACTCTTACTCAACGGCTGTGAAGGTATTGTTCCCAATACTCATTGGCTAATTTGGTGAGTTATCTCATCAATAAATAAAGGTCAAATGGGGTGAGATAAAATCAGAAACCCATTTCATGAAAATAACTTGGTCCACACTCCAACTCTTTTGTTAGTGAATTACTCTTTCGTCCCATAAAATATGTCTCAATGCCGGAGTGGAGGGACATATTCTATGGAAGAAAAAAAGCCTCAAACGACCATTCCAGGCTCAGTAACCATATTTTCTCTTATTACACTACCACACGTGATCTCCCAGTTGGTCATTCCCGCTCTCTTCTATGAACCCTGTTCTCATTGGTCCACTGAGTTGGTTGTCCTGTGAGACCCCAACTCTGATTGGCTGAGATGTTAAAGATTCTTTTTTTACCCTTTAACTACGCTATGATGCCTGGAGGCATCATTTCCGAAATTTAAGTTATTGCTATTTTTGTAATTCGTTCATTTCTGATATTATTTGATATGTGAGGATGTGTTATGTAACCCTTAAGCCAATCTCAGCAGTAGGAGAAAGTGCCATACACTTAACTATATGTATAAGAGGAGTAGAAAACAACCTTATATAGACGACAGACCAAATATAACAAGGAAATTTGATGCACCGATTCTGTTTAAGTCCAAGCCAAATTGCTCAAGCTACATGAGATCCCTACACTTTTATGGAAATAACCTTTGGAATAGTCAATCGGTGTTAATTCACAATACTGATATTTATGCCATGTTCAGATCGCTCTCAAAAACGAAAACTCTAGAGACTTTATCAAAAGAACCATATAAGGAGTTCTAGAGGTATGCCTTTGTCTGACTGCTTAGCTTACTACTCTCTATATTAATCGGATGCTTGATGTAAATCGGGTTGAAGTGACCCCAAACATTGTAAATTCGATCTAGCGAGACTACAACTATTAAGTGGTTACTATAATTGTAAGGCATCGCCATGAAAATCATTTTTTTATAAATTGAGGCGTCTGCCCCTTTATATGAGTCGTGCTATGTACTGATTACTTTGGAGAATCATGGAGTTGTTATACAATATCATCACTCTGGATATTGTGCATAGCGCCAGCGTACTACAAGGGTGAAAATGATACTGCAGCAGCGTATTTCAGGGTGTGTATTGGGTACTATGCAGCGTAGCGAAAGGGTTAACAATTAATGGGGTGCCCCATTATACGGCACATATTCTACCCGTCATGGGTGCCACCATTAGCCCCTGATGTAGAACATGTAGCATACACACAATGACCATACAGCATACACACTACCCGAGCAATCCACTTGGGGGGATCACGGAAAGTCCACGCCACCGTTCGTGGGCCAACATCTATGTTATTCCATGTCAATTCAGGAGGGCGCCTTAGTCTAATGAGAAAGCTTATGTAGAAAAAATTGTTGAAATGAATTTTGAAATAAAATAATCCATTTTGGGCTTAATAATATATCATATTTCTGATCATTAACAAAACGGTGTAGAGGATATTGATAGGATTGTTTATCCTACCCCTCATATAAATCTCCCAGTCTCAACATGGTCTGACTGTATGCCACAGTTATGCCATAAAATATTTATATACCATGCATGACATATGAAGTTAAAAATATGTGACGGGGTAGGATAGAATCTAAACATCATTCAATGTAATATACTGTCTACATGGTGTCTGTTGTCTTCTGCTACTGATACCACTCTGCTATGCTTCCTGAAATCATTCCTTGAAGACAACTCATGCCATAGAGCCTCCAGAGGTTACTAAACTCCCGATTATCGCCCAGGGTAAAGCAAAGTTCCGCTTCCGATAGACTTGGCACACTACGACAAAATGAACCACAGTTTTCTGATTTATAATTGGAGAAACTGAATATAATTTCGGATTCCCATGTAGAAATAGCTGAAATTTCCATTTCTGACATCAGAATTTCAATTTGAGGATGTTTGAAAACTGTTAAACTGCATTAATTCTGGGTTACGAGCAAGGGGTCTATCACTATGCTACGTCGGTAACCAGCGAAACCCGGAACTTGGTCAACAGACTGAATTACGGGATACCTCAATAGGGTCTATATAAACAAGCATATGAAATTTTGTGATTATATCTTTCTTGATGATACTGCAAACTGCCAGAAACAATAGACAGTCTATGGTCAAATTCCAGAGTTGCATATTTCATTTCTCAGTAAGGAATACATGTGCTGCTGTTCAATGCCGCCAAATAATGAGTTCCTTAGTTAGGCCGTTGCTTGGACAAACATGGCCATGTCCAGCCTCATGCCCATAGAGACACACAGCAATCACCTCTAGAGTGTGAATGGTGGGTGTGATTGCAGGAGTGTGGTTTTTTGACAGATTAGACTGCTAGAACAAACTTTGGTACTGTTTCAACAAGTTTGGACTGTCTAGATTTAGAGTCAATAACTGTCTTGTTTTACCTTGGAAAAAGATGAGCATATTCGTCGAGTCAGCCTGGAAGTAGGTGGCGCTACGAACCCTGCTTTTGACAGGGGAACGGCCGTCTTGGAGAAGCAACTTCGCAATGCTAGGCCTATGGAGCGTTCAAACGTTCATTTACAATACTATCTAATATGTGAGGATGTTCAAAGTGCTTCTGAGCCACTTCTCTTGATAAAATCAAAGTTCCCTGAAAATTTCAGATCAAATGGGAATGTTATAGTCGTGGTGTAGACTGTTGATGCGATGTCAACAAATCATCGAAACAACCGATTTTCTTCGAGTTGGCATGTCCAAATCATGTCTGGGTATTGTATCTAATCCTATTTAAACGATTACATGTACAGATTGCACATAAGAATGTCGGAAACAATATTTTTTCACCATTTTAGACTCTGACAGTGCTTTGTGGTCACCAGCAATATGGCGGACTGAGCCTGTTGTCAGGGAAATTTGCATAAATCGGAGGGTATTTCAAACCGGAAGTCACCAGATGACTCGGAGAATGAGAGCTAGGCTTGCGAATGTATTATTGTATATCCAGTTTCGGTGTTACTGTGATATCTAAGATATATCTAAAGTATTATTGTGATGATATGCATGTATGACACACCAAATTTGAGCTGGAATACCATAGACATAGTCATAGAAATTAGAATACGATGGAATCACTTTTCTTTATTTGGAGATATTCAAAACAGGTATTATTTAATTATGAACATATTACGCCCATTCACTCAGTTTGCCAATGTTCAAGAATACGTTGCCAGGTGTTTGTTTGGCTGCAGACATTGCGTAAACAGGCAGATACTAAAGGTGAGACACCGGCCTGTGGAAAAAGGTCAATTTCTCTCAGAAGGTCAACAGGAAGGGGTGTGGCAGTGAATTCCAAACGAAAGCAGATGGGATCGCTTGGAAACTAGTAACAGTCTTGGATAAACTAAAAGGCGAGTGCGGATAATAATATAGAACTAGGTTTATCACCATACATAAACTATGTTTTGTACCTCCAAATGACGTTAGACATAGAGTCTGACTTGTAGAGACACTCACCTTTGCTGCATTTTGGAGGAGATCGGCATCGGTATTGGACTTGTCGTGAAGGAAAGCTGTGACACGAGTCCCATCCTTACCCACTGCATCATGAACTGTCCAACCATGCAGACCAGCTACTGGTATTTCATCTCCTAGCTGCAGATCTTGATAAGAACTTGCTTCCACACCCATTTTTGTCACTTATCCTTCCACAATTTTAGTATCACCGAGGAGAAATCACTTTTCATTGCCTGAACCTGCCACATTTGCCTCTGGAGGCGGCCATGTCAGTTCTCGCGATTGATTCTAGTTCTCGCCACTAGAGGGAGACTAATATACACTCTCGTAGCAGATTCCTCGTAGCGCTTGATAGGGACTGTTACATGATCACTGCTAGAAGAGTGAGTATGTTGACCTAGTTTATCCCTGACCCAGTTTTATGGTAAGCGTGTTGTTTTTGTTCGCCTTACACACAGTTCGTCTAGATTTTAGTACTTTGCTCTACAGTTTAAGACAGGAAACAATGAACACCTAGAAACATTGGAGTGCGGTCTTATTGACTCAATGTGGTTTAGCGAATGTCTTATTTTTGGAAGATAGTAAGTTTGGATTCCACGTTGACTGCTCCAGAGTCCAGTCACTGACCCAGTCCTTTGGTGTACCACTCGAGAGTCAAGTCCCTGTATCCTACCCCTCCACCCCTTCTGAGTGATTCATGGGCCAGTCAGAGAGGGACACATACCATAATGAATTGTATTCCGATTTTCTTTAATCATTTAATTCATTTATATGAACGGACTACTCAGTGTACGCACCGCGCCACCTTCGGCTTAGAAGTTAGAGAGCCTGAGCCCCCTGGCCCTGGCGACAACGGGACGAACTACAGTCTACACTCGAGGTAGATTGGCCACCACCTCTGTCTACACTACGTTCCAACTAAGAGGTTGGTAACGTTAACCCATGGTCGTGTCCACGGATTCTCACTCTCAAACCAAGTAGCTTCCTATATTTTTGGATTCTTAGAGCTGAGATACTCATTATCAAATATTCATAGTTGACAAAATTGAAAATAAAGTCCACCTTTATGGTTATTTGATTAAAAATACACACAAAAGGAAATATAAACATGGAAAAATGGTTTCAAGAGTGAGAATTGAATACATTCTCCAACCAGGTCCAGGTCACATATGGATCTGCTGGGAGAGTAAGAGACACGCACAGGTAGTGGGTGAAGGCGGTCGGACCACAGAGTAAAAATAGATACACATAGTATTAATAGACACCAACCCCTAAAGCCCTAACTCCCAACCTAAAAATAATTAAAGGGAAGTTCCTTTACCCACTTCAATGGTATGAGATACCCGCTACCACGCCATGTCAAGGCCCCTGTCAATTTAACGTGACCAGAGCTAACGTAGTGTAGCTCAGGTGGCCAGTGTACACTCGAGGCTGAAGCACAGAGTAAAAATATTTATCTCTTTACTTTGTGGCTGAAGTCTGAAATAGTGAAGTCACTGAAGTTTTTAAGGCTAGTTTTGGCATAGCCAGTGTAACCAGCCCTGTCCACAACAGGTTGAGGGGTGAACGTTTTGGGAGTTGAGGGGTGAACGTTTTACCTAGTTTTGGCATAGCTTGTTGTTATTTTCCTTAATGTTGATCATGGAATTTGATAGCCAGTAAAGCCAATCATCAATGGGAGTTGAGCGGTGGATTTTTACCTGGGGGCCGTCCATGACGTCAAGTTGTGGGGGGGGGGGGGGGGATCAGTCTCCATAATCAAACGTGACAAGACCGAGGGAAGGAGGGATAAAAAAATGTCCTTAAATCTTGACGTCATTCAGTTTTGGCCAGGCTTAAGGATATTTGTCTAGTAGTATATTAAGCTGACAAATACAAAGTGAAAACTTGGAATTTACTGTCGCCTATTACTAGTAATATTCCAACTTATAAGGAGTTTAAGGGTATATCAAAAAACTGTATGAATGAAAAGATCCCTCAACTTGTAGAAGGGTGACTGTTATTTTTGAGACGTGATCATCATGTTATTAAATTTGCGTGATGAGGATCTCTCAGGTACTTTCTTAGTAAATTTTGTCTTAATTCTCTTATCCTTTGTATACCTAGTCAATTTGACATGTAACTGTAACGCATTATCATTATCAAAGTTGACTGAATCTGTTTTGTTGTAGGGTCTTGTCACATCTCTTTGTTGATTGGGCGGCCCTGCGATGAAAAACAGCCTATCATAAGGCTGATGCAATCGGCCACTTTATTTGATGCAACTGGATTTTCTGATACTCTGTACTGCCTATGTGTATGTTTTGGCATCAATAAAGACAATTTTGAAAAACTCATTAATTATGTAGAACATTAGTTCAGTGATGATTGCCCAATCTAGTAAATCCAGGCTGACTCTTCTTTATCATTATTATTATTATTATTATTATCTAACACTAGATGAAGCCATGACTAAGTACAGATAGGTATATGATTTCTTTTTTTCTGGACAAGTTTTATGGTAATGCAATATCCTAGTTTTATTATTCAGTATTTTGACATTGATTTAAAAAAGGCAAACTACTTTATGAACTTTGCGGTGGGATCGGACACACTTCCAGATACGCCACGTCTAACCATATACTTTATGAACTTCCCCAAACACCTGACAGGCTCAGTAATCAAAGACTAGTAAGATATGCACAAAACTTGTATAAGTTTCTCCTATGGTAACCCAACACCTCTCTTTCCCCCTCCCCTATACCTCCAATTCCTTCTAACTCCTGGGGGGCTTCCTTGATCTCATAGTAATTAATTATTGGTGGACCTTGTATAGAGTTTTAAATGCGTCCACCTACTAATTTGGCCTTTAAAGTCCAATATTTCTATTTTAAAATGCACTCTTAGCTCTTGTTGTTGTTGTTATTATTAATTTTATTATTATTATTATTATTATTATTATTATTATTATTATTATTATTATTATTATTATTATTATTATTATTATCATCATTATCATTATTATTTTTATATAATGAAATGTTAATTTGCAGTTCAGCGTGACATAGGGAGTGTTCCACCAAATACATTTATACCAATATATATTAGGGTCATATTTCCAACAAGGTGTTATTTTCACTTGCAGCCAGCATGTTGGCGGATGTTTGATGGCAACGAGTGATTCCTTTGACCTTGCCGAGCTGGCGCGTATCACAGGCCAGTACGTACGCGTGCGATCCCTGCGCAGAGGTCTACTCCTGGCATCCGTCGTCCTCGTTGCTGTAGTCTGGATATGGAGCACCAGGAACGTACGAGCCACCTCTGCTGTAGGCTGCAAGAGCAAGCTTGCCCAGGTAGATTTATGTTGTTAGAATTAAAAAAAAAAAATCTTTTCTATTCAGATTTATATATGTTGTTATAGTTAATATAAGGTGAATCTGAAACTAAGATGAGGGGAAGACAAAGAGGGAAAGGGAAAAAAGGGGAGGAAAAAAAAGAAAAAAAAAAGAAGAGTAAGCTGCCACATAAGAGTCAAATTGTGTTTGAAATATTACGGTATTACTAAGCGAGATGTTTTTATATCCATAGATTAAGGATGATGCTATGATGACAATTTATAGTTGGTGCTGAACTCTATACTTCATATGTGATTTAAAGAGATTTGATGTGAAATAAAGAATGAGCTTCCTTAAAAAAAAAAAGTATTGGAAGAGGAAGTGTGGATGCGATGTATGAAATACCGGATAACATGGTTATAACAACGAAGTATAAAACCAAAGTATTATGTCTGTTCCCACCTTTCTATGCATTATTTTTAGTACAGAGGTGACAGCTTTCCTCTTTTCCGTGGAAATCTACCGTACTTTTTTAATTTTTCGATATAGCTAATTTCTTTTTTAGTTTTGTAAAATACGAATGATATTAATTGAGCCTTAATCACGCCAATTGAACTTCCGTATCTCCCCTAAGACCCATTCCATGACCAATACTAAAACATTTTTTTCCTATATGAAATAAATATCAACAATACCCCACAAGGTATGAGATACGAATTTCTGAAAATATAAGAAAGAAATAACCCCAATATAAATATGTTCTCCATAATTTGTCGGTCTCTCTGAGGCAGAAAATTCTAAATGGAAATCTTTCTACTCTTTGTAGAAATCTTGGTTGTTTTAAGCCTATAAGACACCGACCCGACTGCTGTGCCCAATTCTACCTTTGCCCAACAGATCCATCGGGTCGATGTACGCACTTCACCGACCCGATTTTATTGCTTTTACAGACGGGTCGGGCATTACCAACAGTTCCCGATTCTGAGCAGGCCGTTTAAATACCTATTACTCAGTCTGATTTACATGTGCCTTATATCGATTTGTAGGGTAGAGAGAGGCAATAATAAATCTGAAAAACGTTTCACGATATCTTAATTGGATCCGAAGTTATTAAACTTTGAATTAATTTCCATGATTCCACACCAGCGGCCCGTGCCTCACCCCGGCTCGGCTCCCGGCGGCTTTCTTTGATCTTATCCCGGGTAATTTACGAGGTTATAAAAGAGGGAAGTGTGATCGAGGACAGTCATCATGTCGGTGTCTTAAAAGTATAAGACACCGAAATTTTATTCCCAACTCTCACCGACCCGATGAATCTGGATGAATCTGGAACAAATTTTGGTGTCTTATAGGCTTTAGGTTACAAGAGAAAGTGCTATTATAGTATTCACTGGTGTTGTAGTAGTTGTTGTTATTACGGTTGTGTGCAGTGTAAATATGATAAAGGAAATATATTGATGATGCAGAATACACCAAGTGTTTTGTTGCCCAAGTCATTATTTAAGAAGGTACATTTTTTTAGTACATATCTCAGTGCAAAGTAATTATTTTTAAAGAATCACTACACAGTCTTCCCCGTTCTTCACAGATATTGGTGTCAAACGAAGATCAGAGGAACAAATATTTGGAGCTGATGGGACAGGACGTTTTTGCATTAGAAGATCAATATTTCCAGTAAGTGATTTCCAGATACATGTATTTGTTTTGAGAGGTCGCAATAAATTATATGTGCTGGACTGTTAGCTATATCCTCGTTTCCATTGGCCGACGAAATCGGCACCGACTTTCTGAGTTACCCTAAAAGTCTGTCGGGGATGGCCCTGACTGTATGTCGTTATCAATTAATCGGTGAGCATGCAGTGTATGCCTTGTTTCCATTGCATTTTCTGGGACCATACCGATTTATCGTTAGCATTAAAATCCAGAGGATTTCCGACGAAATCAAAGCCTTTTGATTCTGTCAGTCTATGAGGAAACCCGTCGGTGGTGGTTACGTGATCTATGCTAAATGGACCTATGAGCATTTTCTGCAGATCTCATTTCCATTCACCTGTCGGGAGGCATATCGTAGCGTATCGGTGTGTATCGGTGCGCGTCGTAACGTGATGGAAGGGTGCAAGAAAAAGGTACCATGGTCCCAATACACCAAGATAAAGGTCACGATGCAACCAGCTTATCACCCATATCATATGTATAATCCTTTATAATTCCAGAAATAATGCATATTTATGATTGATATTTTAGATGCAAAAATAATATCATATAATGTTTCATAATAATATTTAATTAAAAACTCAGTTCCAATACATGAGCGATTACCGTAGATCCTCTATGATACAGGATTTTTTATTGGTGAGTATCAGTAGCGTTATCGTAGAAACCTGACCAACTGCCCCGATATGCTCTACAATATCGCTGCGATATTGATTTTGTATCGGGAGGTCAATATCAGTGTGTATAGGTAGCGTTACCGCAGAAACCTGACCAGATGCCCTGATATGCTCTACAATATCGCTGCGATTTTGATTTTGTATCGGGAGGTCAATATCGTTGTGTATCAGCAGCATTATCGTAGAAACCTGCCCCGATATGCTCTACAATATCGCTGCGATTTTGATTTTGTATCAGGAAGTCAATATCAGTGTGTATAGGTAGCATTACCGCAGAAACCTGACCAGCTGCCCTGATATGCTCTACAATATCGCTGCGATTTTGATTTTGTATCGGGAGGTCAATATCGTTGTGTATCAGCAGCGTTATCGTAGAAACCCTCGATATGCTCTACAATATCGCTGCGATTTTGATTTTGTATCGGGAGGTTAATATCGTGTGTATCAGTAGCGTTATTGTAGAAACCTGCCCCGATATATGCTCTACAATATCGCTGCGATTTTGATTTTGTATCGGGAGGTCAATATCGGTGTGTATCAGTAGCGTTATCCTAGAAACCTGCCCCGATATGCTCTACAATATTGCTGAGATTTTGATTTTGTATCGGGAGGTTAATATCGTGTGTATCAGTAGCGTTATTGTAGAAACCTGCCCCGATATATGCTCTACAATATCGCTGCGATTTTGATTTTGTATCGGGAGGTCAATATCGGTGTGTATCAGTAGCGTTATCCTAGAAACCTGCCCCGATATGCTCTACAATATTGCTGAGATTTTGATTTTGTATTGGCAGGTTAAAATCGGTGTGTATCAGGAGACCACTGGAGGCCCCCCCTAATTGATGTGTTTCTAAGACTGTCTTATCACACGCAGGTTCGTCACGACAACAGAACGCATGTGTTATGACCAGGTGCACATCGGGCCGTCGGAGGACGGTGGTTGGGAGGTGTGTCTCGACAACCGCTTCGAGTTTAAAGACCCCTGTCTCGTCTACTCCTTCGGGTGAGTAACTCAGAGCTGCTCAGAACTGATGTCTCAGTCGCAGGCGTGAAAACTGTAATATTATGTACCAAGCCCTACTGTATTTTATCAATATAAGCTTGTTAAATGTTTTTAGTGTGATACATCTTTAAGATATTGGATGTGTTGCCCCTTTAAGAGATCCAGTTGGGTGCACTGGTAAAACGTATAGTGAGGAGAGCGGGCAGAGGGTTGCTGGCTGGTAACAGAAACACTAGGTGTTGGCCTGTATCCTGTATTTCCCTACCACTCTGTTAGAGGACTCAGATGTTTGCTGGCTGGTAACAGAGATACTAGGTGTTGGCCTGTATCCTGTATTTTCCTACCACTCTGTTAGAGGACTCAGAGGGTTGCGGGCTGGTAACAGAGATACTAGGTGTTGGCCTGTATCCTGTATTTTCCTACCACTCTGTTAGAGGACTCAGAGGGTTGCTGGCTGGTAACAGAGATACTAGGTGTTGGCCTGTATCCTGTATTTTCCTACCACTCTGTTAGAGGACTCAGAGGGTTGCGGGCTGGTAACAGAGATACTAGGTGTTGGCCTGTATCCTGTATTTTCCTACCACTCTGTTAGAGGACTCAGAGGGTTGCGGGCTGGTAACAGAGATACTAGGTGTTGGCCTGTATCCTGTATTTCCCTACCACTCTGTTAGAGGACTCAGAGGGTTGCTGGCTGGTAACAGAGATACTAGGTATTGGCCTGTATCCTGTATTTTCCTACCACTCTGTTAGAGGACTCAGAGGGTTGCTGGCTGGTAACAGAGATACTAGGTGTTGGCCTGTATCCTGTATTTTCCTACCACTCTGTTAGAGGACTCAGAGGGCGGCTTGTTTCCCCACACCAAACCTGGACACTGAGTCCCACTGTATACCACTTCTGATACTAATTGAATAAATGGTCACAAATGTCTAATCAGAGTTAGCCACAGTGCTTCCTTTGTTGCAAAACTTATTCTACAGGTTTGAATTATTCAAGATGCCGGCGATTCATGTAAATAATTGTTCGTGATTCATTAAGAAGTATCTTTGTTATCATTATTAATTTATTGTTGATGTTCTCATGTAGTTTAGTATCAGTTAATCAAAAGAAGTATCCATTATTTAAATTGAGAATCGATACCACATTTTACGACCCTTTTTTTTTTTTATTATTCAATCAACAAAATTTCACAACATGATATGATCGCCGCAAATGGCGTTCTTCCTCATACTAGTCACACAGATGGAGAAAACATCACAATAAAAAACAAAGAAGGAAGACATTCATTTCACGAGTCCTTTTGTACCAGAGACACCAACAAAGTGGTAATGGCATACTGCTTCACTTGCTAAATGGCTTTATTTATCCTTTTTTTTCCTTTTTTTTCTTCCAAGGTAGCATCGGCTTGTCTGAGAGGTGTTTTAGCCACGTATCCTGTAAAGATAATCAGTCTTGACGACTGGTATGAGCTACCATAACAGTAATATTCGAGGTAGATCTTTTACAAATCTCAGCAGATACTCGTGTTGTCTTCATATAGACAAATTTAAGGCAGGATCAGATAATATTACATTCATATATCTTATATTGTTGAGTAACAGCTCCTTTTGTCAATAGCAGAGCTATTACAAACTTCAATAAACAAAGTTTTTACATTGACAATACACTTTTGGTAAGACACTTTTGTGGGAAACAAAAATAAAAAATCATACAGGAAGCAACCAAGACAAGCCAATAGTAGACATACTCAAACTTATCACTTATATATGAATCTATAACCCTTGTTCAGGAAAAGCCAATCATGGAGGAGAAGGGGAAATGACTTTTAAACCTAATGTAGGGACTGGGTAATGATATTTTTGTACAAACACGCCCCCTATCGAATGAACTGGTAACTCACATAGCACATTAGTGTAGCCAACATCCAATAGACGGCACAGCCATTCCATCGCCATTGCCGGCACTGGTTGACTGCTTGGCTCAGTGGAAGCAGTTGCCAGTGTAGTGCCAAAATCGGTTACCCTGCCAAAAATGGTAATTATCGCCCACTAGTATCTTGTGTGCATGCACGAACATACGCAGTGATGAAATTTGCCGAAATTAAGCATATCACGACATGTAATTCTCATGTCTAAATACTACTCTTTTCATTTATTTACATTAAAATCACATCAAAATAGTAGTACGTCCGATAGTCCGTGAAATCTGACCGGAAGAGCATGTGCAGACGCATTCACGTATTGGGTGGGCGAAAATAACCATTTTTGGCAGGGTAACCGATGTTGGCACTACACCGGGTGCCCGCCAGGCCCTGTGCGGTCATCAGTCGTCTAGAATAAGGTGGTTCGGTGGAAGAGCTCTGACAAATGTATGTTTCCAGCCGGCCGTTCACCTGGTGTCAGAGGGGTCAGCCGGCCTCTAACTCTAATTACAAATCTTCAGTTTTCTATTGATCTGTTTCTTTGACCACATATCTTGAATAAATGGGATTTCATGTGGTTTTCTTTCAGGATTGACTTTGACTTCCGATTTGAAAAGGGGATCCAGAAACTGCTTGGATGTGAGGTGCATGCTTTTGACCCAAGGTAAGTCGTAGAAAAATACCAAGAATTGCACAATGATGATTGGGTGAAGAAGGAACCACATAGCGAAATCTAGACTGGCTAGAGATCCGACAAAGGTCATAGCAAATAATGTAGTACAAGACTCTGCCATAAGGCCTCAGCATTGTCAAACTAGGTGATGATTCTGTGTAGACTTGTGCAGACTATAGTATTTTTTCTGTTTTAACCCTTTAAGGGCTAATGATGCCTTGAGGCATCAACCGGCCCAAGGCGAATGATGCCTTGAGGCATCATTTCTCGAAAATATACAAATTTGTTTTTAACAATGAAATAATGGAGCAATATTAATCAAATTTTCACAGAATATAGATTAGTATTTCTATTCAGAAAACAATAAAATATTTAGGATTATATTTCGTATCACGTGATTAAAGACACAAATTATGTGTTTTGCAAATGTATGCCCGTGCCCTAGCAGGACAAACTGCCACTAGCACCCATCCTTAATGAGGTACCTCGACCACAGGCACCCGTCCTCAAAGGGTTAAGCACCAAAAACATTTTAAATGATGGTTCCACCGACCCATTACATTGGGTGGCGGTCCTACTATATCTCGTAGTATCTGGCTGCATCTTGCTGGATCGCCTGTTACACCCTTAAAACCTTCTACTAAAGTAATAACCCTTACATGTAATACAATTTCAACCACATTTGTAATAAACAATTTGGAGGATACACAGATCCAAAGTCAGGAAAAGTGTGAAGAGGAGACTGAGTCTCATGTCGACCCTTCTGTGTATACGAGGAGACTGGTGTGCACTACCTGTACCGGCGTACCTGTCCCATACCAAACCCCACCTGGTGAGGTGTGGAGGTATCCAGTTAAGGTTGACCGATGCGACCTCTGTGATTAATACCTCAAATAACATACGTTATTAGTATACAAATGTAATAGGACCTCCCTTAAATGTAATAACCTTGTCAACCTTATTTGTAATAAAATGTCACCCTTAAATGTAATAAACATATCGATCACCCGTGGGCCAATGAGGTATTTCAGTCTGTGATGCTGGGTCATGGTCAGTTGTGCATGCCTCAAACACTAAGGCACTGGCACCCTGCACCTTACCAATGTCACAGAGTTGTCACGCGGTTAATAAAGCGTTATGCTTTGCAGCAAGCTCAGAGTCTATGTAACCTCTCAAACATTTGCAGCAAACTCAGAGTCTATGTAACCTCTCAAACATTTTACCCATAGGCAGCGTATAGATCTGAACATGTTTGCCCGTGCTAAAAGAATCAGATCTAATTGTTGGTTGTCCTAAGCTCACTGGCCACTCTCCATTCATATGCTTCTAGTTTTATCTATAAATACAACTGACAAAGGAAAGCTTCATTGCTCCATAATCTTGAATTTAGACATTTTTGTCAATAGAACGTAGATAATTGTTCAGATAAAATTAGATCCCTGATCTGATCCTTTTGGAGAAATAATGTTAATATTGCTAAAACAAAATATTAGACTTTTGTTAAATTTGATAGAAACATGTCATCCAGCCATAGACTTCCGAGCTTTAATTCAGTTTTCGATGAGATAAGTGAAATTATGGAGTCAAGAGAAGAAGAAAAAGTTTTGCAAAGATAACTCTGAGATTACGATGAAGTAGAAACTTGGCAGTGATGCTATTGTGGCGCATTCATTGAAAAGTGAATATCTCTACCATATTTGTTGACCATCACTTTCAGCATGAACATGGATGATCACCAGTTTTCTGCCAAGGGTTTTTTCTACAATATTGGCATCGACAATGTGGACAGCTACGCAGTGAGTAACACATGGAAAATGCGCCGTCTGTCGACAATAATGAAGATGCTGAAACACGAAGGGGTGAGTCATGACCTGTCTACACCGGACACTGTGTATAGTGGATACTATGTATAGTGGACACCTGCCTACACCGGACACTATGTATAGTGGACACTATGTACAGTGGACACCTGCCTACACCGGACACTGTGTATAGTGGATACTATGTACAGTGGACACCTGCCTACACCGGACACTGTATAGTGGATACTATGTACAGTGGACACCTTGTTTATAATCTTCTGATACCTCACCCATGTTGCCGGACGTTTAAAACTCCTTCTTATAGAATTTGTTTTAAACATTAAATTAACACAGGTTTGTAATCAGAAACTAACTCCACAAGAATACAGTATTTATGTAACACTGCGCCTATTTATCACACTCCTGTGTTATATGGAATTTAGGGAGTGATAATGGATTATAGTCTTCAATATGTTCTTCCTATATTTCAGAGAACAATTGACTATTTAAAACTTGATGTGGAGTTTTCCGAATGGCCAGCTCTCTATGACATGATCAACTCAGGAATCATAAATCAGGTAACGTAAATTATTTACACGACATCAAAATAAAGTTGAACCACTGTTAACGGGACCACCCTGCAAGTTGAACCAATTTGCTTGGGAAGATAATCATGGTTTTCTTGAATTTCCTACCCAGTCGAATGGGACACACCTCAACACAAACCACCACCTTCGCTCGGAGCGGAGGCTGTCATGCTTTATGGGATTTAATTGTATGAATAATAGTTTGTTTCCTCAATATTCACAGGTTTTTTTTTGCATTGGCTTGCCATAGAGGTGCTATTGCCTTGTATTAATTCTTAATATTTCCAGTGCTTGCATGCTTATTATATAATGTATACACTTATTATATTCTGGTATAGGATTCCCCCGGATTCTTTTAGCGTCCCAAAGGTCATTCTTAGGAACAATGCAGATCCTAGGAGAAAATAAATTAAAATGATAAAAAAAAGTAGCATATCACCATCCTATAATTGTACCGTTTGTCAGACATGAAAGACAAATAAGTTTGTGTTAGGCTTTAACATAGCAGCACCCTATAATTGTAGCAATCTGCCAGACCTCAGGCAAAAAATTTACTTAGAATAGCCAAAAATCCAGGCACTATTTTAAATGGTAACACATTCAATGCTAACACATGGTGCTGCCATGTTTGATGCTAACACAAACTCATCGTCTATCAGGTTGGTCAGATCAGTTTGGTTACTGCACGCCTGCCGCCATTTCAGACATAGATCATCTTTTAGGTTTGTCAGATCAGTATGGTTACTGCACGCCTGCCGCCATTTCAGACATAGATCATCTTTTAGGTTTGTCAGATCAGTATGGTCACTGCATGCCTGCCGCCATTTCAGACATCGATTATCTTTTAGTTCAGCAGTAGCACGCCTTCCACCATTTCATGCATTGATCATCTTCTAGGTTCGGCAAATCAGTATGGTTACTGCACGCCTCCTGCCATTTCATACATCGATCATCTTTTAGGGTCGGCAGATCAGTATGGTCACTACACGCCTGCCACCATTTCGACATTGATCATCTTTTAGGTTTGTCAGATCAGTATGGTCACTGCACGTCTGCCGCCATTTCGACATTGATCATCTTTTAGGTTCGGTAGATCAGTATGGTTACTGCACACCTGCCGCCATTTCAGACATTGATCATCTTTTAGGTTCGGCAGATTAGTATATTAGTATACTTGCCGCCATGTCAGATGCTAACAGAAACTTATCCTTCTTCAGGTCCGGCAAATCGGCATGGAGGTTCACACCCCGGAAGTGGACATTCACCAGAGCCCCGATCACCGGTGTACGTGGTCGACGCGGGACTCGCTGGCCGCCATGATGCGTTTGCTGCGGGATTTGAAGAAAGCTGGTTTCTCCGTGTACTTCTCTCGTACAAACTACAGGACACTCTTCAAGTCCGGCCTCACTGGGAAGGAGAGATACTGCTGTTATGACCTTCACTTGGTCAATCTAAACCACAAGGACAACTACTGGAGACATCCTGGCTGAAACTGTGACGTCACAAGAAACTGTCAGACTGAGGAAGTGACGTCACAATGCCAAATAGAGGAGGAGTTTACAGAACAGCCTCGGAACACTACTAGTAAGGTCAAGGTCAAGGTTAGAGCTTCAAGACAATACTACAGACTCTCACCAATTTTACTCAACAGCCTCGGAGCACTACTAGCAAGGTCAAGGTCAAGGTTAGAGTTTCAAGACGATACTACAGACTCTCTGATTGGTCAAGAAATATTGATACGATCCGGTAGAGTGATTACTCGGAAGGTATTTTGAAATGAAGAGAGACAACCGGATTCCTAGGGCAGTAGTTTTATTGTATGTCTGCGCTCATTGTCTTACCAAAGCATACTGGCTCCCACATAATGTGTGTAGGAGCAGCATGTGGGAGGGGGGGGGGGGTTGTTGCCAGGGGCAACAGTCCTCCCCCACACTGGTCAGCAAGCCCAGGGAGGTGGTTATATATAAATACAATATATTGGATCCTAACAATATGTGATCGAATGCGATTGTGTTTATAGGTAAGACTTTCTAAAGAAGATTTGACTGTTCAGCATATATCCTGCTGAACTGTAAAAGGGTACAAGAAAATAGAAGAAAGTACTTGAAAAACAGTAACAACATGAAAATGTTGTTTGAAACTATTCAAAAAAAAGATATCATCATGTTTTTGAAAGAGACAAATCTCTTTGATTGTATATAAAATATTTGAGAACATTGAAAGGAATTGACTGAAATAGGTCTAAGAAAGTCTAAGAAATCATTGATAGTCCCTATATACCCTCAGGGTCCCCTGGGACGTTAAATCAAAAACAAACAAACAATATAAGTGATTAGTAGAGATATAGAGCGGTTCAATTTCCACAATGTCAAATCATGCTATTTTAACTGTTTCCGCTAAGTGAATTTCATGGCCGGTGACGTCACTTACCGGAAGTGTTGTATTGGTTAAGTGGAAACTGTCCAATTGTAAACAGGGTTTGAAATAAATGTTAAATTAACATCAAGCATTGTGATATATATATGAAAGCATTCCTATGGCCAAGGTAGCTATTTCTGTAGAAGAGTGTGGATGTATGCCTTATCTTACCAGCGATGAGAATATGAGCTGCTACGAAAAAAGTTACGTTGGTGCTCAAATTGCACTTATTCAGATTTTTGCTCAAGGAAATCCAGATATAATCTCGTTCCTAGCCATTTTGACATGTTCGTGACACTCCCCAATCACTAATGTCACACCCATGCTGTGTATGAATTGTTGACGACATTTGGCCTAATTTGGCAATGCAGGGGCTGCAGACTTGACTCGCTTTAGTAACTTGTAGGAACTATAATGGCTAATTACGGATTAATATCTGGATATCAGTGAGTGTTCACATATTTTCTAATATTCTAAAATCGTGGAGAAGGGGTAGGATAAATGCAAAACCAAACTTGAGTTAGACTTGACAGTTTTTATACCACTCCAGCCAGGTTGGCTATTCACTGCACTCGGCAAAGGTCTCACGTGATGATACACGACCTGCCCATCGTGGCATGAAAACTGACTCTTTTCAGTTTCTACTAATTACTGCCTTCCAATGTTTGGAGTTAAAGACAAATGCGGGTAGGTATCGCTGCTCCCCCCTGTTGCTACTCAGTTTACACTGGTGCTGCGATCTGGTATCATGAAAATGTAGCAGTTTCCCATAGACACCAATAGTTAAGCACTTATCTTTTCAGATGGCCTTCCCATAGAAGTAAGCATGGTGACATAGTATTTTTTTTTAGCATTTCTCATTTGTTTATGTTCCCAACTATCGGAATCCAGAATTATTTAAATATAGCAATAGAACATCAGTTTCATTTAGCTACAAAGTCAAAATATTGCATTTTCCCATAGACACCAATAGTTAAGCACTTACATCTTCAGATGGCCCTCCCATAGAAATTAGTATGGTGACATGCCATTTTTTTTGCATTTTCTATTTACTGATATATGGAACTTATATTATCCAGAGTTATTTGCAAAACTCAAAAGAATCTAGAAATCACCCAACTACCCGCATTTGTCTTTAAACCACTGCCGGGCCAGGTCTCTCTGATTCATCACTCCAATATCAGTTTCTTATTCACTTTTGATCTCTGCCTTCTGATCTCATTCATGTCATTCATGACCCATCTCTAACTCTGCCTTCTGTAACACCATAACAACATACTGCATTATTAATCCCAAGGTTGTTGGACATTGTGGGTTTGAGTCCTACTGCAGCCACTTTTCTCCTTCACCCCCAGCAGTGGGAGGTTTAAGCATGATCATTTTCCTGTCAATGAGTAGATTTTAATTGTAGAGAGAGGTCTGGCTAAAAGTTTGACATCCCTGAATACGAATAAATGAGTAACAGACAGACATGCATCAAATGTGTTCCGGTCACAGCGAGGGCTTTCACTGATGTGTATTAACTGCCTCATGAAATAATTAATAGAATATGAATTATATATAATATTATATGCATATATCGAACGTGTCTTGTGACCAAAGACTTGAAAAAACCATGTTTACATGTGATGTAAAATGAATTAGCATAAACACTGGTTTATTCATAATCAAATTGACATCTCTTTTAGAGGAGAATATAATTATTTATATATGTGTGGCTATGATTTCGTTTGCATAGTAATTATTGGAGATAATTATGGTTATGATTGGTTTTAAGGTATTAGGGTATCAATTTCATACATGAATGAACATATTCCAATCTTAATAAAATTGATTACATTCCACAAAAATGATTGTTGTTCCATCTTGCTACCTACATAAAAACTAAGAGATGGCCAGAGGCAGCAAGCCGGCTGGTTGTTACAGGGCCAGCCGGCCAGAGGCGACGACCACACGGGTGCGGGCGACAGGGTTTTCAATGGGAGGGTCTGGGCGATTCCGGCTGATTTGCTGATCCACCAGGCCGATTGTCCCAGCCGATCTGAGCCGATGAGCGATTTGGGCGGCCGACGTCCACAATTCCTCCACATTGTCATTATCCAGCCCTAACTCACTCTTGGTGGATCACAGGCTTAAGTGGACGCTGTCTTCCAATTCGTACCCACCCAACCCACATTTTCCCTACTTAGTACTATGTAGGCCATTTCTAGTTATGCCCTCAGCATTTCTACTTCTTCTCTGATAACCATGCATCAGTTGAAAATATCTTAATAAACAAATTTGTCTCCAATTTGTCTTCTAGTTTTGATTATAAGAAACATGCCATCATGGTTGTATGATCTGGAATGCAAAGAATATTTAGTTTTACACTCTTGCTTTGATGTAAATAACTTCTCAAAACAATAGCTCTACTTCATGATATCGGTCTTGTCATAAATCTTCATTTCTTGTCGTACATCTAGTCAGCCAGATATTAACCTATTAGTCTCAACAATCAATAAAATAAAGCTTTTAAGGATAGAGAAAATCTCTGGTCATACTGTGTTAAGGACAGATCATCGTGTATATCAGTAGATAATGGGTCAATAAGCACAAAACATGCATAGAATCAAGGTTTGGTGATGGATATGCAATTGATAGGCAAATGATTATAATAAGTATAGTGTGTAATATATCAAAAGCTATAACTATGTATCAATCTAGGCAATGAATTGTCTGGTGATTGATTTAGTACCCATCCCTTCTTCCATTGTAGTATAGATTTTGATAACTGGTCATTTGCCTCAGCAAACGTCATATCCTACACCAAATTGGCATCAATGTCAGGCAATAAAAGTAGTTTTTTTTATCGCAGAGTTAAACGCCTTCTTATCCTTTATAAGTTGGACTTCAACACGTAGACAATCCCAAAGTATCATTCCCCTATATAAAGGGCTGTTTTTAAACTTCTCCGTTCTCGGTCGCTTAATCAACAATTTTTTCAGTCCTTCTTGTAGTTCTTCCTACTAAGTTAATTACATGATCATTGTCACTTGGCCGTCAATGTATTAAATTTAACAAGTGTACTCCACGTATGTAAGCTAACGGGCGTAGTTTACACCTTTCCATGCAATGCATGAAACTAACCACTTTATATATGTTTTTGCCTGGCGTATACAGGTATGCTTTTGCGTATACAAGGTCGTTCTATTTCCCGTGTGTATATGCCTCATCTGTAGGCGTATATAAGCGTCCATGTTGCGGTCATATATACGTCATATATACGCCTGATTCTGTTGTATTTACGCCACTATCAAATAGTTCCAATCTCTGCCACTTGGGGACACCACTGTATTATATCTCATTTCCCATTAATCATCCAAATCTGTATTATTTTAATTTATTTTTGGATAGATTTCTTTATTGACCAAGGTAGTTTACAACTTCTAGGGAATTTGACAATACTAGAACATGGAGTCAATAAAGCGGCCACGGTATCAGCTGCTAGCATGGCAACTGGTTTTTATTACCAGGCCTACCTTACAAGAATAACAATGGATGGAACACTGTTAAATAATGTTAAGATTTCCAAAGTCTAAGGAGTACACATCATTTCTCACCTGTAATACAACATAGTAGTGGGAAGAGAAACGTTGACAAAAAATAAACCAAGTAAGTAAGATGGCGCTAGACAAGATGAGGTATAGTTTCCGATAACAATTTTTGGTGATACTTTTAAAGTATCTATAGGTTGGGATGTTGCGAACTTGTGGCGGAAGTTCATTCCAGGTACAGCCACCATGGAATTCTATCGATTTCATGTAGGCTATACAATTTGGTCTGTTAACATGCATTAAAGGAGCATCATGTGCTCTTGTAGGTAATGGGTTTTGGACTAAATTCTTCATGACTTGTGCACGTTTGAACATAAAGTTCTTTAGATGGGCTACTCTTCTATGACATAATAATGGGAGACCTGCTCGAGCATGTAGGACTGGAATTGGAGTCCTTTTGTGGCACTTTAGACATAACCGTAAACACTTATTTTGAAAAACCTGGAGTTTCGCAAGGCTTATTTGGTCAGTTTGCATAAACAAAATATCCCCGTAGTCTAAATACGGCATGATACAGGACTTGTATATTTTTAATGCAGCGGTAGTTGACAAGAACGGTTTCATTTTGGTTAGTTGGTACAGTTTATGACTAACATTTTTATATAACCTGTTGATATGTGGCCTATAATTCAAATTAGAGTCCAGGGTTACACCCAAATAACTATAGGTGTTTACCACTTGTAGTTTAGTATTATCAATATAGTAGTCACTCACAGCATTTAAGTCCCTCCCTCCACGAGATTTGAACAGCATGACCTTTGTTTTCTTCGTATTCAGTGACAGTTTGTTTTGATTACACCATAAGGCTATATTGTCTAGTTCTCCTTGGAGGAGATTTTGTATTATGATATGATTTTCACCAGACATATACAGGACAGTATCGTTCGCATAAAGACCTACATTGGTGTTTGTTATCAGTTTGCTTAAGTCATTTATATATACCAAAAACAACAGAGGCCCCAGGATTGATCCTTGGGGCACACCACATAACACAGTATTTAACTCTGAACTACATGAGTTTACATGTAATCTCTGTAGCCTTAAATGTAGGTAATTACTTAACCATTTGAGGTTTTCAGCCCGGATGCCATAATGTTCTAACTTATCTAACAATATCTCGTGTTGAACGGTGTCAAAAGCCTTGGAGAAGTCCAAGTAAATAACTGCAGTTTGTAAACCAATATTGCGTGCGCGAAGTATATCATCAGTGAGATTTGCAATCGATTGAATAGTAGATTTCCCTTTCCTAAAACCAGTTTGATTATCAACCAAAATTTTATACTTATCCAAGAAATTAATCATTTTGTCATGAACTATTTTTTCGAGGATCTTAGCAACTATAGGGAGTAGGGATATAGGACGTAGAATTGTGACTTGGTATTGGTCTCCACCTTCAGGAATAAGGATTATTGCAGATGTTTTCCAACTAGTCGGCATGTTATTTTGTATAAAACTGTTATTAAATAATTCTTTAAATACAGTCGGTATAGCTAGCATTGCGTCTCGAAAGACCTTAGTTGATATTCCAGGAATTTGTGACTGTTTGCTAATATTGATGTTTTTGGCGAGGTCAATCACTTCTGTCACTGTTGTTCTAAATTCCTGCCTATTATTTGGGTTACGCTCATCGTACATCGTCCACGGTGTAAACATTTTTGAGGCCAGTTTTGGCCCAAAATTTGTGAAAAATTTGTTAATGAAAGTAGGGGTGTTAACGATTGTATTACCCGAGTCATCGCGGAGTTCAATATCAGGTTTATTATCAGGTGAATCAGACCCTGGCAGTATGCCATTTATCGTTCTCCAAAATTTACGATGGTCATTTTTATTGGTTTCTAGCTTATG
This sequence comes from Alentia gelatinosa, assembly GCA_950022655.1. NCBI lineage: Eukaryota > Metazoa > Annelida > Polychaeta > Phyllodocida > Polynoidae > Alentia > Alentia gelatinosa. Next base: position 132,015,924 of record OX465580.1, on the reverse strand, counting down.
AAGGGTGTATAGTGTCTTACTTTTTTATTGGTTTAGTTTCTAGCTTTTTTTGCTTTAACCCAATCAGTTTCCAGTCCTGATGATTTAGCAATTTGGAGGAGTCTGTTTTTATCTCTAATCGCCTCAATCTCTTTTACTGTAATCCATGGATGATTTCTATCAATAACTGTAAATTTCCTAATTTTACAGTCAAGATCAAGGTATACACAAATAGTGTTTTGAAGAAAAACCCATTTTTCTTCAGTGCTATGGCTGTTATAAAAAGTAGTCCAATCAGACTCACGGAGATGATTCTTCAATTTAGCACTGGAATATTTTGCATAAGACCTGCCTTCAATTTTTTGTTTTTGTTTTGTAGTGCGGTGTCTTTTAAGTATCGTAAAGATTGTTTGATGGTCGCTATAGGCTTGTTCCATAACGCCTACTAAACTAACATTATCTGAATTTGTAAAAATAAGGTCAATTATAGTACTATTTAAACTGAATCTCGTGATATCTGTAATGAGTTGCCGATAGCTCAATTGTTTTAATTCAAGTAAAAAATCTGTTATCTCTTGGGATTGTTTAAGATATTCATATTAAAATCCCCTAGTAATACGACCTCGTTTTGATTATCATCGCTCAGGTCCATCAATAATTCACTTAATAATTGTTTGAAAATCTGGACATTACTTTTAGTGGGTCTATATATATTTACCAGAACAATATTTCTTGCTCTATCACGATTTAGTTTTATAACCTGGGTTTTGATATGGCATGTGCTTAAGTTTAGATGGGCATATATAGTTGCAACATGTTTAATAAAAAGATTTATATAAGTCCCTAGACCCCCCCAATCTTAGGTTTATGATCCCTTTCGTTCTGTTTCCAATTTCTATCCACCCTATGAAAAATATAACCAGGTAACTGATAAGCAGATGATTTATCTTTGTTAGTTAACCATGTCTCCGATGTACTAATCACGTCCCATATTTTGTCTCTATTTTCCAGTTGCAACATTTCATATTTTGCCCTAAGGCTACACAAGTTTGAGTGTGAAATTTTCATACCTCTAGCTTGAATAACTTCATCCATTGTATAAATGCGTCATAATATTAGCGATATTCGTGAATATTTCACTCTGCATATTCGACTACAGGCACGAGATACGTTCCAAAAACAAGTAGTAGGTACATAAAACAACAGACCATCCATTAATAGCAGTATGAAAGGGTAACAGCTAAATCTAACTATAACGACAAAAGAACAAAGGCTGATATTATATGAAAAATGCAATCTTATATTATCAATTTATTTTATAAAACCTTTATAAAACCTGATAAGGTATCAACTGGTTAATCACACATAATAAACCCTGCATTGTGTTGTTTTTCTCACCGTTTTTTAATAGAATTTACTTTAAAACACCAGTTCTATGTGTGGTTAGTCTAGATTTACTATATAATGGCCCTGTTAAAGATTATAGTTGAGTCAAGAAATCATCTACCAACCCCCCGCCACCATCCCCCCCCCCCCCCCCCCCCCATGCATTCACACCCTCGCCGGGGGACAGGGTTTCACTGAGCGTGGATGGAGAGATTGGCTGGTGCCCGCCTGTGTACGCCGCTGGCTACGGTATATCTCCGCCGAGCCCCCTAGCGGATACCCCGGGAACCAGCGTAGATGGAGAGACTCCCTGCAGTGTGAATGCGCCGCCCGCCACCCGCCACCCGCCCGCTGCATGCTTTACCAACGCCCACGAGTGCGGGAGGGTGGCTCTGAGGGTGGCTGTGAGGGTGGCTGTGAGGGTGGCTGTGAGGGTGGCTGTGAGGGTGGCTGTGAGGGTGGCTGTGAGGGTGGCTGTGAGGGTGGCTGTGAGGGTGGCTGTGAGGGTGGCTGTGAGGGTGGCTGTGAGGGTGGCTGTGAGGGTGGCTGGGGGTAACAGGGCTTCACTGTGAGTGAAGGGAGGGACTACTGCTGACCCTGGTTAATTGTGTAGGTAGAGGACTCAAGATAATCCGTCCACACACACTGGGGGGAGGTGTGGGGTAGGCGATTCATTTTTTCTTTTTTTATGTTATATACGCCAAACGTATATAACATGTATAGGACCGGCGTGTACATCTTGGGCAGACGATATTTCCTCTCGTATATGCCTGGTGTGAAATACAGCCAAGACGCATCCGTATTTAAAAGGAAACAGTCTTGTATACGCCTCATACGATGGCGTGAAATATGTGTGTATATATTTGAAAAGAAGTCAATTTACAGCCGATACAACTGCTGCCGCGATGGCGTATATATAGGAATAAACTGGTGGTTTTCGTGCAGTGATGATGTCACATGTGGGGATGATGAAAATCTTACACAACTAATTATATCTAATTGGTTTGTAAGGAAGGCACAACTCAAGACAGTGAATTGAAGTAAAAGTTCAGGATGGTATTTATTTGCTTATATTAAATAACAACGTTTCGGATTCATAAAAGATCCTTCATCAGGTTAGTGGTTACATCAGTGTACGTTACATCTGGTTACATTGATTTTTGAGTTGGTTGGGAATCATTAGGATAGGTTGCTAAGCAACCCTTATAAGAATTATTACAATGGTGATTTACTCACAGTTGTTAAAGTTCTTATTTAAGTTACATCAAATATTGTCTGTGTTGAACTCTAGCTGATACACTTCAGCTATAGGCCTCGCAACCATATTGGGGACTGAAAACTAGTTATTTTTGACTTGCTATACAAAAGTTCTCATAACTCATAACTGTAAAAAAGATACATATTTACAAATGGTACCATGTTAAACCAGACATTATGGGCTCTATTGTCATATATATTTTGAATTTATTGAGGTGATTTGTTTTCATTTTTGACATATTTCCTCTAAAATCACACTAAAAGTTCGGCAAAATGTTTGGCCATCGAGAATATGCATGAAGATTCCATAGAATTCCATACGGAAGCAAAATCAAAGCCCAGTTTAATCAAGTAGAGATTTCTTTGAGGATCATTTTGATACCTTAACTTTTATTGTACTCATAGTAGAAGTCAAAATGAACTGTTTTGTTATCAAAATAGGAAAGTAGCAAAAAAAACCTTTTTGTGATATGTCCTTTATGTTAAAGCATTGTAGGCAGAAAATGGAGAAGCAAGGCTTGGTTGGAAATGATGCAATATTTTCACATTATAATTTCAGACAAAGTTTTTCCTTTAGTTATTAATTACAAACTAATGCTTACTAAAACTAATTCGATATACAACACAAGTCAATCTTTAAGAATTTTTAGGGAAACACTATCTGAATCCGGATCCCACCTTCGTCCCTAATATGCCCTCCTGACCTATAGTAGATGTGTTTACCTTGTAGCATGGGCAAGAAAGTCCTAGTTACACCTTAGTCTGGACATTGAATAACATGTAGTGTGCATACTGAGGCACCTTTGCACTACCAAATAATCTCTATGTACAAAATTCATTTGACAAGAACAGATGATCCGAGAACTTTTGAATACGTAAAAGGGATTTATCACTCAATCTTATACCAAAGTATACATTTGCGGGAGGCCATAAAGGTGGCCAGGTCAACTATATCCCTACTAGCAATATCCAACCTATTCCATAATGAGCCCGCCTTAAATTCTACCGATGATTTATATCTACTTAGTTTTATATTTGTTTCTAGTTTCAAGACAGGAGCACTAAAAAGCCTCATATTCCTAGTCCTCCCCTCTAAGTGATGTTCAAGTTTAGATTTATTAAAGGCAGTGATAAGCAAATGCATTTCTCTCCTGTTGTGTAGTGTGTTTAACTTAGCAACTTTGTGTAGTTCATTTATCGATGTGTCATATTGGCATGTTCTCAGTCCGTTATTTTGAATCCGCTGTAATTTGGTCAAAAGTGTGTCATTCGTGCTATGGATTAAGATTCCCGCTTGCTCCAGGTAGGGCAGTACTTTGGTTTTATAGATCAATAGCGATTGATTATTAGATAAGTATTTCCTGATGTACAAGAGCTGTTGCAGAAACAGCTGCAGTCCAAATGTTTTCTTTTACACATACTAAGTAGAAACCAAACGAGAGTTAGCCTTGTCAATGTTTATGCCACGATGGGCAGGTTGTGTATTACTACACGAGGCGTTAGCCGAGTGTAGTGAGTAGCAGACCTGACCTGAGTGGTATGAACATTGACAAGGCTAACTCGAGTTCAGTTTCGTATTTATCCTACCCCATCTCACCGATATACAGAGAATATTTGTAATTATCCATGTTAGTAGTTATCAATGCTGCCGGATCTACTTTCGTTATCTCGTCCCTGATTGGTCCGTTTTTTTATTCACCTCGGTGCATAAATAACACTTTATCCAACGCTCCGTCAAATACATTGAGTTAATGTTAAACCTATGGCGTTTTTTATTATGGGTAGGATAAAATCCTATCTCTACATGCATTAGCAAGGCTATGTTGACTGACACATTTTGAGGTCCAATGGAAAGGCTGTCAGGTATCATTGTTGAACTAAATGTAAGATCCATCAGGTTCACGAGCATTGAAAAGAAATCCCAGAATCGCACCTGAAAAACAACACAAAACTAGTGATAATTCATAATATTGGTATTCATTTAGAATTAAATGGAAATATGATCATAATCAACCTGTCACTGAGGGGTCACAGGGTCGACTGCGCTATGACAGCTCTTTGCAGTAGGCTGACTGGCAGTCTCTAACACTTATACACAATATTGACTGGTTTCAGATATGCTCTGAGGAGTTGACGCGTAGTAATATCCAAGCGTATGCGAGGATATTGCGTAGAGTCAACTCCGAGGAGCATACAGCCGCTTTTATCTGAAACCAGTCTATATTGTATTTATTATCCACCTTTTCTGGCCAAGTGGCATGTTGATATCAGTTCATTTCAGTTATGCACTATTTTTCCGTATGCACTACTTTCCATGTGCGCCACCCGGAGCATACAACATATCCGTATGCGCCGGGTATGTCCATACAAACTCCCTATGTGTCTTCTATGGACACTTTGTATTAGGTGGATAATAAAAAGGGATATCCTACAATTCACATAGGCGTCACCTGGTGATTTTTAGATATTTTCAATTATCAGTCCAAATTGGTTCTTTCTGATTCATTCTAATACTAAATGAGTAAATTTAATGTTTTGTCCAGATCATCCAAATGTAATAGGCAATTTAGACCAACTTACATTTGCTTTATTTACATAGGTAATCTATTGAAAAAATATGTTTTTTCTTGAATTCTTTTGAAAACAAGAACGGTGACCTATGATTTTTAAAACTTTAAAACTACATAGTACTATACATGTTCTATATTCTGTGAAAGTTTGAGGAAAATGACATGGGTTTTACTATGTGCGAAGTAACTTCTTAGCATTTCTATATATTCTTTTATAAAATTATCATAACATCAATCTCTAAAGCAAAAACTAGCACTGTGACCTCCGATTTTTAGATTATCTATGTGGTCTACAGCACTTTATATTTACTATATTTAAATTTCAGGAAAATGACAGGGGTTTGAATTTTCAAGCCAAATTGTCCGATATATGCCTTTAATACATACTATCGTAAAACTGGATGAGTTTTAATCTTGGCCACCATATGCCATGACTGGAGTGTGGCATAATGACTTCATGAGGCGAAGCCGAGTGAAGTCGGGAGCCAAAACTTAAAACGCCAAGATTAAAACGAATCAGGTTTTGATTTTATCCTACACCGTCTCCCCGATTTTGGAATATTACATGATAACGATTCTGTATGCCACTAGTGACATATAAAACTCCGTATGCCAGTCAGTGTGGCATACGGAAACTCAATGTTAAGCCTATAGGATTTTATATTAGGGGTAGGATAAAGAAAAAGATCAAATATTGCATCCACAGCCTGGTGGAGGCTTTGAGCCGAGCTGCAGGGTAGGCTCAGTAGGCTCAGATGCAATATGGTGTCCAGAGGCTCCAGAAAGCATGATCAACAGATCACATATTCTTAGCAAAATGTTTATCCACTGAAATTTCCCTGAGATTTCAGAATTATCATCGAGTTCTGTGACTTGTACAAGCATGGTTGGACGTTATATATTTACTATATACCCAAAATTTAAAAAGAAAATCATTAATTTAATTTTTAACAACCGATATGTTAATAAACGTGTATGGCAAGGTGGTCAGTATTTTAGTGCACGGACCAGGGGTCCGTACAGTATGTTTACGTTAGATGCCGAAACGGTGCGTATTTACAGCATATACGGCATGGGTATATAGCAAAATTTGTTACGGCCTCAGTCTCTGAGACACCTCTCTTGTAAAATCTACTGAAACTATATTTTCAGTCTCCATTCCTGCTGATCTTAAGATCTCATTCACTGGCACTATTGCCTTAAAAGCAGCACTTACCGTTGCATGCCTGCATATGGACTATATCTAGGCAATATTCCGGCATCTATCGAAACTGATCTTACCCTCCTGGCTATCATATCAGATGAAGTACTTCTATACGGTTCTTTAGTTGTTGCAATTACTAATGATCATGCTGTCATGGTTCACACATCATGCAAGTGTAGTGGGGCGGGAATCCAGCAGTGTTCGTGTGTTCTACGGAAGGTGGCGCGACGTGCCGTTCCTTACTGTGTAGTGATTCTGGGCAACGCCGCACACGAGAGTGGTGCGGCGGGGACCGGGATTACGTAACGCTGGGTATATATACTCAGTGTTCACAGTAGGTTGACAGGCTGTCCTCGCGCGTCTCTTCTACGGAACAGACCCTTGGGCCCTCACTTTGCAGGCGGGTTCTCGGAACCTTCCTGGTGGTTAGGCGAGTCTTTTAGATTAGCCTCTCCAGCGTTACCTGGCACATTGTGCTGGGGTACTGTACTTCTGGGAAAGATCTTCTAGATCTTTCCGGGAAGTAGTTGTTATTAAACATTCCTGTTTATTAAGAGACATGTGTTGTGTTATGTGTGACTAGGTCCGTGTAAACTCACCGAAAACGGAACCAACCTACGTAGAGCGCGTAGGGTGGAATCCTGCCTGGAACTAGCGTTCCGGATTGGGGTCTAACCCGCTAGACAGGCGGCGACCACCACACAAGTATTTCTTAAGGTGCGAAAAAGCACATAATCTTTTATCACTATACATCTCAAACACAAAAATCAATAGATTCCGAACAGGGTCATTGGTCTCAAGTTTCAAGATATATTTGATAATACATTTCTCACGAAACCAAGATATCTTTATGTGTGAATGTTGATGGTGTATTATTCATAGAAATGACTTACTAATCAATGACAGAAATGCCAACATGCCAAACAATCCAAACCAACCAAGATATGTCACAAGGGTTGAGTTCACTACTCCTGCACCAATGCCAGCGACAGCCTGTAAATAAAGGAAGATAATATCAAGAGACGTCACGAGTTTGAGTTGGCTCCGTAATGTCACTCGTCTTCGACTCGTGAAATTATGGAGCCAACAAAATGCGTGGCATAAATAAACTCAATCTCAAACGAGTGGCGTCTAGATTTTATCCTACCCTGTTTCCATACTTTTTCAGTATCAGAAAGTAATGGCATAAACAACACTTTATGTCAGTACCCGTGACATAAACAAATCCCATGTTAAGCCTATGGCGTTTTTTATTTGGGGTAGGATAAATGCTGTAAGATGTGCGATCTGCTGTAGCAATGTACAGTCAGATCCCCCACACACCTCCATGAGGAGGAGAGTGCAAAAACTAATCGGAAAGAGATTTTTTCCAATCAAAAAGGGAAGATATGTAAGAAAAACAAACTTTTTATCATGAAATAGTAAAGTTCAAATGATGTAATGGAGATTAGACTTTGAGATCTCATTATGAGCAGCAGGTCTTGCATCCTTTGAATTGGAATGCTTTTTTTAAATTTTTAGATTTTTAAATTTTTTAAATACTTTATTTATACTGAGTGGTACATCGATGCGGGCACCGTTATGAGCATACCGCTCAGTGCGTAAAAGTTACAGATAATTTCAACTCTTTTTGTTCAAACTCCAACAAGTTCGGTCAAATAAGACCTATCAAATACAGTTTAGAAAAATAGTATTCGTCAATAAGGTCAAGGACAGTATATGGCTATCCTTATCGTAGTCAACATTCAAGTCAATTATTAAGTAGAATATCCATTTGTAAAGTCTAATGACCCTAACTAGCCAGCTATAGACCCCTTTCATGAGATCTCACACTCTCTAAGTCGTATTCTGTACTCTCACTACACTCACTGGGAGAAGAATTCTTAACGAACTAGGCTTAGAGCCTTGAGAATTCACTGGCTTGCCTCCCGTGCTAAAGACGCACATCAATGCAACCCAAAGATTCCTATAATCTCAATGGTGCCACTAGTGGGAATACTGTGTGGATTCTCAAGGCTCTAAGCCTAGTTCATTAAGAATTCTTCTCCCATAGAGCGCAGTGAGAACCTTGCACAGAATACGATTAGAGAATGTGAGATCTTATGAGAGGGGTACACCGGAAGGTGGACTCAAAACTGCGACACATTGTACATGAGAGCCAAAAAGGACCGATATATTCACATAGCGAAAGGGTTTATATAGACATGGAGTAGACTCTAGTACAGTCTGTTGTCGCCAGGGCCATGGTGCTCAGGCTCAATCTGAGACTGTTACGGGGTGCTACTATTCAAGCAGAGGTCCTAGAGTAGATTCTACCGGGTATGTACCAAATAAATCAGCTTGGAGAGTTATGATAATTCCCAGAATAGCACCGGAATCGTAGTATTTTCAGGCTTGAGTTCGCACTAAAATTAGAAGAGCCAATCAAGAAATTTCTTTCTCCAATCAGTGCCCAGGGAACAGGCAAATGGGAGCTGTGCTCTGTTAGACCCTCACAGATCGTAAGCCTTAGGCAGCGCGGTCTGTAAACGGACTAGACATGGAGCGGACAAGTACAGCAGGTTTGGACTTTAACACTCTTTACTCTGATGGGCCAACAGTGCCATAGGCAATAGGGATGGTAGAGTCCCAAATTGGGCACTGTTCAAATTAAACCATCTTGTTACGAATAAATATGGCAATTTTGATGATGAGTATCTTCTGATGAAACTCAATAATACAGGCCATGATAGGATGTATAGACCAGAATATTACACCTTCATTGATCATGCATTACTGCATAAAGAGCTAAACCTGATTTAACTCTATATATTGGGTTGTTTGAGTGGAAAGCTCAAAATATAATGTAACATTTATTTTGCAATCAACTTTTACGACACTACAATACTAACAATCCTGAAACCAACAGTCAGTTCAATAGACACCACTAGCAACTGAGCACCACTAACAACTCACCAAGAAGGATAGATGCAAACACGACTATCAAACAAGTCTGTCCCTGTGGACTACACTACAACTCCACATTATACAACTATCACCACCTACACCATGATGGAAATCCTATCTACCGACCATCTACAATACACTCATTTTGTACTCAATCTCAAATGAGGAAATTTAATGACTCAATGAGTGTCTCAGTAAAACGATCAGTGAGAGATTAACCTTGATAAAGACTGTGCAATCGTCAAAACGTCGGTTCTATACTCTACAATGAATGCCAACATTAATTTGATACCATAGCAGCTTTTCCTTTGATATTTTTTATGACTTTATTGAGAGTTAGGAGCATTTAAGAACATTGAATTGACGGTGAACAATTGTAGTTGCATTTTAAAGATAAACAGTGCCATTTAAAACCCTTTAACAGCAGGAAGATGCCTCCAGGCATTCCCCTGGCTACGGCAGCATGATGCCTCCAGGCATTCCCCTGGCTACGGCAGGAAGATGCCTCAAGGCATTTTAGAGGAATCATTGATACTTATATACAAAATCCAATAGATAAAAAGATAATTGTTTGATTTAAAAGAAATTTTGACAATGTATAAGAGCCATATTGACCTTTGAATTGGTATAACAAGATATAATCAGTCACCAAGGTAAATTACTTAAATCACATGACACATCACATGACAATGCTATCTCTAAAAAAAGAGTACTGGGTGCTCCATGGAAAAGGTTAAGTCTCAGCCATGCAGAACACATACACCACCCAACATACCAGTTTCAACTAGTGCATACTTCACTTATACACATCCCTCCAACATCTAAATATAAATGACGATTTCGATAAACAAATAAAAGTCATACACAAATATCTAATGAATCATATTACACTAAATCTTTCCTTTTTCTGTTCATTTTACCAGGGTATGGAAATAAATGAATGATGGCACTTACTTCAGCAGTGCAAACAAGACCAAAGTTGGCAGAGAAATACTTTGGTCCAAAGGTCTTGTATATTGCAGTGGCGATGAGAACAAAGTTTCCCGATGATAAGAGTGTGAGAAAAAATACCCACATAGCATACATAACCTTACTGCACATGAGTGCTGACCCTGTTATCGATAAGAATAGCAAACACTCCAGTATTGTTTTGCCTATAATCAGTGTCTGTGAAAAACGAAATACAAAAAGGAAAGATTATTTTTATATATCATTCAGATTGGTCAAATTGTTGTCGGTACACTGTCATATTGCAAATAACCTCGTGTCAAACTCAACAAAGGAAATACCATTAGAAATGTAAAAGAAGAGGGTCCTAGGGGCAGTTTGATATTTTTGGACAGTGAGAAGGATAAAGACAGTGAGAGGAGAGTTTCGGGAAGGATAATGACCAGGATGTCATCGCGTTAAATAAATGTTGTCCATATGTTATTCTCCTTCGCCTGTCCTGGGCCCTGTCTTTCTGTCACAACATCATAGGTCTACGATACTGTACGATCGTCCAGCGAATCCACGACATTTTGGAAGACACAAGATGGCCGCTGTTCTATAGACACGATTGTAGTGCGCCACGGACAATCGCCGCTAAAATTGTCGGCCGCTACGACAAGTATAGAATTGAGTTCTATCAAACCTCACTGTGCGTATATGGAGGATTTCCCATGCTTTCCATATGATTAAGCAATGAAATTGTAAGACGAGTAAGGCGTATGTGTAACCACTGCGCACCATCTCCCGGTGCGCAGTGAATGTCAAGGTTGCCGCATAAATTAGCGGAGGCGTGGGGGGGAGAAGTACACTGGCCACCAGTGCAGCATTTGCTATGATGAAATTCAAACGCAGATATCAGCGGAACGGTGTGGCCGATCTTCTTCATATTTGGTACGTTTATAGGTTATATGTTCTCGTGTTAAAATTGCTTAATTCCCACGCCAAGTGAATTTCCGCGTTCGGTACGACATGTCGATAGATGTCTTAGGGCTACGACACTAAATTTACCCATGTGACCTTACATTTGTCGCGACTATAGCACACCTCACACTGCCCTAAGTGTCGTTGGAATTTGGATGTTTTCTATCAACAACATTGGGACACTTTGAATTATCACAGGGTAAATTGTTTTTAGTCTGATCACCTAGATTCTTTGGAACTCTGGAATTGTCAGGGTCATCCCTAACTAAAACTTCAGCAGGCTTAAGACAACAATCTCAACTGGTATACATACATATATATTGGGGGACATCTGCTCAATAGTTCATCAATGATTGATGCATTTGGGAGATAGACTTATATTCTGAGATGTCCTAGTATGCTAGTCTAAGCATCTTGAAGTTCTGAGGACCTCTCAGAGCTGAAGTTATGCAAGCTATATCAAGATTTTCTAATCTTAATTCTTAACGATTTTAATTACAGAAGTCATTATAGTCAAAGATTACTGTGTGCAATCAATATGTCAAATTGTGTATGTCAAAAACTGGGGTTACCCTCAGTTATGAGCCAAAGTGGGCTGGGTTGTAGGGTCCCCCCGCTCCATAGAATACTATAAACAAACAATTAGTCTGCAAATTGAGATGCAAGATTAATTCCTGAAAAGGGCGACCCATTACGGGAATTGTAATATACAGTGATATACAGAAATAAATATCTGTAAAAAGATTTTAAGATATCTTTTGTCTATATCATATCTATTTGATGTCAACAGTGTGAATAATTTATCTCAAAGACAAGAGCAGAAATATAAATACGATGGTATTTCTGCCATGATGAAAAGACAAATAAACTGCAAATTATTTCCTGTGAATTCTAATCAAATTGGTCTGATTGAAGTACTCCACTAAAAAGGGATATAATATACTTACTCTGAAGGAACATTTGTCCGTGAGATATCCCCAGAGAATGCGCGCAATGCCATTGATTAAGGATGCTACTGAGACGATGATCATCAAAAACCTGTCATCTCTGATAAAGGTTTGACCAAATGCCTGTGTAAGAAAGCATACATGCAAGGCAAATTGAATTGGAGTTCACCAATACAGAAAAGTTGCTCCATTCTTCATTATGAACAAAATACAAGTAGTAATAATTCACTGGTACAAAACTACGGTTATTACATATCCCCTTTTTGTTCCTATTCTCAGTCACTTCCTTTTTACATAATTCAGCGAAGTTTGGCATATTATCGTAAATCTGGATGAGGTTTAATCTTGGCCACCTTATTCCACGACTGGAATTTGGCAAAGTGACTTCATGAGGCGAAGCCGAGTGAAGTCCGGAGCCAAAACTTCAGGAGTGGAATGCGGTGGCCACGATTAAAACAAATCAGGTTTTGATTTTATCCTACCCTGTCACCTCGATTTTGGAATATTACGTGATAATAATGCTGTATGCCACTAATGGCATATAAAACTCTGTATGCCAGTCAGCGTGGCATACGGAAACCCAATGTTAAGCCTATGGGATTTTATATTAGGAGTAGGATAATGACCCTATATATCTGATATAAGTGAAGTATCATTGGATTATCTCTCCCCAGTATTTTTCTCCATAGGCTAAACATTAGGAACTCGTACTCCACGGTCGTGAAGTTCGTGTACCCAATACTCAATGGCTAATCTGGTGATTCATTTCATGAATAAATAATGTCAAACGGGGTGAGATAAAATCAGAAACCCACTCGATGACAATAAGTTGGTCTGTACTCCACCTCGTTTGACCGCAGAGTAATTCACGAAGCGAAGCTGAGTGAATTACTGTGCAGTCAAACTTGGCAGAGTACGGACCAAGTTATTGCCATCTCGTGCGTTTCTTTCTAAGAACATTCAAACCCCATATATATGTATTGTCTCTGCTTAGAGATCTGCAGTAGTTCCCTTGCATCAAACCTAACATGGGACAAAACTTTAGTTTATTCAAGTATCAATCTTGCCATTTCTATAGACTGTGTTTTCTGATACTTTATCCTACCCATAATAAAATACGCCATAGGCTTAACATGGGATTTGTTTATGTCACGGGTAGTGACATAAAGTGTTGTTTATGCCACTACTTTCTGATACTGAAAAAATATGGAAACGGGGTAGGATAAAATCTAGACGCCACTCGTTTGAGTTTAAGCTTATTTATGCCACTCATTTTGTTGGCTCCATAATGTCACTCGTCTTTGACTTGTGAAATTATGAAGCCAACAAAATGTGTGGCATAAATAAACTCAAACTTGTGACGTCTCTTGATATTCTTATAGACACACCTATATATTCTAACAACATGTCTGGCATATTTTCCATATACCTGGCCTGGCATATACAATCCACCAACAAAATAGAATTGAAATCAATATGATAAATTTATTGCCAGAAGCTGACATATGACTAATAGATGACAGAAACACACACAATGCCATGTTGATGCCAACATCAATTGTGGTGGGTACTTTGAAAGAAGTATTGTGTAGTTCCTACCTTGTGCATTGCTTGCAATGATGAATTTGATATAAGAATTAGGGTAAATATTCCACAGATCAGGTGGAATGATTTAGATCTGATAGCCTCTCTTGGAGAAACATCCTCAACTAGATTCAAAACACCATTTGTAACATTTTCTCTGATGAAAAAGAACAGTATATATTTTTGCATTAAACATCATGGCATGCTATCATTTTTGGTAAGATCACTATTTCTTTCTTATTACTTGTGATCACAATTCTGATTTTAAGGTTCAAATTCAATCTTTCTCCTGTCAACTCTCTGCGAGTATATTCGGGGTGATGTCAATCTTTCAGACAAAAATGTCCGTCACATTACAGCCCTGTCAAGCTCCATACAATTCTAATACTACTTGCATAATTGGGAAAAGATATATAAACAATCCCAATCAACCGTCAGAGAAAATAAATGTTGATGATAAAGACTAAAGAAGAAACCAACAAGTTTTGGTCAAAGTCGTCGTTCTCCACGAGTTTGATGCGGTGTGATATGAATGAGTCGACAGCATTCAAACAAGTTGGAGAATGACTTCTTTGACCAAAACGAGTTGCTTTCTGTATTTATCTCACCCCTGTACACACTAAAATAATGGACAACCCTGAGGATATAGACCATGGAGAACGGACTGTAATACTTGTAGGGGCATGGAGAACGAGTTCCCAATGTTAAGTCTATGGACATTTATTCCAGGGGTGAGATAATAACCTATCTAGAAGGTTGTCAGATGGTATTCTTGATTAAACAGATTCATGAATTAATGTCGAGTTTGAGAGATAACTTATTAGCAATGCTTCTGCAACATAGTATGTGAATGGATGTAAGAACATAAATGCAGAGGTATGAGGTACTACTTGGAAATCAAGACTTAGTTGATATATTGACAATACAGGCTTTTCTTTTATACAAACTTCGGAGGTTGAAGTGGCAGGCTTGGCATCTGTGACCCTACTATATTACTTGGACACAACAGGGATGTAACGACCAGAACTTTACAATGGGATATGATATCAAATTAGGAAGTAGCTATACCCGCGCTTTATTCTTTTACAGGAACTGTGGATTGCGTGACAGTTTTGTATCGTCCTTTTAAATCTTGTACCATGAAAAATATAAGGAAATAAGAAATGATATGACTTATATGACATTATCAAATTTTTTGTTCTATCTTTCATATTTAATATCATACATGGCAGTATATCTTATTCCTATATACCCATTTTTGAACTAACTAGAGTTACATACCGCTGCTGGGGGGTGCATTAAAATTAAGTTATGTGTCGAGGTTGACGTTTTCGTCCCGCTCTCATGTTTTCGTCCCGCTCTGACGTTTTCGTCCCGCTCTGATTACATGATACAATACAGCAGCAGGACGAAACAATAGCTGTTGTGGTTACTCGATAAGGGTGGCCATTTGCTTCGGAAGTGTTTCAGGTAAAGAATTAAACATTTTTATTGATATTTGAAGGTATATAGGAATAGGGAAACCAAGTACCGGTAAGCAAAAGTCAAAGTTACTCGGTTACTCGGTAAAAATTACTGCCCGCGGCTGACGCCTTGGGCAGTAATTTTTCCAAGCCTTACCTCGTAACTTTGAACTTTTGCTCACCGGAACATAGTTTCCCTCTTTTACAATAAGTGAATGAGTAAAACATATCTATATAGAGTAAAATAGAGGTGCTACAAACCCTTTTGTTACAACTTTCTGGCTATCGCTCATAATTCCCTTTAGTTCCTCATCAGTTCCCTTAGATAAGAAAAGAAAGTTTCAAGCAAACTAGAATAAAATGCCATAGATGAATTATAGTCACATATCATGATTCATCAAGATCATATAGATGTAAATGAGCTCAAGTACATTATGTATCTTGCCAATTACAAGTTTCGATGTTAGTTTTTTTATAAGGACACAGAGTAAAATCTCAATGAAAGAAGCTATCTACCTCAATCTATACTTTTAGTAGATTGTGGTGCATTTAAATATATTCTGATGGAGTAGCAAAGAACTAACATACATTGTCGGGAAAGGTGATAATCTAGAGTAGCGGTCGCCGGCCCTAGCCTCCAGGTTGATCGTATCAATCTTTATCCTACCTCTAATAAAAAACGCCATAGGCTTAACATGGGATTTGTTTATTTCACGGGTGTGACATAAAAAGTGTTGTTTATGCCACTACTTTCTGATACTGAAAAAATATGGAAACGGGGTAGGATAAAATCTAGACGCCACTCGTTTGAGTTTGAGCTTATTTATGCCACTCATTTTGTTGGCTCCGTAATGTCACTCGTCTTCGACTCGTGAAATTATGGAGCCAACAAAATGCGTGGCATAAATAAACTCAGACTCAAACTCGTGACGTCTCTTGATAGTATTGCCACCCTATGAGCTATTACATAGGTTGGTTCAATATGTTTTCGGAATATTTAAGCCAGATGGACTATATAAACCTAATCACACAAAACCAGACACTGACAACTTCAATAAAACAGAATCTCATGTAGGTCCTTAATTACAGAGGGAGCTGCACTCACCAGCTACAGTTATTGTCCAAATCTGTACCCTGACACTGGGATGTTAGGTAATGCAGTGGGAGCAAATTCATAAGATAAATCTGATGATGTTGCTCAACCACCAAGAGGGTTTGGAAAACCTACTACCTGTATGGGGCTATAAGGGTTCACTCTTCTGAGAGAGAACACACAAAGTGACCTGCCGTCTGTTGAAAACTGGCCTTATATGCAAGCCTAGTTATGTAAACTGGGCGAACCCGTGGTACTTCTGTGCACGGGCTTACCTGAACCACTACACAGCAGGGACTGGCAACCCGCGTCCTTTACTGAAGAGCAAACACACCACCACTCGACTAACCCAACCCCTTCACTAAGATTGCATAATAATCTTGGATTGCATAACAGGGTCCTTACCTCTGGAGGATTTGCCAACAAGAAGCTACCAATAAGCTGCATTATGATGTAAACAGCAGACAGCATAAGGTAATACAAAGGGACACGATCCAACAGATCTGCTGCCTTGGCCTCAGAGAAGTATCTGTTTGACAGAGGAGATAGTATAGTAATTTGATGTTATATTACAAGCTAGATTACTCGTCCCCTGAGTAAGAGTGCTCCAGGGATCACTCTGTCTCACAGGGCTAAATATAGATGGTGGATGTTTACACAAGAGGGTTATAGTTTATTATTCTTGAATTTAACACCAAGTGACAATTGTGCATCATTGATGACAAAAATTGTGGTTTGGTGTGCGAAGGCATTCTTGATTTTACCTTCTAGGTAATAATCTACAAAACACCTATTCCTATAAGGCACTAGTGAGTCTACTTTGCAGCATAATTAAAAAAACCTTAATTGAGAATTCTGGATAAAGTATTTTTTACCTTTGATTAGATCCAGGAACATCTGGAAGGTCAGGAGCCTTATTGTCGGGGTTTATAAAGGCAGTCTGGATTGGAGCCATAATGAATGGTGAAACACCAAAGCTTGTTATTGTCAACCCATTCACCAGGCCTTTATGCTGAGGAAACCACTGAAAACAGCATATGAAGGGTACATTTTGCACTGCTAATGACAAGCAGAAATATCAAAAAGAATTCAGGTTCCAATTAATCATGCTAATGGTGCATTGAATACATAATCAATATTTGGTTCAACTTCGTATAAAATAAATTTTTGATAAAAATGAAATAATGCCAACAGAATATTGTGCAATCTCAAAGTACAAAATTATTGCAATTTTGAATAAGACTTGAACAGAATGCTACTTGTGTCAATTGATGATTGCATTCTTATTAGTACATATTAGTGGAGAGAATTTATAAATCCATTTAGATAGACATGACAATAATTCTTGTAACATTTTGTGGATTCATTCTCCATTTTTTTCAGTAATCAGTAATGTCAAATTATTTCTGAATGATGTTTCCTGAACAGAAATCCATAAATGTTGTGATTAGAAAGAGAGGAAAAGTGTAAAAAATTAAGGTACAACTTAACATTTTAGCCATTAGCTTTTAAACCACATGAGAGCCTGTGGGAATTGACATTGAGCATGGACAGTACTTACTTTCATTGCACAGGAAATAGGGCTTGTGTATGCAAGACCACTACCTATTCCTTGTATCATTCCCAAAGTGACAAGGCAGGCATAAAATGTCCATTTCATTGTAAAGCAGGTCAGGAACACCCCTAAACTACACAGGAAAAAAACAGAGAGAGCCTGATATGCTTATGCACGCAAACTATGTTGTGTTGCTGTGGAATCCAAAATTTCTTGAGTTTTTCAGGTAGTAAAGTTCTGGTCTATACATCCCTAGCATGGCCAAGTAATATTGGATTCTATGAGAAGAAACTAATCATCAAAATAACATCTATTCATCAGTGAACAAATTGACTGAATTGGAACAGTCCATTTTGCTGATGTTCTCAGATCGGCTGTCATGCTTTGAATGGCATATAATCCCCCTATTATCGCCTAGATCTAGATCCTAGTCTATCCACATGAGGTCCGGGTGCTCTACCAATGACACCTCAAGTTTCTTTGGCCATCCCCTATTTGTTGTTCGTACAACAGCCAATGACAGCACAGAACTCACAGATGCCAAGCCTGTCATGTCAACACCCTGATATGTGTATAAAAAAAAACTAATGTCCACCCCCTGGCAACTCACAAAGACGCAGATCCGAGGCTGTACCTTTTCCACACATAAAACAATCTTTGCCTTTTGGAAATGGGTCTACTTCTGAAATGAAGCACCCTGCACAGCTTCAACACGTTTTACATACTAGTCCTTAAGGGAACCCTCATCCTGAAACCACTCCTTATTGCCTGAGACCATATCATCATCCACAAATTTGTGCAAACCATCCACAATGAGGAGGAGGGTGGCGGTTCCTCGGGGTGTGCCCCAACGCCCACCTCCCCTCAGGGGCCTCATATCTTCTCTACAACTGTCGCACCTCCACTTCACCTTTGCTTGATGCTTGGACAGTCGTGGCATGCAGTGGCCAAGATTAAAACGAATCAGGTTTTGATATTATCCTACGCCGTCTCCTCGATTTTGGAATATTACGTGATAACAATTTTGCATGCCACTAGTGGCATATAAACCTCTGTATGCCAGTCAGCGTGGCATACGGAAACTCAATGTTAAGCCTATGGGATTTTATATTAGGGGTAGGATAATAGAAAGAGACCTCACGAGTTTATTTATGTCACACATTTTGTTGGCTCCATAATTTCATGAGTCGAAGACGAGTGACATTATGGAGCCAACACAATGCGTGACATAAGGAACCTCAAACTCAAACGAGTGGCGTCTAGATTTTATCCTACCCCGTTTCCACATTTTTTCAGTATTAGAAAGTAGTGACATAAACAACACTTTATGTCACACCCAGTGACATAAACAAATCCCATGTTAAGCCTATGGCGTTTTTTATTAGGAGTAGGATAAATCCCGGATCACCTCTCCGACGTAACCATCCTGACATCCGGGTGCATCTCAACACGTCAACACCCGCGCTTGCTGGAATGCACTTTAATTCTTCAGTACTTTCGAGACCAACGCAGCGACTCTTGTTTCTGGTCCCCATCATCTCTCACGGCACCACATGACAACACTACACCCAGGCATGATTCCGTATCTCCCCCACGGGGCATGCGCTTAGCACTTGTATGATTATGCCCTGCCTACGGCATAATTCCTCGGCACCGAATAAGTATTATAAAAGATTTACTGTCTCAATAAATTCTTTCTCTGCATTTCTGCAGTTCTGCAGGTTATTATCAGGTTAATGAGATAGTTGCTTTCCCTCAAAGAACATTAAATTACAGTTCAAATAGCATCTCTCATGGCTGTCAATGGTACAATGGTACAATGGTACAGTGTACTGAGATGTATAACTGGAGAATTGTAATGACAAACCTTTAAACTGCCAATGGCGGCCATTTCATTTTGATTTCACTTGAAATCTGATCTTTAAAATGATACACAAACCATAGAATAAATCGTATAGACGAGGCGTAGCGGTTCACTTCTGCACCTAGCGCTTCGCGATAATTTTTTCCAACCCAAGGATCTCAATATAGACCATAGCGGAACGAAGAAATTCACCACACAAACCATAGAATACTCCAAAGGAAAATATTTTTATGGAATAGTTAGCAGCGGGTAAAGAACATGTGACTTAGATCAGATTAAGTAATTATATAGAACAAAATTACCATGCTTTACAAGCTACAAAACGAGAAGGTAATTTTGGCTGTACAGACCGAGGCAAGTACTGTACAGACCATAAATTCCAATTGAGTTTTGAAGCTTGTACAAGCAATTTACATTGAAATTATTGTTGACCTGTATGGAACAGGCCTTCTTATTTTACAGTTCAGAACCCTGTTGATACGATATTGTTACATTGTCAGATGATTAACATTTATAGTATATACGTCATGGGTATAAAGTAATAACAATAGTATGCAATGAATATAGTATACAATAAATTTTATAACGTGCATGGAAGCCTTTCTGGTTGTTTCGTGCCCGTCTACTTGTATCAAATCATCTAAAAGAAGATTTCCATGGTATCTTTACCTCATGGAGGCAAGACAAATTGGATGAATTAATTTACATTGACAGTGGCATATTCCAATAACTTTCGGAGGTAAAGACAACAGTACTTGTGACAAAGAAAGCCCTTTACCAGTCCTTTTTCCTTACATGTTTAGATGTACTCTGAGTTTATTTCAAAATGGCTCTAGGCTATTTTTATTTCTTCATTTATCTCCCTGTGGTTTTTATTTCCCACAAGAAGGCTGAATCAAGAAAATTAGGAAACTATTTTTGACAGGTATCTGTAATATACCTCAAAAGCTATTAGCATATTCAATTTTCAAAGTAACTCAATTGATGAAACTTCAATATTCACACAATACTGTTTATCCTATGAGGAGCATAGGATGCTGACTACATTGCATACTTGCCGGATACTCACTGAGTATGGGTGATATGGTTTACATACCTCATGATTCCACATCCAATTAGAGTAGACCATCTGGGACCTATTTTGAGAGACATAAATCCACCAATGCATGCAGATCCTCCCATGGCACTTAATACCAAACTAGGAATCCAAGCACTTTGGGAGTAAGTGAGAGAGTGTGGATGACTCCTGAGCCGGACGTAAGACGTGAAATAGGTTGTCATGTTACCTGATATATGGAATAATGGAATCATAATTATGAAGATAAGTCATCATGAATATATTTATTTGAATTATGATTGTTCTTGGGGCATCCATAAAGTATCTACACCTTTTTTTCATTTCTAAATCCCATGCCAGCCCTTCCCAACCCTGAGAAGTATCCAGGGAAACTGAACCCACATCTACTGTTGGGGAGGGGGGGGGGGGTAATCTGGGGGTAAAAGTCAATATATTCCTACAGAAATTATAATGTATTTTGTCATGACTTTGTACCACTGCCTTTATAACCCAGGCGCAGTGGATATACATTTTCAAATAGTACTTAGTACAAACATGTTTGATGTGTCACATCATTTAATCCCATCAAGCATACACCCCCCCCTGCCTACACAGCCATCAATTTGCTACCCTTTAACTTGCCCACCCATCTGCCCACCAATCAACCCGGCAATCTACCAACTAGACCACTAGTTGACATTCCTACCTAAGAACATGTCCACTCATCAACCTTTTCAATATTTCATCAAAAACAACTTAGAAATCTACCAATTAGTCCACCTCTCATCTGGTCACCTACTGACTAGCCCATTAGTTGACAAACCTACCTAATCACCACCCTGCTGTCACCTCCTACCTATTACTGACATGCCCACCAACCAATATGCTCAGACATGAACCTACTTAACTGACTGTCCTCCCATCCTTCTGACTTCCCAAGAAACTATGCACTGAGTAGTCTTCCTGCCCAACAATGTGGCATCGCTGATGTATACTACTGATATAATTCTTATAATTATTCCTATGGCCATATCACCTACACAGATTGCCTGCTACTACTCATGACATATTTATGGCCATACAACATCAGTTGACCTATTGGGTATTACATGATGTGTCAAGGTAAAATCCCATCACATCTAGGTATATTATCTATTTGAAATAGAAAGAAACTAGGCCATTACATTCCATACATTATGCAAGGCATTGCAAGTTTTACATGGCCTTGTGTATGCATGTGGAAAATCAAGCTCTTAACCACTTTTCTCTCCACATTTCTGTATGTGTATGCTTTCTGTCTAACCTGACTCCCCTCTTTGCTATGAAGGTACATTATGGATGCCCATATAAAGAAATATTTCCATTTTTATATATTTCTCAAAATTGTAGCAAATTCTTTAAGGTAAATATTTAGGTTATCTTAAGATCATATTTAAAATTGTCAAGTTTTGCCTTTTGGTTAATTGGCAAGATGATATGTTGTATCTCTGTGATTAGTAGAAGCTGTTTTGTAAAAACATACTTGATCTTATAGTACAAACACCTCAGTATACACTTCTTTAACTTACCAAAGCAATATATGTTTCCTAAAGTGAAATAAACAAGCAGTGCCCCGAGCACAGTCAAGTAACCATGAAGATGTGTCAGTGTAGCCATGATGTGCCTATACAATATGAAAGTTAAAATAATTTCTATCGAGATTTGGTCCCTGAGCAATATCCACAGTTTCTCCATACTGTTAAGAGATCTGTGTGAGCAGTGTGCAGATTCTTATAAGATTTAAACTGGTCAAGGAACTAATAGTATCAAAAAAGATATCAGAAACATACAGCATAACCATGAAACCTTGCAAAGGATGATACAAGAAAACTAGCAAATGGAATAAGATCCAGCATAGGACATTTAAAGAACACTTATATCATAGATCTTCCTTCTACTGGAACTTTCCAGTTGCTGTTTGTTGCAATTGGCATTTACTATTTACTTGTGTGTGATACAGATTGGTACAAATGATAGAATGAGATTTGTTAATTCATATTTGGATTAATTGAGAACCTCCAGAGTTTACACCACTAGAGTGATAACATTAAGAATGTAACCATAACCACTTACTGCCAGCAAACTCTCATGCCATGCACTAACTCGCTGTGCTACCTACTATGTGTTATGCAGTAAAGGTCCTTTTCATCTGAAAATGAGCACTCTCCCAGCAGAGATCCTGAGTCATGAGTCATATCTCTGCCCAAGATTCATATGTCAATTTTTTTTTCCAACGTTCCATTTACAAATTTATGAGCATTTTGAAGAGCTTGGATTCTAGGAAAGGGAAGGACACATACATTAGACACTTATTTCGATTTGATTTATTTGTGATGCAGAATCATGCATCATATTTGGGATTATTTTCTTGTTTGAAAAACATCATGGATGGCTCAGATTTGTTTTGAAAAAAAGACAGGTGCTTGTTGGAAGGGACATCTACTTCATATCCCCACCTGAGTAAAGACAACTGCAAAACTCCTTTAACATTAACAATTTTTTTACTAAAGATTTATCAATGGTATGTCATTAAACCTGTTTCACATTTCACCTGTTTTGTCACTTGAATGTAATCTAATTCCCCTCCAGACTTGTGACACTAGTGCGTTGATACAGAGGGAGGTGTTATGCCAGAAAGCATGAAAGATCTGCTGGGAGACTGGAAAGTGAACCATTCAAATGTTTCTTATGTATGTATGACTGACTGCACTTCTGTTGAAGAATGGTAGTAGCTATTTATAAACATCATTGATACTAAGGTAGGGCGGTAGGGGGAAGCAAATGTATAACCTCTAATTTAAGTCTGCGGATGTCCTGGGAGTTGCCAACATCCAAGACGAAAGAAATCATCAAAATTTCTGTAAAATTTTCAAAGCTGCATTGGAGTTGTTTTCACAACTTTCAATAAAGCTTTTCACAATAGGTGTTCACGTTCTTTTTTAATCCAAAGAAGCAAACAATGATATTTTATTGGCATGAGGCAGCAGGCTGATATCAGGATGAATAAGAATTGTATGCAAAAATATCAAATGATAACTGTGGGCCCTATGTGTGAATCAAGAGCCCAAGGATTGTTGACAGTTCTATTTGAAGTCTACAGATTGGGTACATGGAGCACAGTGGCACAATATCATGGTACTATGAAATAGACCACCTCAATTTGTCAGCAATGAGTCACTTCACTTGAGCCCAACACTATAGTCAGCAAAAAAAGATAAAGAATACACATAGACTTTTTTCAATTTATTCTTTTTTTATCAGTTTATTTTACCTGGCATTGAAAAGGCAAATTTGTGCCTGTTTTTAATCAATACCAGCTCGAAAAGCTTCGGGTGTACATTTTGATTGGGCTGTGTACTAAAGGCTTGCTAACTTTTTATCAGATTTACAGTTTGTGCATGCATTATTTTCATTCATCAGCAAAATAACACCAGTATGGAATTTTGACAGTACAAACACATAGTCTTCTTTCAATTCACATGTATGTGTACTATATAAAAACATGGTTATAACGCCTATACAATGATACTTATTCGAGGGGAAGGCCAGAAATCCTTCCAAACGAGTTCAAAGAACCAGAAATCCTTCCAAAGGAGTTCTGGCCTTCACTGAGGATAAGTATCATCATATTGACGTCATCACTATGTTTTTTTAAATTATTATATACCTTAAATTGTTAATAATTGGCCGAAACTTGATTCTGTTGACACTGTCACTCTCACCCAGCGTGGTAAGTACATCACACGCAGAAGTAAGATTAACACTCTCCTAGCAGAGGTTAGGTTTGCTCAGGCTACACACTAGACTATGACTCGGAGAGTGATGGTCATTTGCATATGACGTCATTACTAATGCAGTATTCTGATTGGCCGAGAGGCTGGAAGCACAGATATTGGTGGAACAATGGCAGACCCCTTCACTTCCAGGGATGAAAGTCGGGACTGATGAAAAAAATCGGAAACAAAAACACACAAAAACTGGGGCGTATTCGGGGGGGGGGGGATCTAAGTACATGCATATGCTAGCCTGATTTTCACTCAAGTTTTCGGTTGACTGTACTATCTATTCTATGTGGTGGCTATAAAGTACTACTTGTAAGAGTATTGATTACCTTCTGTTATCCTTGGAATATTTATGATTATCAATGTATAGAGAAATCATTACTTATGGATTTATGTGAAGCATTTGTATATATTTTCAGATTTGCTTTACAGTGTCTGTAAAGTATTGTATACATAAATATATGATTCTGCTTCTTGATACCCAGACTTGTTTTCTAATTTATCCACCCCTAATAAAAAACTCTATAGACTTAACATTGGGTCACTGTATTTGGTCTGGAGTTCAGAAAAATTTAAAATATCACTCTAGTGGGATACACTTGACAAATGACATCATCTGTTAATGTAGAAGTAATTTAGACTGGCGGGGTAGGATAAATTCTAAACCAAACTCGAGTTAGTCATGTTATTGTTCATCGCACTCTGGCAAGATTGCGTAGTACTGCTGTCGGCTTTGCCTTGCGCAGTAATACGTGATCTTGCCGTTGTGCGATAAACGACAACGGGACTAACTCTTGTTTGGTTTCTCCATAGTATTGGTTCTTGCTATACACTTGTGTTTCTACCTTTTGTAATGGTGGCCATAAGGTACCAAATGGATTTACTAATTGATTTCATTTACTCTGATGGAAATCTTTATCCTAGCCCTAATAAAAAACGCCATAGGTTTAACATTGACTCAGTGTATTTCAATGAGCGTTAAATAGAGTATTATTTATGCATTGAGGTGAATAAAAAAATGGACTAATCAGAGACGAGGTAACGATACTCCGAAATACTTGGCCCACTAACGTATCCTAGCAACAGTCAGTTTGTTTATTTACTGTTATCTTGAAAATAAAGTTGTTACAGCTAGCAATGTGTTGCTATTAGTTATTAATTTCTTGATACATATCTATTAAACTCATTTATTAACTTTTAAAAAGTACAGAAAATATAACTGCAGTGAAAACATAGCAAGCTATATTCTTGACCCAATTTGACATTTGTGCGGACAAAATAAAATGGAAATTATATGCAATTTTGACTGGATTTTGGTGAGTTTTTGCATATTTCCTAATATTACAAGGTCATACCTTGGTCAGGTCTGCTACTCACTATGCTCAGCCAACGCTTCGCATAGTAATACACAACCTTCCCGTCGTGGCATAAACATTGACAAGTCTAACTCTTGTTCAGTTTATCCTAAATATGGATAGGGCCGTAAGATACTTCAATATTAGACTGTTTAGTTAATATATATAAATTGTAGTGTATTGGCATGAGGCAGCAGGCTGATGTCAGTATCAATGAGAATTGTACGCAATAATGTCAAATGATAACTGTGGGCCCTGTGTGTGGATCAGGAGCATAAGGTTTGCCTGACACCTTGCAAAGGATGATGCAATAAAAAAATCAAATTGAATAAGATCCAGCTGAGGATTTTAAAAGAACACTTAAATCATATATCCTCCCACTACTAGAACTTTCCAGTTGGTGTGTGTTACAATTTCCAATACAGATTGGTGCACATGAGTGATATTTGTTAATTCATATTTGGATAAACAGGTAACCTTCAAAACTGCTTACTCAACTAAAGTGATAACATTAAGAATGTACATATAACTACTTACTGGCAGCGAACTCTCATCTCATGCACTAACCTGCTTACTAGGTGCTATGAAGTTGGGTCCTCAGAAAGTGGACACTCTCCAAGCAGATATTCTGAGTCACAAGTCATATCTCTGCCCAAGGAATTGTTTGAGACAAAATTTGTCCGATTCCCATTTTCATACCTTTCGGAATACTCTAAAAGACTTGATTTTTAAGAAAGGGAAGGACATACATTAGACACTTCGATTTGATTTATTTATGATGCCAAATGATACATCATATTTTGGACTACTTTCTTTTGTGGATTACATCATGGATGGTTTGGTTTGTTTTGAAAAAAGAAAAACCGCTGCCTATTAGAAGGGGCATTTTCTTAATATGCCACAAAAAAATCATAAACAAACTGTAATGCCTGGAATCCTTTAAAATCAACATGTATTTTTTCACTGAAAGTATATCAATTTATGTCATTATGTCAGTATGTCATTAAACCTCTTTCATATTTCAACTCTTTTGTCACTTGAATGTAATCCCATTTACTTTCCAGACTTCCAGACCAGTGGGTTGATGCAGAGACAAGTGTCATGCCAAAAGGCATGAAAAATCTGCTTGGAGACTGGAGAGTGAACCATGCATATGTTCCTGATGTATGTCTGTGACTGCACCTCTGTTGAAGAATTAAAGTAGCTATAAACATCATTGATTCAAATATATATTCAAAAGCGTGCTTTTTATGCAATGTATCCAAAAGGATGTTAGCACAAAGGTATTTTTATAACCAACCTATTTCACCTCTATCGAAATTTTATTTACAGGGTTTATTACACCACCTTTTCTTATTTGATGATAATATAGATAAAAAAGTTTAATCTACACATATTCAGTGTATTGTAAATGAGTGGACGGCTGTGTTAATGGCTGCACAGATGGCTGTATGGGGGCGGTGGCAGAGGTGGTGGGGGTATTGGTGGCAGTAGTGGCAAAAGCGGTGCCAGTGGTGGTGGTAGCTGCTAGGTGATATCAGATGACAGCTTGCATTATATTTATGCAGTACTAGACTTATAACCACAGAGCTAAGGTGGTTTCAATATAAAATTTATTTGAAAATAGGTAAAAAACAAAAAAATGCTGGGTTTATTATATGTGATTAATCAGTTGATTAGGTACAGAAGTTGGAATGAATGGATAGTGGCGTAAGTATGCATAAACATCATTCCGACTGGCCTACCACTGAATGTATAAAAAATCAGCTGCATATCTGATGCCAAATAGGACAAAATTATTTACGCAAAAATAGACATATATATCCGGAAATAAGCAAATGTAAACTTTCATGGTGTGGTGTGAACTGAATTCCTCAAGGACAGTTGTCTCTGTGCTACCGGGGGGGGGGGGGGGGTGTTGTGAGCCGGGTCATAAGCAGACGTTCTATGATATACACCCGGCATATAGGTATGCTTTTGTGTATACAAGTTGACCGTCATGTATACGCCTCATCTATAGATGTATACAGTCATATATATGTCATATAAACACCTGATTCTGTTGTATTTACGCCACTATCCAATAATTGCCATTTGGGGACACCCCTGTATTATATCTCATTTGCTATTAGTCATTCAGTTCTTGGTATATGGAAAATTCAATGTTATATAATTGTAGCGTTCCCTCTAGTCGCTGAAAGTGTATTACCACTTTCCGCGATCGACAGCCAACTAGAGGTTCCGAGACTTCAGTCGCTACCCTGTACTTACCCTGCTAGTACAGGTGGGTTCGGCTTTACCCGCTGGAAAGGGTAGCGAGATACCAGATCTATCAACTACCGCTTAACTACGAAGACAAAACCAGACTCCGGTGCTCGACTACCCTGACCCCTACATAATCAATTTTTATCATAAAATTGTTCTAAAACCCTATTTATTATCTCTTTGTTAGATACATATAATAATCCCAGCATTCTTTGTTTTTTTAAACGTTTTTTGATAGATCTTACCTTCAAACACCACTCTTCTGTAGGGTTCTGGATGTAAGCCTTTATAAGTGGGGGCGAGGGTTTCCCACTGTGACCACCTATACCTCTACCAGCGCGGGCTGGAGGTGCCGGGGGCGGGCAGGAGGCTCTGAAGAAGTGGGGGGC
The DNA here is from genome assembly GCA_950022655.1 of Alentia gelatinosa. Classification (NCBI taxonomy): domain Eukaryota; kingdom Metazoa; phylum Annelida; class Polychaeta; order Phyllodocida; family Polynoidae; genus Alentia; species Alentia gelatinosa. Next base: position 131,987,278 of record OX465580.1, on the reverse strand, counting down.
AGGGTGGCAGCATGACTCCTACTCCGGCTCCTACCCCACCTAGCCCCCGCCTATCTCCCGCCTAACCCCCGTCTTTTTTCTTTTTCTAAAAAATGGCTTTATTACTTCGATTTGTAAAAAAATCGCTCTTCCAGTAACAGCGTGGTTGTGAATAAGAATAATTAAAAAAAAAAAAAAATTATACATTAATGTAGGTATGATTTCCCAGTCTAGATTCACAGGTATCTGTTTATACAGAAACGAAAACGGATGACAATACAACCAGTCATGCAGATTTGAATTAAGATCTTGATACCACAGTCCATATTGTTCCTTATACTAGTTGACCAGCACACTTAGAAATTGTGATCAATTCAACAATTTAGCTATGACACCCTTTTTAAAAGCACTCTTTGATTCTTGGTTTTGTAATTCTGCAGATAAATTGTTTCAGAGGGTCAGCCCAAAACATATACAAGATTTCTTAAACTTTTCCTTTCTAGGTCGGGGGAGGTAGAGATTCGTTTTAATTTGTGATCTAGTTTGTATCCCCATTTTATTCCGCTCTCCTTCTGGTAGCTGTGATATATTACATAATCTCTTAATAATTCCCATCAGGAGAGCTTTCCTGTGTATATCTGGGTCCATTACTCCCGTTTTTGCAATTAAATCGTCTCTTTTAATAAACTTCCCATCTTTATAAGCCTCTTTTCTCTGGGTGACTCATAAGGCTCTATAGATCCCCCTATCTAACCTTGACTTAGTATCCAGGGCCCTGTTTTTCAGTCAAGACATAATCGCCCAACGATACCCTAAGATGCCTCCACGATTGGAAGACAATTTGCAAGACACAAAATGGCGGGTGTGCTATAGACACGGTCTCAGTGCGGCGCGCTCGATCGCCGCTAAAAGTGTCTCAAGTCTAGAACTGTCTCAGGCTCTATCAAAGCTCACTGTGTGTATATAGAGGATTTCCCGTGCTTCCCATACGAATCTAGGAATGAAATTTTAACACGAGTAAGGAAGACATATAACTTATAATCGTACCAAATATGAAGAAAATGGGCCACACCGTTTCGAAGATATCGGCGTTTGAACTTCGTCATAGCAAATTTCTGCTCTGGCCATTGCACCCTCCCACCTCCAGTGAACTCGAGGTCACTGCATAAATTAGAGTCACGTGAGCGTAGGGGTACACTGGCCACCAGAGCAGAGATTGCTACGACGAACTTCAAACGCCGATATCTTCGGAACGGTGCGGCCGATTTTCTTCATATTTGGTACGATTATAGGTCATATGTATACCTCACTAGTGTTAATATTTCATTGCTTAATTCCTACGGGAAGTGAAGTTGCGCATTCTGTACGACATGTCCATAGATGTCTTAGGTCTAAGACAATTTGGAAGACATTTGGAACCACGTGACCCTAAAGATGTCTTATCTATAGTACACCTGACTGCAGCCTAAGTGCTCTTGACGGACAATCGTTGGCCGATCCCCAAAGATGTCTTATCTATAGTACACTGACAGCTGTAAGATATCTTACAAAGAGGATACCGTGACTGAAAAACAGGGCCCAGGGTTGCCCCTTCCACCATGAAAGAACAGTGGTCAGCTACTGGCAGCAGACAGGTTTTAACTATCTTCAATGCAGTATCCTTACCTACCAAATGTCTTATCCTTTGAAAAATAACATTTTTGTCACTAATCATTTTGAGAAGTTTTAAGCTGTATTTATTAACCCTTTAAGGACGGCTGCCTGGGGTCCAGCCACTCCCATAAGGAGGGATACTGGTGGTAGTCTGTCTGGCTACAGGACGGCCACATAATAGTTAAAACTGATATCCAAGTTTGTAATCATGCAATATGATACATAATCATAAATATTTTATTTCTTTTTAATAGAAATACTAAATATGATATTATATCTTCATTTTCTGAAGATTTCATGAATATTGCTCTATTATTTCTTTGTTAAAACATTTGTCTTAATATTGGGACAATGATGCCTCAAGGCATCATGCGTCTTTAGTGCGGTGATGCCTCCAGGCATCATGCGTCTTTAGCGTGGTGATGCCTCCAGGCATCATGCGTCCTTAAAGGGTTAAAACTTAATTCGGGATCAATAATAGCACCTAAATAATTCATTTCCTCTGTAGTTTCGATTCTTTCTTTACTTAGAGTGATAGTACCCGAATCTTCCTTCTTTATCTTTACCCTGCTTCCATGATACATGATTTTTGTTTTTTTTATATTTACGCTCAGTTTATTCATTAAATACAGATTGCCTAACCTGTCTACTGCCCTTTGCATTTTGGTTTCTGCCCCCTGTAAACATTTGTCGCTGGCCACGACTACATCACTTGGGCACGTACGAGGGTCGTAACCAACTGGGTCACTTGTTGATGGCCTTGTGTGCTAGTTTGCTGAACGAAGGAACCTAGAGATTGATCACTGAAAAGAGCAAAATTGAGAACTTCATCGTCATAGGGGACTCTAGGAAAAGGGGTCTAGAAGACCCTATCCGCTCTCATATAAAGCATTTAAAAGGCTTTGTGTGCATTCCCGGGGCGGCCTGTAGACAGGTTACTGAGGAACTTTTCGACATAGTTACCGAAGACATAGGAATACAAGTGGTCTACGTAGTGGTGGGGATAAATGAGATTACTCAGAAGAATCCGCATACCGGGGTAATAACTGCTTCACCCTCCACGAAAGATGGCTCGATAGAAAGCAAACTCATATCGAGCTACCAATATCTAATCTCCAAAGTCGAGGAAGCTTCGCCTCACTGCAAAGTAATCATCTCAAGCGCCTATACTGTTTCCTTGTTACTATGTAATAAGGGCGCATAAAAAAATTATGAGAAATACACACCGGGTAAAAAAAGTAATAAGAACAAGGAATTACTCCCGGGTTAATCCCGGGGGAATGAAACATTGAAAGAAAAATTAGTAGGGAATAGTTTTGTATGTTCCAGAGAGGGTTTGTGGGATTTATAGGAAACTGAATTGAACAACTACCCAGATGATAAAGCCCAGACTAGAGAAAGACTGCATAGATTTCAGGATGATGAATGGATGTTCAAATCGATTAAAAGAAATATCACATGAAAACGAGCCCTATGTAGAAAATTATGTAAAAAGTTGGGAACACAACCAGAGCAAGATTTGAACAATATTAAAATGTAGTTAAAATCTTTAAGTAAGAAATAACGAAAGGATATAGGCAAAGTACTTTAATGAGTGGTACACACCCAACTGTATAATTATTTGGAAGAGAAAAACTACTTTTTTGAGGAACAATTTTGGTTTCGGAAAAAGAGGAGTACATGAGGAGCGGTATTTAGGTTAGTACAATACTTATCGAGGAAAGATAACGATAAAGAAGTTTCTTTTGCTGCATATTTTGATATTAAAAAAGCTTTTGACTATGTCGACCATTCTTTTCTGATTCATAAATTGTTGGAAACTGGACTTGGGCCAAATACTATAAAATGGTTTAAAAGTTATTTAGGGGAAAGATTTATTTACACTAGGTATGGAGAGAGTGTTTCAAAAAAGGAACAGGTTATGTATGGTGTCCCGCAGGGGTCCATACTGGGCCCTTTACTATTTCTTATTTAAGTAAACCACCTCCCGCTCTCTGTGCCAAACAATGTTTTTGTATTAATGCATGCGGATGATGCCTTTTCTAAGGAGTGGAAATCGTAGTTGGACCCTTTCAAGTTTTTTATAAGCCTGCAGGGGTGCATGTTTGACAAAGGGCACTCATCCCCATTAAATACAATTCCAGAGTTTCCTTTTCCGCATGTACCCTCAATCGATTTTTCGTCCTCCTTATCCAATGTTCCCTCTTCCATAGCTATATCAAGCAAGCGATCCTCGATCAGAGTTTTATTCTGATCAGCCTCTTCTTTCTGAATATCAAAAGTTTTGATCGCAGGATTGGTGCACTACTAGTGTCTCGGTTGAATCATTCAGGCTTAGGTGACCGCAGTGGCATTTGCGTCTATGATGTAGCTCCTGTGGGCATTGGAGCGCCACCCCCCATAGCGCTGGATCGACAGTTCTGGTACTCCGGCCTGGAAGGCCTGGGTAGCGGTGGCCTTTCTCAGGCTGTGGAGAGTGTAGGCCTTTGGGGGGTGGCCTGCCTCGGTGAGCGGGTCGTTATCGGGGACCTGTCCTAGTTCATGAGGAACGGGTCCTTCTCTGAGTGCGTTGGCACGGCTGCGACCAGTTCCCTCACGGCTGTGAGGGGGCACGTCCTCGGGTCCGGTGAAGGCTGGAGGGCCACTCGTTTCTCCTCTCCAACACACTGGAGGTTCTTGGCTGCCTTTATGCGTACGAGGACGTGATTTAACGTGACCACCACGTCTCCACATGAGAGGTGCCGGACCGGATTGAATCCCTTTACCGTGGGAGGGGCGACCTCGCATTGGTGGAGCACCGTGTAATATAGCAGTAGGAAGGCCGCTCTCAGGGATCGGTGCAGTTCTTTCTCTACAAACTTGCTTACCTCTACGGGATATGCGGTAGTACTGGGGTGGTTAGGGATCTCTCGAGTGTCGCTCGCCGGCCCGAGGTAGCCGAGGGGGAACCCGTACCGGACGAAACCGAGCAATTCCCCTTTTCCGTGAGGTATGCCTCCCACGGTTGAGGTCGATGGGGAGTGTGATCTTGGAGCACATCACGTTAGGCAGCCCCGAGGCCGAGGCTTCGTAGATTTGGCCATGCGCCGCGGGGGGCGTCCTCATAGAGAGACGGCCATTCCGCACGGCGGAGAAGCCTCCAGATCCATTCAGACACCGGGGGCCGTGATTCCGGTACGACACACTTCCATTAGTGCATCAAAGTCCGGAGTGTTACTAACACTGGGTATATTGCTGGTGGTTGGCGCGGGAACACCAACACTGGCCTTGGGTTGGAGGGCGATGCCCACCGGCGCGGCCGTGTGTCCCAATGTGGGTGTGTTGTTGTTGTTGTTTTTCGCTGCCCCACCTCCATGTGGCCGCCTGGCCACGTGGGAGATGACGTCACGTGCGCTGGCCCCTCCGGCCGCTGTACCCGGGGCGGGTGCATGCGTTGAAGCTGTTTCCGGGGGCCCCCCGCTGACCACCTGCGCCCAGGTCCTGGGCCGCGGCTTACTGGCCGGGGGTGTCGCACGTGTATCCGGGGTCATGTCCTGTGTGATCTCACATGCACTGCACTCGGTGACCCCTGGCCTGGGTATGCATGCACGTGTGTAGCATGTTACCGGGTGCGCTCCGATCACTCGCGGGGCGCACCGTAACCGTTTCTTGCTGCTTGCAGCGGTCCGTGCTGTTGGAGCGTATTCGGCCTTGGGTCTACAGCCCGCAGTGTGGGATCATTGATAAATAGTAAGTAAAACTTTGATGAGTACCAAAATGGTGTAATAAAAGCATCAAGGGGAAATGTAATGATAAATTGAAAAAAAAATCAAACTTGATTAAGAATAAAGAAACTTGTTGTTCTAAAATCAACTGAAGGTTTTACATTACAAAAATATGGAACCCTCCATGTTTTAAAATCAACACTGCACGAAACTAACCACTTTATATATGTATATACCCGGCGTATTTAGGTATGCTTTTGCATATACAAGGTCATACTATTCCCCGTGTGTATACGACTTATCTGTAGGCGCCTGATTTTTAAAATTTTTTTTTTTATTTTTTTAAAAACTTTTATTGGGTCAACATGGTACATGTATCCGGGCTCGGCCAGATGGCCGTTCTGCCGCCCGATCCCGACTAGCTACTTATGAACTAAGCTACTAATGGTGGTATAGGTAATGATGTGATGAGATGGGTTGATAAGGAATACACTTAGTATATGTTTTACTTATACATCTACTGCTTGAAAGTAAAATAAAAATTCTAGGTCTTATAGATGCTACTAGTGTAACCTAGCTATATGTAATGTTCCCGGTTACAGGAATAACTAGAAGATGGAGCTTTTAGATGTTTAATGTAGAGCATAAGATAAGATCCAATGAACAATATAAACTGGGGAGATATTGATATAATCCACATCAATGTACAATATCCAGTGATACGGTAACTATGAATATCCAGCACACATACACAGCAGTCCTTTGTTAATCCTATATGGCACAATATATAACACTGACTGTAGTTCACAGTATTGCACACACAAGTCCCATTGGTTGCAGTAGTTCCAGCATAAAGGATGTCCCGTCACATAGCTGCTTGTAGCGTGGTCCCGATTATTATCCAAGCTCTATGGCAATAATAGCTGACTTCACGGCTGGTCTTACTCTGATGGTCACGGCTGGTCTTCTCCTCATCATCTCAAGACTGTCCTCCCTTATATACTGGGTATATTTAATATTCAGAGAGCACTGTAATGTTTCTAAAAATAGATTACGACATCACCTTCAAGATGGGTTTCCCCTACAAGTGACTCCCGGTAAAGCTGTCTCACCATGACTCACACACTGGCTCACGGATGTTTCCCGCTGCCTTTTCCTGGAACAGTGCTTGTCACTGCAGGATGAGTTTCTGTAGAACAGCTCAGAATCCATCAATTATTTGATTATGGGTTTGCACCAGGATGTTACAGAACACTACATTTAAATATAGGAGTAAAGTCTTATGCATAGAACTATAAGCTAAAACACTATTACACTAGACTTAGTCTTAGATACTACTAGACAGGTACACTAATACATCAAGATATATATCAATAAAATGTGTGAGTTTGTGGACTACAGGGTATTATAGGGGGGTGAGATCTATTTAGGGTTGTTGCAAACACAATCAGACCCTTAAATTACTAAATATCGAATTGCCAGTCTTTGAGAAACACATGCAAGCAAACATTGCTACCACAGGGTTAACATTATAACAGTAAAACTGAGGTTGGTAGCACAATAAGTATATACAATGATCAACCACTATATTATGGAACTAATTGGATAAAAAGAACAGGAATAACTATCGCACAACATACCACGGTCTGTAGGTAGGGTTCAGTATACATAGCGCCCCCAGTCAGTTTGCAACCTGTTGTTGGAACAAGCAACCAGGATAGTTTTTCTTGGTTACAATTTTAAAAGTCTTTTTGGGTTCAATATAGTATAGTCAGCCTTCAGTTTATTCCATAAATCAATTCCTTTTACAAGGAACGAGTTAGCAAAGACCGGTTTTTTAGCCTTAGGTGTGACGAGTCTAATGCCCTGGCTTCGTCTAGTAGGTAAGTCTCTCAAGTCTATTAGCTCAGGAATTCGTTTAAGTGTGAATGCAAAGTGGAGCAAATGAATTTGTCGTCGTTGAATAAGTGGTCTTACTTTAGAAAGGGCATGAAGTTGATCAGTGGTCATGTGTGGATTAGGCCCTAGTTTCACCTTGTAGGCTATTCTTAGAATCTTGTTCTGAAGCAATTGGAGTTCATTGTTAGAACCTTGTTTGTTGTCATAACAAATAAAGTCACAATAATCGAAGTATGGCAGTATCATACTTTTATATATCTGTATAGCCGCTTTGGAATTAATCAGGTTTCTTATCTTCGAAAGCAAATAGATTTTGTGTGCGACTTTGCTAATAACAGCTCTCCTATGTTCACTAAACTTTAGCCTATTATCATTCATATATATGCCTAATTCATATATACGCCTAATTCATATATACGCCAGATTCTCTTGTATTTACACCACTATCAGATAGTTTCAACATCTGCCACTTGGGGATCTTATATTACCAATTTATTTATGATACCTTTATAAAACGTGATTGAGTATAAATTGAATAATTACACATAACAAACCCTGCATTGTTGTTTTTTTTTTACCTTTTTTCCTAATAGATTTTACTTTAAAACACCATTTCTATCCTTATTTAAAAGGAAACAGTCTTGTATACACCTCATACACTGGTGTAAAATATGGGCATATACAAATGAAAACAAGTCTATATTCAGCCGATATGTGCGCTGCCACGATAGCGCATGTATAAATAAAGTGGTTAGTTTCGTGCAGTGCAACTAAAGGTTTTGCACTGCAAAAATATGCATACTGTAGGTAAGTTATAGTACCCTCCATGTCAGTTTCTATGTAGATGATATCAACTTATATTTGTCAAATTGACTTTACTGTCTGGTGTGGTCGGGGAAGCCAATGTATCAACTCTATCACCTGATGAAGCAATTTGAACTTGCATGAAATATCTTTGATTGATATTATTGAAACCATTTTTATTGTCATCTAGTTCAATACAAAACAATCTTTGATAAAAACAACTTTGTTCTTTTGTGATTATGCCTCCACCATAGTTTCTATCTTAAGTTTCCAGAAGTCCTGGCCTTTGTCAACAACTGCTACCAATGACAAATCATTAAAATAATTGTGTGGGCCTGTACTATCTTCAAAGCTGCATTGGAATTATTGTTTTCACAGCATTCAATGAAGTTTTTCCCAATATGTGTTGATATTCTTTTCCACAGTAGCAAACAATTATATTCTATCCGCATGAGACAGCGGGCTGATGTCAGTATCAATGAGAATTGTACGCAAAGATGTCAAATGATAACTGTGGGCCCTGTGTGTGGATCAGGAGCCCAAGGTTCGCCTGACACCTTGCAAAGGATGATGCAATAAAAAAATCAAATTGAATAAGATCCAGCTGAGGATTTCAAAAGAACACTTATATAATATATCCTCCCAGTATTGGAACTTTCCAGTTGGTGTGTGTTGCAATTTCCAATACAGATTGGTGCACATGAGTGATATTTGTTAATTCATATTTGGATAAACAGGTAACCTTCAAAACTGCTTACTCAACTAAAGTGATAACATTAAGAATGTACATATAACCACAACATAAGCACTAACCTGCTTACTAGGTGCTATGAAGTAGGGTCCTCTTGATCAGAAAGTGGACACTCTCGAAGCAGATATTCTGAGTCACAGATAGGAGGCATGGAGCAAAGTGGCACAATACCATGGGTCACTTCACTTGAGCCTGACACTATAGTCAGCAATAGAAAGATAGACTTGTTATTAAGAAATATGTTTAATGAGTGCACTTCATGGGATCATTGCAATAGCTCTTACAATCCCAAAAATTTGCACTAGTATTGGCATAACAATAACCATCATTATTGAATGGCAAGCTGTGTCCCTTTTGTTCATATTCTTATTCAGAAATGAATACAGGCAGATAATTGTTCATATGTACATTTTATCATGTTTCATTGTTTATCCATATCAGCCCAAGTGATTACAGGAGGCATTCCTACACAAGACCAAATGATGCATCATTTTCTGAGCTTAAAAACTATTGTTTTAAACAATATTTCATTTTTAATGTCCTTGTAGATAGTGACTCTGTTAGCCTTGTCAGCGAATGATTTGGACCACCTGAGATCGCGGTGGGCCTCCTCGACGATTTCGAGGAGAGTGATCAGGCAGTTGGTGAATCTCTGGCCCTGTTGTATGCAGGTGGAGGTGTGGAGCATTCCTCAGACCAGGGACCAGAGCTCAAATTTAGTGGCTGTTGCACACAACAGCCACTTGTGGATTGGGCTTGAGAGCCTGCCTGGTTTAATGGTCAGGATGGCCACAGTCATTGGGACTGTGTTGACATGGTAGCTTAGCCACTCCATGGCAGTTGAAGGGGATGGACACTTCTCAAGGGCGAGGATGACCCCGAGATCCACAGCAATGGCTGCAAGAGCCTGGTAGGAGGCAGGAGCATGGTCAAAGTCATCGAGGTTGGCTAAAGACCACACATCCCCCCTCAGGCACAGAGTGGCGTGATGAGGTTTTGTATAGAGGGGAGGGCATACCCCGAGTGCTCTCCCTCCCTGATGTTAGGGAGAGTGAAAGAGTTGACACTCTCCCTAGAGGGGAAGGAGAGATCGAGGATTACCTGACAATTGAGCGACCCCCGCTTCTCCCTTGTGAAGAGTTAAGCGCTAGCCGAGGCGTGGTTCTTGGGGGGGGGGGGGGGGGGGGGTGGCGGTTGGGGGATGGTCCCTGAGGAACCCGAGCAGCCTTATTATCCATCGTATACAAAGTCCCCATTGAGAATGTATGGGGATTCAGTAAACCACAACCCATTGTATAAAACCTGTCAGATACCATAACTGTGGTATACGGGTTCAAACCTGTGGTATACGGCCTCAAAACCATGGTATACGGGAAAAATAGTCCCTTTTCCTATGGAGCAAAGAAATAGTTCCTCGTGTATTACTACGCGTCAACCTCTCGTGGTTTACGGCCGCCTGTCCACAAAATCATCGATTATTGTCTATATACTTCATACTCCAGGTAGTCGCATAGGCAGCGGTCGTGATAATCCTGCAGGCGATCTCTCCAGTGGGGTATATTGAGGCCGAAGGGAATAGTACTCGGGCGCCTATGTGATTTGGGAGGCATGAGGCCCTGGCCTGGGCATAAGCATAAGCATAGGTGAACAAATTCATATTCGTCGGCCCGAAATTTTTGGTTCCGGTCCTTGGAAAAGATTGTTTTGTGAAGGTCTATGCCGCGTCTCTACATATAAGCATAGGCATAGTTCTAGGCCCACTGGTCTGCGGTGAGGTGAGGTCAGTAGGCCAAGAGGACAGGGGCGAGGTCGGGCGGGGTCCTGGGGACTATGCCCGCAGCCAGTGGGGGTGAAAGTATGTGGTCATGCAGTGGGAGGCTTGGCTCCCTGGTGATGACGGTGCCTGTGGCGGGCATGGGCACGTGGGGTGGAGAAGGAGATGCCTCTGAGGGGAGAGTGATGGCAGATGTGTGGACCATTGGAGATGTGATGCAGGGCTAAGAGAGGGGTTCGGAAACTCCCGAGAGCACAGTGGGGGATGATGGTGCGCTGTTGCAAGTGTTGTAGGCTCAGGGGGCAAGCAGTGTTAACTCAGAGAGCCTTGGAGGACCTGGGACCTGTTTCAGTAGTCTCGTGACATTAGGCCTAGACAGACATCAACAGCGGCACCAACAGTGCAAGCAACAGTGGAGAAAGACTAACAAATATCTGAAGATCAAAGTGGCCAATCTTCTTCATATTTGGAACGATTATAGATTAGATATTTCCCCTACTCATGTTAAAGTGTCATTGCTTAATTCCTATGAGAAACGAGTGAAACTCTGTGAGTCATCGACTGCAATCTTGTGATCTGTCCGTATAGTGTCACAGACGCCATCTAGACATGTCACGAAACTACTGAAACAGGTCCCTGGACTCCTTGTGCCCGGGATCTTTTTGCTCCCTGAGCGGTGCCCTGGGTCAGATTCACCTGGCCTTCTTCTGAAAGGTGGCCGCCTTGGGGACAGCCTTGGCCTTGATGCGGCAGTGGGAGCAGTAGTGGCTGACCAGCTTGCTGGCCATGATGTGCCCATCCACTATTGAATGACTGACAGGGGAGTTATAGGCCTGGGAGGCAGAATCGGGGGTCTCAGGCCTCGGCTGTGAGGACCTGGTGGTCCACGTCGGATGTGAGGGGTCGATTCTTGCGGTGACTGCCTGGGCGATACCCATACAGAGTATTTGTATTCTCATACAGTCGAACCATTTGACTGTCACTTCTGCGAGCTGGGTGAATACCTCCTTGGAGAAGGAGCGTACGCCCACCCACACAAAATCCTTTGCGTCAGTCATCAGATCACACATATGAGAGAGGATGTGGGGGATTTTATGAGCAAAGATTATTCTGTTTTGTATTTTTGTTCACCACAAACTATTTTGACCTTAAAAGACCTGATTATATAATTTGATTAATTACAAATTATATATCATCATTCTTGATTAAACAATTTTTTCTATAGTTTGTACTTTTAAAACACCAGTGTTCTGTAGGCTTGAGTCTAGCCTCTGTTGATAAGGCACAAGCTGTTATTGGCGAGTAGAGGGATAGTCTCGCTATTGCTTTGGATAATGTCTTGTGAGTGACCCGTCCTCATGTTCTGACTATTTATGATCATATCAGGGTTTTAGTAAGTTAGCCCACATTTAACTTTTGTTAATGTAAACCACCACATCAAACTCCTATACTATCGATGCTGTTGAGACGCCAAAATAATACTGACTATGACAAGTCTGAAATGCCAAATAATTTGAATATGATTTTATCTCTTTGAGTGTGTATTCATTCTCGATTATTTGAGGAGGGGCTAGATTCATAAATCACTCATGATGTTCTCTATAATGTCAGAAAAGATTCCAATAGGCCCGTTGAGTGCAACCAGAACTTCTTTTGTAGTACCTCATGTTCTGGTTGTTGATTAGTCAAGTCTTTGGTAACATGATTAAAATGTATTCCCCATACAAGTGTAGGGGTCGGGTCAGTCAAGGGGTGGTGTGTTTGATCTTCACCAGAGGATGTAGGAAGCCAGTCCATGCCATGTGGTGATTCAGGTGATACTTTGTTTCTCTACCAAGGAATATGTTTATTATTACATGGAGCAGTGTCAAGTAATAACCCGTTTGGATTGGTCCACACAGGTAGCTGGCAACACTTTACTACATGCTGAACCCAATGCGCCCGGCTGTGGCTGCACTGGCCCCATCAGTGACATAGTATCTTTTTTAGCATTTCTCATTTCCCAACTATCATAACCCACAATCATTTGAAGATAACAATCGAACATCAATGCCATCTAGCAACAGAGTCAAAATATTGCATTTTCCCATAGACATTAATAGTTAAGCACTTTCACTTTCAGATGGCTCTCCCATAGAAGTTAGCATGGTGACATGCCATTTTTTGCATTTTCTAATTGCTGATATATGGAACTTATATATATGTTGTCCTGAGTTATTTGCAAAATTCAACAGAATTTAGAAATCACCCAACTACCAGCATTTGTCTTTAAATGTTTCTTTTCTGTGTGTTTATTTTATCACCCTGTTAACCTGTTCCAGAGCTGATACCCTCTATATAGGGGGCTCGTGTTCGTGAATTCTGATTTTGATCAAGGCACAGGGAATAAAGACTTTAGTTGACTATGTGCTACTGTGCCCTTTATGTTACCAATGTTTGAATCTGTGGCATCTAGCTACATTGTATTGTCTTCCCGTATATCTAATATATTTTGTTCCAAAACTATTCTACTTATGCTAACTCAGCATGCCTGTCTTTTATTTTGGATACAGTGCACAGAAGGGCATCTACTGAGCTCCCGTCTCACATTGGGTGATTCCCAATCCCCTGTTTTGTAATCTTTGTAGCTTGTTTAATATAGCTACCAGGCAAGATTCATGTATTACTGAGTTGTAGTCTATGATTTGAGTAATAGTCTAGTTTATATAGCTTTGACTAAACACACTTTGTCATCGTTTGCCTGTGCTTTGATAATAGGAACAATTCTTGGTTGAGGTATTTATGGTGGTTCTACCGTTTTAATCAAAAGTTATGGATTTGGCTATGACAATTACTAATTAGTTGTATTTCTTGCATTTTCTTACTTCGTTCAAGCAAAAAAATAGTTTGAATGTTTATCCTGCTAGCCAGGCCAACTTGTTTTTGTATGCATACCATACAACCTTGGTTTCATTGATGTTAAAGTTAATAAATCATAAGTGGTCCAGGCAACCATGTCATCAAGATATGCTTGTACTCTCTTTTTTTATGAAAAAAGGTTTATTTCTGACTAAAACAGTTCACAGGACAATGACTGCAATCTTCCACTGGAAACAGAAATAGATAAATCTGATAACAATAACATATTGGAACATTCGCATATTGCGACATGATTCACACTAATATTGACTGCGCAGTCATGCACTGTCGGGCCTATAGCATACAGGACTAAGTAGTCAGCATACAGCTTGACCTTTAAATAACTCTCTGAATATTCCAGGCAGGTTGTTTATGTACCAAATAAACAGCTGAAGCCCAAACACTGAGCCATGTATCTACCTAATAAGGAGGACCTAATCCACATGAAATAATTTTCTGGCAACTCTGGTGCTAACTGACCAATTAGCTTTCAGTCTTGCACACTGTCAAACGCCTTTTTGAAGTGACATGATTATAAAGGTCATTGATGAAAGCCTATACCAATTTTATTTTACATATAAACCTCCTATTACATTACGCATTTGAACATCAGTACTTTTGAAATAGCTTCACAAAATGTCAATGACATTAGAGATCCCATCAAACACATACCAGAATTTACAGAATTACTGCATAATTCCCCCAAGGTAGTTAATCTACTTTTTGGGGTAAATTATGGCCTGTAAAAGCTGCTTTTTCCAATGGAATTTCCAGTCTAGGGGTGTTGCATTATCAATTAGGAATTACTCTGATATTGAAGTAACTTTAATGGTCCAATCCAGACTCATTAAATAGATTACATTTCTACTCCTGAAGACCTCTTCAAAGTGCTCCACCCAAACTGCACTACATATCAGAAAAGTGTTTACTATACAGGTCAGACACACTGGAATGCTTTACCTGCAAATGAGCAAAATATGAATAAACCCATTGAATTCAAAGGTTGCCAAAAAGTGTTGGTCTAAAAGAGCTAAACAACTTATAGGCTAGTATAAGCCATTGGCCACATCTTCTCCTAAAAGCAAAATAAGCAAAATGTAAGCTCATTGAAAATTTGAGGTATACATGTGCAATTATGCAATGATTCACTGGAAAAACTATTTCTTTGTATCTATCTGAACAGCAGATTTAGTAAACCTGTACCCTTGCTATTATTTATATGTTATTATCATCCTTAGCCCTATCGCGCCGGTCGCACATGGCAATAGCACAGGCATGAATGTGATCCTTGATATTATTCTTTATTTTGCATAGAAATATTTAATATGACATTATACCTATATATTGTAAGAATTTTGTGTTTATTGAGCAAATATTTCCAATGTTATCCATAAAAACAAATATTTTGGAAATGATGCCTAAAGGCATCATCTGGCCATCCCAGGATGATGCCTTGAGGCATCACGCAGCCAGCCCTGGTTGATGCCTTAAGGCATCACCCGGTGTGAATGGGTTAATGTACTATTATCCTATCGCTACATAGTTAGTTTATATATAACAGGAAAAGAATTTTTCAGTCATTTTTTATTACTTCCCCTTGAGTTGGCATTAACAACAGCCAACTGTGACTTCTATTATGACATCTTTTCTCACAAGACTCTCTTCAAAATAAAATCCCACTTTTTAAATCAATGTGGCTTGTTTTCAGATTAACACATATATCATTCCATTTTCAACTGATACAGTAGATCTGTACCCAACTCATATACAACCAGGTTATTCCCATGAGACAGTCTTTGTTTGAAGATGTAGAATTTTATAGCGGTCAATATGAAGCTGATTAGAGAAGCTTCTCTACTTCTTGATGATATTACTTCAGATCAACCATCACATGGACCAAGTTTTTGGAAATTTTACAATTTCCTGTTGGCTGACAGAGCATATACAACTCACATAGATAATCTAACTTGAAATTTTCTGAATACTGTAAAGACATTACAATCTACATCAAATATAGAATTTAAACCTTTTCTGTTGATTGGTTTTCCCTCTACACTCTTGTTCGACTGATGTTCTTCTGTACAATGGTTTTATGTCAATAGATTACCCATAGTGTTTGGAAGGTGAGTAAAACACTTGAAATTGCCTCTAATTCTCTGATTTGCCTTATTGCATCCTAGATAAACAGAATTCTTATACTCTGCATTATATTTTAGAAATCAGATTTCTTCAGCACTGAGAATTTGCTAGTTCTTACCATTTTGAGGCAAACTTACCTCACCTCAATGTAACCTAATTTGTTTGTGTTATATTTATATGACTTGAAAAAGGCTGCTACAAAGCCGAAACGTTGTGAAAACCGCTGTTCTGAATAAAGCCATCACTAAAACCGACTACGGACTGTTGTGGAGTTGTGCTTGTATAAATATTATATGGTTATATTCATATGTTTTCGTTTTGTGCCTTTGATTTCTAACACACTGTCTTCATGAATAGTGGCTGATTTCATTGAAATGACAAGGAACTGCACCTTTCTTTCAAGACATCTTTATTACTACATCCTTTCTTAGGATTTGGAACATTTCCAAGCCAAAGTGCACAGATATCTTAACTTGATAGTGATTAACCAATTCACCTGGGTGATGCCTTGAGGCATCAACCAGGACTCAAGGCATCATTACGGGATAGCCAGGTGATGTAGTGAGGCATCATTTACAAAATAACTCCTGCAGGTAATAAAATTATGCTTCTTTATCTCAATAAACATAAAACTTTCACTGAATATAACATCATATTTGATAGTTGTAGGTGAAATAAGAAGAATGTCAATGATTACGTTTCCTGTCAAGTGATGAAAAATGAAATTTTCATAAACAGCCTCTAATACCTGGTCCCTAGAGGTATACATTGTAACTAGCACCTGGCCCTATGCCAAATCCACTGCTGCAGGTACCCAGCGCGAGGTATGAAGTAGTTCTTTCAAAACTTTCCCAATTAAACTGTACTAGCTGCATAATTTCTCTCAGAATAATAAGATCTGAGATGGCAATATGATTAAACTAGATATAAGAACCATCTAGTCCACGAGCATTGAGAAGAAATCCAAGAATCCCACCTGAAAAAGAATATAGACAAATTGATTATGTCTCAATATTATTTTCAGCACCCAGAAATGAATATTGATGATTATACTATCTTAAATTCTTAACATGAATATTCTGCACCAAGACGAATTCCTTGAAATTGCATGATGCCAAATTTCACAGAACACCCTGCAATTGGGCTCAGCAAAGTACAAGGTACTGTGGTATAGACAATTGTTTTTATCAAGTGGCATCACCTGAAAAACTCCATTCCATAACTAAGGGATTATTATAAATGCCAGTATTTAGTAAATATTTTATAAGTCATAAGTGATCAAAAATTACATGAAACATATAATATATTATTTTAATAGCTAAGAGTATGACAACTCTACCTACGAATGGTCTATACTGATCATACATATTCAATGATGTCAGCAATGATTCTTTTATACATCTTGTATGGGAATTAGTGTTGCTCTTTTTATGATAATGACTTACTGCACAGTGAGAAGATTGCTAGTATTGCAAACAATCCAAACCAACCAAGATGCACAATGAGGGTTGAGGATACTGCCCCTGCAGAAATGCCAGCTACAACCTATGAGGGGTAGATATAAATATATACCAACCTCATCTCCACAAATACTACTTTGGTAATTGGATAAGAAAAAGTTAGTTTATCTATATACAAAGTTACATTTCTACTCTATTTACTTAGTTATATTTATAGACTTTGAAGTTTGAAACAGTACCTGAAGTCTCAATAACAAATGTGAGCATAATGTGATTTTGAATTAATTCTTACAATGTTTAACAAAGAGCTGACCTCATTTAGTGTAGAAAATGCATCACCTCTCATTTTTGAAAGCTGGTAGGATTATGTCATGATTAAAACAGAGGAGGTATAATGAAAGGTCATGATTAAGGATAGGTGCCTTTACCCAAATGAATATGAGAAATTTAGCAAAAACTGCATAAATGACCATTAGCAGTAAATAGAACACACTTACATCAACAGTTAGGGCAAGACCAAAATTGGCAGAGTGATACTTTGGTCCAAAGGCCTTGAACAGTGCAGTGGACATGAAAACAGCATTTCCTGATGTTGTGAGTGAAAGAGAAAATACCCACAGAGCATACATTGCCTTACTGCCTATGAATGCTGTTCCTGCCAGGGAAAGGAACAACAATCCACCAAATATTGATTTCCATATAACCAGTGTCTGTAAAAGAATATATATACAAATATATCATTACAATCAGACACCTGGCCCCTGGCAGAAAGGTGTGACTCTATGACATGATAAGGGCCTTTGGTTGATGCAGTTGCCAAGCATAAAGGGGTTGGACTTCTTTTTCTCACATCTTTAGGGGACAGAGCCATCGTTAGGTCATGAAGCAGGCATTAGGAGGCCAGTATGGCGGTCCCCTTTGTGGGACAAAACTAGCATTCTTATTGTTACGAAATTCAACTGCCTTTCGATGTTTTACCATGGTTACTTGAGTCTCTACACCGATCCCAGAGCAGAATGA
Organism: Alentia gelatinosa; assembly: GCA_950022655.1. Lineage (NCBI taxonomy): Eukaryota > Metazoa > Annelida > Polychaeta > Phyllodocida > Polynoidae > Alentia > Alentia gelatinosa. Next base: position 131,969,197 of record OX465580.1, on the reverse strand, counting down.
CATAATAAGTAAACCCAGGACATGATCTTCCCAATAATCACTCACTTCTTTTGCACCTCCATTAGTGAAGAATACCTACTTTCTCAGCTCCATTAGTGAAGAACACCTTTTCTGGGGGCATCATGGCCGTGCGCATGGATCATAGGCTTTATGCCATATATTTTTGTTATGTACATGGGAACCTTGTTAGTGTGTCATTCTCTGATAAAAGCCAAAGTGGTTGGACAGGGCTCCCTAGCTTCTTGGAATACAATATGCAAAAAGAAGAGTACCTGCTCTCATCTAATCAGTCTAGCATGAAGCAATTTACTTGGGGCATCCATCTGTGGTAAGCTGGTTTGATTAAACCTCCCGACATGGAAGATTTTAAATCAGGTTTCATCTTCTTTTACATACAACTGATGATCATTTGTTGGTCATATTAAATTCATGTAAATAAAGCAGTCCATATAAATAGTTATGAGAGAATCCTTGTATAACAGGGTACTCCACTAAAGGGATGGGGATATACATACTCTGTAGCAAAACTTGTCGATGAGACATCCCCAAAGTATGCGCCCAATGCCATTGACTAAGGATGATAATGTGACGATGATCACCAAAAACCTGTCATCTCTTATGAAGGTTTGCGCAAATGCCTGTGTAAGAAAGCATGTGCATGATTCCTTGATTACCACTTTTCATTCTATTGATTCAGACTTTGCAAGTACACCTCAGTCACTGGGCGAAAACTTGGAAAAATGTCTTGGATTTCTAAGTCATATCAGTCAGTTTAAAGTATTGACTGACATGAATATCCAAGTTGCTATCACTGAGGTAAGTTCTAATCATAGTCTTACAGTTATTATTGTTCTTAGTTTTAAAAACACCTCCCAGAACAGATTCACTGGTACAAACCCGTCACTGCGTGTTATATTCTGTGGTTTGTGAAATACAAATGGGTTTTACATGCTTTTCTTTTTTTCATAATTTTGTATATGTAATGTCATGTACGGTTGCATATTATCGTAAAACTAGATGAGTTTTAATATTGGCCACTGTATGCCGCGACTGGAGTTTGGCATAGGGATTTCACAAGGTGAAGCCGAGTGAAGTCCGCAGCCAAAACTCCAAAGCTTTGCTTTATTTTTATCATTGCTCTAAAACAGATAGTTTTACTTTGTACCATAACATGTAAATCGTTCCAATGAAAAAATTAGTTTGCTGGTCAATAAATATTTCTTTGGAATAAATTGCTGCTGGTACTTTGAAATGGATACTATGTCATTCCTACCTTGTGTAGTCCTATGAATATCATATGTGATTGTATAGTGAGGATGTATATTCCAGAAATGAGGTGGAACGGCTTAGATCTGATAACCTCTTTGGGAGAAACATCCTTAATTAAATTCACGGCTGTATTTGTTATGTTTTTTCTTAAAGAAAAGAAAAGGTATCTTTAAGTGCATTGGAGTGGTGCCTTTTGGGTAATCTGCACCTGGAGGGCAGCTGAGAGCATAGAAATCGATAGTGGCACTGGTCGACCAGGATGAAAGTGATAGGAATAAGAATGAAGGATGATTCGTCAGAATTTCAACAACTGTGGGTCTCGGTTGCCATGTTGAGTGGCCATCCCTGCTCCTTAACTACAAATTTATCTTAGCCTGGAATAAACGTCCATAAGCTTAATATTAGGAATTCATTCTCAGCAGGCTTGCCAGTATGGTAACTCATTCTCAACAGGTGATTAACCCTTTAAGGACAAATGATACCTTGAGGCATCAACCAGTCCAGGCCGAATGATGCCTTGAGGCATCAACCGGCCCAGGCCGAATGATGCCTCAAGGCATCATATCACTTAAACTTATAAAATCGTTTTTGACAAGGAAATAATTTATCAATTTACATGAAATCTTCAGAAAATGTAGGTATAATATCAAAAGTAATATTAGTAAGCTAAAATAAGTTAAATATTATTGATTACCAATAATATCACGTGATGGAATATCAAATTAGGACTTTATGCAAAATGTGTTCGTCCTTTAGGGATATACACAATCACTAGGACCCGTCCTTATGGTGACAGCTCTGCCACAGGTGGTCGTCCTTAAAGGGTGAACAGATATATATTTTCAGGCTAAGATAAAATCAGAAACATATTGGTCTCAGTCTCTGTTCACCATCTCGTTTGGAGCACTTCAGGATATTCACCCGGCTATTGCCTTGTTCATATTACTGTGCACTCCAAAGTTGACAGCGAATGGGGACACAGACCAAATACTCATCTATTATCTTAGCCTAGTATAAACATCCATAGGCTTAGCATTACAAACTCGTTCTCAATGTGCTTGTGAGAATGGTAACTCATTCTCAACAGGTGATAACCAGGCACAGAATCAACTACAACAGTCACTCAGACACCTAATGATGCGGCTCGGAACTGGAAATGAGGCTCAGGACTTGGTCATCCTCACCTGCGATGTGCCAATTGCAACGCTTTAATGATATAACTGATTGTATCCTCGAACCTCCCCTCGCCCTCCAGTTCTGGGCAGGAATTCACCTCTCACCACACTTCACCACGACATCCAGGTTCACCTCACCTATGCAGCTCCCAGATGTCAAGGATCACTGTCCATGGCTCCCTCCACACTTATAGGACAACCCTTCTAGTTTCTCCACACAAAACAGCCGCTGACTCACCTCGTCGGACTTCACCATCATGCCCACAGACATAAGATCTTATTCAATGCCAGAGAAGGATGTCGACCCCTTCCTGGCCTTTTCTTTTTGGCATTTATGCCCTATGGCCGTTGGCATTTTCACACTATTCCTTGTATACATAACTTGGAAAATATGATAAATACATTTTTAAGCCAATCACATGCCTCCTCATAATTATACAAATTCATGCAAAATGGATATAGAGGTCTGAAAAGTTATCATATATATGCTCAGTAAGGATATCTATAGACATCTGTGTTAAAAGTGAATTGTCCTCATATATGTATGAAGACGACATTGATGTTTTCATCTTGTCCAACTTAAAATTAATATCCATAGTTTCTATTGATCTTTCACATATTTAATCACATATTGAAGTGCAAAGGAAAAATAGAAAAGCCACAAACCCTTTTGCTGTAACATTTTGATCATCCCTCAGAATTTCTATTAATTCCTCTTCACAAACCTGAGATAAAAGAATGAAGTTGTGGATAAAATAGGATGAAATACCACATACTAACCACCACCAACAAAGTATTCCTTGTAAATTAGCTTTACCACAGTAGATATATATATAAATATATGCATATATATATACATGTACTGCCAATCACACATTTTGATGTATGCGTATGTAGTTGTATAGAGGCAGTAGAGGAAAAACACTGAATATGTTAAACTATTAACCCTTTAACAGCAGCATGATGCCTCCAGGCATTCCCCTGGCTACAGCAGCATGATGCCTCCAGGCATTCCCCTGGCTACCGCAGCATGATGCCTCCAGGCATCATAGAGGCATCATTGATACTTATATAAAAAATTCAGTGTTTATGCCAGTTTTGAATCACACATTTTGATGTATGCTTATGTAGTTGTATAGAGGCAGTAGAGAAAAATCACTGAATATGTTAAACTATTAAAGACAGAATTGAGACTCACTTTGATATATAATATAACTCATATATGTGATTAGTTACTATGATAATCTAGGAATGCACATCTATTTAGCATTGCATAGCATGGCTGTTACCTCTGGAGGATCTGCCAACAAGAAGCTACCAATAAGCTGCATTATGATGTAAACAGCAGACAGCATAAGGTAATACAAAGGGACACGATCCAACAGATCTGCTGCCTTGGCATCAGAGAAGTATCTGGCAAAGATACAAGCAATATCAATTTGAGTAATTTGATATTAGAAACAAGAATTACCTGATGACCTTCCATACATGCATAAACATAGGTAGATTGATCAATAGCCAATATTTGTTGCAGACAATCTTTGGACAGATTAACAGCATGAAAATTCCCTCCCTCATTCCCTCCCTCCCTTCTTCCAACCCTCCTTTTTCAAACTTTTATTTATACTGACAGCACTCAACAATAACATTGCTGGTTTCCATGCGCCACCAGTCTTATCATACAAACGTTGTTAACCCATAGTCATGTAGTCATTTACAATAAATAAAACATATTTACAGAAGGCTCACAGGGTTACAGCTGGTCACAGCACTTACAATGGTCAACAAAACACAGGCTATCAAATCACTTTATCATAACCTTCTTACTAAGATTTTCACATAAATAACATGATAACCATAAGGGACGACAATCTAGTAAAATTTATCTACACAACTTATGGAATTTTACTATGGGATTGTGAAAATGGTAACTTATTGGTATACTCCTTCCCTCCTTCCCTCCTGGCATCCTTCCTCCCTACCTGTCTGCCTTCCTTCCTCCCTGCCTGCCTGCTTCCTCCCTCCCTCCCTCCTTCTCTGCTTGCAGGTTAAGCGGGATACCCACAATGGGATTCATGTACCTCACAGATTGTCTGTCTGAGACAAATCCTGCTGAGATTCGGACACAATCTCATTGTCTAAATTGTCGGGATCCATTTCCCTGAGACATTTTTTCTGCCCCTGCATTTGTTGGTGACATTTAAGTGGAATTTACACAGTGGGATTCACTTACTTTACAAGGTGTTATTCTGAAACAAATCCTGCTGAGATACTCTACTGGAACCAAATCTCTATGTCTAAATTGTCTGATTCCATTTCCATGAGACATGGAACAGAATCCCATGGGATTTTGAACCTGTGAGGTACATAAATTCAACTATGTGAATTCCACTTTACCCCTATAAAGGAACAGAATCTCATGTGATTTTGAACCTTGTGAGGTACAAGAATCTGATAACATAACACCCAGCAAACTGAGGGAAGGGTTGAAAGGAGGAGTTTTAGTTCCTCCTATCAAACCAACTCTTATTTCAGTGTATGTACTACTAGTTCCACTCTCTCGATCAATCAGAATGTCCAGTTTTGTGACATTTCACCACTTCCATTCTGCATGTAGGTCAACCATACTACTCTTAATGATACCACATAATCTGTCCAGAAGTCTCTCTACTTAGAAGTCCTCCTACATATGGCCACATTGTTACTTACACATTGTTTCTTACTGATCATTACATATCATAACCGCCTTTCCTAAAATATTGTATCATATCCACTTCAATTTTTCTTGCAATTTACAAACAAACAGTCCCTTGTACACACATTATCAACTGCAGCTAACACCAACACAGGTGGGTGGATGTGCAGAAGGGCATGCAGCATACACACCCTCACCTGGAGTTTAACTTGGGCGACTAAAAACAAAACAACTGTAGATCATCAAGCCAATAGTCATCAGGTGGTGGAATGCCCAACACAAAAGTCATCACTGATAACTATAAGTTTTCACAGAATCGCCACCTATCTAGACGACTCATTCAAGCCCGCTTGAAATAGTCATGGGCGCCAGAGAGTGACCAATAGTCATCAGGTGGTGCTGAATTGTATAATCTGATGTAACCAGATGATCTGCAGTTGCCATGCCCTTGGCATTTACATTAGAAAATTTCATTTGTTATGTTGAAAGTAGTCAGTAGGTGCTAACTGCCATAATCACCAACCATAATCGTCTAGTGTAAATGCTGGGTTCCACTAGCATTGGTCCAACAACAATTCTCACCACACTAACTCCCTGTGACCCATATCATTTGCCATGCTTTATAAACAGATTAGGCCAGGCTGAACCACCCAGAACAAGAGTGTTTCTGAAAGTAAAAATGATTTGAAAACTTAATAAAATAAGAGAAGATTGCTTTATCATATAGAATCATAAAAACAATAACCAATTACATCTAGAAAGGCTTTATGATAATTTTTTAAAATATAATATGAGATTTTCCACAGACCATAAACTTGGATAATTGTATTTTATATATGATTTGTGTTTATTCTTTCCCCTGTTGCCTTACTTGATCATCACCAACCTTGTCTCGAGACCTCCCAATCCTTATTCAAAGGGTGACTGGGTTAATCCCATAATCAAAATGCCAGATTGGGAATTTTGGACAAAATAGGCTGATAATCATCACCTTTGATTAGATCCAGCTACCTCTTGCAGGTCGGGTGCCTTGTTATTTGAGTTGATAAAGGCTGTTTGGACTGGAACTATGATGAATGCAGAAGCACCTAAGCTTGCTTGAATTAATCCATTCACTAGACCCTTATTTTCAGGAAACCACTGAAATCAGCATATAAAGGGAATAGCAATAGATGATGGTGTACAGAAGGGAAAATCATGATAAATCAAAAAGAGAAACAAGCATTATGATCATTCCACTCATACTGAAACACACTCCTAATAGCAATGAGAACTATTTTTATATAAATATGTCCATCATACTTGTGGAGAATTTTATATATAAGCCATATTCACAATCATTTTGTATCAAATGAAATTTTAATTAAATGATATAATTGTAATAAAGCACTGAAGGAAAATTATTGCAGGCTTCACGAAAACTGAAATAGAATTAGTTAGACATGACCATTAGACATAACACATTTTAAATTAATTCTCCATTTCTTTCATTAATAAATCATATCAAAGGCTTTCTATATAGGTTTTCTTTAACAAGGATACACATTTATGAGGCTTCACTAGGAAGATAGGAAAAGAGTAGAATATTACAAAGGTACAACATTAATTTTTAGGCATTAGGTCCTAGTTCAAATGAGAACCTTTGGAAACTGGCATGAAGCATGCATATGCACAGTACTTACTTTCATTGCACAGGCAACAGGGCTTGTGTATGCAAGGCCAGTCCCTAGTCCTTGCATTATTCCCAAAGTGACAAGGCAGGCATAAAATGTCCATTTTATTGTAATAAAGGTCAGGAATACTCCTAAACTACACAGAAGAAACATAAAAAGCATGCTAGTCATTGTGTAGCTGTTGAATCCCAAACTTTTCAATTTTCATGGACAGGAGATGAAATATGTTAATAAGTGAAAACTGAATTTCTGTAGAGTATTATTCTGGGAGCTGTTTCAAAAGTTGAGTGAAGTCTTGCCAGAGGTACGTTACATTTTGAAAGCAGGAGGTGGCAACAGCGAGCGGCACTTTGAATCAAAGCGGCAGCAAAACCGCTACCAATACCCATTAGTGAGTGGCACCTCCAACTCGACAACGACACCTTGAAGTGCCATTGTTAGCTCTCGCTTTGGCGATGGGTCCTCTCGTTTAGCACCCTCCCGACTTTTGAAACAGCTCCCAGGTAAACAGCACTCACTGGATGTTTAATGGCATATCTTACAATTCATAGTGGTGCCTCCTAGCGTTTTTAAAATGCTATTAGTTATCCGTCAAAACTGCATCTGTGTGATTCAGCCTAATGTCAAATTGGTAGATATGACATTTTGTCCAAGTCAACCAAACCCCATTGGTAAATGTTGGATTGAAATCAAATTTGTAGTCTCAAAGACTTGGATTTTATCATATCAAATCTTCTGGTAATTGACATGGGTTCTACATTTCAAGGTACATTTTTTTATACTCTTTTAAAATAAGGTGTTGAAATGAAGGCTGTGCTCAACTGCAGCCAATCCTGTGGAGATTGGGTGGCAATCATTTGGTCGCTGGCTGCTTGGCACCTAGTCGCGAATAGTGGAGCTGCAGTGGAGCTACGGTCAGCACTCAAACTCCTAGCAGTCTCTAATCAGCCCCTTTTCCCCTCATGGTCTTGCATGATGCAAGAACAATCATAGAACAGGTGGAGATTGGGTGAAGATTATTTGGAGACCAACAACCAATGCAATGGAGTACCACCTTTAGACTTAGTTTTAAACAGCCATTGGTCATTTACTATGTATCTCAAAAACACCAAGTTAATTACCATAACAAACTTATCTACCATATTTCTATTTTTTCATTATTTATTGATTCATTTGTCTTTACACAGTTTTGGTCGGTTACATAAGTATTCAATGCAGCAACAAGCTATTAATTTACCAGCTGGTTTACTTCAACCATTTCAAATAAGATTATTTCCTGAAGACATCTCATCAAATTAGACAAAACATTGCAGCCATCCCTACACTACCTCCCCATATTTCATTGTATAATTATCCCCAATAAATCATTTAAATAAAAAATCAGCTTGTGTGGTGTTCCATGGATTTGTCGACAAACATAATTGATATATATATAGATATATACACTTGCTCATTGGTGGTGCTTGTAGCACCAATTAGTACCTGATGAGCCGTTTAGTGGTGCCACAAGTTTATACTTAGATATAGTCCTGGGGCTATATCTTTTATATATATATATATGCCAGTTCAAATCTACTTTTAGCACACAAAGATTGCAGTGTTTCCCAAGGCTTGTGTATGATACCATTCAGTCATCAACATGATATCTAGTCTCGCTGTAAGGTTATTTGTAGAGGGTACATGCCAAGGCATGAAGATCGATTGCATGAATGGCAATGGTGACTGGTGAAAGTTGGCCATACTAATGGAGGACTTTGACTACCACAATGCATGAGTTGATATTCCAATTGAAATCATCTAATTTGAAAAGGCTTCTAATCTTCTAAACTGAAATCCCATTGTTATATCAACAGAACTTAGTTAGTAATATGATTGCTTTTCAGATCTTCAGTTGAGAGGTTACAAAACAACATCTCAAAGCATCAAAGTTCTCTTTGTAACATTATTATTCAAGACAAATGCTGGTAGTTGGATGATTTTTAAATTCTGATTTCTGTAAATAACCCTGAATAACATAAGTTTTATATATCAGCAAATAGAAAATACAAAGAAAGGCATGTCACCATACTAAGTTCTATGGGAAGGCCAACTGAAAAGATAAGTGTCAATGAGAAATTTCTTTGTGGCTAGATGACACTGATGTTCTATTTTCAAATAATTCTGTATTCTGATAGTTTGGAACATACACAAATGAGAAATGCTATGTCACCATGCTAACTTCCATGGGAAGGCCATCTGGAGAAGGTATGTGGTTAAGTATTGGTAACTATGGGAAAGTGCAATATTTTTATGAAATCAGATGGCAGCACCTGTTTAAAATTAAGTTCTGAGTATATATATAAAGTGTACTGGGTTACCCAGTTACGTTTGTCTTTAATGATATCTACACTGCAATGAACTACCACCAGATTACAATGGGTGTTTTTCTGAACCAAACAAAGGCATTTGCAAGGTAGAACATTCCATGGAAAGTTTGGAGCCAGTCCTTGACAGCCATCTCAGTGGGAGAAGCCAGCAAGTGTTTGCTAATACTTGTATTTCTAAATTTTGACGGACTGTTTTTGGTATATCACAGGGTCTATTCTAGGTCTCTCATTCATTCCAGTTTATATATTAACAAACTTGTTGGCATTGCCTGACACATAGACTTTATGCAGATGATGCTGTTTTATAAAGTAGTAGGGGGTGACTGAAAATATAGCAATTTGCAGGGAAACCTTCTTGGTTATGTGCACCTGTCTATTGTGCAAACCCATCTATTGGAATGAAAGCTGATTAGCCATGGCATCTTTATCTTATAGGGGGAAAACAAATTAGATGAATTAATTTTCTTTGACTATAGCATAATACAACAACTTTTAGAGTTAAATCAAAAAGTACTGTCAAATAGAAATGGCCCACTATCATTCCTTTCTCTTACATAGCATACTGTAGTGTCTACTCTGTACCACATAATGTATATTATGTTTATCCCATTAGGAGTATAGGATGCTGACTACATTGCTTACTTGCCAGATAATCACTAAGTATTGGTGATATGGTTTACATACCTCATGATTCCACATCCAATTAGAGTAGACCATCTGGGACCTATTTTGAGAGACATAAATCCACCAATGCATGCAGATCCTCCCATGGCACTTAATACCAAACTAGGAATCCAAGCACTTTGGGAGTAAGTGAGAGAGTGTGGATGACTCCTGAGCCGGACGTAAGACGTGAAATATGTTGTCATGTTACCTGATATATGGAATGATGGAATTATAATAATGAAGATAAGTCATCATGAATATGTTTATTTGAATTATGATTGTTCCATAAAGTATCTACACCTTTTTTCATTTCTAAATCCCATGCCAGCCCTTCCCAACCCTGAGAAGTATCAAGGGAAACTGAACCCACATCTGCCCACCAATCAACCAGGATTCCAATCATCAACCTTTCCAATATTTCATCAAAAACAACTGAGAAATCCATCAATCAGGAAATCTCTCACGTGGTCACCTACTGACTAGCCCATTAATTGACAAATCTACCTAACCATCACACATACAGTATCAATTGACCTATTGGGTTTGACATGATGTGTCAAGGTAAAATACTGCCACATTTAGGTATATGATAATATAAAGTACATTATCTATTTGAAGTAGAAAGAAACTAAGCCATTACATTCTTTACATTATACAAGCCATTGCAATTCTTACTTTGCCTTGTGTATGCATATGGAAAATCAAGCTCTTAACCACTACTCTCTCCAGATTTCTGTATGTGTATGCTTTCTGTCTAACCTTACTCCCCCCTTTGCTACGAAGGTATATTATGGATGCCCATATAAAAAATGTCTCTATTTGTATATATTTCTCAAATTTGCAGCAATTTCTATAGGGTAAACATTAAGGTTAGCTTAAGATCATATTTATGATTGTCAAGTGATGATATGTTGAATCTATTTGATTAGTAGAAGCTGTTTTGTAAACACATACTTGATGTTATAATACAAACAACTCAGTATATACTTCTTTTACTTACCAAAAGAATATATGTTTCCTAAAGCGAAATAAACAAGCAGTGCCCCAAGTACAGTCAAGTAACCATGAAGATGTGTCAGTGTAGACATGATGTGCCTATACAATATGAAAGTTAAAATAATTTCTATTGAGATTTGGTCCCTGAGCAATATCCACAGTTTCTCAATTCTGTTAAGGGATCTGTGTGAGCAGTGTGCCGATTCTTATAGGATCTAGACTGGACAAGGAACTAGTAGTATCAAAAAAGATATCAGAAACATACAGCATAATCATGAAAACTAGCAAATGGAATAAGATCCAGCAGAGGACTTTCAAAGAATACTTATATGATAGATCCTCCTGGAACTTTCCAGTTGCTGTTTGTTGCAATTTGCAGTTACTGTTTACTTGTGTGTTACAAATTTGTACAAATGATAGAATGTTAATTCATATTTGGATTAATTGAGAACCTTCAGAGTTTACACCACTAGAGTAATAACATTAATAATGTAATCATAACCACTTACTGCCAGCGAACTCTCATCCAGTGCACTAACCCGCTGTGCTACCTACAATGTGTTATGAAGTAGGATCGTCTTCATCTGAAAATGAGCACTCTCCCAGTAGAGATCCTGAGTCATGACTCATATCTCTGCCCAGGATTCATTTGTCACAAAATTTGTCCAATGTTCCATTTCTATATATTTCTGATTATTCTGAAGAGCTTGGATTTTAAGAAAGGGAAGGACATACATTACACACTTATTTCGTTGTGATTTATTTGTGATGCCAAATCATGCATCATGTTTGGGATTACTTTGTGTGAAAAACGTCATGGATGGCACAGTTTTGTTTTGAAAAATAGACAGGTGCTTTTGGGAAGGGGCATCTACTTCATTTCCCCACCTGAATAATGAAAACTGAAATGTCTGAAAAACTCATTTAACATTAACATTTTTTCACTGAAGATATATCAATGGTATGTCATTTGACCTGTTTCAAATTTCACCTGTGTCGTCACTTGAATGCAATCCAATTTCCTCTCCAGACTTGTGACACTAGTGCATTGATACAGAGGGAGGTGTTATGCCAGAAAACATGAAAGATCTGCTGGGAGACTGGAAAGTGAACCATGCATATGTTTCTGATATATGACTGTGACTGCACCTCTTTTGAAGAACGAAAGTAGCTATAAACATTATTGATTTGAATATATTCAAAAACATGCTATTTATGCAATGCATCCCAAAGGATGTTAGCACAAAGGTATTTTTATAACCAACTTATTTCACCACGACTGAAACTTTATTTACAGGGTTTATTACACCACTTTTTCTTATTTGATGATAATATAGATAAAAAAAGTTTAACTTACACATATTCAGTGTATTGTGAATGAGTGGGCAGCTGTGTTAATGGCTGCACAGATGGCTGTATGGGGCGGTGACAGAGATGGTGGTGGTAGTGGTGGCAGTGGAAGCAATAGTGGTGGCAGCGGTGTAAAATTTATTTAAAAATAGGAAAAAAACAAAAGAATGCTGGGTTTATTGTATGATCAATCACTTGATAGCCAATCAAATTTCAGAAAGGTTTTACCAAATAATTTGTAATATAAGAATGCATTTTTCATATTATATGGACTAGGATGATCAATGGCAAGTGAGTGAAAAATACACAGTGGTGTCCCAGGTACAGAAGTTGGAATGTATGTATACTACTTGGTGCAAGTATGCATAAACATCAGTCCAACTGGCCTACCACTGAATTTATCCAAAATGAGGCACATATGTGATGCCAAATAGGACAAAATTATTTACACAAAAAAGGGGACTCATGGCCTATGGTCAGGGGTGGTCATTGACCCCATCCCCCCCCCCCCCCCCCGGTGTCTCCCCTCTCAACCACGGCGCACTCACTTACATACCACTCTCCCTTCTCTCTTCTTCCAGTGGGTGCTTCAGTCCAATCCTTCGCTTCAAGCTCACTCACTCCACACATACTATTTTTACCCACCGACCGGCACCTCTCTTTCAGCCTACCCTGTAGACCTCTCTCTTAATTCTTATCCCCTGCATTCATAGGGCTAGTATTTTATATTTTATACATTATCTAAATTACATAATTGACTTATTCTGCTCCAGTTTATAATCATATCATTTATTATTAATTCATAATAAATATCAATTATTAACATTTTTTTTTTATATATATGAGCTACGCTCTCTTTATTGATCACAAAGTGGAAAACAGTTTCAATTCACTGATGGTATGAATCTTAAATCTTAAATTTGTTTTTTTAGACATGTGAACACTCCAACGTAGCATAATGGTGTATCTCTTAGACAACATGTGTACTCTCCATCGTTGCACAATTTCTGAAAAAATAAGGACGAATCAGCATTTTATGTATTTAGTAATGAATATCCCTAAACGTTTCTTGTACTGTAAATTATACACATTCATTAGCGAGTGAGTGGAGTCCTAAACCTTATCAACCTATTAAATTAATTCTAAAATTCTAAGTTCCCACATTGTTCCTAAATCATCTAAATCATCTTGCAAGCCAGTCAGTTCATATAATCCAATCAATGACAGGTGATTTACTTTCAGATCAGATAATTTGCCGTAACTCTTCTTTTTGCACTTTTCCTTCCTTTTTCTTCCCTTTATGCTATCCCTTCCTCTTTCCCTCCACCCTCCCCCCCTTCCCCCATCCCCCCCACCCAATATCTCTTCAGTCCTAACACTTTTCCCCATCTCGTTATTTCACCCTCTGTCGGTATCCTGCCAGTCTTTATTTAAATCACTTAGGTCAGATTGATGAATTGTAACCATCCTGTCATCCTCCTATTCACCCCATTCATGTCAGACAGATACAATTTATTCGCAACGCAGGGTTAAATCTTCTACTGCAGTGTATATAGACAACCTTCATTACGTCAATGGTATTCACTTAGCCAGCACAACATTTGAAGTAATAAAAATAGAAAAGACAATACATGGGAAGTGATGAGATGAAACATGATTCACAAAATATTCTCATCGCCAATCATACTCTGAGTACATTTTTTTTTATCTCTTTCTTGAAATACTGATATGATACATTCTTTTGAATGGACGTGGCCAACTTGTTCCAAATTAACTGACCTCTATAAAAAGGACTGCGCAGATAATTGCTGCAGTTAACCTTAGCTACTTTAAATTCAACTTTTTGATCACTTCTGGTTCATCTAATAGTCAGGTCCATATTAGTTACATCCTGGGACCATTCAAACACACCAATTTTCTAACAGGTCCAACCCTATCTCTTGGTGCATTTCAACAACACTTTTTTGCATATGCCAATATTTACCTACGATCCTAAGTGCCCGATTCTGGGTGAGTTGCAGAGAATGAACATTTTTCTTACTCGAGCAATCCACAATGAAAGCACAATATTCTAATGTTGGACGAATACAAGCAGTATAGATCAGTTTAGCAGTTTCACAAGTAATACAGTTTCTAATTTTGCTTAGTTTAAATAAACGACCATTTGCATTCTTGTTAATATCATGTACATAGCTACTGAAATTTAATTTAGAATCGATAATAACACCTTTTATATTTACTTACAGTATCAATATTTTCATTTCCAAAATACAACACCGGGCTATCAATAGATTAAAGCTTACAGGGAGAGGCATGCCACACCAGTTTAGTTTTCTTAAAGTTAATCGTCATACCATTTGCTATACACCAGTTATTTACCTTGCTCAGAGATGATTGAAGAGATGAATACACTTCAGCAACATCATAACCACTTTTACAAAACACCAGGTCTTCAGCATATTGCCAAAAAGATGTAGCATACCATGGAGCCCTGAGGTACACCGAAATTATTAAAGTTAGATGCTGATCTACTAAACCATTAATGTTTACTCTCTGTTTGCGCTTATTTAAATATGATTCCAACCAAATAACAATATTACAGGGCAACTTCACAATATTAAACAATTTAGCTATAAGTAATTCATGTGGGACTGCATCAAAACCTTTACGCAAGTCAACATATATAGAAGCAATATAATAACTCTGGTTTCTAGCTACAAACAAATCATTAAAATATCTGAAAACCGCATCAGTGGTCCCCAGGCCCTGACGAAAACCATATTGTTGACTATTAATCGCATTATTCTGTTTAATAAACGAGTCTAAAAAGTCACATATATATACATTTTTCTAATAGTTTGGATGGAATTGGCGTCAACGTAATAGGTCTCCAGTTAGCAATATTATTAAGATTTCCTCCTTTCGGAATAGGAACTGTGGTACAACTCTGGTACAACAGCAGTAACAATTGAGCGATTAAATATATGAGTGAACTCATTAGCAAAGATTAGCATGGCATCCCTAATTACCCTACTGGATATATCGTCGATACCCGAACTTTTCACAACTTTCACATCTTTAGCTAACTTAATTATCACATCAGGTGCAATATCAATATCTATCTTATATTCGTTGGCTGGAGCTTTTTAATAAAATTTAGGAATTCATCATATTTTGTGAAATCTCTATCCTCGAAGAGCTTCTGTCCAATGTTACAATAATAATTATTTATAAAATCTGGTGTTAAGTCATGTGGGACCCTAGTCATAGTATCTTGGTCAATCAGGGAACAAGTCTCATTAGCATTATCACCGCTGCAAATAGATCTTACTTATCTCCAGAAGTCTTTCGGATGGTTTTTAACATTTTCCAGTTGCTCTAAACAATAACTATTTTTTGCCTCTTTCAATCCATATCTAATCTTTTTGCTCAACACCCTAACTTACGATAATTTCTCCATACTTGGCTTACACCTATAATCAGACACTATCACCCCTCTTTCGTGAATCATAGAATAAATTTCATCTGAAACCCAATCTTTTTTTAACATTATTATAGCAATAGGACAGTTTTCGTTTAAGTAATTCTCTATACATTTTAATAAAAGTCCACACATCAAATCAACATCTTCCAACTCTCAGATTTCGTTCCAGTTTTGATCTGATAAAAACGACTCAAACTCCTCTTTATCATAATTTTTGTAAGAATGCCCTATGAATTTTATTTTTTTACGCTTAGAATTTTCCTTAAATTTTTTCCACACTGCGAAGGTAGGTAAGTGGTCGCTGATCATATTATTTAAGACACCAGGGAGTTGTTTCAAAAGTTGAAAAAAGTTGAAAGGGTGGTAAACGAGATTACTATATACCCATGCCGTATTTACTGTAAATACGTACCGTTTCGGCATATGACGTAAAAATACTGTACGGACCGCAAGTCCGTACACTGAAATACGGACCACCTTGCCATGCACATTTATTAAAAGATTGGTTGTCAAGCCAAATGAAATTGATTTTTAAAAAAATTTCGGGTATATAGTAAATATATAACGTCCAACCATGCTTGTACAATTCACAGAACTCGATGATAATTTACCGTTTGTACGGAACTCGGCATAAATGCCTCGGTCCGTACAAACCGTAAATTACCATCTCGTTCTGTGAATTGTACAGCATGGTCAGGACGTTCTATATAAGTACTCACAGCCAAAGCGAGAGCTCAAAAACTGCACTTGAAGTGTTGCTGTCGAGGTGGAGGTGCCGCTCGATATTGGGTATTGGTAACGGTTTTGCTGCTGCTTTTATTCAAATTGCCACTCGCTGATGCCGGCCTCTCGCTTTGAAATGCGACGTACCGTTGGCACAACCTCACTTGACTTTGGAAACAGCTCCCTGAGTTACTTACAAAAGGACAGTTTGTAAACCTAAGATCAATAATTGTACCCCCCCTATGGTTGTTAGCATTTAGTCTTGTTATTTTGTCAATAAGTTGTTTCAGTTCATACTGCTTTACCGATTCAAGTAAGATATAGGCATTATTATTTCCACGTAGGAATAAAACACAGTTAAAGTCGCCAATAAACCATACCTCTGTATCACATATTAACTCATTATCTAAAATTCCCTTCAATTGGGTAATAACTAGGTTCATATTAGCATCAGGCAGCCTGTGGGTAGTTGGTGGTTGGTTTGATTTAATGTCCAGTTAACCATTGCAGGTTCTCACCAGACTTTCTCAAGGTTCTTTTACACCACAAGGGTGGTGATCGAATCTATGAATTGAATTTAGGTGGAAACCTCACCCCTACACATTTACCGAGGTGAGAGTTCTTTTACTTCCCACACCACATAGACATGGTATGAGAAGGATTGGCCTTTGATATAGCAGTAAATCGACCACTGCTGGGCGTGAAGGAGAAAGTGGCTGCAGTGGGACCCAAATCAACAAAGGCCAGTGCTCTTTACCACTGAGGTAACTCCCCACCCTGGTCGCTTTTGTTATGCTTGCATGTAAGCATATCCCATCTGCACCACAAGGAGGCGAGGCGACCAAGAGGGTGAACAGATAGATAATTGCTGTCCACCCCAGCAGACCAGGCAACCTGTGAACTACAATAATGGACATATTACGATTTCCAGGTTTAACAATGCTTTGACAACTGCTTTGGCAGGTAACGTACACCTCTGTTACCATCCCTCTGTTACCATCGTACATAGTTCGATGACATCAACAATTTCATTTCAAAAATTACAAAATATATACAAGCCTAAAAGGCAGGATGGTGATGAGTGACATGGATGATGAGGTATATAATACAAACTGCCGCATCTGGATCCCGTACTACTTATACAACATACCTTTAATCTCTTTCTTAAATATAGTAACACTACTTTGGTGTAAGTTCTTATCCAAGCTGTTCCAAGACATCAATCTTCGATAGATTGGACTTCTTCGAAAAAAACTAATTCGCAACGAATGTACCTCTACTCACAGACTCCTTTGAGTTATGCTCCAATTCCAGCAAAAACACAGTTAAATTGATTTGGCTCTCTCACCCATATACACCGCACGTCCGTTCACCCCAACGCCATGACCTGTGTGTATTGGTTGTATTAATAAGGTTCATAAAATCTTTACTTCGTAAAATTCAATAAAACTTTATTAGCCCACCATGGCCTCCTCTTCTTTTATCCAGAGATATGGGGTAATGAGACACATATATATGTACAAATAAGCAAATGTAAACTGAAATTTTCATGGTGTGGTGTGAACTGAATTCCTCAATGCCAGTTCTCACTCTGCTTCGGGGGGGGGGGGGGGGGGGGAGGGTAGTGAGCCAGTACCTCCAGTCAGAGACATGAGGTACCGGCTCACAAGCAGACGTTCTATGATATTCCTTACAACTGGGCATACTACCTGTACCTCCAGTCGCAAGGAATTGCAGTCACTGCACGAGAGCCACCATTTTACATATATATACGCCCAGCATATATAGGTATGCTTTTGCATATACAAGTTGACCTATTGTCATGTATATGCCTCATCTATAGATGTATACAAACGTTCATGTTGCAGTCATATGTACGTCATAGATTCTGTTGTATTTACACCACTATCTTACAATAGCCACTTGGGGACATCACTGTATTATATCTCATTTGCTATTGGTCATTAAGTTCTTGATTTATGGTAAATTCAATGTTATATAATTGATTTTTATCATAAAATTGTTCTAAAACCCTATTTATCATCTCTTCAATAGATACATATAATAAACCCAGCAATGAAAGCTGGTTAGGAGGGTGATAGGCTGGGGTAAGATGAGTCCAGGATTCAACTGTCAGCCTGAACAGGGCCATCATATAGTAGACCTGACTGACCAGACATAGAAATGGTGTTTTAAAGTAAAATCTATTAGGAAAACGGTAAAAAAACAACATAATGCAGGGTTTATTATGTGTAATTAATCAATTTATACTCAATCAGGTTTTATAAAGGTCTTATTAAATAAATTGGTAATATAAGATTGTATTTTTCATACAATACAGACTCGGATGGTTAATGGAAAATGAAATATGCTACCAGTAGTGTCCCCAAATGGCAGAGATCAGAACTATTGGATAGTGGTGTAAATTTTATACAACAGAATCAGGCGTATATATATATGAATCAGGCGTATATATCAATCAGGTGCCTACATATGAGGCATGTGATACACATGGGGACTAGAACGACCTTGTTGTTCATGCAGTGTAAATATAGATTACTTACATATTATTGGGAAGAGGCAATAGGAAATAGATATATGCTGATCAGAAAATCAGAACCAGCAGGAGAGGCCAGAGATTGGTAAATGATCATGTCGTCAGTAAGTTAAATACACAAGAAACCAAATCCATCTGGTACAGAATGAGATTAAATTGACTAGAAACCTACAGATTCATATGGAAACAGGGTTACTGTGGCTGTATGTGAATAATACGCGGTAAAATTGACGATAAAAGGAACCAATGCCGAAGGCAGAGGTTCGTTTTATCGTCAATTTTACCAAGTATTTATCACGTACAGCCACAGTAACCCTGTTTACGTATTATCATATACCTTATATTGGCCATTTTGTATCATCTCGTTTGGTCATCTTGGCAAGCTTTGCTACCTTGCCCGGAATGTAGGCCTACGGATCTTCCCGTTATCCAGTGTCCTGACGATACACTGCACTGCTTCAGTCACCTACTGCTCAAGCATTGCAGTATGTCGTGTCGGAGAATTTGCTTTTATTGATTGATTTCGCATACAAACCCCCTGTAACATGCAAAAGTACGTAATGACAAGATATCGAGGTATCTAAAGTGAGGCGTTCACGTAATACCGTTTAGATAGCTTAGATATATATGAAATGAATCTGTATTAACAAAGTTACACTGACTGACAAGGCCACTCTCTGATGTCTCTGGTAGTAATATGACGTTGACAACCAAAACTGAAGAGTGGACTGTCATTCAGCGTAACAGGGCACTATAAGACTTGTTGTTATTGATCGATCTCACATATTTGAGCCATTTAAATGGTTTTATATATTATACCTTGATAATTGATTATTACGCAGTCTTATTCATTAAGGGGGGTTTATTAAACAACCCAAAAAAACGGAGCAGGGGCAGTAGGCGTCACCAACATCATCTTGCTTTGATTACACTCTCCTTATCACAGTCACGGTAGTATTCGGTTAGAGTGCATTTAATAGAAGATACGCTTGGAGAGCATCCTTAATGTCACATGATCACGTTCCCTGTATGACACCTAGTGTCGGCATGCGTAGGAGTGGGCTGTATGTGTAGGTTATAAATACTGCCACAGGTATATAATGATATATATGATTACATGTCAATGGCAATCGTACAGAAACCTAGAAATTTTAAATATGATTACATGTATGCCATTGCCAATCTGGGATTATTGATTGATGACAAGTAAAACTTTGATGAGTACCAAAAGGGTGTAATCAAAGCATCAATGGGAAATATAATGATAAATTGAAAAAATACAAACTCGAGTAAACCCGAGTAAAAAAACTTGTTGTTCTGAAATCAACTAAAGGTTATGCACTACAAAAATATGCACATTGTAGGTCAGTTGTAGAACCTTCCATGTTGTAAAATCAACTAAAGGTTTTGCACTGCAGAAATATGCATACTGTAGGTCAGTCATAGAACCCTCCATGTCAGTTTGTATGTAGATGATATCAACTTATATTTTTCAATTTGACTATATTGTCTGGTGTGGTCGGTGTCATATTATTGTTTTGTGTTGTGAGACCTAACAGCTATGTTGTGAAACCAAAACTAGGGGAATACACACACTGCATTCTACAGCATCATGGTGTCAGTCTTCTTCCTTCCTCACTCCCACAAATAAGACAAAATACAGCACTCAACATGGTGTCAGAAGTAAAACTCATGGACAAGAGGGAGGAGAAGTATTTGGGGATCTGAAGAACTGTCAGCTAAGTGAAACTACAGTATCATTTGACTGTGCTGTCCATGTCAAACTGAACTAAACATTCTAAGCCTGTAGTATTGCTATAGTCTATATCATGTGCTGCTGGTCATACTCATAGTCAAGTGTATGATATCCTGTCATAAGCCAGTTAGTTCAAGATGCCTAAATACGAAACACCAAAGTCATTTACATTTGACAAGCCAACAGCCTGGCCTGAGTGGAAACAGAGATATGAGAGGTTTAGAAAAATAGAGAAAATAGACAAAGAAGATGGGGACCTCCAGGTTGACTCTTTGATTTATTGCATGGGTCCTGAAGCTGAGAACATTTTTAAGTCCTTCCAGTTTGATGCTAGACCAGCCGCTACGCAAGATGTGCCAAACCCTGTAGACCCGAAAGAGGACTATGACACTGTTATTAAGAAATTTGATGCATATTTTGTGCCTAAGTGAAACACAATTCATGAACGCACAAAATTCTACCAGCGTACCCAGCAGGCTGGTGAGTCAACAGAAGTGTTTGTGCAAAATCTACGTGAGATGTCGGCATACTGCAACTTTGGTGAGAAACAGGATGAACACATCCGTGACCGACTCATCAGTGGTATGCTGGACTGAGAAATGTCAGAAAAGCTTCAACTAGAACAAGACGACCTGTCACTCACCACCGCAGTCACTCGAGCACGCCACTCAGAGTTGGTGAAAAGTCAAAACACATCAGCCGCAGATGTTAGCTTCGTCAAGAAGGATGCTAGTCAAGGTAGGCACCACCACAAGTCGGGCAAGCAGTCATTTAAACGCTATGAAAAGTCAAGTCAAGGTCAAGCTTCAAAACAGTCAGGCTCAAAGCCTAAATGTGGTCAGTGTGGCTACATCCATAGATCATCAAACAAAGACGCATGTCCTGCCATCGGTAAAACTTGTCAAAATTGCAAGAGAGTCGGACACTTTGCCTCAGTCTGTAGAAGCAAAGTACAGGAAGTCAGCGAGACAGCAAGTGCGTGTAGTCGTGATCTATTTTTCGGTGCTGTCACTTGTGACGACAGCGACCCAGCGTGGAAAGTCAGCCTAGACATAGTTGGTGATAATTGGGTTACCTTCAAGATTGACTCTGGGGCAGATGTGTCGGTTATGTCTTACACTGATTATCTGCGCCTGAAGCCAAGGCCCAAGCTGAAGGATGTCACTACAAATCCGTCCAGTCCAGGTGGTCCGTTAGACTGTAAAGGGCAGTTCATCGCCACAACCAAGTTCAAGGGTACAAAATACAATTTTCGTATCCTAATCATCGAAAATGATGTCGAGTGTCTCCTCAGTCGTGGAGTTGCTACGCGGATGGGACTCATCACGCACATTGACTCGGTTGAAAGCATCGGTCGACTGAAGACAGATCCAGTCAAGATTCTGCTTCATGAGGGTGCCGAACCGGTCGCACTTACTGTCGCTCGTAGGATACCATTTCCTCTGATGGGCAAGGTAAAGGAGGAGCTCGATCGTCTTGTCAAGTCCGGTGTCATTCGGGAAATCACCAAGCCAACCCCGTGGTGTGCCCCAATGGTGCCAATCCTGAAGAAGACGGGAAAAGTCAGGTTGTGTGTGGACCTTAAAAAGTTGAACGCAAATGTCAGACGCGAGAGATTCGTCCTACCGACCCTAGATGACCTGACGTCAAGACTCGCAGGAGCAACAATGTTCTCATCCCTGGATGCTGCCAGTGGTTTCTACCAGATTCCACTTGATGACGAAAGTCAAGAACTGACAACTTTCATCACACCCTTTGGCAGATACTGCTTCCGTCGCCTGCCATTTGGTATTTCCTCAGCACCCGAGATCTTCATGAGGAAGATGCTTGAAGTACTGGACGGTCTTCCTGGTATCTTCGTCTACATGGACGATATCTTGGTGTATGGGAAGGATGCTAAAGAACATGATGATAGACAGACTGAAGCATATGGGTTTGAAACTCAACAAGGAGAAATGTTCATTCCGACAGACGGAACTGAAGTTTCTCGGACATCATATCTCCAAAGATGGTATTTCCGCAGACAATGACAAGGTCGCCGCTATTCAGAACATGCCCGCTCCAACATCTGTTACCCAACTTTGACAGATATTAGGCATGGTTCACTACCTTGGGTCATATGTTCCTGAGCTTCATGTGATCACAAGACCACTAAATGATCTGCTGAAGTCAGACAGCATATGGTGTTGGGATAAGCCCTAACAGCAGGCCTTCGAAGAGATAAAGACTCGCATCTCATCAACGCCAATACTAGCCTACTATGATGTCACCAAGCCGACATTTGTGAGTGCTGACGCTAGTTCATATGGACTGGGAGGTGTCCTTCTACAGGAACAGAATCAACAGATGAGGCCTATCGCTTACTGTTCAAGGACATTGACATCAGCCGAACAGCGATACGCTCAAATCAAAAAGGAGTGCCTTGCAAGCGTCTGGGCTTGTGAGAAGTTCGACTGTTATCTGTGTGGCTTGGAAAGCTTCCGTATATTTACCGATCACAAGCCACTAGTTCCCCTTATCAATGATAAGGACTTGGACAATGTCCCACTCCGATGCCAACGTCTTCTCATGAGACTTATGAGATACAACGCCACCGCTAAACACGTACCAGGGAAGGAAATGTATGTGTCTGATGCTTTGTCCCGCAGTCCAGTCAGTCATGATACAAGTACAACTGCAGCTGATGTAGACCTGCATGTACAAGCCGTCGAGAGCACCTTTCCTGCCTCTTCAGAGAAGAAATGTGACTTAAAGCGAGCCACCCAAGAGGATCCAGTCCTGAGGGCTGCTGCCATGTACACCCTGACAGGATGGCCTAGATACATCAAGGATGTACCTGACAACCTCAAGAGTTTATACTCCCACCGAAGCCTCCTATCCGTTGTTGATGGACTGTTGGTTTACTGCAGCAGGATTGTAGTGCCTGAGTCTATGAGGGCAGAGATCCTGGAACGTATCCATGAAGGACATCAGGGCATTACTAATTGCCTTGAGAGAGCCCGGTTAGGTGTATTGTGGCCTGGCCAAACTGCGGACATCAAGCGCATCATTGCCAACTGCCAACATTGCAATGAAAGGAGACCAACTCAGAGGCGAGAGCCTCTCATGACTACTCCATTTTCCACAGGGACCCTGGCAACGAGTTGCCATGGACTTATGTCAGTTTAAAGGCAAGGACTTCATAGTCATTGTTGATTACTACTCTCGGTGGATCGAAGTTCTTAGCCTGGGTTCAACCACTAGCCGAGCAGTCGTCAGTCGTGTCAAGGACTGTTTTGCTCGATTTGGGATTCCAAAAGAAGTGGTCAGCGACAATGGTCCTCAGTTTGTTGCCTCAACTTTTAAGGACTTTGCCGAACAGTACAACTTCAGCCATGTCACTGTTAGTCCCCACCTGCCGTATGCCAATGGGGAAGCTGAACGTGCTGTTCAGACAGCAAAGCACCTGTTGGACCAGCCAGATCCATGGTTAGCTCTGCTCACGTACCGTGATACAGCAATTGCTGCAACTGGGTGTAGTCCATCCCAGTTGATGATGGGACGCCATCTCAAGACAACTCTTCCAGTATTGCCATCAACACTAGAACCAAGATGGCCTGAACGAGAGACCGTTCTTGAGAAGGATCAAGCTGTGAAAGTAGCTTATGCCAAGAACTACGATGATCACCATGGTGTGAAAGCATTACCACCCTTGCCAATAGGCCAGAAGGTCACCATCAAGACGGACAATGAAAAGGGTTGGTCACAGCATGGTACCGTGAAAACAGCAGCTGACACGCCCAGTCGTACATCGTGCAGACACCTTCTGGTGTGAAACGCAGGAACCGTCGCCATCTGCAGCCTGCACCTGCAATGCCTATACCTGATATGAAATCTCAAGATATTCTCCGGGAACCAGAACCTGTCCCTGATGAAGAGCCCGTTCCTGAAAACCCCCCAGAGAATACTCCAGAGACTGTCAAATTACAGGCCCCGATACCTGTAAAACAGAGACAGTCTACAAGAGTTTCATGCCAACCAAAAAGGCTTATTGAAAACTGCTGAACTTGTTAGATTGTCTTACTAAATGTCCTATATACATATATCTTTAACAAACATTTTCCTTTCAGGATTATGAGAGACTTTTAAAGTGTCATTTCTATTATGAGTAATACTCAAGTGTCCTTTAGTTTCAGAAATCGCAAAGACTTTGCTACAGACAAAGGACTGTCATATATAACGTAGCCTCTAGTTTATTCATTATAAACTGTCTAGTTATATATATCTATTATAGATAAAGAAAAAGTCAAATAACCAGTATTGTTCCCAACTTGCCAAAAACTTTACAGTATTTTACAGTATTTTCTTTATCTCAAAAGGGGGGAGATGTCATATTATTGTTTTGTGTTGTGAGACCTAACAGCTATGTTGTGAAACCGAAACTAGGGGAATACACACACTGCATTCTACAGCATCATGGTGTCAGTCTTCTTCCTTCCTCACTCCCACAAATAAGACAAAATACAGCACTCAACAGTCGGGGAAGCCAATGCATCAACTCTATCACCTGAGGAAATGATTTGAACTTGCACGAAACGTTGTGATCTTTGTTTGATATTATTGAAACCATTTTTATTGTCATCTTGGTTGATACAACAACAACCTTTGATAAACTGTGTCTGGTTTTTTGTGATTATGCCTCCACCAAAGTTTCTATCTTAAGTTTCCAGAAGTCCTTTGTCAACAACTGTCGCCGATAACAAATCATAAAATAATTGTGTGGGCCTGTACTATCTTCAAAGCTGCATTGGAATTATTGTTTTCACAGCATTCAATAGAGTTATTCACAATATGTGTTAATGTCTTTTTCCACAGAAGCAAACAATGATATTCTATCGGCATGAGGCAGCGGGCTGATGTCAGTATCAATGAGAATTGTATGCAATGATGTTAAATGATAACTGTGGGCCCTGTGTGAGGATCAGGAGCATAAGGTTCGCGTGTCACCTTGCAAAGGATGATGCAATAAAAAAGTCAAATTGAATAAGATCCAGCTGAGGATTTCAAAAGAACGCTTTTGTTATATATCCTCCCACTACTAGAACTTTCCAGTAGGTGTGTGTTACAATTTCCAATACAGATTGGTGCACATGAGTGATATTTGTTAATTCATATTTGGATAAACAGGTAACCTTCAAAACTGCTTACTCAACTAAAGTGATAACATGTACATACAAGGATTAAAAGTTGGCATGGCATTGCCATGATTTCGGTTTCAACAAGTAATGTATACATGTTTTAAGAAATAAAAAAGAAATAGATTTTTAAATCAGTCCAAATAAGATAAATTTAAAACTCCAGTACAAGTGGCAACAGTCTTACAATAGTCTTGCAATAGTGTACTGTTTGGGTGGTGCTATGAAGTCTCGAAAGTACGGGTAGGAAAAACATTACATGGTACACCATCAGTTTCTATTTCCAGTATTAACAATAACAATGCGCTCGCCGCCTAAGGTAGGTGGTTTACATACACGACAAATAGGGAGGGAGGGAGGGAGGTGGAAGCCTGTTGTAATATATATAAATACACGACTGTCGCCAGGTGCGGACCACATCTGACCTGTGGAGCCCCACCCGCTAGTAGGTATTCATTGAACTGCAATGGGTGCTGATACCAGACGTGTTCGAGGGAATCAGGTCAAATAGGTCACCAGCAAACAAAACATAGGTCAGAGGCTCAATGTAACATAAATATACAGATCGAACGCATTCCACATATGGCAGGCACCCGTTGCGGTTCAATGAATACCTACGAGGGAGGGAGGGAGGGAGGGAGGGAAGGTGGGAGGTTTAAGCCTGTTGCAATATATATAAATACACTACTGTCGCCGGGTGCGGACCACATCTGACCTGTGCGGGTCCCACGCGCTAGTAGGCATTCCATCAAACGCGTCTGGTATCGGCACCCGCACCCGGTGTCTAGGGCCCCACCCCCTATAGTAGGTATTCATTGAACCGTAACGGGTGTGCTGGTGACCTATTTGACCTGATTCCATCGAACGCGTCTGGTATTGGCGCCCGCACCCGGTGTCTAGGGCTTTCAGATTGAGGGAGGGAGGGAGGGAGGGAGGTGGAAGCCTGTTGCAATATATAAAAATACACTACTGTCGCCAGGTGCGGACCACATCTGACCAGAGCGGGACCAACCCGCTAGTAGGTATTCATTGAACCGCAACGGGTGCCTACACAATATATAAAAATACACTACTGTCGCCGGGTGCGGACCCGGTATCGAGGGTATCGAGGGTCTAATTATTCAGAATATATTACTGTAATGTATTATAATGTAAGCCGCAAAAACCGTTCCCCGTCTCCCCTAATATATTTCGGTCTTGACCTACAGGTCAAACCGAAATAATAACCACTTACTGAACTCGTATCTCATGCGCTAACCTGCTTACTAGGTGCTATGAAGTAGGGTCCTCTTGATCAGAAGTCACAAGTCATATCACTGCTCAAGGAATTGTTTGAGACCAATTTAGCCATGGGTCACTTCACTTGAGCCCGACAATATAGTAAGCAATAGAATGATACAGACTAGATATACACTTGTTATCAAGAAATATGTTTAAGGAGAGCACTTCATGGGATCAATGCAATAGCTCTCACAAGAAAAATCTGCACTAGCATTAGCTTAACAATAAACATCATTATTAAATGGCAAGCTGCTTTGTTCATATTCTTATTCAGAAATGAAAACATACAGACAGATAATTATTTTTAACAATATTTCATTCTTTATGTCCTAGTAGGTGGTGACTCTGTTAGCCGTGTCAGGGAATGATTTGAACCACCTGAGATCGCAGCAGGCCTCCTTGGAAACATGAACATAGCCGACGGGAGGCACGATTTTGAGGAGAGCTATCCATGGTAGTTGAAGGGGATCGACACTTCTTGGGGGCGAGGATGACCCCAAGATCCACAGTGAAGAGCCTGGTAGGAGGCAGTAGCGTGGTTGAAGTCTTCGAGCTAGGCCAGCAGGGGTGAAGTTGTGTGGTTGTGCAGCAGGAGGCTTGGCTCCCCAGTCCAGCTGGCAGTGCCGACAGTGCCTGCATTGGGCACGGGTACGTGGGGTGTTGAAAGAGGCGCCTCTGAGGGGAGAGTGACGGCGGTTGCCTGGACCATTGGAGATGTGGACGGGGCTAAGGCCTCAGCCATGAGGACATGGTGATCCTAGTCAGATGTGAGGGGTCGGGACTTGCGGTGACTGCCCGGGCGATACTCATACAGAGTATTTGTATACTCATACAGTTAGTGCAGTTGAGTGTCGCTTCTGTGAGCTAGGTGAATACCTCCTCTGAGAAGGAGCGTATGCCTGCCCATACTAAATCCTTTGCGTCAGTTGTCAGATCACACATATGAGCAAAGATGTGGGATTATATGAGTAAGGATTATTCGCTGAGGGGGTGTCTGAGTTGTTGAGGATTTTAAAGAGACCATATGTGTGCTTGGGAAACAACAGGGACCCAAGCGTGGTTCTCTCCCTCTTTGGCCCATGTGCAACATAATGGTGAGGAAAATGGAGAGACTAAAGACGGATGCCCATCTACCGATTTAGGGTTGAACGATTAGTTCCCAAATCGTATAGGAGTTGGTCACCTTGTCGCAGGCAAATTACGTAACCCCTTGCTTGATGCGCACACTGATAAAATCGGTGTATGGTCCACTAATCGCTGGGAGAGGGCAAAAACCAAAGAAACCGAGTGTTCACTAATCGCTGGGTAGCCTTGCCTAGCTGTCCTACATCTACCGACTCCGTTAGGATGGCTGAGACAAATTACCCTCCATTTGTCGCCGACAAACGTACATAAATGTTCCGAAATCGGTAGATGGGCATTGGGCTTTACCCTGAGGCTGTTGAAAGGGAGTTAAGCATCGAGGATCGTCTGTACCTGGGTAGGGACAAGGGACAGGTAGGATGTGCCCTTGGAGGCCAGGAGAAAGTAGGATGGGTACTTGCGGTTGAGTTTCTTGTTGCTCGGTCCCGGCACTAGGTCTTCCAAGGCTGTGAGGTGGTTGTGGGCCGCCTCCAGTCAGGCGATATGGGAGTCTGTAGTAGATAGCTTTGCAGAGGGAAGGTCACATTTGCCACTTTCATTTTCGTTACATCTGCAGGCTTTGGAGTGTTGGTAGCAGCTTCCGCTGATCAGGTAGCAACTTTGTGCATAGTGAGGAGATCTGACCAACCACATGGTTATTGAGTGGTCCGTTGGGCTGACGCGCAGGGAATTCTTAACCCTTTAAGGACGCATGATGCCTGGAGGCATCACCACACTAAAGACGCATGATGCCTGGAGGCATCACCGCACTGAAGACGCATGATGCCTTGAGGCATCATTGTCCCAATATTAACAAAAATGTTTTAACAAAGAAATAATAGAGCAATATTCATGAAATCTTCAGAAAATGTAGATATAACATCATATTTAGTGTTTCTATTAAAAAGAAATAAAATATTTATGATTATGTATCATATTGCATGATTGCAAACTTGGATATCAGTTTTAACTATTATGTGGCCGTCCTGTAGCCAGATAGACTGCCACCAGCACCCATCCTTATGGGAGTAGCTAGGCCCCATGCAGCTGTCCTTAAAGGGTTAACAGTCTGGCGTACCAGCAGTGAGTGAGGCAGAGAGGCTGCCAACACAGGTCTAGGCGAGATATTTAAAAATGGCAACCCTCTTCACTTCACAATTTCTGAGTTGTCTAGCAAATGCCCCAGAATGGTCTATTGTGTGGATTTACTAAGTATTTAATGTAAGGCATTCACACAATACCGTTTAAATAGCTGAAATATGCAAGATCAAATGATAACAACGCTTGCCGCCAAGTCTGCCGACTAGAATAAATAGGCCGCATTAGTGTGATGTCATTATCAGGGTGTCCCTACACTCTGGGAAATCCTGATAATGACAGTATTTTGTGCATTCCCAACGTTAGATGCCTTATTTTTTGGTAAATAATCATGATAACTCATTCTGCCACACTTTGTCAGACTACATGCAAGTCGTGAGACACGACAAACCTCTGCAGCTTGGTAACAACAGGGCCGGGTATTGTAAATGACCTTCACTCTCCTAATCATAGTCTCTGTGCTTTACAGGTCCTTTAAAAGTAGCTTATTGAATAGTGAATCTAACTTGCACACATGCGAAACACTTCCAGATGAGTATAGTGATTTATTATCCACCGAATACAATGTGCCCATAGAAAACACATAGACAGCGTGTATGGACATACCCGGCGCATACGGATACGTTGTATGCTCTGGGTGGCGCATGCAGAAAAATAGTGCGTGCGGATAAATAGTCCAACTAAAATGGACTGATATCGACATGTCACTTGTGCAGAAAAGGTGGATAATAAATATAATATAGACTGGTTTCAGATAAAAGCGGTTGTATGCTCCTCCAAGTTGACTCTACGCAATATCCTCGCATACACTCAGATATTACTACGCGTCAACTCCTCGGAGCATACAGCCGCCTGAAACCAGTCAATATTGTGTATGTATTCACCATGTTGTGAGGACAGAATTTGTTCAAAACTCATTCTCTGAAGAAACAATTTTTTTTCTGCTGGAAGTGGTACACAGGTCTCATCCGACCAATGACCATACTACAGGAAAAATTTGTCACATATCATTCTCTGAACTCGTTCTGCAAGACGTTCGATCAGGTTGAGCGACTGCTGGTATGTGGGTAGGTTTGGGGAATCCGATATGCAGATTCATGAATTATTCATCTTACCTTGTTAGCCCTCCCCTGATAGGTCAATCCAGTCACATGGGTTGATCTGGTTGCTCCCATTGGTGCAGATTCCAGACAAAGAGAGGCGGGAAAATGCTGTGACCAATGAAAATGTCCCTACTATGGAGAAGTGCCGATGGCAGGGTGCCAGTCCCATATTGTTATGGGCTGCTGCCATCTGGTGGCTATTTTCATATTAGTTCTCCACACCTGTCCAGGTGGCCAGAGTGGAGATATGGTCTTTTTGAGAGAGAGTGGGGATTGTTTCTGTATCGTGAGGTAGATTCTATCTGTTTCTCACCATACCAGCAGTTTTGATTCTCGATAATCTCACTTAGGCTATTATTGGCTGATCTTTTATGGGGCCCAGGTATGGTCTGGTGCAGATTGGCTTCACCACACCTGTATTGGATGTGGTTCATCAGGTATTACCCTACCCACATTGTGTGTCGCTGTGTGGATATCGGGATCGGGATGAAATCTTTGTGATATAATCCTTTTCTGCACTCGAAGAGGCCCTATACCGCTTCCCCTTGGGGGTGTGGGACGGGGGCTTTTGACTTCAGAGTTAGAAAAAAAAAATTTTGATGTGGCGTTGGGGGTCTCGTTATCCGTACCTACTGTCCATTGTGTTTAGACCCAATGGCGCCTGTGTTTTCATTCGGTGGATACAGTTGTATTCCACTTTCAGTCTCAGGTCTTTCGCCCGTTTACTGTCGGGGTGTTTGTGGATGAAGTCTATGATAGTAAACTCCACATCCTGGGTTCCATGGTGGTGCATTTGGTTAAAATGTTTCGGTACATCACTGATTTTGCTTTTGGTCTCGATGGACCTCAAGTGCTCCCTCATGCGTTCTTTGATTTTTCGTTTTGTCTGGCCTATATACTGTGCTTTACAGGTTTTGCAGGTTATGCAATATACAACATTCGAGCTGTTGCACGTGACGTTGTATTTGGCATTGTGGTCCCGTCCTGTAGTTTTGCACTTTATTTTGTCAGTTTTCCACAATATTTGCAGCATTTTTTCTTGCAGGTATTGCGGTTGTTGTCTTTTCCCTTTCCCTTTTTGTCGGGGAAGAAGACTGTGCGGGCTCAGACCAAGTGGTCTTTCAAGTTTTTTGGTCTCTTATAGCCCTTCATGAGTCTTGTTTCGAACAGGCTCTTTGTGGTTGCTGATTTCCCTAGAATCTCCCAATTGTTTTCCACAATCTTGGGAAGTGTTCTGTCATTTTGTCTGAATGTGCTGATGAGGTATGTTTTTTCCTCGTCAGTGTTTTCAGTCTTTTTCCTACTTTGTAGGATGTTGTGTCTTTCTCTTTCGTTCACTCCTTGTTGGCAGTCAAGTTGGACATCCTCTGGGTAGCCCCTTTCTCTGAATTCATCCAGTTTTTAGAGGCATGGGTGGTGTAGTCGGATGCTTTTGTGCAGATCCGTTTCACCCTGAGGAGTTGGGAGTATGGTATGCTCCGCTTTTGTGAAGGCGGATGTGCCGAATCATATCTGAGGTACGTATTGCGATCTGTTGGTTTTACATACAGGTCGCTGTATAGTTCGCCCTCGTCTGATACCTTGATTTTCGTGTCCAGGAATGGGATGCATTCCTGTGAGGTTTCCATCGTAAATTTGATCGAATGGTGGTAGGTGTTTAGCCAGTTGAACCAATTTGTTAGTTCCGCCTCTCTATGTTCCCAGATGAAGAATATATCGTCTATATATCTCCACCAGGGCTGGGCCGGTCCTCTTTCAGGATTTTTTCCTCTAGAGTTTCCATGAACAGATTTGCGTACGATGGGGCTAGTCTAGTGCCCATCGCTGTTCCTCCTATCTGTAGGAAGTTCTCGCCATTGAACTGTATATTGTTCTTGGACAGGACCATATCCAAAAGTCTGGTGATACTGTCCACTCGTGGCATTGCGTTGTTACCCCTGCAGGCTTTCAGTTTGTGATGTATGGCGTTTATCCCTTCGTTGTTTTGGATGTTCGTATATAGGACACTTACGTCTAGTGTTCCTATTATGTCGCCTTTGTTCACTTTGCCTACTTCCCCGATTTTTTGTAGGAAGTGGTTTGTGTCTTTGAAGTATGACTTTTCGGAACCTCTGGTTTTAGAAAGGTGTCCACAAATGTGGATATTTTCTCGGTGGGGCAACCATTGGCCGAAACCACCGGTCTCCCCGGTGGGGGGACTTTTCCTTTATGGATCTTTGGAAGGAAATAGATTTGAGGTGTTCTGGGTTTGCCTGTTTTAAGGGCCTTGCCCATTTTCTCAGTGATTTCCTTATTCTCTATGAGTTCGTCTATATAGGTGTCTATCTCCTGGTTGTGAGCCTGGGTTAGATCACTATCTACCTTTCTGTACGTTTTGTTGTCGCCGAGTTGTTTGTCGGCCTCGCGTACATAGTCTACAGTGTCCTGTATGACCAACCCCCCGCCCTTGTCTGCGGGTTTGATTGTTATGGTAGAGTCCCTCGATAGTCCCCATAGCGCATTGCATTCATCTTTAGTGATGTTATGCTTTACTTTAACTTTGTTAAGGTTTCTGCGCGCCAGATCTATTTCATTGACAGTTATGAACCCTTCCAGGCTGCTTGACCCCTGAGGGGCTGTCCAGGTGGATTTGTCACCGATTTCTCGGATCAGTTTTGGGTTAGCGTAAGGGCCGTTGGGGGCCGTCGGGAAAGATTTCCCTCCGTCCCCTGATTGGGTCGACTTACTGAAGAACTGTTTGATTCTGAGGTTACGGTGGAATCTATCGAGTTCCGATTTTACTTCCCCTTCCTCCACTCGTGTGTTGGTAGGGCAGAAGTTTAGACCTTTATTCAATAGAGAAAGTTCACTTTCGTTCAGCTTTTTACTGGATAGATTTATGACTCTGCTTTTGTTCTGTAGTCTATAGTCTATCTTCGATCCATTTTGCAAAGGTTCAGAGTCATGTTCTTTAGTTCTTTCTGAGAGGTAAGCATCTTTAGTGTTACTACTGCTATTCTGTGAAGAACTGACAAAACACATAGGGTAACAAACAATATCTTTATTCGGAGGTGTAGGGCAAATGTTAACATTGGCATGGGGGGTTCTACAGTCCTCTGAATTCGATTGTGAGTCTCTGTTCACTGGCTCGTGGTGCACGAGTCGGTCTTGGTTCGGGGGTCGCGATTTTGGCGTCCGTCCTGGCATTGGCCTCCCCTGCTTGCGCGGCCTCGGCTGCGTTTCCTGCCTCGGTCCACCTCTCGGTGGTGCTGGAGGGGGGGCAGGTTTCTGAAAATCCTCCACTCCCGGTTGCAGTGGGGTGGGCTGGTCGGCTGAGGTGGTAGTGGCTGAGGCTGCCCGCTTGGGGTTATTGAATGTGCCTCTGGCTGCGAACGGGTCGGACATCTGGGTGTCGGCAGGAGATCTGGCCGTCCTGCGTGAGATTCGCTCAGAAAAAATGCCTTTTTCTTTCTTCCAGTCCCTCTTGGCAGTTATGTCCGTATGCGCACGAGTCTCGTTTTGCGTCATGCGTTTTGCGTCATCCCGTTCTATCCCGCTGCCGCGGGTCATACTATACACCATACCAGTTATCTGTTCCCTACGTGCCCTTTCCATGTGTTGTTGGGTACGTAGGGACTTGGCTGTCATGTTTGTAATGCGTAGTGCGGACTCCCGTCTTTCTTTCACTATGCGTTCGCGTAGTTCGTTGCTGATATACGCGGGGGTGGGCGCTAGACCGGTGGTCCAGGGCTCAACATGATCGAGTTTGAAGCAGGCCTTGTAGAAAACCGCTCGGGCTTCTGTTTTGTGGTATCTGCTATTGACGTCCCTTAGGTCCCTCCAGGCGAGGTGGGCGATCTCAGGGAGCATCTGGTCAATGGCCTGGTGGGAAGAGAAAACAGAGGGGTCAGTTTCTTTTACAGGTGAAAACATACTGATTTCAATACAATCTGATTTTACGAAATCTGGATAGTACTGTCCCCTGTGGGCGTGTTCATTCTCTGAACTCGTTCTGGATAAATTCACCTTGAATAGGTATCGTCGTATAGGTGTCAAGACTATGTTTCTACTTAGTATTTCTATTCAGAAAAAAATCAAGTATTTAGGACTTTGTATCATATGATATGATTAAACACTAAAATTATGTGTTTTGATGCCTATGTCCTCATTTCCTAG
Source organism: Alentia gelatinosa (assembly GCA_950022655.1). Lineage (NCBI taxonomy): Eukaryota > Metazoa > Annelida > Polychaeta > Phyllodocida > Polynoidae > Alentia > Alentia gelatinosa. Next base: position 131,934,554 of record OX465580.1, on the reverse strand, counting down.
TGGCATAAAGTGCCATCTGCACGTGTCCTTAAAGAGTTGATTGTATAATTTGTGATCAATTGAGGCCCTCTAGGGTTAGTCTGCTAGTTTTTGAAGTATCCACCAGGTGTCAGTGTAATAGAGACTGAAAGTGAAACGTGATGTGAGGGCCTTACCTACAAGATCAGTTTGGCAAGTACTGAGTCGTCACTTAGTCATTTCATAATCTAGTAAATAAATTAGGTCAAGTGATCAATGATTTTGGAAACCCCTCTGAAGATAAATGTCTAGAATTACCTCTCCTGCATACTAGAAAATGTGGGGATGAATCTGTAGTTTCAACTGTGAGAACAATTGAGGACCTTGGCAGAACTGTATGAAGCATATATGACTAAAGTTGTTGAACAATAAACCAATTCATGATGTGATAAAGAAGAATTCCCAACCACTGTTAAAATCACAAAAATCAAGAGCAAAGAAAATGGCCTCACAAATAGCAACTGTAAGCAATGATGTAAGTCTTTTTGAAAAACTATATATTGCCAATCACAAATGCGATGGGGGATCTGCTGTATACTTTGCTTATGAAAACCCTTTCTCTGTCAGAAATGGGGAAACTGTGTCAAGGAACCAAGTCTGACCTTTTGAAATAGAGGAAGGTGGACGTGGCATCGGCAGCGACTGCTGAGTCAGTGATCTGTCCAGTGCGTTGTCTACCCACCATGGTGGGGAGGCAGTGACACCGAGTTACGGAACGGCGATTCTGGTTCGTTTGTATGGTCTGATCCCGGTTATTTTTTTCCCATAGACATAACATAAGAATTTAGTATCTAACAGTTTATTAGGTATTTAGAAAAATATCTACTAAGCGTAAGATACAGAGACATCCAAAATGATACCCAATGAATATCCAGGAACATAGTTCCAGCATAATTCGCTAGGGTTCATTACTCAGGCGTTAGAAAATAAAAAAGAGATTTTCAGCGATCTAGAGTTGCTCCAGTTCGTTAAGGAAAAGTGAAATGAAAATACAACACAAAAGACAGATCTGGTAAGCATATATCTTTGTTATTATTTACATTTTACACCTAGACCATAGCGCTAACTTGCTGAAAATTTGTGAATTGGTACACAGTCTGTCAAATTCGCCCAAAGTTAAATAGCGACAGATTAAAGGAAAGTGACTTAAAACAATCCTATTAATTTTTTATATTTCAGGTTGTTAAACGCTTCCACACCCACATTACTATAGGATTTGGATTATTCATGTGTGTCATTGCAAAATAGGCATACATACTGCCTGAAGAAATCACATCAATTGTGATGAAACGTTGCAAACAAGAAAGTTAATTTACCCCCCCTACTTCGATGTTCAATCAACCCCCTAATAAAACCTCATTTATATTAGTCAACTCGTTTGTTTTTTTGTGGCTTTGACTTCAACTTAATTTCATAATAAAAAACAATTTAACGAAAGTAACTGATACATTTCTTGGTTATTTTTGTGTTTTGCAGGCACCTATGAGATAATACCTATAGCGAAAGCATAATCATATCAGACAAATTAAAATCCTAAAGAAATGTGATTTCATCGAAACATAAGTGTCTAAAACACTGCACGAAAAACCACTATTTTACATATGTATACGAAACGCGTCTAACAGTAGGATTTTGCGTCTAGAAGTTCGACCTATTAGACCTCTCGTAGACGCCTTATCTAGTGGCGTATATACATGTCCATGGTGTGGTCTTATATACGTCATATATACGCCTGATTCTGTTTATTTATGCCACACTCCAATAATTCCGACCTCTGCCACTTGGGACATCAGTGGTAGCATATTTCATTTGCCATTAGTCATTAAGTCCTTGGTTTATGGAAAATACAATATTATATTATCAGTTTTGATTATAAAATTGTTCTTAATTTCCTTTTTATTATCTTTTCATTAAATACATATAATAAACCAAGCGTTTTTTTGTTTTTTAAAACTTTTTTTTACGTTTTTAAGGTTTTTCAAAACACCACTCTTCTGAAGTCATACCTTGGGTACTGTATATATAACACAAGGTCTGGTCAGTTATCAACCTACCACCCCAAGTGCCTCCACACATCTGCTGCTGACGCCGCTTTGACACCTGCCGCTTTGACACCCACCGCTTTGACACCTATATGCTCCCGCCCGCCCAGAGACAAAACTCAGGTAATATGTGAAGACAGAGGACCTCCAGCAACAGCCTCCACTCCCACACCATGCCTAAACTGCTAAAAGAACACACTGATAATTCACGGCAGCAGTGGGGGCTAGCCGTGGAGCACTTCCTTTTTTATTTTCTATCGCTATACATATACGCCCGGCGTATATATGTCACGCAGAGGATGTTTTATCTTAAATACGCCAGGCGTGAAAGACAGCCAAGTCGCGCGCGTCTACATATGGAAACTGTCTCGTAGACGCCCGAAACGCAGACGCGTATAAGAGGTGTATACAAGTATAAACAAGCCACGATACAGCCGATACGTGCGTTATCACGATGGCGTATATATATGTAAAATAGTGGTTTTCGTGCAGTGAAAGAAGTCGGCCTGGGTAACAAACCCAACGCTGCCGCTCCACTAAGTGCTGAGGACGAAAACAAGTTCTGGGAGCTAGGATTACTGGGTGAGACAAGTTCCACCTACTCGTTCTATTTACAAAATCATTTGGGTGGAGAGCCTGTGACGAAGCAAAAAAGTAACAATTTGGAGATATTGAACTAATGAATTAGAACAAAAGTGAGTATCTAGAGTGGAACTGAACGAACCACCAAAACAAGGGTTGGAGCAAAAGGATCCCACACCGAATCATTCAAGCCGAAACTTTTTGCCACGGGAGGCGAACGTTGTCCAGTCAGACTATACAAGTTACTTGTAAGCAAGAGGCCTATCTCCACATGTGATCCGAAAATCGGGTTTTTCCTAAAACCAAAGCAGAAACCGACACTCGGTGACAGGGTCGTTTATATTTCCTCTGAGATAGGAGTCAACTACCTTGGGAAGGTGGTGTCAAACCTAGCAAAACAAGCGGGTCTGATGGTGTGGTGCCAAAATTGGTTACCCTGCCAAAAGTGGTAATTATCGCTCACTCTATCCCAGCATGTCTCTTCCCGTCCAGTGTACCGCTTAGATTTCACGGACTATTCTAGTGCTTAGTGCGCATGTACAAACTAGCACTCTCCCAGCAGATCTTTTGTGGCGCTATCGCATGCAATCGGCCGCAGGAAGTAGAGCGATGGATTTCTGCTTGGAGAGCAAGCACTAGTGCTGCGAAAGATCTGGGAGGAGAGTGGTTCGAGGGCCGATGAATTTGTCACTCTCCAATCGTGGACTGCAAGAGTGCGCATGTTTGCGCATGCGCCAAAGACAATAGTGAGCAATAATTACCACTTATGGCAGGGTAACCAATTTTGGCACCACAACGGGTCAGTTTACTAATCATTCACTCAGGAAAACGACCTGTCAGACTCTACTTGCAAACAATGTCACACCATCAATGATTTGCCAGCTTATGGGCCACAAAAGCATTGGCTCAATAAATAGATATACCTTAGCTACTACTAATCAACAAAAACAAAAGTCTGATATGCTGACCTTGTCAAGAAGCACTACTCTAGTGATCAAAGCAGGACCCGGTGAAATCCAAAATCCCGTCTCTGACAGCGGCATGGCAATGGCTACTCCCGGTCCATCTTCAGCGAAGGTTGCGAAAGTTTGTGATCCATTGGCGTATCTCCAGGGCGTATGGAATGCTGGAGAATGCTAACATCCATGGCGATGTCCATATCAATGTGCATTATCATGTTAGTTCCAGCTCTTCACAAAATATCAATGTTTCTCCTCAACTAAGCATCGACAAGTGACTGAGTAAAATATAACATGGCACCTCCCTGTCTAGATTAGATCGCCGAGGCAAAGCTAGGTCAACTTGGGGGTCAGAGGTTATAACCTCGTGATCTTTTGAACTCTGGCACATTCCTTGGTTTTGAATGAAATTAAGACATTGAAGAATAAAATTGGAACCAATAAAGGTCCAGAACGGCATCTTCAGGTGTAAAGTGGAGGGACCTGCAGGTCCACCACATAACCACCTAACGGGAAAATAATTCTTCGGTCATTTTGTATTATTTCTTCTTGAGTTGGCATTAACAACAGCCAACTGTGACTTCTATTATGACATCTATTTTCACAAGACTCTTCAAAATGCAATACCACTTTTTAAAAAAATGTGGCTTGTTTTTAGACTCACACATATATTGTTCTATTTTCAACTGATAGTGTAGATCTGTACCCCACTAATATACTACCAGGTTATTCCCATGAAACAGTCTTTGTTTGTAGATGTAGAATTTTATAGTGGTCAATATGAAGCTGATTAGAGAAGCTTCTGTACTTCTTGATGATATTACATTAGATCAACCATCACATGGACCAAGATTTTGGAAATTATAGAATTTCCTGTTAGCTGACAAATTTTCTGAATACTATAAAGACTTTACAATCTACATTAAATATAGAATTAAAACCTTTTCTATTGATTGGTTTTTCCTCTACACTCTTTGTTCAACTGATGTTCTCCTGTACAGAGGTTTTATGTCAATAGATAACCCATAAAGTTTGGGAGGTGAGTAAAAAACTTGAAATTTCTTCTAATTCTATAATTAGCCTTAATTGCATCCTAAATAAACAGGATTCTTATACTCATATATATCATATTTTGGAAATCAGATTTCTTCAGCACTGAGACTTTACTAGTTCTTATCATCTTGTGACACTGCAATTCTTAGAAACTTAGATTTCTAACACACTGTTTTCATGAATATGTGGCTGATTTCATTGAAATGACAAGCAACTGCAATTTTCTTTCAAGACATTTTTATTACTACATCCTTTCTTAGGATTTGAAACATTTCCAAGCCAAAGTGCACAGAAATCCCAACTCGATAGTGATTAACCCATTCACTCAGGGTGATGCCTTGAGGCATCTGCCAGGACTAGCCGGGTGATGCCTCAAGGCATCATTACGGGATGGCCAGGTGATGTAGTAAAGCATCATTTACATAATAACTCCTGCAGGTAATAAAAGTGTGGTTTTTTTATCTCAATAAACATGAAACTTTCACTGAATGTAGGTATAACATCATATTTGATAGTTGTAGGTGAAATAAGAAGAATATCAACGATTACGTTTTATGTTAAGTGATGAAAAATGAAATTTATATAATACCCGGTCCCTAGAGGTATACATTGTAACTAGCACCCGGCCCTATGCCCAATCCACTGCTGCAGGCACCCAGTGCGAGGTATGAAGTAGTTCTTTCACAACTTTCCCAAATAAACTCTACTGCTCTCAGAATGATAAGATCTGAGATGGCAATATGATTAAACTAGATATAAGAACCATCTGGTCCACGAGCATTGAGAAGAAATCCAAGAATCCCACCTGAAAAAGAATATAGACTAATTGATTATGTCTCAATATCATTTTCAGCACCCAGAAATGAATATTGATGATTGTACCATCTAGACTTCTGAAAATGATAACAAGATGAATTCCTTGAAATTGCATGATGCCAAATTTCACAGAACACCCTCCAATTGGGCTCAGCAAAGTACAAGATACTGTGGTATAAACAATTGTTTTTATCAAGTATCATCACCTGAAATACTCCATTCCAAAACTATGGGATTATTATAAACACCAGTATAAATAGTTTATAAGTCATAAGTGATCAAAAATTACATGAAACATATAATATATTCTTTTAATAGCTAAGAGTATAACAACTCTACTTACAAATGGTCCAGCAATGATTCTTTTATACCTCTTGTATAGGAACTAGTGTTGCTCTTTTTATGATAATGACTTACTGCACAGTGAGAAGATTGCTAGTATTGCAAACAATCCAAACCAACCAAGATGCACAACGAGGGTTGAGGATACTGCCCCTGCAGAAATGCCAGCCACAACCTATGAGGGGTAGGTAACAGGGGTAGATGTAAGTATATACCAACCTCATCTCCACAAATACTACTTTGGTAATTGGATAAGAAAAAGTTAGTTTATCTATATACAAAGTTATATTTCTACTCTATTTACCTAGTTACATTTCTAGACTTTGAAGTTGGAAACAGTACCTGTTGTCTCAATAGCAAATGTGAGCATAATGTGATTTTGAATTAACTCTTACCATGTTTAACAGAGAGCTGACCTCATTTAGTGCAGAAAATGCATCATTTTTGAAAGCTGGTAGGATTATGTCATGATTAAAACAGAGGAGGTATAATGAAAGGTCATGATTAAGGATTGGTGCCTTTACCCAAATGAATATGAGAAATATAGCAAAAACTGCATAAATGACCATGAGCAGTAAATAGAACACACTTACATCAACAGTCATGGCAAGACCTAAATTGGCAGAGTAATACTTTTGTCCGAAGGTCTTAACCAGCGCAGTGGACATGAGAACAGAATTTCCTGATGTTGTGAGTGAGAGAGAAAATACCCACATAGCATACATTGCCTTACTGCCGATGAATGCTGTTCCTGCCAGGGAAAGGAACAGCAATCCACCCAATATTGATTTCCATATAACCAGTGTCTGTAAAAGAATATATATACAAATATATCATTACAATCAGACAACTGGGCCGTGTTTTATTTTCGACTCTCCTTGCCAAGGATAGACCCCACAATGGTGAACTCCACGGGGCAGATATCTCATTCAATTTATGCTGTCTCGTTCAATTTATGCTGTCCTCCATAGGGAGAGAAATCCTCGTCTGCAGTCTCCTTTGAGAGAACCCCAGGACAAAATAACCCTGTAAGAGACTTTGGAGGAGACTTGAAAGAGAGGTTGTGTATACTACATTTATGAATGTATGTAAATCTAAGTAAATACCACAGTAATTCTCTGAGACCTCCAGTTTTTATTACAATCATAATCAATAGATGTATGTCACTCCATTTCCGATAGTTCAAATGAATTAAAATGCTTTTATCTGTTATTTGGATCACCCACGATACCCCTAGAGGTGTCACCCACCAGGAGAGCCGAAGGAGACTGTGGACGAGGTCTCCCGGCCCGAGGATAAAAAATGTAAATGGAGGAGAGCTCCTAGATCGTCGGCTACAACTCTCCTTCCCCATGATAATTTGAATTATCAAACCCAAACTCTCCTATGACCTCTCCTTGGGTATTTCAAGTCTCCTCGGGCAAAAAATAAAACAGGGCCCTGGCCCCTGGCAGAAAGGGGTGACTCTATGACACGATAAGGGCCTTTGGTTGATGCAGCTGCCAAGCAGAAAGGGGTTGGATTTCTTTTTCACATCTATAGGGGACAGAGCCATTGCTAGTTCATGAAGTAGTTATTAGGAGGCCAGCAGTATGGCAGTCCCATTCGTGGGACAGAACCTGCATTCTGATTCTTCGATCTTACAAAATTTTCTCAAGAAACACATTATATACATATATGTGAGCAAGGTTAGAGTTGTGTTACTTCCCAATTATCACTCACTTCTTTTGCACCTCCATTAGTGAAGAATACCTACTTTCTCACCTCCATTAGTGACGAACACTTATTCTAGGGGCGTCATGGCAGTGCCCATGGATCATAGGCTTTATGCCGTATATTTTTGTTATATACACGGTAACCTTGTTAGTGTGTTATCCTCTGATAAGAACCAAAGTGGTTGGACAGGGCTCCCTAGCTTCTTGGAATGCAATAAGCAAAAAGAAGAGAACCTGCTTCATCTAATCAGTCTAGCTTGCAGAATTCTTTTTTTAATTCTTTATTTTACTTGGGATATTAATCAGGGGTATGCTGGTTTGATTAAACCTCCCGACATGGAGGATTTTAAATCAAGTGCCATCTTCTTTTACAAACAACTGATGACCATTTGTTGGTCATATTAAATACATGTCAACAATACAAATTAAAAAGTTCAAATTTACTGAGTTGTTGATACTTTAATAGATAGTAAGTAAAGCAGTCCATCTAAATAGTTATGAGAGAATCTTTATATAACAGGGATCTCCACTAAAGGGATTGCGATATACATACTCTGTAGCAAAACTTGTCCATGAGACATCCCCAGAGTATGCGCCCAATGCCATTGACTAAGGACGATAATGTGACGATGATCACCAAAAACCTGTCATCTCTTATGAAGGTTTGTGCAAATGCCTAGAAAGCATGTGCATGATTCATTGATTACCACATTTCTTTCTAAGTCCTAATCATAGTCTTACAGTTATTATTGTTCTTAGTTTTAAAAACACCTCCCAGAACAGATTCACTGGTACAAACCGACCATCTTCCTGTCACTGCATGTTACATTCTGTGGTTTGTGAAATACTAATGGGTTTTACATGATTTTCTTTTTTTATGATTTTGAATATGTTAGGATGTGCGGTTGCACATTATCATAAAACTGGATGAGTTTGATATTGGCCACTGTATGCCACAACTGGAGTTTGGCATAGGGATTTCACAAGACAAAGCCAAGTGAAGTCCGCAGCGAAAATTCCAAAGCTTTGCTTTATTTTTATCATTGCTCTTAGTATCATTGCTTGATAGTTTTACTTTGTACCATCACATGTAAATCTCTCCAATGAAAAAATTCTGGTCAATAAAGATTTCTTTAAAATGAATTGCTGCTGGTACTTTGAAATGGACATTATGTCATTCCTACCTTGTGTACTGCTATCAATATTAGATGTGATTGTATAGTGAGGATGTATATTCCACAAATGATGTGGAACGGCTTAGATCTGATAACCTCTTTGGGAGAAACATCCTGAACTAAATTCACGGCTGTATTTGTTATGTTTTTTCTGAAAGAAAAGAAAAGGTAGCTTTAAGTGCATTGGAGTGGTGCCTTCTTGGAAATCTGCACCTGGAGGGCAGCTGAGAGCATAGAAATCGATAGCAGCACTGGTCGACCAGGATGAATAAGTAAAAAAAAACAACTGGACACCTTGCAGACACAGGTTGAAGAAATAAATATTTCCATCCTCAACTTTTTTTTTAATTTTAGGAAAGTAACATTACAAGGCAGTCTGCTAGTTGCAGGTTGCTCCAGGGAAAACAAAGACAAGGTTTGCCAGAAATGGTTAAAATTGTACAACAGTATTTTTCCATAATTGTGTATATTCCAGTGATTTTGATATCACACTCAAATGAGATATGGGACTACTATAAAACCCTCGGGAGGGGTTGGTTTTGGTTTGATATGGTTATTTACATTGGAGGTAATTGTAAATTGGTAATAATTGTGGGGCAGGTGATGTATGTCACTCCATCCGACGGCTCCCTGGAAAAACGACATACTGATATGTCTGCTTATCAGAGGGCACCACCATTGGTCTGCCAACACCCTCTAAGATTTGTAGCTTTTTTCAGTAGCTCCTTGAGAAAACTCCATACAGATGGGTGAAAGACCAGAGAATGACTCCCAAACCCACACCGGATGTCTTGAGATCAGGACCTGCATGAAACAGTCTGTAAGTGATAGTAATAAGAATGAAGGATGATTCGCCAGAATTTCAATGAGGCACCCAGGTTTCGAGATGAGCCACCAGATGGCACCATTAGCTGGGATCATCAAGGTGCCATGAGAGGGCGTGGAGGCTCCTGAGATTGTGCCCCTACGCTGCACCTGCCTGCCCCCCCTGGTCGCCCCCATGTGTTGGACCCCACCTTCACAGTGCTTGCCTCCAAAAATACCAGTGCAACTCCTGTAACACTCAACCAACATTTTTCTCCCGGGATCTGATGCATGCCTGGAAAATTTTTGCTCAGCTCCTGAGCCACACCTCCTGAGGCTTGAACCTCCCCTTGCCCTCCAGTTCTGGATGGGAGTTTGCCTCTCACCACACTTCACCACGACATCCAGGTTCACCTCACCTATGCAGCTCCCAGACGTCAAGGATCACTGTCCATGGCTCCCTCTGCGCTTAGAGGACAACCCTTCTTGTTCCTCCACAGTTTTAGCCAAAACGGCCGCCGACTCACTTTGTCAGACTTCACCATCATGCCCATGGGCATAAGATCTTATTCCATGCCAGAGAAGGACGTCGACCCCTTCCTGGCCTTTTCTTTTTGGCATATATGCCTTATGCCCGTTGGCATTTTTCATACTATTCCTTACATACATTACTTGGAAAATTTGATATATACATTTTTAAACCAATCACATGCCTCCTCATAATTATACAAATTCATGCAAAATGGATATGGAGGTCTGAAAAGTTATCATATATGCTCAGTAAGGATATCCATAGTCATCCGTGTTAAAAGTGAATTGTCCTCATATATGCATGAAGACGACATTGATGTTTTCGTCTTGTCCAACTTAAAATTAATATCCATAGTTTCTATTGATCATTCACCTATTAAATTACATATTGAAGTGCAAAGGAAAAATAGAAGAGCCACAAACCCTTTTGTTGTAACATTTTGATCATCCCTCAGAATTTCTATTAATTCCTCTTCACAAACCTGAGATAAAATAATGAAGTTGTGGATAAAATAGGATGAAATACCACATACTAACCACCACCAACAAAGTATTCCTTGTAAATTAGCTTAACCACAGTAGATATACATATAAATATATGCATATATATATTTATGTACTGCCAATCACACATTTTGATGTATGCATATGTAGTTGTATAGAGGCAGTAGAGGAAAAACACTGAATATGTTAAACTATTAAGGACAGAATTGAGACTCATGTTGATATATAATATAACTCATATATGTGATTAGTTGTTATGATAATCTAGAAATACACATCTATTTAGCATTGCATAGCAGGGCTGTTACCTCTGGAGGATCTGACAACAAGAAGCTACCAATAAGCTGCATTATGATGTAAACAGCAGACAGCATAAGGTAATACAAAGGGACACGATCCAACAGATCTGCTGCCTTGGCATCAGAGAAGTATCTGGCAAAGATAGCAGCAATACTAATTTGAGTAATTTGATATTACAAACAAGAACTGCCTGATGACCTTCCATACATGCCTAAAAATAGGTAGATTGATTAATAGCCAATATTTGCTGTAGATGATTTTTTGACAGACTCACAGCATGAAAATTCTGTCACTCATTCCCTCCCTCCCTCCCTCCTTCCAACCCTCCTTCCCTCCAGACCTCCTGGCATCCTTCCTCCCTCCCTCCCTGTCTGCCTGCCTCCCTGCCTCCCTCCCTCCCTGCTTCCTCCCTCCCTCCTTCCCTGCTTGCAGGTTAAGCGGGATACCCACAATGGGATTCATGTACCTCACAGATTGTCTGTCTGAGACAAATCCTGCTGAGATTCAGACACAATCTCATTGTCTAAATTGACGGATCCATTTCCCTGAAACATTTTTTTTGCCCCTGGAATTGCTGATGACATTTACGTGGAATTCACACTGTGGGATTCACTTACTTTACAAGGTGTTATTCCGAAACAAATCCTGCTGAGATCCTCTACTGGAACCCAATCTCTATGTCTAAATTGTAGGATTCCATTTCCAAGAGACATGGAACAGAATCTCTTGGGATTTTGAACCTGTGAGGTACATAAATTCAACTATGTGAATTCCACTTTACCTCTATAAAGGTACAGAATCTCATGTGATTTTGAACCCTGTGAGGTACATGAATTTGATAACATAACACCCAGGAAACTGAAGGAAGGGATGAATGGAGGAGTTTAGTTCCTCCTATGAAACCAACTCTTATCTCAGTGTATGTACTAACATGGTGTAATATCACTAATTGAAATTTGTTTCATCAAGTGACTGGTATCAAATGGCTTTTGATGTCAAAGGAAACCAGGAATGATTTAAGGAACAACTTCTGGTTGACCTACTTGCAGAATGGCAGTGGTGTTATAATACTAGTTCCAGTCTCTCGATCAATCAGAATGTCCAGGGCCCCGTTGAATATAAAAGTATCGTCCATGAGGCTGGACGATAAGATATGTTGAAGGATGGACGAGAAATAATTTATTTTCAGTGTAGCATAAAATGGCTCGTCCATGTGAGCACTGTCGTCCGTGCCTTATATCGTTGAATTATCGTATAATTGACCTATGTCCATGGGGACCACAAAACATGTATAATTGTGGACCGGGTACCAGTCAAACTGCAGTACCATGCCCTCTGGTATCGTACTCTGTATTAATTGGCTTGAGAGCATCGACCTCTGTCGACCAATCGGTTAGGCGATGGTTTCGGAGTCTGAAGGTTGAGAGTTCAAACCCCATCCAAAGCAACCATTTTTTCAGAAATTTTAATTTTCTAAATACTTGGTGGCAACTTATCATGCACTTAGTCTTATTCAAATTAAAATGTATTTCAACTCAGAATCATATACGTATGCGATACATGTGTACCAGATTTAATATTTTGCTAATGATCAACTCATTAATGAGAAAACCTTCTTATATTAATGACAATACCTACTAATACACTATCAAGCGATACATGTGTATCTGTGCAAATGGTCAAACATTTTACAAAAAATAATTCAATCGTTAATAAATGTTGAAATTTGCTATACATGTATCACATATGAATAGAACTCTCTTTTGAAAATATCTTTTAATTTGGAATTGATTTAGTGCATGAAAAACGAGTTTGACATCGGCTACGATAATGAAAACGTGGTCGTCCGCAAGGAGACTTGAACGATAAATAAATGAGAATTTGCAATTGGACGATTTCTTATTCAACACCACGCACAATCGTTCATTTTATCCTTTCGTCCAATGCTCGTCCACTTCCAAGATAGATTTTTATACTAAAGTTTGCCACCGACGAGACTTGTAAGATACTATTTTTATCGTTCATTTTTTATTCAACGGAGCCCAGTTCTGTGACATTTCACCACTTCCATTCTGCATGTAGGTCTACCATACTACTCTTAATGATACCACATAGTCTGACCAGAAGTCTCTCTACATCGAAGTCCTTTGACCCATTTCATTCGCCATATCATTTGTCATGCTTTATAAACAAATTAGGCTAGGCTGAATCACACAGGACAAGGGTGTTTCTGAGAGTAAAAATTATAATGAAAACTTTAAAAAAAAGAGAAGATAGCTTTATCATATAGAATCATTCAAACAATAACCAATTACATTTAGAAAGGCTTTATAATAAAAATTGTTAATATAATATGAGATTTTCCATAGACCATAAACTTGGATAATTGTATTTTATATATGATTTGTCTTTATTCTTTTCTCTGTTGCCTTACTTGATCATCACAAACCTTGTCTCGAGACCTCCAAAAAATCCTGATTTGAATGGTAACTGGGTTAATCGGAAAATCAAAATGCCAGATAGAGAATTTTGGAAAAAATAGGCTGATAATCATCACCTTTGATTAGATCCAGCTGCCTCTTGCAGGTCGGGCGCCTTGTTGTTTGGGTTGATAAAGGCTGTCTGGATTGGAACCATGATGAATGCAGAAGCACCTAAGCTTGCTTGAATTAATCCATTCACTAGACCCTTATTTTCAGGAAACCACTGAAATCAACATACAAAGGGCATATTCCGTTGTGGTAGTTGTTATCAACTCTATTGAGAAATAGCAATAGATGATCGTGTACAGAAGAGAAAATCATGATAAATCAAAAAGACAAACAAGCATTATGATCATTCCACTCATATTGAAAAGCACTCCTAATAGCAATGAGCACTATTTTTATATAAACATGTCCATCATACTCGTGGAGAATTGGATATATAAGTCATATTCACAATCATTTTGTATCAAATGAAATTTTGATTAAATGATATAATTGTTATATAGCACTGAAGGAAAATTATTGCAGGCTTCAAGAAAACTGAAATAGAATGTTATACCTGTTACAGAGTATTACTGTTCTTACACATATTAGTGGAGAGAATCAAAATATATCCATTAGTTAGACATGAAAATTAGACATAACACCTTTTGAATTAATTCTCCATTTCTTTCATTAATAAATCATATCAAAGGCTTTCTAAATAGGTTTTCTTTAACAGGAATACACATTTATAAGGCTTCAGTAGGAAGATAGGAAAAGAGTAAAATATTACAAAGGTACAACATTAATTTTTAGGCATTAGGTCCTAGTTCAAATGAGAACCTTTGGAAACTGGCATGAAGCATGCATATGCACAGTACTTACTTTTATTGCACAGGCAACAGGGCCTGTGTATGCAAGGCCAATCCCTATTCCTTGCATTATTCCCAAAGTGACAAGGCAGGCATAAAATGTCCATTTCATTGTAATAAAGGTCAGGAATACTCCTAAACTACATAGAAGAAACATAAAAGCATGCTAGTCATTGTGTAGCTGTTGAATCCCAAACTTTTCAATTCTCAAGGACAGGAGAAGAAATATGCTAATAAGTGAAAACTAAATTTCTGTAGAGTGTTATTCTGGTAAACAGCACTCACTGGATGTTTAATGGCATATCTTACAGTTCATAGTGGTGCCACCTAGCGTTTTTAAAATACTATTAGTTATCTGTCAAAACTGCATCTGTGATTCAGCCTAATGTCAAATTGGTAGATATGACATTTTGTCCAAGATTTAAATCAGATTTGTAGTCTCAAAGACTTGTAGATCATCATATCAAATCTTCTGGAAACTGACATGGGTTCTACATTTCAAGGTAATTTTTTTTTACTCTTTTAAAATAAGGTGTTATAATGAAGGCTGTACTCCACTGCAGCCAATCCTGTGAAGATTGGGTGGCAATCATTTGGTCGCTGGCTGCTTGGCACCTAGTCGCTAATAGTAGAGCTGCAGTGGAGCTACGGTCAGCACTCAAACTCCTAGCAGTCTCTAATCAGCCATTTTTCCCCTCATGGTCTCACATGATGCAAGAACAACCTCAGAATGGGTGGAGATTGGTTGAAGATTGTTTGGAGACCAACAATCAATGTAATGAAGTAGTACCTTTAGACTTAGTTTTAAACAGACGTTGGTCATTATACTATGTATCTCAAAAACACCAAGTTAATTACCATAACTAACTTATCTAACATAATTCTATTTCTTGTTTCATTCTTTATTGATTCATTTGTCTTTACACAGTTTTGTTTGGTACTTGTTACATAAGTATTCAATGCAGTGACAAGCAGTCAGTTTACATTGCAGCCATCCCTATACTACCTCCCCCTATCTCATTGTATTATTATCCCCGATAAATCATTTCAATAAAAAATCAGCTTGTCTGGTATTCTGTGGATTTGTCAACAAACATAATTGATATATATGTAGCAGACCACTGCTTGTAGCGCTAATAAGTACCTGATGAGCCATTTAGTGGCACGACAAGTTAATAGTTAGATATAGTCCTGGGGCTATATCTTTAAAATATATATATCTGCGAGTTCAAATCTACTTTGAGCACACAAATATCGTAGAATTTCGGAAGGCTTTCGATGATACCATTCAGTTATCAACATGATATCTAGTCTCGCTGTAAGGTGTTTTGTAGAGGGTACATGCCAAGGCATGAAGATTGATTGTATGGATGGCAATGGTGACTGGTGAAAGTTGGCCAAACTAATGGAGGACTATGACTACCTCAATGCATGAGCTGTTATTCCAATTGAAATCATCTAATTTGAAAAGGTTGCTAATCTTCTAAACTGAATTACCATCGTTATATCAATGGAACTTAGTTAGTAATATGATTGCTTTTCAGATCTTCAGTTGAGAGGTGACAAAACAACATCTCAAAGCATCAACTCTCTTCGTAACATTACTATTCAAAACAAATGCTGGTAGTTGGATGATTTTTAAATTCTGATTTCTGTAAATAACCCTGGATAACATAAGTTTTATATATCAGCAAATAGAAAATACAAAGAAAATTCTATGGGAAGGCCGACTGAAAAGATAAGTGCTTGACTATTGGTGTCAATGAGCAATTTCTTGACTTTGTGGCTAGATAACACTGATGTTCTATTTTCAAATAATTCTGTATTCTGATAGTTGGGAACATATTCAAACGAGAAATACTATATCACCATGCTAACTTTTATGGGAAGGCCATCTGGAGAAGGTACATGGTTAAGTATTGGTAACTATGGGAAAGTGCAATATTTTCATGAAATCAGATGGCAGCACCTGTTTAAAACTAAGTTCTAGTTATATATATAAAGTGTACTGGGATACCTACCCACATTTGTCTTAATGATATCTACACTGCAATGAACCACCACCAGATTACAATGGGCATTTTCCTGAACCAAACAAAGGCATTTGACAAGGTAGAACATTCCATTATCCTGGAAAGGTTGGAGCTTCTTGGTGTAAGATCCAGTCCTTGACAGCCATCTCAGTGGCAGGAGCCAGCAAGTGTTTGCTAATACTTGTATTTCTAAATTTTGAAGGACTGTTTTTGGTGTATCACAGGGGTCCATTCTAGGTTTCTCTTTCTTTCCAATTTATATATTAACAAACTTGTTGGCATTGCCTGATACTGTAGACTTAATGCAGACAATGCTGTTTGTTATAATAGTAGGGGCTGACTGAAAAATATCAAAATTTGCAGGGAAACCTTTTTGGTTAATGTGCACCTTTCTATTGTACAAACCCATCTATTAGAATGAAAGCTGATTATCCATGGCATCTTTACCTTATAGGGGGAAAACAAATTAGATGTATTGATTTTCTTTGATTATAGCATAATACAACTACTTTCAGAGTTAAATGAAAGAGTACTGTCAAATAGAAATGACCCACTATCATTCCTTTCTCTTACATAGCATAGTGTGTTTACTGTTTACCCCATAATGTATATTATGTTTATCCCATGAGGAGCATAGGATGCTGGCTACATCGCATACTTGCCAGATACTCACTGATTATGGGTGATATGGTTTACATTACCTCATGATTCCACATCCAACTAGAGTAGACCATCTGGGACCTATTTTGAGAGACATAAATCCACCAATGCATGCAGATCCTCCCATGGCACTTAATACCAAACTAGGAATCCAAGCACTTTGGGAGTAAGTGAGAGAGTGTGGACGACTCCTGAGCCGGACGTAAGACGTGAAATATGTTGTCATGTTACCTGATATATGGAATGATGGAATCATAATTATGAAGATAAGTCATCATGAATATCGTTATTTGAATTATGATTGTTTCATAAAGTATCTACACCTTTTTTCATTTCTAAATCCCATGCCAGCCCTTCCCAACCCTGAGAAGTATCGAGGGAAAATGAACCCACATCTGCCTACCAATCAACCAGGATTACAATCATCAACCTTTCCAATATTTCATCAAAAACAACTGAGAAATCCACCAATCAGGAAATCTCTCACCTGTTCACCATTAGTTGACAAACCTACCTATCCACCACACATACAGCATCAATTGACCTATTGGGTTTGACATAATGTGACAAGGTAAAATCCCGCCACATTTAGGTATATGATAATATTTATAAAGAACATTATCTATTTGAAGTAGAAAGATACTAAGCCATTACATTCCATACATTATGAAAGCCATTGCAATTCTTACTTTACCTTCTATATGCATGTGGAAAATCAAGCTCTTAACCACTACTCTCTCCACATTTCTGTATGTGTATGCTTTCTGTCTAACCTTACTCCCCTTTTTGCTACGAAGGTATATTATAGATGCCCATATAAAGAAATGTCTCTATTTGTATGTATTTCTCAAAATTGCAGCAATTTCTTAAGGGTAAATATTAAGGTTAGCTTAAGATCATATTCATGATTGTTAAGTTTAGCCTTTTGTTTAATTGGAGAGATGATATATTGATTCTATGTGATTAGTAGAAGCTGTTTTGTAAACACATACTTCCCTTGTAGTACAAACAACTCAGTATACATTTCTTTTACTTACCAAAGGAATATATGTTTCCTAAAGTGAAATAAACAAGCAGTGCCCCGAGCACAATCAAGTAACCATGAAGATGTGTCAGTGTAGCCATGATGTGCCTATACAAAAGGAAAGTTAAAATAATTTCTATTGAGCTTTGGTCCCTGAGCAATATCCACAGTTTCGCCATACTGTTAAGAGATCTGTGTGAGCAGGGTGCCCATTCCTATAGGATTTAGACTGGTCAAGGAACTAGTATCTAAAAAGATATCAGAAACATACAGCATAAACATGAAACCTTGCAAAGGATGATACAATAAAACTAGCAAATGGAACAAGATCCAGCAGAGGACTTTCAAAGAATACTTATATGATAGAACCTTCTTCTACTGAAACATTTCAGTTGCTGTTTATTGCAATTTACAGTTACTGTTTAATTCTGTGTGATACAAATTTGTACAAATGATAGAATGAGATTTGTTATTTCATATTTGGATTAATAGAGAACCTCCAGAGTTTACACCACTAGACTGATAACTTTAAGAATGTAACCATAACCACTTACTGCCAGCGAACTCTCATCCCATGCACTAACTCGCTGTACTACCTACTATGTGTTATGCAGTAAGGTCCTCTTCATCTGAAAATGAGCACTCTCCCAGTAGAGATTCTAACTCATATCTCTGCCCAGGATTTATTGTCACAAAATTTGTCCAATGTTCCATTTCTATATATTTCTGATTATTTTGAAGAGCTTGGATTTTAAGAAAGGGAAGGACACATACATTACACACTTATTTCGTTGTGATCTATTTGTGATGCCAAATCATGCATCATGTTCAGGATTACTTTGTGTGAAAAACATCATGGATAACACAGTTTTGTTTTGAAAAAAAAAGACAGGTACTTGTACTTCATATCCCCACCTGAGTAATGAAAACTGAAATGTCTTGTAACTCCTTTAACATTGACATTTTCTCACTGAAGATATATCAATGGTATCATTTGACCTGTTACAAATTTCACCTGTTTTGTCACTTGAATGCAATCCAATTTCCTCTCCAGACTTGTGACACTAGTGCGTTGATACAGAGGGAGGTGTTATGCCAGAAAGCATGAAAGATCTGGGAGACTGGAAAGTGAACCATGCATATGTTTCTGATGTATGACTGTGACCGCACCTCTGTTGAAGAATGAAAGTAGCTATAAGGTATTTTTATAACCAACTTATTTCACCTCTACTGAAACTTTATTTACAGGGTTTATTACACCAATTTTTTCTTATTTGATGATAATATAGATAAAAAAAATTAACATACACATATTCAGTTTATTGTGAATGAGTGGGCAGCTTTTCTTAATGGCTGCACAGATGGCTGTATGGGGTAGTGGCAGAGATGGTGGGGGTAGTGGTGGCAGTGGAAGCCATAGTAGTGGCAGTGGTGGTGGTAGCTGCTGGGTGATATACGATGACAGCTTGCATTATATTTATGCAGTACTAGAATTATAACCACAGAGCAATGGTGTTTTCAATGTAAAATGTAATTAAAAATAGGTAAAATAAAAGAATGCTGGGTTTATTGTGTGATCAATCAGTTGATAGCCAGATTTCAGAAACGTTTTATCAAATAATTTGTTAATATAAGAATGCATTTTTCATATTATACGGACTAGGATGATCAATGGCAAGTGAGTGAAAAATACACAGTGGAGTCCCAGATACAGAAGTTTGAATGTATGGATAGTGGCGCAAGTATGCATAAACATCACTTCTACTGGCCTACCATTGAATGTATCCAAAATGAGGCGCATATGTGATGCCAAATAGGACAAAATTATTTACGCAAAAAGAGGAACTCATGGCCTATGGTCACCACCATTTTACATATATATACGCCATCGCGATAACCCACATATCGGCTGTATCGTGGCCTGTTTATACTTGTATAACCTCTTATACGCGTCTGCGTTTCGGGCGTCTACGAGACAGTTTCCATATGTAGACACGCGTGACTTGGCTGTCTTTCACGCCTGGCGTATTTAAGATAAAACATACTCTGCGCAATATATATACGCCAGGCGTATATATGATACCAAAAAAAGAAAAATTGCGGCCTGCCCCGTCCTGTGGGTGTTGGTAGAGGATGCACCAACACTGACCCGCCACCCGCGACCTCCCAACCCAACCCTTTACCGCCCCCCCCCGACACCCCACCACCCCACCACCTACACTCACTCTACCCACAGTGAAGCCCTGGTACACAACCCCTGCCTCCCTGCACTGTGTGTAGACGGATTAGCGGCCGCCTGGCGTTTGTAAGATGCCCCCCCACCACCCCACGCCACCCCCAGCCAGCCTCAGTGAGAAGCCCCCCGCTGCCCGCCGCCCACCGCCCACCGCCCGCCCCCTGCCGCCAGCCGCCAGCCGCGTTTGTACAGGTTGACTCAGTGGGAAACCCTCCCCCACCCACCACCGCCTGCCCATGCCCGCCGCTGCCCGCCGCCCGTTCTTAGGGACTCAATGTCTATAGTGTTAACTTCTTAAAGGCTTATATATGGGAATACCCAGAATACGACAGAAAAATGGTGTTTTCAAGGAAAAATCTATTAGAAAAACGGTAAAAAACCCAAAGAGTGCAGGGTTTATTATATGTAATTAATCAATTTATATTCAATCAGGTTTTATAAAGGTTTTATAAAATAAATTGGTAATATAAGATTGTATTTTTCATATAATACAGACTTATGTAGCATGAATATGCTACCAGTAGTGTCCCCAAGTTGCAAAGATGGGAACTCTTGGATGTTGGTGTATATACAACGGAATCAGGCGTATATATGACGTATATGAGACCGAACCATGGACATGTATATACGCCACTAGATAAGGCGTCTACGAGACGGATAACAGGTCCAACTTCTAGATGCAAAATCCTACTGTTAGACGCGTTTCGCATACATATGTAAAGTGGTAAGTTTCGTGCAGTGACACATACTATTTTTACCCACCCACTGACACCTCTCTTTCAGCCTACCCTGTAGACCTCTCTCTTAAGTCTTATCCCCTACATTCATAGGGCTAGTGTTCTATATTTAACACATTATCTTAATTACATAATTGACTTATTCTCCTCCAGTCAATTATTATATTATTTATTATTAATTCATAGTAATTATCAATTATTAATATCTTTATTAACAAGGTTGATAAAATCTTTACTTCATAAAATTCAATAAAACTTAGTTAGCCCTCTATGGCCTCCTCTTCTTTTCTCCAGAGATATGGGTTAATGAGACACATAGATATGGGCAAATAAGCAAATGTAAACTGGAATTTTCATGGTGTAGTGTGAATTGAATTCCTAAAGACCAGTTCTCACTTGTGGAGTCAGGGGGGGGGGGAGGGTAGTGAGCCTCTACCTCCAGTCTGAGACTTGAGGTACCGACTCACAAGCAGACGTTCTATAATATTCCTTAAGACTGGGTATACTACCTGTACCTCCAGTCGCAAGGAATTGCAGTCACTGCAAGAGATCCACCATTTTACATATATATACGCCCAGCGTATATAGGTATGCTTTTGTGTATACAAGTTTACCTATTGTTGTGTATACGCCTCATCTATAGACGTATACAAGCGTTCACATTGCAGTCATATATACGTCATATATACACCTGATTCTGTTGTATTTATGCCACTGTATTATACCTCATTTGCTATTAGTGATTAAGTTCTTGGTTTATGGTAAATTCAATGTTATATAATTGATTTTTATTATAAAATTGTTCTAAAACCCTATTAATTATCTCTTCAATAATTACATATGATAAACCCAGCATTCTTCTTTTTTATAGGTTTTTGCACTGAGACCAACGCAAATGCCGTGGGGGGCGGCAAGCTGCTGGGAGAGCGGCTGGGAGGGCGGCTGGCAGGGTGGCGGCCACAGGCACATGTGAGGGAGGACTTTAGTGTCGGTTGAGTGAGTGTAGGGAGTCGGGTAGTGGGCCTAGCATCTACATACCACAGACACCACCACAGGGCGGGAACTTTTTTCTTTATCAGTATACGCCCATGGTATACGTGTTGTGTAGAGCATATTTCCTCTCATTTACGCCTGGTGTGAAATACAGCCAAGACGCGTCCATATATAAGAGGAAACAGTTTTGAATATGCTGGCATGAAATATTGGCGTATATATGAAAGTAATTCAATATACAGCCCATGCATGCACTTCTGCGATGGCGTATATATATAGCAATAATCTGGTGGTTTTCACACAGCGAGTGTTTCTGTGCACTGTATTCCCTTGCTTTTTACCCTTGCTACTGCAGGTACTGGCTCACATGCCCCACAGTCGTACAATGTGAACTGGCCTTGAACTACCCCCACTTGTGACAAGAGCACTTACATTTTTAGGTTCATCAGTATGTCCAGTTACAGGCTAGCAGTACCAAATACCAAATGTCCAGGGTACCTGGGATACATGGGGTACCTCCAGTGTCAGACTAGTTGGAAACTACTAATTTACCGTGTTGCACACCTGAGAGTACATCCAGTCTGGATGCACCTATGTACCTAAGAATCTACAGTGAGAATTGGCCAGTTTGTCCTAAGAAAATGAATCGTACAGTGGGTAATGGGCTTCTCAGGTCGACTAAAAGTTGGGGTAGAATAGGATAGGTAGATAGATGTGGTAGAATAATGAACCTTCTTCCCTAAAGGGCATGGAAATCCCAAATGTAATTCAGGTTCTGAATTTAAGATAGATATAACAGTGCATCTAACTAACCAGTTTATTCCTATATACGCCATCGTGGAAGAACACATATCAGCTGTATAGTGCCTTGTTTTCATTTGTATATGCCTCTAATCCACACATGCGTCTGAGGCGTATACAAGACCATTTTCTTTTGAATACAGACGCATCTTAGCTGTATTTCACACCTGGCCTATAGGAAAGGAAATATACTCTGGGCGATATATATATGCTGGGCATATACATGATTGAACAAAAAATAGGAAAAGTATTGTGACCCGAGGGCTTCAGTGTCGGTTGAGTGAGTAAGAATTATCAGTGTGTTGTTTTAGCACTTTAGCACAGACCTGAACACAGACCTAGGTGCGGTCCTCAGCACAGACCTCAGCTGAGATACCCAACATCAATGAAAGAGGGTTAAGAGGGTGATAGGCTGGGGTGAGATGAGTCCAGGATTCAACTGTAAGCCTGAACAGGGCCATTATATAGTAGACCTGTCTGACCGGACATAGAAATGATGTTTTAAAGTAAAATCTATAGAAAAACGGTAAAAAAACCAACATAATGCAGGGTTTATTATGTGTCATTAATCAATTTATACTCAATCAGATTTTATAAAGGTTTTATGAAATAAATGATATAAGATTGCATTTTTCATATAATACAGACTTGGATGGTTAATGGCAAATGGAATATGTTACCAGTAGTGTCCCCAAGTGGCAGAGATCTGAACTATTGGATAGTGGTGTAAATTTTATACAACAGAATCAGGCATGTATATGAATCAGGCATATATATATACAAGAACCCTTGGCACACCCAATCAGGGCAACAATTTGTCGTATGAAAACAATGAGATAATACGCAAACTGAAGGGTAAATCTAAGTGGAAACTACCAATAGGGTCACAAAACCTAGAAAGCTCCATCAACCAGATAAATCTAGCCAAGTCATCTGGCAAAGGTACGAGACCAAGGCCTAACACAAGTCTAGAGGAGAGAAGGGCATTAAAGGGCCTAAGCAGGGATAACAGTATAGTAATGAAACCTGCAGATAAAGGTGGTGCTGTGGTAATACAGGACACACAAAGGTATATAGCAGAGACACATAGGCAACTACACGATGAATCTACCTATGCAAAACTGGACAAAGATCCAACGGCCTAACTATAGAAAAAGGTGGAAATGAAGATCTACGAGATGACAGAACGAGGGGAGATAGGAAATCGAATGGCAGGCGCGCTAAAAACTGAGAGGTAAGAGCACCACAAATATACTTCTTACCAAAAATCCACAAAAAAGAAAGACCACCGCCTGTGGTTTCAGCAAATGGCTGTGCCACTGAGAAAATATTGGCGTTTGTCAACAATTTGATCAAACTGTGGGTCCCGGATATGAAATCATACATCAAGGACACAAAGGATTTTGTCAACAAAATCGATGATCTCGTGATATGCAATCCTGACACTGTAATAGGAACTCCAGATGTGAGTTCCCTTTATACAAACATCCCCAACAAAGAGGGGATCAAGGTAATAACCAAGGAACTAGAGGAAAAACGTTTAAGGGTACAATAAAACCCACAAACAAGTCCCTAGTAGACCTATTGAAAATGGTGTTGACACAGAACAACATGGTATTCAATGGTGAACATTACTTTCAAAAGAGGGGAAGGCAATGGGCACAAGACTAGCCCCATCGTACGCAAACCTATACATGGAACACATAGAGGATACTCTCCTAGAGTCCCATCCCCAGAAACCGAAAGTCTGGTGGAGATATATAGATGATAGTTTCTATGGATGGGAACATGGTGAAGAAGAATTAAAGGCGTGGATAAAACACCAGAACTCTTCACACAGCTTGATCAAATTTACAAACAAGCAATCGAGGAAGGAAGTGGCATTCCTAGACACAAGGGTAAAAATGGAAAATGGCAAGCTGTATACAGACTTGTACTGCAAACCAACAGATGCTAACACATATCTGAGATACGACTCGGCACACCCATCCGTGACGAAAAAGAGCCTACCCTACTCACAACTCCTATGCATAAAGCGCATATGCAGCAAAAGGGAGGATTACGAGAAACATGCGACAGACAAACTGTCCCAATTCTCGGACAAGGGCTATCCCATAGAAGCACTACGAGAAAGCAAAAACAAGGTAGACAAAACCAGCCGAGAGGACATCCTCAAAGGCAAAACAGACTCAAAGGAAGCAGAGGAGGACAAGAAGACCTTCCTCATCTCCCCCCACAGGCCTGGGAACAATCGACTAGGAAATATAGTTGACAAAAACTGGGAGTAACTTGGCCAGTCAATGACCACAAGAGACATCTACAGGACCCGACTAATGAAAGGGTATCGTAGACTGAAAAACATAAGAGACACTCTTGTCAAGGCCAGACTAGACTATCACCCTTCAAAAATGAAAAAAAAGCAAAAAGAGGACCGCAACAGTTGCAACAAGAAGGATTGCAAGTACTGCAAAAAAAGCTGCACAGATGGAAAGATAACATCCCACAGCACAGGGAAAATGCATGAAACAAAATGGAACGTGACATGCAACAGCTCAAACATCATATATTGCCTAGAGTGCAAATGTTGTAGCATACAGTATGTAGGCCAAACAAAACGAAAACTCAAGGTGAGATTATACGAACATCTCTGAAATATCCTGAAAGGGACAACCCAGAATGAGGTGCCGATGCACTTCAATGGGTGTAACCACAAGGGGGGAGAAGATGTGAAGATCCATGTGTTGGACTTTATATACCGACATCCAACCAGTGACCGGACGAAAATCCTAAGAAACAAGATTGAATTCAACTGGATACACTGTGTGAAAAGTCAATCCCCTTGGGGAATGAACACCATGGACAACCAATATTATAATGGTAGACGAATATCAGAAACGCCACGTCAAAAATTTTACGAAACAGGCCCGATTTTTCCTTGAGAAAGTTCCAACTATATTTTTTGATTAGATATCCCGAGACCAGACCAAAATCGAGAACTCCCGCAGAAAATTCAACCCAGGACAACAACATTTAAACCCCAAGTAAATGGTACATTAATAGAATTTAATTTGTACCAGGATAATCAATTTTTGGTCCTTGAGAAGTATCACAAGAACCAATAACTATCCAAAAACAAGGACCAAGTTGCAGTAGCAAAATGCCTGATGCGATTAAAGTTACTATCGAAACCATGAGAGACTGTTTCCCGAACATTGAGCCTGCTAGAAAACCAAATTGGATATATTTGGTCAACTATGAAACAGGCCCCACCTAAACGCCAGTCAAGATCACTGACACACACACGCAAGAACCGGCCGCGGGCAGCGGCTGGTGTATGACGCTCACCAACCCACCCCCCCTCCCAGTCGGGAGGACCAGCACAGGCACAAGCGGCGCACCCAGGTTGCCAGGTTACGAGATGCGCAATCGAGAGCGCATTCCGCAATTCCAATGAGAAAGGACGACGCAAAAAGAATGAACCATTTGTGTGAGGGGAAGGGAACCAATGCAAAGCTGAATTCCGGGTTGAAAATACGGCGGGAGTTCACTCGTGGTCACAAACTCGAAGCTACAACTAAGTCTACATACATACATTGTGTGTTTCTGAGTTGCCATGGGAGGGACAAGAAATTGCCTCCGACCTACGCGGCCGGTGCGCTAGGCACCTCATAGAGGTTCACCTAGCTGAACGGCCATGGTTACAATGCCTGAGCAAGAAGGGTGGTGCTTGCTGGGCAGGCTGTGCCAGTTCAAGGTAATCGTGTCTTATCCGGCACATCGCACATGAGCACTGGACTGCTAGCGCTGTGGCTAGGGAGCGGGGTCATGAACCTTTGGCAGAGGTTTGATGACCTAGCTTCCGATGCTTGGCAAAGCAGGTCGGAGCAGGAAGCTTTCGTGAGCGACGGACGATTGTTCATAATTGGATGGAGGAAAAATTCCGGCTGGTACGGGATTCTGATGCTATCTGTCTCAAATCACAAGAAGATGACCCGAGAGATGAACAGAAGCTAACGGTCCCTTAGCCGGGAACCTGTTAAGCATTCTGTGAAGGCCCAGCCAATAGCGCCTCCGACAGTGAAGCGAACTGCGATACGGGGGGGACCTTCCGAGGTAACGTTGGGCACTCAGCCTGGGATCTTACTGGAGATATGGGGATAGGGGCCAACATCACCCCGTTGGAGTCTGGAATCATCCTTGACACCCGACCGACTGCTCTGTAACAGCTGGTGTCTCAGCTTCAGCCGGCAACGGTGCTGAGTCCACTGCCCCGGTTATGTCAGTTCCTCCGAATACCACTGAGGCCAGTCAGTCGAATGTTGTCCACCCCAAAACTTCCTCTGACGAGGATGTTTAGGGTAGACGACAGACGACTAGGCTGGGAGCCAGTGGGGCGGGAATGTGCCATCTGAAGTCAGAACCAGCAGAGTTATCAGCTCTCAAGGGACCAAAGTCAGATGGGTTTGGATAGTTCCTAGGTGGGAGAAAATGTTTTTCCCACCTAGCCACTTCCATGATGGACTACCGGTTGACTACGGTAGACCGTCGGTTTGCTCCTCATGTATTAACCAACTCAATTCTTATATGGGGAACACCCACATTGGGAATTAATTTTCCCAATGGAGAGGGTGTGTGGGTGCTTTTCCTTAGCACCCACGCGGGTCGCTGGGAAGGGTAGAAGGACAGCCAGGAGTCCGCCTGGATAAGTGATCCCGAGTTGGGGCTGAGGAAAGTTTGAAAAGACTTTCCAGAGGCACAACTCAGGTGGCTGAAGGTTCTTGAAGGTTGGACAAGCCTGTCATAGGCTTCCATCCATGCCTTTACGTGGTGCTGGGTAAGAAAGACTATACCTCCCGGGTATAGATCTGACTTACTGGGCTTATGTCTGAACTGAGTTTGTCGACTCGACAGTGAGATAGTAGGCTTCACCCCTGTTGTGTTGGATGGAGCCAACTATTTCCACCTTGGGTCGGTGATCGTAAGTTCTGAATCCGGCTGGAATTGGGGCCTTCATTGGTACTCGATTCTATGCTGAGGGACATATGCCAGTATAGCCGGAGCCTAAAAAAGAACACTGATACCACACACACTTTTTTACGAAGTGGATGGAGCAATTGTTTGCCTTTTTGGCCGTTATTCCTTTTTCAGAAACACCCCAAAGGTGCTAGAGAGGCTAGCCCTTCTCGCCTCGTGGAAGTCTTCACACTGGAACAGTGGGAAGCCCAGTACCCACCAGGTATCAGGCTGAACGAGGTAGGTCTGCAACACCGGTGGGCCTGCTGGGCTCGATACTAAAAGACAAAGAAGAAAGGAATCATTCACCCGCCGGGAGCCATCAATCCAGGACAACACCCCGAACAGCTGGAGGCGGGGTGCTTGGCAGTCCGGGCTGACCACCTGTAGGTCCACAGCTGTTGAGACCTCCCTGCCCAATGCTCAAGACATCGCTCCCCGGCACAAGATGGGTGATTATCATATTTACGTATCAAAGGTGCTAGTAAGGCTAGCCCTTTTTATTTAACATGTCATTTTCCTCTTTTCTAAATGTTGTATCTTCCAGATTTATTATTCTCCATTTACAAATCCACTTTTCACTTTTTACTACGGTATCAGTGAATTCTTGTGAACGCCAGGAAGCTAGAGAGTAGACCAAAAACTGCTGGACTGCTGTAATATTTAACGGGTAGTCCCCTAGCAGCATAATGGCTGCAATGGTTCCCCCCTTGGTAAAAACTGGGAGGGGTAGTGTAGTGGGGCGGGAGTCGAGCAGTGTTCAGATGTTCTTCAGAAGATGGTGTGGAGAGTCAATCCTTACTGTGTAGTGGTTCCGGGCAACTCCACACACGGGAGTGGCGCAGCTGAGACCGGGATTACGTAACACTGGGTATATATACTAAGCTTTCACAGTAGGCCGACAGGCTGTCCTCGCGCGTCTCTCCCTGAGAGCGGACCCTTGGACCCTCCTATTTGCAGGCAGGTTCTCGTAACCTTCCTGGTGGTTAGGCGAGTCTTTTAGATTAGCCTCTCCAGCGTTACTCGGCACACCATGGTGGGGTACTGCACTTGTGGGAAAGATCCTCCAGATCTTTCTGGGAAGTAGTTTGTTAACCCTTTAAAGACTGGGGTCTGTGGCAGAGCCCTGTTGGTCGTTGGACGGGCCCATTTGAGTCTAAATCCGAATTCTATTATTTGATCATGTGATATTACACATCACCCTTATTTATATTATTTGTTTAACCAAATATATTTAAATACTATATCATAGGTATATTCTCTGAAAGTTTCATATTCATTGTTCGATTATTTCTTCATAAATAATTCAAAATTGTAAATACTACTAAATTTCATAAATAATGCCTCAAGGCATTCTCAGGTCTACGCTTGGGAATGCCTGAAGGCATTCTCAGGTCTATGCAGGGGAATGCTTCAAGGCATTATCCATAATAAACATTCCTGTTTATTAAACGTGTGAGTTGTGTTTTGTGTTACTAAGTTCGTGCAAACCTACCGAAAACCAAACCAACCTACATAATTGTTCGTAGGGTGGGATCTCGCTGGGAACTAGCCTTCTGGAAAGGGGTCTTCCAACCTGCTAGTCAGGTGGGGACCACCACAATATCTTAAAGAATGTAAGACCATTTTTCAAGACAAAAGATGGCCGCTGTCCTATAGACACGGTCTTCGTGCCCCATGGCTGTCTTAGCTTGAGACAATTATAGAACTATCTTTGGTTCTATAATTTTACTCTTGCCGAATAGCAGCTCCAGCACTGGCGCACTCATATCAAGTTATTGAGGGATCTCAGGAGGTGTATTGCATCAGTCAACTCTGTGGAGTCATAGGTTAGGTTTTCAGCAACCATGTGATTTTGGCTGTGGCTGTGGCTGTGGTTGTGGCTGTAGTTGTAGGTGGGGGTGTGGCTGTGGCTGTAGTTGTGGTTGTGGATGTGGTTGTGGTTGTGGCTGTGGCTGTGGTTGTGACTGGGTGTGGATGTGGGTGTATTTGTGGGTGTGTTTGTGGGTGTGGTTGTTGATGTGTGTGTGGTTGTGGCTGTGGATGTGAGTTCGGTTGTGGCTGTGGTTGTGGTTGTGGCTGTGGCTGTGGCAGTGGCTGTGGTTGTAGTTGTGGCTGTGATTTCGGTTGTGGTTGTGGTTGTGGTTGTGGCATTGGCTGTGGTTGTGGTTGTGGTTGTGGCTGGGGCTGTGGCTGTGGTTGTGGCTGTGGCTGTGGTTGTGGTTGTGGCTGTGGTTGTGACTGTGACTGTGGTTGTGGGTGTGGGTGTGGTTACGGTTGTGGATGTGGTTGTGGCTGTGGTTGTGGTTGTGACTGTGGGGGTGGTTGTGGTTGTGGTTGTGGTTGTGGGTGTGGATGCGGGTGTGGACCGTCGAATGTGAACTGTAGAGTGCGGACTGTTGAGTACAGACTGTTGAGTGTGGACTGGTGACTGAGGACTGTTGAGTGCAGACAGGAGCATCTTGTTTCCTTGTTCTCATGTGGTCACATGGCCCTAAAATACCTCTAAGACACCTCTATGACACCTCCGAACTTGTCTTGAGCTGGGACCGTTTTGAGCTAAGATACCCTAAGATATCTTAAGAAAATATTGACTAAAAGACACCTCTAACACCCCTAAGATGTCTCAGTCAAAGATATTTCTAAGATCCTCTAACGTATCTTGTCTATAGCACACTTTTGTCTTAAGACGCTCTCAGCCTAAGATAATCTTGACTAAAAAACAGGGCCCTGGCCTTTGTCAACAACTGTCACCAATATCAAATCATTTAAAAATAATTGTGTGGGCCTGTACTATCTTCAAAGCTGCATTGGAATTATTGTTTTCACATCATTCAATAAAGTTATTCATAATGTGTGTGAATATCTTTTTCCACAGAAGCAAACAATGATATTCTATCGGCATGAGGCAGCGGGCTATTGTTAGTATCAATGAGAATTGTATGCAATGATGTCAAATTGATAACTGTGGGCCCTGTGTGATGATCAGGAGCATAAGGTTTGCTTGACACCTTGCAAAGGATGATGCAATAAAAAATCAAATTAAATAATATCCAGGGGGGCGTTGCATAAACTGGGAACGAAAGATAAAACCATAAGGAAAGTGTATAACGAACGTTAGTGATGCATAAAGAATGAATGGGAATGGCATATACCAACAACAAACATTAATCTCCAAAACGGAAAAAATTGAGGTGCATAAAACCTTTCCTTGTTTTATCGTACATTGTGGTTTCGTTAACTTTCGTAATGTCACGTTGCATAAAGACAAATTGACCATACCCATATCCATTGTTCGTTAATTCAAAGAAAAAAAATTTGACCCTTCCAAAAGTGATGAAAAGTGGCAACAACGAACGATAAGTTCGGACAAACCATGACCTATCATTGTTTGAACATTATTTAAAAAAAACACCAAAATTGCTTACTGGGATAAAGGACATATATTGTAGGGCAGATATCTAACTTAAAAATCGGGAATCACCGTGTTATTGACCAATCGTCCCATTGACCGATCATCCAATTGAACCACTCATTGACTGATTGACCAACTGACCGATCATCCCACTAACCAACGGGCCGCACTCGGCCGGGCCGCACTCGCATGCAGGCTTTTGAAACTACATACCACAATCCATTTCAACAAATCAACCCACCTCCCAAGAATTTCAACAATTGAATTCCTTTATACTATCATTATGTATGACAGAACCAGCTCATTTGAGTTAATGATGCTAGACGAGAACTGTTGGGAAAACATGGAAAAGGGTCCTTGAAAATATATCTTCAACACAGGTTAGTAGGCCGTTTTGCTTCTGATATCTAAAACACATAGTTTGATATTTTACACTTCCATGTAAGAACATTATTGATTGAATTTCCGACAACCATATTAATTTGGAGTCAAACTTATTTAATCATCAAGAAAAAGTTTCATTTTCAGGGTATAGTACTCCAGCATTCTGAGAGCAGTTTACCATACCAGTGAATGGCCAAGAGCCAAGAGCCACAGCCTGATGTTATCTCGACTGGAGGTCTCGACTGAAGGATACTCCCAGAAAACAATTGACCTCAAGTGTGAACAACACTTCCTGTGTGGCATCATTAAATGTAGCTGCAAGTAAGATCATGGCTGCACATCCTGCAGTTGTGGGAAGTGGATCTTCCATGTATAATTATAGAACTATGCAGTTACTAGTGCCAAAAATAACTTATTACCAAGGCAAAACTGTCTTTATAAGGTTAAATGAAATAAGATGTTT
Organism: Alentia gelatinosa; assembly: GCA_950022655.1. NCBI lineage: Eukaryota > Metazoa > Annelida > Polychaeta > Phyllodocida > Polynoidae > Alentia > Alentia gelatinosa. The sequence continues at coordinate 131,902,614 of OX465580.1, read as the reverse complement.
TGATTCTGGCCAGATACTACATTTTAGCAGTGATTTAAGCAGTGAGTATGAAAAGAACTACATAGGGAAATTCACCTGAGACATGCACTCTCACAGACTATGTTTGTCTTATGGTGCTCTGATATTTTAGTTTTTGCCAGCCATATTGGATAAGTGCTGTTCAGGAAAGCATTGCAGGTTGAAAAATTCACAGATTGAAATGTATTGGATTCATTTCTTTGTTTGATCTGTGATAGGTGTAACTCAATAAAGATGTCATAATGTCATCCTTGTTGGTAGCCATTTTGGGAAATGGCTACACTGTTCCAGTACAAATTTTAGAGTTGGAAAAATTTAAAACTTATACCCTTCCCTATATATCAAGACCTGATTTTATAATTTGATTGATTACAAATTATATATCATCATTCCTTTTTAATAATTTTTTTTTCATATTTTGTACTTTCAAAACACCATTGTTCTGTAGGCTCGAGTCTAGCCTTTGCTGATAAGGCACAAGCTGTTATTGGTGTGTAGAGTGATAGTCTCACTATTGCTTTGGAGAATGTCCTCATGTTTTAACCGTTTATGATCATATCAGGATTTTGGTAAGTTAGTCCATATTTTGTAGTATTCTGATGATGTTTAACTTTAACTTTTGTTAATATAAACCACCACATCAAACTCCTGTGCTATCACCACTGTTTAGACCCCAAAATAACACTGACTATGACAAGTCTGAAATGCCAAATAATGTGAATATGATTTTACATCTTTGAAAGTGTATTCATTCTTGATAGTATAATGATATAAGGAGGGGCTAAATTCATAAATCACTCAATATGTTCTCTATAATGTCAGCAAGATTTCCATGGCCCTTTGAGTGCAGCCAGAAATTCTTTTATGGTACATCAAGATCTGGTTGTTGATTAGTCAAGGGGTTGTGCTGTGTGGTGGTTCAGGTGAGACTTGCTTTCTCTACCAAGGAATATGTATATTATTACATGGAGCAGTGTCAAGTAATACACATAATGTACACATAGTACACTTAATATATGATACTAAACAATTAGCAGATATATGGTCCGAAGGACCGATACCAATTTTGATATGGCATGGGATAAGACTGTGGCGAGATTGGTGTAGTGATACAAAGAGGCTGAGGTCAGAGATTTCGCGTAGCCGATTCGCTGACTGCAGCCCGTTTTTATCACTACACCACGACTGACACAAACGAGTCCCATGCCATATCAAAATCAGTATCGGTTCTGAGGGCCATAACGCATTTATTATATGCACAATAAATAGCCTTCACTGCACGAAACTAACCACTTTATATATGAATGCTCCCGGCGTATATAGGTATGCTTTTGCGTATACACGGTCGTCTTATTCCCTGTGTGTATACGCCTAATCTGTAGGCATCTGATTCATATATACGCCTGATTCATATATACGCCTGATTCTGTTATATTTACACCATTATCCTTTAGTTCCGATCTCTGCACGTTGGCGACAACACTGATAGCATATTTCATTTTCTACCGCCTGTGGGTGTTGGTAGAGGATACACCAACACTGACCCGCCACCCGCCCAGGCCCGCCTAACCCACGCCTAACCCCCGCCTAAAGAGCTAAAACAACCTACTGATAATTCACTGCAGCAGCGGGGGGTGGGGGAGGAGGACTTTTTTAATTTTCTATCGTGACACATATATGCCCGGCGCATAAGTGTCGCGCAGAGTATGTTTTATCTCATATACGCCAGGTGTGAAATACAGCCAAGTCGTGTTTGTATGCAAAAGGAAACAGTCTTGTAGATGCCTCATACGTAGGCGTGAAATATAGGCGTATACATATGAACACAAGTCAATATTCAGCCGATACGTGCACTTCCGCGATGGCGTATACATGAATAAAATGGTTAGTTTCGTGCAGTGTTTGTAACTTTATAACGTTTTATCATTATATAATACAACATGTTTTTAAGCTAAGCAGATTGGACTGTTAAAAAGGCTTCACTGCTGTTGCTGGGGTAACAATTAGCATGGCAACAGTACCTTTCAGGGCATTCTGCAAAATGTTAACAAAGCATCAAAATGTAAACAAACATCAAAGGTAAACATTGTTTACACACAATACTAATATATTGCAGGTTAGTTTTTTATCACTTATTTATACATTTTGTACTGTTTGCCTTTTTATTTAAAAACCACAACCCCATAACATGTCATGTTTTATATAATTCTCATTAATTCTACTGATATTCAGCATGCCAAAGTTAGGTTATCGAAGGAAAATAAAATGGCCGCCAATCTCTACTGTCACATCGGGCAGAAATAGTTCCGGGAGTGCCATACAAAAACATTTATGGAATGGTCTGTATGGCACTGCACAGACAGAACATGTATATAATAAATGCAGAGTTTAAATGAATATTGGGTTGAAAATGACATTATGGTCAGGTGGATTTTTGGCATCATCTATAATGCTGGATATGCCAATGGTTCATTCTTTAATGCTTAGTTTATTCATATGTTGTTTAACAGCAGACTGAAATGTTTCCTTTCTGTGTTTTATTCCTTCTATTAAGCTGTTCCAGAGCTGATACCCTCTATATAGGGGGCTTGTGTTTGTGAATTCCGTTTTTGGTCAAGGCACTGGGAATAAAGACTTTAGTTGACTATGTGTTACTGTGCCCTTTCTGTTACCAATGTTTGGATCTATAGCATCTCCTGGTTATCTCCTCTCATACGAAATACTTCGACATATACATATTTAAAAAACCTGACTAAGACAATCTTAAAAGAGATGATCCCGAAATTATAAAGGTTGAGAAACTATGATAATATTAGTTATTGTACAAAGAGCCACTACAGGATAAATTAATATATAATGCTAATGGGTCTAATACCAGTGCCTAAAACTGCAACAAGGCCCTATGTCAGATATCGGCTATCTGCAAATTAAGATCATGCCAGTAAAAATGACATGTCATATTATATGTAGTGTGGTTACAGTTTCCTGAGTAAATTGAGTGACGGTTTTGTTGTACATCGATCATAAAGCTATTTAAAGTGAGACATTAGTCGGGGTATATGGGGCAAGACAATGAAAACCAGCTATACTTGTACAATAGCTGATTGTCACAAGCCCTCTTTTATTGAGGAACCTGAAACCGAACAATGCTTGAAATATCTCAAATTGTATACACAAAGGATCAATAAAAGAAATTGGAAAAAAAAAAGAAAAATCTAGCTAGATTGTATTATCTTCCTGTATATCTAATATATTTTGTTCCAACACAATTCTACTTATGCTAACTCAGCATGCCTTTTATCTTGGATACACTGCACAGAAGGGTATCTACTGAGCTCCCTTTAATGGTCTCACATTGGCTGATTCTCAATCCCCTGTTTTGTCATCTTTGTAGCTTGTTTAATAGAGCTAGCAGGCCAGATTCATGTATTACTGAGTTGTAGTCTATGATTTGAGTAATAGCCTAGTTTATATAGCTTTGACTAAACACACTTTGACATTGTGTGCCTGTGCTTTGATAACAGGAACAATTTTTGGTTGAGTTTTTTATGGTGGTTCTACCGTTTTAGTCAAAAGTTAGGGATTTGGCAATTACAATAACTAATTAGTTGTATTTCTTGCATTTTCATAGTTTGTACAAGCCAAAAAATAGTTTAGATGGTTATCCTGCTAGGCACACCAGGTTATTATTGTATGCATACCATACAACCTTGGTTTCATTGATGTTGACAGTTGATATATTATCTGTTGTCCAGGCAACCATGTCATCAAGGTTTGTATTCTATTTTTTTTTTAAAGTTTATTTCTGACGAAAAATGGCTCATAGGACAATGACCGCAATCTTCCATGGTTCCATCACATGGAAACAGAAATAAACAAATTTGATGACAATAACATATTGAAGTGTTTGCGTATTGCAACATGATTCACACTAATACTGACTGCACAGTCATGCACTGTCTAGCCTGTAGCATACAGGACTAAGTAGTCAGCATACAGCTTGACCTTTAAATAACTCTCTGAGAATTCCACCTAGGTCGTTTATGTACCAAATAAACAGCAGAAGCCCAAGCACTGAGCCATGCCTTAGCATACTGTGGGTGAAGGTTCCCAAATTTGTATGTTTTGGTATCTACCTTCCAAGGAGGACCTAATCCACATGAAATAATTATCTGCTAACTCTGGTGCTAACTGACCAATTAGCTTTCGGTCTGGCACACTGTCAAACGCCTTTTTGAAGTCACATGATTATAAAGGTCATTGAATAAAAGCCCATACCAATTCTATTTTACATATAAACCTCCTATTACATTATGCATTTATAGATTACATTTCTACTCCTGATGTCCTCTTCTTAAGATTAGATAGATGTTTCAAAGTGCTCCAACCAAACTGCATTACATATCACAAAAGTGTTGACTATGCAGGTCCGACACAGTGGAATGCTTTTCCTGCAAATGAGTGAAATATGAATAACTCCATTGAATTCAAAAGGTTGGCCACCTCTTCTCATAAAAGCAGAATAAGCAAAACGAAGCTCATTGATATTTTGAGGTATACATGTGCAAAATCCAATGATTCGGTGGGAAAAAACATTTCTTTGTATCTATCTGAACAGCAGATTGTGTAAACCTGTACCATTATTATCATTTATTATTTGTATGTTATTATCATCCTCAGTGTACTATTATCCTATTGCTTGATATGTCATCTTTATAACATGATGGTAAAGAATTAAACCCTAGTGTAGCTACAAGTAGCTGTTGAACTTAATGGTTTCTCTATATATCTCACAGTGTGAACTTCTGTAAATGACCAAAGATTGTTATCTGTCAAACTGTTAGCACAAGGAAACTGGCCTGCCTAGAGCTGAGAGCTCTTAAGTATAAATAAATGATCTAAAAGAATATATAATGGTTTTCCCATTATCTTAGGAGGTGTCTTCAATGTTCATCTGCAACCAGAGGTAGAATAAAAAAAAAACCTGTTTAAAATATAAGTTATAGAAAGCTATTTCTGAAACAGTTAGATGATCTTGACCTTCTGGATACATTGTCAAACCCTGAGGGATTACACTTTTCACCACAATGGACAAGCTCAATCAAATTTACTTATTTTTTGTTTTAAAAGGAGTTTATTCATTTCTCGATTTGTATATATCAATATCTCCTTGTTTAAGTAAATATTTTCTCTCTTTTCTTCTCTCCCCCCCCTTGAATCATATGTTATCATGATAACAAGATGACACAACAGTTTCACATTACATCATAACACAAGTTGACAAGGACCAAGTACTACAATTAAGATTTATTCTATCAAATAATCTTTAGAAGATAGAAATAGGCTCATGACACAGGTTTGAAAGGTCTAATGGAAAACTGCCATCAAATGAACAACCTGACGCTTTGACCTGGGCACCCAGGTGTTCATTAATATTCATTTCCTGTGAATTTGTTTAACAGAGAAAGACCCCCATTGGTTAGTTTGGTCTCATGACCAGTTCTGAGGCCTCTGATTGGCTGAAAAAAAAGCAACCAATATAGGTCCTAAACGGCATCTTCAGGTGAATAGTGGAGGGACCCACCACATAACCACCTAACAGGAAAATAATTCTTCGGTCATTTTGTATTATTTCTCCTTGAGTTGGCATTAACAACAGCCAACTGTGACTTCTATTATGACATCTATTTTCACAAGACTCTCTTCTAAATGCAATCCCACTTTTTAAATCAATGTGGCTTGTTTTCAGACTCACACATATATCGTTCCATTTTCAACTGATACAGTAGATCTGTACCCGACTAATATACTACCAGGTTATTCTCATGAAACAGTTTTTGTTTGTAGATGTAGAACTACATAGTGGTCAATATGAAGTTGATTAGAGAAGCTTCTGTACTTCTTGATGATATTACGTTAGATCAACCATCACATGGACCAAGATTTTGGTAATTATAGAATTTCCTGTTAGCTGACAAATTTTTTTAATACTATAAAGACTTTACAATCTACATTAAATATAGAATTAAAACCTTTTCTGTTGATTGGTTTTTCCTCTACACTCTTTGTTCAACTGATGTTCTCCTGTACAGAGGTTTTATGTTAATAGATAACCCATAAAGTTTGGGAGGTGAGTAAAAAACTTGAAATTTCTTCTAATTCTATAATTAGCCTTAATTGCATCCTAAATAAACAGGATTCTTATACTCATATATATCATATTTTGGAAATCAGATTTCTTCAGCACTGAGACTTTACTAGTTCTTATCATCTTGTGACACTGCATTTCTTAGAAACTTAGATTTCTAACACACTGTTTTCATGAATATGTGGCTGATTTCATTGAAATGACAAGCAACTGCAATTTTCTTTCAAGACATTTTTATTACTACATCCTTTCTTAGGATTTGGAAGATTTCCAAGCCAAAGTGCACAGAAATCCCAACTCGATAGTGATTAACCCATTCACTCAGGGTGATGCCTTGAGGCATCTGCCAGGACTAGCCGGGTGATGCCTCAAGGCATCATTACGGGATGGCCAGGTGATGTAGTAAAGCATCATTTACAAAATAACTCCTGCAGGTAATAAAAGTGTGTTTTTTTTATTTCAATAAACATGAAAATTTCATTGAATGTAGGTATAACATCATATTTGATAGTTGTAGGTGAAATAAGAAGAATGTCAATGATTACATTTCATGTCAAGTGATGAAAAATGAAATTTTCTTAAACAGCCTCTAATACCTGGTCCCTAGAGGTATACATTGTAACTAGCACCCGGCCCTATGCCCAATCCACTGCTGCAGGCACCCAGTGCGAGGTATGAAGTAGTTCTTTCACAACTTTCCCAATTAAACTCTACTGCTCTCAGAATGATAAGATCTGAGATGGCAATATGATTAAACTAGATATAAGAACCATCTGGTCCACGAGCATTGAGAAGAAATCCAAGAATCCCACCTGAAAAAGAATATAGACTAATTGATTATGTCTCAATTTTAATTTCAGCACCCAGAAATGAATATTGATGATTGTACTGTCTAGACTTCTTAACATGATAATTCTGCACCAAGACGAGTTCCTTGAAATTGCATGATGCCAAATTTCACAGAACACCCTGCAATTGGGCTCAGCAAAGTACAAGGCACTGTGGTATAAACAATTGTTTTTATCAAGTGTCATCACCTGAAATACTCCATTCCATAACTAAGGGATAATTATAAACATCAGTATTTAGTAAATATTTTATAAGTCAAAAGTGATCAAAAATTACACAAAACATATAATATATTCCTTTAAATGGCTAAGAGTATGACAACTCTACTTACGAATGGTCCATACTGATCATACATATTCAATGATGTCAGCAATGATTCTTTTATACCTCTTGTATGGGAATTAGTGTTGCTCTTTTTATGATAATGACTTACTGCACAGTGAGAAGATTGCTAGTATAGCAAACAATCCAAACCAACCAAGATGCACAATGAGGATTGAGGATACTGCCCCTGCAGAAATGCCAGCTACAACCTATAAGGGGTAGGTAACAGGGGCACATATAAGTATATAACAACCTCATCTCCACAAATAATACTTTGGTAATTCGATAAGAAAAAGTTAGTTTATCTATATACAAAGTTATATTTCTACTCTTTACTTGGTCACATTTCTAGACTTTGAAGTTGGAAACAGTACCCGTTGTCTCAATAACAAATGTGAATATAATGTGATTTTGAATTAACTCTTGCCATGCTTAACAAAGAGCTGACCTCATTTACTGTAGAAAATGCATCACTTCTCATTTTTGAAAGCTGGTAGGATTATGTCATGATTAAAACAGAGGAGGTATAATGAAAGGTCATGATTAAGGATTGGTGCCTTTACCCAAATGAATATGAGAAATATAGCAAAAACTGCATAAATGACCATGAGCAGTAAATAGAACACACTTACATCAACAGTTAGGGCAAGACCTAAATTGGCAGAGTGATACTTTGGTCCAAAGGCCTTGAACAGTGCAGTGGACATGAGAACAGCATTTCCCAATGTTGTAAGTGAAAGAGAAAATACCCACAGAGCATACATTGCCTTACTGCCTATGAATGCTGTTCCTGCCAGGGAAAGGAACAGCAATCCACCCAATATTGATTTCCATATAACCAGTGTCTGTAAAAGAATATATACAAATACAGTAGAACCCCGCCTAACGGACACCCCGCATAAGCGGACACCCCACGTTAACGGACACCTTTGGTCGGAACGGTTCACTATATTAGATGTTTATTTAACCCCGTGTAAGCGGACACCCCGCGTAAGCGGACACTTTTGCCCGGAACGGAGGGTGTCCGCTTATGCGGGGTTCTACTGTATATCATTACAATCAGACACCTGGCCCCTGGCAGAAAGGTGTGACCCTATGACATGATAAGGGCCTTTGGTTGATGCAGTTGCCAAGCAAAGGGGTTGGACTTCTTTTTCACATCTATAGGGGACAGAGCCATTGTTAGTTCATGAAGCAGTCATTAGGAGGCCAGTATGGCGGTCCCCTTTGTGGGACAGAACAAGCATTCTTGTTGTTACGAAATTCAACTGCCTTTCGATGTTTTACCATGGTTCCTTGAGTCTCTACACCGATCCCAGAGCAGGATGACATAATAAGTAAACCCAGGACATGATCTTTTTCAGCAGGAACATAAAATATACATATGTGACCAAGGTTAGAGTTGTTACACTTCCAAATTATCACTCACTTCTTTTGCACCTCCATTAGTGAAGAAAACCTACTTTCTCAGCTCCATTAGTGAAGAACACCTATTCTGGGGGCATCATGGCCGTGCGCATGGATCATAGGCTTTATGCCGTATATTGTTGTTATGTACATGGGAACCTTGTTAGTGTGTCATCCTCTGATAAAAACCAGGGACAGGGCTCCCTAGCTTCTTGGAATACAATATGCAAAAAGAAGAGAACCTGCTCTCATCTAATCAGTCTAGCATGAAGCAATTTTTTTTTAAATTCTTTATTTTACTTGGGGCATCCATCTGTGGTAAGCTGGTTTGATTAAACCTCCCGACATGGAGGATTTTAAATCAAGTTTCATCTTCTTTTACATACAACTGATGACCATTTGTTGGTCATATTAAATACATGTCAACAATACAAATTAAAGATTCAAATACTGAGTTGTTGATACTTTAATAGATAGTAAGTAAAGCAGTCCATCTACATAGTTATGAGAGAATCTTTGTATAACAGGGTGCTCCACTAAAGGGATGGGGATATACATACTCTGTAGCAAAACTTGTCGATGAGACATCCCCAAAGTATGCGCCCAATGCCATTGACTAAGGATGATAATGTGACGATGATCACCAAAAACCTGTCATCTCTTATGAAGGTTTGTGCAAATGCCTGTGTACGAAAGCATGTGTATGATTCCTTGATTACCACTTTTATTTCTATTGATTCAGACTTTGCAAGTACACCTCAGTCACTGGGCGAAAACTTGGAAAAATGTCTTGGATTTCTAAGTCATATCAGTCAGTATAAAGTATTGACTGACATGAATATCCAAGTTGCTATCGCTGAGGTAATCATAGTCATAGTCTTACAGTTATTATCGGTCTTAGTTTTAAAAACACCTCCCAGAACAGATTCACTGGTACAAACTGGCCATCTTCCTGTCACTACATGTTACATTCTGTGGTTTGTCAAATATTAATAGGTTTTACATTCCTTTCTTTTTTTCATAATTTGAATATGTTAGGTCATGTACAGTTGCATATTATCGTTAAACTGGATGAGTTTTAAAATTGGCCACTGTATGCCATGAATGGAGTTTGGCATAGTGATTTCACGAGGGGAAGCCGAGTGAAGTCCAAAGCTTTGCTTTATTTTATCCTTGCTCTTAAAACAGTTTGTACCATCACATGTAAATCTCTCCAAAGAAAAAATGAGTTTGCTGGTCAATAAAGATTTCTTTGAAATAAATTGCTGCTGGTACTTTAAAATGGATATTATGTAATTCCTACCTTGTGTAATCCTATCAATATTAGATGTGATTGTATACTGAGGATGTATATTCCACAAATGAGGTGGAACGGCTTAGATCTGATAACCTCTTTTGGAGAAACATCCTGAACTAAATTCACGGCTGTATTTGTTATGTTTTTTCTGAAAGAAAAGAAAAGGTATCTTTAAGTGCATTGGAGTGGTGCCTTCTTGGAAATCTGGACCTGGAGGGCAGCTGAGAGCATAGAAATCGATAGTGGCACTGGTCGACCAGGATGAAAGTGATAGTAATAAGAATGAAAAATGATTCGTCAGAATTTCAACAACTGTGGGTCTCGGTTGCCATGTTGAGTGGACATCCCTGCTCCTTAACTACAAATTTATCTTAGCCTGGAATAAACGTCCATAAGCTTAATATTAGGAACTCATTCTCAGCAGGCTTGCCAGTATGGTAACTCATTCTCAACAGGTGATTAACAGATATATATTTCCAGGCTAAGATAAAATCAGAAACATATGGGTCTCAGTCTCTGTTCACCGTCTCGTTTGGAGCACTTCAGGATATTCACCCGGCTATTGCCTTGTTCATATTACTGTGCACTCCAAAGTTGACAGCGAATGGGGACACAGACCAAATACTCATCTATTATCTTAGCCTAGTATAAACATCCATAGGCTTAGCATTACAAACTCGTTCTCAATGTGCTTGTGAGAATGGTAACTCATTCTCAACAGGTGATAACCAGGCACAGAATCAACTACAACAGTCACTCAGACACCTAATGATGTGGCTCGGAACTGGAAATGAGGCTCAGGACTTGGTCATCCTCACCTGGGATGTGCCAATTGCAACGCTTTAATGATAGTTCTGGGCAGGAGTTCACCTCTCACCACACTTCACCACGACATCCAGGTTCACCTCACCTATGCAGCTCCCAGATGTCAAGGATCACTGGCCATGGCTCCCTCCATGCTTAGAGGACAACCCTTCTAGTTCCTCCACTGTTTTAGCCAAAACAGCCGCTGACTCTCCTCATCGGACTTCACCATCATGCCCACGGACATAAGATCTTATTCAATGCCAGAGAAGGACGTCGACCCTTCCTGGCCTTTTTGGCATTTATGCCCTATGCCCGTTGGCATTTTTCATACTATTCCTCATATACATAACTCAAATACATTTTTAAGCCAATCACATGCCTCCTCATAATTATACAAATTCATGCAAAATGGATATAGAGGTCTGAAAAGTTATCATATATATGCTCAGTAAGGATATCTATAGACATCCGTGTTAAAAGTGAATTGTCCTCATATATGTATGAAGACGACATTGATGTTTTCATCTTGTCCAACTTAAAATTGATATCCATAGTTTCTATTGATCATTAACATATCTAATCACATATTGAAGTGCAAAGGAAAAATAGAAGAGCCACAAACCCTTTTGTTGTAACATTTTGATCATCCCTCAGAATTTCTATTAATTCCTCTTCACAAACCTGAGATAAAAGAATGAAGTTGTGGATAAAATAGGATGAGATACCACATACTAACCACCACCAACAAAGTATTCCTTGTAAATTAGCTTTACCACAGTAGATATATATATAAATATATGCATATATAAATACATGTACTGCCAATCACACATTTTGATGTATGCGTATGTAGTTGTATAGAGGCAGTAGAGGAAAAACACTGAATATGTTAAACTATTAAGGACAGAATTGAGACTCATTTTGATATATAATGTAACTCATATATGTGATTAGTTACTATGATAATCTAGGAATGCACATCTATTTAGCATTGCATAGCAGGGCTGTTACCTCTGGAGGATCTGCCAACAAGAAGCTACCAATAAGCTGCATTATGATGTAAACAGCAGACAGCATAAGGTAATACAAAGGGACACGATCCAACAGATCTGCTGCCTTGGCATCAGAGAAGTATCTGGCAAAGATAGCAGCAATACTAATTTGAGTAATTTGATATTAGAAACAAGAATTACCTGATGACCTTCCATACATGCCTAATAATAGGTAGATTGATCGATAGCCAATATTTGCTGCAGACAATCTTTGGACAGATTCACAGCATGAAAATTCCCTCCCTCATTCCCTCCCTGCCTCCTTCCAACCCTCCTTTTTCAAACTTTTATTTATACTGACAACACTCAACAATAACATTGCTGGTTTCCATGCGCCACCAGTCTTATCATACAAACGTTGTTAACCCGTAGTCATTTACAATAAATAAAACATATTTACAGAAGGCTCACAGGGTTACAGCTGGTCACAGCACTTACAATGGTCAACAAAACACAGGCTATCAAATCACTTTATCATAACCTTCTTACCAAGATTTTCACATAAATAACATGATAACCATAAGGGACGACAATCTAGTAAAATTTATCTACACGACTTATGGAATTTTACTATGGGATTGTGAAAATGGTAACTTATTGGTATACTCCTTCCCTCCAGACCTCCTGGCATCCTTCCTCCCTCCCTGTCTGCCTTCCTTCCTCCCTGCCTGCTTCCTCCCTCCCTCTCCGCTTGCAGGTTAAGTGGGATACCCACAATGGGATTCATGTACCTCACAGATTGTCTGTCTGAGACAAATCCTGCTGAGATTTGGACACAATCTCATTGTCTAAATTGTAGGGATCCATTTCACTGAGACATTCTTTTTGCCCCTGCAATTGTTGGTGACATTAAAGTGGAATTCACACTGTGGGATTCACTTACTTTATGAGGTGTTATTCTGAGGCAAATCCTGCTGAGATCCTCTACTGGAACTTAATCTCTATGTCTAAATTGTAGGATTCCATTTCCATGAGACATGGAACAGAATCTCATGGGATTTTGAACCTGTGAGGTACATAAATTCAACTATGTGAATTCCACTTTACCCCTATAAAGGAACAGAATCTCATGTGATTTTGAACCCTGTGAGGTACATGAATCTGATAACATAACACCCAGGAAACTGAAAGAAGGGTTGAAAGGAGGAGTTTGAGGTTTAGTTCCTCCTATGAAACCAACTCTTATCTCAGTGTATGTACTAACATGGTGTAATATCACCATTTGAAATTTGTTTCATCAAGTGACTGGTATCAAATGGCTTTTAATGTCAAAGGAAACCAGGAACTATTAAAGGAACAACTTCTGGTTGACCTACTTGCAGAACGGCAGTGGTGTGATAATACTAGTTCCAGTCTCTTGATCAGAATGTCCGGTTCTGTGACATTTCACCACTTTCATTCTGCATGTAGGTCAACCATACTACTCTTAATGATACCTCAAAGTCTGTCCACAAGTCTCTCTTCATAGAAGTCCTGCTACATATGGCCACATCGTTACTTACATACTGTTTCTTACTGATCATTACATATCATAAATGCGTTTCCTAGAATAATGTATCCACTTTAATTTTTCTTGCAATTTACAGCACAGATCAATCTGTGCTGTGAACAAACAAACAAACAGTCCCTTGTACACACATTATCAGCTGCAGCTAACACCAACACAGGTGGATGGGTGTGCAGAACGGCATGCAGCACACACACCCTCACCTGGAGTTTACATTGGGCGACTAAAAATAAAACAACTGTAGATCATCAAGCCAATAGTCATCAGGTGGTGGAATGCCTACCACAAAAGTCGTCACTGATAACTATAAGTTTTCACAGAATCGCCATCTATCTAGACAACTCATTCAAGCCCGCTTGAAATAGTCCTGGGCATCAGAGGGTGACCAACAGTCATTAGGTTGTGCCGAATTGTATAATCTGATGTAACCAAATGATCTGCAGTTGCCATGCCCTTGGCATTTACATCCGAAGATTTTAATCATTTGTTATGCTGAAAGTAGTCAGTAGGTGCTAAATGCCAACCATAATCATCTAGTGTAAATGCTGGGTTCCACTAGCATTGGTCCAACAACAATCCTCACCACACCAACTCCCTGTGACCCATATCATGCTTTATAAACATGCTTTATAAAAAAATTAGGCTAGGCTGAACCACACAGAACAAGAGTGTTTCTGAAAGTAAAAATGATTTGAAAACTTAAAAAAAGAAGAAGAAAGCTTTATCATGTAGAATCATACAAACAATAACTAATTACATTTAGAAAGGCTTTATAATAAAAATTGTTAATATAATATGAGATTTTCCATAGACCATAAACTTGGATAATTGTATTTTATATATGATTTGTCTTTATTCTTTTCTCTGTTGCCTTACTTGATCATCACAAACCTTGTCTCGAGACCTCCAAAAAATCCTGATTTGAATGGTAACTGGGTTAATCGGATAATCAAAATGCCAGATAGAGAATTTTGGAAAAAATTACTGATAATCATCACCTTTGATTAGATCCAGCTGCTTCTTGCAGGTCGGGCGCCTTGTTGTTTGGGTTGATAAAGGCTGTCTGGACTGGAACCATGATGAATGCAGAAGCACCTAAGCTTGCTTGAATTAATCCATTCACTAGACCCTTATTTTCAGGAAACCACTGAAATCAGCATACAAAGGGCATATTCTGTTGTGGTAGTTGTTATCAACTCTATTGAGGAATAGCAATAGATGATGGTGTACAGAAGAGAAAATCATGATAAATCAAAAAGACAAACAAGCATTATGATCATTCCACTCATATTGAAAAGCACTCCTAATAGCAATGAGAACTATTTTTATATAAACATGTCAGGTTTCAGTTCATCATACTTATGGTGAATTGGATATATAAGTCATATTCACAATCATTTTGTATCAAATGAAATTTTAATTAAATGATATAATTGTAATATAACACTGAAGGAAAATTATTGTAGGCTTCAAGAAAACTGAAATAGAATGTTATACCTGTCACAGTGTAATACTGTTCTTACACATATTAGTGGAGAGGATCAAAATATATCTAGTAGTTAGACATGACCATTAGACATAACACCTTTTGAATTAATTCTCCATTTCTTTCATTTATAAATCATATCAAAGGCTTTCTATATAGGTTTTCTTTAACAGGAATACACATTTATAAGGCTTCAGTAGGAAGATAGGAAAAGAGTAAAATATTACAAGGTACAACATTGATTTTTAGGCATTAGGTTCTAGTTCACATGAGGACCTTTGGAAACTGGCATGAAGCATGCATATGCACAGTACTTACTTTCATTGCACAGGCAACAGGGCTTGTGTATGCAAGGCCAGTCCCTAGTCCTTGCATTATTCCCAAAGTGACAAGGCAGGCATAAAATGTCCATTTCATTGTAATAAAGGTCAGGAATACTCCTAAACTACACAGAAGAAACATAAAAAGCATGCTAGTCATTGTGTAGTTGTTGAATGCCAATCCTTTCAATTTTCAAGGACAGGAGATGAACTATGTTAATAAGTGAAAACTGAATTTCTGTAGAGTGTTATTCTGGGAGTTGTTTCAAAAGTTGAGTGAAGTCTCGCTAGCAGCACGTCACATTTTGAAAGCAGGAGGCGGCAACAGCGAGCGGCACTTTGAATCAAAGTGGCAGCAAAACCGCTACCAATACCCATTAGTGGGTGGCACCTCCAACTCGACAACGACACCTTGAAGTGCCATTGTTAGCTCTCGCTTTGGCGATGGGTCCTCTTGTTTAGCACCCTCCCAACTTTTGAAACAGGTCCCAGGTAAACAGCACTCACTGGATGTTTAATGGCATATCTTACAATTCATAGTGGTGCCTCCTAGCGTTTTAAAAATACTATTACTTATCTGTCAAAACTGCATCTGTGTGATTCAGCCTAATGTCAAATTGGTAGATATGACATTTTGTCCAAGTCAACCAGATCCCATTGGTAAATGTTGGATTTTTAAATCAGATTTGTAGCTTCAAAGACTTGGATATCACCATATCAAATCTTCTGGAAATTGACATGGGTTCTACATTTCAAGGTAAATTTTTGTATACTCTTTTAAAATAAGGTGTTAATATGAAGGCTGTGCTCCACTGCAGGCAATCATTTGGTCGCTGGCTGCTTGGCACCTAGTCGCTAACAGTGAAGCTGCAGTGGTGCTACGGTCGGCACTCAAACTTGCATGATGCAAGAACAACTGCAGAAAGGGTGGAGATTAGGTGAAGATTGTTTGGAGACCAACAATCAATTCAATGGAATACCACCTTTAGACTTAGTTTTAAACCATAATTCTATTTTTTCATTCTTTATTGATTCATTTGTCTTTACACAGTTTTGGTCAGTACTTGTTACATAATTATTCAATGCAGTGACAAGCTGTCAGTTTACCGGCTGGCTTACTTCAACCATTTCAAATAAGATTATTTCCTGAAGACATCTCATCGAATTAGACAAAACATTGCAGCCATCCCTACACTAATTATCCCCAATAAATCATTTCAATAAAAAAATCAGCTTGTCTGGTTTTCTGTGGATTTGTCAACAAACATAATTGATATATTTATATATAGATTTATATGCACTTGCGCAATGGTGGTGCTAATTAGTACCTGATGAGCTGTTTAGTGGTGCCACAAGTTTATACTTAGACATGGTCCTGGGGCTATATCTTTAAATTATATATATGCCAGTTTAAATGTACTTTGAGCACACAGTCATCAACATGATATCTAGTCTCGCTGTAAGGTTTTTTGTAGAGGGTACATGCCAAGGCATGAAGATTGATTGCATGGATGGCAATGGTGACTGGTGAAAGTTGGCCATACTAATGGATGACTTTGACTACCACAATGCATTGGTTGTTATTCCAGTTGAAATCATCTAATTTGAAATGGCTTCTAATCTTCTAAAATGAAATAACATCGTGATATCAATGGAATTTAGTTAGTAATATGATTGCTTTTCAGATCTTCAGTTGAGAGGTGACAAAACAACATCTCAAAGCATCAACTCTCTTTGTAACACTACTATTCAAGACAAATGCTGGTAGTTGGGTGATTTCTAAATTCTGATTTCTGTAAATAACCCTGGATAATATAAGTTTTATATATCAGCAAATAGAAAATGCAAAGAAAGGCATGTCACTATACTAACTTCTATGGGAAGGCTATCTGAAGAGATAATTGCTTGACTATTGGTGTCTATGGGAAACTGCAATTTTTTTACTTTGTGGCTAGATGACACTGATGTTCTATTTTCAAATAATTCTGGATTCTAATAGTTGGGAACATATACAAATGAGAAATACTATGACACCATGCTAACTTTCATGGGAAGGACATCTGGAGAAGCTAAGTGCTTAAGTATTGGTAACTATGGGAAAGTGCAATATTTTCATGAAATCAGATGGCAGCACCTGTTTGAAATTTAGTTCTGAGTATATATATATATGTAGAGGGCACTGGGATACCTACCCACATTTGTCTTAAATGATATCTATACTGTAATGAACGACCACCAGATTACAATGGCCGTTTTTCTGAACCAAACGAAGGCATTTGACAAGGTAGAACATTCCATTCTCATGGAAAGGTGGGAGCTTCTTGGTATTTATAAGATCCAGTCCTTGACAGCTATCTCAGTGGCAGAAGCCAGCAAGTGTTTGCTAATCCTTGTATTTCTAAAATTCAACAGACTGTTTTTGGTCTACCACAGGGGTCTATTCTTGGTCTCCTTTTCTTTCTAGTATATATATTAACAAACTTGTGGGTATTGCCTGATACTGAAGACTTTATGCAGACGATGCTGTTTTATATAGTAGTAGGGGCTGACTGAAAAATATCAAAATTTGCAGGGAAACTTTTTTGGTTTATGTGCACCTTTCTATTGTACAAACCCATCTATTAGAATAAAAGCTGATTATCCATGGCATCCTTACCTTATAGGGGGAAAACAAAATTAGATGAATTAATTTTCTTTGACTATAGCATAATACAACTTTCAGAGTTAAATGAAAAAGTACTGTCAAATAGAAATGGCCCACTATCATTCCTTTCTCTTACATAGCATAGTGTGTTTACTGTTTACCCCATAATGTATATTATGTTTATCCCATGAGGAGCATAGGATGCTGGCTACAAACTTGCCAGATACTCACTGATTATGGATGATATGGTTTACATTACCTCATGATTCCACATCCAAGTAGAGTAGACCACCTGGGACCTATTTTGAGAGACATAAATCCACCAATGCATGCAGATCCTCCCATGGCACTTAATACCAAACTAGGAATCCAAGCACTTTGGGAGTAAGTGAGAGAGTGTGGATGACTCCTGAGCCGGACATAAGACGTGAAATATGTTGTCATGTTACCTGATATAGGGAATGATGGAATCATAATTATGAAGATAAGTCATCATGAATATATTTATTTGAATTATGATTGTTTCATAAAGTATTTACACTTTTTTTCATTTCTAAATCTCATGCCAGCCCTTCCCAACCCTGAGAAGAATCGAGGGAAACTGAACCCACATCTGCCCACCAATCAACCAGGATTCCAATCATCAACCTTTTCAATATTACATCAAAAACAACCTAGAGATCCACCAATTAGCACCAATCATCTGGTCACCTACTGACTAGCCCATTAGTTGACAAACCTACCTAATCACCACCCTGCTGTCACCTCCTACCCATTACTGACATGCCCACCAACCAATATGCTCAGACATGAACCTACTTAACTGACTGTCCTCCCATCCTTCTGACTTCCCAAGAAACTATACACTGAGTAGTCTTCCTGCCCAACAATGTGGCATCGCTGATGTATACTACTGATATAATTCTTATAATTATTCCTATGGCCATATCACCTACACAGATTGCCTGCTACTACTCATGACATATTAATGGCCATACAACATCAGTTGACCTATTGGGTTTAACATGATGCGTCAAGGTAAAATCCCACCACATCTAGGTATATTATCTATTTGAAGTAGAAAGAAACTAAGCCATTACATTCCATACATTATACAGGCCATTGGAATTCTTACATGGCCTTGTGTATGCAGGTGGAAAATCAAGCTCTTAATGACTACTCTCTCCACAATTCTGTATGTGTATGCTTTCTATCTAACCTTACTCCAACCCTTTGCTACGAGGGTGTATTATGGATGCCCATATAAAGAAATGTCTCTGTATTTATATATTTCTCAAAATTACTGCAATTTCTTAAAGGTGAATATTTAGATTAGCTTAAGATCATATTTATGATTGTCAAGTTCTGCCTTTTGTTTAATTGGCGAGATGATATGTTGATTCTATGTGATTAATAGAAGCTGTTTTGTAAACATATACTTCCCTTATAGTACAAACAACGTGATATACACTTCTTTAACTTACCAAAGCAATATATGTTTCCCAAAGTGAAATAAACAAGCAGTGCCCCAAGTACAGTCAAGTAACCATGAAAATGTGTCTGTGTAGCCATGATGTGCCTATAAAATATGAAAGGTAAAATAATTTCTATTCAGCTTTGGAACCTGAGCAATATCCACAGTTTCTCCATACTGTTAAGAGATCTGTGCGAGCAGTGTGCCTATTATTATAGGATCTAGACTGGATAAGGAACTAGTAGTATCAAAAAAGATATTAGAAACATACACCATAACCATGAAACCTTGCAAAGGATGATACAAGAAAATTAGCAAATGGAATAAGATCCAGCAGAGGACTTTTAAAGAATACTTATATGATAGATCCTCCTGGAACTTTCTAGTTGCTGTTTGTTGCAATTTGCAGTTACTATTTACATGTGTGTGATACAGATTGGTACGAATGATAGAATGAGATTTGTCAATTCATATTTTGATCAATTGAGAACCTCCAGAGTTTATACCACTAGAGTGATAACATTAAGAATGTAACCATAACCACTTACTGCCAGCAAACTCTCATGCCATGCACTAACTCGCTGTGCTACCTACTATGTGTTATGAAGTAGGGTCCTCTTCATCTGAAAATGAGCACTCTCCCAGCAGAGATCCTGAGTCATGAGTCATATCTCTGCCCCAGATTCATTTGTCGAAAGATTTTTCCAACATTCCATTTATATATTTATGAGCATTTTGAAGAGCTTGGATTCTAAGAAAGGGAAGGACACATACATTACACACTTATTTCGATTTGATTTATTTGTGATGCAGAATCATGCATCATATTTGGGATTATTTTCTTGTGTGAAAAACATCATGGATGGCTCAGATTTGTTTTGAAAAAAATACAGGTGCTTGTTGGAAGGGACATTTACTTCATATCCCCACCTGAGTAAAGACAACTGAAAAACTCCTTTAACATTGACAATTTTTTTACTAAAGATTTATCAATGGTATGTCATTAAACCTGTTTCACATTTCACCTGTTTTGTCACTTGAATGTAATCCAATTTCCCCTCCAGACTTGTGACACTAGTGCGTTGATACAGAGGGAGGTGTAATGCCAATAAGCATGAAAGATCTGCTGGGAGACTGGAAAGTGAACCATGCAAATGATTCTGATGTATGACTGTGACTGCATTTCTGTTGAAGAATGATAATAGGTTTTTCATAAATGTAGGGTAGGGTGGAAGGGGAAGCAAACGTAAGTCCTGAAATTTGCCAACTTCTGTGACAAAAGAAATCATCAAAATTATTGTAAAATTTTCAAAGCTGCATTGGAATTATTGTTTTCATAACATTCAATAAAAAATTTCAAAAAAGGTGATCATGCTTTTTTGTATCCAAAGAAGCAAAGAATGATATATCATTGGCAGCAGACTGATGTCAGGATGAATGAGAAGTGTATGCAACACTGCCAGTTGATAAGTGTGGGGCCTGTGTGTGAATCAAGAGCCCAAGGATTGTTGACAGTTCTATTTGAAGTCTACAGTTTGGGTACATGGAGCAAAGTGGCACAATATCATGGTACTATGAAATAGACCACCTCAATTTGTCAGCAATGAGTCACTTCACTTGAACCCAACACTATAGTCAGCAATGAAAAGATAAAGAATACACATAGATTGTTATCAAGAAATATATTTAAGGAATGCCCTTCATGGGATCAATTTAAAAGCATTAAATAATTTTCAATTTTTCAGGCTTCCACCAGGTGGTGTATTCCTGTGCCACAACAAAATAAGGCTAATATGCTCTGTGTAGTTCAAAGAAATAAAATGCATGTTTATACGGAAACAGAGTTACTGGGTCTATATGTGATAAGTACCCAGAAAAATTTACAATAAAATGAACTTGTGCTACAGGTAGAGGTTCATTTCATTGTCAATTCTACAAAGTTTTTATCATGGACAGACAGAGTAAACCTGTTTTCCGATATGATGGTGTATTATTTTCTTTCCAATGGACTTGACTGTCGGTTTCTCTGGGGAGGAAGACCACAGAAGAGTGCTTACCGCACTTTGTCTGATAAGACTGAATAACAGTCGAAACCATGAGTGAACTGAGAGAGTAATATAGAAAGACATGGTTAGTGTGGCCGAATGGAATCTGTTCAGAGATATTTCTGACCAAAATATCGAGGAACAGATGGAATTCAGACACACTCACTATGTCTTTTTATTATTATAAACCGATATTCGATTTAAATGTCAGTTTTGTAATTACATTATCAACCTATTTCAACCTCCGAATGTTAGTCTCTCTGCTTGTCAACAAGTCACATGGTACGGTGTGGTGTAAAAATATTTTACGCCACCCTGCGGCCGAACGGAATCTTTTCTGCTATCGTGTAAAAGAATGGATGGCTCAGATTTGTTTTGAAAAAAATACAGGTGCTTGTTGGAAGGGACATTTACTTCATATCCCCACCTGAGTAAAGACAACTGAAAAACTCCTTTAACATTGACAATTTTTTTACTAAAGATTTATCAATGGTATGTCATTAAACCTGTTTCACATTTCACCTGTTTTGTCACTTGAATGTAATCCAATTTCCCCTCCAGACTTGTGACACTAGTGCGTTGATACAGAGGGAGGTGTAATGCCAATAAGCATGAAAGATCTGCTGGGAGACTGGAAAGTGAACCATGCAAATGATTCTGATGTATGACTGTGACTGCATTTCTGTTGAAGAATGATAATAGGTTTTTCATAAATGTAGGGTAGGGTGGAAGGGGAAGCAAACGTAAGTCCTGAAATTTGCCAACTTCTGTGACAAAAGAAATCATCAAAATTATTGTAAAATTTTCAAAGCTGCATTGGAATTATTGTTTTCATAACATTCAATAAAAAATTTCAAAAAAGGTGATCATGCTTTTTTGTATCCAAAGAAGCAAAGAATGATATATCATTGGCAGCAGACTGATGTCAGGATGAATGAGAAGTGTATGCAACACTGCCAGTTGATAAGTGTGGGGCCTGTGTGTGAATCAAGAGCCCAAGGATTGTTGACAGTTCTATTTGAAGTCTACAGTTTGGGTACATGGAGCAAAGTGGCACAATATCATGGTACTATGAAATAGACCACCTCAATTTGTCAGCAATGAGTCACTTCACTTGAACCCAACACTATAGTCAGCAATGAAAAGATAAAGAATACACATAGATTGTTATCAAGAAATATATTTAAGGAATGCCCTTCATGGGATCAATTTAAAAGCATTAAATAATTTTCAATTTTTCAGGCTTCCACCAGGTGGTGTATTCCTGTGCCACAACAAAATAAGGCTAATATGCTCTGTGTAGTTCAAAGAAATAAAATGCATGTTTATACGGAAACAGAGTTACTGGGTCTATATGTGATAAGTACCCAGAAAAATTTACAATAAAATGAACTTGTGCTACAGGTAGAGGTTCATTTCATTGTCAATTCTACAAAGTTTTTATCATGGACAGACAGAGTAAACCTGTTTTCCGATATGATGGTGTATTATTTTCTTTCCAATGGACTTGACTGTCGGTTTCTCTGGGGAGGAAGACCACAGAAGAGTGCTTACCGCACTTTGTCTGATAAGACTGAATAACAGTCGAAACCATGAGTGAACTGAGAGAGTAATATAGAAAGACATGGTTAGTGTGGCCGAATGGAATCTGTTCAGAGATATTTCTGACCAAAATATCGAGGAACAGATGGAATTCAGACACACTCACTATGTCTTTTTATTATTATAAACCGATATTCGATTTAAATGTCAGTTTTGTAATT
The DNA here is from genome assembly GCA_950022655.1 of Alentia gelatinosa. Taxonomy (NCBI): domain Eukaryota; kingdom Metazoa; phylum Annelida; class Polychaeta; order Phyllodocida; family Polynoidae; genus Alentia; species Alentia gelatinosa. The sequence goes on along the minus strand of OX465580.1, from coordinate 131,879,473 downwards.
ACATTATCAACCTATTTCAACCTCCGAATGTTAGTCTCTCTGCTTGTCAACAAGTCACATGGTACGGTGTGGTGTAAAAATATTTTACGCCACCCTGCGGCCGAACGGAATCTTTTCTGCTATCGTGTAAAAGTGAGACATTTGTGTACCGGTATATAATAATAACACTTGTTACACACCCCCTTTGATACGAAAACATCAGAGTTGCTACTCGGGTTGGCACTGACCAACAAGAGCTAGCACACAAGAACAGTCTGACAGGTATACTGTCAAGCTGCTGTGATACCGGGCTGAAGAGATCTCAGCAAGGTTCTAAACACACTCACAGTGGGATTCCTCCATGTTCCGGTCAAACTTGGCAATTGGGGCAAGCTAAAACCCCGGAGGTAGAGTTTACCATGTATAAACTCTATAGGAACTGTGTCGACTGACACATAGCACCCCATGAAGCTCACAGCAGCGAGCAACACAACCGTGTCAAATGTGTGGGGCCATAAACACAACAACAGGGTCACATGACTGTCACATGACACATATACCAATCGGAAGCACCAAAACTGGGTATGCAGATGAGGTTGGGGCAACCTCCGCAGCCTGCTCCCCCTTTCTCTCTATTTGTGGTATTGACATGGTGGGCCTTGGTACTCCCATCGATATGATTCGTCTACTATCACTGTTTATTATATACTTTAAAATGGTGATATTTCACCTTTAGTTTATTCTCACTAGTTGGCTTTTCTGACATTGTATGGTGCATATGTATATTGATGTTCACAGGCTTGTGCTGCTATGCAGGTTACTATACAAGTTGTTATGCAAGTAGCCATGTGCAATGTAATGATGTAAAGGACTGAAATTAAGTTAAATTACTAAGTTTTTGCGATTCAAATGATTTCTCAAGTGTGCATTTATAATAAATTGCATTTGTTTGTTTTGTCGATACACCACCAGTACGCTCAAAGTGGTGGCCATCCTGGTTACCTCTATTGTAGTAACATAAGCCCATAAATCACATTTATAATCAATTCATCTTATTCACCCATTGTATAAAATCACCCTGCATTAGACATTTAGATATACATAGTCTACATAAGAAACTCGATGAAGTTAAAATACTGTACGAACAGGATGATATTGTTACTTTCTCTGAATATTTGCTGAAACCGAACCTAGATAGTAGTATAATGAAATAGAAAGGGGTTTACACATTTTCGAGAAGACTAACTATATAATAGAGCAGGAGAGGTTGCCTATTTCATTAATAACTCCCTGGTAAACTTTTCTTGAAAAACACCTGAACTCAGTGGAACACCTGACGATTAAGATAGAGGAACCAAATCATAGGAAAATGCTGCTCGTAACCTGCTACAGACCAACAAAGGTCCCACTAACTGACATGAAGTCCATACTCGTTGTCATTTTCAACGACCCAATTAGCAAAAATACAAATGTTTGAATAATGGGAGATACTAATGTCAATAGAACCGATAGAACAAACCCTCAGACGCATGGGTTATTGACAAATATAAGGGAATTTGGTCTAAGGCAATCAATAACCATAACCACAAAATTTAATGCCAATGGAGGTACTTTAATTGACCAGATTTACTCAAACTGTAAAAATATTATTGAGAGCGGTATAAGTGATAACCAAAGAAGTGATCACCTTTCAGTATACGCTTTAGGAAAGATACCTAAGGTAAAAAAACATCCAGTTAATATTGAATTCATCCAGTGAATTACTGTATCACTGGATTTCTAGATCACCTGCAGAACTGCAGCTCATGCTAGGTTTTACCTCGCGCCTAAATCTAACCAGACAAACCATATACCAAAATAAAGCCCAAAATGTCCCCTGTTTGAATCAACTTCATGAGGGGTCAAATCTTCTTTCCATATTTGATATGTGTTAAGGTCTCTATGAGCTCTAAATATTATTACCCACCTGATATGGAGTCTCCATACTAAGCTTATGGAGATTACAGATCGCTACTGAGGAGGATACGGAGCTCTGTACCCTCCTAGGAGGATACAGATTTTTTAGATGAAAGTAGTCCCAAACATAACTTCTTAATAACGTTGAAAAGTTTTCTAACGATCATATTTATTGCTTAGATCTAAAAGTATGTGAGTAGTTGACAATACGCATTACTCGTCGCTATCGCTCGGAGTATTACTACGCATCAACTACTCGGAGGATACAACCACGCGGATCCAAATCAGGGTAATATTATGTATTTACCATTGATAAATTTCCAAAGTAGGAAGATTTGTGTTGTCATAGCAACCAAATGTGTTTTGAGAAAGGTCCTCAAATTGGAAAGGGTATACTTGTAAAAATATGTCAAAAATGAAAGTGAGAGAAATGTTTACAAAACACACTTAGTACTGATTTGAAGAGAAGATATCCCTGTTAATGTATCATACAATTGTCAAAACTCTAAGACCTGTTGTTCATTCTACAAGACATACAGAAACAGTACACTATGTGACCAAAAATTGCACACAAAAAAACCTTGCAATTTCAATATGGGCAAAACATATGGCAAACCTTTCCCCTATTTACATTTTTGCTAAATACTTAAAGGTCATTTGTAATATGATTAAATTGTATTTTACTCTTATTCTTTTAAGAAAACCTCATTATCTGTCAATGTATATATTGTGTCTGATTAAGAAAATGAGTTTCAAGAGAGAGAGCGAGTGTTGGGTCACAGACGTAGCAAGACACTAATCAAACTGAAACATAAGCATAAAGAGGAGCTATTAAAGCACTCGAGAAGGCTAAATCAACTCATACGAAATGAAAGCAAAAATTGCAAAAGCGTATATTGCATTGAGCAATTAGACTAGGCCTGAATTTTGACATAAAATTAAAGAATTATATATGACTGATACAGCCAAAAATCAATGCAGCCTGAAAGTTAAACAAGGTCTACTCATTGAGCGGGATGAATTTTTTTTTTTTTATTCATTTTGTGACAGACAGTCTCCTGAGGCAAAATGCAGTAAAATGACAGTAATTTCCTACCTTTGCAGTAGTTCAAAAGAACTCTAAGAAGTAGAAGGAAAACGGATGAAAAATATGTTAGTAAGAGGACTGCCAAGGGCACTAGTGCTCCAAATTTAGTACCTTCAAGCAAAACAAACTTGAGTGCATCAAGTGCTATGGGGCTATCAAAGGGCAAACTGAGTGGCATAGCTGACCTATTAGCCAGAGAAGTAGGGCAGTTGACCAAGGCCCTAAATGAAAAATTCAGTCACAACCACGACAAGTTGAATGTGATCTGTGGTATGATAGACCAGGCACAAGTCAAAATCAAAACGTTGGCCAGAAAATGAAAAACATCTCAAAAGAAATATACCAAAGTATTGATATTCTCTTACTTTTATTTTATGAGATTTTGGTATACCGCGCTCTTCCATTATGAATGGAAATAACATATGCTCCTAGTTATAAAGTTTGTTCTTAAGTGTTCATTATCATCAGTCTTCCGATTTCATACTATATAGAAACCGAGCTTACAACAGTCAAGTATGATCTTTGTTTCCTGTTATCATTGGACCAGCCAATACGCCGACTATATGAATAACTACTTTTCAAACATAGGGAAACTTATTTGACGGCCTAGACAACCAACTAATTGAAGACAATATTAGGAATATATATATGTGATACGGGAGTTAGACAGAATATAACCAATTATGTAGTGGACGCACAAACAGTGACTGAATTGCTTCATGTAATTTGCATTCATAAGTCATCTGGAATCGAGGCAGTCTCTGCTAGAGTTTTGAAAGACACATTGATGCTATTAAAAGATGAATTTATATGAGACCCGCCGCCGGTTGATGAAAACCCTCCGCCGGAGGGGGAGACCCACCACCGGAAAAAATGTGCAGCTATACTTTATTGCAATAAAACCGTTGTCAACTCTATTTCCTTGTCCTCATTGTGCGTCTTTCTGTTACATTGGTGGCAGCAGTGGGATCATGCCCCTGGTCAGACAGAAAGACCCTCGAGTGGATGAGAAAAAGTGTGTAGGCAGCGGGTAAGGGACTTCACAAAACAAAGGAGGAAACCCGAAACCATGGACGACATGGAGAAAGAAAGGCAGTGACTCATGCACTGGGTTCCTGGTACAACTGGAAGACGAGATCTGGGACCTGTTTTTAAAACTAAGAACGATAAAAGAATTGGTCCTATCGTGGTTCTTGATGCATTCTCATTACCTAAAGTGGTCCGTATTTATGGAGGATATTCCTAAACAACGATCAGGAAAATATCTTTATTTTGAGTGTTTAAAAAAATCTTAATCGTAATCCACATCGTCCATAGGGCTGTCCTACCTCCATTATCGGTCTTATTGGAAGACAACCCCAGGGGGTGTCGTACCAGTACTTGGATTACCAGAATTAAGCAACTTAGCTATTCTCAGCTGAAAATGGCAGCTTAAAGTGTAATTTGATTACATAAATATATTTACCTATGGATAAATCTATTGTACAGGTACAAAGAATGCCTATTTGTAAAGTGTTATTTCATTGTCCTCCACCAAGACCTTTCCTCCATGAGGATTATCTTTGATCATTTACTAAAGACAATCTAGTGGGGGACAAGTCTATGTTATGTGACTTTAAAACTCAATCTGATTGGTTGTCCACTAGGACATGTCTTCAACTACGACCAGAAAGGCTTGAACGATCAAGATTTGATCATTTCTGTAGGACCATGTTTAGAATACAGACTGACACGGATATCCTAGTCAGTATCGCTTTAGTGAGTCCTAATCGTAGTCGTTCAGTTAATATCGTTCTTAGTTTTAAAAACACCTCCCTGGGCCCTGTTTTATTTTCTGCCCGAGGAGTCTTGAAATGCCCGGGGAGAGGTCCTAGGAGAGTTTGGGTTCGATATTTCAATGTCTCCCGAGGAAGGAGAGTTGTGGGCCACGATCTAGGAGATCTCCTCAAATTTCGTTTTATTTTCAATCCTCGGGCCAGGAGAGCTCCTGAAAAGTGTCCTGCAGCTCTCCTAGCGGGCGACACCTCTAGGGGTATCGTGGGTGATTCAAAATAACAAATTTAAAGCTCTTTAATCAATTTGAAATATCGGAAATATATCTATTATGATTTTAATAAAAACTGGAGGTCTCAGATGGAGAATTACTGTCCCATTTACTTAGATTTACATACATTCATAAATGATGAAATTAGTTCCCCAAAATACCACTATGTGTCACCACAGCGCTGACTAAAGGTAGAGGCATTAGCAACCAATAGGAGACCAGTAAACAAGTGAATCTGGCCAATAGGAAGAGACTGGTTACGAGACCTCGTTCAGGGGCCTGTTTTATTTTCTGCCCGAGGAGTCCTGGGGTCTGTTTAATATCGGACGAACGAGACTTTGGAAGCTCGTACGGTGGTCGTCCAGGCAGTCTCGTTCAACAAGTGTCTCGTTCGTCCAGGGACAAGCCCCATACGATAGGAGAGAGCTGCCATGAGAAAGTCTCGTTCAACAACAACCTCGTCCAAAGGAGAAATCTCGTCCACACTCTCCTACATCGTCTCAAAGGCTCGCAAATGGACGACACCCCAAAGGGGTGTCTTAGCTGAAACTGAAGCATGTGATAGTGGACTTGCAAGGGACTGCATTCGGTCTGACACACTCTGACACGCCCCAACATGGCCTAGAGGCATCACCACACTATAGTTTACTTATTGTGACGCATGATGCCTAGGCATCATTGTTCAAATATTTACAAAACTGTTTTAAGAAAGTAATGAGAGAGCAATGTTCATGAATTTTTTTACAGAAGGTTTACAGAAGGTTTTTACGCGAGGTTAGAATAAACATCTAATAGAGGGAACCGTTCTGAGCAAAGGTGTCCGTTAATGCGGGATGGCCGCTTACGCGGGGTGTCTGTAGGCGGGGTTCTACTGTATTCTGATTGATCCATTCTGAGTAAAACATACTTAGTGACCCTTTCTAAGTGACACCTAATTAGTGACATGTAAGTGACATACTGAATAACCCTTTCTGAGTGACCCATACTGAGTGATACATACTTAGTGGGGTTAGAATGGTAATGCGATTAGAATGGTAATGTGGTATTGGTGTTAGAACAGTAATGCGGTACAATATTATTAGGAAACGTCCTTACTGTGGACGAAACGCTTCTCATTCTCGGTCAGTCTTCCATTTCATACTGCCTTCCGCCATAGCACTAAGGACGTTTGTTTATTATTATATACCTTAAATCGATGAAAAAACGTTATTTTGATGACTTATTAAGTCACACTCACAACGGGCACGAACATTATTATTACTGCACCCCTAGCAGCGGGCAGCATTTCATACACATTCGCACATAAGTATATAATAATATGGTAATGGTAACGCTAATAACATGAGAGCGGGGTTAGAATTGTAATGTAGTAAGAACATTATCAAGGTAATGGGGTTAGAAAGGTAACACAATAATCGTACCTCAGTAAAATTAACGTGTTGCGGAGGTGTAACATATACATCCTACATCCATACATCCATATATCCCTACATCCTACATCCCTACATCCATTTATTTCTACATCCAAATCCCTACATCCATACATCCCTACATCCTACATCCCTACATCCCCACATCGCTACATCCCCACATCCCTACATCCTACATCCCTACATCCCCACATCCCTACATCATACATTACTACATCACTACATCACTACATCGTACATCACTACATCACTATATCCCCACATCCTACATCACTACATCCTACATCCCTACATCCTACATCCCTACATCACTACATCCTACATCACTACATCCTACATCACTCCATCCTACATACCCACATCCTACATCCTACATCACTACATCCTATATCCTACATCCTACAACCCTACATCCTACATCACTACATCCTACATCCTACATCCTACATCAGTACACCCCAATACCCCCACATCCCTACATCCTACATCACTACATCACTACATCCCACATCACTACATCCCACATCACTACATCCTACTTCCCCACACCCTACATATCAACATCCTACATCACTAGAGGGAAGCTATGTTCCGGTGAACACCTTCAACGTGTTGCGGAGGTGTAACATATAATTGCCGAAAAGTTACCGAAGACTGACGGGTAACGGAAAGGTTGCGGAAACGTTACGAAAACCGTGAGCACATATCCTACATTCCAACATCCTACATCCCTACATCCTACATCCATACATCCATATATCCCTACTTCCTACATCCCTTCATCCATTTATTTCTACATCCAAATCCCTACATCCATACATCCCTACATCCTACATCCCTACATCCCCACATCGCTACATCCCCCATCCCTACATCCTACATCCCTACATCCCCACATCCCTACATCATACATCCCTACATCATACATCACTACATCACTACATCGTACATCACTACATTACTATTTCCCCACATCCTACATCCTACATCACTACATCACTACATCCTACATCCTACATCCTACATCACTACATCCTACATCACTCCATCCTACATACCCACATCCTACATCCTACATCACTACATCCTATATCCTACAACCCTACATCCTACATCACTACATCCTACATCCTACATCAGTACATCCCAACATCCCCACATCCCTACATCCTACATCACTACATCACTACATCCCACATCACTACATCCTACATCACTACATCCTGCTTCCCCACACCCTACATATCAACATCCTACATCACTAGAGGGAAGCTATGTTCCGGTGAACACCTTCAAATATCGATAAAAATGCTTAATTATTTACCTGAAACACTTCCGAAGCAAATGTCCACCCTTAATGAGTAACAACAACAGCTATTGTTTCGAAAACGTCAACCTCGACACATAACTTATTTTTAATGCACCCCCCAGCAGCGGTATGTAACTCTAGTTAGTTCAATAATGGGTATATAGGAATACATTCTACATCACTACATCCTACATCCTACATCCCTACATCCCCACATCCCTATATCCTATTGAGTGAAGACTATTGCGGGCATTTGGGGGAGTCTGTTTTGCCTTTTGAAATGGTCCCGGAAGTTGATATTTGGTGCGGGATGCGTCCACTCACTGGTCCCCTGCCTGTCACGGTCACCACCAACGGAGGATCCCTCGTACAGCATCATGTAGGTCAAACGTAGGAGAATCTGTACGAGCGATAGACCCTGCCCTGGACGACATGCCTTCTTAAACCACATTGGACGAGAATTGCCCAGAACCTCGTCCCTCGCCTTGTATCTCGTATCGTCCAGGTGCAGTCTCGCTCGTCCAATGTTAAACAGACCCCAGGAACGCCCGGGGAGAGGTCCTAGGAGAGTTTGGGTTCGATATTTCAAAGTCTCCCGGGGAAGGAGAGTCTTGGGCCAGGATCTAGGAGGTCTCCTGAAATATCGTTTTATTTTCAATCCTGCGGCCAGGAGAGCTCCTGAAAAGTGTCCTGCAGCTCTCCTGGCTGGGGACACGTCTAGGGGTATCTTGGGTGATTCAAAATAACAAATAAAAGCTATTTAATTCATTTGAACTATCGGAAATATATTTATTATGATTTTAATTAAAACTGGAGGTCTCAGATGGAGAATTACTGTGCTATTTACTTAGATTAACATACATTCATAAATGATGAAATTAGTTCCCAAAAATACCACTATGTGCCACCACCTGCAGTATACACAGCCTCTCTTTCAAGTCTCCTCAAAAGTCTCCTACAGGTTTATTTTCTCCTGGGGCTCTCTCAAAGGAGACTTCGGCCGAGGATTTCTCTCCCTTCAGAGGACAGGGTAAATCGAACGAGATTGAGGAGATCTCCTGAAAATTATTCTCAGTGGAGCTATCCCTCCTAGGGACTCTCCTCACCCAGGAGAGTTGAAAATAAAACGACCCCCAGAGTATCTTCAGACTATCCTCTGCATTAATGAACATGCGATTGTCATATAATTAATGATTCAATATTCCCTAAGTGTACCTTGCTGTTGGTTGGAATTAATATAGCTTCTGGTAGCCAATACAATACACATCTAATAAACATAATATATACTCATATCATATTCATAACTATGATTCCTACAGAAAACTTAACATAGTGAGGGACGCCTGCCTACCGTTTATTTTTCTGAGAGGTTTAAGAAATACCTGCTAGGTGTCAACACTGTCTTAATAAGATATTATTAATTAATGTTTTAATAGTTCAGCCTTATCCACCCCACTCTGTATTTTAACAGAAAGGCTTGTTAGTTCTCCCACTGTCCACCAGACGTCTCTGATGTCTGGCGCGGTGTTAACAATAATCCGTATTCCCCTAGATGTCTTCCTGAGTCCGTACTGAAAGGGATTTCTTCTATAATCTACCTCCATAGATGAATTACTAGATATTATATCATATCTTCATGAAATAACCATACCCCTACCAGAACATCCCATCTTCTTGGAAAATAGGTTCAGTGGTCCCCATAGCCTGGCAGCCTGGCCTAGTTAGACTAAAGGCCAGGTAACGGGTTCCAGTTTCGTGGTGCATTATTGGTAACGCCTCCATTTTTCTGTTGGATTGTGGGATTGCGCAACCTTGGCAGATCACCAGATACGCTAGTGGTTCCCGGGGTATCCGCTAGTGGGTCCGGCGGAGATATATCCGCTTTGAAAGCATGAGCGCCCTGGCCCTAGCGACAACAGGATGTACCACGGCCTAGTTGAAGGACGTATGAACCCGTTACCTGTCCCTTATTCTAGGGCAGGGAACCAGTCTATGGTCCCCATACCTAAAGCTGGTGATGACTAAGAAGTCGAAAATTGGCGCCCTATTAGCATTCTACCTGCACTATCCAGAATTTTGGAAATGATTGTCTAGTTTATAATGCAAAAGAAACCAAGTTGAGCAAACATCAATATTGTAACAAAGGAAGCACTGTGGCTAACTCTGACTAGATATTTGTGACCATTTATTCAATTAGTATCAGAAGTGGTATACAGTGGGACTCAGCGTCCAGGTTTGGTGTGGGGGAACAAGCCGCCCTCTGAGTCCTCTAACAGAGTGGTAGGAAAATACAGGATACAGGCCAACACCTAGTATCTCTGTTACCAGCCAGCAACCCTCTGCCCGCTCTCCTCACTGCACAGGGGTTTAACCTGTCCAGTGGAGGGTGGGCGCTGCTCTGGCTCTCTCCTATTGGCTGATCACACACCGTGACCAGTGCACCCAACAGGATCTCTTAAAGGGTCAGCGCATCAGATCTCTTAAAGGTGTATCACACTCTAAACATTTAACAAGCTTATATTGGTAAAATACAGTAGGGCTTGATACATAATATTACAATATGGATTTGGGAAGCTTGACAGGGCTGTAACGCGACTAACGAGTAAGTCAATATGGATATAGGACTGGTAAAGGAACTTGAGTCGCCATTTCACAATTAGTGCAAGACATTTGTATCAGCAAAGACAATGGTGGAATAACGGCATGCTGTTTCTTTGTAGCAGTTCATCATTTGTGCTTGGCTAAGGTCTAGTGCACAAGTAAACTATCAAGATAAAGTTATGCCCTATGTTGAGAGCTATAGATATCTCGGTATCATGTTGGATAGTTGTAATGGCTTGAAATCGCATATTCGAGAAATTTCCAAAACTGTCAACCCAAAGATTAGACCCTATTTGACACAACATTCTGCCTTGATGATATACTCTTCAGCTATCCGTCCAGTTGGGTGGAGAAGCTTTTTTATTTTTTTATCTGTATACATACATGCATATACGCTAAATGTATATGATTTATATATACGACTAACGAATACATGTTGCACACAGGATATTTCTTCTCATATACGCTTGGCAGCAAATAAAGCCATTACGCTTCTGTATATAGGAAAAGACCTTATTGTATACACCACATATGCTGGCATGCAATATGGATGTGTGTGTATATATATATATATATCTAAAACAGGTCAATATGCATCCGATACTAAGAAGGTAATTGATGAGTGTTTGGTCTGTGTCCCCGTTTGGAGTGCTCAGTAATATGAACGAGGCGATAGCCGAGTGAATATTCTGAAGCACTCCAAACGAGATGGCGAATGGGGACTCAGACCAAGCACGAATATGTTTCTGATTTTATCTTAGCCTGGAAATATTCATCTCTTTATCACCTGTTGAGAACGAGATACCGTTCTCGCAAGCCTGTTGAGAACGAGTTCGTAATGCTGAGCCTATGGACATTTATACAAGGCTAAGATGCATTTACGCTGTGGCGTAGATATGAAATAAGTACATACAAGGATGAACAAGATCCTGGTCTGTTCTGCCAACAAACTTTCTAGATATTAAATGAACAATTACCCATGTTATCAATTTCTAATTATCATATATTTAATCGATTGACCAATTCAAAGTTCAACGAATTTATACCTATATCACTTTACTAGCTAATTAATATCTTACACACAGAATCTGTGTACCTTGTAATTCAATACCATATAAAATTTCACTTCGCCCAAGAATGACTCACCATGCACTTAATCAAACACCATACCTAGATTGTTAACGTTGATAAAGGACAACCTAGTCCGAAATGTTGGTTCAAATAAAATGCCTACACAACCACTTGACTGCTTCAGGGCTATACTGTCTACAATATTATCAAATGATAATTTTATTTACTGCAGGTAAATAATGATAAGTATTGTTATTTGTTGAATTACACTAATGCTATGAAACCTTATTGATAAGTGGCTTTTATCAAAGGGACTACCGTTTCATCTATAACATGGACTCTTTTTTCAATCTGTTAAAGATAGGTCTCATAAGGTACTCAGTTATTTGTGTACTCAATTTAGCTATACTATTATGAAATGTTTATATCAAATTCATTTCTAAGATATTTATCCTTGGTTTTGCTTCAGTAGATATTGATAGCTCATCACACATGGTTGTAGTAGTGAACATATAATGTGTAGATTGAATTGGAGGGTAAAGCTTAGTCATGGTAACAATGTAAACTGGTTGTCAATCATGGTTGGAATATAGGCTGCAACAGTAACTTTATAATTCAATATAATACAAATGCAAGTGTTGTGCAACTGCTGGGGTGATAATAGATGTTACATATCACCCTCATAAAGTAGAGAGGAGGTGGAGAGTGGTGGAGAGTGCAGTTGAGGTAATTTGACTTCTGTCTTCAAAGAGGATTTGTTAGGAGCTGTAGAAGATTGTGGGTAGTTATATTTGGTTGCCTCTGATAAGTGGACAAAATATCTGATAAGTGGCTTATATATATCCTTGATCTCCTCAACATTACCTTAAATGTACATTCAGTCTCAATTATACCGCCCCGCACCCCACAGACAGGATATATCTTCAACCCTAAATTATTGTGGGAAATCTGATTCCTTCATTTTTGTAAGTTCACCTGTTTTTATCATTTATAAATAACACATTTCTAGATTGTTAACAGATCTTTGTCCCATCTCAATAGGAACTACTTTGCATGTCTTATAGGTATTTCATTGATTTCCTGTCTCCATGAATATTTGGTTGATTTTAATGATTGCAGAAATGACAAGCAACAACACCTTTCTTCCGAGGCATTTTTATTGGCACAATTCTTCATACAATTTCAAAAATTTCTAAGCAGAAGTATGCTCAAATCTTAACTTTCTAGTGGTTATATATATATTGTTTGAAGGTAGTTGACTGTAGCATAATAATAAATGGTGTAATCAATAGGTCGCTGTACTGTATGTCATGAATAGCTCTTTCACAGATTTCTCAATGAGGTTAATTTAGTTATATCATTGCTTAGGGAATGATAAGACCTGAGGTGCCAATATGGTTAAACTAGATATAAGAACCATCAGGTCCACAAGCGTTGAAAAGAAATCCCAGAATCCCATCTGAAAAGGAATATAGAATGATGTCTCAAAATCATTTTCAGCACCCTAAAATAAATGTTCTTGATTGTGCTATTGAAAGAAAGATGTACATGAACAAAAGACAGTATTTAGAAACTACAGCAAATGGGCCAACATATAGGCTCTTTTGGTTGACATCATTATCAGATCTTGTGGAAAGAATACATAGGTGCAATGTCAATATGAGCTAGGAAGAGGAGAGAGATGAACTTTAGAACATTCTGCAATTAGCGTAACAAACAATCTACAAGAAATAAGAGACTAAAAGCTTATACACAAGGGTGCAAGATTATAAACTATTCAAAGTAAATAAAAGAAATATTATGTGCATATTTGTGCATATTTGAAGGTTATAAGAGAACAAAATTTGTTTCTAAGAAAATAAAGAATTTGAAAAACACCAAGTTTGTGCCTGCAACCACTGGCCCAATCAATAACAGAGTCAAATCAGGAACAGAGATGGTAATTTACAAAGAGTTAACTTATTTCACATGTACATTGGGAGAATACAATTTAAAAAAGATTATTTCCCATTGGCAAAATTTCACAAGAAATTCTGCAACTGAGATATGCATACTCAGCGTAGTATAACATACTTTGGTATCAATAATAGTTCTTATCAAGTGTTGCCACCTGAAATACTATGTTCCTCAAATAAGAGATCATTACAAACACCAGTATTTAGTAGGTATTTTATTGGTCACTTGATCTCTATTTGTTTGATAGCTAAGAGTTAGATAAGACTGCCTAAGAATGGCTCATATTGATCTTACATATTCAAGAATGTCAGCGATGATTCTTCTATATCTTTTGTATGAAAGTAGTGCACTTCTTATCATAATAACTTACAACACAGTGAGAAGATTACTAATATTCCAAACAATCCAAACCATCCAAGATATGCAACGAGGGTCGAGGATACAGCCCCTGCAGCAATACCAGCTACAACCTATGAGCAACAGGGTAGATATAAGCATATGACAACCTCATCTTCACAAATATCACTTAATTGGATAAGAATATATCAGTCTATTTATATGCAAAGTTATATTTCTTACATCATTTACTTGGTTACATTAATAAACTTAATAGTACCGGTTGTCCTCTCGATAACAAATGTGAACTTATTGCGATTTTGAATTAAGGTTTTGTACTACGGCAAATTATCTAATCTCAAAGTTAAGTACCTGTCATTGATTGAATTACATGAACTGACTGGCATGCAAGATGATTTAGATGATTTAGGAACAATCTGGGAACTTGGAATTTTAGAATTGATTTGATAAGCTGATTAGGTCATCTTAAGGTTGAATAGCAATATGGGAACTTAAGCTTTCAGCAGAAATAAAGAGGTCACGTTCAGGTTTAAGATTCCACTCAGTCACTAATGAATGTGTATAATTTACAGTGCAAGAAACCTTCAGGGATATTCTTTACTAGATACATAAAATGCTGATTCATCCTTATTTTTTCAGAAATTGTGCAACGATGGAGAGTACACATGTTGCCTAAGGGATACACCATTATGCTACGTTGGAGTGTTCACATGTTTAAGGAATATCTAAGATTTAAAATTCATACCGTCGGTGAATTGAAACTGTATTCTGCTTTGTGATAGAAAAAGAGAGCGCAGGTCATATAAAAAAAGGTTTTTGTGATTAAATATGGCTGCCTTTATTTACTTTATTTAATTAAATTAACGAAATATAGTATAAACTGTGCAAATAACCCTGCAGAACTAAATATGTGAATAGTTTTCATGAACCAAGTTTAGGGTAAGCTCATACTGTTCAAGACACAGTAGAACCCTGGTAAGAAGGACACTCATTACCTGACCAAAGTACCTTATGTTGCAAGGTGTCCCATTGTTGGGTAACAAACATAAAAAGATATTCCATTCTGGGCCATGTGCTCCATGTTAGGGTGCCCTGCAATTAGGGTTGTACTGTAGCGAGAATATGAGGCGTATGGAGTGTGCTCACTACTGCAAGTGATCAGGCCGCCCACACTGTTTTTTAAACCTTCAGTTAGTTAGAAAGAGTTTTTAGAAAGTTTTGAGATCCTGGTGTCCTGGTGTGGGTTTTTCTCCTGAGGGAGAAGGGCATGGTCACTGAGCTGTAGTGAAGGGGCTAACACCAAATTGGTAACATTGTGTTAGTTAATTTTGTCGTTCCTGTGGGGGGGGGGGGGGGAACCCCCTTGGTTGGGGATAATTGTTTTTCCAACTAAGGGCCCCCCCCCCTACAGGAACGACAAAATTAACAAACACAGGGTTGTACAGTAGTCAAGAAATCTATAGTTCAAAATAAGAGCAATCTTGGTTGTAAATAAAACACACTTACATCAACTGTCAGGACAAGACCAATATTTGCAGAGTGATACTTGGGTCCAAAGGCCTTGAACACTGCAGAGGACATGAGAACAATATTTCCAGAGAGTGAAAATGTGAGAGAAAATACCCCCAGAGCATACATTATCTTACTGCCAATGAGTCCTGACCCTCCCATGAATAGGAAAAGCACTCCTTCCGATATTGATTTGCATATAATTAGTGTCTGTAAAAGAAGAAATATTCATGAAATATTGATAAGCTGCCCCAAAACAATGCATGAAATCTATCTTATTAGTTGTAATTTGTAAATCCAGTTCTTAAAAATTCATTACCAGCACAAAGATAACTTGCACACTTTAATGAACCAGCAGTCAGTGAGGCAGGAGAACACATTCTCCAACCATATCTTTAGTGATAAATGTAGATCAAACTAAACACCACCCAGTAAACAATTTTCTTCGCTTTTGTCCATAACATCCTTTATTACAATAGTGATCCAATCTGCTCGTTATCGTTTAAGGTGCATGGTGATATTTTGTCCAAATAACCAAATATTTAGTTAACAAGACCTTGGACACCTACTAAAAGAGCAAAGTATAAGGCATAAAACCAGACGAAAAATCAATTGTGAATTAAAGGCATATCCTACAATTCATGCTGGCGCCACCAGGTGATTTTCAAATATTCCCATTCATCCATTGAATTTGGTGATTTGTGATTTATTCCAAACTCAAAAGAGCAAAATTAGAGTTTTGTCTAGTTTGACTTAATCCAATAGGTCAAATAGGTCCTTTTTTCTTGATTTATATAGGAAATGTACTGAAAAATAAGGATTTCTTCAATTCTATCAAAAACAAGGACAGAAGCCTATGGTTTTTAAAACCTAAATAGGTAGTACTATACCTCTACTATATTCTGTGAAACTTTGAGGAAAATGACATTGGTTTTACTATGTGAAAAACAACTTTTTATAATTTCTATATAATCTAATATAAAATGATCATAATATTGATCTATAAATCAAAATCTAGCATAAAGACCCCTGATTTTTAAGTCAGATATGTGCTCTACAATACTGAAAGATTATTGCATTCAATTTTCAGAAAAATGACATCGGTTTTAATTTTCATGCCAAATTGTCTGATATGCCTTTAAGCTAGCTAGCTAGTCTAAGCCTCTGTGCTTTACAACATGTTATGTCACAAGTTGGTCAAATAAAATCATAGAAATCAGCCTGTAACACCTTACCCCTTGCAGTATGGTGTGACTTTTGGTCTTAAGCTGGATTCACACATAGAGACTGATGTACCTGAGATGGGTGTAATTCACACCTTTTCCCTAGTCTCAGACAATTCTCCTATGGTACAAAATCATTACAACATGGTGCTTTCACCAGTCTCAATGCAGAATGGCAAATTTGATTCACATGGAAGGGCACACTGGTTCATAGTCTCAGATATAGTCACAGTGAACACTCACCCTTTGACTCAAGTGCCCTTGAGATGAATGGAACGAAAAACATGGACAGTGGGTCCATTTGTCTTACCAAAATACCCCTGTAAATTCTAGACATGTTTAAAATAGAAAACTTAAGGGATTCTGTACCGTGTTAGGGTTAATTGTCGCTGACAATTGCAGGGGAAAAATGCATCTCAGGGAAAGGGTGCCCTTCAATTCAGACAAAGAGATTTTGTTCCAGTACAGAACCTTAGCAGGATTTGTCTCAGAATAACACTCTGTGAGGTACATGATTCTCACTGTGTGAATCCCAGTTTACATTGATATAAGTGCCTGGGGTGAAATGGATACCCGCCGTTTACATTGGACGACTAAAAACATGACAACTGTAGATTGTCAATCCAATAGTTGCCAGGTGGTGGCAATGTCAACCGCAATGATCATGGACCTCAGAATGTACGGGAGCGTTTACACTGACGACCATTAGTTTTCACAGAATCGCTGCCTATCTAGATGACTAATTCAAGCCTTTTTTTTTTTTTTTTGTTGATAAATTTCTTTATTGAGCTAGAAGAATGATACAATAGTCGTTGTGTAGCATAACGCGAGTAGAAAAGTGTACTCAATAAAGAGGCTTGGGCCTCAGCTTTTTTATAAAGCTGGTATCAACGGCCCGCCTTGATTAACCGTCGTCATCAGTCTTAGAACAATTTTCCTCATGGGTTTAGATAATCCTTACATCATGTGTAACAAAACTTATGTACTAACAACAAGTAAACTTCACACTGCTTGAAATAGTCTCGGGTGTCAGAGCCTGACCAAGAGTCGTCAGGTGGTGCCAAATTGTATAATTTGATGTTACCAGACAATCTGCAGTTGCCACACAATTGGCTTTTACATAAAACAATTTTTATCATTTTACGGCTGAAAGTCGCCAGGAGGTGCAAAATGCCAGAATCGCCAGCGATAATCGTCTAGTGTAAATGTTGGGTTAGACTACCTTTTCCACACCAGTTCATGTTTCTTTTGATATGTATATGGGAACCTTACTTGGTGCAGCACTTTCTGTCAATGACCAAAGTTGTCTGACAGTGTGCCCTACCAAATTGGGTATATCAAGGCCTGGTTGTACCATGATCCCATAACAGTGTACTCCAATAAAGGGACCGTGATTTATCCTAATATAAAATCCCAGAGGCTTGAGTTTCTGTATGCCACGCTGACTGGCATACAGAGTTTTATATGCCACTAATGGCATACAGAATTGTTATCAAATAATATTCCAAAATCGAGGAGACGGGGTAGGATAAAATCAAAACCTGTTTCGTTTTAATTGTGGTCAGCGCATGCCACTCCTGGAGTTTTGGCTCCGGACTTTACTCGGCTTCGCCTCGTGAAATCACTATGCCAAACTCGAGTCGTGGCATACAGTTGCCAAGGACTAAAACTCATCCAGTTTTACGATAATACATACTCTGAAGCAAAACTTATCCATGAGATATCCCCAGAGTATGCGACCACTGCCATTGACTAGGAATGTTAATGAGATGATGATCACCAGAAATCTATCATCTCTTATGAAGGTTTGTGCAAATGCCTGTGTAAGAAAGAATGTGCATGATATATTGATTAGTACATTGTAAACTTTAACAGATCCTCACTCTCTCTATTACAGAACACCTCTTCAATATGGGGCGCCGTTCTGGACAAACCCATTTCGTCAAACTTTTCGTCATACAGTATACCTTTCGTCCTACTAAATGTATTTCGTTCACGAAATACACTACGAAACGTACCCTTCAAATTTTTATCCTACCCAAAAAAAATTCACTAAATTCACTTTCAACGCAGTATCCAATAACCGACTTTAAAAAAAAATCTTTTTATAGTTTTTATTATTAAATTCTGTGTACACAGATCTTCCATTTGATAATGTGTATGACTCCCTGTACATTTGTAAACTTCCTAACGCCCTCTACTGGCGAAAGTGGGAAACTAATATATATATATATATATATATATATATATATATATATATATATATATATTTATAATTAAATAAATAAATAACTTTAAAAAAAAATAATTAATTACAAATGGTAGGTGTGATATAACAGAATCTTACTCAAGTTCATGACATTGACATTGTTTGCTTCAGGATTCGCTTGAATGCAGTGACTGTCTCGACATGTTGGACTTCGTGACTTAAACTATCCCAAATTTTGGTGCCCCTATACATAGGCGATTAAGCATAACAGCTGGTCTTATCCTTATGCGCAACAAACACCATCTTATTCGCACTTCTAGTTCTAGGATAAATTAATTATTCCACATTCTCAATTAAAATCTGTGGCAGCTGGCCGTTTCCATTGGTCAAACAGTAGCCCCACTCTCTGTTAGTGATCTCTGTTAGTTCCTCCTCTCTTAGCCAGCTTGGGAGACTATTGTGGAGCCCTGCCATCTCCAATAGGAGACACATGCAGGCAAATATTATATATTCACACATTCTATCAATCAATTGCATGCAATCTACAACGATCCATTAGTTTATAACTACCATTACCACTTATCCCTGGATACAAAGACAGGAGGCCAGAGATGGACAAATATAATTTTATTGAATTTCATGAGATGATAGGGATTTTAGTTGTCTATATTGATTATTGATAATAAGTTATTGATATGAATAATTAATATCATATGGAATAATAATTGACAAATAGAGTAATGAGCCAATTATGAATATATAGGATAATAAAATATAATAGAAAAGGCCTACAAAGTTCAGTGAAGCTGAAGAGGTGGTGGTGTTGTGAGAAAAAAAGTGAAGGTGTGAGTTGTGTGGATCCTGAATGGAGTTGTGTGGAGAGATGGAAAGGCAGGTGGAGTGTGTGGTGCAGAGCTGAGATACCAGAGGGGAGCACACATGGTACTCTGGCCTCTTCGATTTGTATTTTGAAAGGATTATTCAGCTGTTCCTACCTTGTGTAATGCTTGCAATATTGAATTTGTTGCTTCAGTGACCATGAATATTCCACAGATGAAGTGGAAGGCCTTAGATCTGATCACGTCTCTTGGAGAAACATCCCCAAATACATCTGCGTCATTATTTGTTACATCTTCTCTGATAGAAAATAAACAGTATTAGTAGAGGAGCAAATGGCCTAAAAATGGGTAAAATTGACCCCCGAAAGTCTACTGGCTGAAACTTGCCATATTAGTCAATTATGACCTCAGGAATCTGAATCTGATACTCGTTTGTTCTAAAAAGTGTAGCATCATACTCGTTTCCATGGTAATAGAAGGAAAACAAAATTTAATACATACTGACACATAATACATACTTTTATAAGAAAAGGTGAATAAATGCATTTTTTCTGTCGGTAAAATTTATCATTCTTTAGCCAAAAGTGTACAGTATGGAAATATGCCATTTTCTGTTTTCTTGGAAGAACTGTTGCCATGGTAAGATTCCAATTTGTGGGGGAACCCCCATTTTTGGATTTCTCATGGTTATTAAAGTTGGATAAAAAGAATAATTTTATGAATGACACATACAAATTGATAAATTTAGCAATAACACACAGCATTGATAGGTACCACCATTTTTTGAAGCCATTCAATTGTTCCCATGGCAACCATAACAAGGTTTTTTCTATGACCAAAGCAGCCAGATAATGATACACTAACTGGACATTTGTATGGCAAATCTGCATGACATGGCAACTAGTAGAAGAGTATAGTTTCAAAAAGGCCATTAGAGAGTCAACTGAATGAAATGTGCCATGTTGGTCAATCATTACATGGGGAATCTGATTCTGCCACTCTTTTGACCAAAAGAATGTAGCATCACTTTTGTTTCCATGACAACCTTAATGCATAATAATCTACTTAGAAACGACAATTTCCTGCAAATATGAATAATAGATGTAAGAAATAGGAGCTAAACACCTAAACACCTTTCATGATGTATACATTTGGGACATAATGTGGAGTTGTTCTCTTCATTCCCTTAGAATTTGATTGCCATGGCAACCAGTTTAGCACAAAACAGACACTGCAGAAGCCAGCTCTGATTGCCATCAAAGCAAGTTACTAGCTTTTTTAGCCATTGATGATAGAGACTTAATATAAGTATTTATCCTAGTACTTGGAGAGTGTACTGCATGAAATGTGCCATGTTGGTCAATCATTACATGGGGAATATGATTCTGCCACTATTTTGACCAAAAGAATGTAGCATCACTTTCGTTTCCATGACAACATGGTTGTATAGTGATTTACTCAGAAATTACCATTTTCTTACACATGAATAGTAAGTGTCTGAAAAATAGCCATAAAACATCTTTTCATGAGGTTTCATGAGCTTTTTTTGTATACATTTAGGAAATCATGGGTCATTGATATTCCCTAAGAACTTGGTTGTCATGGGAACCAATGGAGCAGAGAGCATCCATTACAGGAACCAACTGTGATTGTCATCTAAACAAACTGCTATAATCTTTTAGCCATTAAAGATAGAGACATAAAGTAAGTATTTATTCTTGGACATTTTAGTATGCAGAATCCAATGGGATGCATCTGCAATCCCAGAATGCAATATTTGGGCTCTCATATTGGATCTAAATACCTTGAAATTAATGAAGATATGACATTTAGCATATAACACTATTTGGTACATGGTCTATAGTCTGTGGGTAGGCAGAAGGTTAGATAACGTAGAATTACCGAACTGTAAAGTGAAAAACGAGATTTTAGAAAGAGTTTATAAATTTAGATACTTGGGAATTATAATCGATAGTAGTCTAACATTTAGAAACCAGGTCCAAAAAATTGTATCGGAATCATGAATGAAATTACAAAAGATGCGGCTGCTTAAATATCTACTACCGGAAGAAACAAGGATTCTAATATTAAAACAAACTATCATGCCCATATACGACTATGTTGATTACTTATATGTAAGCTGTGCTGAAAAGGAACTAAATGCACTAGATGTATCCTTTAATCACTGCATGAGATCTGCATTAGGCATTCACCGAATTAGGGGACACTCGATAGACGAGCTATATAACATGTGTAAAATAAGACCATTAAGATATAGAAGGGTACTACACTTACTGATGCATGTGCTCTGGTGGTCAAATGACCCAACGCACTGCAGAGAAGGACCGAAAAATACCAGAAATAAAGATAAAGTTATTATAAAACATGACTTCCCCAAGACTGAGAAGTATAGAAATACACTGTTATATCGAGGAATAAAAATCTGGAATGAGATACCTAAAGAAATGCAATTGTCAACAGACCGGTCACATTTTAAGATATATATAAAGGAATATTTATTAAGAAAACTAGAGTATTGGTGAATAGAATTTCCCGGGTCAGTCAGCCATGCCAAAGTGCTACAATATTACATGTACATCCTAGAGGTGATGTCAAACGTCCTGTCACGTCCTGTCTGTTCTGTCTGTTTGTTCTATGTGTATCCCGTTATAGAGTGTAGATAACTATTTATTGTTATACTTGTTGCAACGCATGTAAAAACGCCCAACAGGGTGAATGTATTTGCTTCCTGAATAAAAAAAAAAAAAAAAATATATGATGCATTTTATACAAGAGTAAGATGTCATCAAAATATCTGTGACATGATCCAGTTGTGCATGATTTATAGTTTAGGCAATGTAAACACATGACACAAAGAATTACCAAGTCACACTGGGTGATGACTAGAGATATCAAGTGTGGCTGGATGATGCTTTGAGGCATCACCATGCATGACTGGGTGATGCCTTGAGTTATTATTATTCATGGAATACTTGTTTTATGAAACAATTTAGTTTATGATAGATCAAGAAAGGTGAAATTTCCTTAGAATGTAGGTATGATATATTTTGGAATTTTAGACAAAAAGAAACATAATATCAAGGATCATGTATTACATGATGCTATGAAATGTGTTACATGACATTTCTGCAATTGGCCTTTAAGAACTTGCCCCAGTGGGCATTTATACTGACACTGCTACCTGTCCTGATGCTGCAGGTACCTGGCAGGAAAGGCATAAGCAAGGTGCCAAATTAAGAATATATAGTCTGTATATTCTTGAAATGACAGTCATCAACAGAACTAGAGTGTAACATATCCACAAAAGGTTGAGTGGGGCATGTCTAGGATCAGAGTTTACCATGGCAAATCAGAATGTCAGAATGGGTGATGCATACCCTAACAAAGGAGAAAAAAGGCACCACATGGTGTTATCTTACCCTCTATATTGTGTCATCTGGCACCATACACTTTCTGGTGTATGCCCACCAGAACCCCCAGGGGAGGGGAATTGCTTCATGTTTACGATGCCTTTGCAGATCATAGAATAGTGATCCAAGGCGTAAATGTTGCTCCAGAAAATTAGTGGTTTGAGTTGGAATTGCATCACCACCTAAAATATGCCTTTCAGCGATACTTTTTATGCAGACCCTCACATCAGGGCAGATGTCTGCATATTGCATTACTTTGGTTAGAAATGGCCTTGTCTGATATTCTCAATAATGATCCATGGTGGCACTACCACCCCCGCCCATTGTTCATCTACCTATAGGAGATAGCGATCCACATAACCAGGTGTCAGATCAGTTTTAACTATTGTACCATCTGTATTAAACCCTATTTCACTGGGTACTCACCATAGTAGTACAGGTATGGAGACAGATACTAGTGCCAGTGAATAACGCTAGAGGCCGGACATATAACCCTAATTGTGATACTTTTATCTCAACATCACATGGCATCTCATATGATACTAAATGCTATGCTTTATTTCACCTAAAAATATCAAATATGATGTTATACATACAAGCTGTGAATATTTCAGGTTGATTGAGAAAATATTTCCAATTTTATTCACAAAAACGAATATTTTGTAAATGATGCCTCAAGGTATCACCTGGCCATCCCTGGATGTATCTTCCCCTGTCTCATTCAATATGTACCCCTGAATTGTTGTATAGCGATGGCATCATACAAATTAGCAATACTGCATGAATATAGGGATACGATACAATATCATGGGACCAACGATTTTTAGTCAGATCGTTAAAGTTATCGTAAACTAAAATTGTGATACAATTATAGCTAGCGATACCACAAAAAGTGGAGCAATGGGGCCCTGAGGCACTGCCACCATGTCAGTGCTTTTGTCCTCAGTGCTTCCCCCCCACAGCACTTCAAAGTCCTCTTATTAACCCTTTATTGATGTGAATCTATGGCAGAGCCACTCTCTCATTAATGGCTATAAGTGTCAATGTACACAGCTGGGGGCAGGATGTGTTAAGATCATTCTGTTACTCAATCACATGGTATAGCATGTCATCCTTAATGTTATTATTCATTTTGATCAACTTATGCATTTCCACCTAAATGACGACTGGTAAACGACTAAATGATCACCAATTATGTATTCATTAAAAATCAGTCATTGGGTGGTGTCACTTGAGATTTAATTATAATTATCAACAAAAACAAACTCTTTCCACCTGACAGATGGTTTTCCGACCTTTGTATTGAAAGTAACTGAGAAAATATTGATGCTGATACATGTTTACTAGCCTGATGATTAACACTCCTGACATTGCAGCTGAATGTGTGCTTCCAATGGATACACTGTGCAGAGATGGTTAATGTAAAAAGCTTGCCACAAATGTACATAACTGCTTTCAATTTATCGGGGAGGCAAATAATTATCAGCTGGTGCCATATTGCATAATGTGGAGATAAAGATTGTTGATCTGTAACATGTTATCCCCATTTCCACCTGACAATTATGTACCCTAAAAATGGCAAATAGTCAGTAGTGGTGCCAAAAGACAGAATTGCGGGCCGGAAGTGGCAGGTGGAAACACTGTATTACTTTAATTTCTATACGCATACTTATAAATGTCCTAACTTATTTGATGATATCCTGACTAGACAGAGAAGCCAGAAGGTTCCTGCTTATTCCACCATTTGTAGTCTAATTGTCTAAACCACTGACATCCGCCACTATTCTGGCACCCTCCATTCTGTTCTGGCCTCTGCTGTTCCTTGGTTATTCTCATGCATAGAAGAATAGGATGCCCAATACAGTCTGACCATCAGGGCATATGTCTCCTCCCCTTCTTGCTCCTCTAGTTCAGAGGTGGTCTCCTTATCCTGCCCTTCAGGCTACCTCTCCTCTGGCTACCTCTCCTCCTCCTTGCTGGCCTGCCTTACTTGCTGAGGAGTAGCAGGTGCAACACTAAAACTGTGACATCCTGGGAAAGGTATCAGGGCTCAAGGGCACTATGGGCACCAACAACAAGGCCATATAACCTTCACAATATGGGGAGAGAAAACCAGCAAGAGTGAGCCAGGAATTGAAACTAAGTGGTGTCACATTTATCCTCCATGGCATGCCCCACAATGGTCTGAGATTCTGACATGCAATGGTCAGCTCTGATCCATACCTTAACCTTCTAAACCTTTTTATATGTTAGCTATAGTTAATAGTAACAGGTAGAGCATGACACAAGTATGTGACAGATACATACAAGCAGGAGGTATAAATACTGTATGGAACAGGGTTCCATATGGCAAAATATGCATCAACTAAAACTAGGTTTTGCTGGTAACAATAGCTAGGATAAGTGTCCAGCTTTGTCTTGAGGGAGCCAGAGGAAAGAAACCTGGAGTATTCTGGGCATGCCCCCAAGAACTTATAGTAATTTGTTTATATGAGAATCAAAGGGGGTAACTGCACTGATTATTTTCTACCTGCATTGGTTGCCATGGTAACAAGATTCTAAAGACATAGAAACAAGAGTTACCCATTACGTCCGAAATGTTAACATATAAAAACAATTAATGAGTTTGAAACCCTATGAGTTTTCTTGTTTTTTTTTCTGGGACTTGCGCTTCAAATGTGTAAGAAATTGGTGGTTTCTAGGTAGATTATTATGCATTTAGGTTGTCATGGAAACGAAAGTGATGCTACATTCTTTTGGTCAAAATAGTGGCAGAATCATATTCCCCATGTAATGATTGACCAACATGGCACATTTCATGCAGTAGACTCGCCAAGTACTAGGATAAATACTTATATTAAGTCTCTATCATCAATGGCTAAAAAACCTAGTAATTTGCTTTGATGACAATCAGAGCTGGCTTCTGCAGTGGCTGTTTTGTGCTAAACTGGTTGCCATGGCAATCAAATGCTAAGGGAATGAAAAGAACAACTCCACATTATGTCCCAAATGTATACATCATGAAAATGAAAACTCATGAGTAGGTGTTTAGCTCCTATTTCTTACATCTATTATTCATATTTGGAGGAAATTGTCGTTTCTAAGTAGATTATTATGCATTAAGGTTGTCATGGAAACAAAAGTGATGCTACATTCTTTTGGTCAAAAGAGTGGCAGAATCAGATTCCCCATGTAATGATTGACCAACATGGCACATTTCATTCAGTTGACTCTCTAATGGCCTTTTTGAGACTATACTCTTCTACTAGTTGCCATGTCATGCAGATTTGCCATACAAATGTCCAGTTAGTGTATCATTATCTGGCTGCTTTGGTCATAGAAAAAACCTTGTTATGGTTGCCATGGGAACAGTTGAATGGCTTCAAAAAATGGTGGTACCTATCAATGCTGTGTGTTATTGCTAAATTTATCAATTTGTATGTGTCATTCATAAAATTATTCTTTTTATCCAACTTTAATAACCATGAGAAATCCAAAAATGGGGGTTCCCCCACAAATTGGAATGTTACCATGGCAACAGTTCCTCCAAGAAAACAGAAAATGGCATATTTCCATACTGTACACTTTTGGCCAAAGAATGATAAATTTTACCGACAGAAAAAATGCATTTATTCACCTTTTCTTATAAAAGTATGTATTATGTGTCAGTATGTATTAAATTTTGTTTTCCTTCTATTACCATGGAAACGAGTATGATGCTACACTTTTTGGAACAAACGAGTATCAGATTCAGATTCCTGAGGTCATAATTGACTAATATGGCAAGTTTCAGCCAGTAGACTTTTGGGGGTCAATTTTACCCATTTTTAGGCCATTTGCTCCTCTACTATATGTATAAGTATATAATCAGCTGCAACATAATACTTAGTAGAAACTAAACGAGAGTTAGACTTGTCAGTGTTTATGCCACGACGGGAAGGTCGTGTATTACTACGCGAAGCGTTAGCTGAGCATAGTGAGGAACAGACCTGATCAGAGTGGCATAGACACTGACAAGTCTAACTCTAGTTTGGTTTCGTATTTATCCTACCCCGTCTCTACCCTTTTGAATTACTAAAATATAAATTTTGATTGAACGACCAACCAAAATTCCACCGGAACTTTTGAGTCCCACCGGAACTTTTTTCGGAGCAGCTCACAATCTGGTCGCTGATTGGTTGAATTTTGTATGCCCATGGCATGCCGCATAAAATTTGCCTATGTTATGCCCATGGACCGTTTTTATTAGGGGTAGGATAAAGATTATTTATTGATTTTTGCTTGACTCATGATAACATTTTTGAAAAATGTATCAGATAATAGTGCCTCTTCTAAATAGGATATGATAATATTAAGTTGTTATTATTGATTATTCATATACAAAGTCATATAGTGAAGTAAGTCTTGCTATCTGAAGTACAAAAGTTAGGTTTTACTGGATGGTTTTTGGTCTCTTTGGAAAGTATCAAAGACTGTTGTAAAATATCTTTACACGATGGATATTCTCGCACAATCAAACGGTTTAGATCCCAAAATACCAGAAAAAAGAGTTCCACTGCCATTTATGCTTAAACAATTTTTCCAGATTTTTCCTGATCCCACCTGCTCCCCATTTCTGCAGGTTTCATTATTGAATGGTTTCTCGGTGGAATCGCCACTTACAATAAATGCACCACTAACCTTTTTGTTGTAGAATTTTGCTTATCCCACATGATTGCTTTTGATTCCTCTTCAGTAACCTCAGAAAGGAAAATAAAGTTATAGATCAACTAGGATGAAATGCCACATGTAAAACATCACCAACATTGTATTCCTTGTAGATCAGCTCCAATAGAGCACACATAATGCTAGTTACATGTCCAGATATATGTTTGTGAAGGTGAGTAGACCTATTGGAGGAATATCAATATATATGCTCAACTATAAATGACAGAACAAAACCCCCTTTTTGATCTTCTTGAAGGAGAATTAACTAATGTATTTGATTAGGTATAAAGAACATCTAGTATTGCATAACAGGGTTCTTACTTCTGGAGGATTTGTCAACAAGAAGCTACCAATAAGCTGCATTATGATGTAAACAGCAGACAGCATAAGAAAACACTTGGGGACACGATCCAACACGTCTGCTGCCTTGGCCTCAGAGAAGTATCTGATAAAGATACCATAATAATAGAAAAGTTTCACATAACAGGCTAGAGCTGCCTGCAGTTCATTTGATTTGAATGATGCACTATGCTTCCCTGAATTACTATAAATAGTTAGATTGAATGATAGCCAACTTTTACTGTCTGATATATTTTTATAGTTCGGGCACACCATCTGCAAGAACAAGGTTACCACTAATGGGTTTATTAATTCATTTAACCGACTTTGGCTGGACACTGTCTAAATCATCTTCTAATGGTTGTTGATTGAGTTTAACATGAACCCTACCAATCTGGACACATTTCAATCTCAGAACGAATAATTCCTGCGGGCATTTCCACAAAGGACCAAATGATACCTTGAGGCATTACTTTCTGGTATTTTCAAGTCATTTGACCATTGGGTAATCATGCTTAGCCATTTATGGACGGGTGCCTGTGGCTAGGCAGCATCCATAAGGACGGGCACTGGTGTCCGTATATAATGCTAGAGAACGAACATATTATTGCCTGAGCATCAAATTAACTGCTCTATCACGTGATATAATATACTGTCCTCAAAATTATTTTATTTATGATTAGAAATATCAAATACAAAGCTATACAGACATTCTGTGAACATTTTATGTTCATTGATCGAATATTTCTTCGTTAAAACAATTTTGTAATTTTTTGAGAAATAATGTCTTGAGGCATCATTCCGCCTGGGCCGGTTGATGCCTCAAATCATCATTCGTCCAGGGCCGGTTGATGCCTCAAAGCATCATTCATCCTTAAAGGGTTAACCTTGCCTAGCATCTGGTGTACATGTGTTTAGGCATTCTTGAATTGGAATCTTATATAATAATTTACAAAACTGCCGTTCCTAGGAGGCATCAACGAGTGGGATTATACAGCATAACTAAAAAAGACATAATTGAAATGGGGAGAAGAAATAATATTCCATGGGTGAGATGTGACACATGTATTTCGAAAATCTGTAGAAACAGGGTAGATTAATTTACCAGTGCATGACAACCCTATATCATTTAGAAATGTATCTGTTTCTTTATGGCTGCTAAAATACTTGTGTGTATATATCCTGTACAAGTTTAAAAAAAAAAGAAAAAAAAAAGACATAATTGAGTACTTTGGACAAACTGATTCTCACCTTTGGTTAGATCCAGGCACATCTGGCAGATCAGGAGCCTTGTTGTCGGGATTGATAAAGGCTGTCTGGACCGGAACAATAATCAATGAAGAAGCACCAAAGCTTGCTACAGCTATTCCATTTACCAGACCTTTATGTTTAGGAAACCACTGAAATCAGCATAGAAAGGCACATTCCATGATGAAAATGCATTAACAATGCCAAGGGGAAGTATCACTGACATTTTGTATGATTAGATTGAATAATGGTGAAATAGCACCGTGCCTTCTAAAGGTTCTAAATTATTGTAGGTTTAAAAAAGAATGAAATAGAATGCTATGTGTGTCCCATGACGAAACCTTTCTTGTACATATTAAAGGAGAGAATCACAATAAACCTATTTAGTTAGAAATAATTTTCTGTAACACATTCATTTTCCATTTCTCTCATTGATAGATAACATCAAACTCTCTCTGAATAAAGTTCCCTCCACAGAGATTCATAAGCAGTGTTAATAGAGAGATTCAAAAAAGGTAAAAAAGTGAAGTTACTTTTTAAGCATTAGCTTTTAAATCACATGAGAGCATGGAACATGCAAAGTCCTTACTTTCATTGCACAGGAAACAGGGCTTGTGTATGCAATGCCATTCCCTATTCCTTGCATTATTCCCAAAGTGACAAGGCAGGCATAAAATGTCCATTGCATTGTAAAATAGGTGAGGAATGCTCCTAAACTACACAGGAAAAACAAAACAAAGCATGACATGCTAATTCTCACAAATAAAGTCGTTGTGTACCTGTTGAATCCCAAATTTTCCATCATATGGTTATTCAAAATACAGAAACAATACTGAATCCCATATATCTCTTTAAAAGTTCCAATTTTCAAGGACAGGTTGTAAAGTCTACAGCCCAACCTGAACTTGGGTAGACCTAAAGAGTAAAGAATTGAAGACAAAAGTACTAAGTACTTCAATGAGTGAAAACAATTAAATAACAAAACATGAAAATTTAACTGATTTATTGACACAATAGATTCAATTCCAGTGGTATTCATCTCAGAATACCCTACATAATGTCAGAATGAAAATCAAAATTAATCCAAGTGGTGGAAGTAGGTCAAATTAGCATAAATCCAATATGGCCACCCTAAACATATGAAACCTCATAATTCTAGATTTTGAGGTTTCATATGTTTAGGGTGGCCTATTGAGGTAGAAACATGATTTAAAATGCTAAACACATGTTTTCTGGGGTGGGGAATCCATACAAATCACCAGTTAAATCATATCGTTTGAGTAAATTAGCGTAAATTCAATATGACTGCCTGAATTCTATGAAACACCATAATGTGGGTTTGAATAAAGATGTAAACATGATTTAAAATGCTAAATATATGTTTTCTGAGGTGGAGAATTCATATAAATCACCAGAGAAGACCTATGAACAGAGTACATTAGTATAATTCCAATATGGCTGCTTGATAGAACATTAGATAAAATGTTCGATAGAACAATAGATAAAATATGGGACACATGGTATTTTGGAACATGAGTAAGCTATTCCTATACAAGAAAACCAGCTATCTAACTTTTGCCAATTACCTATCTAATATGTATCATATGAGTTCTCTCTGCATTTTAGGAGATTCCACATTTTGGATGTCATGTGTTTATATAATTTGATTTAACAGCTTGCCCTTCAACTTTGCTTTTGTGTATAATTTAAAGTTATCATATGATGGCATACTCCTAATGCCTGCTGGTAGAGCATTCCATGCTTTGCTAGTTTTATATTCAACTGATATCTTGTATCTTTCAACTTTGATAGTCGGTTCCTGTTTTAGGATTGGGCCTTCATATAGTTGTGTTTCCCGAGGGGGTTCTACTAAGATATCTATGTTCCTTACTCTTAGGTTTTCAATATGTGCCCTTCTGCAGTCTTCTAGGTAATTTATATGGCAGGTACTATGTACTGTATTATTAGGTGTTCTCGGGTCTAGTTTGCAACATAATTTAAGGCCCCGATTTTGGTAACGCTGTAGTTTGTTTAGTACATTTGTGTTTGTCTCATGAAAATGTATGTCACCATAATCTAAGAAAGGCAGATTTGAGTTTGAATAAAGATATAAATATGATTTGAAATGCAAAATATATGTTTTCTGAGAAGGGGAATTGATATAAACAACATAGGAAGGCATACTTATTGAGTAAATAGGTGCTATAAGGAATAAATCTAATATGGTTGAGTCATAAATTTTTGATATCATAGCAGCCTTACAACAGGCCCCCTCATTGCTGCTACCGTCACCCCACCTGTACACTACCTGTTGTACTAACTATCCAATTTCCCCCACCTATACTTTCTCACATAAATTACTCACATTTCCCATCAACCCCAGTCCTACTTCCTTCTTCTTCTTGAACTCCAACGCACACACACCTATTCATATTCCAACAATTTTATTACCCACCCACCCACACCAAAATTTTTAATATTTCATATCATTCATCACCCCTATTTCATATATATTCTCTTTTATAAATACTACTCACATCATTTTATATCTAATTTATTACTACAACTATTTTATCACTCAATAAAATTTATCAACTATTTACCAATAAATTTTATTTCCCCAACTTACGTCTCTCTCTTCATTTCCACAGGTGGGGGGGGGGGGAGATTTACAGTAATGGTATATAATGGCAGACATAGACTTTATAGCTGCAGGAACATTATGCATCTTTCAGATTCAGGAGACAGTAAAATGTGAGTTATAGGTGCAAATTTAATAGCACAATATACCTAGCTTGTTTGTTTGTTACATATATATTTATATATTCAGAGAATGTATTTGTTCTCCGTATAATGTCAAAAGGACAGTGGTAGCCCCTATGTCCAGAATGTTTACATGGGCTTACAGGGAGACTTACAGAGAGTGACTGAAATATGACATTGAAGTATGATATTGATCATGAACACTTCAGCCATAGCTTGGAAAGCATTGTTGTTCCTGTTTAACTTAAGAGCAGTTGGTTTACCAATAATTTACACATCAAAGATATATCATAATCTAGTTTTGCATTGACAAACATAATGTTATTGTATTATCAATATTTACACTTTCCTTGCCACCAGTTTGTTGGAAGGCAAATTGGGTTTCATAAGGAAAGCCTCTCCTTTTACCTAGGATAAACTTAGACCTGGCTAAGGTTGTGATTTGTTTCTTTCTTGAGAAAGAGAAAGATACAGATGTTCTTATCATGTTGATATCAAAACAGACTGTCGAAGACATGAGCCTAATCAACTGCTGGTTTTCTATTATTCTTCTATCCCTGAATTGAATCTATTGCTTTTTGTGGCTGGTCAAACCTTATTTTGACTGGATTAATTCTATTTTTATAAACAGCAGGGGGTTGACATGGCAGGCTTGACATCTGTGAGCTTTGCACTCTCATTGGTTGTTTTGTCAATAGATGACCAAATCATTCCAGTTGAGCACCCATTCTAGTTTGTCACACATGGCCTGAGGGTCATCCTCAGAGCATTGCAAGAATGGACTTTCATTGAATATTGGTTATTTCTATAACTTTGCATTTATTACTCACATTTTGAGTAATTATCAGGTAAAAAATCTTTGACGCAAGCACCATGCATTGTTTATATAAAACAGTTCCTAAAATGCCCGTCAGGTGGCCCAAAGAGCTGTATTCTCCTAGGAGATTCCAGAGGTCCGTAATCTACTCAGTAGCGATATGTAGGCTCCATAGGCTTAGCATGGAGACTCCGTATTAGGTGGGTAATAAATATGTATATTAAGCTTTTTTCTAAATGGGTCTAGGCTATTTTTATTTTGTAATTTACATGCTCTTGGTAGAAATTTCAACTACAACTGTAAAATCATATATATAGATATTCTTTGCGTATTCCTCACATTTGATTCCAATAAGTAGCCTGAATAATTAAATGATTATATCTCACGTCTAAGGGAACCATTTTAAACAGTAAAAAAAAACGGGGTGATGATGCCATTAAGACATTAATTAAAAACATAACAAGGTTGTTGTATGTAATCCACAAAGTATGAATTTCATATTTGTGTCGTCCCCCTCTTTTGATTATATACCTCAAAACCTTCTTAGATATTTTGATATTACTGGAGATGATGTCAGTGACATTTGGCATTGCTATTTGAGCAACTTCAAAATGACCGGTTGCATTACTGCATTATCCTACCCCTAATAAAAAAACTCCATAGGCTTAACATTGGGTCACTGTATTCGGTCTGGAGTTCAGAAAAATGAAAAATATCGCTCTAGTGGGATACACTTCACAAATGCCGTCATTTGTTAATGTAGAAGTAATTTAGACAGGCGGGGTAGGATAAATTCTAAACCAAACTCGAGTTAGTCATGTTGTTGTTCATCGCACTCCGGCAAGATCGCGTATTACTGCTCTTGGCTTCGCCTCACGCAGTAATATCACGATCTTGCCGTCGTGCAATAAACAACAACATGACTAACTCTTGTTTGGTTTCTCCATAATACTCACTCAGTATGGATAATACAGTTTATATTACCTCATGATTCCACATCCAAGTAAAGTTGTCCATTTGGGACCAATTTTGAGAGACAAAAATCCACCAATGCCAGCAAATACTCCCACAGAACATAAAGTCAAACTAGGAATCCAGGCACTTTGAGAGTAGGTGAGAGAGTGTGGATAACTCCTGAGTCGGATGTAAGACGTGAAATATGTTGTCATGTTACCTGGTGAGTGAAATGATGGAATTATGATTACGAGGGTAAACCATCATATATTTGGATGAATCATGATTATCAGGGGGCCTTTACATAAATAATGACAACTATGAAAGTGTACTTTAGCTATACTGATGGTTACAAAAAGGATATTTAGCGAAGATTTTCATTGATTTTCCTGCATAGCTGGCAATCACCAAAAAAAAAAGTTGCGACGAAATTTAGCGACTACACCCATTACAAAAAGGCACTTTTCATCGTTCACTTTATCGTTGGAGGTCATTAGCTATGAAAAACTGGACCCAGCCAAAAGGTCGGGTCTTGCATTAGCGATTCCCAACATAAGCTATATTCAACCATATTATAGTTTTATGTTTTTCCATTATTTGTGACCTATACATTATATAGTCAAATATGACCATTTTTCATGATATAGAGGCAGCAGTTTTTTTCTTGCGATGGTCTTTAACCTTGTAACAAGCTACAAAGATAAAATATAGACCCGCCCCTCATACATTGAGAGAGCAGGTCTGTGTGTGTACAAAATAGAAAACAATAAATACAATTTTAGAAGAAAAAATAAATCGCTGCCAGTGATAATTGTGACTGCAAACAGGCTATATAGCAATGAAAACTTGGGAAACACCTCCCAACCTATGACGTCATGAGGGAATTCCCTGCTAAAATTGAAAGTTTTCAATGTGTAAAGACACTAAGCCATTTTATTGCAACTCCTACATGACCTTGTGTATATCTATGGAAAACCAAGCTCTTGACCACTTCTCCCTCCACATTTATATACATGTGTGCTGTCTGTCCTTCCTTACTCATCCCCCTTTGCTGTGAATTAACATTATTGATAACCCCTACCAACACCGATTTGTCTCTATTCTTACATATTTGTTAAAATTGGTGCACTTTCTTAAGAGTGAATATTTCGGATGTCATAAGATTTGATATCCAATCTTTGTCTACAAGATGATATCATAATCATCAAGTTTTACCTTATGTTTAATTGGAAGGATTATATGCTGTCGATTCTCTGTGGTTAGTAAAATCTGTTTTGTAGACACCTACTTGATCTTATAGACCAAATAACTCAGTATGTATTTCTTTTACTTACCAAAGGAAAATAAGCTTCCAAGGGAAAAATAGACCAGCAGTGCTCCAAGTAAAGTCAAGTAACCATGAAGATATCTCAGTGTAGCCATGATGTGTCTATACAATATGGAAGTTGAAAGAATATCCACAGCTGTTCCAAATCCTGTTAAGAAAGCTGGGCTAGTGGTATGTCGATTTAATAGGATTTAAATTGGTCAAGGAATTGGCAGTATGAAAAAAGGTATTGAAACATACAGCATACCCATGGCACCCTGTAATTGTCAATGCTTTATACACATTTAGGATGATCAGAAATCAACATGAAAATATAATGAAAATAGCAAATATAATAAGATCCAGCTGAGGATTTTAAAAAGCCATTAATATTATAGATCCTCCTCCTCCTACTCGAACTTTGCTGCATTTTACAGTTAATATAGACTTCCATGTGATATAGATTGGTATATATGATAGAGTAAGATTTGTTAATTCATCTTGGACCAATAGAGAACCTTACTAATTGTTTACTACACTAGAGTGATAGCATTAAGAATGTACACATAACCACTTACTGTTAGCGAACTTTCATCTGATGCACTAACTCGCTAAGTGCCAGCTCTTATGTTTTATGAAGTAAGGTTCTCTTCATCTGAAAGTGAGCACTCTCCCAACATAGGTCCTGAGTCATGAGTCATATCTCTGACCAGAGAAGTGTTTGTTACAAGATTTGTTCAATGTTCCATTTTAATATAATTTCAAAAACTTTGGGGAGATTGAATTTTAAGAAAGTGAAGGAGGACACACACACTTACTTCTATTTGATCTAATTGTGATGCCAAATCATGCATCATATTTGGGACTACTTTCTTGTGTAAAAAAACATCATGGATGATATTCACTTTCTTCACTGAATATATATCAATGGTATGTCATTTCGACTGTTTTGTCATTTGAGTGTAATTTCAACAGTGGGTTGATGCTATAAGTGTATTCCATCAAAGCACATGTCTAAAGGCGGGCGTCCACCAACTACGACAAGGCTACGACAAGAGCCTACAACAAAGTTCCTATCGGCGCCTTGTCGTAGCCTTGTCTTGAGAATGGGGGCTGGTATAAACCTATACCTTGCTGGTTCCCATAAAAAAGGCGTCCATGGTACCAAAACACTACGACTGTGATATCGAGGAAACCATGCCACTCCACGACAAGGGTCCAGTTGTGGCAAAAATCAAACATGTTCGATTTTGTCGTAACCTTGTCGGAAGGCCCCCGACAGGCCCCCGACAACCTTCCAGTCACAGCCTGTCGTGGCCTTGTTGTAGACTCTTGTCGGGAACTAGGGTCCACCAACCACGACAAGTCTACGACAAGCCTTTCAATCGTAGGCCTGTCGTGGACCTTGTCGGAAAGCCATTGTCATAGCCTTGTTGTGGTTGGTGGATGCCCGCCTTTGGCCTGTGTTGGT
Source organism: Alentia gelatinosa (assembly GCA_950022655.1). Taxonomy (NCBI): domain Eukaryota; kingdom Metazoa; phylum Annelida; class Polychaeta; order Phyllodocida; family Polynoidae; genus Alentia; species Alentia gelatinosa. Next base: position 131,842,867 of record OX465580.1, on the reverse strand, counting down.
TCCGTGGTCTCCACAAAATGATATATTGACATGCTTTGACACGCTCAGTGCTGTGATTGGGCTATGACAGAGAAATTCTCTCTCAGAGTGTGTCATAAAGCTTGTCGTAGCATGTCGTAACTAGTGCGTGCAGGACCTAACATGTAATTTTTCATGGAAAATGCATCAATGATTCACATTTCAGCTGTTTTGTCACTTGAATGTAGTCCCATTTCCTATTCAGACTTCTAAAACCAGTGGGCTGCTACAGAGACAAGTACTGTGCCAAAAACCATGAAAGACCTGCTGGGAGACTGGAAAGTGATCCATTCATATGTTCCTCTTTTTTTCTCTTTAAAAAAAAAGTTTATTCTCAGATGAATACATTTCACAAGGTAGTACACGCGATCTTCCATTGCATCCATCCTTAGATCAGGGAACATTCAGTTATACATGTATGACTGTGACTCAACTTCTATTGAAGAATGATTGTAGCTATAAATATCATTATTCAAAAGCCTCTGGTGTCTTTTTGTTTTATCATCATCAGTACCTCTCAACCATTGTTGAGTTTCTCAGGCACTTCCATTCAACAATACAACTTTCACAGTAATGATCTCATTGATAAAATGTCCTTTTTACTTTGTGCACCTCATTCATCTAGATTCGTTTGGTTACATTTGAATAGTCAATATATTTGTACAATGTAACATGAAGAATACTGTATAGGTATATAGTCACCTTTTTTTCTCCTTTTTTTTCAAGATCCAAGCCAATTTTTCCTCTGGAGACTAATTTAGCCAACACCTGAGGTGGACGATCCTAGGCCTCTAGTCTCTGAGAATAACTCTATCCTTCAGTGCACTGTATGAAAATTGCATTTTATTTATTTACTTGAAAATGGCAACTGTAATGCCGAAACGTTGTAACTGCTGCATCACTAATAGAAAGCCAATCATCAAACCAACTTGGGCAGTTGTTGAGTTGTGCTTGTTTTGAATTATTTTTATTCATCTATACACTGCCGTGCAAATACACGTAATAATACTATGTATTTGTGACATTTCATCGTTCCAGTAGAACCCTATGGGGTGCCGTGGTTGGAAAAAAATTGTGGATGATAGGTATGGCTAGTTGAACCGACGGCTAACTACTACCCGATTAAATGTCACGTCAAAATTGGCGTCAAAATGTCACAAATCGATCACACACCACATGGGTAGTAGCAACAAGCTAGAAACAACTAAGACTACAACGGAGAGAACGAAAATGACCGCAACTTTTTTCTGTAAAAATAAAAAATTCCATCTGGGCATACAGTGGGAGAAGGTCATAAAAAGCTGCTTAGCCTCGTCTACCTACTATGTATATCTACATTACTGAAACAGCTCGCCCCCCAGCCGCCCACGAAATAAAGAGAGAGACATTAGTTTGGGTAAATAAAATTTATTAAATTGTAGTTGATAAATTATATATATAGTAAGGAGTCTGTAAGGTAAGAAGTTATAATAAAAATACAACCACAATTAGATGTGTAACGAATTGTGTTGATGGATGAAAAATAAAATTAGGGTAAAATGGGATGTAAAATGACATGAGAAAAAGAAGAATGATAGAAGAAGAAAAAAAGAAGAAAAATTGGTGTTGGGTGGGTGGGTAAAATTTTTGGTGATGGAGAGTGGAGTGTGTTGAATGGCGGTGGGGAGAAGAAGGAGGAAGTGGAGAGGGATTGTGGGTAATGGGTTGTTGTATAAGGGTGACTGTAGGTGGGGTGTGTGTAGTTAGTAAGGAGAAAAGACGTGAGGCGGCGGGGGCGAGCACAGCAATGACCCGGCCTGACATATACATGCCATGCCGACCAAATGTTTATACATGTATAGGTGGCCGGACGGCTATGCGGATGGCTGTGCAAATAGCTGTGCATATGTCTGCGCGAGGCAGCGGCAGAGGTGGCGGCAGTAGTGATGGTGGCAGTAGTGGTGGAGGCGGCAGTGTGGCAGCAGTGGCTGTGGCTGGGTGATATCAAATGGTAGCTTGTGTTATAGATATGCAGCAGTAGACTTATAACCACAGAGCAATGGGTTTTCAAAGTAAAATCTATCAAAAAAAAAGGTTAAAATAATAAAAGAATGCTAAGGTAGGTTTTTTGTATATGATAAGTCAGTTGATACCTAATTAGGTTTTAGAAAGGTTTTACCAAATAAATTGTTAGTATAAGAATGCATTTTTCTTATTATTCAGACTAGAAAGATTAGGTCCAGCAGTCCCACAGGGCTCTAATCTGGGAACTACATTATTTCTCACATGTTTCAATGAAATGATTGGATGTATTCAGGGAACTCAAGACTACGGCTTCATACATACATGGAAATACAATGAAAGCTATACAAGAGAAACACTAAGAAGGGTTAAATCAATTTATTATGTGGTGTGACTTGAAAAACTGAATATCAATGTATCAAAAACAAAATGTAGTTATTTGGTTTATGTTTTCATCTGTATCACACCTAATCTGAAACACCTAGTTTCAGATTAGGATTTCCAGGATGTTGAAAATGGTTCGGTAATCGTAATCTAAAACTAGGTGTTGAACAGATACAGTGCGTTTTGTCTTGTAAATATTTCAAGAATTGAATGTATCTTACAATATGCATATCACTAATTTTCTGAATAAAATAGCTTTCTGGACATTTCAACTGGCAAAAATGGGATAGAGGTTCATTTTATCATCAATTTTACCAAGTATTTATCATGTACATCATGGGTTACTCATGGCCTTTGGTCAGGGGTGGTCATTGCTCCCCCTGGTGTCCCCCTCTCTCGTGCACCGCGTGCACCCCTCCTGCCCTCTAGCGGCTCTCACAACACCCACGCATCGACCTGCGTACCCGCGTACCACGCATCCTCCTCACTTCTGCTCGACCCTCCGTACACTCCACACGTACTCCTTTTTCGTCCCACCCACCCACAACCTACTTTTTCCTCCTCGTCTTACTCTCGTAGGGCTATTTTATACTTTATACAATGTATAACCATATATACTCATACCATTGTATTACATAACTATATATCCTTATCATAATTGACATCAATTCTATTGTCAATTTATATTGTATTATCATTACTATACTAGATATCAATATTCTTATTATTAATATCTCGTCCAGTAAGGTCGAAATATAATTTCATTTGATATAAAATTCAATAAAATTCTATTTCCCCAGCTACTGCTTCTCTCCTTTCATCCAGGGTAGGGGTAATGACCTTGGAATTATTGATTTCACAACATACAATAAAGCTTTTCTCCATAGATGTTACCCTTTTTTATCCAAAGAAGCTAACAATGAAACTTTATTGGCATGAGGCAGTAGGCTGATATCAGTATCAATGAGAATTGTATGCAATAATGTCAAATGATAACTGTGGGCCCTGTGAGTGGATCAGGAGCACAAGGTTTGGTGACAATTCTCTGTGACTGTGACTGCACTACTGTTGAAGAATGATAATAGGTTTTTCATAAATGTAGGGTAGGGTGGAAGGGGAAGCAATCATATGACTTTTATTTTCAGTTGGAGAAGTCCTGGAATTTGCCAACTTCTGTGACAAAAGAAATCATCAAAATTACTGTAAAATTTTCAAAGCTGCATTGGAATTATTGTTTTCACAACATTCAATAAAAATTTTCAATAAAGGTGTTCATGCTTTTTTTTATCCAAAGAAGCAAAGAATGATATATTATTGGCAGCAGACTTATGTTAGGATGAATGAGAATTATATGCAACAATGCCAGTTGATAAGTGTGGGGCCTGTGTGTGAATCAAGAGCCCAAGGATTGTTGACAGTTTTATTTGAAGTCTATAGATAGGGTGCATGGAGCAAAGTGGCACAATATCATGGTACTATGAAATAGACCACCTCAATTTGTCAGCAATGAGTCACTTCACTTGAGCCCAACACTATAGTCAGCAATGAAAAGATAAAGAATACACATAGACTTGTTATCAAGAAATATGTTAAAGGAGTGCACTCCATGGGATCAATGCAATAACTCTAAATAACTTTCAATTTTTCATGCTTCCACTAGGTGGTGTATTCCAATACCAGAACAAAATTAGACTAATACCCTCTGTGTAGTTTAAAGAAATGTAGTTTATACGAAAACAGGGTTACTGTGTCTGTAGGCGACAAGTATGCAGTAAAATTGGCAATAAATTGAACATATGCAGCAGGTAGAGGTTCATTTTATTATCAATTCTACCAAGTATTTCTCATATACAGAAACAGTATACCTGTTTTTGCATCATTATATAAATAAACAACTTTTGCTTCCCTGGCTGTCTTCGCGTTCCTGGAGAGATGTGGAAGAGTGCATTTGTTCAGCAAAAACCGTTTTTTGTATTATTTTATACCTTAAAATGGTAATATTTCATCTTTTCTTTTATGCTCATCAGTTGGCTCCTCTGACAGTTTCTGCTGTTGTTGATGCTGACAGGCTTTGTGCTGCTATGCAGACTACTATGTAGGTTGCTATGCAGGTTGCCATGCCCAATGTCGCCATGTAAAAGATGATAATCAGCAGTTCATGGATTTTCCGATAGGTGGCGCACACATCATGGTTAGCTGTTTGTAATTATGTGTATTTTTGTATTTTCAAAGTGCAAAGAGTTTTAGTCATTTAAATGATTTCTTAAGTGTGAATTAACACTAAATTGCATTATTTTATGTTTTCTTGATGCATCATCAGTATGCACAAAGCGGTGGCCATCTTGGTTTCCATTATTTCAGTCACGTAATCACATACACAATATGATACCGTTCGGTTGGCGTTCGGGTAGAAAAAACAACATGGGTAGGACCCATTAGTATTTGCAGGTGATACAACAGCAGATATATAATAAAACTCATCCTCTATATAATAAAACTCATCCTCTGATCACTTTGTAGTTATATTTCATGTTACTAATTTTTATTATAAAGACTTTCTAAAACCCAAATGGGTATCATTTGATTAATTACAAAACAAAAATTGTATTTCTTTTGCTTTTAACAGCTGTTTCAATAGATTTCATTTTCAAAACAACATGTTTTGGTAGGCTTGAGCCCAGTCCTGTTCATAAGGCACAAGCTGTCATTTGGGTGTAGAAGGATACTGATGGGGAGGAAGTTTGTATGTGGAGAGGCAGGGAGCCTGGGAGGTGCTAGGCATGGGGTGGGGAGCAGGGGACAAGGGGGGGCTTGGCTCACTGCTGTGTGCCACCAGTGCCCATTTATACATATCTCACCTTTATAGATTTATACTAATATATGCCTGATGACAAATACAGCCAATATGTGTGCATGTATACACAAAAACTGTATAGCATATGTTCCATAGGCAGATGCAAAGTATAGAAAAGTTCAAATGGAAACACTAATATATGGCCTATTTTAACTGTTCCCTTAAATATCATCAGTTGAACATTACACATCTTGTGTATTGTTTATTTCCCCATCGGTGGTGTGATAATAAATCTTCTTTTATTTCGGTTTGGGTATAAGAACGATCTTGTCCCTTGAAAAAGGTGTCGGGTCCCCTGCACCCCACCCCATGCCTAGCACCTCCCAGGCTCCCTGCCTCTCCACATACAAACTTCCTCCCCATCAGTATCCTTCTACACCCAACAGTTTGTCCAGGGCCTTTTATCATAGGAACTGGCGTTTCATCCATAACGTGGACTCTTTTTTCAAGGGTAATCTGTTAAAGATGGGTCTCAAAAGGTACTCAGTAATTTGTGTACTTAATTTAGTTACTAATAAGAGATGTTTATATTAAATTGATTTCTATACAGGCTGTAGCAGGAACTTTATAAAGTCAATAATAATACAAATGTGGTTGTTGTACAACTGCTCGGTTGCTAATAGAGGGAAACTATGTTCCGGTGAGCAAAAGTTCAAAGTTACGATGCAAGTGCTACGGGTGCACCCTGATTATGTAACTGTATAGAAGGTTGAGTCCAGAGCAGGTTGACAGGTCTTCTCTACGTGTTCTCTCTGTAAGGAGTGAATCCTTTGGAGCCTCATAAAGGTAGTAGGTTTTATCCTACCCCTAATAAAAAACTCCATAGGCTTAACATTGGGTCACTGTATTCAGTCTGGAGTCCAGAAAAATGAAAAATATCGCTCTAGTGGGATACACTTCACAAATGACGTAATTTGTTAATGTAGAAGTAGTTTAGACAGGCGGGGTAGGATGAATTCTAAACCAAACTCGAGTAAGTCATGTTATTGTTCATTGCACTCCAGCAAGATCGCTTATTACTGCTCTCGGCTTCGCCTCGCGCAGTGATATCACGATCTTGCCGTTGTGCGATAAACAACAACATCGCTCACTGCTGAGCTAGGGACAGAGAAGATGACGAGGCAAACTTGGGAATAAATAATTTATTATTATTGTAAGATGATAAATGATTGATTATATAAATAAAATGAATTAATACATAAATAATACTTTGTTTATGCAATGTGTGAATTGGTAATAAATAGTAGGTGAAGTATAAGAGTTGGTTGAGTTAATACATTTGATAAGAGTAGATATAAGTTGTATTTGAGTTGAAGTACAACGAGTATTTATGATAAAAGAGGTAATAACATAAATATTTGTATAAAATATGATGATGTTAATACATGTAATATTTGTAAAATATATATAACGCCCTACTAGTGTAGGAATATATATAAAATAGGTTGTGGGTGGGTGGGAAATGAAACGATGTGTGTGGTGAGAGGTTTGGTGAAGGAATGGGGCGCAGGCGGTATGTGTGCGCCAGATGAGGTGTGAGGTGAGATTGGTGTGAAATCTGTCCACCAGACGTCAGCAGTGACCAGTCCCACCCAACCGGTGGGACCACACCACTGCTGAGCTAGGGACAGAGAAGATGACGAGGCAAACTTGGGAATAAATAATTTATTATTATTGTAAGATGATAAATGATTGATTATATAAATAAAATGAATTAATACATAAATAATACATTGTTTATGCGATGTGTGAATTGGTAATAAATAGTAGGTGAAGTATAAGAGTTGGTTGAGTTAATACATTTGATAAGAGTAGATATAAGTTGTATTTGAGTAGAAGTACAACGAGTATTTATGATAAAAGAGGTAATAACATAAATATTTGTATAAAATATGATGATGTTAATACATGTAATATTTGTAAAATATATATAACGCCAAGAATGCCATTAATGGGTTGAGATGATGGGGTGTGGTGGTGGAAAGGTAAATATAAAATAGTTATTAAGATTATAATAGTAAGAGATTGATAAGTGAGTCCGTTGGGGCATATTATTTAGTGATTGCCCGTACCAGGGAAGTCCCTACGGCTCTCGCGGTAGACGTCTGTATATAATCTTTGTAGGCGTCCGACGTCCAGTGCCCGAACCTCTGGATGTCTAGTTCGGAGTGCCCTGCTCTGAATGCCTCCGTGGCGGCTGCCTTCCTTATGGAGTGTAGGGGGTAGCGGGGGGGGTCGGCCCCCGTTGCCCTCACGGCCACCGCCCACTGTTTCGCGACGTATGTAGCCGGCATCGGCCGTCTGGAGGCGTGAAAAACCAGCAGTGGGTCGTCCTCTGAACACTGTGGGTTTCGTGTGACCGTTGCGGCCACGGCCGTGCACGGGCACATGTTGGTGTCGGGGGCGGGCAGTATCAGATGGTCCTGGTGCTGGTCGTATTTCTGGGCGTTTTTCGCGTGTTTTATTTTTAGCCGTAGTGCACCCTCGTGGTAGCTCACGTCCCCGCGGGTGAGGTGTTTCCTGGGGTCGAAAGCCGCGACCGACGGAGGCGCTACCTTGTAGCGTCGTAGGGCGCCGTAGAATATGAGGAGCACGGCCGTCTTGACCGTCATCCCGTCTCGGTCGCGGGGCAATGCCTCCACCGCTTCCCTGAAGGTGTCCACCGGGATCGGGGGCCGCTGACGAGGACGGTAGGGGGTGGTACGGTCGATGCCCTCGAGTGTCATGGTCAGCCGTGCGGACGCGGCTGGCGAAAGTGCCACGCCCACTCTTTTGAGGTGCTGTCGTACCCTTGCGACGTGGTTCCTTACCGTAGCGGGCGACGGATCCCCTTGCGCTAGGTACTCGGCGAACGCTGATATCGTCTGGGGGCGTGGTCGTAGGTGATGGTCCCCCACCCTGCTGCAAAACGCTATGTATGTCTCGACCGAGGTCCGGTGAGCCCGCATGGTCCCAGGGGCGCGTGAGGCCTGCTGTCGTGCCGCCGCCCTTCGCTGCAGTGATAGGTATGCCTGATCTGGATAATACAAATGGACGTACGTTGTTGAGGAAGTCCGTACATGGGTCGACAAGGGTAAGGTTGAATCGTCGTACATCGTTACATGCGTCATTGAAATATTTGTTATTGAGATGTGCTCGACTGAGGTTGTCAGGCACCACATTGTCAACACCTGGTATGTGTACATAGGATATTTCACACTGAAAGAGGGCCTGTACCATCCAGGCGGCCCTGGCACAGTCTAAAAGGACCTTGTTGTGACCCCTCCCGTTCTGTAGTACATGGACAGCTGGGAGATTGTCGCACATAATACGGATATGCCCCCCTCTGTCAGATTCTCGGATGAATGTCTGGAGTGCTACGACGACATTGGCTGCTTCCAGCTCGGTGATGTTTACTGCTCCATCCTCGACCGGGGCAACCTGACCGGCGTAAGCCCATTTCTCGTCGTTGCCTCCTATACCACTGAGGCAGGCGTCAACGCCGATAGTGCGATTAGGAATGGGCAGGGGGATGAGAGCTACCCCGTTCCAAGTGTTTGAGAACTCGTCGAACCATCTGAGGTCGGCCCTCACGTCATTGCTAATGTTGATGTACCTCTTTTTTGGTCCTCGTAGGGTCTCCAGCAGCCTCGAGATAAAGAGGCGTGTTGGGCGGATACATTTAAATACGTGAACCAATTTACCCACCAACGATTACATTTCTTTTCTGGTCACGGACCGGCGTTTTAGGAAGGCGGCGACCGTTTCCCGTATCTCGTCCAGCTTCATCTGAGGTATCGAGAGGGTCTTGGTCTCTGCGTTGATCGTGATGCCGAGCCATGTGAGAGACCGAGCCGGTCCCTGTCTCTTCGTGGGAGCTTCTGGTAGGCCTAGTTCCTCCAGGAGGCTGGTGACCTCGGCTGCATCCCGGACCGACTGCTCTCTGGAAGGAGATAGAATAATAATGTCATCCAGATACATCCATGCTTTGAGTCCCTTGGCACGGAGGGTCACGACTATGGCATCCGCGACCCGCTGCATATGGCAGCTCGAGCATCGGGCCCCGAACACCATACTCGCTTCCAGGTAGAATTTTCCGCCCCACTCGAGGCATTGGAGGGGCCAGTCGAGTGGATCTGATTTAAAGTTTTTGTAGGCACGACTTACGTCGGTCGAGAAAAGGTGCACCTCATCGCCCATCCCGACCAGGTCGTCCACTATAGAATCGATTGAGGGGAGACCGTGGTTCTGCACATTTCCAAATAGGGAGTTTTTAGCAACGTAGGCATTGACTGAGTTGTCGTAGGGGAACGTGAGGTCCGATATGACACGTCGTTCCGCCGAGTCCCTCTTGGGCCGTGACATGAGCGGAGCGACATGGCACCAGGGGGAGAATGGGGGACAGTCGTAGGGGCCGACCAGGCCTCCGAGGCTTAGTTCCTTCGATATAAATGAGTCAATAGCCTGTGGGTAGTCGGTCGCGCTAGTGTGGTTAGGCGTTCCCACACTGTCGCTCACCGGTCCCATATACCCCAGGGGGAAACCGTACGCAATGAGGTCGTAGAGTTCTGGGTCCAACCCGTCAATACATAAAATTTTATTCCATGCGGCAAGATTGAGGGCTGTGGGGAGTGCAACCTTGCAGCAGATGCTGTTGGGGAGTCCACTCGCTCGGACAGTGTCATAGATGTGTGCCAGCTCGACCGAGTCAGTGGAGGCAGCGGACACAGACATGCTCGGCCAGTGAATTTCCCTGTGATATTTGAACGCCTGAGGGGCCATGTCAATTTCGTGATCAACAATATTATTTTCACATATATGGCGTATAGCTTTGAAGTCGGGGTCGTTACCTGCACTCGCTTGTTGTTGAACGGCGGCCACGCCCCCTCCCTTTGTTGCGGCGGTCGAGTCGGAGTGTTCATTTTGAGTGCTAGCGCACTTCCTACGCCAGTCAGATGTCTCCACTGACTTTTCCCTGTGCGGCCGTATCGTTTTACATCGATCCTCTTCATTACGGGGTCTGGCGGGCACTATATATTTCGTAGGAGCCTGAGAACCGTGGCGAATCGAACTCCGATCGAGCAGACCGGAAGTTCCGCCATCTTGGAATGTCTGAAGCTTGTTGCTCGCAGGCCGTTGCGGCTGTGCGTTGCCGGTGCCAGTTCCGGTTGACCATAGGGCGCCGCCATCTTGTATTCGCTCTCCGAGCGTAGCCTCCGGCTTGCCCGTCTCGTAGTGTAGGTCCCGGCGTTGACCCGCAGCGGTTGCCGCTGGTGCTCTCCTCCCCGATGTTTCACTTCCTTCCCGCGTCAGGTCGGTGTACACAGGCGTCTCTAGCAACGGATTGCCGGAGACGCCTACTGCCCGTTTTTTGCTGCCGTACAACTGTGTTGGTCTCCCTGCCTCCTATCACGGTCCAACCTGTCGCACATGGACATGTTGTGCCCGTTGTAGAAGTTCCCCGTACGCCCGTAGCAGTAGGAGCAAGCGTGAACACATGTAATTCCACCCTCCTCGTGGTCTCCTCGGTAGCTGCAGCCCTTAGTAGCATTGAAGTCCCTACACGCAACTTCACGACCGCGCAGGCCGGTCCTTGAGTTTGTGTTGTTTGTCGCACTTCTTGGGGGAGCGACAGCTGCCTGCCTACTTGACCCAGTGTGTACCGGGGCAAGGTCCATGAGGCATAATCGAACTCGCTCGTGTTGGATCACATGCCAGTCCGACCACGATATCTTTCCCTTTTCTATTTGGTCGAAAATGTGTTGCGAGAATCTCCTGACCGAGGGCCATGGTCGCACCATGGCGTCATCTACGACGCCCTGGAGATGCTCGAGTATATGGGGGTTATTGTAGAGATCCGACCGGCGTTCATCTCTAACAAGACATATAAGGGCTCTTATGTACTCCAACATGGTAATATCCTTACGTGCTTCCAGTTTTTGCTTGAGGCTGTCCACCCCCTCCCGGTTGAGATACATGAAGGGCTTGGGAATGTAACGGTCGATAAATATATCTGAAGAGAGTGCGACCTTACCTTCGGACCGGAGAGGTCGCATAAACTCTCTGGCAAATTCGTCCTCCAGATACCCGTCGTAATCCTGTTGCCTACGTAATTGCCGCGGGGGAGGCATAACCTGGTCCGTAGGGTGGTATCGTCCCGCCTCTGAGGGTTCTCGTCGTGGAGTGCGCGCCGGGGTCCCCCAGTCGGTGCGGGTGTCATGGCGTCTCCTCGTCGGTGGGGACCGCCGGCGGTCCATGTTGGATTTGAGGAGCAGGTCCATTTTTTGGCCGAGCCCGCGGACATCTTCCTCCAGACGGTCCACCCTTTTACTTGACCGAGAGCTACAGGTACTTGCCTCGTCGACGGTTTCGTAACCCGACCGGTCGTATTTGAAGACCACTTCGTTCTCGGCTTCGCTCTGGGACTCAATGGCGTCGGACCCGTCCTCAGATTCTTCCCTCTCTCTCTCCAGTCTCTCATTCCTCTCACTTCTCGTTTTTCCTCTTGTCTGTGGGGCCATAATAACGGCCGTTCTTGTACTTTGTTCTTGTAAGTTAGTCGAAAGTACCACAGGTGTAGATGAATGAGTTGCCAAAAAAGGGGTGAGGGTAAAATGAAACGATGTGTGTGGTGAGAGGTTTGGTGAAGGAATGGGGCGCAGGCGGTATGTGTGCGCCAGATGAGGTGTGAGGTGAGATTGGTGTGAGATCTGTCCACCAGACGTCAGCAGTGACCAGTCCCACCCAACCGGTGGGACCACACAACTCTTGTTTGGTTTCTCCATATTTCCGAACCCTCTCGGTGGTTGAACGAATCTATGTGCTTCAGCATATAGAGGAAGTTCTCTCGGCTTTACTTGGCACTCAGGTGTCAAATTTCCGACTATACGCCCTCCAGAGGTTACTCGGCTCCCGATTATCGCCCAGGGTAAACACAAGTTCCGCTCGCGAGTGCTTGGGTACACTACGATCGCATGAACCACAGTTTTCCTATTTATATTTGAGTAATCTTAACAGAATTTCGGGTTTACATGTAGAAATAGCTGAAATTTCCATTTCTGACATCGGATTTTCCATTTGAAGATTTATAAAAACCGTTAAAAAGCAATGATTGTGGGTTACGGGTCAAGCGTCTATTACCATATAACGTCGGTAATCAGCGCACACCGGGAACTGTAAACAGACAGAATTCTGGGATACCTCAATAGGGTTTATGGATATCGAACAACCTCTATTGGAACGAACAACAGGTAACCAATGCAGGGGAGATAAGAGAAATCAGGGACAGCTAGGGCTACATAAAATGGAGAGAACATAAATTTCGCGAATTACAAACAAATTCGATGAAGGGCTGGCATATCCTCTCACAGAACTGTGTGACCCTGAGGAAGACCACAGAAGAGTACCCACCGCACTTTGCCTGAAAAGACTGATAACAGTCGAAACAATGAGAGAAATTGAGGGTAATACCCCTCGCTACATACACTTTTATGCTGGTCGATCAAGGTGACACCCCATGGTTTGTTTTATATATGGTTTTATTGCCTTCGATACATTATAGATCGCTCTTCCAAGCAATATGATGTACAACAAACAACAATTGTGGATGATATTTACAATGAGAGGTGTCTTTTAGCGGTCTCAAGATTGCACAGTTTAACAAGTTCATCTCTATGTGGATAGCAAACTATCCATTAACTTAATCTTATTCATACAAATCTTGGACATGGTTATACTCCCTACAGTATGTTTCATAAACAAGTGCTATACTTATAAACTATCATGTGTCTATATGCTATACTTATAAAACTAACATGTGTCTATATGCTATACTTATAATACTAACATGTGTCTAAATGATATAACTTATACTGCTACTGCTTTTATAACATGACCTTTATATCTTGGAGCCTACTACAGTTAATCTTCACCCAATTTTCTTTTTACCCCATACCTTAAACTTCTGACGAGATTGCTCATTCTGACAGGCATTCAACAAGGGAGTGCAATGAACAACACACTGGGCTTCCTCCGAGTCAGTGACGCTGACTGGGATCGGGGAACTTGGTTTTACCCAACAAAGGTTTCTACTCGGTTAGACTCCCATAGGAACTGTGTGAAATGACACACAGCACCCCAAAACTCGACAGCCCAACATAGGCGAGTCAGGCGGAGCACATCACAATGCTCGACCAATGAAAACAGCAGCTGAGGGTCATGTGCAAGCCTCGACCAATCACAGATGATGTAAACAAGGGTATGCAGATCGGGCGTGGGAATTAACACCGCTCCGAAACTCAGTTCTCTCTATTCGTGGTCGCAACATGGTGGGTTTGAGACGTATGAGCAGCTAAGCCTCGTTCACCTACATTGTGATTGATTTCCTGCTTTCATGAATATTTGGATGATTTTAATGATTGCAGATATGACAAACAATAACACCTTTCTTCTCAGGCATTTTTATTTACATATTTCTTTATACAATTTCAAGCAGAAGTATATGTACACAAATCCCAACTCTATAGTGGTTAAATATTGTTTACAGGCCTTTGACTGTATTATAATAATAAATGGTGTACTCAATAGATTGTATGGCATGAAGTAGCTCTTTCACAGATTTCTCAATGAGGCTATATTATCTATGTAATTACTTTGGGAATTATAAGATTTGAGGTGGCTTTTTGGTTGAACTAGATGTAAGAACCATCAGGTCCACGGGTGTTGAGAAAAAATCCCAGAATCCCACCTGAAATGAATATAAATTGATCGATTATGTCTCAATTATGGTGAAGGGCAAACCCATCCGTTTACACTAGACAATTTTAGGCAGTGATTCTTGTATTCTGCACCACCTGACGATTTTCAGTTGTTAATGGCTAGACACCGGCATACATGAAAAGTGTAAAAGCTTGAGGAAGTCATTGGGTTGATGACTATTACGGTCAAAATTGCGTAATCGAGCTCCACCTTATGACAATACAAGTCTTGCCATTCAGCGCCGCCTAACGGTCCACCGTCTTGTTACGCGGCCGCTCGGACAAACACCGTGAGTCTGGCGATATTCATATAGAGACACAGAGCAATCATACCTAAAGTGTGAGCGGTGGATGTGATTGCAGGAGTGTTGTTTTTGAACAGATTGGACTGCTAGAACAATTAAAGGCATTGTATCAGCGAGTCTAAACTATCAAAACTTTATACTTGGTAATTGTTTTGGTTTAAACTTGGAGAAAAGATAAGCATGTGTTAGCTGGGCCTGCCAATGTATTACTGTGTATCCAGTTTGGATATACCTGTGTTATCTAAGCTATATCTAAAGTATCATTGAGTTGATATGCATGTATGACACACCAAATTAGAGCTTGGATACCATAGAATACAGTGCAATCATTTTTATCCCTATTGGAATGATGTACGTAGGTATTATAAATGTATTACTTTCATACATTCAGTAATCCAATGCTAAAGTATACGTTGCCAGGGTTCTGTTTGGCTGCATGCATTGCGTAACCACGCAGATAACATGCGACACCGGCCTATGGGAAAAGGCCTATTGGCCAAATGATTCAGAGTCATCATGATTTGGTCGTCTTTTTTTATCTTTTTTTTAGATAAGCAGTTTATTGACAGTGACAGTACAATTTCACCTCATCAGGTTTACTGTAACATGGATTTTGAGCGCTACATTCATTTATACTTAAAATAGAACTGTTTTTTTTGCACATGATGGAGGATACATACATTGAAGGGTTAATATGAAACAGAGTTGGTCTTTTGACCTGAAATTCAAAGTGTACACATAATATGAGTCCCATGTTTTAGTCGTCTAGTGTAACCGTAAGGGTAGGCTCTCCCAGTGGACATCAATATTAGATCTAGTGCAGAAATTACAAGGGTAGTATCATCAATCTATGCAATATATATCTTTGCAATCAATTTAGCAAATACAAATGTGCCAATAATCAAAATCACTAAAACTGTGTACTAAAAGGCGGGAGATTTTAAATTATACAGTATCAATAAATACTTTGTGCATCTTTATAAGTGAAATAATATTGTTCCTAAAAATAATCGAAATAAACCAGCATTGTTGCAAGAAAAGGATCAAACCAGGATCAAGGATGATATCTTATGAAGAGTTTAAATTTTACAAATTCACATTGGGGGAATCACAAAAGATTATTTTTCAACTGGTATTAAGGGGTACAATGTTGCATTGCCAAATACTGTACTTAGTCACAATGCAGTGTTTCTGTATTAGAACCTCTTCAGTTTCTCTGATGAGGAAATGATGTTTTTGTAAATCTCAGGCTATTATTTTCAGACCCTTAGACTTGATCAAATAATATCATATTCACGGTGGTAATATATCTATATGCACTCAACCTAATTCCAGTATTTCACCTGCAAACAAATAGTTTCCAGTTAAAGACAAATGCGGGTAGGTATCGAAGCGCCCCCCTGGTTCTACTCAATTAACACTGGTGCTGCCATCTGGTTTCATGAAAATGTAGCAGTTGCCCATAGACACCAATAGTAAAATACTAACCTTCTTGAGATGGCTTTGCCATAGAAATTAGCATGGTCATATAGTATGTTTTTTAGCATACGGTACGTATTTACAGTATATACAGCATGGGTATATAGTAAAGTATGGTATATCATTTTTATAAGGTGTGTAATAATGACTTACTGATCAATGGGAAGGTTGCTAACATTAGATACAGTCCAAACCAGCCAATAGTGTCTACCGTGGATGAAGCCAGTGCCGCTGCTGCTATCCCCGTTATAAGCTGGATGAAGAAAACAGGGAGAGAAAGGAAATTTATTACCCACCTAATACAGAGTCTTTATACTAAGCCTATGGAGCCTACAGATCGCTACTGTGTAGATTCCTGAAAGCAGTATTCTCCTAGGAGAACCTGTTACTGCTGAAAGTCACCAGGTAGTGCTAAATTCAAGAATTGACACCTTTAATTGTCTCGTGTAAACGCCGGGTTAGTTGTGTGACCATGAAGATGTTAATGGTGGAGGGGCAGGATTGTAGAGGGTCGGATTTGTGGAGGGACAGTATGATGGAGGGTCAGTATGGTGGAGGGGCAGTATGGTGAAGGGGCAGTGTGGTGGAGTGACAGTTTTGTAGAGGGGGAGTATGGTGGAGTGACAGTTTTGTAGAGGGGCAGTATAGTGGAAGGGCAGTATTGTAGAGGGTCAGATTTGTGGAGGGACAGTATGGTGGAGGGGCAGTATGGTGAAAGGGCAGTATGGCAGAGGGGCAGTATGGTGGAGTGACAGTTTTGTAGAGGGGCAGTATGGTGGATGGGCAGTATGGTGAAGGGGCAGTGTGGTGGAGTGACAGTTTTGTAGAGGGGCAGTATGGTGGAGTGACAGTTTTGTAGAGGGACAGTATAGTGGAAGGGCAGTATTGTAGAGGGTCAGATTTGTGGAGGGACAGTATGGTGGAGGGGCAGTATGGTGGAAGGGCAGTATGGCAGAGGGGCAGTATGGTGGAGGGGCAGTATGGTGGAGGGTCAGATTTGTGGAGGGACAGTATGGTGGAGGGGCAGTATGGTGGAAGGGCAGTATGGTGGAGGGGCAGTATGGTGGAGGGGCAGTATGGTGGAGGGGCAGTATGGTGGAGTGACAGTCTTGTAGAGGGGCAGTATGGTGGAAGGGCAGCATTGTAGAGGTTTAGTATGATGAAAGGATAGTGTGGCAGAGGGGCAGTAAGGTAGAGGGGCAGTATGGCTAAGGGGCAGTCCAGTTGAGGGACAAAAGTGTAGTTGAGGGAATGTCTGCCTGAGGGTAGGTATGGTTGGGGAGCAGTACTGTTTTTTTTGTTTTTTTTTGTTTGTTTTTTTAAATTATATCATTTGTTGTCCTTTCTCCATACAGAGTTCTTCCGGGCAATAAGCCGAGCCCATACAACCGCCATCTATACCATAAACATAACACCATTGGTACAAGGATTAGGGTGATTGGGTTAGAGGGGAGTTATTAGGTGATGTATGATGTATGAGGATGAATGATGAAGGCGATTCATATCATGTTTTTAAAATGTTGCAAATGTCCTAGTCTTTGTGTTGCAGGTGGTAGCTTCTCCCATAGTTTTGATCCTCTCCATATGGGACTTCGTTGAAAAAATGATGATTTTGATCGTTTTATAATCAACTTCTTTCCATCCTCACTCCTAGTTCTTTGTGCCACTAACATCACATTCTCTGGCTTCGCAGCAAACTTATGCATCTGTATCAATAGTTGTTTGGACCATTGCAGATATAAGGGCTTGATTCGACACACTGAATGCAGTGTATCAATAGATTGACACCGTTTAGATCGTCCCTGGACTATCCGCAGGCCTCTGTTGTGAGACTGATATAAGACTGTTGTGAGGTTGGGATTGATGTACTACTGGTCTGAATGGCAGGGACTTGAGATTGATAGGGGCAATGCTCCCCAACCAATTCCATAGCCAAACATCAGAATCTCATGAGATTCTGATTTCAGACATGTTCAGAATTCATAGGGGCATTTTGGTGAGAAAGTTGAGACACTGCTGAATTGCCACATTAGTATCCAAACTAGTAAGAAGTCCATGAGAAGCGTATGCTGTGCAACAGGGGCGGGGGGGGGGGTCAATTTTCCAGGAAAATCTGCATACATACTTTATGGCCCCCAGGAGACAGGATGGCTGCCTCTGTTACACAACAGCTATGTGCCCTATATTTATATAGAACGTCCTTACCATGCTGTACAAGTCACAGAACGAGATGACAATTTACGGTTTGTATGAAACGAGGCATTTACGCTGAGTTCCGTACAAACCGTAAAACGTCATTGAGTTCTGTGACTTGTACTTATATAGAATGTCCTGACCATGCTGTACAAGTCACAGAATGAGATGGTAATTTACGGTTTGTACGGACCGAGGCGTTTACGCCGAGTTCCGTACAAACGGTAAATTATCATCGAGTTCTGTAACTTGTACAAGCATGGTTGGACGTTATATATTTACTATATACCCAAAATCTTTAAAAAAAATCATTAATTGAATTTCTAACAACCGATATGTTAATAAACGTGTTTGGCAAGGTGGTCCGTATTTTACTGTACGGACAAGTGGTCCGTACAATATTTTTACGTTATATGTCAAAAACGGTACGTATTTACAGTAAATACGGCATGGGTATTTAGTAAAAGTACTTACGTAAGAGCTCATGGCAAGTCCTAAGTTGGCTGAGAGATACTTTGAGCCAAATGCTTTGTACAGGACGGTTGGTAAGAGGATGCTGTTGCCCGAAGACATCATTCGTATTCCCATCACCCAGACAGCGTACATGACTCTGCTGTCTAGGAGCGCTGACACGGGGAAGGTCAGAAGACTGACACACATCAACGATGAGATCACAGTCATCAGTGTCTGTAAACAAATCCAAGATTATTACGACTTGGCCATAACACCTCTATCACAAGCCGATGCTACCTTGAAAGTGACAGTTTCCTGTCAATTTTGAACCATGTTGCTATAGCGTCTCCAGGAAATCAATTGTTCTTGTGGACAATGAGCAGAACCAACCAATAGAAGCAGTCCTTAGATCCAGTCCCCACCCACCATCTCTATAGGGGCATGTGGGTGTAAACCTCAAGTTTTCTTGAATCTAGCCTAATATAATTATATCAGGGGGGTTGGAGTTTAAGGTTTCATCCAGTTCGAACTCATCAGGTATCTTAATTATGGCTCATTCAAGGCATGTGACGTTGTCACTATTTTGGACCTGAAAAGATTTTTTTTTATGAAAAGGATTAGCTGAGACTTACACAACATAACACCAGTGTAGATGTTGTCTGTATTGGGGTTGTGCCCTTAATAAAAAAAATGGGTACAGACAAAAATGTATACAAAATCAAAATTTTAAGTCATATTGTAGAGTCCTGGAGCCTGTTGAATAATCTAGATCGCACGGATCGTATATGAATACCTTTGTCCGTACGCCAAGGAGACCCCAGGAGGATGCGGGTCAACTTTATTCAATACTTGATACGGACAACCCACAGTAAGCAATAAATTGATGAGTGTTTGGTCTGTATTTCCATTCACGATAGAGTTGGGAGTGCGCAGTAATATGAACGAGGCAATAGCCAAGTGAATATTCCGAAGCACTCTAAACGGTGGATAGTGCAGTGGGGACTCAGACCAAACACAAATATGTCTCTGATTTTATCTTAGCCTGGAACTATTTAACTGTTTAACTATTTAACTGTTTAAGCCTATTGACGTTTATACCAGGCTAAGATAAAAACCAGAGGCCTGTTCAATAATCTAAGGTCGAACATGAAGACCCTTTTCTGTACCTCGTACAAGGCTTATTATTTGATAGTATTTCATTTCGTTCGCTAAGAGAGTCTCAGCCATCTGAAAGTGGGATTCACACGAAGGGACAAATGGACCTGAGACTGGTGTACTTCACACCTTTTCACCAGTCGCCGACTATTTTCCGCTAGGTACAAAGTTTCACAGTCTCAGGGAAACATGGCGGATTCAATTCACATGGGAAGACTCCCCAAGTACTTATATAGAACGTCCTGACCATGCTGTACAATTCACAGAACGAGATGGTAATTTACGGTTTGTACGGAACAAGGCATTTATGCCGAGTTCCGTACAAACGGTAAATTACCATCGAGTTCTGTGACTTGTACAAGCATGGTTGGACGTTATATATTTACTATATACCCCAATTTTTTTTTTAAATCATTAATTTAATTTTTAACAACCGATATGTTAATAAACGTGTTTGACCAGTGGTCCGTACAGTATTTTTACGTTATATGTCAAAACGGTACATATTTACAGTAAATACGGCATGGGTATATAGTAAATAGTCTAACCCCTACACTCCTCCACCCTACATGGGTACACAGTCAACGTCTCACAGTACTTCCCCATGTGGATAGGTATAATTAAGGACCACTGAGACTCACAGACTGGGGGAGAACGTGTGAAATACATTTGTCTCACCAAAATGTCCCTCTAAATTTTAAACCTGTTTAGAATCAAAATCTCATGAGATTCTGTTCCTTAAAAGGGGTAATTGTCGCCGACTATTGCAAGGAAAAAACTTGTCTCAGCAAAATGGAACCCTACTATGTCTGAGATTATATACAAGGTGTGTCCTCCCATGTGAATCAAAATTGCCATTTTTCCTTGAGACTGATAAAAGCACTTTTGCCATGAGCATTTTGTACCAACAGAGAATTGTCTGAGACTAGGGGAAAGGTATGAAGTACACCAGTCTCAGGTACAATAAATCTCTGCTTGTGAATAAACTATGAATGGCAGCCGAGTATCTTAGATTGGTCTTTTGGGCTATAGTGTTGTATGAAATAATGTATTGTAAGCATTAAGATGTTTTGACTATACGAGTAACCTAAAACACTTACAAGGTATTGTATACAAACATTTTCATTTACACTATTTATTCTGTTTTATCATAAAATACTGAATGGAAAACATCGTCCAGGATGTCATTTTGTTATCATATTGTCCAGCACCAGATTGGGGTCGTTGAATAATCTAGGATCTTACATAAAGACACTTGTCCGTACCTTTGTACAAGGGTTATAGTTTGATAATATTTACGTTTGTTTGCTAAGACAGTATCAGACATCCATAAGGTAATCCATAAGTGCTGAATAAAGTTGACCCACATCGTCCCTGGCTGCCTATGGCATACAGAAAAGGGGTCTTTATGTAGGACCCTAGATTTTTCAACAGGGCCCAGCACCAGAAAAAAACGAACCTTATTAAACAGCCCCCAGGGGTACCTTTCCTATGTCACCAGAGCTAACAAGTAACACTTTTTTTTTGGTGTATTTTTTCGTTCCGTCGACATTACGTCTTGGTTGGAAAAAAATTTCCCCGTCAATCCACCATAACAAGTAACACTTTGAACAGTATATGAACAACATAAGTATATGAACAATTACCAAATAGTTTATGACATTAGTCTGAATTTGTATTACTTATTGTTGTCCTGAGAACATCGCCGACACGTCATCTGAGTATATGAAATACTAGGGGACTGCAGAAAATTATAAAGGTGGAGCCTCTACAAAGTGCAAATATGCAAAATATATATCCTGAAGGACTGATCTACCTCTATGTTTCAATGATCTAGAAATTGTAGAAAGGGATCCGATTAAAACCAGCTGATTACTTGCTTAGCTGACGGATTTGCCCGCTTTTTGTATCATTCAAATATGCTACCATAACATGTACGCAATGTAACAACATTTTAGAAATGCAATAAAGTAACGTTTGAAAAAAAAAGAATTAATACTTTGCTGATCCTGTTTTTTTCCCTGGAATCATTATATACAGTCTCAATATATTCTACACTGTGATCTGTGGCTAATGATCTCAATAGCATTCAAACTTTATAGGTATCATCCCTTTTTTAGATTGTAGAGGGTGCTTGAACAAACATATGTACGTTGCCTAAAGGTTAGAGTGGTCACATGTAGGCTACCAGCGTACTCCAAAGACACCATCCCTTCACTATCTTTATCCTACACCTAATAAAAACGGTCCATAGACATGACATAGACAAATTTTATGCGGCATGCCATGACATAAAGTGTGATTTATGCCTCTAAGGGCATAAACAAAATCGACCAATCAGCGACCAGATTATGAGCTGCTCTGAAAAAAGTTCAGGTTGAACTCAAAAGTTCTGGTTGGACTTTGGTTGGTCGTTTAATCGATATTTATATTTTAGTAATCCAAAAGCGTAGAGACGGGGTAGGATAAATACGAAACCGACCTCGAGTTAGACTTGTCAGTGTCTATGCCACTCTGGTCAGGTCTGTTCCTCACTACGCTCAGCTAACGCATCGCGTAGTAATACACGACCTTTCCGTCGTGGCATAAACACTGACAAGTCTAACTCTCGTTCAGTTTCTACTAAGTGTGCTACTCACTGTGCTACTGGCAAAGGAGCAGGGTGCCAGTGTCTCAGTGTCTTAGAAGCATGCCCTACTGACCATGACTAATCACTGAAGACCAAAATAACTGATTAACTTTTTGATGCTCGATACTTTTGGATCCTATCTCAGGCAGTTGCAGAAGTGGCAAGTTGAATTGGTACAAGTGGGTTACAGATAACGATTCATATAAACTGAATGTAACCGAAACATTGTTTTTCATTTATAACTGCATGCTCATTCATCAATGATGGACATACTATCTAGTCCTAGTTCATAATTTTATTACCCACCTAGTGCGGAGTCTCCAGGCTAAACCTATGGAGCTAACAGATCGCTACTGAGTAGAATACAGACCTCAGGAATCTCCTACGAGAATACGGCTTTTCCAGCCACCTGGCGGGAGTTATAGGAACTAATTCATATAAACAAAACACGGCGCTAGGGTCGAATTTCTAATTGTATACAAGATTCTTTTCCTCATAATTACTCGAAAGGCGAGTAATAAATACAACATTAGATTGATTTTAGTCTGTGTGGCCGTATTCTCCTTGTAGTTGACACTACGTAATACTCCTCATCAACTACGCGGAGAATACGGCCACACAGATCGAAATCTGGTATGGTAATATTGTGTATGTACTTACTCTGAAGGAGGATTTATCCACAAGTCGACCCCAGAACACACGTCCAAATGCATTACATAAAGCCGACAGCGACACAATGGTCACGAGGAACCTGTCGTCTCGGATGAAGGTCTGTCCAAATACCTGTGTGATTAAATACATAGACAATAAACGATGGTTTTGTGGACAGGCAGCCGTAAACCATGAGGGGTTCACGCGTAGTAATAAACACTGCACGAAAACCACCATTTTACATATGAATGCACTCGGCGTATATAAGTATGACTTTTGCGTATATAAGGTCGTCCTTTTCCCTATGTATATACGCCTCATTTGTAGGCGGATATAAACAGGCGATTGAGTGCGGGCGGGAGGTGGCGGGGGTGGCGGGTGGGGGGGGGGGGGAGGGCCGGGGGGAGGGCTTCCTACTGAGGACACCTTTACTTCTACCAACACAAACGGGAGGCAATGGGGGTGGAGGATATATACGCCGGGTGTGAAATACAGCCAAGACGTGTCCGTATATATAAACCCTGGGTGTATATATATGAAAACAAGTCAATATTCAGCCAATACATGCGCTTCCGCGATGGCGTATATATGAATAAAATGGTGGTTTTCGTGCAGTGAAAAGCGAGTGTATTACGACATCAACCTCGAGTAGTTTACGGAGCCGCCTGTTCATACAACAATAGTCCTTTTGCATTTATCATCCATCTTTTCTAATAAATTAACTTAGTAATTGCCATACTGAAGGGTATAACCTCACATGGTGTTTGGCTAAGACAAATCCTGATGAGATTCTATACTTGAACAGAATCTCTACGCCCAAGTTGAAGGGTTGCATTTCCCTGAGACATGTCATTTTCCCCTGCAATTGTTGGCGACATTAACCCCTAAAAGGAACATTATCTCATGCAATTCTGAACCCTGTGAGGTAAATGAATCTCACCGTGTGAATTGTACGTTATAGAAAGAAACTCATGAGATACGAATAACTTGGTCTGTACTCCACCAAGTTTGACCACGTAGTAATCCACGTAGTGAATGTGGAATGCGGACCAAGTTATTTTCATCGAGTGGGTTTCTGATTTTATCCTACCCCTAATAAAAAACCGCCATAGACTTAACATAGGGAAATTTTATGTGGCAGGCCGTGACATAAAATGTTTTTTATGCCACTAGAGTAATAACAATATTGACCAATCAGAGAGCAGGATGTCAGCTACTATGAAAAAAAGTTCTGTTGGTCATTGACTCAATATTTATCTTTTAAAAATACAAATGCATAGACGAGGTAGGATAAATACGAAACCAAACTCGAGTTAGACTTGTCCATGTCTATGCCACTCTGGTCAGGTCTGCTCCTCACTACACTCGGCTACGCCTCGTGTAGTAATACGCGACCTTCCCGTCGTGGCATAAACATTTGCAAGTCTAACTCTCGTTCGGTTTCTACTAATTATCTCACCCCGTATACAGTATTAATAAATAAGAAAAATCACCCAATTAGCCATTGAATATTGGGTACACTACCTTCACGGCCATTGAGTATGCGTTTGTAACGCTAAGCTTATGGAACAAAATACCGGGGTGAGATATTTAGAGGGGAAACCCACGAGATTAAAATACCTTGGTCTGTACTCCACCAAGTTTGACCACATAGTGATTCGCTAAGCAAATGTGGAATGTGGACCAAGTTATTTTCATCTCATGGGTTTCTGATTTTATCTCACGCCGTATCGCATTATTTATTGATAAAATGAATCACCCAATTAGCCATTGAGTATTGGGTGCACGAACTTCACGGCCGTGGAGTACGAGTTGCTAATGTTAAGCCTATAGAGAAAAATACCGTGGTCAGGTAATATGAGGTACATAAATCCTATCATGTGAATTCGACTTTAGTTCCAGAATGCAAGAAAAGTGTTAAATTTTCATAAAGAAATGCAATGTTTTTACCTTGTAAAGAGACCCAAATATTGTTGCGGCCACAGAATTGATAGAGAACATGGTACAGATGAGGTAGAATGGCTTCTCCCTGAGGACCTGTCTTGGAGAAACATCCTGGCTGCAGTAGACTGGTGCACCAATCTTTATGTTTCTGAAAAGATAACAACAATTAAATAGAACTGGATCAAGAATCGTATAACTAAACAATACTCCATATTTTTGGATGCGCTGCAATTGTCATAGAGGTGAAGCCAAGTGACAATTATGGTACCTCCAAACAAGTGGAATATCATTATATACCTGTATGAACGACGTATAGTACTCGCTTCTACCCATGGCGTATTTATACCCGTACGTCACACTGTGACGTACGGGGTATGTGATGACGTGACAAGATAAAATATCGCCATTTGTAGGTATATGATAACACGAAAACAGGCTGATTGTCTTTGTACGTCAAAATATATAGTAAAATTATTGATCACATACATCCCACTGCCTATACGGCATCGGGGTATATATGTGTTCAATAATTTCACCACGTATTTTTGACGTACGAGGCAGTAAGCCAGTTTCCGTATATCATTTATTGGATGATTTGAGTGCGGTTCTGAGTTTATCTTACCTCTTTCACTACGAGTGTAGTGTAGGCAGCGATGTGAGCGGACGTGTTTTTGCGGAGCTTAGGAAAATACTGCTGTAGTGTAACAGAAATACTCCTATATGGTACTGTAAAGATTATATTACAGTGAAAGTGAGCACGGACATTCCGGTAGGTGCTATCTCTTGTATTTAAATTGTTTTCGGGACTCTGATAGGAAATAGATTGATAGAGAAAGGAAACTCACAAGATATATACGTGTGTGCTACTGCTATTTATAGCGATGGATACAAAATCCAACACTGAGAAGGTTGAAAAAGACTCGGACACTAGTGGTAGTCATGATCAACAAGTTGAAGAGAAGGTAGAGCTACCCTCTCCGATAAAGAAAAATGAAGGTAAAGATCATGCAATTGGTGAAATAATAACAAATAGTGAGGAAAGTATGGATGAAGATTCGATAGAAGGAGATACCAAAAAAACATCAGCAAAAAGATCTGCTATGACTGGGAAAGGCCTGGTAACAAGACTAACATCAACGTGTAAAAGAGATAAGAAGAGAAAAAGACAGAGATCGAGAGGAATAGATGAAAAGCTATCCATGATGCAAAAAGTATCGCCAACTTTGCCACCGTCAAAAAAATCAGTAGGGTTAGATACAAGTATTGATTTAAGTGATTCTATGCCCCTAAGTCAATGGAAGAGTAGGCATGAAATACGCGGAAAGGTAACGGAAAGCAAAACAACCAAAGTACCAATTGACCAAACAATCAAGAAGCGAGACGAGACGGCGCCCAAGTCAGACATGCTGGCGCCAGCGACGGAATCTACAACCAACGAGCTTTATAAGATGATTACTGAACAATTGAGTGCACTTCGGGGTGAATTGCAAGATGGGATACAAAGTGTAAGAAAAGACTTAGATATAAAAACAAATGATGTTGCATTTAAAATCCTCACTGTTGAAACTACCCTAGCTGACAAATACGATGCCTTGTTGCATAAAACAGCTGAGACAAATGAGTTAGTACAACGTAACCAACACAACATTGAACAGAACCACAATCAAATAGCCAAAGTCACATATGACGTGAATGAGTTAAAAATACATGTAATGGATGATGGCGCCCGTTTGAAAAACAGACTTGAGGAGCAGTCTGAGGAGTTGGAACGAATGCGGGGCCAACTGAAACAAAATGAAAGGAATTTTGAAGTCTTGAAAGCTGAGATTGAAGAAATAAAAAAGAACCAGACTAGTGACCCATCAAAAAAAGAAAGTGATAAATTCACTTCCCCCCGGAGACTTAATGTCTTTGTCGAAGGTGTGGATGACATAGTTGAAGGAGACGAACTGTATGACTACATGCTCACTATGGGCTGTAGAGCATATAATGAATTACGTATGTCCGACTTTGCCATGATACAAAGAATTAAGAAAAAAGAAGGATCAAACAGACCGGGTAGCATACTATGTTGCTTTACAAACGTGAGGGCAAGAGACAGCATCCTGAGAGGAAAGAAAAACCTTCAGACTGAGCCGGCCTACAAGAGAGTCTACATAAATGCTGATGAGAATCCTCCAACTAGAAAGGCAAAGAGGACTGCTAGACTGATTGTGGGATATCTGAAAAAAAAGGGAAAGAAAACTGTCCTGAAAGGAGCAGAATTCCAGGTTGACAATGTATGGTATAATACATATAATATGGAGAAAATACCAGAAGAATTCCTGCCAACCACCCTTGATGAAATTGGACCGCAGAGGATAGAGGCTGAGGTAAAAGGGAACCAAAAGCAAGATGGAACTAAACCTAAAGAAAAGTTCTCAATCTGGAACCAACCAGGTAAAGACGGGAAAGGTAGAAAATTCGGTTGTATGATCCCTGAAAAACAAACAAAAGCAGGTCTGTTGTTTAAGGGAAGTAAGTCCATTTTGAGCAATTTTCACCCGGCATCCATCCACTTTGAAGACAATTGGTTCCGTAGTTCGGAACAATTGTATCAATACATGAAATGTAGGAAAAATAGGGACCAAGAGAAAGCACAAGAAATCCTAACTGCACTTGACCCGCTTCAATCAAAGAGAATAGGAGATTCCTGTAAACTAGATGAAGCATGGGAAGACAGGAAGATAAGTACGATGAAAACTGCCCTAGAGGAGAAGTTTGCACAAAATCCACCACTGAAAAAACAACTAGTTCAAACTCATCCGAATCACCTAGTTGAAGCAACTGGAGACTTCTTCTGGGGTGGAGGAGAGGATATTCTCTCACATACCTATGAAAACGGACAAATCAGTGGTCAGAATGAGTTAGGAGAATTATTGATGCACCTACGGAACGAGTACAGGAGAGAAACTGCAAATCAATAGTAATATATAGACTATAGACTGAGATATTGCGTTTGAGATACATAGCACCCCATACCCCAAGTACCCGTCAGAGTGATCCATATCAAAGTATAGGTAGATCACTCTACCCTTGAAATCAGACTAGGAAAGAACTCACATATACTTCACAAGGTCAGTGGTTGTTCAACCTGTAATATATGAGCTACTTGTAAACAAGGTAAAATGAAACCGAAATATTTAATCATAGGAGATTCCCGTATACGAGGAATGCACTCAATGTTCAATGAAATGCGACCAAGTGAGTGTGATGTGAGGTATTACAGAGGTGCTACTTTTCAAACACTTGGGGATAAGATAATGTATCACCTAAGACGGAAGGGGTGGGATGCTGTGTATATTGCTGTGGGTATAAACAATGTGACCAAGAAATTGTATAATCCAGTAGCCATCTCTGTGAGACACCCAAATATGGATGATTTTTTCGACTACATGACGAGAGGATTTCTGCTCCTGAGAAAACAGATTAGGGACGAGTTCCCTAATATGAAAGTAATTTTCTGCTGTGTATACGGAGTAGACTTGACTATTGCAAACTGGAACCTTATGATGGAGATCGGTCAACACCCGCCACATCCACAACAACGCTTGATGCAAGAACAAATAAGTCTATTGAATCGCGTAATTTCGTCGATAAATATGGAAGAAGGAGTAGAAACACCATACTTGAGCAGAGAGATCCATCGGTATAAGGGTAAGAACAAACCCATTATACACCAGTTTTATAAATTGAAGGATGGCATACATCCCTGGCCATATGTCCAGCAACGATTGGCAAGACTTTTAAATTTAGCAATCGGAAATAATGTGAGGAAAGGCTGCCATACCTAAAAACAAAAAACAAACATGAAGTAAGCAAAATATAAATGGTCGTGCGACCATCACACTAATGTAATATATATTGATAAACTTGAAATCTGAGTATGGTCGTACGACCAGAAAACGACCAGAACACAGTGAAATTTGATGAAAATCGTGTTGTTGATGGAATAGTATCTTAAACCAGCTAATGGGACTTACCTTATAGCTTGATAAATAAGATGTAGTTTAAGTATGGATCAATATTAATTAATATTAATATTGTAAGTATAACGTGTAAACCCTAAGCTCCATTTAGAAGTAAGATTGTTATTGTTAATTAATCACTATGGGTAATACCGTATTGGAAAGTTACCCTTACCACAGCCCTATCAATGCGCTGTGGAGATTCGTATTGCACATTTGTTCTTTATGTTTTGTTTCAACTTTGTTTAGTGAATACAGATATTCTCGAATGATTGATTGGAAAATCCAGTCGCTTGTATTATGCCTAATACGGATCATTTTGAGTAGTCAGGAGAATAGTGTAACAATTGTTTATGTCTGGAGTTATTGTGTGTTTGTATATTTATTGTTTAAAACATTGTTTTGTTGTATGACATTGGTAACTATTTTTGGTCATTATAATAATCCTGAGTTGATATGGCTAGATCTATGGTGACCTACAAGAAGCCCGAAAATCTAATGTCTGATAAAGGTCTAAAGTTAATAACAGTAAATGTGCAAAGTCTCAACCACAAGTTGAATCAATTAAACAATAGTTTAAATGGTGTTGATATACTAGTGACCACTGAGACATGGTTAGATGATAGATACAAAGATGATATGGTGATAATGAATGGAATGCAAATATTTAGACAGGATAGAAGATCAGAAATATTGGTTAAAGGTGGTGGAGTAGCCATTTATTTTGAAAATTCATATGCCAGACATGTTGTTCAACTAAAGAACTGGTCCACAAGTAATGATGATTATGATATAGTAACTTGTAAATATGACAGAGAAAACAGGAAAAAAATGTTAATTCTGGGAGTTTATAGGCCACCAACAGGAAAGGTAAAAGAATGTTATAATAGATTAAACCAAATCATTAGTGACCCTGAGTTCTGTAATTATGAAGTGTGGGTTATGGGTGACCTAAATGTAAACCTGTTACATAGGAACTCAAATAAGTATAAAGCAATGAAAGAGTTTACAAAGGAGAATGATCTGAGAATTATTAAAACAGGACCAACTTACTATCATTATTATGGGAAGTCCATATTAGACCATATCTATACAAACTGTCCATTTGTGCTAGCAGAAGGAAATTTAAATGAGATGTACGCTGATCATGTCCCAGTGTTTGCTCAGCGAAAATTTGTGAGAGATAAGGTGGTAAAAGATAGAATTAAAACCAGAAACTATACTAAATTTGCTGTAAAAGAATATATAGACCATTGTAAGTTATATGAGAAATCTGATTACGATAATGTGGAACAAGAATATCAAGGTTTTATAAAACATTTAGGAACATATCTGGACAAATATCACCCAGTTAAAAGTAAGACTATTGTTAAAAATTCGAATCAAATGGTAAGTAAGAATGTACTATCACTAATTAGAAAAAAGAGAAAGCTCTTTAAAGCGTTTAGGAAGTCATTAGTGAAGGACCCAGCGGAATTGAAGAATATAAGAAAGATTGGCAAACTAATAAATCTAAAAATAACCATGGAGAGGGGGAACTTTATAAAAAAGAAACTTGTCGAAAATAAATTAAATCCAAAAGCTTTTTGGAGAGAAATAAAAGGAATTTGGTCCCCTAGTTCAGGTGAAAAAGATGAAATTGATCAGATAGTAAGCAAAAATAATGTAATGGTTAAAGGAAATTTGATTCCAAATGAAATGAATAAGTACTTCTGTAGCATAGGTAAAGAATTAACTGAAAATATGGACGATGGTATACCAATAGATGTAACAATAGAACACTTGGATTTAAATATCAGAACAAATGAAAATGAAAGGATTATGCCCCATGTTATTAGCAAAAGTCGTGCGACTGAGCTAATAGAAGATGTTGATGTAAATAAATCCACAGGAATCCCAGATATAGATGGGATGAGGATGAAATTGGCTTTGAAGGTAGACCCTGGACTATTAATGCGAATTATTAATGATGTTCTAAAAAGTGGCCATTTCCCTGAGATATGGAAAAAAGCTCTGGTGACTCCTCTCCCTAAAACAGGAGACCTTAATCACTTAAATAACTGGAGACCAATCAGCGTGCTTCCCTTAATTTCAAAATTGATTGAGAGAGAGATCCACAGACAATTTGTAACACAATTGTTACAAATGGAATTTTTTGTAAAGGAACAAAATGGTTTCCTGCCTACCAGGTCGACAGGTCATGCTATTTTTAAAGTATTGAATTATTTGTATACTGTCCGTAATGAAGGTTATTTCGGCTTGTTACTTTTTATAGATCTAAGGAAAGCCTTCGATTGTGTTAGTCATAATATGTTGTTAAACATTTTAGTTAAGGGAGACTATTTTGATAAACGTTTTATTGATATCTTCAGAGCATTTCTTGAAAAAAGAACACAGGTGGTTAAAGTTAACAAAATGATCTCAGATTGTATGAAACTAGAGTGTGGTGTACCTCAAGGGTCTGTCTTAGGACCGGTCCTATTTATTATTTACATAAATATGATACAGAGGGTTTTTTCAAATTGTAAGTGTGAAATGTATGCTGATGACATGGTAATTATGGCAAGTGGAAAGGACCCAAATGACGTCTTAAATAATGTAAATAATAACCTGGAAAAATTTATTAGTCTGACGAAGAAATTGAGGTTATCAATGAACTATCAAAAGTCAAAGGGGATGTGGTGTGTACCTAAAAACAAGCTCCATTTGGTATGTGATATGAAAATAGGAGTTGGAGAGATTTGGTTAGAAAATGTAAAATCGTACAATTATCTGGGAGTGATTATTGATTATGCGTTAACTATGCAGGAGCAAGTATCTAAAGTGGAAAGGTCTATACAAGCAAAACTGTATAGACTAAGAAAATGTCGGAAATACCTGACCGAGGAAGCCTGTATTGGAATTGTGAAACAAATAGTCCTCCCAGAAATAGAATACTGTGATTTCATATATGATGCACTCTCGGAAACTACTAAAAAGAAATTTCAGATATGGATAAACAAAGCCCTAAGAATAGCAATGGGAGTAAAACATGTAAGGGACATGTCCACAAACACTTTATTGAATAGAGCAAAAATGATGCAACAATCAGTAAGAAGGAAAATACATCTTTTACCAATAATACATTGGTGGGTTTTTTGAAGAAAAACAGGTGGAAATGAAAATTGTG
Source organism: Alentia gelatinosa (assembly GCA_950022655.1). Taxonomy (NCBI): domain Eukaryota; kingdom Metazoa; phylum Annelida; class Polychaeta; order Phyllodocida; family Polynoidae; genus Alentia; species Alentia gelatinosa. Next base: position 131,810,890 of record OX465580.1, on the reverse strand, counting down.
AGATATGAAACAAGGGAATCAGAGGATAATAGACCGTACATTGACAGACCAAAAAAGGAAATTTTTAGGAAAAGCCCTATTTACAGAGGAGGAAAACTTTGGAACTTGTTAAGCAGAGACCTAAAGCAAACTATAAATAAAGATCTATTTAAAATGAAATTAAAAGAAGAAGTCATTAGTGGGCGTCTTGATTTGTAGGTTAGATAGAGTTATTACATGAGGGTAATGTGACCATTGTATGTATTGATATAATTTATACATGGTAAGTAACTCAGAAAATTGTCCCCATATGTCATTGTATTGTTACTTGTATTGTAAAGTGTATTGTCACAAATTTTTTCATGTTGGACTATGTTGTACATATTTATGTCAGAAGACTAAATACAATTTGACTATCCAGCCGCAACAATAAAGTGAATAGATTAATGTCGAGCGACCTACTACTATAGACACTAAAAAATAATAGAAGGAAAAATAAGAAGCAGACTTTGACATGACAATGGTTTATATATAGTTGTCAACCATGTATGTATATCCTAAGAGATAGCGGGTAGAAAAATTATAATCTGTATAGATACAGAATTGTTGAATGGCTTTCCAACTAAGTTGGATTAATATATAAGGTATGTACACCAGAAAGAATATATGAGTTAATATTCTCTGTAGAGAAACTCTTATATGCTGTTCCAAATGTAAAATAGTCGTGCGACTATTGCTTTGTAAAACACCAGTTCGGTGAAAGTCATAGTCGAAAATAAATTTATAAAAAAAAAAAAAAAAAAAAAAACTAGAATAGTATCAGAATATCAGAATAATTCAAATTACTTTGCAGATTCAGTTAGGAACATGTAAATCTCCATGGTGATGTATTGTCTACTCTCTTAAATCCTCGCCGCTGATTGGTCAGTTCATTATGATGTTTTCTCACAACACTTTGCCATGACCATGGTGTAATATTGTTACTTTAAGTGGGAGATGGATGCATATATTTTTTCAATATTTATCCTATGACTAAACTTGTACCAGTGGCGAGAAATTCTAATTTCCACCTATAATTTGGCATCTCGAGGTAGGGGGGGGGGGTCATTGCCTCTATTTTTATGGTATATTTTTTGGGCAACTCCAGAGATCGCTGCCTTGACTTGTTTGGTGTGTTTTAGCCTTGAGGGAATACTTTGAACAGAGGGTAGGGCTATGATATAAATCAGATATACCACTAACCTATTTATGTTTTTATTTTTGCTTTGATTAATAAACTGCTCCAATTCTTCTTCCTTCTCCTAAAAATAGAAAGCAAATTAACCAAAAATACACCTACCACGCAAATACAACAATGCAGGTCTGCAGGTCCCTTTTCACGATTTTTGTTAGATATTCAGTGACTTCATATAGAGCGGTTATTATCCAAATTATTAGTTTGCTTCAAGAAATCAAGTCTAAATGTACGGTGACTGATAGAAAAGAAAAAGATAATTTCAATTAATCCATTAATTTGATTGTCTTAAAAAATCAAATGGGAAGTCCCGAATCATTTAGCAATGCTATTACTATCAATGTCTGTTGAATACTGACAGTTTTTGTGTGTTTTTTTTTAGGTTTTTATTTAGACTGGAGGTATCCGCTTGGGTGTTGTACACCCTATCTTCCGCTGGCTCCAGTATCATGATCCGCAAACTGCCTCCCAGTATGAAATGGAGAGTGTCTGAAATGTCTAGTTAGATTATTATATAGGTATAAATGATGAATTGAGTAATCAAACAGACCCAATATAAATCTGTGGATATACTAACCTCTGGAGGATCCATCAATAAACAACATCCAATGAGTTGTAGGACGATATGCACCACAGCTAAAATGAGCACACTTTGTGGTAGTCGATCTAACACATCTGACGCCTTGTCCTCAGAGAAGTACCTGTAGTAATGTAACGTTTTCTACTTTCCCTTAATTCAGGTATTGCATTACTCCAAAATTTACACTCCTAAAGCCCAATGCCCATCTACCGATTTCGGAGCATTTATGTACGTTTGTCGGCGACAAACGGAGGGTTATTTGTCCCAGCCGAGCAATCCTAACGTAGTCGGTGATGTAGGACAGCTAGGCAAGGCTACCAAGCGATTAGTTAACACTCGGTTTCTTTGGTTTTTGCCCTCCCCCAGCGATTAGTAGAACATACACCAATTTTATCAGTGTGCGGGTCGAGCGAGTGGTTACGTAATTTGCCTGCAACAAGGTGACAGACTCCTATACGATTTGGGAACTAATCGTTCAAACATAACTCGGTAGATGGGCATCCGGCTTTACTTTTAAATTAATTCGGGTATTGTATATCGTCCCATTGTTATACTGTATGTCTCTCTATGTTGTAACACAAAAGAAAAAATGAATAAAAAGAGAATATATATGAGGATTACCCAAGAGAGTCATGGAATATATATGTACAATGAAAAATGTATGTGGAGTGTAATAGGTAATGGCTACTGTCTTAGGCTCAGGGATATCAGGAGATACTTATCTTCCATGGTATTGTATTAAGAATACATTTATGTATGACAGTAGGTTGTTCTATAAGTTCAAAGGATCAGGGGTATCCCATGGTCTATTAAGGACAACATTTCTGGTGAAATTCACCTTGTCCTTGTTATTTTTGACTGTTCATATTCTTGCCTAATTCTTTACTTTAATTGACATGTATTTTCTTTCTATCCAGGTACATGTATACCAAAAAAAAAGAGCCTTTGCTTAACTTAGAGGATATAGTGAAAATTTGTTCAAGAAGATATTGCTTGAGGTGATGATTATAGCTTGTAACTCTGTGTGAATTGGTTTTTTTTTTTTTTTTTTTTTTTTCTCCTTTATCAGATGTATACTATGATTTCAAGGGAAGAGACACTTGTGTCAGGAAAGAAACATTTCTCAGTTCAATGTGGCATCAACACATGGAGTATTATGGAAGTACAACTGGTGAGGGTGGAGAATACAGATGTTTCTCGATTATATTAATGCTATCTGCTTAAGGAAACTATGAAACTTCATGTAATTTGTACTTGTATGGTCAATAAAAAAGAGCATTGCTCGTTATAAAAAAAAAAAATTGAAAAAAAAATGAAAATGAAAAAAGAGTGCAAAACTTGTTAACTGTTTGATTGATAATAGTCATTATGGTTGATGACTAGTTCACATATGCAATAACTCGTATGAAAAGACGATGATATGATGTTAGACCGATATAGTAAAACTGGACCTATTCTGTCTAAACTCTTTGTTCGACTTTGGATAGTTCACATGTCGCCTAAGAATTGTACTTATATAAATGTTCCGAGGGAATGAAAACTGTAATATATGTCTCAGGATAAATGTTAACTCTGAATAAAGAAGAGCAATGCTCGTTTAAAAAAAAATAGTACCTGTAGTAACACACATATTCAACTTAACATGGTAAAAATGGTCAAAGGCATATCCTACAATTCACAGTGGCGCCACCTGGCGATTTTTGAATATTGTCAATTATCAGTCATAACTGGTGCTTTGTGATTAATTCTAATTATAGATGAGTATATTCAACGTTTTGCTCAGTTTTTGCAATCTTGATAGGTAAAATTAGCCAATCAACAATTACTTGATTTACGTAGGAAATGTACTGAAAAATACTGTTTTTCTTTAATTCGTTCAAAAACAATGATGATTGATCCTAGTTTATCTTACTCTTACTTCATGTCAGTCAGTGATAGGGGTGAGATAAAATCAAAACTGTACTCGATCTTTAGCCAAAGACAATATGCCATCAGCTTCGGTCTGCTACGTAAATCCACATGGTTTTGCCTCGTGAGATTATTCCGCAACCAAAATGCATGGTATATTTTCAGCGGCTATGGATCTCAATACAGTTCCTTCATGATATCTATACAAACACTCATTTCCTAGATGAAACCATTGCTTTTATTTCCATTCATAAACTGAGTTCTGAATAGTAAATAATTTTGTATTCCCTTCCAGGAAATATCTACTGTGTTGATAGATCTAAATTGTTCCACAGCTAATGAATATATTTTGAAACAAACGAGATTCTCACCTTTGATTAGATCCAGGAATTTCTAGCATGTCAGGAGCCTTGTTATCGGGGTTGATAAAGGCAGTTTGGGCTGGAGCAGTTATCAATTCTGCACCGCCAAACCCAGCCAGAACAAGTCCATTTATCAGGCCTGTGTGGTGTGGAAACCACTAAAGACAAGAGTAAAATTAGAGAATTCTTTGGTTTTTTTCAATTCAGGTAATAAAGAATTACAAATCACCCTTGCCAGGGCGTTCTTCCTTTGTAATCTCAACTTTACATCAAGATGTGTATTCACAAGTAAATGTGACAATGTGAAAAAAAAAAAAAATGTGGACAGATACATACACAATATTGACTGGTTTCAGATACAAGCGGCCGTATGCTCCGAGGAGTTGACACGTAGTAATATCCGAGCGTATGCGAGGATTTTGCGCAGAGGCAACTCCGAGGAGCATACAACTGCTTTTATCTGAAACCAGTCTATATTTTATTTATCATCCACCTTTTCTGGGCAAGTGGTATGTCAATATTAATTCATTTTAGTTATGCACTATTTTCCGTACGCACTTTTTTTCCGTATGCGCCACCGGGAGCATACAACATATCTGTATGCTCCGGATATGTCCATACAAACTCCCTATGCCTTTTCTATGGACACTTTGTATTAGGTGGATAATATAAAGAGACGTCACGAGTTTGAGTCTGAGTTTATTTATGCCACGCATTTTGTTGGCTCCATAATTTCACGAGTCGAAGACGAGTGTCATTACGGAGCCAACAAAAGGAGTGGCATAAATAAGCTCAAACTCAAACGAGTGGCGTCTAGATTTTATCCTACCCTGTTTCCATATTTTGTCAGTATCAGAAAGTAGTGGCATAAACAACACTTTGTGTCACGCCTGTGAAATAAACAAATCCCGTGTTAAGCCTATGGAGTTTTTGATTAGGGGTAGGATAAAGGACATTACGGTACAGTAGACAACAACAGTACAAGGACAAGACAGGACATACACACAAAACACGAGTACCTTGTCTGGCTGGGTAGAGGATCAGATATAACCCGGTATTCCAACATATAGAAATTTTAAATTGCATACTAAAAAAAGCTGTGGAGGGAGCAGCAATGATGGGGCCTGTTACCTTCATGACAAACCTCACCAACTGCATAACTTGGTTTAAAAAACAAACAAAAAACTTATGCTACCTTGAGAACAAACCTGCCCCATTATTTAAGTATATATCTATATTTGTTATCAGATTGTAAGGATCCCACTGTAAGGAATATTTTGTATATAATAAAAGTCTGTATTATGTAAAATAGTTTTATATGTAACCCACCTGCGTCACATGACCAGGTGAATGTAAATGTCATTAATGAATGGTAATCATTTTGATCTATGTTGTAATAGTCCTGCACCTATTGTTTGTGCTTGTGTTTATGTCAATGTGCTGTCCTTCACTGTTATGCTGATACATGGAAGAACGCCAACCTAGGCGAATGTATTTTTGCTTTAATATTGAATAAAAAAAATATTTAAAAAAACAAAAAAAAACTTATGAATTCCTCAGATGGGAACCTTTCCTTCTCAAGCTGGAAGGATAACCCTTAGGAAATGACAATGTAGTGTATCGTTGTAACTTGATGTGTCTTGTTAATCTGTATATTTGTAACGATCCTTTAGAGCAGATGTTCTTGTGAAATATCAAAATTACGGTATATAGTTATCAGAAAGTCATTCTGTTCTGTCGGCGTGCCTCACAATCATAAGGCAACTTTGTTATGGAATGTGTGTTTTTTCACTATCTTTCAACTCCTCTAAGCCAAGGTTTGACATAGAAAAGTGCCATTCTTAGTACCTATATTTCTTCTTTTTTTAAATCACACCTCTTTCATGAAATTGCCTGTTAGCTATCAAAAAATTCCAAGGTAAAGGAAAAATTGAATATCATGATCTGTACAATTGTCTTCATCTCGATGTAGGTTTATCATATGTGACAGTGCTTCAAAAAAAGAAACAAACAACCTACTGCAAAGTAACTGTGTCTGGTTTTTAGTGATTTGAATTTCTTAATTTTGAAATATTATGTCTAATTTTGTTAAGTCGATGATTATCTTATACTCCGACGAGGAATTCTAGATTTACGCGTACCTCTTATGAATAGATTGATGTTATTCATGGAAATAAAAGCTGTTTAAAGAAATTAAAAATTAAAATTTTAACTTACTTTCATTGCACATGCACTCGGGGTTGAATATGCTATACCGATCCCTATCCCAGGCATTATTCCGAATGAGAATACACAGGCATGGAAGGACCAGTTCATCGTGAAATAGGTGAGGAGTAAACCGAGGCTGTGTGAAGAAATTCAAAGAGTATTGTGGAATAAGTTCAATAATGCAAACAAAAAGCTTTAAATAAGGAGACTGGAGTGGAAGTAAAACAAGATTGGAGTGGAGGTACATGAATCCCATCGTGTGAATCCCATTTAACAAGGAACAACATCTCATGAAATTTTAACCCTGTGAGGTACATGAATCCCATCGTGTGAATCCCACTTAGCAAGGAACAAAATCTCATGAAATTTTAACCCTGTGAGGTACATGAATCCCATCGTGTGAATCCCACTTAGCAAGGAACAAAATCTCATGAAATTTTAACCCTGTGAGGTACATGAATCCCATCGTGTGAATCCCACTTAGCAAGGAACAAAATCTCATGAAATTTTAACCCTGTGAGGTACATGAATCCCATCGTGTGAATCCCACTTAGCAAGGAACAGAATTTCGTGAAATTTTAACCCTGTGAGGTACATGAATCCCATCGTGTGAATCCCACTTAACAAGGAACAAAATCTCATGAAATTTTAACCCTGCGAGGTACATGAATCCCACCGTGTGAATTCCACTTAACAAGGAACAGAATCTCATGACTTTTAAACCCTGCGAGGTACATGAATCCCATCGTGTGAATCCCACTTAACAAGGAACAGAATCTCATGAAATTTTAACTTTGTGAGGTACATGAATCCCATCGTGTGAATCCCACTTAACAAGGAACAGAATCTCATGAAATTTTAACCCTGTGAGGTACATGAATCCCACCGTGTGAATTCCACTTTACAAGGCACAGAATCTCATGAGATGTTGAACCCTGTGAGGTACATGAATCCCACCGTGTGAATTCTACTTTACTCTGTGTCTCGGTCGGGGATTGTGCATCACGTGAATCACGCCTTAGTGTAAACGCCGGGTAAAGATATATATATATTTTTTCAATTTCTTTATTTGGTCTGTAATTCTACAATCAAATTACCATTGGAGTATGTTCTAAGATAAGGTTAATTTTTTTATTGCTAATAGATTTAAATTCCTTACAATTTTCAATACTTCGAATATTTTCAGGTTGTGAGTTCCAGAGGTTAGAACCATAGTAAGCCAAAGATTTCATATAAGCATTACAATTTGGTTTAAACGTTTTCAGGACAGGGGCGTCATAGACTCTTGTATGTAGAGTAGGTAGTCTTAAAAACTTTAGGTAGTAGTAAAGAACATTATTGAATTGAATTGTTATAAGAACTAGAATATTGCAGAATAAACTACTTTACCTCATAATTCCAGACCCTATCAGAGTAGTCCAGCGTGGTCCTATTCTGAGGGACAGGAGTCCTCCAATGCCTGTGAATGCTCCCATGGCACTGATCAACAATCCAGATATCCAGGAGCTCTGTGCATAAGTGACAGACTCTGAGTGGCTCCTTACTCGGATATATGATGTCAGATAGGTCGTCATGTTTGCTGGGAGGTAGAAATTCAATAAAAAGGAAAAATATACTATCGCGTAATAGGCTTGAACTTACTCAGTTCCTACTGGAACTAAAACACAAAATACTTGTGGAGAAGGTAACTTGTTCCATTCTTGGATAATCTGGTAAATTAAAATTCTTTGAAAAGTTAGATACTGCATTGTGATTTTGATTTTTGGATCTTGGATAAAGAGACAGCGGCATTATATCTTGTGATTGCACGTTGCGAAAGCGCTCTTGGTTTTGGTGATTACATTACCGCTGTAAGCCTTCTGCTACTTTTATTGTCTTAGTCCAATGTCCTGTACCATTCTACTCAGTTTATACTGTTCCCCTTTATGTACTCACATATGCCACTTACCCAACTGCTCCAATTTCTTATCTCTTTGTACACCCCTAAGAAGTTTAGCCTAATTTTTGTAAATGTTTGGAAGAGAACTGTGTGAACTTTAACTCTAAAGTTTGTGAGAAAACTGTAACACTTAATTGAGACTATTATTTGACAGTTAACTATTTGGGTGGAAAATGTGTAGTGTTCGGTAAATTCTGATTCTGTCTGTCAAGACTGGTATTTCATGAAAAATCTAAAATACAGGAGCAGACCATTTCAAAGACCAATTAACGTCAATGTACCTCAAGTAGGCGAAAATGTCTAATACTTTTGTGAAGTTTATGTATTTTGTACTATGGCGGAATAAACATTGCTCTTTAAAAAAAAAGAAAAAAAAGAGCTGAAGCCAGACAGGGAGAGAACAATCCAGATATTTAAGAGCTCTGAGCATGGGTGACAGACATGTTGATATGGAATATGATATTATATGTTCAAAAGAGGAAATAAAGTGCTGTCCAATATTTTAGTGTGTATAGGGGTGAGATAGATATAGAAAGCAACTTGTTTTGGTCATAGTCGTTTGAACTCGTTTGAAGGGTACCTGTAGCCTCGTTCATATCGCTCCGCATCAACTTGTGGAGAATGACGACTTTGACCCACACTTGTTGCTATCCTAGAGGGAAATTCAATAGATTGCAGTGAGAAACTTGTACAGAAGACGACTGTGAGATCTTATGAGAGGAGTGCTTCAATACTGAGTCCACATAAATGACTTACCAAAGGAGAAGAGTGTGCCTTGAGTTATGTAAATCAACAATGCTCCAAGCAAAACCAAATATCTGCGCCATTTCTTCTGACTCCCCATGATGTGATGTTCTGCCTCTATCCACAGATTGTCTTCAGTACATTACCCACTGCCTGGGGAGTGGATAGTTGAAAAGACCTAAAATCAACACAAGAGATTGGGGTTCCATTGAATGATAAATAAGATATATGTTGTAGGTGAACGAGGTTTTGACGATGCGAGAACCTTAAATGTGGTAGCTGTTGTAGCATAAAAAAATATCATTTTTTGTAAATGTCGTCCATTTGTCATCCAGGGCCCTGTTTTTTAGTCACGACCATTGTGGGTCCGGTCTAAGACAGTTTGGGAGACAGATTTACCCACGTGACCTTACATGTCTCGTGACTATAGCACACCTCAGACCACCCTAAGTCTCTTAGAGCGGCGATAATTACCTGACCCCCTAAACTATCGTGACTATAGTACACTGACGATACTACCGATCTTCTGCATATTTGTGACGATTATAGGTTATATGTATCCCTTACTCGTGTTAAAATTTCATCGCCTAATTCCATCGGGGAGTGGAAAAATCCTCTTTACGCACAGTGAGTTAGACATTTACTGTCTAAGTATGACACTTTTAGCGGCGATCTCCCATGGCGCACTACGACACCGTCTATAGCACACCGGCCATCTTCTGTCGTCCAAACTGTCGTGATATCGTTGGTAGATCGTTAGGCTGACTGGACCCACAATGGTCGTGACTAAAAAACAGGGCCCAGGTGTGCCCCTGATGAATGGATATTTACAGATGTACACCAATTAATCGCCATCGTCCATTTCTATTGAAAGTGGATTCTGTGAAAAATTATAGTCGTCAGTGTAAACGCTCGGGTAAATTTTGACGTCTACGACTTTTGCGGTGGACATTGCCACCACCTGACGACTCTTGGCTGACGATCTACAGTCGCCACGTATTCAGTCGTCTAGTGTAAACGCCAGGTGATTTGCGCGTACCTTGCGACTTGGTGTACCTCCAGTTTCAAGCGCGGTACCTGGCTTCTTTTTTTTTCGTAAAGTCTTTATTGCATTCGATTAAATACAAATCGTTGTCCCTTGCAACGTTGACAATATATGAACAAGTAACAGAAACGGGTGATGGTATTTACAATGAAATTGGGCGCCTCGTAGGCTTAGTTATAAACAGAACAATTTCTTTAATGACAGGGTTTAAACTCCATCCATACTCAACTAATACTATGAATCGCAATAATTTTATGTTACATTTAGTTTATACAATCCTGTCATCACTCACTTAATACTAATTATATTTATCACAGGCTATCAGGCTGAAATGCCGAAATAGCTTATATTTCAAAAATACTTGTAGTCAAATACGGCATGGGCATATAGTAAAAAGCAGTACACATCACCTTTAATCCTGTGAGGTCCACCACGTTCCGCTTCGCTGGCTGCAGCCTGTGTGAGGTATGGTGATGGATACAGAGAGCTGGCAGACTGTGTATATCCATGACAGCATCTGTAAACATGTGTGATCTAACCGTGTCGTAGTGATTGGTGACAGAGGCACGGTCAGTCCAGGTAACCCCATGACCACCCCACCCTCCCACCTGCATCTCACTGAATACTGGAGAAGGCGACCCGAGATGAACTTGACCCGTGAAAAACTTGACCCATGACAAACTCGACCTGTTTTAAGAACTTGACCCATACCGAACTCGACCCGTTTTAGCCTTTTAGCTACGCTATGATACCTGGGACCTGTTTCAGTAGTTTCGTGACATGTCTAGATAGCGTCTGTGACACCATACAGACAGATCACAAGATTGCAATCGATGACAAGCGGAGTTTCACTCACTTCTTGTGGGAATTAAACAATGGCACTTTCACATGAGTAGGGGATACATATAACCTATAATCGTTCCAAATATGAAGAAGATTGGCCACTCCAATTTTCTGATATTTGCTAGTCTTTTTCCACTGTTGCTTGCACTGTTGGTGCCGCTGTTGATGTCTGTCTAGGCCTAATGTCACGAGACTACTGAAACAGGTCCCGGGAGGCATTCCCTGGCATAATATGCTATGATGCCGAAATTTAAGTAATTGTTATCTTTTTAATGAAATAATGCAAATATTTTGATATGTTTCGAACCTATGTAAAATTATATCATATTTAATATCATTACTATCATTTAACTTCCTAATCATTTTGGATTACCATGGAGGTGTGGTATATTGACATCACTGCCGATATTGTGAAAAGTGCCAGCATACTACAGGGGTGAAAATGGTACTGAAGTGGCGTATTTCAGGGTGTGTATTTAATACTATGCAGCGTAGTGAAAGGGTTCAGAACTTGACCCATAACGAACTCGACCTATTTAAATCTAACAATTGTATATTAGCCTATTTCAGCTATTAAGATTGGATAAACTGGACAAAACGTTAAATTTTCTCGTTTAGAATTAGAATGAATTGCAAATAACCGGTGTTTATTGATAATGGACAATATTTATAAATCACCAGGTTGCGCCATCGCAAATTATAGGATATGCCTTTAATTTCCTTGATTTATATGGGAAATGTACTGAATTAAAAACCAGCGCGCTGACCCATATTTGTAAAAGCATTAATGTGTAGTATTATACACTTACTACTTTCTGTGAAAGTTTGAAGAATATGACATGGGTTGGTCTATGTATAATACAACTATTTAGAATTTCTCTATAATCATTATATTATGAAATTATCATTAGATCAATCTCTAGATCAAAAACTAACAGGGTGACCTCCATTTTTGAAGTCAGAAATCTGTTCTACAACACTTAGAGATAATCATATCAAATTTTCAGGATATTGACATGGGTTCAACTTTTCAAGGCGAATTGTCCGATATTCCTTTAACCCTTTAAGGACGCATGATGCCTGGAGGTATCACCGCACTAAAGACGCATGATGCCTGGAGGCATCACCGCACTAAAGACCCATGATGCCTTGAGGCATCATTGTTCCAATGTTAACAAAGAAACTTTAACAAAGAAATAAAAGAGCAATATTCATGAAATCTTCAGGAAATATAGATATAACATCATATTTAGTATTTCTATCAAAAAGAAATAAAATATTTATGATTATGTATGATATTGCATGATTACAAACTTAAATATCAATTTTAACCATCATGTGCCCGTCCTCTAGCTAGACAAACTGCCACCAGTATCTGTCCTTATAGGAGCAGATGGGCCCCAGGCAGCCGTCCTTAAAGGGTTAAAATATGGGCCGAGTTGGTCACTGGATGGGTTCTCCAGTATTTAAATCCAGCTGGCGAACCTACCACGGAGAACAACACTGTAGATGCAGTAATGTAGTAAGCTGAAAACACATGGGTATTGACACAGTTGCTGCGCCTCTGTGTGGGCTGACAGGGTGAGTCCATCATATGAATAAGAATCCATGGCAAATATTACGTAAGAATTGTAGGCCATAGGTCCGCTGGTGAGGAAGTACAATGATACCTCAATAATGACTACTACAATAGAGGTTTACCAGAGAGGTTCATCGAATAACGACCATTACGAGCAACATGCGTAGTTACATTAATCTATGTTAATACGAATTGTGATAATTATTTTTATTCAGTATATATATGTGATTATTATTTCATCAACCAGAGCACACCTATCTTGATGTGCACCTCCTGATGTATCAATCCGCTAGCAGTGGAAGATCTTTCGTAAGAGAGAACTGCCTTATGTTCTATCAAATAAAAATTTTTAAAAATTAAAAAAAAACACACTGACGTTAGCTCTGGTGGAGGTCGATCTTAGCCACATTGACTTGTACTCTCCAAGCTGATCTTTCTACAACTAGAATCATAATCTATGCTGGAAGAGTGCTGTACCCTCTAAGCCGCTTAAACATGGTGTAATTTTCATTTTTTAAAGTATTTTGATAAGGAGGCCAAGAGTTAGACTATCCTATCAATTATATAACGTAAACATGTCTTGTAGTGAGTATTCGTAAGCCTATGAGACACCAAAATTTGTTCCCGATTCATCCCGACCATCGGCTTGGTGAGAGTCGGGAATAAAATTTTGGTGTCTTATACCTATAAGACACTGACATGTAGACTCTTCCCGACGACACCTCCTCCTTTTATAACCTTGTAAATTGCCCGGGATAAGATCAAAAAGAGCCGCCAGGAGCTGAGCCGGGTTGAGCCACGGGCCGCTGGTGTGGAATCATCGAAATTAATTCAAAGTTTATTAACTTCGGATCCAATTAAGATATCGGGAAACGGTTTTCAGAACTATAATCCCCCCCTGTCTCACCTACGAATCGATATAAGGAACTTCTAAATCGGACTAGGGGATAGGTAGCATCGCTATTCAAATGGCCAACTCAGAATTGCCAACAATCGGTTAAAGTGCGTACATCGAAATCTTAAGGTCGGGGAGAGTCGGTCATATCTGACATGGTAGTAATGCCCGACCCGTCGGGAAAAGCAATAAAATCGGATCGGTGAAGTGCGTACATTGACCCCATTGATGCAGATTGTCACAGACCCAACGGATCCGTCGGGCAAAGGTAGAATCGGGCACAGCAGTCGGGTCGGTGTCTTATAGGCTTTAGTTTTAGTCCAAAATTGTACTCTGCTTCGAGATATTTGAATCCGAGCTCTTGGTCTAATGAGCGATCTGACCAGACTAACATTTTTTCTTTTTTATTTGCAGAGTAATTCACCTAGGAAAGGTGGTCTTCCACTACAGGGTTTTTCGGTCCGAACAAGAACAGATCATGAACTTACATATTCACACATATTAAATTACAAAGATGAATATAATATAGTAGTATGACCATAACATTAGTTTCGGTCAATCATGTCACTAAATAATAGCATCTAGTGATTAAGGCCCGGCGTCCACCTACTACGATATGGCTCCGATATGGTCTACGGTGCACCTCCCGATAAAAAATCAAAATCGCGTTGGAAGGTCCCCTAATATCGGGGCAGTTGACCACGACACCGATGAAAAACCCATACAATGCGTAGTGGATTGGCATGTCTAGACATATGTCTACGGTTTTGCACCTTCCCGATATGTCTCCGATATTTGCTTTTTGTATCAGTGCCATATTGGTAGGTCTAAATTTCTATCGTAGTAGGTGGACGCCAGGCCTTAAACCTAATCTCTGGATGTTAGCAGGCAATTTATTCCATGCTGATTCTCTGCGGTATCTAGGCGATTTTTCGAGGAACTTGAGTTTTGGTCTAGGAAGTTTGAACATCAGTTTATTCTGTTAATGCAGAAATCGGACCTAAGGTCCGGCGTCCACCTACTACGATACGACTCCGATATGGTCTACGATGCACCTTCCGATGCAAAATCAAAATCGCGTCAGAAGGTCACCTAATATCGAGGCAGTTGGCCACATCGATATAAGGCCGCATGCAATGCGTCGTAGATTGGCATGTCTAGACATGTGTCTACGATTTTACACCTGCCCAATATGTCTCCGATATTTGCTTTTTGTATCGCTGCAATATCGGTAGGTCTAAATTTCTATCGTTGTAGGTGGACGCCAGGCCTAAAGGAGTGCGGAAATCATAACAGATATAATGCTCAGCCAGTTTTCCTATAATACTGTGCTTTCCTGTAACGGATTCAGTTCTTTTTTATATTTCTGCACTATGTTTCAAAGGGTACATGATATTATGAAGAGACGTCACGAGTTTGAGTCTGAGTTTATTTATGTCACTCATTTTGTTGGCTCCATAATTTCACGAGTCGAAGACGAGTGACATTACGAGGCCAACAAAATGAGTGACATAATAAACTCAAACTCAAACGAGTGGCGTCTAGATTTCATTCTACCCCGTTTCCACAATTTTTCAGCATCAGAAAGTAGTGACATAAACAACACTTTATGTCACACCCCAGTAATTGCCATATCAAAGGGTATAGCAATAGAGACTATTTCTTTGCTCTATAGCACAAAGGGACTATTTTTCCCGTATACCATGGTTTTGAGGCCGTATACCACAGGTTTGAATCCGTATACCACAGTTATGGTATCTGGCAGGTTTTATATAATGGGTGGTGGTTTACTGAGTCCCCATACATTTTCAATGAGGACTTTGTATACGATGGATAATAAAGGCCTTTATCATAGATACACCTGATGTCGAGACAAAGAACAACAACAGCTCTTAATGTGTGCAATATTTATTCAGAACACTTCTCTTTTCACAAAGTCTGCTGACAAAGTGACGCAAAATTCCAGATCACTGTCTTACATTTTTGGACTTCTTTTAAACATCAGACGTCATTGGCTTTGATAATTATACTCCGGCCATTTTCAATCTGCTGCTACTCTTGTATTATTCCTCTCTGCTCCATTTACTTTTGCTGAATTTGCAAGCCAGGTCCATAGCTTCATATCGGCAGAGTTTTCAATCTCAAAATTCTGGTTTCGCTTGGTTCTGTTATGAAAACCAGAGCAAGACCAAAATAAGATTTACTGTTATTGTAGTGCACGCCCTTTCAGCTTCAGACCCTGCCACAATTTGCCACCAATATCTTACTAGGAAAAGTGGAATATCTGCAATGAGATTATTCTGTTGGTGAAATTAAGCAGAAGGTGTCATATCTCCTGGTTAGGTCAGGACTCGTCTAGATACATATGTACATAACGTGAGATCTCTGGGGCCCGTTTGATAATATAAGATCGTACATAAAGACCCTTTTCTGTACAAGGGTTATCATTTATGCCACTAAAAAAACAAAATTGTTTCTCATCACCAAGCTATGAAAAATATGACCGGGGCGCTTTTTTTTTTTTTTTACTATATCAAAGATGGCGTTTGAAGTGTCATAAAATGGGCCTCAGACATACAGTAAAACCCCGCATAAGCGGACACTCTCCGATCCGGGCCAAAGTGCCGCTTACGTGGGGTGTCTGCTTACGTGGGGTTTCCAGATTTTTACTGGCTCTACATTTAGTGCATCCTTGACATCAGGAATTTTAATTTGATATTAGATACACATACCTTTTATAATTTCTATCAAGGTTCAACTATTTTTAAAAAACACCTTCTAAAATCGTTTTTTCTGATGCGCGCGGTGATGAGAAACAAGTTTTTAATTTAATACAAAAACGACTGGTTTTGTATACGAATGACTGTAATCTCCTCGTAGCTGACGACGTACTCGGAGATTACGGCCAATCGTACACAAAACCAGTCATTATTGTGTATGTCGTTCGTACTTTATTCAACATAGCATACAGAAACGGATCTCCATGCAGGATCCTAGATTATTAACGGGCCCCTTTATCGTTGTGGACCCATGGTAGTTCATAGAAATCATCACTACATCATACATGGCGATATCACATGAGGTGATATATATTACAGTGCGTCTTCCCCTACCCCTTTAAATTACCTTTCAAGTTTTCTTTTTGTGAGTTTTGTTTTGGTAGCGAACATTTTATTTTCCATAATATTACAATTTTCCCCTTCTTTCTCGCTCTTTTCTTAAACATAGAGTGCATTCTTTGCTATTGCATGGATCGACCTTTGTGATCTGTTCACTTACTCCCTTGTGTTTTATTTTTGTTGTATTTTAAATCCTTCAATTGATACAGAACTACCAAAGAGATTATACATTGATTCCTCAGCTAATTGTCGATGTGTAAGTTGCCACCCATGCATCATTAACCTTTGAAAATTAGCATTCAGTTCATCAGATTTATGTTTTTCTGATATCGAGGTGCATCTTTACAACATTTCTGATAATGGTAGAATTTTCACTTATATCTCGTTTACTTCACTTCGGCGACGAGTTTTTCTGAAAAATATAATTAGGTGATTATTGAGTAAATCTAGATCGGTACAAGCACTTTGGTCAGTATATCAATCTGAACAATCTAGCAGGAGTATTTCTTTAAATCATTGATTACTTCAACATTGTTTGAACTGTGGCCTCAAAATTTCGTCAGTGGTGCACTATTTCATGATTCGGGATTGCAGTTTATATAATATAATTGAGATAAAGCCGTGTTGCCAATAAAATGAAACGGAATGAGTTAAAATAATCACGTGGTGAATAAATTAATTAGTTAATTAACATAATGTTTGATTAAATACAGATGGCATTACAGTTAAAACTGATCTGACACCTGGTGGTTTGGATTGCTATTTCCTATAGTTAGAGGAACAAGTGGCGGGAGTTGGTGGTGCCACCATGGATCGTTATTTGAAATATCAGATAAGGCTGTATTTAACCCACAGTGATATGATCCACAGTGCTATGAAGGTCCGTGTGAAAAGTATTGCTAAAAGCAGTATTTTATGCGGTGATGCGCCTATGTGATTACAATGCGATCCGCAAAACTTCAGGAGCAACGTTTAGGCCCTCAGATCACTATTCTGCGATCCGCAGCTCTGTCGTAAACGTGGAGCAACCGCTCCCTTAGGAGGTTACCGAGGTGCATATATGACCGCTTTAACCTGAAACCAGTGTATATTGTATTTATTATCTACCTTTTCCTGACAACTGGCGTTTAGGCCCTCGGATAGCTATTCTGCGATCCGCAACTGTGTCGTAAACATGGAGCAACGGGGCCCAGGGCGGGCAATGACCACCCCTGACCAAAGGCCATGAGTCAACAACTTTTGCTGAGCAAACTCTTACACCAACCTCTTTGAGTTGTTTCTTGAGCTTCTCTATTTCCTGCTTGGCTTTCTTCAGTTCCTTCTCCAGTTCGTCGAGCTCAGGATGGGGTACAGTAGACATGTCGGTAGCCATGTCCTCCTGTGTGTCTTTCTGTGCCGACGCTTTGTTGGCGAAGGTGCTCTTTGTGTCGTCTCCGGCAGACTGGTCCTCATCCACCCGCAGCCCCTGCTCCTTCACTTTCAGGATCTGCAATGTTCGCCAGGAATAGGGGTAAACTATGTTCCGGTGAGAGAAAGTCAAAGTTACCAGGTAAGGCTCGGAAAAATTACTGCATAAGGCCTTGGGCATGGGCAGTAATTTTTACTAGCCTGAAGCGCCAGATCCACTCAGGCGATTTTTCATTTGAATTTGGGTTCGCAGACGTTCGCATGGACATACGAATGCCTTGCGACAATATTCAATATATTGAATATCATCGCATAGGATTCGTACAGTCGCATGGATCGCAGACGCATTCACTTGGTCGCCTTGGTGGATCTGGTGTTTTATCAAGTCCCTGCTACTTCACTTTCAGGATCTGCAACAGGCACCAGGAAAAGAAGGAAACTATTTTCTAGTGAGAGAAAGTCAGAGTTACAAGGTAAGGCTCGGAAAATTACTGCTTAAGGCCTTGGGCATGGGCAGTAATATTTACTAACCTTACCAAGTCTCTGTTCCTTCACTTTCAGGATCTGCAATAGGCGCCAGAAAAATAGAGGAACTATGTTCCAGGGAAAGAAAGTCAGAGTTACAAGGTAAGGGTCGGAAAAATTTCTGCCCGAGGCCTTGGTCGCAGGCAGTAATTTTTACGAGCCTTATAAAGTCCCTGCTCCTTCACCTTCTGCAGCGGTCACCAGGAACAGAGGTAAACTATGTTCCGGTGAAAGAAAGTCAAAGTTACGAGGTAAGGCTCGGAAAAATTACTGCTTAAGGCCTTGACCACAGGCAGTAATTTTGACGAGCCTAACAAAGTTCCTGCTCCTTCACCTTCAGGTTCTACAATGGTCGTCAGGAATAGAGGGGAAACTATGTCTCGGTGAGAGAAGGTCAGAGTTATGAGGTAAAGCTTGGAAAAATGTCTGCCCAAGGCCTTGACCACGGGCAGTAATTTTTCCAAGCCTTAGCAATACTATGTTTCGATGAGAGAAAGTCAAAGTTCCGAGGTAAGGCTCGGAAAAATTACTGCCCAAGGCACTGAACAACGGCAATGCTTTTTCAATCCCTACTTTGAGTTTCTCTCTCTGGAAATTTGGTTTCCTTATTCCTATATAAATAGTATTATTTGCTTACCCGCCATAAAATGCGAAAGCCAGATCTAACCTTATCGAGGGACTTGACATTCTATGTTTTCTCCCCACTGCCCTTTGCATATGAATTTTGGAAGAGATGATCTGATTGGTCTAAACGTCAACCTTGGGTAGTAAACGCGAGCTTTGGGTAGTAAACATCAGCCTTGGGTAGTAAATACAAGTTATTCCAGCCCCTGTAGCATGGTGTAACCATAAAGAGTTCGACCATAAGTGTATATGAATAGATGTAAATTCATAAAGCGGGATTCACATGATAGGATTCATGTCCCTCACAGGGTCTTCCTCTGAGACAAATCCTGCTGAAATTCTGTACTTCTAGATTATAGGGTTCTATTTCCTTGAGGCAAGATTTACTCCTTCAATTGTTAGCGACATTTTCCCCTATAAAGGAACAGAATCTCATCAGATTTTGAACCCTGTGAGGTACATGAATCCCAATGTGTGAATTACACTTTAAAGTGATGGTCTTCCATCCGTGGCTCTCCAGTTCCACCAAACCTGAACTCAAGTGATACTTTTTACATCGTTGTATCATAACATGCTATAGTTTATTCACTGCACGAAACTAAGTAGTTTATTCATATGTGCGCCATCGCGGAAGTGCATGTATCGGCTGTAAACTGACATGTTTTCATATATATATATATATATATATATATATATATATATATATATATATATATATATATATATATATATACACGTCCATGTTTCGTGCCAGCGTATGAGGCGTATACAACACTGTTTCCTTTTAAATACGGGGGTCTTGGCTGTATTTTACACCAGGTATGTACGAGAGGAATTATCCTCTGTTTATCATGTATAAGCCGGGCTTATACAAGATAAAAAAAAAAAAAAAGAATCGCGACCCCCTGCCACTCCTTGCACTCATGGGTGTTGGTAGAGGTCACACCAACACTGACCATCCTTCGTCGCCCCCGCCGCCCCCCGCCGCTCCCCGCGCCGCCCCCCCGCCGCCCCCCGCCGCCCCCCGCCGCCCCCCGCCGCCCCCCGCCGCCCCCCGCCGCCCCCCGCCGCCCCCCGCCGCCCCCCGCCGCCCCCCGCCGCCCTCGCCGCCCCTCGCCGGACATGTATATACGCCAAGAAATAAGGCATATACACAACGGAAAAAAGGTCAACGTGTATATGCAAAAGCATACCTATATACACGGGCCGCATATATATGTAAAATGGTGGTTCTCATGCAGTGATTCTATTCAACACTTATGGATAACTTTCGGTCAGATATGTATCAAACGATAACTGTTGTGCAAGGTTTCCTTGTCCCTGTATGCATAAGCTATTCAATAGACCCCTGTTTCTCGTCATCAAGCACAAATCTAGAAGTTGTTCAAAGGGCCTTGCCTTAGGCACAAAGATGATGGCCTGTGTCATGGTGGTGCCAAGCACAAGGATTGCTGACGTCAGCACATAATGCAACGTGACGTGGAGCACAAGGACGTAGGCGAGCACAACTCCCATGATGCTCAGCACGACTACGTTGTAGATACACACGCCGATGTACTGCGAGTCGTTCAGCGCCGGGATGTTCACCTGGTGGTGAAAAGTGGAAACGCCCATCAATAATAACACCCACCAACACCAACACCAACTACCATCAATACGACATCAACACCTACTGACACACGCCGATGTACTGCGAGTCGTTCAGCGCCGGGATGATCACCTGGTGGTGAAAAGTGGAAACGCCCATCAATAATAACACCCACCAACACCAACACCAACTACCACCAACACCAACACCAACTACCACCAACACAAACACCACATCAACACCTACTGACACACGTCGATGTACTGCGAGTCGTTCAGCGCCGGGATGTTCACCTGGTGGTGAAAAGTGGAAGCGCCCATCAATAATAACACCCACCAACACAAACACTAACTACCACCAACACCAACACCAACTATCACCAACACCAACACCAACTACCACCAATACCAACACCAACTAGCATCAATACCAACACCGAAAACACCTACTAACACACCAATGTACTGTGAGTTGTTCAGCGCCGGGATGGTCACCTGGTGGTGAAAAGTGGAAGCGCCCATCAATATCAAATCCCAAGAACACCAACAGTAACTACCACCAACACCAACACCACATCAACACTTACTGACATACCCACCAACACACACACTAGTAGTTCAGCACTGGGATAGTCACCTGGTGGTAGAAAGTGGAAACGCCCATCAATCCCAGCACCCAACAACAGCAACTACCACTGACACTAATAAGCACATCAACATCTACAGCAACACCCACCAACACACACTTATGAGTCTCTCAGTATGGGGATTGACACCTAGTGGTCAAAAGTGATAACACCCATCAACACCTGCCATATTTGACTCTTCTTTTTATATCAATGTTATCAATGATGATCTCATGGTACACCCTTTACAAGTTGCTTCTTTGTAATATCCTTAAATTCCTTGTAGTTTGGTATATTTCAAAATGAAGGTACTAGGTTATTCCAGTGCTTAGGACCATAATAGATGGAGGTAAGGTACCAAATGACTATTACAATTTCTTGTTTCTCAGGCAAAGAGGGTATCAAAATGAACTGTAAATATTTCTGATTTCCTAGGAGAAGGATGTATAAAAGGATAAAGGGGGGCGTCCACCAAGCACGACAAGGCTACAACAATGGCTTCCCGACAAGGTCCACGTTTGGCCTACGATTGGAGGCCTTGTCCTGGTTGATGGACCCCAGTTCCTGACAAGAGTCTACGACAAGGCCACGACAAGGCCTTGATTGGAAGCTTGTCGGCAGCCTTCTGACACAGCTACAACAACATTGAGCATGTTCAATTTTTCCCGCGACTGGACCCATGTCGTGGAGTGTCATAGCATGTCAAGAGCGTATTGCAGAGGTCTACAATAGGAAATTTTGGTGGAGCGTGCACTTCCCGACACGCCCCGACAACGCTGTCGTAAAGCCCCCGTTCTTACAACAGGGCTGTGATAAGCGCCGATTTGAACTTTCTTGTCTGCGGTTGTTGTAACCTCGTCATGGTTGGTGGACGCCACCCTTTATGAAGTGCAATATTTTTATTTCCTACACTAAGAATATGCGAAATGACTATGAACTACAAACCTTTCTAGTTTCCCAGGCCAGGAATGTACCGAAGATGAGCATGAGTCCTTTGGTGGAGAATACGATGGCGTCAAAGTAGACCCGTAACTCGGACGTGCACATGTAGACCTGGCTCTGTAGGACGGTGTTCCCATGGTCTATGTACTGAGAAAGCAGAACAAGTTATCGGTCAATACCAAAAGACCAAGTACATCCATCTTATGTCTAATTCCATCCTGGGCCAGTGCCACCCTCCTTGGACGACCTGGTGGACCTGGGACCTGTTTCACTAGTTTCGTGACATGTCTAGATGGCGTGTCCGGTTTGTCCGGTTTCATAAGAACTAGACATTAGACTTCGTTTTGTCCGTTCTTGCTTGCACTGTTGGTGCCACTTTTGTCGCGATAACTAGTGAAACAGCTCCATGATGTGTAGATTCGTTTAATTCTTATGTCTGAGGTTTGTTTTTTCCTAAGGGCAGCTACTTGTGTTGTCACGAAACTAGACAACCCCAATGTCTGTATGGTGTCACAGACATGTCACGAAACTAATGAAACAGGTCCCAGGGCTCCCCCGAACCCACCATATCGACGTCAGGCTTAAGTCGGAGACACACCAAGCGAGTATTACAGCGATTTCCGTAATCGCCAACGCAAAATGATGTATATGTGGGATATTTTTTTTCATATTTCACCTGATTATTGCCTCTGAGACACTGTTCTCAACCGATATGACTATCAAATAATATTTCACATACATGCCATTTTGTGTTGGGGATTCCAGGGTCCACGCCCTCAAGCCATCCATACTCCCGACCTCCAGGTAGCTGGATTACAGGACCTCGCCACAAGTCCCAGTCATCTTATGTCTAATTGTAAGAAACATAATGGCGGTTTGTATATTGGTGAAACTAGACTAGCTAAAGTGTATTTCTATAAATATCTAGGGGTATATCTAGACCCTAATCTAGATTACAGACACCATATCTCGCATATTGCGTGCTATAAAATCTACCAGCTCTCAAAAATGCGCCTGTACTTAACTAAACAAGCAGCCCTACAATTGCAATGGATTGTACCCAATTGAGTTAAGGCAAAGAGATAGCGAGATTAGAAATGAAACATACTTCCTTGGTTGTCTCGACCTTCTCCATAGTCATGGGGTCCAGCACAGTAAAGACGGTAAAAAGTATGACGTCAAATCCTACGATACCCACAATAATCAGCACCAGCTTCCGGTCCTTCATAACCTGTGAGGGAAAATAAAGAACACATGTGAATCTATGTTAAAACTGTGTAGGTTGACAGGGTGTAGCTGTTTTACCACCTTGTCCCACCGCTTACGACCACGAAACTCAATTTGGGAATCTTCCCAACTACGGATGCTGTAACAAACTCTAACGGAACGGAAAAAATTTAAACCTTCAGTTAGAACTGTAGCTCTATCCAAGAGACAGAGAGAGACAAGGAGAGAGGGGGGAGACAGAGAGAAAGAGAGAAGGAGGGAGAGAGGGATATGGAGGAGAAAGGGAGAAAGAGAGGAGGAGGGAGAGCGTGAGATGGGGCCATCCCTAAAAAATAGCAATATAATGGACTCTTCCATTCCGCAGACATCGTGGACTCATCGTGTTGATATCGATTGATTCAGCAATATTCAGCTATTTTAACTGTATCACGTGAATGCCCCACATTACATATCCCGATATTTGGTCATTAACACTTCTAGCTGTTACGAGGAGCAAGAATATATGTAAAAATGATAAGAGTAAGAGTATGAAAAATGGCTTCAGGATTGAGAAATATCTCACTCTCACCATTGTATAAGCAGACCTGTTTACTGTAAAAGACTTCATTGTAGTATAACGTATATCTCTACTCTCTTAGTGTGTCAATTCACCTTGCAAACTATTAAACAATGATGTAATTTATTGTGATGATGGTCTCGATATTTTGTTGTACCTTCAAATCAAACTGGTTCTTAGGCATCACCAGCCAATTGGCTGATGGTGCTGTTTATTGTTTTCTTATAAACATGTTATCCTGATAAATACTGTAAAAATGTTGAACCAATAAAAGATTGTAAAAAAACAACCTCTCCAAGCATAGGTCTAGGTCAAATGAAACACCTGCTGGGAGAGTAATATAAACTTACAGGTAATGGGTTAAGGTGGCCGTGTATTCAACCAAACTAGAGCTAATGTTGTGTTGCTCTGGCGGCCAGTGTACCAATTTCTACCACCTCATTCCAGTCACCTTCTCCATACAATCTCCACACACCACATTTATATGTTTCTGACAGACATCTTTATTTTAATGTATTTTCTTATATTGTTAGTAAATATTCCATGGGCGTTGAGTATGAGAATAAAACAGGGGAGAGCTGACCAACAAATTTTGGTCAAAGTCTAGTTCTCCACGAGTTTGATGCGTATTGCTATGAACGAGTGAATATCACATAGCATACAAACAACTTGGAGAAGGATGACTATGACGAAAACGAGTTGCTTTCTGTATTTATCTCAACCCTGTACACACTAAAATAATGGGTGATGCACAGGATATTTTCCATAGAGAACGGACTGCAATACTCATATGGGCATGGAGAAGGTGTTCCTAATGTTAAGCCTATAGGCCCTTTTCCATTGGCTGACAAACACAGTGTAGATTTTCTGTGTTTTCATAATTCCCTATAAATAAAATTTACATTTTGCAACAGAAGTGGTCAAGGTCCGTTGGTGGTTCCTGACCGTATATCGGTGATAGCAATAGGCTATTAGGAGAACACAAAAAGATCTACACTGTGTTTATCAGCCAATGGAAACGGGCCTTATGGGACAAAAATACCAAAGGGCATGATCTCATACCTGTATTCTATAATCCATAATTAGTCATTCTAGCCAACCTAAGACAGTGTCTTTTGATGGTTTGAGTAGACATAGAGGTAATCTGAGAGCCTTGGGTACACAGTGATTATCGATATAACCCCAGCATGATGACCTGCATAATCCACAGGTCGCTTTGTGTCAGCATATCCTAAGATCACCAACGTCTTTCAAATCCTTCTTATCGATTTACAATATCAGTGGAAAACACACTGTACGATTTTGTTTCCACCGATTAACTCCCTTTACAGTAAACTACACTCAATAAATTGTATTTACCCAACTTCACTCTCTCCTTTTCAATTCGGGGATTTGGGTTTTACAGTAATGGTGCTTGATACGTTTTGATCTTATACTCAGGCAGTTAGAGAAATGACAAGTCGACTTGGTGCAAGTGGGTTACTGAATGTAACCCAATTGTTATTCATTTATAAATGCACGCTCATTCATCTGTGATGAACATACTTTTGGCACCTAGCTTTCCTGTATGCGCCGGCTTTTGCAGCCAGGAGCATACAATATATCTGTATGCTCCGGGTATGGTGATATACACTCCCTATGTGTTCTCTATGGACACTTTATATCAGTTAGATAATATAAACTCAGATCCATAGAGAGTGAGATGTTGTGTTACACATGGCAGAATTTGGAGGAATCTCGCACTGCACGAAACTAACCACTTTACATATATATGCGAACGGCGTATATAAGTATGCTTTTGTGTATACTACGGAGAAACCAAACAAGAGTTAGTCGTGTTGTTGTTTATCGCACGACAGCAAGATCGCGTTTTACTGTGCGAGGCAAAGCCGAGAGCAGTAATACACGATCTTGCCGGAGTGCTATGAACAATAACACAGTAACTCGAGTTTGGTTTAGAATTTATCCTACCCCGCCCGTCTAGATTACTTCTACATTAACAAATGGCGTAATTAGTGTATCCCACTAGAGTGATATTTTTCATTTTTCTGAACTCCAGACCGAATACAGTGACCCAATGTTAAGCCTATGGGTTTTTTTATTTGGGGTAGGATAAAAGGTCGTCCCATTCCCCGTGTGTATACGCCTCATCTGTAGGCGCCTGATTCATTGATTTATACGCCTGATTCATATATACGCCTGATTCTGTTGTATTTACACCACTATCGATTAGTTCCGATCTCTGCCACTTGAGGACACCACTGGTAGCATATTTCATTTGCCATTAATCATTAAGTCCATGGTATATGGAAAACCCAATGTTATATTATCAATTTTGATTATAAAATTGTTCTAAAACCGTATTTAATATTTTTTCATCATGGATGCTCCAGTACATCAGAGAATCCTCAGAGGCATTATGCTGTGGTACTCAATTGGAATTTCTCAAGCAGCCAGGGTTGGGGTGTTGGGGTGACGGGCGGCTAGCTGCTTGTAATGGATGAGAGAAGCATCTTTCAGTTTTTGTAAACCTACTTCATCATCGATATTGACCGCTGGAGCAGGTTTTGCATCATTTGCTAAACAACAAGTAGTTTCTAAGGCAGTGGACATAAATGCGTAGGCTAACATAAAAAGGCCAGATGTAATACTTTGCCTAATGAATAAGTAATTGAACTCTGGTCAGGTCGGCTTCTCACTACACTCTGCTATCCCCTCGCATAGTAATTCGTATCCTGCCTGTTGTGCGATAATATCATGAAACATCACGAAATTTCATATGATTGTTTATATGGCATGAGTTGTCTTCGCGGAATGATATCACGAAGCGTGGCTGAGTGATATCTGTATAGCAGAAGACAATGAACGCCATGTAAACAATTATATGAAATTTCGTGATGTTTAGATTTTATATATAATATAATATATATGAAATATTTTATGGCATAACCGTGGCATACAGTCACACCATGTTAAGTCTATGGACATTTATACGCAGGGTAGGATAAAGCCCAATACACATCTACCAATTTCGGAACATTGATGTAACTTTGTCGGCAACAAAGGGACGGTAATTTGTCTCAGGCGAGCCATCCTAACGGAGTCGGCCCCAGTCGGTAGATGTAGGACAGCTTGGCAAGGGTCAGCCAACAATTAGTGAAACCCTGTCCTTGAGTTGTTATTTTGTCGCCAACGACTTGTCGTTCAATGTTCCTAAGTCACCAAATGTTTATCAGCATGTTGATAAATCCAGTCACTGACTACGGAACGTTGGAAAATGGTCTTTGATTGGATGGCCGACAAGGGCCGAGCGGTTATGTAATTCACCTGGAACAAGTTCACTGACTCCTATACGGTTTGAGAACTAATCATTCAACCCTGATTCAGTAGATGTGTATTGGACTTATACACTAGCACTACTATCTCTTGTTTAATCGCTACTACTTATCTCACCCCTGATTTTTCTCCATAGACTTAACATTGGGAACTCATATTCAATGCCCATGAGATATTTAAGGGCAAAAAACCAATGGAGGATTATGTCACAAATGTTAGCCCATTAATCTATGTTCAGGGTGAGATAAATTCAGAAACCCATTCAAGCTTAGGATCAGAGCTTAACCCCTTCTTTTTTGAATCGCTACGTAAGACCCAGCGTCCATCTACTAAGATAGAATCGTAGACCTCCCGATATGGCACCGATACAAAATGTCAAAATCGGTGCCATATCGGGAAGGTGCAAAATCATAGACATATGTCTAGACATGCCAATCCACCATGCATTGTATGGGGTTGTTATCAGTGTCTAATCACAGAAACATGGTCAACTGCCCCGATATTAGGTGACCTTCCGACGCGATTTTGATTCTTTTATCGGGAGGTGCATCGTAGACCATATCTGAGCCATATCGCAGTAGGTGGACGCCGGACCTAACTATATCCACTTGGATATAGATACGAGCTCTGACCCTACAATTTCATAGGTTTCCTCTATAGTCTTGCCCGCCTACCATTCTCCTCAGCTTGTTGGTGAATATCACGTGAACTCTCCACGTCTTGGCAAACAGAGCTCCGAACGCAGTAGAAAACCCAATCATCAGCGTGAAGGTCCGGATCTGAAACCACGACAGGTTTTTTTTAAAATTATTATTATTTTTTTAATATTTAAAGACTTTTATTCAACCTGGATAATACTCAAGTATTCTGAGGTTAATCCTAACGGCAAATCGGACAATTTGGTTGATAATTAAAACCAATTTTATTTCCCTGAATATTGAATATGATGATCTCAAAGTGTTGTAGAACTCATATCTAACTTAGGATTGGGGGTCACTATCATTTTATAAGAATACTAATTATGGTGTCATACATATGTTCAGTGAAATTTATTAATCCATTATTTTCTTGTTAAAAACGATTTTGAAGATGTTTTAGGAAATTCTGCCTCAAGGCATCATTTGCCCTTGGCTGGTTGATGCCTGGAGGTATCATTCACCCCAAAAGGTTTAAGGCTTGTTTCTTTGGGTAGTTTAACGTCCAATTTGTTCAATTAAACTTACTTTGGTTCACTTTACTCAAATTTGCATATCCTGTTGGAATAACAAGATATGCTGCCTGGTTGATCCAGGTATCTTACTTTTTTCAATTACATCATATCAAAAACCTTACATTCCCAAAGGAAGTCAAGAATTTCTGTCTCACCAGTGTTATGGAAAACACTATGCATTGCTGTTACATTCTTTAGGAATTTCT
Organism: Alentia gelatinosa; assembly: GCA_950022655.1. Taxonomy (NCBI): domain Eukaryota; kingdom Metazoa; phylum Annelida; class Polychaeta; order Phyllodocida; family Polynoidae; genus Alentia; species Alentia gelatinosa. The sequence continues at coordinate 131,782,209 of OX465580.1, read as the reverse complement.
TCCTGCTCTTTTTTGTGGCTGGACAATGTAGCATGAGATGTTTTACACTCAGCGGAGTGTTACATGTCTGGAACACAGGTGCTACTTCACCTCTTAGGAGGTGCTCATGTGTCAGTTTGGTGTGACCGGTCTGCAGACGGGTCAGTTTCACCTGTTCAGTTTGTGTTAGGCCCGGCGTCCACCTACTACGATAGAATCGTAAACCTCCCGATATGGCACCGATACAAAATGTCAAAATCGGTGCCATATCGGGAAGGTACAAAATCGTAGACATATGTCTAGACATGCCAATCCACCATGCATCCCAATGGATTTTTATCGGTGTCTAATCGCAGAAACGTGGTCAATTGACCCGATAGTAGGTGACCTTCCGACGCGCTTTTGATTTTGCATCGGGAGGTGCATCGTAGGGCATATCGGTGCCATATCGTAGTAGGTGGACGCCGGGCCTTAGGTTGTCTTTCCTAAAGTTTTGGCTAGTTTAAGGCATTAGCGACTGAAGACCTACCTGACACATGAGAAGGGTAGAGCTGGTGGTGAGTTCCTTCACGAGGACTGTGGTGTAGACGATCATACATCCCACCACAATGATGTTGTTGATGAAGGGCGATGACATCTTTATCACACTAGTCACACAACAGTGAAGGCAGATTTTACAAGAAAACAAGGTCTAGAGACAAATGCTGGTAGTTGGGTGATTTTTAAATTCTATTGATTTTTGAAAATAATATAGGATAATATAAGTTCCATAAATCAACAAATAGAAAATGCAAAGAAAATGGTATGTCATCATGCTAACTTCTATGGGAAGGCTATCTGAAAATGTAAGTGCTTAACTTTTGGTGTCTATAGGAAACTGCAATATTTTGACTTTGTTGCTAAATGACACTGATGTTCTATTGCTATCTTCAAATAATTCTGGATTATGATAGCTGGGAACATGTACAAATGAGAAATGCTAAAAAGAATACTATGTCACCCTGCTAGTTTCTATGGAAAGGCATCTGAAGAATGTAAATGCTTATCTATTGGTGTCTATGGGCAACTGCTACATTTTCATGAAACCAGATGGCAGCACCAGTGTTAATTGAGTAGAACCAAGGGGCGCTTCGATAACTACCCGCATTTGTCTTTAACTGGAAACTATTTGTTTGCAGGTGAAATACTGGAATTAGGTTGAGCGCATATAGATATGCGAATATGGGATATGCGAATATGGGAAACTGCTTTATTTTCCTGAAACGAGATGGCAGCACCAGTGTTAAATTTAGTAGACACAGGGGGCACTGCGATACCAATGCGCATTTCTCTTCTGCCTAATTATAAGCTTATGGTAAGGGAAGAGTTAAATACCCCATACTTAACACAAACAATGATTCATCATCATATATATTCTTCATCAATTATAGTATGAGACAGAGCTGTAAATACAGATGTGAAAGAAGACCACTTTAAAAGATTTAAGCACACGAGGAGACGATCAAGTTACCCACCGCATCTTCCGGAACTTGACATTGAAGGCGAGAAAGGCGGCTCCCAGCAGGATCCCGCACCCGGCCACTGTACACATAGTTCCATAGATGGCTGCAGGGACCAGCGTTGGCACATAGACGACCTTGGTGGAGTCGGCCGGCGGGGTGCCCTCTGTCAGCACAGTATAATCAGTCTACGTCTACACTTAGACTTGCCCAAGTCTTTGATTATGAACATATATTAAATGATGAAACACAATAAGAATAAAGTTCATTAAAGTATGTATCCTTCTCTGACTGGCCCATGAATCAAAGACTTGTCCACTATGAACAGAATCTCCTGTTTATGGCCCCAATCTGCTCCCTGTAACCCTATACCTCCTCCTACCCCTCCCCCCTCCCCTCCTCCAGTTCCCTGGCTGCCTGTGTTATCATAGCAATAAATTTAGCCTACTCCTGACTGTGACCCGATTAAGATAATATAATATTGCCGCTCAACGCCGAAAATCTGTGGTTGTATTGCAGAAGTGTTTTTTCGCATTTCCATGACACAGTACGTTGTATTTGTCTCTGTGTTTCTGTATTGTAAAAAGTCCTATACATGTATGAGCTCGTAGGCTCTTATGTCAAAATGTTCACCGGTTCTTAGACGGATGAAAGTTGAAAATCACTTGCATTGTAGTTAACTTAATTTCGTCAATAAACACTTCCATTTTTTCAAAAAAAAAGAAAGAAAAAAGATCAAAGTGAGAGGGTGTCAATCTGCCAGCAGATATCCTGACCAGTAGCCAGGATATCTGTATGGAGAGTGTTGGAAATACTGGCGCTAAACAGCGCCAGAAATCCAACACCAATACCGATTGTACCAGTCCCATTATACCAACGAGGAGGGTAGCCATAGAATGCAGGGACTGGAGCCAGTCCAGTCTACACTGTGATGTATTAGAGGGAAACTATGTTCTGGTGAACAAAAGTTCAAAGTTACTCGGTGAGGACTGGAAAAATTGCTGTCCAAGGTGTCAGCCGCGGGCAGTAATTTTTCCGGTATTCACTGAGTAACTTTGACTTTTGCTTACTAGTACTTGGTTTCCCTATTCCTATATACCTTCAAATATCAGTAAGAATGGTTATTATCTTACCTCTGATAGCCCCAAGAAAAATGGCCACCCTTATTGAGTAACTGCAAGAGCTATGTTTTGGTCCTGGCGCGCTTTATATCACGTGGTCAGCCGGGTACGAAAATATCAGCCCAGGACGAAAACATCAGCCCAGGACAAAAGCATCAGCCTTATTTCATGACTCATAATTACTGCACCCCCAGCAGCCGTATGTAACTATAGAGTGTTCGGAAACAGGTATACAGGAATATCATGTACACATCAACTTTGCATTAGGACTTCCACAACTAAGTATTCATCTCACAACGCAGACAATCATAGTTTGTTCAGCAAACTCATAGATAAGATTAGGATGTAGGTTTTGAATTTCTTTATTGTGAGACCTAACTTTCCTTTTAGGAATCATAGAATTCTGTTAGACTGGTTCCCTGCCTAGTTGAAATATGGGACAGGTATCGCCTAGTTAGTGAACAACCTTGAACTGTCAGTTATGCCAGATCTCTTGGATCTCTGCTTGGCTATAGTCCAGATCTCCCAAGGTGGCACTCTCCCAGAAGATCTTTCACGGAAGTAGAGCTCAGGATCTCTGCTCGGAGAGTGCCAAGGTGGCGTAATCCCACAATGCACCAGAGAAATGGAGGCGTTACCCATATTGCACCAAAAATGACAGGCGTTACCTGGCCTATAATGCGAGTTAGCGCATAGGCCAGGCTTCCAGGCTAAGAATCCTATATCTAAAGAAGAAAATTGATGGTCATGATTTTCTTTTTCTTTTTTGAAACATAACATTAAATCATCAAACAAATATTCTACATCATGTTAAGTAGCAGAGAATAACCTGTACTCCAGCAAGTTGATTTGATAGGCTTATAGTGTGATTGGAGTTACATTAGACATATTTTTGCAAATATCAGCGTGCCTATCCTCTATGAGTTTATTGCTGTTTCTTTTCTAATTCATTAATGCTGTTTCTTTTCTAGTTCATTGATACAATCTTATCAACACTGCTAAACACTGGGGACAGGGTTGTTAGAAGGTAGTCATAGAAAAAGGAAAGAAATATGTTTTTTAGTGTAGAATTGACTGCCTCATAGAGACTGTTATTTGCTATGGAATGGGGCTGAGGTGTGTGGGGAGGTTTGAACTACTCGGGAAAATCCAGTCCATACATCCCTATCATGACCATCTTTATTGGTTTCTATGCGGAGAGATTCAGTCATCCGAATTGTCCCTATTTATTAGTACCAAAATGACTTAATTAGGACAGTCGCCATTTTGTAGTAGCTCCACCATGTCTTGATGTTGACCGTACAGCAGCCATATAATGAATGGCATATTTACCCTCATTATTGCTCACTCCAATTCCAAGTCGGGCCACATCGGGGCAGGGCACTCTGACATGACTCTGATACCTGAGCTGCTAGTTACACGAGAGATCCTCCTGACATGTGCGACAGACCGGAACAAGACTGGTCGATCCTCATTGGCTGTTGCTTCAACAGCCAATCCCAGTACAGTGTTTACAAGCTTACCCTGAACCCAGATGCCACCAGGGAGCTGTTTCAAAACGTGGGTTAAGTCTATGGTTTTGAAACAGCTCCCTGATGTGTGTATATAAGCTGGATGAACCTGTCATTGAATCAGCATTAAAGCTAGGATCTTGATAGCCCCAAGTAGTACATAGAACATCTGTGTTTGAGTACTTACCCCCTTCTTCTTAAGGTCTACCCCTTATGCAAGTAAGGCCCTAGGCTTTACACACTGTTTATTGTGGATGAGGCCCAATGTATTCTCTCTCTATTTTCCACAAGAAAGAAATCACTGAGCTATGTGACTATTTACCATCCAGGTCTGTGTTCAATAGAAGAACTTTCCTTGATCGAGGAAATAAATCTGATCAAATACACTCACCTTTCCACCAGATGGGGTTACTTTCAATCCAGTCTATTTTATCGTCCATTGGGTCATAGAGTCCCTTATTGGTCTTTTTCCCATCTGTAAATCAGTGTAAATTAAACAGTCATTAGGAAGATACCATAAAGATATTTCTCATATCATTATGAAGAAAGTGGACGTAACATTTTACCGCTAAAATTCGTCAGGCGGTGCAAAATTCCAGAATCGCCATCCATAAATTTGTCTAGTGTAAACGACGGGTCAGACACCTATATAGGGCCCTTTTGGGTATGTGGGGGACAATTTTGAAGATGTGGGTCAAACTTATGGGCACACAAAGTTATTCAATGGGGTACATCAGTGTTTAAGGTCCGGCGTCCACCTACTACGATATGTCTCCGATATGGTCTGCGATGCACTTCCCGATAAAAAATCAAAATCGCATCGGAAGGTAGCCTAATATCGGGGCAGTTGACCACGTTTCTGCGATTAGACACCGATAAAATCCCCATACAATGCGTGGTGGATTGGCTTGTCTAGACATCTGTCTACGATTTTGCACCTTCCCGAGTTGGCACCGATTTTGACATTTTGTATCGGTGCCATATCGAGAGGTCTACGATTCTATCGTAGTAGGTGGACGCCGGGCCTTACAAGTTTGACCGCAGTGTGTTTTGTTATCACCTTGTGAGGGGGGGGGGGGGGGGGTTCCCATACAAAGATAGTTACAGAACTTTACACATTTATAAAATACATCTTTGACTTACTTTCCACACGTTCGATCATCATCATAGCAGGGTGGTCGCCATTTTCGTCGAAGTATATGGGACCTTTTACCCCCATGAAGTTGATTCTCCAGAAGTTGTCGTAGATCATGTCATTCAGCTCCGTATCATCGTATGTGTAATCCTCCAACCGTTTAGCGGATCCTGGAAAAGAGAGATGGCTGTCACGATTTTCTTGGGTCTTTTTGAACCTACATGATCTTTTTTTTTTTTTTTTTTTTTTTTTTTTTTTAAATTCAGATAAAGGCAATACATTTCACGCTGGTAGGGCGTTTTTACAAGTAGATCCGCAAGATACAACATGACAAAAGTAGTAGGAGATTAGGACATACAGGACAATACAGTGAGAGAGAACAGAAGAGGATAATAATCAGTATTTTTATACTATGCATGTGACCTGTGACCAGTGCCAGAGCTGTCTAATTACCATTACCATTTTGTTGAATGTAAACAAATAAGAATAAGAACACTGGAATGTACACAGACTGGATAAAGGATAACATAAAATGGCTGGCAACTTCCAAATTAGTTGAACACAGTCAAGATGATTAGATAAGGATGAGTATTAGATAGTTTCATAAAAAAGGAGAGCAATCACAAGCACCATGCACGATTCAATGTCTATGTAATTGAAATGAGCTAACATAACTATATTGAAGTACCGTGACGTATTAGAAACCTATGTAACATAAGGACAGATTTTTTAAAAGTTCGCTAAAAGAAAAAGAAAAAAAAGCAGCCGTTACTTCCATTATTGACAGATAGAAGTCAATCTATATTTTGATCAGTATTCAAATGCTTCCAACTATTAGGTAAAACTATCTAGTTAGTTAGATTTAAGTTGCCCACTCACACACACCCATGGCCTTGAGTTGGTTCATGGTCATATTAAGGACGAGTGCAGTCACCATAGATTATTAACTAAGATCTAAGTTGCCGCTTTGTGATATCATTCCGCGAAGACAACTCACGCCATATAAACTATCATATGAAATTTTGTGACATTTCTTGATAATATTGACTGCCCACTCACACTCACCCATCACCTTAAGTCTGTTCCTGGTCATATTAAGGATGCGTGAAATCACAGTAGATTGTAAACGAGGATTATTAATTGCCCGCTCACACTCACCTATTGCCTTGAGTTGGTTCATTGTCATATTAAGGACGAGTGTAAACATCATAGACTATTTACTGAGATTTTAAGATGCCCACTCACACTCACCCATGGCCTTGAGTTGGTTAATGGTCATATTAAGGACGAGTGCAATCACCATAGATTATTAACCAAGATTTAAGTTGCCCACTCACACTCACCAATTGCCTTGAGTTGGTTTATAGTTATATTGATTGCCCGCTCACACTCACCCATTGCCTTGAGTTGGTTTATAGTTATATTGATTGCCCGCTCACACTCACCCATTGCCTTGAGTTGGTTTATAGTTATATTGATTGCCCGCTCACACTCACCATGGCCTTGAGTTGGTTTATAGTTATATTGATTGCCCGCTCACACTCACCCATGGCCTTGAGTTGGTTTATGGCCATATTAAGGACGAGTGCAATCACCATAGACTATTAACTGAGATTTTAAGTTGCCCGGTCACACTCACCCATTGCCTTGAGTTGGTTTATAGCTATATTGATTGCCCGCTCACACTCACCCATGGCCTTGAGTTGGTTTATAGTTATATTGATTGCCCGCTCACACTCACCCATTGCCTTGAGTTGGTTTATAGTTATATTGATTGCCCGCGCACACTCACCCATTGCCTTGAGTTGGTTTATAGTTATATTGATTGCCCACTCACACTCACCCATTGCCTTGAGTTCGTTTATAGTTATATTGATTGCCCGCTCACACTCACCCATGGCCTTGAGTTGGTTTATAGTTATATTGATTGCCCGCTCACACTCACCCATTGCCTTGAGTTGGTTTATGGCCATATTAAGGACGAGTGCAATCACCATAGACTATTAACTGAGATTTTAAGTTGCCCGCTCACACTCACCCATTGCCTTGAGTTGGTTTATAGTTATATTGATTGCCCGCTCACACTCACCCATTGCCTTGAGTTGGTTTATAGTTATATTGATTGCCCGCTCACACTCACCATGGCCTTGAGTTGGTTTATAGTTATATTGATTGCCCGCTCCCACTCACCCATTGCCTTGAGTTTGTTTATAGTTATATTGATTGCCCGCTCCCACTCACCCATAGCCTTGAGCTGGTTCATGGTCATGTTAAGGACGAGTGCGATGACCATCGCTCCGTCGTAGGCCTGTGGCGCCATGTGCTCAGCGAAGAGAGTCTTGTGGTTGGTGAAGTTTTTGTAGAGTTCATGGTACTCAGCTGATGTTAAGCCTGAATAACAAGCATTTTGCAATACACACATACAATCTATATAAATAAATGCTGTACATATTATAGCTAAACATTACACTACATTTAATTCATGTATATATTTTCTTACTAAATCCGTTACTTAACCTATGTGGAATGATCCTCAGTATCCAGAACTATTCCTAACACTAGGCATTTAACTGAGCATGCCCTTAATCAATATATCAAACTACAGTATTTTGTTCCAAGGTACACAAATATGTACAAATGAAGATGAAGGAAATGATGGTAGATATATACATAATATTACCATGATTTCGATCTGAGTGGCCGTATTCTCCGCGTAGTTGACGCGTAGCAAAACTCCGAGCGAAAGCGAGGAGCATTACGCAGTGTCAACTACAACTGTATTTGTTACTCACCTTTCGAGTAATTATTAGGATAAAATCTTGTAAATAATTAGAAATTCGACCCAAGCGCCATGCATTGTTTATATAAATTAGTTCATATAATGCCCGTCAGGTGTCCCAAAAAGCCGTATTCTCAGAGGAGATTCCGGAGGTCCGTATTCTACTCAGTAGCGATCTGTAGGCTCCATAGGCTTAGCATAGAGACTCTGTATTAGGTGGGTAATAAAATATGAAATGTGTACAGTTTGTGTAAACGTACATCAATTATAGCCAATATACATAGTCATTGATCATGCATTACCCATGACTGTTATAGTTGATTACTGAAGAAAATTCAGAACATTGGTCTGCAAAGCTGGAAAAACAACCAAGTAAATGCCCCAGGATATTCTGCAGCCATTTAAGCATGAGGAAATCTAAAGATTTGATTCCACAGCCGATTTCACTCCCGATGTGGTCAGGATCTTATCTACTTTCAGTCCTGCCACCAAAAACTGGTCTCTATCTGGAGGCCATCGTCACAATAGAACTGGAGTAGATCGGGAGTGAAATCGGCTACATGGAATTAAGCCTTAAACAGGCCGATAGATGGAGCCATGGGGAATTCTATGAATTCAATGAACATTTTTTTCTGAAAATTGATCTTAGTGAGCTGTATTCTGTCCTTGGAATAGAAGCCGACAAGATTATAAATTTATTGGAAGAGGGCCTTCAGTTTAAACATCGTGCAGTGATAAACAAACACACAAAGCATAATGGATAGCCTGTCAAAGGCCCTGTACAGGGTCGATAGAAATTCAAATGTTGTTTGGTCTCCTTGATGCTTGGTTTTTATAAAAGTACAAATGTTCTAATATTTGCTGGACCGGATGTTTGTGGAGTTCAAATTGAAGGATATTTTTTGCTATATATAAGGTTTGCTAGGTTCATAAGGGTACGGTTTTCTTGGTATGCTTGCTATTATACCAGTTTTTTCAGTGAGAATGGAGTTGGCTGCTTTCGCTGATAACTAATCATAGAACTAGGAATGTTTATCTTCTATGAACGAGCACAGAATTCCAAAAGTTAAAAATCCTGTTTGTGTCCTATCAGGTTCAATACCAGGACCCGTACTGCAACCATGGCATGTAGCATGTCTGTTCTGTATGTGTTATATGTTCTGTTCTGTCCATCATATTTTATCTGTTCAGTGAGTTTCCAACCATATTTCCTTCTCATCACCAAGAGAATTGCATATATTAAGAACTATTCCTCAGTGACATTGAGTATATTTAATGAAGCAATGGAAACTGTAAAGACTTGTCAAGTAGAGAATGTTAAATGGTGGCAACCTGAAGCTTAGTAAGTAGACATTCAAGTTTTTTGAACATCATTTTAGCTGGTCCATATAATACCAAAATATTTTTTTTAAAGTATGGGAGCTTGAACACAGACCACCTGAAACACACAATGTGAGCAAATCATGTATGGTTAAGGTATAAACAAAGGAAACGAACTGCTGTATTATACATATGGAAATAAAAACTTGCTACCAAAAAAAAAAGAGTAAAAAATCAATAGGATTGTGTGTTTTTCAGCCAGTGTGTTATTGGTGTGACCTAATTAGCATCAGGCCAACAAGCCAGTTCTACACCCTCCTATCTAGCCAACTAAGTTAAGACTCGGAGTTTGTCCAGTAAACCCAGTTGTATTATAATGACAATTTGTTTTTCTTTTATAAAAATCTTTACTGTCAATTTTTGGGCAAGCCCAGTTCTTCCATTTGGCAGGATGATATACTCCCTGTACCTGTACATTGTCAGGAGATCAAATACATTGTGAACACAGAATTACAATTGCGTGTCCCTTTCCTGATAACAAAGGCGATAACTGACCTCAGTTGACGAGACAGTTTGACAGCATATGGTTTAAGATTGTAGGTCTGAAGGTTACATGTTTCAAGGCTAGTACTGTCTGTAGGTGAAACCAACCATGTGTATTATTGATTGTTACAAAATCTTCAAATAGAGGTTGAGGGAGGAAGCACTAATAGCAAGAATTTGTTGATGAACAACTCGAGGTCACAGTTGAGGTTGGATCATATCTGTTCATTCTGTTATTCAGAAAATATAACCAGTTTGAACAATATTTTGAAAATCGGGGACTACAATATCTAGTTAATTTTCCAAATTGTAACGGGGTACCCCATTGCTTGTATATAAAATATACGCGTTTTGGGTCCATCATATACAAAGACCCCATTGCAAATGTATGGGGACTCAGTAAACCACGACCCATTATATAAAAGCTGTCAGATATCATAATTGTGGTATACGGATTAAAATCTGTGGTATACGACCCCAAAGCCATGGTAGACCCGCTGTGCTATAGAGCAAAAAAATAGTTCCTATTGTAATATGCTTTAATATGGCAATTACTAGGTTAGATCTATTCGAGAAGATGGGTGATAAAGACAACAAACGATGGTTCATAATCTGTAGGTGCAAAAGGAAATCAGTCCATAATTGGTAGGTGAAAAAAAAATCAATCCATAATTGGTAAGTGCAAAATGAAACCAATCCATAATTGGTAGGTGCAAAAAGGAATCAGTCCATAATCAGTTGGTGCAAAAAGAAACCCGTCCGTAATTAGTAGATGCAAAAAGGAATCAGTCCATAATCAGTAGATGCAAAAACAAAATCAGTCCATAATAGGTAGGTGCAAAAAGATACCAGTCCATAATCAGTAGGTGCAAAAAGAAATCAGTCCATCATCAGTGGGTGCAAAAAATCAGTCAATAATTGGTAGGTGCAAAAGAAATCAGTCCATAATTGGTAGATGCAAAAACAAAATCAGTCCATAATCGGTAGGTGCAAAAAGACACCAGTCCATAATCGGCAGGTGCAAAATGAAATCAGTTTATAATCGGTAGGTGCAAAAAGGAATCAGTCCATAATCAGTAGATGCAAAAACAAAATCAGTCCATAATAGGTAGGTGCAAAAAGATACCAGTCCATAATCAGTAGGTGCAAAAAGAAATCAGTCCATCATCAGTGGGTGCAAAAAATCAGTCAATAATTGGTAGGTGCAAAAGAAATCAGTCCATAATTGGTAGATGCAAAAACAAAATCAGTCCATAATCGGTAGGTGCAAAAAGACACCAGTCCATAATCGGCAGGTGCAAAATGAAATCAGTTTATAATCGGTAGGTGCAAAAAGGAATCAGTCCATCATCAGTGGGTGCAAAAAATCAGTCAATAATTGGTAGGTGCAAAAGAAATCAGTCCATAATTGGTAGATGCAAAAACAAAATCAGTCCATAATCGGTAGGTGCAAAAAGACACCAGTCCATAATCGGCAGGTGCAAAATGAAATCAGTTTATAATCGGTAGGTGCAAAAAGGAATCAGTCCATAATCAGTAGATGCAAAAACAAAATCAGTCCATAATTGGTAGGTGCAAAAAGATACCAGTCCATAATCGGTAGGTGAAAAAGGAAATCAATCCATAATCGATAGGTGCAAAATGAAAACAATCCCTAATAGGTAGGTACAAAAAGAAACCAGTCCATAATCAGTAGGTGCAAAAAGAAACCAGTCCGTAATTAGTAGATGCAAAAAGGAATCAGTCCATAATCAGTAGATGCAAAAAGAAATCAGTCCATAATCAGTAGGTGCAAAGAGAAATCAGTCTATCATCGGTAGGTGCAAAAAAAATCAGTCAATAATTGGTAGGTGCAAAAGAAATCAGTCCATAATCGATAGGTGCCAAAAGTTACCAGTCTATCATCGGTAGGTGCAAAAAATCAGTCAATAATTGGTAGGTGCAAAAGAAATCAGTCCATAATCGGTAGGTGCAAAAGGAAATCAGTCCATAATCAGTAGGTGCAAAAAGAAACCAGTCCATAATCGGTAGGTGCAAAAGGAAATCAATCCATAATCGATAGGTGCAAAATGAAAACAATCCCTAATAGGTAGGTGCAAAAAGAAACCAGTCCATAATCGGCAGGTGCAAAAAAGAAACCCACATACCGAAGATGGTTGGCACGGGTTCAGGGTTGAGGTGGACGACGACTGTGTGGAAGGTTCCGTTGGCGACGGTGGTGATCTGTTCGGGGGTGCAGCCCGTCGCCCGTTGAGTTGGATCGCTCCTCGACCACCAGTTGTCGTTCCACCATCCGGGCACGAACCATACGATGTGACCCCCGTAAAAATTCTGCCGGTACGCCTACATTCACCATGGAGATCAAATGTATTTTGAATTTTTTCATTTTGAATTTTTCTCACCATATTGCCGTGTTCCTTTTTGGTTCACTTGCTTCATGTATCGTGAGAATTGTTTTCTTTCTTTTCTCTTTTTGCAAAGAATAATAGTTCAAGCTCTCAATAGACCAGAATATGTTATGATAATTTATGTTGAATATATTTTTTTTATGCTCTGCCGATATGCCTAGATTGACCAAGGAGTTTTTTAAGGTGCATTTTTTCTTATTAAACCAAAGCATCTTCATTCTATTGGCTGGTTAATCAGTCGAGTTAAGCTATAGAACTTAGGTAAATAGCGATTTCACAAGAAAATCCCATCAATGTCATTAAGCGAATTATAATCTATAAATTACCTTTCCTGTGTTGTTAATGATTATATGACTGATGGATGAATTATTGCATGACTGATCAAGCTAAACCACCTCAATCTAACTCCTTTACTTGACAATTTTGGATATATCTGGATGGGTTTAATTTTGCATCTCCTTGGATTGAACTCAAAGTGCAGATATATACTTGTTATATACCTCATTTATAAATATAAATCATAATAAACATATCTTATTTCTACCTACCTCACAGAACACCTTCAGACCTTTGTCTTCATAAGCACCAAGTAAAATTATCCTTGCGTCATGTTTCTGAAATAAAGGTATAAGATATATAATTATTATACCAGTGAATGTGAATCACACATGCAAATCCTCTGGACTATCGTAAAACTGGATGAGTTTTAATCTTGGCCACTGTATGCCACGACTGGAGTTTGGCATAGTGACTTCATGAGACGAAGCCGAGTGAAGTCCGGAGCCAAAACTTCAGGAGTGGGATGAGTCGGCCAAGATTAAATTGAATCAGGTTTTGATTTTATCCTACCCCGTCTCCTAGATTTTGGAATATTATGTGATAACAATTCTGTATGCCATTAGTGGCATATAAAACTCTGTATGCCAGTCAACGTGGCATACAGAAACTCAATGTTAAGCCTATGGGATTTTATATTAGGAGTAGGATAATGCCATGACGGACAGGCCGTGTATTACTACAAGAGGCGATAGCCGAGTGTAGTGAGTAGCAGACCTGACCAGAGTGGCTTGAAAACGAGTCAGTTCGGTTCTGTATTTATCCTACCCCGTCTCTACACTTCAGGTGTGAGTTCTATTTTTCGATTATTCTGTATCATGCTAGCCACATCTGAATGGGCATTTTGAGTGCAACCGGAACTTTTTCCGTAGTAGCTGAAATCCTGGTATCTGATTGGTCAATTTTTGTATTACTCTAGTGGCATAAAAAATACTTTATGTCACAGCATGCCACATAAAATTTGCCTATGTTAAGTCTATGGCGGCTTTCTATTAGGTGTAGGACAAAAACTGATATCTTATTGTTGAACCAGTCGCCATGAATCTCCATCAACCCAAAATACCGCCAGGGGTCCTTTGCATAATATTTTATCGTCCGTGAGGCTGGAAGATGTGACATATCGAATACGACCTTTTCCATTCTGAGTAGCATAAAACTAGTCGTTGGCATCAACAATATTGTTCAGTACATTATCTATATAAACGGTGATGCACATCGAGAGATACAGTGTTATTTTTTGAAAATCAGGCTTCTTATAATTTGTCGGTTCCATTTCCCTAGGACATGTTTTCCCCTGCTATTGTTGGTGAGATTTAACTCTAAAACTAAACAGAATCCCAGGAGATTTTGAACCCTGTGAGGTATATGAATTCCACCGTGTGAATTTCACTTAAAGTGGGATTCACACGGAGAGACTCACGTACCTGAGACTGGTGTACTTCACACCTTTCCCCTAGTCTCAGAAAATTCTCAGTTGGAACAAAATTCTCTTGGCTTTTACCAGTCTCAAGGTAAAATGGAGAAATGGTAGGACACACCTGGTACATAATCTCAGACATAGTCACAGTAAACACTCACACTTGAACTCAGGAACCCCTGAGGTAACGGGTGTTACAAACATGTAATCATGCCTGCTGGCCTCCTATTGGTTTGGGCAGGTACATGGTCGCAGCAGGTCCATTTGTCTCACCAAATTGACCCTAAGGATTTTAAACCTCACACGATGGGATTCATGTACCTTACAGTTTGTTTTTCTGAGATAAATCCTGCTGACATTCTGTATGCAAACACAATTTCTTTGTCAAAATTATAGGGTTTCATTTCCCTGCCTGTGATTGTTAAAGACATTTTCCCCTAAAAAGGAACAGAATCGCATGAGATTTTGAACCCTTTGAGGTATATGAGTCCCACCGTGTGAATTCCATTTCATGAAATTGTTAGAGGTGATTGTCGCCAACAATGGCAAGGAAAAAAACTTGTCTCAGCAAAATGGAACCATACATTTCAGACAGGAGATTGTATTCCAGTACTGAATCTCAACAGGATTTGTCTAAAGTGGGAGTCACACGATGGGATTCATGTACCTCACATGGTGATTTGTGAGACAAATCCTGCTGAGATTTAGTACTCGAAACCAGTCACTTCTTCTATATTACAGCGTTCTATTTCCCTGTAATTGTTAAAGACATTTACCCGTTAAAAGGAACAGAATATCATGAGATTTGGAACCCTGTAAGGTGCATGAATCCCATCGTGTGAATCCCACTTCAGACGAACGCTCTGTGAGGTACATGGATCCCGTCGTGTGAATCCCACTTCAGACGAACGCTCTGTGAGGTACATGGATCCCATCGTGTGAATCCCACTTCAGACAAACGCTCTGTGAGGTACATGGATCCCATCGTGTGAATCCCACTTCAGACAAAAGCTCTGTGAGTTACATGGATCCCATCGTGTGAATCCCATTTAAAGGTACATGAGTCCTATCGTAAAACTGGATGAGCTTTAATCTGGGCCACCATATGCCACGACTGGAGTTTTGCATAGTGATTTCACGAGGCAAAGCCGAGTGAAGTCTGGATCCAAAACTCCATGAGCGGAATGCGGTGGCCATGATTAAAACGAATCAGGTTTTGATTTTATCCTACCTCGTCTCCTCGATTTGGAATATTACGTGATAAAAAATTCTGTATGCCACTAGTGGGATATAAAACTCCGTATGCCAGGCAGCGTGGCATACGGAAACTCAATGTTAAACCTATGGGATTTTATATTAGGGGTGGGATAATATCATATGAATCTCAGCTCACTGACGAGATACGCACCTTGAGACTGGCGATCTGCACGGAGGGGTCGTCTGTGAAGATCTCGGCTGTGATGAGAGTGATGTTGTTGAGCGGCAACTGCTTTGCCATGTTCTCTGCTACCTGCAGCGTTACAACAAAGGCAATTTGTATTAACGTCATTTTTACTTTAGAGAATGTATTAACCTGGGACCTGTTTCACTAGTTTCATGACATGTCTAGATGGCGTCTAGATGGTGTGTCCGGCTTCATAAGAACTGGATATTAGACTTCCTTTTGTTCGTTCTTGCTTGCACTGTTGGTGCCGCTTTTCATGTCTGTCTAACACTTTTGTCACGAAACTAGTGAAACAGGTCCATGATGTGTAGATTCGTCTAATTCTTATGTCTGAGGTCTGTCATTTACTAAGGGCAGCTACCTGTGTTGTTACGAAACTAGACAACCCCAATGTCTGTATGGTGTCACGAAACTAGTGAAACAGGTCCCTGGTGACGCTGTTGATGTCTGTCTAGGTCTAATGTCACGGAACTACTGAAACAGGTCCCTGATGACTATTGGACACGCTCTGACGCCCGGCACTATTTCAAGCAGGCTTGAATTAGTTGTCTACACGGGTGGCGATTCTGTGAAAACTTATAGTCGTCAGTGTATCTGCTCGGCTACATTCTGAGGTTAACGACTCTTGCAATTGACATTGCCACCACCTGACAACTATTGGCTTGACGATCTACAGGCGTCATCTTTTAGTCCTCTAGTGTTAACGCCTGGTTAGACTAACCCAGCGTTTACAATAGATGACTAAAATCGTGGTGGCTGTAGATCGTCTAAAAAACAGTCGTCAGGTGATTGATTATATTATTTCAGCCGTTATAATCATTGACGCCAGAATGTACTCAAATGTTTACACTAGTCAACATTTTATAGAAATGCTGAAAACGACTGAATTTTCACAAAATCGCCAGCAGTCTAGACGACTAATTCAAATCGGTTTGAAATACTCCTCGGCTGTCAAATGGTCGACACGATCGCCATGTGGTGCCAAATTACAAAATCTGACATAATTTGACGATCTGTAATCGCTACGCACTTGGCGTTTACACTAGACGATTTGTTGCATTTTACAGCTGAAAGTCGTCAGTTGGGGCGAAATCCAAGACAAATAGGTAACCGTCCTTGCTTTTCAATGAATTGGAGAAAACCATATTTTTCAGTACATTTCCTGCGTATATCAAGAAAATGTTGGAAATAAAATTTTATCAAATGATAGACAAACAAAATTTTGATTTATGAATTAACGTATATTATTCAATGAACATAATCAAATAATATATTATGGTAATTGTAATTGTTGAAACTATTGATATGATAATAGCCCATTTGACCTATTAAGATTGAATGAATTAAACAAAACGTTAAATTCACCCATTTCAAACTAGAATGTATCCCAAGGAACCAGTTTTAACTGATAACTGACAATATCTAAAAATCACCAGGTGGCGCCACTGTGAATTGTAGGATATGCCTTTAAACAGACCCCTGGAGAAACCGAGAGGTCTTTGGGATCTGCAGGAATAGTGAGAACTTGGACCGTATCCAAACGAGGGACTCCTTCCACCTGAGATCAGATTCCAGCCAAAGTCAGGGGCCAACCCTGCCAGAGAAACAAAGGCTTGGCGGGTGGAATCAGGCCTTAGATATCCTACATGTGATGTATCATGTCAGAAATTAGACTGGCCTCATTCTGCTATGATTTATTATACAGATTACTGCTATGAAGAAATCACATCTAGGGTAGTAATAGGAATGTCTGGTGTCTAATGTAAAACCTGATAGAAAAGTACTCATAAAGGAAAATACATACATTTATGCTCGTATCATTCATGCATATTTCCCATTGATAGCTATTTTCCATTTCTCTTCCCCCCCCCCCCTGTTTATCATTGGTTTATTGATAGAGCGACATTTATTTGCTATAATAAAAAAAACAAGTCACCAATCTACTGACTTCTCAATAACAGATACAAACTGATAGGATGACGTACAGGTTGATGATATATAAGGAGAGATGGCTGAAGCCTATTACTTTATTACACTACCCGCGATAGGTGTGTATACGGCATATAGCCTATGATCCATGGGCGCCGCCATGACGCCCCCTGAGTAGCTGTTCTTCACTAATGGAGGTGAAAAAGTAGGTGTTCTTCACTATTGGAGGTGCAAAAGAAGTGAGTGATAATTGGGAAATGGCACTTTTCTTGCCTTGCCCTTATATGTAAATAAAGTGTTCCATGTAAAAAACATCATGTCATGGGTTTTAGCATTATATCTTCAGGCTCTGGGATCGGTGTAGAGAGTCAAAGGAACCTTGGTAAACATTGGAAGGCAGCTGAATTGCGTAAGAATAAAGAGCCAGAATACAGGTTTTGTCCCCCGACCACCTAGTGACTGCTTCATGAACTAACAATGGCTCTGTCCCCTATACATGTACATGGCTATGCTTCCAGGTACGTCCTTTTATTATCCACCTAATGTAAAGTGTCCATAATAAACCTAAAGGAACTCTGTTTGAAAATATAGTTGTTATCATCGAGCTTCCATGTTGCAGATCTTCTTATTCTACAAAATGCTAGACTTGTATGCATCGAGCCTGAAATCAGTGCTTAAGGTATGTAATTTAGGTGATGAGGATCGATTTGATAATTGAAAAGTCACCCCTTCATATCCTGCATTTCCCTTGCCTTTGGTAAGTAATATGAACTTGATAGACATACCAAATATATCTGGGACCTGTTTAACTAGTTTTCTGACATGTCTAGATGGCATCTGTGACACCATGCAGACAGATTGGGGTTGACTAGTTTCGTGACAACACAAGTATCACTGGCACAAGTGGCGCTGTAGTGTCACTGTTCGCAAAACCGACATTGTGACACAGAATGCGACAATAGATGTGACATGCGTTATAAAACATGACTTCCTTTTGTCCGTTCTTGCTTGCATTGTTGGTGCCGCTTTTTATGTCTAACACTTTTGTCACGATACTAGTGAAACAGGTCCCAGATCTAAACATTCTAGTCAGTTTATATTGTAACTGATATGAGATGAGAAAGAGATATAAGTCAAGATTTATTTTAGAGACATTTATAGCCTGAATTGTGGTAGCGTACTGGCTAAAGAGTCCTTACCTAGTTTGGCTCTATTTGATAAGAATAAATTTAATGGCTCTATTTGATTAGAATAAGGTATTATACCCTTGATGGTCAAATTGGATTTGAGACTAAGGCCTGGCGTCCACCTACCATAATAGAAATTTAGACCTCCCGATATGGCTCTGATACAAAAGGTACAAATTGGAGACTTATCGGGAAGGTGCAATACTGTCTAAACAACCCACTTCAGCACGCATCGTAAGTGGTTCTTCTGTGAAAATAAAAAATAAATAAAAAAACATGATCATGGCCCCGATATGCCCCATGAAACAACCAGGGCACAAGTACATATCTTGAGGCATTCTTTTCATTTTTTGATATATGATATATTATAATTCAGGAAATATTGTATCGATAGTGTTTACCAGTACACATAGAACAATAAGGCCCGGCGTCCACCTACTACGAGAGAATCGTAGACCTCCCGATATGGCACCCATACAGAATGTCAAGATCGATGCCATATCGGGAAGGTGCAAAATCGTAGACATATGTCTAGACAAGCCAATCCACCACGCATTGTATGGGTTTTTTATCGGTGTCTAATCTCAGAAACGTGGTCAACTGCCCCGATATTAGGTAACCTTCCGATGCGATTTAGATTTTTTATCGGGAGGTGCATTGTAGACCATATTGGAGCCATATCGTAGTAGGTGGACGCCGGACCTAATGTATATTTTTTCAGGCACTAAGCATTCTGTTCCAAGTCAAACTAAGAAAGTATTGATTTGAGACACTTAAACCTAATCGAAAATCACATAATTTGCAGTGGATACGGGCACATGTATGCCCAATCTAATTATGAAATATCATGATCTTCAGTACCCCACACGTGAGACCGATTTTCCCGGCAGAATACTCTACGATGCTTCAACAGTTAAGCATAGTTATACTTACCTTCTTCATCTGGCCTTCCCATAGATGTTAGCATGGAGACATAGTATTTTTTTAGCATTTCTCATTTACATATGTTCCCAACTTTCATAATCCAGAATTATTCGACAATAGCAATAGAACATCAGTGTCATCTAGCCACCAAGTCAAAATATTGCAGTTTCCCATATACACCAACAGTTAAGCGCTTACCTTTTCAGATGGCCTTCCCATAGAAGTTAGCATGGTGACATGATTCTTTTCTTGCATTTTCTATTTCCTGATATATGAAACATATATTATCCAGAGTTTATTTGCATAAATCAATATTATCTAGAAATCACCCATCTACCAGCATTTGTTTTAATTTCTTCGTTCCGTTGGGATCTATTGCTCCGTGGTTGAAAAAAAAACAAATTTTTAACACGCCATACCTTGGTAAAGATCTCTAGAGACTCGGAGATGGTGGCGACGCGGGTCCATTTGAAGTATTTCATCATGGCGATTCTCACAGGGTTCATGCCTACGTCTGAGGAGGAGGTGCGGAAGAAGCGTGGGTACCTGCTCTTATCGGACAGCGCCGGCGACACGCTGGCGTACGACAGCTGCAAGGAAATACTATGTAGAAACTGAACGAGAGTTAGCAGTGTTAGAGGGAAACTATGTTCCGGTGAGAGAAAGTTACGAGGTAAGGCTTGGAAAAATTGCTGCCCAAGGCCTTGGCCGCAAGCAGTAATTTTTCCAAGCCTTTCCGAGTTAGTAGTGTTAGAGGGAAACTATGTTCCGGTGAGAGAAAGTCAAAGTTACTAGGTAAGGCTAGGAAAAATTACTGCCCAAGGTCTTGGGCGCAAGCAGTAATTTTTCCAAGCCTTTCCGAGTTAGTAGTGTTAGAGGGAAACTATGTTCCGGTGAGAGAAAGTCAAAGTTCCTAAGTAAGGCTTGGAAAAATTACTATTCAAGGCATTGGCAGCGGGCAGTAATTTTTCCAAGCCTTTCCGAGTTAGTAGTGTTAGAGGGAAACTATGTTCCGGTGAGAGAAACTCAAAGTTATGAGGCAAGGCTCGGAAAGATTACTGCCCAAGGCCTTGGCCGCAGGCAGTAATTTTTCCAAGCCTTTCCGAGTGAGTAGTGTTAAAGGGAAACTATGTTCCGGTGAGAGAAAGTCAAAGTTACGAGGTAAGGCTCGGAAAAATTACTGCCCAAGGCCTTGGCCACAGGCAGTAATTTTTCCAAGCCTTTCCGAGTTAGTAGTGTTAGAGGGAAACTATGTTCCGGTGAGAGAAAGTCAAAGTTACGAGGTAAGGCTCAGAAAAATTACTGCCCAAGGGCTTGGCAGCAAGCAATCATTTTTCCAAGCCTTTCCGAGTTAGTAGTGTTAGAGGGAAACTTTGTTGTGGTGAGGGAAAGTCAAAGTAACGAGGTAAGGCTCGCAAAAATTACTGCCCAAGGCCTTGGCAGCGGGCAGTAATTTTTCCAAGCCTTTCCGAGTTAGTAGTGTTAGAGGGAAACTATGTTCCGGTACGAGAAAGTCAAAGTTACGAGGTAAGGCTCGGAAAAATTACTGCCCAAGGCCTTGGCCGTGGGCCTTGGTTTCCCTATTCCTATATACCTTCAAATGTGGTTTATTAACGATAATTAGCGTTTTTGCTCACCCACCATCAAACCCATTGCTCCTATTTTTGTGGTATTGCTAGCTATAATCGGATCGCAATTTTATTTTTACGATTACTTTAACGATCCGACTAAAAAAGCGTTGTTCCAGTAATATCAGATCGGATCGCTATATTTCCGCGGTATCGCAAATTTTTACGATGCGATTACGATACAACAATTCAGGGGCACATATTGAATGAGACAGGGGAAAATTAATTAGTTTTTTAATTAAATACAGATGGCATCACAGCTAAAACTGATCTGACACCTGGTGGTTTGGATTGCTATTTCCTATAGGTAAAAGAACAAGGGGCAGGGTTGGTGGTGCCACCAAAGATCGTTATTTGAAATATTAGACAAGGCTGGTTTTAACCTAGAGCAATAGTAGGCTGACGAGGCGTAGCAGTAAACACTCTCACTTCCTCACCCAACGCTTTGCGACCACGGAATAGAGAGAAGCGGGAAATAGACCAGCGGACGACGCCGCGGTCAGTCAGCATACCCCGAAATGCGGCGTTTTGATTGGTCGAGAGCCGTTTATGTTGATTTTCAGGTCTCACGTCGGTAAATAGAACCGTGCGGCGTGCGAGTGCTTCGACCCGACCGTCGCTGGTTGGTTCTATGGGGAGCCAGATGTTTCACAACTGGAAAAAGATCACTATCATCAAGAGATCTTATACCGGGAGAGATTCCAGTCCCAGTGGCAGGTTTTTTCGTGCTGCCATCCCCATTCCAATCTGTCGCCATCCTGTTGTTTGGCACTACATGGTATTTCATACCATATAGAGGATCTCCGCATGTAGCGAGGATATTTATTCTCGTGGTTTCGACTACTAACCAGTCTCATCAGGCAAGGTGCGGTAGGTGTTCTTCTGTGGTCTTTCTGCTAGAATTTCATTCTAGCAGCGGAGTATGTAGTTCCACTATTTTTCCTAAATTCAAGAAAAAATAGTCTATTCGTTCTCTCTATTATTATGTCGTTCTAATCTTCACTTTCTTCAGGGTTATGGGGGGGGATCATGTAGGTATAATTTTTTCGTTCCGTTTGCACCTGTCGGTGCTACAGTAGGAAAAAATTTTTTGACGTGGCATTTATAACCCGAAGTGTTCTTATGTACGTGATGACTAGCCGTATCTGTTGTCGAGCGTGTTGAGACCCTCTGGCGCATGAGTTTTTCATCGGTGAATCCAGTTGAATTCAATTTTGTTTCTTAGTCGTGCGGCTTCTTTGGACTCAGGGTGTCTGTATATATAATCGAGTATATATACTTTGACGTCCTGGGTCCCGTTGTGTGATTTCTGGTTGAAATGGTTTGGTACTTCGTTCTTGCTTCCTTGTTTTTTGATGCAGTTTAGGTGTTCCCTTACTCGTTCCTTGATCTTTCTCTTGGTTTGTCCCACATATTGGGCTTTGCACGTTGCACACTCTATGCAGTAGATGACGTTGGAGCTGTTGCACGAGACGTTCCACTTGGTGTGATGTAATCTGTTCGTGGTTTTGGAAGCGATCGTACCTCCAGTGTCTATCAGTTTGCAGTACTTGCAGTTGATTTTTGTACACTCGTTTTTGTCCTCTTGTGTTTCTTCCTTGGTTTCACTTCCTGGTGTTTTTATCGGATGTTTGTTTTCTTGCGTTTCCTTGTCGTTGTCGGTTTTGTCCGGTTGGTAGTTGGTTCTTGCTCTTACTAAGATGTCGCGGATGTTTTTCGGTCTTCGATATCCCTTTATTACTTTCTTCTTGTGAATTTTCTTGGTTGTTATGGATCTGGCTAGGACTTCCCAGTTTTTGTCTACAATTTCCCCTATGCTTGCTTGGTTTGGTTGGTATGTAGTGACTAGGACTAGGTCGTCTGTCTCCGGTTTGGGCGGTTTGTCTCGGTGTACCAGGTCTTCTACCTTTAACCTAGAGCAATACGATCCGCAGTGCTGTGAAGGTCAGTGTAAATAGTATCGCTAAATGCAGTATTTTACGCGGCGATGCGCCTATGCGATTGCGACACAATCCGCAAAATTTCAGGATCAATGTTTTTGCCCTCGGATCGCTATTCTGCGATCCGCAACTCTATCGTAATCCTGGAGCAACAGGGCCCTGGGTGTATCTGGCTATGTATCTGTTGGACTTCCCATGTAGGCCTCCTGCTAGGGGGTCGGATTGAAAGAGTTGAACTTAAGTAAGACTCCGTTGTAACGACCACATAAAGGCTAGCCCCCACCTACCACGATGGTGTACGATAGCTACGATTTGAAATGGCCAAATCGTGACCTATCGGGAGGCCCCGATAGTTTGGAATCGTGGACCTGGTTTGAAATCGTAGAGCGAAGTAATGCCTTTGGAGGACCAAAAACATAAACCATGGTCATGATTGCCTCACGATTCAATCGGTGTATCAATTTAGATCTCAGGCAGAGTTTTAATATTGAAATATACTATAATTTTAGAAATATCTAATGAATCTGAATGATCTCTTAGAGACATATTATCATAACATATTATGATATCAGTTTTCAGACACTAAAACAATAATATTGAAAATATAACTGTGGTAGAATCATAATTCTAATTAATACCATATTTATCTTTAATCATATATCCTTATACGCTCTACCTAATCCCAGAATTTGTTAATTTTCCGCTAAGTGTTTCACCCGCAAGAGATATTTTCACGATAAATCACACACAACACCCTACGACAGGCTACGAAAATTACAACATGTTGGATTTCATCGGTAGCTCTACGATTGGCGTTTCCTATCGCAGCCTATTGTGAGGTATCATAGTTGGCATCGCAGAAACCTGTTCCACCTACTACGATTTTTTCTGTATGGTGTCGGGAAGGCAATCGTAAGGCCTTGGGGTCTAGCCTTTAGGGACTGGGCTAATACAGAAAGTGGATCTGACTGAAAAGTAATCCTTTTACAGACCACACCGCCTAAGGCTTACGGTCCGTAAGGGTCTAACAGAGCATGGCTCCCATTTGCCTGTTCGCTCTGCCTGATGGGAGAAAGGAATTTAGTGATTGGCTGTTCTAATTTTAGGACCTATGCTTGAAGAGTCATACTCTGGTTACTGGCAAATCACTCAGGGCAGCATAGTTCTAGCGAAAGCAGGAATTCCAGACTCAAAATGGCAGTGCATAACAGCCCTGGCCCTGGCGCCAACAGACTGAACTAGATTCTAACTGAGAAGCATCTATACACAATATTGACTGGTTTCAGATACAAGTGGCCGTATGCTCCGAGGAGTTGACGCGTAGTAATTTCCGACGGTATGCGAGGATATTGCGTAGAGTCGACTCCGAGGAGCATACAACCGCTTTTATCTGAAACCAGCCCATATTGTATTTATCATCCACCTTTTCTGGGCAAGTGGTATGTGGACATCAGTTCGTCTTAATCATGCACTATTTTTCCATACGCACTATTTTTCCGTATGCGCCACCAGGAGCATACAACATATCCGTATGTGTCGGGTATGTCCATACACACTCCCTATGTGTTTTCTATGGACACTTTGTATCAGGTGGATAATAAATCCACGTACCTGCACCACGTTCCAGTAGTGAGAAGACTCGGCCGTGGGCTGGCTCACCTTGGAGCACCCTCCTCCCATCACGATCATCTTGGGCGGCGGCTCGTTAAACATCTTATACATGACGTGGACCCCGTAACCGGGAATGCACTGTGGATAGAAAACATTGTCTAAGATGGATAACCAGGAATGCACTGTGAATAAAAAACATTGTCTAAGACGAATAACCGGGATTGCACTGTGGATTGAAAACATTGTCTAAGATAGATAACCGGGAATGCACTGTCGATAGAAAACATTGTCTAAGACGAATTACTGGGAATGCACTGTGGATAGAAAACATTGTCTAAGATAGATAACCGGGAATGCATAGTGGCTATAGTAAATATTGTCTAAGCCTCATAATTAGGAATGAACTATGGATATAGTAATACATTGTCTGAGACTAATAATGGAAATGCACTGTGGATAGAAAAAATTGTCTAAGTTTAATAAAACGGAATGCACTGTGAAAAAAGAAAAACATTGTCTAAGACGAATAACCGGGAATGCCCTGTGGATTGAAAACATTGTCTATGATGAATAAAAGGGAATGCATTATGGATGCAGTAAGCATTGTCTAAGCTTCATAGCCGGGAATGCATGGCAGATGTTAAACATTTTCTAAGACGAATAACCGGGAATGCACTCCAGGTATAAAACATATCTATTGAGAATGACCGGGAATGCACTGAGAATATAAAATATCGACCTAAGCCCCATAATCAGGAATGCACTGTGGATAAAAACATTGTCTAAGATAAATAACCTGGAATGCATTGTGGATAAAAAACATTGTCTAAGACGAATAACCGGGAATGCATAGTGCATACAGTAAACATTGTCTAAACTAGGAATGCACTGTGGATATGAAGTATTGTCTAAGATGAATAGCCAGGACTGCGCTGTGGGTATAATCGCTGTCTAATATATGATTGACCAGGAATGCACTGATGAATCAGAAACTTAGGAGTGCTACAGAAGTGTCACCTGTATGGGAATAGTTATGCTTATTTCAGTGAGGGATGGACACACACGCAAGTCAATGTAAATGTGCCATACTAAGACAAATACTTCATGAGGCAAAGCCGAGTGAAGTCCGAAGCTAAAACTCCAGTAGTAGAATGTGGTGGCCAAGATTAAGACGAATCAGGTGTTGACTTTATCCTACCCCGTGTCCTCGATTTTGGAATATTACGTGATAACAATTCTGTATGCCACTAATGGCATATAAAACTCTGTATACCAGTCAGCGTGGCATACGGAAACTCAATGTTCAGCCTGTGAAATTTTATATTAGGGGTAGGATAATTAACGATAAGCCTCGTTCGAGGCCTCCTTGTACACTGTACATTCACAGGCATAAGTTATCAAACTGACCCCAGGAATGCACTCTGAATATAAAGTATTCAATAAAGTGTCAGTCAGACCTCCAATGAATGAAACTCTTGTGCACCAATGCTTTAAAACTGAATGTGTTATTTTTCATATACTGGCTACATATATATCTATACATCCCTATCCAACATGCCCAACTGTCCCTAGAATATGCTTTGAAGATGATATCTATGTAACCAAATCTCTATCGATTATTTCAGTTTGCCATTGTTGCACACCTAAAGCTCTCACTCGCTCTCTCTATATATGAATATATATATACCTGATGCGTTTGGGAGTCTTAAGACCTATCGTATGTCAAGGTTTTATCTATATATATTATATATATATGTATATATATATATATATATATATATATATAAATTTTATTGATAGTAATGAATGGTAATTGGTAACTGGTAGTAAACTGACAATTAAATAATAATGTGATAATAATAACAATGAATAGGGATACAGAAGAGTTGACACAGATATGGCGTAATAATTGTTTCTTTTATTGAAACACACCCGGTAATCCGCCAAACGAAGTCAACTCAAAATAAATGTTCAATGATGTTCTGATCCAGATCCATTTTGCTCTTGAGAGTCTTTTGGATATATACCAATACTGACCAACTAGACCAATCGCCTAGTTGTTTGATGTCTAGTAAGGATATCCCTGATTTGTGTAAATCCGAAGCACCTCCTCGGCGCAATGAATGCGAAGTCACATTTCTTAACTCTAAGTCTGCCACCAACTGTTGTAACCTTTTCCTGAACCAATTGTAATTACCTCTTACACATATATCATTTTTCATATATGATATTAATTGATCATAAGGAGTGTTATAATTCACTTTATATAAACGTTTTATAAGAGAAAAAATACAAAAAGGTGAGCCAGGAATTTTCCCAAATGGAATAACTAGTTCCCTGTCGAAAAATTGAATAGTCTTAGAGCGAACAATAGTAACAAAAACATGTGATGAAGAAAATTTAACCTTATCTATAGTAATAGCTAACCCTTCTTCCAGTATATTTGATTTTCTCAATAATCCTCGATATCCTAAGACACACGATAACCAAAACGCTAAATCCTCAGTGTTCTCTAAATATAGGCAATAGAAAAAACATAATAATTCTGATTTAGTTAAAGGAACACTTTGTGAAATGGAAGACCCAATTGATCTTTTTATACCCATAAGCGTTTGTTTAATGCGAAATTCATACTTATCTACATGGGTTACCCCATAAATCTTATGAAGCACCCAAACCGCTGAGAGATAATTCACGATGGAAGTATATTTGAAAGACTCAGCCATGAACGTTAAATACATACAAATTGTATAAATGGTTGCTGGAATCGGTGAAAATTTAAAATCTGTACAAAATCTTATATAATGTCGCCACTGACATTCCCGTGTTGTTGAAGTATTTGAAGACATCCAGTTAGACTGATATACAGTCATACGATCCTCCAAACCTAGAAACAACAAACACCATAGGTCATCCAGGGCGGAATCTGTGTGATTCTTTTGGGATCAAAGTATCTGGACAGAAAATCGGGAAAAACATTCTCCTCTGAACGTATATAACTCGCTGAGATTTTGAAGTTAAAAATTGCACTTATCCAAAATATTTCTCGCAACCAGCGCATTGTCTCAATGTTTCTATTCCGGCCTGTATTGATTGCTGATACCACCTGAGTATTATCAGATAACAAAGACACATGACAATTTCTCCAGTGTGATCCCCATCTATGTGCGGCCACTACCACTGGCCATACCTCCATAACGTTAATATTATTAACTATGGATTCCGAAGGTGGGAAGGCCCAATGATGATTTGATATTATTTCTTCTGAAATATTTTGGGGCATGTGTGACCACACTCCAAAGGCCCAGTCCATTCCCCATGATACGCCGAAGCCTGTCATTGATGAATCAGATTCTACCGTATTCAATAATTGACTTTTTGGAACTAGAATACGGGCTGACCTATTAAAGATTTTTAAGAAGGCCTCCCACCACTTAAGATCCTCTTTCAGCCATTCTGGAATTTTACATGATCTCAGCCTATCTTTCATATATGAGACGAAATTGATAACACGTCTGGAGAACGTTCGGCCTCCATGCACTACGGTGCTAGCGTGTGCGAGATACCCTGCTAGGCTAGCCACTTCTTTGTAACTTGCCGTCTCTTTTGATAAGAATTCCATGACTTTTTCCGTGATTTTTTTAACTTTCCCTTCTGGTAACCTTACTTCCATAGAAATACTGTCTAACTCAATACCCAAATATGTAATGATTCTAGTTGGGGTGGTCACTTTATCCCAAGAAATACCAAACCCCAGGCTTCTCAAAAGAGAAATCAGAACATGAAGGTATTCGTTACATTGATCGTATGAATCTCCTATGATCAGAAAATCATCCAAGTAACCGTAAGCCTTAACGATACCCCTGCGTTTGAGACATCGAACAATAAATTCAGAAAGTTGGGAAAATATATAAGGGGCACATTTTAGTCCAAAGACCAATCGGTTAGATTCATAGTATTGTTCACTTAAATCGTATTCCGATTTCCATGCAAAACCTTGAAATTGTCTATGGTCAGGCCGTACAGGCACCGCTCTGTAGGCGTCTTTAATATCGACAACTGTAAAAAAACAGTCTTTTGTTATGTCTGTCATTATCGTGTCAATATTAATATATTTGAACTTTTCACATACTGATTCCATAGAATTATTTATGCTACAGTTCAATGGCCTTTTACAATCGGTAATCGGCCTGATTTTTGAAGAGTCTTTCTTTCTGACTGCTCCCATCGCATGAACACAAGTGGGAGTTTCAATTACCTGAGTAATTTTTTCTTCTAAAATTTCAGATTGAATGGTTTTATCCATTTCTCTTTAACCGTACTTTTATAAATGCTATCATAATTTTTGCATTCATAATTATGAACGAAGTCATCATCTACAATAGAGAAACCCTCGCTAACACCTGCAAAGATAAATTCCGCATTAATGTCTGTACCCAATGGAGAGCTGAAGCACTCATCATGAAAAGCACAAGGATTTAGTTGATTCAACCTACCGCCTATGTAATGTTTACCTTGACAACGATCCAAACATGGACGAGTCGGGTCTGTTTTTGAATCTTCACCTTCGCTAATCTCACTTTCTGGTTCTGATATCTTTTTCCCATTTGTTAATTCACCTACCTTGTCTGATTCAGTATCTAAACCCGGACAAGAAACCCCTGAACGACCACATTCTGGGTATTTATCACCTGTATCAGTAGGATCCCTGGTTTGGTCACCGCCATCTTGGAATGTTGGCCTCGCATTCAACTCCCCTGAAGAGAACCTTCTCCCAGCCGAGTCTATGCTACTTTTGGCCTTACCTACTGAGTCTCCGTTTGGAGAGCAACCATTTTCATTTCCCGCCCCAGAACTGGGCGGTATCAGAAGAACTTTACCATTATTTGTACCACAAATAATTGCACCATCAGTCTGAAATTTTTCAGTTATATTTTCTGGGGAAAAACCTGGAAGTTGGTCATAAATTGGACCCTTAGACTCACAGTTTGCACTGTGAGAGACCACTGCGCTGGACTCTTGCGGCAGTCCCAACGTGGTTTTACCCACGCCTGCCTCAATATTAGTAACAATACATTGGGTAGGAGTCGTTTTGTATACATCAAGATCATTATTTTTGTTTTTCGTAGGACAATCCTTATCCTATTTGTCACTGTTCTCGATTTTCACCTTCTTGCAGGAAAATCCCGCATGCGCTGCTCCGCATTGGACACACTCATGTTTGTACTGACAGTTTTTAAAGGTACAACCTTCCTTTGAGTTGAATCTCCAACACATACCATTTGCTTGCCTATCTCCCCCGCCTTTCTTTGTCTGTAACTTACGTTCTTTGTCTGAGATTTCCTTAAGTTTTTTGTTTAGATTAACAAAAGCGTATGTGGTCTCATGGTTTAAGTATTTCTCGGACAAGAAGGAATCACCGTAACCAAAGCCCTCTGCTCCCAAATAGTCACACCTCTCTCTAACCGCTTGATCATATTCACATAGGCTCTTTCCTGTGTGGGTAGGTTTCCTGTCGACTAAATATGAAATATGGTCTGCGTATCCAGACGCATCTACCCCTGACATTGTTAAACTCCTCCAAAGCCCCATGCTGGCGCTAAGGACCTGATCAAAATTTGGTGTATCAACAGTTGGCGGAAGAAATGGAGTCAAGGAAAAGTATCGTGACTTACGCTTCGTTTTGTGTGTACAGGTATGTGTTGCTCCTTCACAATCTTGACCGTTCACCGTTGGTGGAATGTAGTTAGTTCTGCCCGCTGGGTAGACTGGTCGAGGGTAGTCTCGTCTGTGATCCAAACCCCTCGGTATACGTGTTCCTTCAGGTCCACGAGAACTTGTTTCCGTAGCTCTTGAATTCGCCGCTTCAGTTGTTTCTCGCACCTCGGGGAATTGTTGAGTCGTCTGAGCCGTCTGAGCCGCCTGTGTCGTTGTGCGTCTTTCTACTGTCGCCCTTGTTTCCCGCTCCTCACCTCCTTCAGAAGTAAGTAGAGTAGCAGAAGTAGAAGTAACTGCTCCTACCGATACTTGTAGTGAATTCAGTGAACTCACTATGGCCTTCAAGTCTTCTTGAATGCTTCGCATATCTGACTTCATTGTTGATTGCTCCTCGACTAAACTTTTCAACCATACCGGCGGTTGTGATGCCGGTGCATCGCCATTTTGTTTTTGAAGGCGTCTCTTACTTGGTGAAATGCGTTCCATATCTTGTTCGAGGCTGGTAATATTTTCTTTGATCTCGCAAAATGGACATCCATCGCGATGTGACCTTCCGTCGTATTCTCTGTGACATTTTTCACAGCGCCTCATATTTTCGTTTTGCGTATCTTGTACCAAGAAAAATTTTTTTTGGTGTGTTCCTCAATCAGTCTAAGGTAGCAATGACCAATTCTCCACAAGCGTCATCTGGTTTCCGTCTACGTCGGTGATGGCGCCACCCTCTGGTAGCAGGAAGCGTCATCTGGTGGAATTATAACACACTATCATGGATCTATACTTATACAAATCCGGTGATTTGTATTTCCTATATATATATATATATATATATCATATATGTGTCTTTTCCACCTGCAGACAAAAAGGCCACCGATTATATGAAACCTGTACAATGTCGGTCGGTGGTTCTGCTTCAGATATCATCGGTGAGTATAATCAGTAGCTGTCAAAATAAACTTTGTTTGTTTGGGTAGTTTAACGTCCAATTTGTTCAATTAGACTTACTTTGGATTTGATCAAATCTATGGGATGAATGTAGGTCAAAATCCCACCCATACACATTTACCGAGGTGAGAGTTCTTTTACTTCCTACACCACATAGACATGGTATGAGAAGGATTGGCCTTTGATATAGCAGTAAATCTACCACTGCTGGGGGTGAAGGAGAAAAGTGGCTGCAGTGGGACCCAAATCAACAAAGTCCAACAACCTTGGGATTACAAGTCCAGTGCTGTCTACCACTGAGCTAACTCCCCACCCTGGTCGCTTTAGTTATGCTTGCATGCAAGCATATCCGGTCTGCACCACAAGGAGGCGAGGCGACCACTTTTTTCAATGAACATTATGGTAGTCGCCAACCGATATTTGACACTCAAATTCATTCAGTCACAGATCAATTCAACTAGATTTCGTCGGTGGCCTCATAAGTCGGTCAGTAGTGCTATATTGCATAATGTTTGAGAAAAAAATCGTTGACCAATTTTGTTACCACCTAGTGGTACAAAAGGTGTAAGGCCCAGCGTCCACCTACTCCGATAAAATCGTAGACCTCCCGATATGGCACCGATACAAAATGTCAAAATCGGTGCCATATCGGGAAAGTGCAAAATCGTAGACATATGTCTAGACAAGCCAATCTACCACGCATTGTATGGGGTTTTTATCAGTGTCTAATCACAGAAACGTGGTCAACTGCCCCGATATTAGGTAACCTTCCGACGCGATTTTGATTTTTAATCGGGGTAGCATCGAAGACCATATCGGAGCCATATCATAGTAGGTGGACGACGAGCCTTACCTGTAAAAGCATTTTGCATTCATGTGGGAATTGATTCCATCATTACTTCTTTAGATAAGAATAGAATTAATGGCTCTATTTAGTTAGAGTACGAATTTCTCCTCATCAAAGGTATTGTACCCTTGATGGTCAAATTGGATTCGAGAGTAAAGCCTGGCGTCCGCCTATCATAATAGAGATTTAGACCTCCTGATATGGCTCTGATACAATAGGTACAAATTGGAGACTTATCGGGAAGGAGCAATCCTGTCTAAACAACCCACTTCACCACGCATCGTAAGTGGTTCTTCTGTAAAAAAAAAAAAAGATGATCATGGTCCCGATATGTCCCATGATACAACCAGGGCAGAAGTGCATATCTTGAGGTGTTATTTTCATTTTTAGATATATGATACATTATAATTCAGGAAATATTGCACCGATAATGTTTATCAGTACACATAGAACAATAATGTATATTTACTCAGGCACTAAACACTCTGTTCAAAGTCAAACTAAGAAAGTATTTATTTGAGACACTTATATATGATATCCGTATGCAATAACTTCAGGCAAGAGAAGAAGATGGCGATATTTAGACCTTGTATCTCAAGCCAGCCATTACTTCCAGCATGATTGATCTTTAGATTATATTCTTATGATTTTCAGCTTATATTGGATATAGTTTGTGACATAGTTTTGGGCTATCCTTGTACCAACTCACATGTTGAAATTAGTCCTAACTGGAGAACTTGATAAGAGGCCATCCATAGAGTACGTGCGCACTGAGAATGGGGGGAGGGGTGGGGAGGGTCAAAGATTTAGGAAATTTTGCGTATGCTCTTTCTTGATTCTATTGCATGCACAATTAGGAGGCAGGGTCAAACATTTCAGAAATTCTGCGGATATACTTTGTGGATGACCCCTCATGCTTTAATCGTGTAAAAATAGACTGGGCCCTGTTGTATAATCAGATTATTGCTCGCCCAGCTCTCGCTTTACCCCCAAGCCTTAGCGCCTTTCAACCAGCTAGAACACAAACTGTTATAATCGCTTAGATATATTATTATGTAAGTGACATGATACTGATCGCTAGACCATGTCTACCGATTTATGTTTTGTGCAATTTTGACTGTAATAAGCAATATTTCTCCAAATGAGATGTTCCTAATCTAATGCGGAAGACTGTGCATCATTTTGAGGAGAGAAAGAACGCTTCAATGGTCATAGATTTATGCAACGATTCCAATTGGATCGTGGGACATGTCCCCGGCAAAAGGATCCTCAGAATAAGGGGGTGCGTCCACCAACCACGACAAGGCTGCGACAATGGCTTTCCGACAAGGTCCACGACAGCTCTACGATTGGAAGGCCTGTCGTAGCCTTGTCGTGGTTGGTGGAACATAGTTCCCGACAAGAGGCTACGACAAGGCCCCGACAGGCTGCGACACGAAGCTTGTCGGGGGCCTGTCGGAGGCCCTCCGACAAGGCCACGACAATATCGAACATGTTCGATTTTTGCTACGACTGGACCTTTGTCGTGGAGTGTTGTGGTTTCCTCTATATCATTGTCATAGTGTGTCGGAACCATGGGCGCCTTTTTTACGGAAACCGGTAACGTCTACGACACGCCCCGACACCGCTGTCCCGACAATGCTCTTCTCACGACAAGGCTGCGACAAGGCTGCGATTGGAACTTTCATGTCGGCACTTGTCGTAGCCTTGTCGCGGTTGGTGGACGCACCCTCTTATGCTCAGCACTGTCTACCTCGAGGGGTTGGCCTGTCTGCTAGTCTCCTAGGACTTGTCCTGAGTGACTTATCCGTGTCACGAGTATGGGACTTATCTGCCTCTTGTGGTACTTTAAGCCACAATGGTATAGAGATCAGTCTACCTGCGTGTAGAATATGAGTTAACTTGGTGGTTATTGCCATACTATTCTATTGTATTACTATTGATTCATATGTAGAACTATTCTTGGAAGGTGGTAGACCGCGACAGTGAATGTAAGCGAACCTTATCCTAAATAAAAATAAAAAAATTTAAAAGTAGGACAATTTGTAGGAAGGATTTCATTGTCCACCAAGGATCTAGTTTTTGATACGACACTTGGCAAGGATCCTCCAAGATCTCCTTCGTCTTGAGTTAAATCTTTTCCTCCAGCCCGAGGATACATACTGGATTATTCAATAGCACCCTGCAGGACCCTGATAGATAATCTAGAGTCCTACATAAAGACCCTTTTTCTGTATGCCAGAGACAGCCAGGGACGATGTGGGTCAACTTCATTCAACACTTATGGAAGACCTTATGGATGTCTGATACTGTCTTAGCAAACAAACTTGAATATTATCAAACGATAACTCTTGTACAAAGGTACAGACAAGTGTCTTTATAGGCCCGTTTCCATTGGCCGATCTCCCGTCACCGATCTACAGTCAGGACTTATGGAACTGCTGACCCAAAATCGGTCAATGGAAACGACCCAGCTCGCGAAATGACCCACAACTTTTTCTGCTTAGGTTATGTAATGTTGCACCGCCCACCACTGAGTAAAAGCTTGATCACAGAGTGAAATCTACTACTCTTCTATATCGAGGCACACTAAGTGGCACCACCGACAGACTTTCTGGGTAACTCAAAAAATCTACACACTTTTCGTCAGCCAATGGAAACAGGCCTTATGTCAGATCCTAGCTTATTCAATGGCCTGGTTTACCTGAGTGTCGCTCCAGGTCATGTTGATGAAGTAACCGGGCAGAATATCCTCCCTGTTATTGACATGCTCGAAGCCCAGTAAGGCAGCAGGCAGGCAGCCCTGTCCACCAGCCCAGGACCCGGACATGGGGAACAGCCCCATGATGTGCAGGTCCGTCAAAGGCCCGGGTTTCAGGCCCTCCACCACTAGCGAGACAAGGAGCAGAAGGAAAAGCCCCGTGACGGTCTCCATCCTGGGTGGGAAGCCGAGAAGGAGGTCTCTGTGCTGGGCGTCTCCGTATCCAAAACTTGAGTGATCCTAAAAGATATCAAAGGTGAGTATATATATATTTATCTCATCCCTGGTATAAGTTTCGTCATAGAAATAACGTAGGAAAAAATACTCAACGATCACCCAGGTAAAGTGACAATAAATACTACACTATTTTTGTGGCGTGGTGAATATGAAATGATGTCATAGGCGATTGACCCATCAGCAGCCAGGATTTTAAAGAGGATACAAAACAAGAGAAGAGATTTAAACATCCCTAACAGTGAAAGGGGTGAGATAAATCCAAAAACGCACTCAATATCTTAAAATAAACAATACTCCACTCATTTTAATGGACTGTAATCGTCACTCGGCTTCATTTGATGACGATTGTGGCCCATCTAAACTCATAAAGTATTGTGTATTTAAACAATTCTCGAATAGCCCCATGATGTGCAGGTCCTTCAGGGGCCCGGGTTTCAGGCCCTCCACCACTAGCGAGACAAGAAGCAGAAGGCAAAGCCCCGCAACGGTCTCCATCCTAATGGGAATGCTGAGAAGGAGTTCTCTGTGATGGGCGTCTCCGTATCTAAGACTTGAGTGATCCTAAAAGACATCAAAGGTGTATATATGTATATATTTATTTCATCCCTGGTACAAGTTTAGCCAAAGAAATAACGTTAGAATAAATTACTCAACGATCACCCAGGTAAAGTGACAATAAATACTACACTATGGTTGTGGCGTGGTGAATATGAGATGATGTCATAGGCGTTTGACCCATCAGCAGCCAGGATTTCAAAGAGAAGACAAGACCAGAGAAGAGATTTAAACATCCCTAACAGTGAAAGGGGTGAAATAAATCCAGAAACACACTCAATATCTTAAAATAAACAATACTCCACTCATTTTAATGGACTGTAATCGTCACTCGGCTTCATTTGATGACGATTGTGGCCCATCTAAACTCATAAAGTATTGTGTATTTAAACAATTCTCGAATAGCCCCATGATGTGCAGGTCCTTCAGGGGCCCAGGTTTCAGGCCCTCCACCACTAGCGAGACAAGAAGCAGAAGGCAAAGCCCCGTGACGGTCTCCATCCTAATGGGAATGCTGAGAAGGAGTTCTCTGTGATGGGCGTCTCCGTATCCAAGACTTGAGTGATCCTGTTTTAACCCATTCACGGCGGGTGATGCCATATGGCATCAACCGTGCTAGGGCTGAATGACGCCATATGGCATCATCTGTGCTGGGGCGGTTGATGCAAAAAGGCATAATTTTCTTAAATTCGCAGAATTTCGTTTTTTTTTAAATTAAATAGGAAATATTGAAAATATAGTCATGAGATTTTCACAGAATATAGATGCAACACCCAGGTAATGATTCTGGGAGAAATGGACATTAAGGTTAATGATTGCATATTTTACCACGTCCTAAACTATTGAACTATCACAATAGGCCTGATACTTCCCGCCCCCAGGTGGTATACATTAGCCCTAGTACCCGCCCTTTACCACATACTATTGCCACAGGTACCCGCCCTTAAAGGGTTAAAAGACATCATACACAGCTTCAAAACCATGGTCTACGGGAAATCATCTTAGCCTGGTATAAACGTCCATAGGCTTAACATTAGGAACTCATACTCAACAGGTGTCTGAGTATGGTAACTCATACTCAATGGGTGATAGACAGATTTAAGCAGAACTGTCTTTAGAAACGTATTTTGAACCACTATGCTCACTCGTTTGGATGCTCCGTATCGTCACTCGGCTACGCCTCGTGACGATTACTACGCATCCAAACTCGTGGCGTAGTGGTTCAAAATACGTTTCGAAAGCGGTTCTGTTTTTATCTCACCCCCAACACGGACCGTACAGTCGATTTTAAGCAATAATATAATCATGTATTGAATTGTTCAAACAATAGCGTCGGAACCATTTTTTTTTTCCGCGACGTTCATTGGTTGCTACGTTGCTAAGTTCTCTGCCACCACCATGGCGTAGTAGTGTAACTTTACTTAGGTGAGCGTGGCATATTTTATTTCAACGTTAACTCAATGGCACAACCTGTACCAGGGGTGGGATAAAACTATTTCCAGGCTAAGATAAAATCAGAAACATATTCGTGCTTTGTCCCCCATTCACCATCTTCAGAATATTCACTCGCCTATTGCCTCGTTCATATTACTGCGCACTCGATAGAGAACGAGGACACAGACCAAACACTCATCAATTTCTATCTTAATAGTCCCCTTGTGCTATAGAAAAAAGAAACACTGGAGTATATACCCTGGGCGTATATATTTGGAAACAAGTCAATATTCAGCCAGTACATGCACTTCTGTGATGGCGTATATATGAATAAAATGGTGGTTTTCGTGCAGTGCTCATATAGAACTGCATCTAAAATCACATAAATACACATCCGAGTGAGGATTACAGCCCATTCAAACGAGTGGAGTATTGTTCATTTTATAATTCGAGTACAGTTCTTGATTTATCTCACCCCTTTCACTGTTTAAATCCCGGGTCTTGTCTTCTCTCCGAAGTCCTGGCCGCTGACTGGTCAATTCTCACTACACATACAGTAGAACCCCACCAAGAGGACACCTCGCATAAGCGGCCCATCTCGCGTAAGCGGACCACCTCGCGTAAGCGGACACCCCGCGTAATATTGTCACTCTACCAGGGTAATGTTAAATATTTTCTTCTAACGTTATTCCTATGGCTAAACTTGCACCGAGGTAAGATAAAATAATCAATACAATATAAAGGGTAAAAATCATACATCCTACCTGTATAATGTAGTAGAGGAATTCTGAAGATACTGAATGGAGATTCTCCTAATTGTAGCTGATCCTGCTGGAATCAGGGTGAGATCTCGTAATATAGACCTCCTCACATCTCCTCGTTACGTGTCTCTCTCTGAAACCATCCCTGTATCCATGCCCCTCTGATTCATCGCCAAGCCTGCAGGACTGTTCTCATCACACTGCACTGCTCTCTGGACGCCTCACACCGTCTGTGGCAGCTCACCGCTTACTGCATGCTTATATAGAGGTAGATTGGCCGCCCAACCCACTGCGCTGGGGCCCGTTTAATAATTAGTAGAAACCAAACGAGAGTTAGCCTTGTCAATGTTTATGCCACGATGGCCAGGTTGTGTATTACTACACGAAGCATTAGCCGAGTGTAGTGAGTAGCAGACCTGACCAGTGTGGTATAAACATTGAGAAGGCTAACTCGAATTTATCCTACCTCATCTCACCGATATACAGAGAAAATTTTGTAACTATCCATGCTAGTAGCGTATTGACACTCATCGGAGGATGGCCGCATTTATTAATGCTGCCGGATCTACTTTCGTTATCTGGTCCCTGATTGGTCGGTTTTTTTATTCACCTCGGTGCATAAATAACACTTTATTCAACGCTCTGTCAAATACACTGATTCAATGTTAAACCTATTGCGTTTTTTATTAGGGGTGGGATAATAGAGGGATACTATGTTCCGCGGGAAATAAATCAAAGTAACAAAGGCTTGGAAAAATTACTGCCCAAGGCGTAGCCACAGGCAGTAATTTTTCCAAGCCTTTGCAACTTTCAATTGTCGGCTAATAGCGATAAAAAGGGTTATGATGAAAATCGTTTTCACTGACGTTTTCAATAACGTGCAAAGAAACTCTTTGGTCTGGTGGCCAGTGTAGCTTTTTACCTATACCATATATAAGAAGATGGAAATTCTGTGGGGTTTGCTTGGAATTTCTCCTGCACAAAGGGACAGAGTTAACCGGATCTGGGCCTGG
Source organism: Alentia gelatinosa (assembly GCA_950022655.1). Classification (NCBI taxonomy): domain Eukaryota; kingdom Metazoa; phylum Annelida; class Polychaeta; order Phyllodocida; family Polynoidae; genus Alentia; species Alentia gelatinosa. The sequence continues at coordinate 131,743,230 of OX465580.1, read as the reverse complement.
AGATTGAAGTACCACAAGAGTGAAAGTTATTTTATAAAGATGTTCTTTATTTATTATGATTAAATGTCTAGCCATCCCGGAATTATGATTTAGAACAATAGTTTTCTGGTCTCTGCACCATGAGTGAAGGCAATGAGAATTTAGAAATGCCAGAGATTACGCTGTTGTCAGTGCATGCATAGTTCTGAACGCCGAAGTCCAGGGCCCTGTTGAATAAGAAGGGTCTCGCTTTGGTCTAAAAGCGAGCGATCCTGTGAGCAGAACGCGATAATTATTGCGATAATTGTCCATCTGCGTTGTATAAGACATATAGCTTTTGGTACCCTCGGATCGCTTGACTTATCACTCGCTTTTCTGAGTTTTCACTCACTTTTTCACTCGCTTCACGCCGGGTACCAGCAGGCACACTCTCCATCAGATCTTTTGTTGTATTTATCCTTACCAGAGTGCAAAAGGTATGCTTGGAGAGTATAGGTCCTCACGATATGGGTCAAAGTAGGGTCAAAGGTCACTTAAGTGATAGGGTAACTTGGATTCTAGGCAGAACAATTATTTTGGACAAATATATTTAATCATGATTCTCAAATGCCAGACATTATGATTTAAAACACAAACTCAAGAAATATATTCTTTGTCATCTCATAGTAAAATATATATGATTTTAAAATGTATCAAATGGGTTATATAAACAACACACACTCACATAATATTATATATATATATATATATATATATATTATGTGAGTATATATATATACATGTTTATATATAATACATGTGTATTATATAAATCATATACATGTGTATTTACATATATCGGGCTGATATTACAGTTACTCCTATTCGACAAAACCCACCTAGCGAAGCGAAGCAGTGTGTGCCTGTCACAAGCAGGCATAGTGGTGCAGTGCCTATTTGCCAGTTCGAGCATTAAAATGTATATCACACCCGAGTTAATTGTTAGTAAAGGATGAGTTTTTGTAGATATATTTCTCATATGTATAAAATTCTTCGCTGAAAATATCATTGAAATTGAATGAGATTTAGTGGACAAAAAACAAGAATTTAGATCACTGTATTGACCAAAGCGATAGGGTCTAACCTATCGCTTTTGGAGCAGCCTACCGAGTGAGAAAAGCGCCCCCAGAGTGAATGATAATTATTCTTATTCAACACTTTTTCTCGCTTTATTTTTTTTTTTTATATATAAGCGGCTTTATTTCCAAAAAACAAAATCCGTTTGAAGAAGGCTACATCAAGATTCCTTTCAGCTCACATGAAAATCAGACCCGTTTCTTAATTAACACAACAGGCATGTTCTGCCCCAATATCCTTTCAATGAATTACAGAGTTCCTTAGTTGTAATACCGCTTATGACTTTTTTGGGGGGGAGTTCCATCCCCCTTCTGTCTATAAGAAGAAAGAATAAAATGGTCTCTCTTTCATAACTGTTACTTCAATCCATGATTACAAAGTCTTAGAATCGGTAATTCTTAGTAGTGGTAAGTGTGAGTCAATTCGTGAATACACTCAAGAGAGAACCTAATGATGAAATTACTAAACAGGACTGACAGGACAAGAACATGAACCAGACATATACGAACAGTCTAACATAAGAAAAGGTACGACAAGGCATGGAGAACGGGCATATCTAACCTAGCCCGGTGAGGGTAAAGAGCAAGGGGGTACATCTAGATAAGGTTCAGGGCCTTACGGAAATTCTCTCCTCTCTTCTTAATCCCGGCTGTTCACCCCATGCTGCACTGTCTTGTTCACATGAATCTCGTTTGTCGAACAAACTACTCTCAAATGAAAACCTTCAACCCCTTATCTCCCATTCACAACATTGTTTTCATGAAGGGTTCCCATTTCGAGAATCTTTCTGATTTTCCCAAGAGCCCACAAATATGCCCTTCTATACTCAGACTGTTGCGGAATTCTCTGCTCCAGTCATAAACCGATAACAGATTGTCATAGAACAAGCGTTGCCGATAGATGTAGAACTTCACATGTAAACAAATGTAATTAAAAACATCTGCTTTCTTCCCTTTTTTACCGCTGCCTATAACTAGATCCACAGGATCCACACCGAGCTCATAATCAACACAGGCCTTCAGCCAGTTCTTCACCTGTCCCCAGAAAATCTTAACCTTGGGGCAATCCACCATAAAATGCGTAAGGGTATCTCTTTCCTTACAATAAGTACATTTATCTGACAAAATAATCCTGTTTTTACAAAGAAATTGATTGGTTGGGACCACATTGTGAATGATCCTGAAGAAAAACGATTGGAGCTTAGTCTCCCTTGCAGCTCGACAAGCACTGCTGTACACGTTCGTCCAGTCTTTATCTGAAAAATTCTTCTGACTGGCTTTTTCTTTCCAGAAGTTCATTCCAGGAGAAGACATCCTTTCTCTCCCCAGCAAGAAGCCATAAAGTTTCTTGTTGTTGCATGACATTACATTGAAGGCTCCTCCCCCGAGATCAGGTATCAGGAGGCACATCGAGTCTGTCTTAAAGTTATCAAATGACATATTGGTCAGCCAAGGTATATTATTCTGAAGTTTTCCCCAAATGTTTACATCACATAGTACCTTGTATTTACTCTCAATTTCCTCTTTACTCATAAATTTCTTATTGCAAATCAAGTCTTGGACCTGTACTATGCCCTTCTCCCTCCAACTGCGAATCAAAAGAATTTCTACTTCCCAATCTAATTGAATAAACATATTATTTAATAGGGGGTCATTTTGTCTCTCCCTTTCGCTGGATGGCCTTACATTATAAAATGTCTTCCACAATTTGATGATTTGTCTATAAAAAAGAGGCATTTTTGGGTACTTTCCTAGGGGCACTTTCTCTAGGAAAAATTCCCAAATGGAATCCTTTATCCCTGCAAAGGCCCTAAAGAAAACTGTCCAGGGGAAGAAGTCCTCCCTACATAAACGGGCCACCCAATTTATGCGTGATACCTCGTACATAACCCCTAGGTCCAGCAATTTCAAGCCTCCCCACTCCTGTGGTTGTCTTAGTACTTTGTAAGAAACCTTACTACTTCTGCTTTGCCAAAGAAACGCCGCTACAATTTTTCTAAATTCTGTAAATACCCTTTTGGGGGTAAAAAGTACAGAAGTCCAATACAGTAACTGTGGAATCAGGAGACTGTTGACCACCGTCACTCTGCCTTTTAGAGAAAGGTTTCTGAAAGACCATAAGTTTGTAATAACTTGACATTTATCTAGTTTGCTCTTAAAATTGACCTTATAGTCTTTGTCCGGAGAAGAACCGTTCCAAAAGAAAACTCCTAAAATCTCTAACTCTGTTACAACCTGGAGGGGGAGGGTGATATGAACTTGCCCCTGCTGAGAACCAACTGGTAAAATCTTAGATTTTTCTTCATTTAATCTGAGCCCCGCTAGATTCCCAAAAATTCTTATGATATCCAAGACCCTCTGGATCGACGCAACATCTCTTACTATGCAGCATAAGTCATCAGCAAAAAGGGATAGTTTGATTGTCTTCCCTGAGAGGAGGATTCCCTTAATGCCCGGATTTTCCCTAAGTGCTATAGCCAGTAACTCGACCGTAAGGATGAATAGATAAGGGGAAAGGCAGCACCCCTGGCGGGTACCCCTCTCCGGCTTGAACCATTGTGTATGGAAGCCATTATTGGAGACACACACCTCTGGGTCAATATACAGTATTTTAACCCATTTGCAGAACTCTGGCCCAAACCCAAAAAGTCTTAACGCATCATTGATGGCATCCCATCTTATCGAATCAAAGGCTTTCTCAAAGTCCATGCTCAATATAAAGCCTGCCAACCCATTGTTGTTGAAATATGAAACAGAGTCTCTAAGCAGTGTGATGTTATTACCTATATATCTACCCTTCATGAAACCTGTTTGATCTTTATATATAACTGAGTCCAGCGCATGCTGTACTCTCAGTGCTAGCAACTTAGTTAATATTTTATAATCTGTGTTCAGCATGGTGATGGGCCTCCAGTTTTTTATTTCATCTCTATTGACCTTTTTCTTGGGGATAAGATTTATGACCCCTCTCTTCTGCTCTGTGCTCAAGGAGTGGTTTTCTTTTGCATAAACAAGGGATTGAAACACCATATCACCAATCTCGTCCCAGAAATACCTATAGAACTCTTTAGTCAAACCGTCTGTTCCCGGGCATTTGTTATTGTTCAGCTTTCTGAGAGCGTACTGTAGTTCCTCACGGGCGAGGGGGCTGTCTATTTTCTTCCTGTCTAAATCACTGATTTTGGGTAATGCCTGCTCATCTAATATGGTGTCAAGGTGATCAAACAGGTTCTCTCTCCCCCCTCCCTTCGTATATAGTTGTTTATAAAAGGATAAAATTCTGTGCGAGATGAGCTCTGGGTTGGAAGTAATTGCCCCATCTGCCATCTTAATTTGAGAAATTAGTTTGTTGTTATACTTCTGTTTCATAATATTCAAAAAATACTTAGTTGGTTTTTCGCCATGCTGGGCCCAGTTAGACCTTGACTTAAACATTAAGTAAAGGGCCTTCTTTCTTTCCATTCGCTCTAGATCCCCTTTGATGCTATAATATTCGTTTCTATTGGTTTCATCTATGGAGTCGAAACTCTCCTCCAACTCAGAAAGCCTCCTCAAATTAAGTATTCTTTCTTCATTATCCTTTCTCCTTTTGTCCTTTGCAAATACAATCGTAAAGTCCCTTATTTTATACTTGATAAAGTCCCATTTAATATCAGGTCTAGTGGAAGACTGGAGGGTGTCCCACTCCCGAATGAGGTGAGATAACTGAGTAGTGTATTCCCTATTTCCCAACATAAAATTGTCAAACTTCCAATACCCTGGACCCCTGCGTTTGGAAGGTCGTTCAAGCTGCCAACGAAGCAATGAATGGTCTGTGTGAAGTGCAGACACAATTTCCGGGTGCTTAACTTTGTTTCTATAGACTTCTGAAATGAACCAATAGTCTATTCTGGAACATTGGTTAGCTCGACGAAATGTGAATTTCCTCTGCTCTGGATGGGTGTCTCTCCAAATATCAGTGAGGTCCATAGCCTCAAGAAAAGATAGTATTTCACTTCTGTATCTACTAGCCACAATACGTTTGTCTTTTTGAAGGTCCAGTCTAGGGATAAGAGCAACATTAAAATCCCCTCCCAGCAGGATGGGGATGTCAGTAAACCCGGAGAGAATCTCCTTCAATGATGCCAATAATGCCAACTGTTGGACGGGTTTGTCTGCCGTGGGGGCATAAACATTGGCAATGGCCAATTCCTCGCCCTCCACCTGTATCAGAGCAATCACAAACCTCCCCTCATTGTCCGAAAACTGGTCTGTCACTGTAATATCCAAGTCTTCCGGTAATGCAATTGCAACCCCCCTCGATTGGGACGTCCCGTTGGAGAATAACATTCTCCCCCCCCATTCCATCTCCCACAATTTATTAGTTTCCCTGGTACTGTGTGTCTCCTGCATCATGAATATATCTAACTTCTTCCTATGCTGGGAAAAGATGGCCTTTCTTTTTATCTTGTCTCCCAGCCCATTTACGTTCAAGCATCCAAACCTTAGGTCTCTGTCCTTCTTTCCTTCCGAATTGCTAATCCCGTTCATAATACCCTAGGCTGAAATCTGTAATCCCCCTTACTGAGGGGGAAGCTACCTCTCGTCCCCCCTCCCCCTCCTTTGACTGCTGACTCACAAAAGTGCCTACTCTTGGGTTTTCACCCACCTCTGTTATCACCATTTTGGGTCTCCCTAGCTCCCCTACTACCCTAGTCCCTCTCTCAACCCTTGCCCAAATAATATAAGCACACCACACTGAGAACCAAAGATAAAAGGCCACTAAGCCCACATGTAACATATAGAAGATCATCTTGATCACACACACAACCCTTTCAGCCTTGGCCCGTGGCAAGTCTGAAACTATTTCCTGTTTCATAAGGTAATTCCGGGAATAGGACCCCCCCAACTCCCAGAAAACTATTGAAAGAACCCGGTGTTTCTGCACCCTCCCTTAAAATTAAACCTAATCCTCATATGAGGCCCCTCCATTATAACTCCTGAACAACAGGAGGGGGGATAGAGGGGAAAAGAGGGGACCCAGAAGGACACTATCAATCGACCGTGTCGATAGGTCCCCCCCCCAAACCCACCCCCCAAGATTCTGTTCTCGTTTTTTTTTTGTGTTTTTTCCCCCCCCCCCTTTTTTTTTTTTTTTCCTTTTTTTTTTTTTTCCCCCCTCCCCTTTCTCCCCCCCCTTCCCCCCCCCCTTTTTTCCTTCCCCCCTTTCTCCCCCCCTTTTTTCTCCTTCCTTTTTTTTTCTTTTTTTTCCCCTCTCCCCTTCCTCTGTTCCCCCCCCCACATCATGAACAAACATTCCGACAATAAAACCTTACTCTATGAAGCGCATACAACCAATGTCAATTACAAAACCTTACACATACAACTATTGTCAATTACAGATCATTACATACAACAACAGCACCCTCCCATACGGGCTAGAGCGTACTCTATTGACATTAAACAAATTCAATGTTTCCACTTAATCCATCTCCCACATACAACCGTTTCAACTGGTTCAGTGAAGGTTGGAAGTGAATCGAAAATGATTTCACCTCTCCCCTTCCTCTGTTCCCCCCCCCCCACATCATGAACAAACATTCCGACAATAAAACCTTACTCTATGAAGCGCATACAACCAATGTCAATTACAAAACCTTACTCTATTAAGCACATACAACCATTGTCAATTACAGATCATTACATACAACAACAGCACCCTCCCATACGGGCTAGAGCAAACTCTATTGATATTAAACAAATTCAATGTTTCCACTTAATCCATCTCCCATATACAACGGTTTCAACTGGTTCAGTGAAGGTTGGAAGAGAATCGAGAATGATTTCACCTGGAGGATATGAGACCTTAAAAAAAAAAAAAAAAAAATAATAATAATAATAAGAAGAATAATAATTAAAAAAAAAAAAAAAATAGAATTAAAAAAAAAAATCTTTTGTCTGTAACATTTTGTCTGTAACACCTTATCTGTAACACTTCATCCGTAACACTCTCTGCCTGTAACACCTTATCATTAATATTTTGACCATAAAATCTTACTCTAAATATTCTGACAGTAAATCTTAACCCAAATAGCACAAACAACAGAAGCAGATAATTCACCTGGAGGAGCACAACCCCAACCCCCCCTCCCCTTTATTCACTTATACATCACAAGTAACTATGTTCAACCCCGACACCACCCCATACGGGCAGGAGCCCATTCCAATGGCACTAGCCATCTTCTTCATACTTCACCGTACTTACTGCTTGTTCAATGTGTGTTCACCTTACTCTGTGTGGGACATACAACCGTTTGAACTATTACAGTGAAAGTTGGAAGCAAATTGGGGTCGGGCCCATCCAGGGGAATCCTCACAAACCTCACAAGAAGGCCGTTGGCACCTGTTCTCAAACTCAATCAATCCCAGTTCTGCCCTGTATGGGTGAGTCCTTAATCTAATGAAACTAAAAGAATTCAAAACTTCACCTTGCCCTTTGGAGAGCAAAGTACCTTGCATTTTGTGGAGCAAACAACCCTCACACTGGTCCACTACTCAACCTCATGGCGTGCAATATAGCTTGTTTCTTGGTTCTTAATTTTCATACTCCAATTCTTAATTTTCATACTCCAATTTGTGACATAACAGGCCATTCTCCCCCTTCTCCTTCCCACCTCCCTTTTCCCCCCTATAGATATAAATGGTATATTTCTTTCTATTTAAACCCTACTAATTATACAACATGTCATCATTGTACTGTCAGAATTAACGCATTTACCGATGGAAATTAACAGCTGTAACTCTGTTGAATATACATCATACCATCATTGTACTGTTAAAGTTAAAGCGTGTACCACTGAAAAACATTGGCTGTAACTCTGTTGAATATACAACAGGGCATCATTGTATTGTCAAAGTTAAAGCATATACCGGTGAAAATCATCATCTGTAACTCTATTGAACATATTACATCTACTACATCTCATCATTGTACTGACAGTATTATATCATTATACCGATCGTCGGTCGTCAGCTGTATGTACATAGGCTCAAATTTCCCCCCCATATCCCATTAACACTGACAAATTCAACTACATGAGTAAGCCCCATGCACCCCCCCCCCCCCCCCCCCCCCAGACCCATCAAACGATCGATCAGTGGGGAGGACGGGGTGGGCCACTAACAACCCATCTCAATCCGTAGTCCGATTTTACCCCTTTTTTAACCAATAGCCCCCCCCCACCTGATTTGGGTCACTCCCTACAACCGCCTGTTGAAGTCCACTGTAGTAGCTATCTTGTTTACAGTCTGTCAAGTAGTAGCACCACCTTTTGCCCCCAGTCTTGGAGAAGTTCCCTGCCTAGGTGAATGCCGTCGGGTTGTAGAGCTTGGTAGTAAGACCTGATTCTCCCGTCCCTTCGTCGGTGCACCATTCGCTGCAGCCATGGGGAAGGGACTGAGTTGGCCCTGTTTATCGCAACCAGTCCCCTGTTGATGCTTGTGACAGCCTCCTCTAAGATGCCTTGATTGCGGGTGACCTCCTCGCTGTGAGCTGGCAGACCGGAACAGGCCGCGAAATCCAGGCCCACTATAGGACCCAGAATAAGCTTGGTGTGGGGCAGCAACTCTCTCCATGCGATTTTTGCCTCCTCTGCCTCATGCAATACCGTCTCCACTATTTCTTTCGCCAAAGGTTTAGATAACTTCAGATCCGCTTTCCTCCTTCCCCTAACCGTTAAGTTGTTTACGCCTGCAATGATGAGACAGCTCCGGTCCGGGAACCGCATGGCCATTCTCAAAGCCTGTCTGGCGGTGTACTGAAAAGAGGCGCCGCTGTAGAATTGGACCAACACACGTTCATCCTGAATATACTGATTCAAGTACCTGCCTCTCGAGTCTGTGACCACCGTCAGAAGCTGCATGCTGATTAAATATCGGCTAGCTTACCTGCTAGCTTGAAGCCACAACAGCGCCCTCCACCTGGTTGTCCTGTTGGGTCACGGGCTCATTTCCCAACTTATCGACACTGACCTCATCAATGTCTGTGTGGTTTTCCCGGGAAGCGTTGCTGGGGACTCCGGGGGTTCCCTCTCCCACGTCATCAAGCCCTGGTTCGTCCGCACTAGCAGCACACGGCAGAGCAGAAGGCTTGTCTACTTCATGCCTCAAGTCACGCCTTACATCCATAAGAAGTAGGCCTACTAAGTTGCGGCCTACCCCCCTTTTTCCTGATCTTACCTCATTTAACGTAATGCCACCTCCCCATTTTGTGTCTCTAGTCGCCTCCACAAGCTTTTTCGAACCAGTCGTCAGGAGGGCCTGTCCCAAGACCTCATTTTGACGAAATTTTGCCCGTACTACTCTGTCGATGACTTGACTTTCCTGTTGCAGCCAGGCTTGCGTTGTTCTCACTTCCCCAGATATTCTTTTGATTTCATACGGGTTGTGTTGGGACGCTATGCGCCGAGCCCTTACCCCGTCGCCACAGATGTTGGCCTTGATAGTCGCATAGGCCTGTTCTGCTGAACTATAAGCACAGCCATCCAAAAGAATGTTGCAACTGTGAAAGTTAGACAACGGAGCATGCGGGCCCTGAAAATAAACTGCATCATCCCTGACTAGCGTGAAAGTATTGCCGAGAGAAAACTTCTCTGGAAGCCTATCAAGGGTTCCGGCCTCATAAGTCAGGCCATCAATCAGAACACCATCACCGCCGTTCAAAACTCGAGCCTTCATGCCTACATTGTTGGCGTTGTCAGCTACTGCTCTCAGAGTAGCCCGTTGCTGAGTTATTTCCTCTGGAACGTCCTCCGAAATCCAAATGTTCCTGGTTCTCTCATGTCTCAGCAACTTGGTCTTATTCCTTAGAATTTCAACCTTAGCTGATTCATGTAAGAGAGAAACCCTGATCGGTCTCGGCTTCCTGCCATTGATGAATCTGCCCACTCTGCACACCATATCCACCTCAGTGGGATGCAGACGAACCCCAGTCATGTCAAGGATGCCAGTGGCTAACTCCCGCACCCTTTCGTACCGAGCCTCAGGCACCCCCGAAATGATCAGTGATTTGGCATTAAGTTTCCTCCAGGACGATGTGTCCGATCCCATGCCCTTCCCAGACCGACCCTGCCCGCACTCTAACTTCTTGACTCTGGAAACTAATTCCTTAACTTTTTTTTCCTGAAGACCTCTACTTTTTTCTACAGAAAGCCTAAGATCGTCTCCCTCGATATCCATTCTCCCTGTATAGTCCTTTAGCATTTCTACGTCATTTACCACAACTTGCAGCGTGTCCGCTAGCTCTCCACATCTCGCTTCCCACTTCTCCGCCTTTTCCTTGAGCAGCTTGTTGGCCACCTCAGTCTGACTGACTCGTTTAGTCAACTTAAGAAAATCTGCATGAAAAGTTTCAATGTCAATGTTTGGAGAGACAACGTTACCTTGAACGCCTTTTCCCCCTTTGCCGCTGTGTTTCTTAGTCATAAACCCATCTTGATGACCAGTCGCCGTGGGTAGGCTTGGAAAATCGTCCGTGTTTGCCGCAATCAGGCCGGCGCCATCTTTACAAACTGAATTCCTAGTTTGGCGGCCTGCCATCTTGAAATAAGCCTTCAAAAAACCATCCGATTCTCACTAAAAGCCTCCCTTGGGAGCTTCAACAGTTCATAAACCTATGAGCAAAATTTCAGCAACGGATGGCTAGAATAACCCAGGAGTTGGGGGGGACACAACCCGGGCCCGATTAAAGTACCGTTGTTGCCACCATGACGCTCTCTCGGTTCGTCCCCGCTTTATTTATCACTTGGAAAAGAAGGCTCACATAAGCGAGTGATGATAAAGCGATACAACGCAAACGGTCGCATCGGGGCAAAAGCGAGTCAAATGCGAGTGAGACCCTTCTTATTCAACAGGGCCCAGCTCGACACTGTAGTACCCACTCTCCCAGCAGATCTTTTGCAGCGCTAGCGCTAATCTCTGCCTCAACCTAATGACGTCATACGCATCTGTATAAAGTTATGAAACTCAGGACCACCCCTACTCACGATGCGGCGCCTATAGGTGGTACACGGGAGTATGCGCGATCCGTTAGTTCCGGTTCCACGCATGCGTAACTCAGAAACAGGTGTATGCAAATGAGCGGAGGTTTGTAACTTCTTCTGGGGCATCGATCAGTAGGGTGGTTTATGAACATTGTGGAATTAAGACATAATCACCACTGGTTCTGCATGTGGACGGACCGACGTACACAACCATGTGTGCTCTCCATGCGTAGCTTTATATAGTACTACACCTATAATCAAAGGTGCCTCTTATATATATGTTTGGGGAGTGTATTTTCTCGTGAAGAATGGTGTTAAGGCCTGTGATCAATGTGTTATGAGGGTGGGACTTAGGGTGTCCATTAGAAGATTCCCCTTTGGTCTTACACCAGGCCCTTTTGGTCTTAGGCTAGCTTACTATACTGCCACCTGGAGTCCGTTACATAAATTGTGAACGATCACATAAAAGATGATTGTCCAAAGGCTGATATAAGTTTTATACGTTTTTGGGTCGTACAGCTACAACCTTCATACGATATGATCAAATGGGTTGCCAAAACATTGTTAGATAGATATTGACCGACATCGTGCAAATGGTCTTAAGTTGTCCATAATAACCGTAACATAAGACATGTCAAAGGGGTGTCATGGCTGAACACAGCATGAAAACAACCGTTTTATTTATATATACGCCATCACGCAAGTGCATGTATTGGCTGAATATTGACTTGTTTTCATTTATATACGCCCAGGCCTTATATACGACAGATGCGTCTTGGCTGAATTTCAAACCCAGCGTATATGAGAGAAAATACCCTCTGCCCCCGCCCCCTCCCGCCCCTTTGTGTTGGTAGAAGTACAGGTGTCCTCAGTAGTAAGCCCTCCCCCCCCCCCACCCCCCGCCACCCCCCTCCCCTCAGTGAAGCCCTGTTCACTGGACGCTTATATATACGCCCACAGATGAGGTGTATACACACGGGGATTAAGACGACCTTGTAGATGCAAAATACTTACTTATATACGCCCGGCGCATTCATATGTAAAATGATGATTTTCGTGCAGTGGAAGCTTGTAATGTAATTATAGAAATATTGCATTTTCTCCAGTGAAATACCCCGAAATACCTAAGATTAAGTGCTGTGGATTGAATACAAGTGCTGAATGATCGTTAGTACTGAAATCCGTTACCTCTTACGATGTCCCATACGATTTATCCTACCCCTAATAAAAACGCATTGACTCAGTGTATTTGACATAGCGTTGGATAAAGTGTTATTTATGAACCGAGGTGAATAAAAAAACGGACCAATCAGGGACGAGATAACGAAAGTAGATCCGGCAGCATTGATAACTACTAACATGGATAATTACAAATATTCTCTGTATATCGGTGAGATGGGGTAGGATAAATACGAAACTGAACTCGAGTTAGCCTTGTCAATGTTCATACCACTCTGGTCAGGTCTGCTACTCACTAAACTCGGCTAATGCCTCGTGTAGTAATACACGACCTGCCCATCGTGGCATAAACATTGACAAGGCTAACTCTCGTTTGGTTTCTACTAAGTATATCAAACATACGACCATTTCTGCGAACGATTCAGATGTTTCCCTAAGATCTAATCTATGTAACGACATTGGGGGAGGATCGGCTACGAGGTCGTACATCGTGCAAAAGATCGTATAGTCCACTGCTCGCATTGTTCAGAATTTACGAACCACAATGTTGTATGAAATAAGATGTTGTAAGCATAAGATGTTTTGAAGATAAGAGTAACCTAATATCCTTTGATAATATTGAAGACTGTTTGCTAAGACAGTATCAGCCGTCCATGAGGTCGTCCATAGATGATGAATGAAATTGACCCACATCGTCCCTGGGTCTCTATGGCGTACATAAAGGGTCTACATGTAGGATCTTAGAGTATCAAACGAGCCCCAGCAACGAACAAACTTTATTCAACAGCACCCTGGTTACAACTCTCATTACACTTTTTTTTTTAATTAGTTTATTGTATCTCTCAAGTCTGAGTTAATCAGATACATGGTGATTCATGTCAAATACATATAGTGATATGACGTGTAATACATCTAGATCAAAAACAAATATTTGAGTGAGTTATACTCTTGAGAAAAGAAAGAGGGGGAATTGGAGTGATAATAATGAGATGAGTGCAGGGTCAACCACAAATCCGTATTCACAGAAACTTACTGACATTCCTCTTAAATTCATCTTTTGTTGCTACATTTTGGACAACCGCGGGAAGTGCATCCCAAACAATCATCCCCTGGTAATATGGGGAGTTTTCCTTGTGCGGGTGAAAGCAAATTTAACTTTGTTTACAGAACGTGCTTCTCGTGTGTTAACCGCCATCCAGTTAATGTTCAACCGATTTCTATACATCAAAATCAATAGCTACATACAGTAGAACCCCGCCAAACGGACACCTCGCGTAAGCGGTCCACCTCGCGTAGGCAGACACCCCGCGTAAGCGGACAGTTATATTTACAATACCGCATTTTCAGTGTCATATAGATGAAAGGATCATTAGATTTTTGATTGGATATAGATGATGACATAATTATGATGTGATCCTCGAAAAATCTGGAGCAACACTTTCGACCTTGGATCGCTATTCTGCTACCCGCAAAACGTGGAGCAACGACCCTAGCTGCCTCACGAAGTGATTCCATACTCTGGGACCTGTTTCACTAGTCTCCTGACATGTCAACATGGCGTCTAGATGGTGTGTCCGGTTTCATAAGAACTAGATATTAGACTTCGTTTTGTCCATTCTTGCTTGTACTGTTGGTGCCACTTTTCATGTCTGTCTAACGCTTTTGTCACGAAACCAGTGAAACAGGTCCATGATGTGTAGATTTGTCTAATTCTTATGTTTGGGGTCTGTCTTTACCTAAGGGCAGCTACTTGTGTTGTCACGAAACTAGACAACATCAATGTCTTTATGGTGTCACAGACATGTCATGAAACTAGTGAAACAAGTCCCTGATCTAGAGAAAACTTGAATTACCCTCATAACTCGATTTTGAAGCCTTTCTAGATTTTGCGGATTATTTAACGTCCAATAAGCCTGCAGGTTATATTATGACACTAAGTAATATTTTACATACTTAAAACATTTATACCTTTGCCCGAGGCTCCTATTGGATAAAATCGATGGTTAGAGGCAAGTACAGTAAAGCCAAAAATACCTCAAAGCCTTGTGAAGGTCGCTTTATAAAGTATTGACCCGTGGATTAAAGTTAGTCTTTGATTTCTTTGTGGTCTTAGAATGTTAAACTCCTCGAGTGATCTCGTTGTTTCATGGTTATTCAACCGTACTGGCGGTGGACTTTCTTTCTCCTAAGAGATCCATTGATATCAACTTGCAAGGAATCCTCTATAGGATAACCTATACAGCAATAGGCTGTAAGGCATGACGGACAATTTGCTTTGACAATTAAAGCCCAAGTCAATTTCCTGAAAATTTAATATGATGATCTCAGAATGTTGAAGATCCAACTTCGAAGGTCGACTTTACTGTGATAATTTTTAAATTCAGAGATTGATATTATGACATTGATCTCTATTTGTATATACCTGGGGACAAACATTCTATGGTCAGACCATGCTACGGGGGTGGAATAACTTACCTTTACTACCCAAGGCTGATTTACTAACCAAGGTTGACGTTTACTATCCACTCTGGCAAGATCTCATATTACTGCTCTCGGCTTCGCCTCGCGCAGTAATATGAGATCTTGCCGTTGTGCGATAAACAACAACATGACTAACTCTTGTTTGGTTTCTTCATATTATTGTTTCACCATCATCTATGATTAAGCGCGCTGCAAATACATGTTCAGGAACGGAATATTCCATCACGAGAAATCAGTTTTATTATCATATATACCTACTGACAAACATTTACAAAATACCCTCTTGGGGGGTGGGGGGGGGGGGGGGGGATGGTGAAGTATCAATATGCCTGAAGACTGCAACGTTCAGCTTACTAACAAAATATATCACTGCTAGCAAGATGTGCATGCAGCCAAAATATAAACAACAATGGCGGTAGGGCTTGACACACTGATGATTTATGGCTATGAACCTGTTCGAAAAAGTAACATAAACAAACAATCATTGAACATCATATACACATACATAATATGGGTACAAGAAATACACTGCACAACTCTTCAGTGTATGAAAGCTGCGGAGGTAAATCAGAACTTGCAACCTATTAGAGATGATGTCACGCGGTCCCTATCACTCTCTAAGCATGGGTATATGCTGCGTAAGGACAGTTGAACCCCGCCTAACGGACACCCCGCGTAAGCGATCACCCCGCGTTAGCGGACTGTTATTTCTGTACGAAAAGGGCTAAAAACCCCGTGTAAGTGGACACTCCAGACGGACATCGTACAAAAATGGATTAATCTGTGCTTTTTTATGAGTGTGTCTGAGTACATTCATAGGAAATACATTTATAATTCAAAGTTTGATAACTTCAGATCTAATTAAAATATTGGAAAATCGATTTCAGATTTAACATCCCCTCTATTTCCCCTTAATACATATCGGTATATAACAGTTCAGTATTGGCCCGGGGATAACTTGGAAACCCCGCGTAAGCGGGCACCCCGCGTAAGCGGACACCCCAAAAACCCCGCGTAAGCGGACACCCCAAAAATCTGCAGGGAGATCAAATTAAAGGTTAGACTCTAGTACAGTATGTTGTCGCCAGGACCAAGGCACACAGGCTCAAACTAAGACTGTTATGCGCAGGTACACGTATACACACACACACACACACACACAAAAAAGCCTCTGCTTAAATTGCAACTCTGTGTGAATTAGGTATATTTTTTCTTTATCAGATGTATATTATGATTTCAAGGGATAAGACACTTGTATCAGGAAAGAAACATTTCTCTGTTCAATGTGGCACTAACACATGGAGTATTATGGAAGTAGAACTGGTCAGGGTGGAGAATACACATGTTTATCGATTATATTATATCTGCTTAAGGAAACTATGAAACTTCATGTAATCTGTACTTGTATGGTCAATAAAAAAGAGCATTGCTCATTATATATATATAAAAAAGAAGACTGTTATGCGCTGTCATTTCGAGTCAGAAATTCCTGCCTCCATTGGTGCTAAGCTGCCCTGACTGATTTGCCAGTAAACACGTGGCTTGAGTTGGCGCTAAAATTAGAACAGCCAATCACAAAATTCCATCTCCCATCAGGCAGAGGGAAGAGGCAAATGGGAGCCTTGCTCTGTTAGCCCCTTACGGACTGTAAACCTTAGGCGGCGCTGTCTGGAAACGGACTAATGTAAGCTTAGCTGTGATTGGCCGATAGTCTCAAATCAGCAAATCACAGCACTTCTATGAAAAAGACAAGGTGTGTGACAGATGGCTGTAGTGGATGTCCACCAACATGGAAGGTTGACAAGCTGTAAATCGACGATTTCAGTTATAAAATGATAAGAATAAACAGTGCCATTCGCGGTATTTTATCTGTAAATACAGCCTCATGACTTCCTTATCCTTATATCATAGCCTTGTTTTGCTTGCACTGTTGGTGCCGCTTTTCATGTTTGTCTAACACTTTTGTCACGAAACTAGTGAAACAGGTCCATGATGTGTAGATTTGTGTAATTCTTATGTTTAGGGTCTGTCTTTTCCTAAGGGCAGCTGCTTGTGTTGTCACGAAACTAGACAACCCCAATGTCTGTATGGTGTCACAGACATGTCACAAGACTAGTGAAACAGGTCCCAGATGATCCTTGAGACATGATGATTCTTGAGAATTGATGATTCGGTGAAGTCTTGTAATCATTTTCTACACCTGGAACAGTTGTGGAACAATTTAAAGCCTTTCGTCTTTATCTCACCCCTGGTATTTTTGTCTCATAGACTTAACATTGGGAACTCATTCTCCATGCCCATACGAGTATTACAGTCCATTCCCAATCATCTATATATTGTGTGCTGTCCATTCTTTTAGTGTGCACAGGGGTGAGATAAATATAGAAAGCAACTCATTTTGGTCAAATCGTTGTTCCCCAACTCATTTGAACGCTACATGAAATTCCCTCGGCTGTCGCCTCATTCCTATCACTCCGCATCAAACTCGTGGAGAACGATGACTTTGACCAAAACTTGTTGGTTTCTTCTTTAACATGGATCCTTTTGTGTCTTTTCAAGCTGTCTACCCGACTGTATCCTTTCCCACAAACAGAACATTTATAAGAATTTTCAGCTTTGTGGATTAATAGATGCTCCTCCAGAGATTTGTTTGTTTGTTTGTTGTGGTAGTTTAACGTCCAATTTGTTCAATTAGACTTACTTTGGATTTGACCGAATCTATGAGATGAATGTAGGAAGAAATCCCACCCCTACACATTTACCGAGGTGAGAGTTCTTTTACTTCCCACACCACATAGACATGGTATGAGAAGGATTGGCTTTTGATATAGCAGTAAACTGCTGGGGAGAAAAGTGGCTGCAGTGGGACCCAAATCAACAAAGTCCCATGCTCTTTACCACTGAGCTAACTCCCCACCCACCCCGGTCGCTTTAGTTATGCTTGCCTGCAAGCATATCTGGTCTGCACCACATGGAGGCGAGGTGACCAAGAGGGTGAACAGATTAGTTATTTCTGTCCACCCCAGCAGACCATTACCACATTGAGAATACTGGTGATTCTTCAGATGGCCTACCTGACGGAATCTTTTCCCACACACAGAACATTTGTGAGGTTTTTCCCCAGTATGGATTAACATGTGTTTCCTTAGTGTGACAAGCGAATAAAATCCTTTGCCACAAATAGCACAGCTGTTAAGTACCCCTCCTGTATGGTTTGTTTGTTTGGGTAGTTTAACGTCCAATTTGTTCAATTAGACTTCTCCTGTATGCATGCGTTTCTTTAGCATACTTGCCCGACTTAATCTTTTGCAGCAAATGAAACAATATTGAGAATTTTCTACTGTATGAGTTACCATGTGTCCCTTTAGACTGGATGAATAAAGGAACCCTTTATCACAAACAGAACACTTAAAAGGTGTTTCTCCAGTATGGATCATCTTGTGTATCAGACCTTTTTCTAGAATGAATGCTTTGTCACACACAGGACATTTATGAGGTTTTTCTCCTGTATGTGTTAAAATGTGTGCCTCTAGACTTTTTTCCGAACATTTGCGAGGATTTTCACCTGTATGTAATAACATGTGTTTTGTTAAATAGCTTGTTTTCTTGAATTGCTTACCACGAATAAAACAATTCTGAGGTTTTTCCTCAACGTGAATCACCATGTGTTTCTTCAGATATCGCCTTTTCCTGAATCCTTTACTACAATGAGGACATTTGTAAGAATTTGTTTGGAAAAATCATCCCTAGTATCTCACATTCCTCTTCCTCATGGAGGTGTGGGGGATGTTCTGATGTAGAAAAGAAAAAAAAAGACATTTGTAAGAATTATCACGTTTATAAACCATCATGTGCTTCACAAGGTTGGAGAGAATACAAGATCTCCTCATAAAAACAAAACATTTGTGAGGTTTTTCACTGACTTTTGGTTCTTTATCTCAGTTGGTTGGTTGGTTTGATTTAACCTCCAGTTAACCATTGCAGGTTCTCACCAGACTTTCTCAAGGTTCTTTTACACCACAAGGGTGGTGATTGAATCTATGAAATGAATTTAGGTGGAAACCTCACCCCTACACATTTACCGAGGTGAGAGTTCTTTTACTTCCCACACCACATAGACATGGTATGAGAAGGATTGGCCTTTGATATAGCAGTAAATCTACCACTGCTGAGGGTGAAGGAGAAAAGTGGCTGCAGTGGGACCCGAATCAACAAAGTCTGACAACCTTGATATTACCAGTCCAGTGCTCCTTACCACTGAGCTAACTCTCCACCATGGTCGCTTTTGTTTTGATTCGAGGAAGCGAGGTGACAAAGAGGGCGGACAGATTGTTAATTGCTGTCCACCCCAGCAGACCCTTTAGACATCACTGAATCTCTTAGTACAAACAAACACTATGAAGGGTTCCCAGTATGTGTTAAGATGTGTCATCTTAGATTGGATAACAAGTTGAATGAATTCTGTCGTGTCCAACATGTTCGGAGTAACTTGAAACTTGCCGCCTTCCTGCTGCTATCTGGTGTTATTTTTTCTACAGGTTCTTTAGAAGCGGAGGTGCCATATCTGCAACGAGAAATGAAACAATAAGGAGTTATTAGTGTAATGTGACTTATATTTCATAGTAATTTAATGAGAAGCTACATGGTCAAAAGCACTAAACTTAATCTTGGTTGGTTGGTTTGATTTAACCTCCAGTTAACCATTAGAGGTTCTCACCAGACTTTCTCAAGGTTCTTTTACACCACAAGCGTGGTGATCGGATCTATGTAATGAATTTAGGTAGAAACCTCACCCCTACACATTTACCGAGGCGAGAGTTCTTTTACTTCCCACACCACATAGACATGGTATGAGAAGGATTGGCCTTTGATATAGCAGTAAATCTACCACTTCTTGGGTTGAAGGAGAAAAGTGGCTGCAGTGGGACCCGAATCAACAAAGTCTGACAACCTTGACATTACAAGTCCAGTGCTCTTTACCCCAGTCCCTTTTATTATGCTTGCGTGCAAGCATATCCGGTCTGCACCACGAGGAGGCGAGGCGACCAAGAGGGCGAACAGTTCTTTAGTTCGAAGATGGATTATGGAACAGAGGGTGAACCAGTGGCACTACTATGACAGGCTTGGATCTGCAACTTACAGCAGGACTTACATGCAACTTTCTCTGATGAGAAAGACCAACACTTGATACACTTACTATAGGTTGTTGGTTTTCAATTACAGTTGTAAGAGGATTTTATATTATAAAATTAGTTCATATGTTAAGGTATGAAATATAGATGAGTATGAGGTAATTATACAGTAGTTTTATCATATCATTGCTAACAGGACCCAGAGCATGTTGTTTGTTTTCAACCTTGGCATTCCTTTAGCCTGTTCATATTTTATTGTCTTTTCAGGTAATTTGGACACATGGTCTTTCATGATATTTTTCAACTATAAATCCTACTTGTGATGTCAAACCTACATTCTCTTAAAGTTTCATGTTTATTGAACCATTATTTCCTATGTGATTACATGAATATATTGATTTTGCAGATTTCAGAAAGAGATACTTCAAGGCACCACCCAGACAAAGAGAATTGATGCCTCAAGTCATAACCAAGCCAGCACCAGATGATGCTTCAAAGTGTAAGCCAGTGTGAATGCTTTTAATAGATATGGGGCTTTATTCCCCAAAAAGTAGGGGTAAATACTGGCATTGTTTCACTACTTTTCAAAACAGTCTCTGCAATCTGTAAAACAAGATAATGAAACATCAAAGCACCAGCAGATGTTGTTACATATGCAAATGTATTTTATTTCCCCAAAAGAAACATTGTACTTTCAATATCACAGTAATGTAATGATTATACTTTGAAGGCCTGACTAATGTCTTTTCAGCAACAGATGATACTTCAAGGCATAAGCCAGTGTGAATGGCTTCCTAACAGAAATAGAAATATGATCTACAGCTTCTTTGCGAAAGTGTGAAAAACTGGCAGTGTTTCACTACTTTACAAAAACATTCAGTGCAATCTTTATGCTGTAACACAAGATAATGATACATCAAAGCACAAACATATTTGGAAAGATATGCACATATATCTTATTTCCAAAAAAGAAACATCAAACCACCGAACTTTATTGTCAAAATAATGTAATAATGATACTTTCAAGTAACTAAAAAGGTCAGAATAATGGGTTTTTTTTCACATGATAAATTGGTACATTACAATGAGCACTCCGTCTCCTCCCTCCATTCTTTTATCAAATCTGCAAATAAAACAGCAATTAACAACTGATTTGGTAATCAGTAATAGATCAGATAGGCTTAGTTCCATATCTGTACCTACCTTCTAAATTTTTAACAGTAAGAGAGTGATTAGCTACAAGTGCTCATTGGCTATCTGTGTGAACTTATTGCTATCTTGGAGTATATAATGTGAACTTGTAAGTTGAATAAAGTTTTGTTATCAAGATGAGATTCAATCCTTAATCTCTTCACACCGCGTTTTATTAGTAAAATTCTATCATACATACTATTAAATCCAAACAAATCCACTGGATAATGCTTCATACATCATGGTATCTAGATGAGGTATCATATGATGTCTTTAGTGCAATCAATATCACATTTGTTTTGTTTGGGTAGTTTAACGTCCAATTTGTCCAATTAGACTTCAATATCACATACATATTACTGTCACATATCTAGTATGCCTTTTCCACATAATCAATATAGTGAACATAGTTTGACACTTTCCCCATAAGATATAAAGTTTTTGTCAAAGTCATCTTCATCCATGAGTTTGATGCAGAGTGATGTGAACCAAGCAACAGCCGAGTGAACATTACATAGCAATGAGTAGGAGAACAACGAATTTCATCAAAACAGGTTGCTTTCTGTATTTATCTCACCCCTGTTCACGCTGAACAGGATATAGACCAGCCCTGGATATAGACCATGGAGGATTGACTGTAATATACATAGGGGCATGGAGTTTCCAATGTTAAGCCTAGGGGACAAAAATACCAGGGGTAAAATAAAAGCAGAAGAATGAGATGGTCTATGAGACATAATGATTCAGTGAAGCCATCTACACATTTGCTACACCTGTAAGAGTTGTGACTTGTATGCATCTTTAAATCTGCAGACTTCCTCAACACATTATTACAGATTGTACAATTCTGGTATTTCAGTGTTGCATGGCCTGCTGGGGAAACCACCAATATATGTACAACTAGAACAATTCTAGGGATTTTTGCTGGTATGACCTTGTTTGTGTCTGTTCCAACTAGATACCTGACTGTATCCTTTCCCAAAAAAGAGCATTTGTGAGGATTTTCCCCTGTATGGGTCAACATGTGTGTCCTTAGACTGGATGAATAATCCTTTCCCACAAAGTCAACATTTGCGAAGATTTTCTCCCATATGGATTAAGAGATGTTTCTCTAGAATGGACACCTGACTGAAACCTTCAACACAAACAACACATGTCTGAAGTTTTTCTCCCGTGTGAATCAACATGTGTCTCTCTACAAAGGCTGCATTACTGAATCTTTTGCTACAAATAGAACATTTGTGAGAACATTTTTCTGCATGTCTCTTGAAATGGGCCCTATTCATGAATTCCTTGCCACAAAGAGAGCATGTGTAAGGAATTTCTCCGGTATGGACAAAAAGATGCTTATTGAGATAGGCCATTTGACGGCATGCTTTACCACATACAAGACATTCATGAGGTTTTTCTCCTGTATGGATTAGCATGTGTTTCCTTAAGGAAGCAACCACGCTGAATCCTCGGCCACATATAGAACATATGTGAGGCTTTTCACCAGTATGGACGGCCATGTGTGCCCTTAACCTGCATGGTAAAAGAAATCCTCTATCACAAATGGAACACTTATGAGGTTTTTCCCCCGTATGGTTGAACATGTGTTTCTTTAGCTTATATACACTATTGAATCCTGTATTACAGACAGAACATTTGTGAGGTTTTTCAACTAAATGGGTTGACATATGTTTCCTTAAATTGGATCTGCTACAAAATGCTTTAGAACACACTGAACATTTGTGAGATTTTTCATCTGTATGGGTCAATATGTGTTGTTTTAAAGAAGATACACTGCGAAATCCCTTATTACAAACAGAACATTTGTGAGGTTTTTCACCAGTATGGATGAACATGTGTGTCTTTAGAGTAGACACATTGCTGAATCCCTTATCACAAACAGAACATTTCTGCGGTCGTTCTCCTGTATGGCTGAACATGTGATTTTTTACATTTGATGCTTTATAGAATCCTTTACCACACTCGGAACACTGGTAAGGTTTTTGTCCTGTATGGGTAAGCATGTGTGCCTTAAGACTGGATATGATAGTGTATTCTTTAGCACACATGGAACACTTGTGTGGTTTTTCATGTGAATGGGTTAACATGTGTGTCTTTAACCTAGATTCATAATTGAATCTCTTATCACAAACAGAGCATTGGTGAGGTTTTTCTCCTGTATGGACAAACATGTGTTTCCTTAGACCTGACTCTTGACAGAAGCCTTCACCACACAAAGAACACTGATGAGGTTTTTCTCCTCTATGGGTCAGTATGTGTTTCCTTAGAATGGATGTGGTAGTGAATGCTTTACCACAAACAACACATCCATGGAGTTTTTCTCCTGTATGGACTAACATATGTGTCCTGAATGTGGTAACCATGCTGAATCCTTGGCCACATATGGAACATATGTGAGGTTTATCAGCAGTATGGACCACCATGTTTGCCTTTAGCATGGATGGGTCAATAAACCCTTTATCAGAAACTGAACACTTAATTTCTCCTGCATGGGTTAACATGTGTCTACTTTGATGGGATATGGTAGTGAATGCTTTAGCACACACAGAACATTTGTGAGGTTTTTCTCCTGTATGGGTTAACATGTGTTTCTTTAACTGGGATATGGTAGTGAATGCTGTAGCACACACAGAACATTTGTGAGGTTGTTCTCCTGTATGGATTAACATGTGTTTCTTTAGACTGCCTGCTTTCCTGAATCCTTTCCCACATAGAGAACATTTGTAAGGACTGTCACGTGTATGGACTAACATGTGTTTCTTAAGATTAGACAGAGTCCAGTATTTCCTCTTACAAAGAGAACATTCATAAGGTTTTTCACCCATATTTGTGTTTCTTTAGATCAGATATCACTGCATCTCCTACTACAAACAAAACATTTATGAGGAGTTTCACTGTATGTGTGCCCTTACATTGGACACCTAATTGAAACCTTTTATTGACAGCGAAATATATGTGGGATCTTCTGCTGGATAGACTAAAATATATACTTTGATTGGATACCTCCTAGAACTCTTTACCACAATCAGGTATGTAACATGTATGTTTTCTAAACAAGCAATCACCTTCTCATATGCAGTGAATAGTTTGCTGTCCTGCTTAACTGTCCTTTGACCACATAATCATAATTAATCATATATTTTACAATTGTCATCAAATGTCTCTAAAGATTCACTTGATATATATAAAGGTCTTCGATAAATTTATGTATTGAGTGACATTATTGGCAGAAATTTTGTATTACATTTCTTCACCAACTACAACATGTTCAGGGTAACTTGAAACTCGCTGCCTTGCTCCTGAGTTATCAGCTTCTTCTTCTGCAGATTGTTTAGATGCTGTCTTCTGACAAGGGGATGTGCCAAATCTGTTATAAAATACAAAAACAATGAGAAATGATTAGCATGTGATGTATTTTCAATATAAATAAAAAATAATTCATTTAGATATATCTAGTGTCAAAGTTTTTCTCACTGTTTAGAAATGGTTGAATTAACTGTTAAAGAAAAATGCCTCTGATCCTCTGAGAAACTATAAGAAGGGAGCATAGCAACCTTCTACTCTTGGTTTATGCCTTCATCAAGATCTTATCTCCTGAAGATCTCAAGATCTTAAGCCCCTACTCACCATGCCTACCCTCTCCTCCTATGCTTGGATTAACAGGAGGACAAAGCTTGATGAGAAAGCATAATGCCTCAAATCAACTTTTCTGTATCTTTCTGATCACCAATACCCCTACACCTCCCTTCCTCCAATACTGTCTTGTGGCGCTCATTAAAACCATTCAAACTACACTACAGGTAAGCGACCACTATCCAACTGAAACTCTTCTTCCGCAAATGGTTGGTTTGATTTAACATCCAGTTAACCATTAAAGACTTTCTCAAGGTTCTTTTACACCACATGGGTGGTGATCAAATCTATGTGATGAAATCCCACCCCTACACATTTACCATGGTGAGTGTTCTTTTTGGTTGCTTGGTTTGATTTAGTATCCAGTTATCCGTTAGAGGTTCTCACCAGACTTTCTCAAGGTTCTTTTACACTGCAAGGGTGGTAATCGAATCTAGCCAATGAATTTAGGTAGAAATCTAACCCCTACACATTTACTGAGCTCCCACATAGACATGGTATGAGAAGGATTGGCCTTTGATATAGCAGTAAATCTACCACTACTGGGATTAAAGGAGAAGAGTGGCTGTTCACAAAGATCCAGTGCTTTCATTGGAACGTTTATCCATTTTGCGTTTAAGCCATTTTCATTTTGCTTAGTTTTAGTTTTTTTTTGGGAGCTGGTCAAGTTGTTTGCTGGTATATCGCTTGACTGCTAGACCAATTCACGGAAAAATCCATTTTTAGACTCCAGGCGACAGCCGCGATTTCCCTTGTGTCTCTCTGTGTCTCGTGCTGATAAATACTTTGGCATATTTTTTCATTCCCTTTAAGGTTTTTAACCTTTCTGTATAATTCTCCCTTTTGTGCTCCATACCTCAGTTTGACCATAATCGCACATGCTCTTGTTTGTTTATTTTGATCAGTTGGCTGGGGACCAAGGCAGTAACATAATGCGACATCATCCATATTGCATCGGACAATTCCACTCAAGGACAACACATTTATCCCTACAGGTTTGAGTATACTTAACATCAGTATAATAAACATATTTTAAAGACTGAAGTATGCAATAGAGGGTCGATGACAGAAATCTAGCAGCTACATGAAGTTAGAACACAGGAAAGGGAGGCAATGAAATGATGAGGCTGATAACTTTAAATGTTAGTCACAATGTAATTTTAATGAACATTTTCTTAAACGATTCTATGTAAACAATGATAGTATGTACAACAGAAATTATAGTTTTAGTAATAAACACTATAAACAGTATATTAGACCTATCAGTGTAAACCTTGACACAAGTACAGATATGCTCTTTGGTTGTTTGGTTGGTTTGATTTAACGTCCAGTTAACCATTGCAGGTTCTCACCAGACTTTCTCAAGGTTCTTTTACACCACAAGGGTGGTGAACGAATCTATGAAATGAATTTAGGTGGAAACCGCACCCCTACACATTTACAGAGGTGAGAGTTCTTTTACTTCCCACACCACATAGACATAGTAGGAGAAGGATTAGCCTTTAATATAGCAGTAAATCTACCATTGCTGGGGGTGAAGGAGAAAAGTGGCTGCAGTGGGACCCGAATCGACAAAGTCTGACAACCTTGAAAATATATTCTCTTAACAGCTGGAGTAGGCCCTTCAACAAACACTTACTTAGATCACCCCGTGCAAACTTCTGGGCAGGGCAGTCATGAAAGACTTATAAATACCATTCTAGATTATTAGAGGATGAAAAACAGTGAAAGGTGTGATGACTTTTGCTTATTGGATTTGAGTCTCATTGCTCAACAAATTATAGAATCAGCTCTTGCACTGTTCTCCAATACATAACAGACATGTAGTCACATATGGATATTGATTGTTCATTGGTGGATTGTCCATCTATAAACTCTAACCAAGTTGATGATTAATACGGAAGAACAAAGCTTAAAAAATCTAAAAAGCACATAAGTATGTACATATACTTTCTTTCTCGAAAGAAACATCAAACCACTGAATCGTATTGTAAATATCAAAATATTTTGTTTGTTTGGCTAGTTTAATGTGTCCAATTTGTTCAATTAGACTTAATATAATAACAAAATTTGAAGTATGCAATTATGTTTGAATAATGTTTTTCATGACACGATATGACTCCCCTAGCATCAAATCCTTATTATTAAATCAAATCCCAAAATACTACAGATATATTATAAGATGTTTAAATTACCTGTATGAATGAATCATATTGATGAGGAAAAGGTGGTAAATGACTGACCGAATTAATGACAAGTCTCAAGACCACTATTGAGGAATAGCCTTTCAAATAGGCACAAATTATGGTGACTGTATTCATATGTATACAGAAAATAGACATTCTGCTGCAGCTCTTGTCTAATCCCATTGAAAAGAACAGACTCTACCCAAAGGATACCCTTTAAAACAATAATGGGTAAATGAAAACCAATCAACTCTGAGTGTGGCAACCTGGTAGTAAGGATAGAGTCAGATATAAATGTAGCAAGGGATAGATAAGTGCAACCTACCTTAATAGATTTACAAAAATAATTATTAGAAAAAAAATAGAAGATGAAATTTTAAAAAAGAGCAACCTGTTAATGACCATCAAAAAAGAATATGGCCAATGCCGCAATCATTCTATGTTGTAATAGTATTTAACATACTTGAATCAAACAATCAAACTTTCTTTAAAAAAAAACCGATGGTAAACAGAAAAGTCCCTTTTATCATGAGTAAATGATGTAAAAAGACTCCCTTAGTTCCATGTCTGGATACATTTTCTAAATTTTCAGATAATGAGAAAGGGAATAGCCACAACTGTACACTGGTCCTTATCAAAAGCTAGTTATTTGTATGAACTTAGTTCTATCTTGGAGTATATAATATGCACAATTTGAATAAAGTTTGTTATCAAGATTGGATTCAATCCTCACTCTTTCCACACAGCATTTTCTTCATAAAACTCTAATTACCCTACACACCAATAAATGTAAACCAGTCCACTTAATAAAACATCATACAGCATGGTATCTTAATGAGGTATCATATCAATTGAAATGAAATATGTCTTTCGTGCAAGGAATATCACTTACATACTGTCTCATGCATTGTGATAAATTAATAAAGAATGATTTATATGGAATTCATTGTTTCACCATTATCTAGTACTGTGAAACACAGCAGAGAACTTTTTTTCTACATGATCAATATAGTGGATATAGTTCACCACTTTCTTCTTAAAATATAGGCAGAAGAATGAGTGGCCAGATGAACGTTTAGACCTGATGATTCAATGACGCCATGAACTCATTTGCTACACCTGGAACAGTGTTGGTTGGCATGAATGGTAGCATGTGTCTTTCAATCTATAGTCTTCCTGAACATGCTAATGCAGATTGAGTAATACTGGTATTTCAGTGCTCGGCACTTTCAATTTTTTTTGATACAATGCAAACAGATTTCTATCCAAAACCAGTGGCAAAAAAATTTAGAAACATACTTTCAATGCTCCATTGCATGCTGGGGAAACCACCAATTAATGTACAGCAAGAACAATTCTAAATCTTTTCAACCGAATGAACTTGTTTTGTCTGTTCAAACTGGAAACCTGACTGTATCCTAATCAATCCCAACATTTGCGAGGATTTTCCCCTGTATGGGTCAACATGCGTTTCCTTAGACTGGATGAATAACAAAATCCTTTCTCACAAACTGAACATTGGTGAGGATTGTCACCTTTATGGATTAAGAGATGGTTCTCTAGACAGGACACCTCACTAAATCCCTTAATGCAAACAGAACATATGTGAGACTTACTGACTGTATGGGTCACCATATCATTCTTTGTCTATGACTGAGTATTCAATCCTTTACCACTAACAGTACATTTGTAAGGTATTTCTCCAGGATGGACTTGCATGTGTCTCCTTAGATTGCCTGACTGAATTCTTTACTACAAACAGAACATTTGTGAGGTTTCTCACCTGTATGAGTCAACATGTGTGTCTTTAGGCTAGATATATGATAGAATCCTTTCCCACAAACAGAACATTTGTAAAGATTTTCTCCTGTATGGATTAAGAGATGTTTCTCTAGAATGGACACCTGACTGAAACCTTTAACACAAACAACACATGTCTGAAGTTTTTCTCTCGTGTGAATCAACATGTGTCTCTCAAGAATGGCTGCTTTACTGAATCCTTTGCTACATACAGAACATTTGTGAGAATATTTTTGCGTATGAATTAACATGTGTTGCTTTAGGTTGCACCTTAACCTGAATTCTTTACCACAAAAAGAGCATGTGTAAGGTTTTTTTCCTGTATGGGCTGAAAGATGCTCCTTCAGAGCGAACCTCTGACTGAATGTTTTACCACATTCAACACATTATTGAGGTTTTTCTCCTGTATGAATTACCATGTGTTTCCTTAAGGAAGCAACCATGCTGAATCCTTGGCCACATATAGAACATATGTGAGGCTTTTCACCAGTATGGACGGCCATGTGTGCCCTTAACCTGCATGCGAAAAGAAACACTCTATTACAAATGGAACACTTATGAGGTTTTTCTCCCGTATGGTTTAACATGTGTTTGTTTAGATTACATACACTTCTGAATCCCATATTACAAACAGAACATTTCTGACGTTTTTCACCTGAATGGGTTGACATGTGTCTCCTTAATTTGGATATGTTATAAAATGCTTTAGAACACACTGAACATTTGTGAGATTTTTCATCTGTATGGTCAGACATGTGTTCCTTTAAATGGGATACAGTGCGGAATCCCTTATCACAAACAGAACATTTGTGAGGTTTTTCACCAGTATGGATGAACATGTGTGTCTTTAGAGTAGACACATCATTGAATCCCTTATCACAAACAGAACATTTCTTAGGTCGTTCCCCTGTATGGCTGAACATGTGTCTTTTTAGACCTGATGCTGTACAGAAACCTTTACCACACTCAGAACACTGATGAAGTTTTTCTCCAGTATGGATGAACATGTGTGTCTTTAGAGTAGGCACATCATTGAATCCCTTATCACAAACAGAACATTTCTGAGGTCGTTCTCTTGTATGGCTGAACATGTGTCTTTTTAGACCTGATGCTGTACAGAAACCTTTACCACACTCAGAACACTGATGAGGTTTTTCTCCAGTATGGATGAACATGTGTGTCTTTAGAGTAGGCACATCATTGAATCCCTTATCACAAACAGAACATTTCTGAGGTCGTTCTCTTGTATGGCTGAACATGTGTCTTTTTAGACCTGATGCTGTACAGAAACCTTTACCACACTCAGAACACTGATAAGGTTTTTCTCCAGTATGGGTAGACATGTTTGCCTTAAGACTGGATATGGTAGAGTGGACTAACATATGTGTCCTGAACATGGTAACCAGGCTGAATCTTTGGCCATATATGGAATGTATGTGAGATTTATCAGCAGTATAGACAACCATGTGTGTTTTTTGAATGGATAGGTCAATAGACCCTTATCACAAACTGAACACTTATGATTATTTTCCCCTTATGGGTTTCCTTAATTGGGATCTGGTAGTGAATGCTTTAGCACACACAGAACATTTGTGAGGTTGTTCCCCTGTATGGGTCTTCTGTTGAATAGACTAAAATATGTTCTATGATTGGATACCTCCTTAAACTTTCTAGCAAAATTACAGATTTTCCTTCTTTGTATGTCAAAATTTGTTTTCCTCTCTTACAAATATCTAAATTTCATATATATAATTTCACATCTATTGGAATTCCAAAGTCAAAATTTTAGATCTCATACCTTCAGTATGGGCCAGTATGTTTTAGGTATGTAACAACGAATGTTTTGCTTGTTTTTCTAAACAAGCAAACAGCTTCTCATACTCGAAACAAGCATCCCTCATGTGTTTTCTGCACAAGTCAAAATCACTGGATTTGTTCTTATACAGTATTTGCGGTAACTTGAAGCTCGCTGCCTTTCTTCTGTAATCCAGAGTTATCAGCTTCTTCTTCTGCAGGTTCTTTACATACTATCTTCTGACAAGGGGGAGTGCCAAATCCTGTATGAAATACGAAAACAATGAGAAATGATTAGCGTAATTTGATGTATTTTCAATATAAATAAAAAAATAATTCATTTAGATATATCTAGTGTCAAAGTTTTTCTCACTGCTTAGAAATGGTTGAATAAGCTATTAAAGAAAAATGCCTAGATCCTATGAGAAACTATATGAGGGGAGCATAGTATCCCTTCTACTCTTGGCCAATGCCCTCTTCAACATCTCCTAAGTCCCTACTCACCATGCCCACATTCTCCTCCTGGATTTACAGAGGGATGAAGCTTGATGAGAAAGAAGAATGCTTCAACTTTTCTGCAACCTGTCGTTCTGACCACCAATACCCCACTCACCTACCTCAACCCCTACACCTCCCCTTCTTCCATACACCTCATCCGCTTTAGTCATCCTTGGCCCATCCCTCACCAGACTACTTCCTGTCTTGTGGTGCTCATTAAAACCATTCAAACTACACTACAAGCAAGCGACCACTATCCAACTGAAACTCTTCTTCCGCAAATGGTTGGTTTGATTTAACATCCAGTTAACCATTAAAGATTTTAGATACCACACATTATGGGATGGGGTGCACCCAACAGTGACAGCCCAGCACAAAATAGAGAAGGCATACATAAAGAACAAGATGAATGGTTCCCATCAGTAATCATCAGTAATCTTGTGTGCATTGGAATGTGACATTACCGAGTTAGCGACAGGGTTCCATATCGGACACTGAAGCTAAAAGGCTACACAGCATGATATAAAAGCCTAGCGACAGGGTTCCATACTGGACGCTGAAACTAAGAGGCTATATGACATGGTTCATCAAAGGTCATGTCAGGGTTCCATACAGGTACTTATCCAAAGAACTACGAGGAGATTACGGTCACTCATATACAAAACCAGTCGTTATTGTATTTATTACCCACCTACAAGATTGATATCAAATCTATTGCAATTAAAACGTTTCTGTTATACACTTAGTTCCAGACACCACAGCACTGTTAAGCGTGGCAGTAATTTTGTGTAGATTTACACCAATAATATGTGAAACCATAGTTATGGTGACAGTACGGGGTAGATTTATGAGTTGTTTCGGAGAAATTCGTTTTGAACGAGCCGGCACGGCGAGTTCACAACGAATTTCTCTTAATTCGGTCTTAATTCGCTAAAACTGACTGTAATTCGACGTTGAAGCTACTTGGCACAACTCTCAAACACGATGTGTACATTAGCAGACACGCCGGAAGTTGATAACAGGAAGGGATCACCGCGCAGGCACGAATACATTATAGCGTCGCATAAATTAGCGAGTGATCACCCTGCTACGCTCGATCGTGCGTCGGACAGCTGTACTCGAGCGGTGCAGTGTCTCCGCTATTTGTTGACATCGACGAGTCGCCCGCTCGGCCCATGAACGTATTAAAATTGGTATTTCCCACATATCTAAGCTATCTAAAGTATATCACGTGGTTCGTTATCTTATTCCACCTCGATGTTTGATGTGTTTTCACACTAACTCGCTCTGTGGTTACTGTACGACGCCACGGAACTCACGAAGTGAAGCAATCCGCCATTTTTGAATCTTGCACCTAGAATTCTATTGTCGGCCTCTCGGCCAATCAGATTGCGTTATTTTTTCAAAGCGTGCAGTCTGTCAGTCAAAGCATGCAGGTGAGGCTCAAAGGATGCAGTCTGTTAGTCAAAGGGTGCAGTCTGTCGATACCCAAAGGCACCGGTACAAAGAATCACGGCATACAGTGTATTCTGTGTACGATAACTGTACCCCTAGGAGCAGTATGTATTTACTCTGACTTTGTGCATAGGTATATAATAATATAGTTTGCCATTAACCTGTACTTTTAGCATGCAAAGTGTATTATTACAATGATTTCTGATGATAAATGAGATTATCATGATTGCTTCTAAACAACTAACATTGAATGAACATTCAAGAAACTTATTTCGAAGTACATGATGATTTGACCTCATTATGAACAGGACTATTTTTTCGGAATCTCCTGCAGGAGATTCTGACATGCCAGAATTTCCGGGTAGTTGTTTCCAGGTGCCCTATACATTTCCTATGGAGACTCCGTAATCGGTGGGTAATAAATAATCAGAATGTTTGGTCACAGTTATTAACAAAAAAATGTTTCCAACTACGATGTCCGTCAAAGGACTTCAA
The DNA here is from genome assembly GCA_950022655.1 of Alentia gelatinosa. Taxonomy (NCBI): domain Eukaryota; kingdom Metazoa; phylum Annelida; class Polychaeta; order Phyllodocida; family Polynoidae; genus Alentia; species Alentia gelatinosa. The sequence goes on along the minus strand of OX465580.1, from coordinate 131,710,261 downwards.
CAGAATGAAAAAATTGTTAACCACAGTTATTAACAGGGTTCCATACCGGACACTGTAACTAACTAACTAACTAACTAACTAACTAACCAGGGCCAACACCAATATGTAGAATGTATCAGGGTTTAATTGAATTTCACTGTAATGGAATGGTAATGATGACGGTATGGTAATGAAATAGAATATACGATTCAGAGGTTGTATTCCGTATAAAGAGGTCAATCATATGACGACTTGATGTATGTTTATAGGCGATCAGTTTTATACGATGACTTGATGTATATATGAATATTCTAATATGTTGGTTACATAATATGTGGAATACTATTACTATTACTATCACACACTTATGCCTTGTCTCACTGTATTACAAAGTCTTACCCTCGTAAATTAAATTAAAATTAATCTGAACTAATCAAACGTTGAAACTTCTTCACAAACAAATATGGCATGGGAGGGCACGGCTCAGGACGGCCATGAAAGCTACAAACCATGTGTGACCATGTACTCTACCACGATGCTAATCTATAGGCCTCGCAACCATATTGGGGACTGAAAACTAGTTATTTTTGAATTACTATACAAAAGTTCTCATAACTTAGCCTGTAAAAAGGATACCGATTTACAAATGGTACCATATTAAACCAGAGATTATGGGCTTTATTTTCATATATATTTTTAATGTATTTAGGTAATTTATCTGGTTTCATTTTTGACACATTTTCTATGAAATCATGCTGAAAGTTAGGCAAAATGTTGACCTTCTAGAATATGAGTGAAGATTCCATAGAATTCCATATGGAAGCAAATCCAAAGCCCAGTTTAATCAAGTAGAGATTTGTTTGAGGATCATTTTGATACCTTAACTTTTATTGTACTCATAGTAGAAGTCAAAATGGACTGTTTTATTATCAAATTAGAAAAGTAACAAAAAGCCCCTTTTTGTGATATGCGCCATATGTTATAGCATTGTGGTGATAGGCAGAAAATAGAGAACTAAGGCTTGGTTGGAGATGATGCAATATTTTTATATTATAATTTCAGACAATGTTTTTCCTTTAGTTATTACTTACAAACAAATGCTTCCTTAAACTAATTAGATATGCAGCACATGTCTATCTATAATAATTTTTAGGGAAACACTATTTGAATCCGGATCCCATCATAGTCCCTAATATACCTACCTGACCTATAGACGGGAGCTGTCGAGGACTTTTGAGATAAGGACTCTGACGACACATCCAACTCTGTTTTACATTTTTAAAACTGTGAGTTAAACCATTCTACTATTATTTGTATTATTATTCATGGATGAGCGGTATACTCATCTCATCGGCAAGTATGAACAAATCACCATGATGACATTAGTTAAGATACTAGGACAGTCACAGCTGCTGATAGGCTGTCTTCTTCGCTCCTTGGCACGTATGCCAACAAGCGTTACTACATCTTGTATATTCACCAATGAGATTGTTTACCTTGTAACATGTTGTCACTCTGTACATACCTTGGTGTCTATCATGTTTATTCTGTCTGAACCGTATTTACCTTATTCACTTACTGTTTATTGTATCAACATTGAAAGATCTGTTAGGATTCAAGTGAAGAATATATCCTATTTCCACATACATGACTCATGCAGTTGAAAAAATTTCAATGGAAAAGGGCTTCAAAATATGCCATATAAATATTCAGTCTCTTCACGAAGAGAGACCTCGTTGCACATACCTTAAATGATTTCGACATAATTGGTGTCTCTGAGACACTTCTGAAAGGAATCATCACATCAAACCTTGTTGAGATAGATGGATACCACCTAATACGAAAGATCGACCCTGGGGTAAAGGAGGAGGAGTCGCAATTTATGTGAAAGATAAATGGGTGCCCTATGTACATATACATGAAAGCCTCTGGGTAATGGCCAAGTCGCTAGAAACAATAGTCATAACTCTAGAGATACCCAATCATATAGCAATGGCCATAATAAATATATATAGACCTCTGGGTTATGACATTAGTCGAATGCTAGAATACATAAATGAAATCGGGGAACACCAAATCTGCAGGGGGAAAGAAAAATGATTTCTAGGTGATATCAACCTGGATGCTTGCATCAGGCATGACAAACAAAATAGCGATCTAATGAACACTATCCGCAAATTCCACCTAAAAAGACTGATAACAAGTATTACCAGACCAAACTTTGGTAAAAGTTCAAGTATCAACGTGATACTTACTGATGCACCACCAGGGATGCTAGTTGGGGTCAGAAGAAATTCCTGCATGGGGACTGAGGCCAGTCTATGTATCACCTAAAACGCACATGGTGTATGGGGAATCCCCATCACTCTCCTAGCAGATTCTTGGGCATATATTTTAAGCCAATCAGAAGTCAGTATTTAAGTTTGCCCTTATCCGTAGGAGCATTTCCTACAGGAATCCTACCATCCTACAGTTCTAGGTTGGAGCACTGGGATCCACTGAGTGTACTCGGGGTAGCTAAATTCGGAATTTTGAAAGATTACAGAACAAGTTTATCTAAGATACAATTTCTTGAACTTTTCATCACTTTGAGACTAAAATGAAAATCATACATGTAGGCAAAATCCTACAAACTGGCATCCCTCCACCACATGTCTTGGTTAAGGGAACTCTAGATGTTAGTCTCAGCGACCACTTTGTAGTATTCACGATTAAGAAAAAATCTCATAACATTCATACTGTAAAGAAAAGTTTAACAAGAAATTATAAAAAGTTTTCACAACCAGAAACATAGGCACAGATCATTACAAATACAGATGAGAGACTACATCATCAATGAAGATCAGGAGAAGAGTTGTGGTACAAATGGATCAATACCATATCAACTTATCTCAACGAAATAGCCCCACTCAGGGAAAGAACTATTCGGTTCATTGATACTCCTTGGATGTCAGATACGTTGAAAGCTAAGATACAGATTCGGCACAGGTTAGGTAGGAAATTAATTACAGAAAAAGGTAAAAATGCTTGAACTGGTACGACAAAGAAAGGATATACGGAAAAGCTTAGTCACTGACAAAAGAAGTTATGTAGTAGAGCAGGTTAATCGGAAATCCCCGAAAGTATTGGATAGCATATTGAAACCACCTATCATAAATCCGGGAATGAGTTTTAAGAATGGGAATGGAGAAATAATAACAAGATCTAAATGTGCGGAATATGCAAACAAGTTCTTCTGTTCAATTGGGAAAAAACTTCATACAAAACTGGACAAAAATACAATCCTTCAATATGTTAACCGACAGACAATGGGAGGTTTTGAATTAAACATAAATGATATCAATACGGCTGCAGTGACTAGAATTATAAGAAAAATTAAGACTTACAAGTCATGAGGAATTACAAATCATTACTAGAATCAGTAAATGTTATAACTGAAATGTTTAAGAGAGTGACTTTTGAGTCTGTGAATCCAATTGAATTTAATTTTGTTCCTATGGACCTTCACATCATTTTCCCCATCGTGGTCACACTCGTTAAAGTGTATTGGCACATCGTTCTGGGTGCTCCCCTTTTTTTTTTATTTTTTTATTTTATTTTATTTTTTTTTTTTTATTCACAGTGCCTCTCAACGACGGTCGAGTTTTTCAGGCACACTCGAATTTGGAGACTACATAATACAATTGAAAACATACATAATGTTCTTCTCATTACATATAGTAGTAATATAAAAATAAGAAAAAGAGGAAAAATAAAAAGATAGTAGATACAGTTGAGAAAAAGTTTATGATGAGATGATTTACGTATAACATAATACAACATTACTGATGTCTATATGTATCATAGGCTTTTTTGAAACAGTCTTTGTCCTTTGAGTTATGCAATACGGCTGGTAGCTCATTCCACAATCTTGCTCCACGGTTATACGGACTATTGAATACAGTCGCACTCTTGGTTGTGCATATTTTAAATAGCGTCTTTCCCTGAGTTCTGGTTCGACGGATTTTAGTGTCAATCCAGTCTTCGCGTATTCGATTTTTATACATCAGGCATAAGAGTTGTCTCTCACGACGATAGGCTAGAGTATCAGTTTCACAAAGTTTATATAGCTCAGCTATAGGTTTCCGTCGTGCATCATATCCGAGTAACACCCTCATACCCCTATTATTGAGCTTTTCAATTGTCATAAGATCTCGTTTCCTGAAACTTCCATGAATAAAAGAACAATATTCCATACGAGGTACAATTGTACCTAGATATACATTGCGCGCAGCTTCTTTCGTTAAACTGTTTCTCATCTTGCTAAATTTAAATAGTTTATTACATACAGTCTTCACAATTGTCTTGGCATGTGCTTCCCAGGTTAGCATTTCATCCATCATGACCCCTAAATATTTGTACTTGGAACAACAAGTTATGATTATATCATTCATCAGCAATACAGGTTTCCTAAGGTCTTTTAGTTTGGCAGGAGTACTGATACACATTATTCTTGTTTTGTTGACATTTATGGTTAGACCATTAGCAAGACACCAATTAGATAACATCGTAATATCCTTCTGTAATTTCTCTTCTGCTTTATCAATACTTGCATCGGAATGATATACAACAAGATCATCGGCATATTGTAAGTAATGCGACATTGCTATATTCTCACCTAGGTCGTTTACAAACAGGATAAAAAGAAGAGGTCCTAGCACCGAACCTTGAGGTACACCAAACTCAATATTCCTCATATCTGATTCCAATCCATTTACCTTTACAAACTGATCTCGATTTTTCAAATAGTCACAGAACCAATTTAGAATATTTAGCGGTAGTTTTAATTTTTTATGTAGTTTAAGTAAAAGTAGTTTGTGATTGATAGAATCAAAAGCTTTGCGAAAGTCGACAAAGCACGCAATGGTTAGTTCACCTTTTGATCTGGCTTCATAGAGATGCTTCAAATAGTTAAAGATGGCATCACCTGTGCTCCTGCAGGGTCTAAAGCCGTATTGGTTAGTGTCTAATACTTCCGCCTCGTTCATTAAGTCATATGTAATGGAATGCATTAGCTTTTCTAAGATTTTGCTGGGCAAATTTAAAAGAGAGATCGGTCTCCAATTGTCTATTGATTGAGTGTTACCGCTTTTCGGTATGGGTACGACCGTAGCTCTCTTCCATTCTAGTGGAAACCTCGCAAGCTGTATTGATAGATTACAAATATGTGTAAATTGCTGTTTACTAAAATTGATACTATTGATAACTACTTTAGTTGAAATGTCTTGTAATCCACTGGACTTATGGGGATTCATTTCATTTAGTTTACTCATAACATCATTCGGAGTAAAATTAATAGGTAATTCAACTACATTACATATTTCAATACTCGCAGTCATTTTATCTACTTCTTCTTGAAACGAGGTTTTGTCTAGTTTATTAAAGAGAACCCCCCCAATTTCTACAAAAAAGTCATTAATAAAATTTGCAGTTTCCTCTATTGGCACCGTTATTTTGTTATTCACTATGATACATTCCTGTTTGGCCTCTTCCGGGTTTAATAATTCCTTAATTAGGAACCAAAATTTCTTTGGGTTACTTCTGGCCTCATTTAATTTATTTAAACAAAATTCACTCTTTTCTTTCTTAAGCTTGAAACGTATAATTCTAGTAACTCGTCTAATTTCTTTGTACACCTCATTGCTCTTATTTTGCTTAACACTTCTTACTAGATCTCTGCGATGTTTGATAAGATTTAAGAGTTGTACCAACATCCAATTTGGCTTACAATCATGGAATTTTCTTTTTTTAATAGGACATTTATAATTCAGATAATTAAGGACTTTTTCTTTCCAAATACCCCATATTTCATCTACATTATTTGATTTCCAGAAACTGGTCCAATCCGTGTTCTCTAGGTAGTCCTTAAGATCATTGGGTTCAAAATTAGAATAGCTTCTACCTGTAAACTCTACATTCTTTTTATGTCGATTTGTATGTTTTCTTATGGATAACGTAGAGAAATGATCACTTAGCATCTCATTCATGATATGCGTACTTTTTAAATGAATACAATTGGTATAAACATGATCAATGGTTGTGCCCCCATTAGGGTTGGGTCTCGTCACCTCATTTATATACTGTTTTAAGCCTGTACATCTTACAAAATTCATCATTATTTTATGGTCCTGGCTGTTAGTTTTCTGGTTGTCTACATTTGTATCTCCAATAATCCATATTATTCAGTTCAGGAGAGTTAACAATTTCCTCTAATTTATTGTAAAAAAGTTGCGCAGGTTTAGGGGGAGGTTTGTAACAAGTAATAACTGCCATTTTCTTTAAAGTTGGCTTATTCACCAATAACACCAAAATCTCAAAGTTATCACAGGTAATACTAAGTTGTTCAGAACTTTGGGTACACATAGCAAAATTACTTTTAACATAACAACATATTCCTCCCCAACTCCCGGTTACTCTATCTAATCTATAGATTTTGTAATCTTTCATTGAAAGCATACTATTGTCGTATAAGTCATGTAATAATGTTTCCGTAAGACATAGGAATTCAGCACCATTGAAAGCCTCATATACCTCATCTTTTTTGGTGAATAGACTTCGGATATTTTGTCCTATGAATTTAATACCTTTTTGATCAATACTGTTCCCTCTCATAGCACAATGATGATAAGATATGAAAAGAAGAGGAGTATAGCAGTAGTTAGTTATGATCCGCCCATATACCGTATATGAGATGATCCGAAAACTATCCAACCACTGATCTTTCAGTGGATTGGGTAGTTTTATTTGGTTTTTAGTTAGAGAATGATAATAATTGGCCGAAAGATAATCCTATATAAGTTAGGTGGTGAAGGTGTTGCGAGCAGCAGAACCTCAGCACAGACAGGTATTATGTTATGTGATTTCAAGTATGTGTCAAAATATCATTAGGTTCGTTATTTGTAGTTATTTTTTGAGTTCATATACATAACTCGTGTTGATAATCTCACGATTACCAGGAGTAGTACAACAGATTACACGACAGATATTCTTATGTGCGAGGAAACAAATAAGAATGAGTAATTCAGGTTGATAATCTGACGATTACCAGGAGCAGTACAACAAATTACAAGATATATTCAGAAGAGAACGAATACAATGGGTTTTTCATAAAGCAGTGCTCTCTCATAACGAAAATCAAATTACAATTCATTAATCAATTTACTAACCAAGTCATTATTACTCCTGATAATTGTTGGTAATCTCACAATTACCAGAGGCAGTATCTATCTAGTTACATAATAGGAAAAGAACAGGCGCACAAAATATGTCGATGTATCATCACACCATTATACAAGCATTTTTACTCTTTGATAAAAAACACTGGTTACCATCCAGCCTTCCACTCACTGCTAATAAATCAATTAAGTTAAGTTAAATTGAGTTAAGTTAAGTTAAATTAAGTTGAGTCAAGTTAAATTGGTAGTCGTCTATTACCAGAAGCAGCAAGAGATGCATGTTATTCCTACTGTTCAGTGGTTACATGGTCACATGATCTACCGATCACGCAGGTGTTCATAGTATTCATCAGACGGTACCACAATCTATTTAGTATAGGTATTTATACCTCAAAGTCTTCTCACTTATACCAATTATCATGATTATAGTAATTGTCATCGTCATAGTCATAGTCAGTAATCTACCGATTACTAGTTGAGTTATTGGTATTTCGTAGCTTACCGTGATCTTGTATACTTAACACAGATTCATATGCTACAATATCCACATAAGCATAGGCATAGTCACAAACATAGTCAGTAATCTACCGATTACTAGTTGGGCTTTGGTCTTTCAGGTATTAACATATTTTCGTATATTTTATGGTTACAGATGCAGATGTCGACGAAAATTCTTGTCTATGGCATTGCTTAGGATTTCAGATATTGCCATCTGGACTCCATAATAGGGGTGTATACCGTCATGTAGCTTGCCGAATTGGTACCGTGTGGCCTTTCCTGGCACATTTTTATGTAGTTTTCGGCATAAATATGGGGTTATCACTGCACTCTCGGTGTTTACATCTTTGATGGATTCGTTGATAGCTTTGACGAGTCCATTGAGGCGATACTGATCTTGGTGTCTTACTGTCGATTTATTGGCTGCCTGGAGATCGATTGAATTGCTTTTGCTGGAATAGATGATTCTTGTTTGGTATTTGTAGTTAATTCTCCCTTTAACTCAGACACTTTCTTGGTTAGTTCTTTTACCTGGTTGTCAAGTTCATTTTCTCTGTCCGTGCTTATTGTGTTTTTATCATTAATCTCCTTGTGCACTTCATTGAGTTCGGCATTGATGGAATCAATCGATGTGGCTGTATTATCACTTAGGATTTGCAATTTGTTATCAAGTGCATCAATACGTTTGGTTTGTGACAAAACACTTTCGATTATACAGTTCTTGAGATCATTGAAATCCTGCTTAGTCACCGGTTCATTTTGGGTTTCCTGCTTATTATCATTTTCAGCTTTGTTACGTTTTTGGACATGAGCGGACGGGGAGTTTTCACCACCCGGGGTGGACTGTACTGACCTATTTCGTTTTCTACTCTCCTCTGTCTCGTTGGGAGTCGATTCTAGTAGCGGCGTTGAGCACTGCGTAGCCGGGCGATGATCAGTGTCGTTGTCCATACCGGCGCCTAACACAGTAACCTTGAGTGCTTAAAGTCAATATTTTGCTAAATACCCGATATCTCCAGTGCGTATATTCAGTACATAGTATCCAGAGAGGTTATCCCATCACTCTTCACATTAGTATTGTCCGATTTCCATGAGATTCACACCTAAATAAAGCGATATTCTCTGTCTGCACCGGGGGCCTGCTCGAAACACGTCTTCACACCATCGCTCCTAACCCATGAAGTTCGAGATGTTCCTTAGGTGTTCGTAGAGCCTTTCTTTGATCTTTCTCTTTGTCTGGCCCACATATTGCATTTTGCATCTTTTGCATTCAATGCAATATTACGTTGGAGCTATTGCAGGTTACATTGTACTTTGTTTTGTGTACCCTGCCTGTTGACTTGGATGTGATCTCACCTCCCGTGTCAATTTTCTTGCAAAACTTCCAATCCTTTTTTCCTCATTCATTCTTTGTGTGGCCGTCGTGTGTCGGTTTTGTTTTGATCGTCAACTTGGTCGTCAACTTTTTGTTAGCATTCTTTCAGGATCCCTTTCAGATATCCTTTGTCTCTGAACTGGTCAAGTTTCTCATTTACGTATCTCTCACAATTGCTGGGATTGCTACATATCCTCTTTATTCTGAGGAGTTGCGAGTACGGTAGACTGCGCTTTGTAGCTGGAGGGTGTGCCGAGTCATACCTGAGGTATGTGTTGGCATCAGTGGGTTCATCACCATTTACCTTGACTTTGGTGTCTAGGAAGGCGATTTCTTTTTTCGACCACTCTATTGTGAACTTTATGGAGTGATGGCTGTGGTTGAGATGTCTTACCCAACTTTCTAGCTCATCTTCCCCATGCTCCCAGATGAAGAAGATATCATCAATGTATCTCCACCATATTTTGGGTTTCAGTCCATGTTCCGAGAGGAGTTTTAACTCAATGGCCTCAATGTAGAGGTTTGCATAGGATGGGGCTAGTCGTGTGCCCAGTGCTGTACCACTCTTCTGGATATAGTGTTGTTCATTAAACACTATGTTATTGTTTTTTTACAACAACTTCCAGAAGTTCTACTATGGATTCATTGGAGGGTTTGAGTTTACTGTCTCTGACCTTCTCGAGTTTGTCTCAGATGATCTCCATCCCTTCATCATTACCCTACCCCCGGATAAAAGTAGACAAGCAGTGGCTTGGGAGAATAAAATTTTATTTAATATTATGGAATAATATGGAATAATAGTAAGTAAAATTATGTCGACCTTACTGGACGAGCATATTAATGATAAGATAATATGAAGGTAAGTAAATGATAATTGACAGGTAGAATAGAAGTCAATTATGATAAGTAAAATATGAAATACAATACACATGATAATTGTATGAAATACAATACAGGTAATTGTATAAATAATAAAAAGCTCTACGTGAGTAGGGGGAGAAGAGAGAAGGTTGTGGGTGGGTGGGACGAAAAAGTACTGTAGTACGTGTGTACTGCAGGGAGGTTGAAGGAGAAGTGAGGCCGGGGTCCGGACCGGGCTGTACCACGTGACCTCGTGGTGGGTGAGAAAGCCGCGAGGGGGCAGGAGGGGCGCCCGGGAGGCGCGGTATAGGGGGACACCGGAGGTGGCAATGACTCCCCCTGAGCAGAGCCCATGAGAATACCATTACCCTACCCCCGGATAAAAGTAGACAAGCAGTGGCTTGGGAGAATAAAATTTTATTTAATTTTATGGAATAATATGGAATAATAGTAAGTAAAATTATGTCGACCTTACTGGACGAGCATATTAATGATAAGATAATATGAAGGTAAGTAAATGATAATTGACAGGTAGAATAGAAGTCAATTATGATAAGTAAAATATGAAATACAATACACATGATAATTGTATGAAATACAATACAGGTAATTGTATAAATAATAAAAAGCCAAAAAGGCCAGATAAGGAGAGGGGGGGTGGGAAATGTTTTTAGTCTTTGTGTAGTGACTGGATCAAGGCTCGATTGACGGCCTTGGCATTGTTGGCCTTGATGTATGCCCGGTGGGCATTGGATTTCCAGCCACCGTAGCGCTGGATGGACAACTCAGGCAGGCCCGCCTGGTATGCCTGAGTTGCGGCGGCCTTACGTAGGCTGTGGAGGGTGTACGTGGAAGGCTGGCCTGCTGCCTTCAGCAGGGCCTTCCATTCTCGGGTGAGAAGTCTCGTGGTGACCACGTCCCCGGCCGCGAGGGTAAGGAACGGGGCCTCGGGGCTGGTCGTAGGGACGGCCGCGATCATATCGGTGATAGCGCGTACCGGACACGCTGCGACCTCGGGGGACGCCTGGATGACCACAGTTTTTTCCTCCCCCACCAGTTGTAGATTCTTGGCCGCCTTGATACGGACGGTCATTTCCATCGGTGTGACCACCACGTCGCGGCGCGACAGGTATCGCGCAGGGTCAAACTTGGCGGCCGACGGTTGGGGCGACCTCGCTCTGCCGCAGGGCCGCGTAGTATATGATGAGTATCCCAGCCCGCAGCACCAGGTGGGTCGGCGAGTGTGTGAGGGCCGCGAGGGCCGCCCTGAGGACCTCCATGGGGACCGGAGGCTTGATATTTGGGACGTACGACTTGTTGCGCCTCATTGCCTCCAGGGCGCGCTTCACTCTGTAGTCCTCTGTCGGCGCAACGTCCCCTCCCGTCAGTCGCAGATGCGACCGCACATGGGATAGTTGATTCGCGACCGTTGCCGGGGAGGGGGCGTGGTCCGAGACGTATTCGAGGTACGCCGTGATGAAGCTGGTAGTGGGTTTCTGGGCGTCGGCACCCATCTGCCGGCAAAATGCGAGGTATGTCGCGACGGCACTCCGCTGGTTCGCGACCGTTCCGGGGGCACGCGCCTAGCATTGCCGCGCAGATGCCCTCGTCTGGAGTAAGAGCAGCTCCGGATCTGCAGACGAGACGGAAGACAGGGTTAAAACACACGTGGGTGCAGGGAAAGACCTCGAGGAGGGAATGGAAATTTCTGAACATCGAAGCCGTATCGAAGTCCCTCGAGGTCAGATGGGCCCGACTGAGTGCATCCGCGACGGTGTTGAGTTTTCCTGGGACGTGCGTGTAGATGAAATCTACCTGCATTTTTGCCTGAACCATCCAGGCCTGGCGGGCACACTTGGCCAGAACGGGGTTCCTGGCACGCCCCGATGTGAGTGCCTGGACGGTTCCCATGTTGTCGCAGTAGACTTCCACGCGAGACCCCCTGTCCCGGTCTGTGATGAACGTGCACATCGCGAACACCGTGTTTAGGGCCTCCAACTCAGCGATGCAGCCGACCGGGTCGTTGACCGGACAGACCTGTCCGGAGTAGCAGTACGTGCCGTCCGTACCTCCGATGCCCGAGAGACACGCGTCCACGATGAGGCACTTAGTCGGGGGTCCTCGCGGGATAATGGCGTGGCCATTCCATCCCTCGGCAAAGCGCAGGAACCACCCGAGGTCCTGCCTCATATCGGAGTTAATGTTCAGGTAATACCCACTCATGCCTCGGAGGGCCTCGAGGAGTTTACTGACGAATGGGCGTGTCACCCTGATGCACTTTGACACATGTAGTACCCGCCCGAGGACGGATTGAAGCTGGCGTTTCGTCAGAGACCGCTTCATGGACACGGCCCTCACGTGTTCTCAGACCTCGTGAAGCTTGTCCTCGGGCACGGTAGCTGACATCTCGGCGGCGTTGATGACTATGCCTAGCCACGTCACGACCTGGCTCGGGGGCTGGGCTTTACTACGGGCCTTGGGGAGCCCGAGTTCCGTCAGCAGTTCTCGGGCCGTCCGGAAGTCGGCCTCGGATTTCTCTCTGTTGGGTGAGAGGATTATGACGTCGTCGAGGTACATGCAGGCCTCGACCCCCTTCTGTGCGAGTATCGCGACGATTGCCTCCGCGACACACTGCATATGGTACGAGGAGGCACGGGCACCAAAGGGCATCGCCGTATCACAGAAGTACCCGTCCCTCCACGCGAAACACAGAAGGGGCCAGTCCAGGGGGTCGCACCGGAAGTTCTTATACGCCCTCGCGATGTCGATCGAGCACATATAACTTCCGGTCCCCGAGGCCACCAGGCGGCCGACGAAACTGTCGACGGTCGGGAGGCCATGCTCTCTCTCCTCACCGTACACCGAATTCTTCACCACAAAACTGTTGACGCTGTCGTTTTTAGGGTACGTCATGTCGGTGATGACACGACGGTCGTCGGTCCCCCTTTTCTCGCGTGTCATCAACGGCGACACGTGACACCAGGGTTCAAAGGGGGGAGCCTCGTACGGCCCTAGGAGGTTGCTGAACCCTCGTTCCTTGTTGATGAAACTGTCCAGCTGATCAGGGTATCCCGTGGCACTGGGATGATTGGGCACCCCCCTCGTATCGCTAACGGGGCCGGTGTATCCCAGGGGAAAACCGTATCTGATGAAGCCCAGGAGCTCCTCCCTCCCGGGGAGGCCCGTGAGGTACCGCTCCCATGCCGGGATACACAAGTCTGTGGGGAGGTCGATGCGCGCCGCGAGCGCGTTGGGTAGGCCCGTGCGCCGCACCTCCTCGTAGATGTAGGCGTGGCCCGGGGGCCCGGGGGCCGAGAAGGAGGGCCAGTGAGTCCGCCGGTGTCCGGCGAACCTCTCGGGGTCCGTCCGGACTCCGGGGGAGGGAACCCCGGTCTCGCATACCTCCCTCACAGCGGCGAAGTCAATATCCATTCCGGTGTTCACATCCTCCCGGGGCAATTGCCGAGCCAATTGCTCCTGCTCCCCGCCAACACGCATAACCACGGGAGTGGAGTCGTTGGTGGGCGGGGTCCTGTGTTTACTACCATCCCCCACGTGCGCGGCACGTGTTGTTGTTGTCACGTGGGGTGTTGCGTCATCCTGCGTGCACTCGCTCCCTGGTACCCCCTCCCCGAGTGCAGGCGTCCTGAGGGTAGGGGGTGTACGACGCGCCACGCTCACTCGCGGGACGCGTCCAGCCGTTTTTTGAACCCTGTTGTTTCAGCGGTTGAGGATCACTGGTGCGGAGCGAGTGTCCGGCGTGCGGCATCCGGTGTGTCGGGGGTGCGGATGTTTGGGCAGCACTCTCATACCCGCCACCGTACATCAGCTTCCTGTTGCACGCGTGTATGGAGTGCGTGCACATCCGGCCAACGGAATCACAGAAGGAGCACACGTGAATCCATTTGATGTTCCCGTCCTGGTGCCCGTTCCGTTGGCGGCACCCCCTCTCTGAGTTGTATGCTCGGCAGGGGAGCTCCCGCCCCCCGGCCTTGCCGCTGTCGTGGCCATTGGTCGTGGTGGTCGTAGCCGTCATGGCCAGGCGCACACGTTCATCCTGGATCAGACCAACGGTGGACCCCGGCCCACGGTCGAGACTGCGCATCCACCGATACTTGTGAGAGATGCCTGTACATATCCCTCCTGTGTTCCTCGGGGACTGCTCTGTGGTCCTCCATCATCACGAGGAACGCACTGACGTATTCCATAGGTCCGAGGGTGCCCCTGACCTCGAGTTTCTGCGCGAGGGTGTACAGACCCTCGCGCTCAACATACATATACGGCTTCGAAATACTTTTAGAATGAAAGTCAGTAGTACTCTTACCGGCCGTACGGTCGTGGGGCATCTCTCGCTGCAGGTGATGTTCCGGTAGGTAACGGTCACGGAGGGCCCGTGGGGCGGGGAGGCGCGAGGCCTGGTCCTCGGCCCATTCCCGCGTCAGCCGGGGTGCGTGCCTCGCGCACGGTCGGCGGGTGATGCGAGACCTGGCTGGGCGACCGTTGTCTGGACATCGCTGCTAGGGTGGCCATCATGGTGTCCATCTTCGCCTCCAGTACGGTGATACGAGACGTCTTGACCGTTGATCCTCGTTCCGAGACGGATTCGATCTGATCGTTTGCCGCCTCGCTCCCTCTCTGCGTTCCATCCGACTGTACCTGAACAGAAACCTCCGGTGCCCTCGAGGTGCTGGCCACGGGGGTATTTCTTGTCGTGGGACCCATTCTCCTATACTCGTAGAGGTACTTTCACGTGTGTATGGTGTGCTGGCCTATACTCGTGGAGTATAAGGCTGCGAGCACGTGGCCAAGAATAACGAAAAAGTACTGTAGTACGTGTGTACTGCAGGGAGGTTGAAGGAGAAGTGAGGCCGGGGTCCGGACCGGGCTGTACCACGTGACCTCGTGGTGGGTGAGAAAGCCGCGAGGGGGCAGGAGGGGCGCCCGGGAGGCGCGGTAGAGGGGGACACCGGAGGTGGCAATGACTCCCCCTGAGCAGAGCCCATGAGAATACCATTTGGGATGTTTGTGTATAACAAACTGACATCCAGGGTGCCAATGATGGCACCCTTCTTGAGCTTGTCTAGCTCGTGGATGCGTCTGACGAAATCATTTGTGTCTTTAAGATATGATCTTACATCTGGGACTAGTGGTTTCAGGAAGTTATCCACAAAGGTGGATATCTTTTCCGTTGGGCAGTTGTTTGCCGACACCACTGGTCTCCCTGGTGGCGGTCTCTCCTTTTTGTGTATCTTAGACAGGAAGTAGATGTTCAGGGCCCTTGGTTTTGCCGTTTTCAGAGCCTGTCATCTTATGGGTTATTTCCCCTTCCTTGTTCATTTTCTCGATTTTTTCCTCCACTTTTTTGTAGAGGTCTCCACTAGGGTCACTGTCTACTGGCTCATATGTTTCAGTATCATCTAGTTGGCATTGGGCCTCAGCGATGTAATCCAAAGTATTTTGGATTACAGTGGCTCCACCCTTGTCTGCCGGTTTGATGACTATACTGTCATCCTTCGGGAGGTTGTGCAGTGCAACCTTCTCACCCGGAGTCAGATTGAGTTTTGCTCTTTTTTTGTTATTTTTGGGTGCCATTAGGCCTATCTCATTAACTGCTATAAAGCTTTCGAGATTTTGTGGCCCAGAGGGTGGCTTCCAATTAGATTTGCCCTGCAGTTTGCGAATCAGGTCTGGATTGTCATATGCTCCAAATTGGCCCGAGATACTCTGCAGTGCTGTTGGAGCGCTATTCTCCTTTTCTTTCGAGAAGAATTGGATGGTTCGTAACTTATGGTGAAACTCATCTAGTTCGATTTTGAGGTCACCATCGTTTGTGTTACTCACTATTTAAGGCCCTTGTTAAGGAGAGACTCTTTTGGGATTTGAGATGATAAGTTTACCACTATGGAATCACTACACATTTTTTTAGTCCTAGAGATGTTATCTTTAGCACAATTTTGTTGTTGTTGTATTTAGTGAAGGAGTAATGTCCACACTTGGATACAAACACACAGGATCTTTATTGATATTCACCACATTGCAACTGTCAAACATGGCAGTGAACTTCAAATTCGAAATCAACGGAACAGAAACTTGTTCAAAGTCCTTGGTCGTTTTCATGGTCAAGTCCAAACTTGGAGGGTGGTTATCACTGGCACAGCCATAGTCACTCACTCCTGGTTGTACCTGCCACCTTGTTTTTTCCCCCGTCCTTTTCCTCGCTGGCCCCCGCCTCCTCTGCGTTCCGCAGGGTTGTACAGGGTTTTGCATGTGGGTGGACGACTTTGACCTCGACCCCCCCTGGTGGCTGTTGGTGGGGCCGTCTGGGGAAAAACCTGTGGCGGTTTCACGTTTTCCTTGTGCATCTTGCCCTGATTGCGCGCAGCCGTCTCCGGAGCACGCAAATATTGAGACACTGGGCGTCTAGCGAGTAGACCATTGAGCCTGTCGTTCTTCCTCCGCCTGGCTTTCGTGGCTATTCGCTTTTGCGTTGAGGTCACAAACCTTTTTCATGATCGCAACCATGCGTTCTGTGGGATTGGCAAGTGTACCGAACAATAGTAGGCTTCAGCAGTTTGATGTGCAAAGTTGCTTGCCTCGTAGAGATATCTCTTCGTGGCTTCAATCATTTTCTTGGCTGCTCTCACTCTGATCTGCTTGATCTCCTCCATCAGTTCTGTGTTGACCAGGTATTGTGGCGGCTCTGTGATGCCGACGGTCAATGTGATCAAAGTGTTGAATGCCTTCATACCATTGCGCCCGTAGTCTTGCTTTTATACACCGATTCGACTTGGCTTTTGCCGCCCTCCACGGCCCTCTGTTTTGGTACAAAGTCGTCCACGTTCTGCAAAGAAGCGGAAAGTGTGTCAGTGTTATGTTTGCAAGGAAACATTGTATCAAACGGGTTGACAGTGTTTAACAATGAGTCATCTTTACTGACAGATTGAAACTGGCCCCATCCACTATTTACTGACTGGTTTCTGCCCTTCCCGCACTTGAACGGGGAGTGCTTGGGTTCGGACCGTCATTTTTTGTAGTTGGTGGGATATGTGGGTTTACACAACGTTTTTTGAGAGGAGATGCCTGTACTGGAGTCCCATCATCTAGTTCATGTAAAATGGATAATAAATCGTCATTTCCCTCTGAGCTAGAGTTAAGTTTTCATTTGTAGTGTGCTACGTTTAGGCTGGTGGAGCGTGCCTGCCTTTGTGGCTTCCCTGGTTTCATGTTGGGAAGGCTTAGTGGGCTATTACCATCGTCATGAGAGGCCACTAAAAAAAAAAAATTATTTCTCATCACCAAGCCATGAAAAATATGACGAGGGCGCTTTTTTTTTTTTTTTTTTTTTTTTGCTATATCAAAGATGGCAGACATACAGTATAACCCCGCATAAGTGGACACCCTCCGATCCGGGCCAAAGTGGCTGCTTACGCGGGGTGTCTGCTTATGTGGGGTTTCCAGATTTATACTGGCTATACATTTAATGCATCCCTGACACCAGGAGCTTTAATTTGATACTAAATACACATACCTTTTATAATTTCTATCAAGATTCATCTATTTAAAAAAAAAAAAAAAAAAATCTTCTAAAATCATTTTTTCTGATGCGCGCGGTGATGTGAAACAAGGTTGTTTTTTTTGAGTGGCCTTATGGTCCGACAGTCAGTGTCCTCAAACAGGCCCACCATGTCTCGTTTGTGATGAAACTTCTGAACGCACGGTGTTTCAATCACGGTTGCAATGTTGTTTGCATTGTTATGAATGTTACTGAACGTTACTGCTCCCGAAGCGGGTGCGGTGATGTTCCGGCATTGACGGCATTGACACCGGTACTCGCGGGCGAGTGTGTGTTACACCAAAGATCTGACAGTTTAACCTGTATTGTCTGCATTGTTATGAACAAGTTCATTTACCTGTTTGTTTGGCGTTTTCTCCACTGTTTCGGTGGTTGCCGCATCGACTGGATCGGGCCCATCGGACGGGTTGTGAGCGTCCTCTCCTGTCCGACGCTCACAGACGCTTCACGCTGTCTACGCACACTGCACCGCTCCAGTTTATCGCAACGCAAAACCTGTCTCTGCAATGATGGACTCTTTACTATCTTAGGATTTTAAGATGTTCCCTCCGCGCCTTTTTACGGGCGATGTAGTACTACCCAAGATAATATAGTTCCTAGCTGTGTAGTATGTCTAGTAGTTTTTCCCGCTAGATTTGTAAATAACATTGATATATTTCTTTAAATTACTCTAGTGGCAACCGTTTAACGACTTTGGAAGTGATATAATTAGTTCATAAGAGTTTTCGGATTTGAAGTAAACATTCAACTGTCATTTTCTAAACTGAGTGATAACATCTCCAACTTCTTGTCTCTACTGAATATAAAACAATGCTATTTCACTCAGAAAGATGTAAGACAGTGTAATCTTGCTTATAAATAATAGTTCTAGTGTTGTCACACTTTTAGATCTGTCAAAGCACTTTCAGTTTGAATTGACATCAAATCTCCGTCAAAAAATAGTTCCTACCCAGAAGCCTATCATTGCAGCGACGAGTTTCTGTAGGTTGCTCTAGCGGTGCAGTGTGGCTGTCTACGGGCTCCCGGGCGGGGGTCCGCGGCGATGTTGCCGGCGACCCCGCGTTCGACGGCCAGTCGATGGCTCGGCCCGGGCTTCTCCACGGGCAGCGTGTTGTTTGCCGCTTCCACGTCAATCAACCTCTATATCGTGAGGTAGGTAAAGTATTCACCCCTGATCTCCATTCAGGGGTGAACAGCTGTTCTATGTAAATAGACGAGGCCCTTTGCAGTTAGGGAACCAGCGAGGAAGACTGAACAAAATGGTAGAATTTAAGAACCAGCGAAGATCTAACGGAAAACTACCTCTAGAACACAGTTATAAAGTAAGCGACAGCTATTTTGAAGGTTGGCGAAGACAAATGGGTATATATTTATCGATTCAATTTTTTTTTCATATATGTCAGACTGCGGCCAGTCGTGAATGACAAGGCAGGGTTGGGGTGTATGGAGTCGGCACCCGGCCCTGTTTGGGGACAGGGCCGGGTATACTGGCTAACCGTGAGGCTGCACGTCACTGTCGCTGTCCATAACTTTGGCCCAAACCATGGTCAAGTTGGAAGTGTCGGCAGCTAGCTTTACAACAGACATACCGATATTGATCGTGAATCAATGGGGGGTAGAAAAAGAAGTATACCTTACGGTAACACTACCACAAGTGTCTGATTCAACCTCCGACCCGCTCGGGCTTTGTTCCTGGTGCCGTGTTCTGATCCGTCGACGTGCCGTGTCAACATTCAATCCCATAGGTCGCTAATGACGCTAACCGCAGCTGTCCTCGCAACCCGAGTTCAGCGAAGCGGTTCGGCTGGTGTTCGGAAAAAAATTCTCTACACCCACAAACTGCCGCAAGGGCGAACGTGGCGGAGAGTGTACCCCCCATTATTATACGAGGATTATGTCATATTGACCAAATGGAGCTAATAAGGTAACATGTGGTTCCTCAAAACACGATCTACTGATACCGAAGCCTAACACGGAACATTTTAAAAGATCATCTGCATATATTGGGAGACATATTTGAAACCAACTACCAAAAACGGTTCAACAATCAGACTCTAAAAAGGTATTCAAAGCAACTGTAATAAGAAAAATACAGGACTTTAGTTACATAAGGACAAACAGTGATGAGACTTCGGGTATTAAAAGTGGTATTTTGAACGCATAAAGACAACAATCTTGTATCATTATTCATGTTCATTTTTTTTGCATTTGTAAACCTTATTACCGGTGGAACGACCTGTATTTGTCGAATGACAATAAAACTATATATATAAAAAAGAATGATTGGCCTTTGATATAGCAGTAAATCTACCACCACTACTGGGATTAAAGGAGAAGAGTGGCTGCAGTGGGCCTCACACTCTGGGCCTACAACCTTGGGATTACAAGTCCAGTGCGCTAACCACTGAGCTATTTTTTTTTTTTTTTGGTTTGATTTTACGTCTAGTCAACCATTATAGGTCCTTTCCAGACTTTCTCAAGGTTCTTTTACACCACTAGGGTGGTGATCGAATCTATGTGATGAATTCCGGTAGAAATCTCACCCCTACACATTTACCGAGGTGAGAGTTCTTTTACTTCCCACACCACATAGACATGGTATGAGAAGGATGGCCTTTGTTATAGCAGTAAATCTACCACTGCTGGGGGTGAGACTCGAACCAACAAAGTCTTACAACCTTGGGGTTATAAGTCCAGTGCGCTAACCAGTGAGCTAACTCCCCATCCCAGGAGATAAAGAGGGTGAACAGATTGATCATTGCTGTCCACCCCAGCAGGCCTCCTAGATTGAGTGTTGTGAGAGAAGGCATATTTAGAGTCCAAGCTTCACTGCACAACTGACCAGGTAAGTCAATTGAATCACAGATTCTCACACAATTTTGGGGTGGGATTTTTTAAAACTGTTTCCTTCCAGCAAAACTATATTCCAACAAAATCAGATGAATGGTTTAGATTTGAGAGCCTTTTTGAATGATACTGCACATTGTACAACCCCCTGAAATATTTGAAATTTCAAGAAATGTTACAAATGCTTATGATTTGAAAAAAAACTTATGTCATATGATGACATGTTATATTTGACCCAAAACACCTTTATCATATATTAGATTTAAAACAAAAGCTTACTTTGTTTGGGAGTTTAACATCCAATTTGTTCAATTAGACTTATTTTGGTTAACTAAAATTTGCATATCCTGTTGGAATAACAAGGTATACTGCCTGGTTCATCCAGGCATCTCTTATCAATTACATCTTATCAAAAATCTTACATTCCTTGAGGGAGTCAAGAATTTCTCACTTGTGAGTGTTATGGAAAACACTGCATTGATGTTACATTCTTTAGGAAATTCTTCCTGCTCTGTTCTGTGGCATGACAATGTAGCCTGAGATGCTTTACACTCAGTAGAGTGTTGCATGTCTGGCACACAGGCGCTAATTCACCTCTTAGGAGGTGGCCATGTGTCAGTTTGGTGTGATCAGTCCACAGATGGGTCAGTTTCACCTGTTCAGTTGCTGTCAGGTTGTCTTTCCGAAAGTTTTGGCCAGTAGCCACTACCATTTTTTGTAGTTTGTTTTTCTCTGGTGTAGTTCCAGATTTTCTGCCAAGTTTTATAAATGTGCCACTGGTATTGGGTCTGTATGTGGAACTTTGTGGGCTCCAACACTTCTGAGTAATCCATTTTTGGCTGCTTGATCTGCAGCTTCATTTCCTTCAATTCCGATATGAATCAGCAGCCCACACATGGCCACCTCTTTGCCACGTTCTCTCTTCAGTTCTGTGTATGACTGTTTGATGTCTCTGTGACAGCATTCTTTGGATCAGGCTTGTAGACAAGATTAAGAGTCTGAGAAGACTATTAAATTCTTGTGTTGCGACATTTTCATCCAGGTTAAGGCAAGCAATATAGCATTGGCCTCAGCAGTGAAGATAATGCTTTTGCAATGGAGGGCTTTCTTCAGGTCACCATATATGGTGTATGGACTCCAAATCCGACACGGTTAGCCTCTTTGAGTGTTCAGTATACACTGGTACATGGTCTTTGAAATGTTTCCTCATGGTGTTGAATTGAGGGGTATCACCTTGTTTTCTGTAAGGTCAAAGAGGACCGAGGGTGTTTCCTGATCCCATGGAGGGGTTTCAGGTGGCCTCTCAGCTCTTATTCTCTTCATTGGGATGCCTGCTTCTAGGTACCGAGCTCGCGCTATGACTGGGAATGGTGTTATGGCTTTTGGGTTGTCTTTATACATTTGGTGATTTTCTTTGAATATCACATTGTATTCTTGATTTCTTAGGTTGGCCTTTATTCTCATAGAGTATTGTAGAAACAGTCCCTTCTGTCCAAAAGCTCTGAACAACACTCAGGAATAGGTAGCATGGACAAGGACAGGGGAAAGACAGACATAGGAACTCAAGTCAATCATCTCAATCATATGCAACAATTATTTGAATCAATTGTACTTAGTAAGGTCCATGCTGGTAAGGTGTGCAATCACGACGCGATTCGAAAATTGCTAAAGCATATCACCATTGTCAATGTATTCATCAACTAGCCTCTCAACCATTTTATTGTTAGCCAGTCTGACCATCTCTTTTTTGTCGGTGAGTTGTTAGACTGTTTATTCCCGACACTATTAGAAAATCTTGCAACAGGTACGACCTTGGTTGAGTTGATATAAACAAGTTAACCTACCTTTTTGTTGTAGCCTCAGCTGTGGCAAATACCTCAACCTGATTTGAGTCTATAAATATGCCTGGATATGTTGGTGTAACTTGTGCCCTATAGAATCTGCAATTATCACAATCTTCAACTGTGTCTTGTTGTCTTAAGTATCGCAAATTTCATGGAGAACTTCTCTCAAAGTGTTTTTACCGGTCACCATGGTCTGGTTACCTTTGGATCTTCTGGATAGAATGGGTCCCCCGTTGCCTCATAGAGGTTTCCCTTCAGTGCCTTGAGATTGTTCATGATTTTATCTTTATGTTGGAAAATTACTTTAGAACTTTTAAAATCTTTTCAGCCTTGTTTTTCGTCCAGAACGGGGCATTCGGTACCTTTTTTTTTAGTTGTTTCGTGAGCCTCAGCGGTAGTGAATTTTTCCAGGTTGGTTTCTACTTTTGTTTTAACTATGTTCACAAAGAACCAGTGCTTGCCCTGGAACGCTTATCCATTTTGCATTTTAGCCATTTTTATTTCGCTTAGTTTTAGGTTTTTAGGTTTAGGTGAGCTGGTCAAGTTGTTTGCTGGTATATCGCTTGACTGCTAGATCCAGGTTAGACAGATTCACAGAAAAATCCATTTTTAGACTCTGGGCAACAGCTGCGATTTCCCTCATGTCTCTCTGTGTCTCTCGTTGATAAATAATTTAGCATATTTTTCGTTCCCTTTAAGGTTTTAAACTTTTTTTGTATAATTCTCCCTTTTGTGTTCCATACCTCAGTTTGACCATAATCACACATGCTCTTGTTTGTTTACCTTGATCAGCTGCCAGGGACCCAGGCGGTAGCATGCCTCGATATCATCCGTATCATAGTCTACCCCGATAGCATTGAACAATTCCAGTCAAGGATGAAACATTTATCCCTACAATTTAGGTATACTTTACATCTGTATGATATCCATATTTTAAAGACTGAAGTATGCAATAGAGGGTCACAGACAGAAATCTAGCAGCTACATGAAGTTAGAACATAGGAAAGGGAGGCAATGGAACGATGAGGCTGACAACAGTAAATATTAGTCACAATATAATTTTAATGAACATTTTATTAAATGACACTATGTAAACTATGATAGTATGTACAACAGAAATTATAGTTTTAGTAATAAACACTATAAACACTATATTAGAACTATCAGTGTAAACCTTGATTCATTAACCAAAGTACAGATAATCTCTTAACAGCTGGTGTAGGCTCTTTAACAAACATTTACTTAGATCACCCTGTGTAAACTTCTGGGCAGGGCAGTGATGTCAGACTTATAAATACCATTCCAGATAGGTTATTAGAGGATGAAAAACAATGACAGGTGTGATGACTTTTGCTTATTGGATTTGAGTCTCATTATTCAATGAATCTTTGAATCAGCTCTTGCATTGTTCTCCAATAGATAACAGACATGTAGTCACATATGGATATTGATTGTTCTTTGTTGGATTGTCCACCTATAAACTCTAACCAAGTTGATGATTAATACGAAAGAACAAAGCTTAAAAAATCTTAAAAGTGCATGCATGTATACACTTTCTTTCCCAAAAGAAACATCAAACCACTGAATTGTATTGTAAATTTCAAAATATTTTGTTTGTTGGGCTAGTTTAACGTCAAATTTGTTCAATTGTTATCAAGATTGGATTCAATCCTCACTCTTTTCACACAGTATTTTCTTCATAAAATACCATTACCATACACACCAATAAATCCAAACCAATCCACTTAATAAAACATCATACAGCATGGTATCTTAATGAGGTATCATATCAATTGAAATGAAATATGTCTTTTGTGCCATCAATATCACTTACATACTGTCTCGTACATTGAGATAAATTGATACAGAAATATTTTATATGGAATTCATTCTTTCACCATTATCTAGTACTGAGAAACACAGCAGAGAATATCTTTTTCTACATGATCAATATAGTGGATATAGTTTCTCCTTATAACATAGGCAGAAGAATAAGTGGCCAGATGGTCCTTTAGACGTGATGATTCAGTTAAGCCATTAACTCATTTGCTACACCTGGAATGGTGTTGGTTGGCATGGATGGTGGCATGCATCTTTCAATCTATGGTCTTCCTGAACATGATAATGCAGATCGATTAATACTGGTATTTTAGTGCTGGGTACTTTCAAAATTCCTTGACACACTGGAAAAGGATTTATATCCACAACCAGTGGCCAAAAAATTTAGAAATATACTTTCAATGTGCCATTGCTACTGGGGAAACCACCAATTAGTATACAGCTAGAACAGTTCTAAATCTTTTCAACCGAATGGACTTGTTTTGTCTGTTCAAACTGAATACCTGACTGTTTCCCAATCAATCCAAACATTTGCGAGGATTTTCCCCTGTATGGGTCAACATGTGTTTCCTTAGACTGGATGAATAGCAAAACCCTTTCCCACAAACTGAACATTGGTGAGGATTGTCAACTTTATGGATTAAGAGATGGTTCTCTAGATGGGACACCTCACTAAATCCTTTAATGCAAACAGAACATATGTGAAACTTACTGAGTGTATGGGTCAGCATATCATTCTTTATCTCTGACTGAGTATTCAATTCTTTACCACTAACAGAACATTTGTAAGGTATTTTTCCTGGATGGGTTTGCATGTGTCTCCTTAGATTGGACGACTGACTGAATTCTTTACTACAAACAGAACATTTGTGAGGTTTCTCACCCGTATGAGTCAACATGTGTGTCTTTAGACTAGATATATAATGGAATCCTTTCCCACAAACAGAACATTTGTGAAGATTTTCTCCCGTATGGATTAAGAGATGTTTCTCTAGAATGGAAACCTGACTGAAACCTTCAACACAAACAACACATGTCTGGAGTTTTTCTCCGATGTGAATCAACATGTGTCTCTCCACAAAGGCTGCATTACTAAATCCTTTGCTACATACAGAACATTTGTGAGAATATTTTTGCGTATGAATTAACATGTGTCGCTTTAGATTGTGCTTAAGCCTGAATTCTTTACCACAAAAAGAGCATGTATAAGGTTTTTCTCCTGTATGGACTGAAAGATGCTCCTTCAGATCGACCCCCTGACTGAATGCTTTACCACATTCAACACATTTATGAGGTTTTTCTCCTGTATGAACTAACATGTGTGTCCTTAAGGCGGGAACCAGACTGAACCCTTTGCCACATATGGAACATATGTGAGATTTTTCACCAGTATGGACAATCATGTGTCTCCTTAAAGTGAATGGGCGAAGAAATCCTCTATCACAAACAGAACATTTATAAGGTTTTTTTCCTGTATGGGTTAACATGTGTCTCTTTAGATTAGATACATTAATGAATCCCTTATTACAAAGAGAACATTTGTGAGGTTTATGGGTTAACATGTGTATTCTTAGTGTGAATATGTTTTGGAATCTTTTAGCACATACTAAACAATTGTGAGGTTTTTCTTCCGTATGGGTCAATATGTGTTGCTTTAGATGAGACACATCACAGAATCGCTTTTCACAAACAGAACATTTGTGAGGCATTTCATCTGTATGGGTCGACATGTGTGCCGTTAGACTAGAAACACGATTGAATCCCTTACCACAAACACAACACTGATGAGGCTTTTCTCCTGTATGGATTAACATGTGTATCCTAAAGGTGGTAACCCGGCTGAATTCTAGGCCACATATAGAACATGTGTGAGGTTTTTCAGAAGTATGGACCACCATATGTCGTTTTAGAATGTATGAGTCAATGAACTCTTTATCGCAAACTGAACACTTATGAGGTTTTTCTTCTGAATGGGTTGACATGTGTTTCTTCAGAATGGCTATGGTAGTGAATGCTTTAGCACACACAGAACATTTGTGAGATTTTTCTCCTGTATGGATTGTCATGTGTTTCTTAAGATTTCGTATTTTCCTAAATCCTTTACCACATTGAGAACATTTGTGAGGATCTTCATGTGTATGGACCAACATGTGTCTCTTAAGATTGGCAAGATTACAGAATCTCCTTCTACAAAGAGAACATTTGTGAGGTTTTTCACCCATATTCACTAACTTGTGGTTCTTTAGTTCAGAATTGCCACTGGATTTCCTAGTACAAACAAAGCATTTATAAGGGGGTTTCCTGTATGTGTGCCCTAAGATACCTAATTGAAACCTTTATTAACAGCAGACTATATGTGCGTCTTTTAATGCTGGATGGACTAAAATGTGCCCTTTGGTTGGATACCTCCTAGAACTTTTTACCACAATCACAGACTTTCCTCATGTGTATGCCAAAATCTGTTTCCTTCTGTTGTTAAGATGTATTTATAATCTAAATTTCATAACTCATATCTTCAGTACTGGGCAATGTATATATATTTCTAGCATGGGACAATATATGTTATACATTTTACAAGTTGTAGTCAAATGTCTCAAAAGATTCATTTCCATATATATAAAGGTCTTAAATATACTTAAGGCATTGAGTGATATTAATAGGAAATTTTGTATTACATGTTTTCACCAAGTCCAACATGTTTGGAGTAACTTGAAAGTTGTTGCCTTGCTTCTGTGATCAAGCGTTATCAGCTTCTTCTGCAGGTTGTTTAGATGCTGTCTTCTGACAAGGGGATGTGCCAAACCTGGTATGAAATATGAAAACAATAAGAAATGATAAGTGCACTGAGAAATATTGTCAATATAAATGAAAAGAAATGTATTTAGACTTATCCAGGGTCAAAGTTGTTCTCACTGCTTGTATGAAATCTCAACTGGGTCGTTCAACCCTACAGTTACATAAAATTGCTAAAGTGAATATAATAATGCTGGAAAAGAGAAGGAATTCCCACCTGCTTTCTCTGGACCACTCTTGTGTTAAACAAAATCGATTCCTCACTGCTGGTGATAGAAACTTGCGCCTATACGATGCACCGGTCCTTAAACTTACGGTTTGTTTGTTTGTTTGGGTAGTTTAACGTCCAATTTGTTCAATTAGACTCACTTTAGGTTTGACCGAATCTATGAGATCATTGTAGGTAGAAATCTCACCCCTACACTTTTACTGAGGTGAGAGTTTTTTTTTACTTCCCACACCACATAAACATAGTATGAGGACGATTGGCCTTTGATATAGCTTTAGATCTACCACTGCTGGTGGTGAAGGAGAAAAGTGGCGGCAGTGGGACTCCAATAAGTCCAGTGCTCTTTACCACTGAGCTAACACTCCATTAAGGTCGCTTTTTTTATGCTTGCGTGCAAGCATATCTGGTCTGCACCATGAGGGGGCAAGGCGACCAAGAGGGTGAACAGATTGGTAATTACTCTCCACCCCAGCAGAACTGAAACTTTGAAACTTATGCACCATATTTGACTGAGTCATTAGAAATGCTCAGTTGAATACAAGACAACCGATCTTTGAAACAACTTTAAGAATATAGCTGACAGAGACACATTCAAGGTAACTCTAGAAGGAATAATAACTCTAAAGAATAATATCAAGAGATGTCCCGATTTCGAGTTTGAGTTTATTTATGTCACCTATTTTGTTGGCTTCGTAATCTCACGAGTTGAAGATGAGTGAGATTACAGAGTCAATGCAATGAGTGACATAAATAAACTCAAACTCAAACGAGTGGCGTCTAGATTTTATCCTACCCTGTTTCCACGATTAAAAAATAGTGACATAAACAAATCATTATATCACACCCTTGACATAAACAATTCCCATGTTAGGTCTATGGCGTTTTTATTAGAGGTAGGATGATAGTCACAAACAATATTTTCATGTTGATACTATTTTCCAAGTAATTTCTTCTATTTTCTTGTACGTTATACCATTTTGACTGTTCTTGCACCATTTGACCGTTCAGCAGGATATCTTCACACTTTGCATTTTTTTCCGTTAAACTCTAAGCTCTTTTATTCCCCTGATTTATAAGTTAACAGATTGACTGAATTGAAACAGTTCGTCTGCCATGCCTTCAATGGCATATTTACCCTATTATCATTCAGCTCTAGTTCCAAGTCCGTCTGCATGGGGGCAGGGTGGTCATCCAATGACCCTGAGTTTGTTCATTGTCAAGAGCAGCTTCCCTGGCATGTGTGACAAACCAGAACAGCTCCTCAACCAGAATAATTCTGTCATCCCTCATTGGCTGTTTAACAGCCAATGAGCACGCAGAGCTCACAGATGTGCGGTGTGTATAAGAGAAGAACCATCTTGTCAATAAATCAGCGAAGTTCTTGACACAAAGAAGTACCTAGTACATCTGTGTTTGGGTTCCTTATTCTAAAGGTCTACCCTTGTACAAGTAGAGTTCTAGATTTTACAAAAAGATATATCTAACACCCCACTGACCCATGGAGGGTGGTTTTGGCCATCTAATTTTTTTTTCAATTTCATAAATATACATAGGCAGTCTGCTGTGTAGCAGGTTTTGTATGCCATTGCAGGTTCAATATATATATATATATTTTTAATTTAGCACAGAATTAATGACAACATTATTCGCTTCCATAATGAGGTCAAACACATTGACTTTACAGTACAGCACATGACAAAACAGGACATCACAAAGGATTATCAGATGTTATAGCCATTACAAACTATGGTAGGGTTTTCCATTAAGCATATAGCTGTTTATAACAGGACACATTTTAGTATCGATTTCGTACTCATAAGACAACATTTCCTGTATTTATTACAGCACTTACTCCATATCTTCTATAATGATAGCAACTCCTACATTTCTGTATACAAAACCCATAAGAGAGTTGTTACTATACAATATTGATCGGTTTTGTTTAAAATTGTATGGATCATACTTTTTACAAACGGGGAACCATTAATTAACGGACTAGACTTAGGTATATGTGGATGAGATTATATGTTCGACTAATATCAGTCGGTAGGTCCCATCGTAAAATGATTTCGTAATCTGTCACAAGAATCATGTTACTCAGGGTTCGTACATAGACAGCTCAATAAAATTCCAGGCTTTTCCCGGGCTTTACCAGGCTCTAATATTTTTTTTCCAGGCACATAATAATGTAAGTCAATACCATCTTGCTAGTGAATTGAATATGAAGACAAATAATCAAAATCATGCTATATTATTACCAAAAAGGATTTTTGGAATTATTTAATCCAAGTCACTGAAATTTCATAGGAAGTCAGGTTCTTTAGTCAAAGAAAGCAAACAATGTCCAGAATTTCATAGACTAAAAGAATTGTTTTTATGCAACATTAAATTTTCCAGGCTCTTGCATGTTTTTTCAGGCTCTCTGTGATAATTCCAGGTTTTCCAGGCCTGGAAAACCGAAAAGCATAATTCCAGGCTTTTCCAGGTTTTCCAGGCTCTGTACGAACACTGTATCTCTCTGAATTGTCAACTATAGACTGTAGAACCGTCCCGAGGCGCTATTAACACTATGTGACGAGTTCAGGGTGAAGGTCGTGGTTTACTATGAATGTAGTCATTGGCTGCTAGGTCTTTTTGTTTGTTTGTTTGTTTGGTTTGATTTAACGTCCAGTTAACCATTACAGGTTCTTATCAGACTTTCTCAAGGTTCTTTTACACCACAAGGGTTGTGATCCAATATATGTGATGAATTTAGGTACAAATCTCACCTCTACACATTTACCGAGGTGAGAGTTCTTTTACTTCCCACACCCCATAGACATGGTATGAGAAGGCTGCTGGGTCAATCCATGCCTTCTATACCCCTTATATGGCAATAAAGGGAGAGGTACAACTATATGGATTAGCAGTGGAGCAACATCCCAATACTGATCACATCAGCCTGAAATACAACCAATCACGCTCCGCGGGGTGTCCTCTTACACAATTATTGAAATAAACATCAAATATGGGGATGCGTTCGGAGCAAGTGTCTGTCAACGCAGGGTGTCTGCTTACCCGGGGTGTCTGTTATGCAGGGTTATACTTTGCAATATACCCATGCCCTATATACTGTAAATACGCACCGTTTCGGTATATGATGCAAAAATACTGTACGGACCAGTGGTCCAAACACCAAAATACGGACCACCTACCCATACACATTTATCAAAATTTTGGTTGTTAAGAAAATTTAAATTGATTTTCTTTTTTAAATTTCGGGTATATAGTAAATATATAACGTCCAACCATACTTGTACAAGCCACAGAACTCGATGCTAATTTAGCGTTTGTATGGAACTTGGCGTAAACGCCTCGGTACGTACATACCGTAAATTAGCATCTCGTTCTGTGACTTGTACAGCATGGTCAGGACGTTCTATATAAGTATTTTTTGTGACTCTGTGGGATGCATAGAGTGATAGGTATCATTAAAGTATCAGCTGACGAACCTGAAGTTTTACTAGATGCTCATTACCCCATATCCCTGGATGAAACAAGAAGGAAGCCGAAGTGGGCTAATAAAGTTTTATTAAGTTTTATAGGTCTTATTAACATGAATAAGTAGTGGTACAGTATACAATGAATATTAATAATAATAACAATGTATAATTGACAGATGTATTTTGAGGTCAATTATGAAAATGTTTATGACATAATAAGTGAAGTTATTATGGATTACCACATAAGTATGTAATACATGTAATAACAAAAATAGCCCTATGAGGGGAGCGAGTAGTAGAGAAAGGTGAGGGTGGGTGGGTAGAAAAATTGTACATATGCGTACGGTAGGAGTGGTGAGCGAAGTGTGAGGGGGTGGATAGTGTTGAGCGAGCGCACGTTAAGGAGAGGTGCGCCTCAGAGGTGAGAGGGGGCGCGCAGGTGCACTAGTGTAGAGGTGTTTCACCAGGGGGGGCAATGACCACCCCTGACCAAAAGCCATGGGTAACCAACACTTACTGGTTAGGGCATGAACTGACTTATTCTGTAAATGTACCAGTTGATAAACAGTGTTGCTAAAAGATATATAAGAGTGACTTACGATTTGTGCTTGGTTTAGATTCATCCACACATGAGTTTGCACAGCACTTGGTGTATGGCGCGATGACTTTATATAATGTAGTAGGAATCAGCAGGAATTTTCGATCTGAGACGATAGAGTAAAAGGAGGTATTAGCTACTATAATATGACACTCTTACTTAATGAGCAAATAAGTCCACAGAGAGCAACCAAGAAAGTATGAAGTTCAGCTATTGTAAAATACATACAGATCGGTATCATCATAAGTAACCAATTTAGTATAGTGAGTTTAGGGCATACATTTTCCTGGATTCAACAGAATACATAGACAATAATCGATGGTTTTGTGGACAGGCGGCCGTAAACCACGAGAGGTTGACGCGTAGTAACACACAAGCGCTAGCGAGTGTATTACGACGTCAACCTCGAGTGGTTTACAGAGCTGCCTGTCCACAAAATCATCGTTTGTTGCATTTATTATCCATCTTTTCGAATAAATGAAACTCAGTATTTGCCATATTAAAAGATAAAACAAAAGGGACTATTTTTCCTGTATACCATGGTTTTGAGGCCGTATACCACAGGTTTAAATCCGTATACCACAGTTATGGTATCTGACAAGTTTTATACAATGGGTCGTGGTTTACTGAGTCCCCATACATTTTCAATGGGGGCTTTGTATACGATGGATAATACTAGTCATTCTTAGATTAATAATATAGGAGTACCTCATAAATTGATGTATACCTCACACAGGCTTCAAGATAAATTACACTTTAAAGGGTAGTTGGTGAATTTTAGGTGCAAGAGATCAGTAGTGAGCCTATACAGACCCAATCAAAGTTAAATGTATGTTAGATTTTCACAAGTGATCTTCATATACAGGCCAAAGTGCAGTGATAATGAGGAACTCCATCGGGATTCATACCCATTGAAAATATGCCATGAATTTTGGTTGCACAGTAATCTCATGAGGCAAAGTAGACTGAGATTACGGAACAACCCAAAATGAATGGCGTATTTTCAGTGGCTATGAAGCCAGTGCAGTTCAAATTTTATCTCACCCCTATCACTGACTAATTTGCTTATATTTGTGACATCATCCCCCTGTGTGTATTCTTTTGACAATACTCCATGGGCATTGAGTACAGGTTCCCAATGTTAAAGTCTATGGGGGGAGTGACAATTACGGCCCCTTCAAACGAGTGGAGTTTTGTGTATTCTACAATTTGAGTGCGGTTCTAGATTTATCTTACCCCTTTTTATGACATTAAATATCATCAAAATTTCACAATAATTAAAATATACTTAGCAAATCCATATGATGTCATCTCAAATTCACTACGCCACGGCCGTGGTGTAGCATTGTCACTTTACAGGGGTGATTGTTGAGTATTTTTTTCTAATGTTATTCCTATGGCTAAACTTGTACCAGGGGTAAGATAAAGTCTGAAACAGGTTAGGTGAACGATGAACACAGTGAAATAGTCAAGTAATAGAGATAAACATGAAATACCTGGTTAGCAAGTCCTTAGCATGGTGTCACAGTATTTCTGTAAATGTAAAGCATGAGGTTACTACACTGACAAGGAATCAGTAGTTGTACAAAATGACATTAACCCTTAAATAGCAGGCCTTTTCAGGCTACAGCAGGACACTGCTTTAAAGCATGTTTTCAGTGGCTTTAATTCAACTTTTTCATAAATATTTTTTTTAAATTAATGGATTTTAATGATTTTTTTCAGGGTATGTGTGTAGGGTTATATTATGTTGATATTTGGTTACAAGTACTTTGCAAATCTTAAGGATTTATAAGGCTAAATGCCGTAGAATGTATGTATAGCGTTGGGTTCCTGCTGTGTAGTTAAGGGGTAAAAAATGCAAATCTTGAGCATCTTAGGATTTACAACATATCAAGTTTGTTTGTTTGTTTAGTTTAACGTCCAATTTGATCAATTAGACTTACTTTGGGTTTGACCGAATCTATAAGATGAATGCAGGTAGAAATCTCCCCCCTACATGTTTAACGAGGTAAGAGTTCTTTTACTTCCCACACCACATAGACATGGTATGAGAAGGATTGGCTTTTGATATAGCAGTAAATCTACCACTGCTGGGGGTGAAGGAGAAAAGTGGCTGCAGTGGGACTCAAACCAACAAAGGCCAGTGCTCTTTACCACTGAGCAAACTCCCCAACCTGGTCGCTTTTGTTATGCTTGCGTGCAAGCATATCCGGTCAACACCACGAGGAGGCGAGGCGACCAAGAGGGTGAACAGATTGGTAATTGCTGTCCACCCCAGCAGACTAATACCTCGGAAAACATACAATTACTTTATTTGCAGATGATGGCTGCTGGTGGCTGCTGTATGACTTTATTACCCACCGATTACGGAGTCTCCATAGGAAATTTATAGGACACCTGGAAACAACTACCTGGGAGCTGTTTCAAAAGTCGAGTGAAGTCTATCGTTTTGAAACAGCTCCCAGGAGATTCTGGCATGACAGAATCTCCTGCAGGAAATTCCGGAAAAATAGTCCTGTCCATAATGAAGTTAAATTATCATGTACTTCGAAATAAGTTTCTTGAATGTTCATTCAATACTAATTATTTTGAATCAATCATAATAATATCATTTACCATCAGAAATCATTGTAATAACACACGTTGCATGCTAAAATCACAGGTTAATGGCGAACTATATTATTGGTGTAAGACGACACCTAATTACTGCCACACTTGACTTTGCTATGATGTCTAGGACTAAATGTCTTGCAGAAACATTATTATTGCAATAGAT
Source organism: Alentia gelatinosa (assembly GCA_950022655.1). NCBI lineage: Eukaryota > Metazoa > Annelida > Polychaeta > Phyllodocida > Polynoidae > Alentia > Alentia gelatinosa. The sequence continues at coordinate 131,676,350 of OX465580.1, read as the reverse complement.
TTGTTATCAATATTGTAGGTGGGTAATAAATACAATAAAGACTGGTTTTGTATATGAGTGACCGTAATTTCCTCGTAGTTGACGACGTGTATGTGTCAACTACTCGGAGATTACGGCCACTCGTACACAAAACCAGTCATTATTGTGTATGTACTGAGACCTCTGTATTGATAATGTTCTGGTTCCACATGTCATGTCAATTCTTGATCTGAAACCAATCCCACCCAAATAAGTGATGAATACTGCTTTAAACATGTTGAAAAGTCAGGTCATTGGTACAGTGAAGCCTTAAATGCAGATTCCACAAGCATGATGTTTTTTGTCTTGCAAGGTCGGGCTGTGTCTTGTAGTACCTTGCTGCATCTTGATGAATCGGGGTAAATCTTCTAAGATCTGCTGGTACACTTATCCCTATGTGTATAGCCCCTATTATCATTCAAAGGGGGAGATTCCACCTCCGTGATTCTACCAGATATTCTCATACGATTCATCCTGACATAGCAATTGGAAATGATCAGGGCATATCGCAAGGTCCGGTGGAATCACCCTTTTAAACCTATCAAAAATATCTTCCATAACTTTTTCAAAGTCTGTCTACAAAATGTTATGTGCTACCACTTGGTTAAGCTTGCACTGCAGTTGCTGGTTAAAGCTATTCCAGGCCTCCCAGTACCCTGCTTCCTCAATATAGGTTTTTTAATAGGTTTTTAAAATCAAAATATAGGTTTTTTTAGGCCCAAAACATAGGCTTTTATAAGTCTTTGGGTCAACATAATCAGCATAATAAGAGTCAAAATATAGTGAACTGCTAATTTTCATTTCTTGATTTCTAAAAAATGTAACTAGTACTACATTGCAGGACTTCAGAATGTCTGGCTAATCAGGTTATACCCAGCAAGCATGTATATGTGTGTTGGATTTCCAGCATGCAAGCCAGCCTGGCAAGAAGTCACACCAACTGTTGATTCTTAAACACTTTTATGATCTCTTAAATAAACCGATAATGTAGATTTCCTGTCATTTGACAATCTAACTTTGTGTCGAGATAACTTCTAAGATTTTCTGTGCACATCAATCTGCATGGCAGTGAAAATATAGGTTTTTATAGGTTATATAGGTTCCTTAGAAAAAATAAAGGCTTAAGAATCAAAATATAGGTTCTTATAGGTTTTATAGGTTTTAAGGCCCAAAATTAAGTTCCATTGCGCCGATGGCCTCCAGACAAACACCAGACAGAGGCCAGTTATGGTGGCAGGGCTGAAACAGGAGTACATCTGGACCACATCGGGAGTGAAATCGGCGCAATGGAATAGAGCCTTTAAAGGTTTCACTGGGAGGCCTGCTATTCTAACCTTGGCTGATCATATATCTTTCCAGTGATTAGAGATGCTACGCTGCGGGTGTGTTAACCCACAGGTAGGCTCATCTTTTTGGTTGAAAACTGTGTGCATCCAGTAACCTAGCACCAGATGTTAGCTAGCAGCATGAGGGTGCTGGATACTGTCAACCAAAGATGATGATCCGGGCTCAACCACCGAGAGGTTACAAAAGACCACAATAATTTCAGGCCCAAGTTTGTTTGTTTGTTGGATTGATTTAACGTCCAGTTAACCACTGCAGGTTCTCACCACTTTCTCAAGGTTTTTTTACACCACAGAAGTTGGTGATCGAATCTATGTAATGAATTTAGGTAGAATCCTCACCCCTAAACATTTACCGAGGTGAGAGTTCTTTTACTTCCCACACCACATAGGCTTGGTATGAGAACGATAACACTGCTGGTTCAGGCCCAAGGGTTTCGTCTTCACAGAGAGAAAACAGTGAGTGACCTCTTGACCTGCTGCAGACCCAGCTTTATATAAGCAGAGTTACATAATAAGAGAGAACCCGTGGCACTTCCATGCATGGGCTTAACCAAAAGGTTTTCCAAAACTATCTTGAAACTTAAAATAGTGATCGAGAAAAACTCCAACTCCTCAAATCATAATCATTGTCAATGGTTTAGAAATATATGAAAATGTGTGATTGAATGTTTGTAAATTACTATCGGAATATTGGTGGAACATTGTATTGATTATAGAGGTTTTATGGTTGCACAGTAACAAAAATATTCACAGTATCATTTAACTAGCCTTAATTCTTTTAAGTAAAATGATCTTACAGAATGGTGTTCTAATGATTGCCATATCATGGGAGTTGAGGTAGATTTGTAGCAGAACTTTCATACGTGATGCTCGGCAGTCGGCCAATGCCATGATCTATCAAACTGTATAATAGGATGATATATGGGACAATAATGCCAGGGGTGAGATAGATTATGGTTCTGACCACATATATTATAGTGAGCAATAGAATCAATAAAGGTCTGAGGGCAGGAACCTAGGAGACCCTTCCTCCCATTAGTTACATTCACAAGCTCTGAGGTTCATGCATCATAATACTTTATGTTAATAGTGATGCTTAGGGATGGAACAAACAGAGCATCATAAAATCTAGAGACTCAGTCTGGAAAGGTAGAGACTTAAGAAGAATCACTAAGTACACTTGAGGCAAAATTACAAGGTCTAAATCAAAGTTTTTTATTGACATATAAATCATCCATTTATATACAGAGAAGAGGTGGTGGTACAAACAGTATATTTGGCCCTACTGCGCAGTAGCTCACTAGCTCAGTAGCTCACTAACTGACAAATAAGAATACAGTATAGTGCAAACTGTCCAATGAATTTATCCTAACCCTAATAAAAAAAACTCCATAGGCTTAACATTGGCCGACTGTATTCGGGCGAGTATGCAGAAAAATGAAATTTATCGCTCTAGTGGGATACATTTGTGAAATGATATCATGTGAATAATGACCAATGAGTGAGCAAGACAAGAGCGAGAAGATCGAAAATATCAACAAGCACACGTGCATGGTGCCTACAAAACAAATTATCTATAAACATAGGGAAAACTAAAGTACTACATTTTTCATCAAAGAAAAAGAAACCGCATGAGACGCCGCTATTTTATTTGGATGACCAACAGTTGAAATCAGTTTATGAATACAAATATCTAGGAGTTATTCTAGATTCAACATTAAATTATCACTCACATGTTAATAGTATTATTAAAAAAGTATCATATAGAATGTATCAACTAGCAAAAATGCGGTCTTATATAAACACTAAAAGTGCTATAGATATATATAAAACAACAATCCTGCCGTACTTTGATTACGGAAACATACTCTTTATTACTGCTAACCAATCATGTTTGTCTAAACTACAAAGGATGCAAAACAATTGTTTACGATTGTGCCTTAAAACGGATATGTATACGCCTGTTCATACACTACATAATGTATCGAGGGTACCGTTATTACAAGACAGAATGTTATCACACTTATTAAATTTTATGTTTAAGAGAAAGTCAAATGCTAAGTACATAAAAATCAATGTGCGAGAGACAAGGGCAAACGAGGGGCCAATTTTAAAAAGTATCACACCAAACTGCTGTGCTTTTCAAAGATCTGTATATCACAATGGAGCTGTGGAATGGAACAAACTTGAGCCTAGCATACGAAACATTGAAAATTATAGTTCATTCAAGAGTCTGACCAAAGGTCTCATGATAAGCAAGATACCAAATTGATCTTGTATTTTGCCTATAGATGGTCAGTGCATTGACATCTGGATACAACGTTATAACTCGTATAAACAATGTATTTGTATAAGTTGTCTTTGGGAAATCAGGAAACCCAACACTCGTGTAACTAGTTAGAGAAGGGAAGAGTACGAAAACCAGGCTTGTGAGGCCTGATACTCACCCTTTTTTATTGTCTTCAAATCTGATATGTACATGGATAGAAATGCTAACTACAGTAGACAATGTCTGGAACAAGCAAAACCTGGATGTGAATCCATTTCTATCGTATCGAATCGAAACTTATTGTATAATTTCCTTGAAAGACAATAAAATGAATGTTCTGGAAAAAGAAAAAAAAAAAAAAAAAAATGGAGTGTCACACAATTTTCACTTTCTTTATATTCTGAAATAATACAAACGGGGTAGGATAAATACTAAACCAAACTCGAGGTAGTCGAGTCTTGTTTATCGCAATCCTGCAAGGTCTGCTCCTCACTGCACTCAGCTTTGCCTTGCGCAGTAATATGCTACCTTGCTTTTGTGCGATAAACAACAACTCGACTAACTTTCATTTGGTTTGTCTCTGGCCACGTTACAGTTTATTTTAGTACTTGGTAGTTTTCAATATTGTTTGTTTAACGGCAGGAACCACTTCACCATGTACATGGGAGAATTTTAAGCCATTTTGCCTGTATGGACTTTTTTGTGTCTGTTCAAACTAGATGCCTGACAGTATCCTTTCCCACAAACAGAACATTTATGAGAATTTATACCTGTATGGATTGAGAGATGTTTCTCTAGGATGGAAACCTCAATAAATCCCTTAACACAAACAGAACAACTGTGAGGTTTTTCTCTTGTATGGATTACCATGTGATTCTTTAGTGTGGACGACTGGCTGAAAGCTTTACTACAAAACAAACATTTGTGGGGTTTTTCACCTGTATGAAGTAACATGTGTACCTTTAGACCAAATGCCTGCCTGAATACCTTGCCACAAACAGAACATTTATGAGTTTTTTTCCCTGTATGAACTAACATGTGTCTCTTTAGAGTAGAGAGCTGAATAAACCCTTTATTACAAATAGAGCATACATGAGGTCTTTCTCCTGTGTGGATCAACATGTGATTTTGTAGACACTGCTTATTTCTAAATCCTTTACCACAAACAGAACATTTGCAAGGTTTTTCCTTTGTATGGACTAACATGTGTGCCCTTAAGATGCTTATATGGCTGAATCTGTGGCCACATACAGAACATAGCTCAGATCTTTCACCAGTATGCATTACCATGTGTGCCCTTAGCTTGGAAGGGGTAATAAATCCTTTATTACAAGTGGTGCACTTATGAGGTTTTTCTCCAGTATGGGTTAACATATGTGTTCTTAGAGAGACTAAGCGAGCAAATCTTCTATTACAAACATTACATTCATGTGGTTTTTCTCCCATATGGGTTAACATGTGTGTCCTTAGCTTGGATGAGTCAACACATCCTATACCACATTTAGTACACTTATGAGGTTTTTCTCCTGTATGGGCCAACATATGTGTCCTTAGACTGGAAGAGTTAATAAATCCTTTATCACAAACAATACACTTATGAGGTTTTTCTCCTGTATGGGTCAACATGTGTATCCTGAGACTGACTAAGTGAGTAAATCCTTTATCGCAGACTGTACACTTATGAGGTTTTTCTCCTGTATGGGTTAACATGTGCATCTTTAGGCTGAGTAAGTGATTAAATCCTCTATTACAAACAGAGCATTTATGAGGTTGCTCTCCTGTATGGGTTAACATGTGTGTCTTTAGTCTGGATGCACAACTAAATCCTTTATCACAAATAGTACACTTATGAGGGTTTTCTCCTGTATGGGTTAACATGTGTCTCCTTAGACTGGCTATGGTAGTGAATGCTTTACCACACTCAGAACACTTATGGGGTTTTTCTCCTGTATGGGTTAACATGTGTTTCCTTAATTGGGATATGGTAGTGAATGCTTTAGCACACACGGAACATGTGTGAGGTTTTTCACTCAAATGAGTCAATATGTGAGTCCTTCGATTGCCTTGATCACTGAATCCTTTACCACAAACAGAACATTTGTAAGGTTTTTCCCCTGTATGGGTCAACATGTGTGTCTTAAGACTGGAAGGGCTGACAAATCCCTTACCACAAACAGAACATTTGTAAGGTTTTTCTCCTGTATGGGTCATCATGTGTGTCTTTAAATTGTATGCCTGACAGAATCCTTTACCACAAACAGTACATTCGTAAGGTTTTTCTCCTGTATGGGTTAACATATGATTCCTTAGAGCGGCTGCCCTACAGAATCCTTTACTACACACAGAACATTCATGAGGTTTTTCTCCTGTATGAGACATCATGTGTGTCTTTAGAGTGGATGCCTGACCAAATCCTTTACCACACACAGAACATTTATGAGATTTTTCTCCTGTATGGACTGACATGTGTGTCTTTAGAATGGAGGCCTTACTAAATCCTTTACCACACACAGAACAATTATGAGATTTTTCTCCTGTATGAACTGACATGTGTGTCTTTACAGTGGAAGCCTTACTAAATCCTTTACCACACACAGAACATTTGTGAGGTTTATCTCCTGTATGGACTGACATGTGCATCTTTAATTTGGACAGATGACGGAATCTCTTCATACAAACAGAACATTTGTGAGGTTTTTCACATGTATTTACTGACTTGGAGTTCTGTAGATCAGCCATATTACTGAATCTTCTAGACAAATATATATGTATGCTTCCCCTGAGATTGGACACCTAATTGAATCATTAACACCAGAATATATGTACGTTTTTCTACTCTATGTAATGAAATGTGAGTCTTCTGATTGGTTACATGCTCGACTGTTTTATCACAATCACAGATTTTCCTTAATTTATGTTGTATAGACCATATTTAATGTCACATACCTCTAGTATGGACAAAAAGTAATATATAAGCTCTACTTCAATATGTATATTAAAAAAAAACAAAAAAAACTATATAGTATTGATGAATAATCATATATTTCTTAATAAATAGCCAAATGTCTCTATGTATTCAATGTCACCTATCTAAAGATCTTACACAACTTAAGGTATTAAGTGGCATTCATTGGTTTTAACCCCCAAAACAGTTAGCAGTCTAATAAAAAACATTTATATCAGCCACAAGAATTCAGGAGTGTGATCTTTCTTATTTTTTCACATCCAACACTTGGTGCCTTTCTCCTGGTGTCTATAGTTATCAGCTGGTACTTCTGCAGGTTCTTTAGAGACTATCTTCTGACAAGGAGAAGGGTCGAATCTGGTATAAGACATGAAATAATAACGAACAATTAGTGCACGGAGAATTATTTTTGATAGAAATGAAAATTAATTTAATTAGAAATATCTCTGTTCAGAATACATATATAAAACATATCTGGAGTTGGGTGGGGCTTGGTGTGATTTGATTCATCATCCTGATTCATTATCCTGAAATGTGGTTTGGATAATGTTTCAAGGCAGCCTTTGGTGATATATCGATACATTATATCATTCCAACTAGTTGTACAGCCTAGAGGCATATACTAGCTAGATGTAGACCTTAGGAGTAAGGGAGTAAGGACTGAAACACATATATGCATATATGTGCTAGGTACTACCATGAGTCAAGAACTTGACTGATTCTAATGACAGATTGTTCAGCTTATATACAGACACCAGGTGGCATCTTACTCCAGGGTGAGCTTGCAAGCTATATGCTATGATTGCTGTACAATAACAGCCAATGAGGATTGACTTTTATCCTACCCCTAATAAAAAACTCCATAGGCTTAACATTAGGTCACTGTATTCGGTCTATGAAAAATATCGCTCTAGTGGGATACACTTGACGAATGACGTCATTTGTTTATGTAGACATAATTTGGATGGGCGGAGTAGGATAAATTCTAAACCAAACTCGAGTTAGTCGTGTTATTGTTCATCGCACTCCAGCAAGATCGCGTATTATTGCTCTCGGCTTCGCCTCGCGCAGTAATATGCGATCTTGCCGTCGTGCGATAAAAAACAACATGACTAACTCTTGTTTGGTTTCTCCATAGTATTATAGATCTATACCTGGGACCTGTTTCACTAGTTTCGTGACAAAAGTTATCCTTATAGGGACTCCATCTCGTACTTTGTTTGGATAAAAACATTATATGAGCTCATAGAGTGAGTGAAATATTTTCATTAAAGTAAATGCAGTATGAGATGCCATCCCAATAAGGTAAACACATTTCGCTAAATCTTCTTCTAGTCTTTCGTACATGCTAGGAGGGCCAATCATGTCATCAACAACTCAGGTGTTGTGTCAGAGCATCCTGCTCCAGTGCGGGCAGACCGGGAACTAGAGCGAGCGATAATGAGAGTTAACATGACATTCACTACAAGGCTGTTGAACGGTCAACATCAAGACTGTGAGGAGCTGCTACAAAATGGCGAATGGGTAATATAGATGAATAATCTGTTCGCATAGAAACCAATATAACTGATCACAATAGGGATATAGAGACCAGAACATTATATATTGTCAGAACAATCTAATAGGAACACCCTATTCCATTGCTATACTTCCAAATGCACAGCATAACATCAGTGCATATATTTTCATACTGATTGCTGTGACTATCGTAAAACTGGATAAGTTTTAGTATGGGCGGCTATATGCCACAAATGAAAGTTTGGCATAGTGATTTCACATGGCTTAGTGATTTCACAAGGCAGAGCCTCGTGAAATCACTACGCCAAACTCCATTCGCGGCATACGGCCCTCTATACTAAAACGAATCAGGTTTTGATTTATCCTACACCTCTCTATGCTTTTAGATTACTAAATAATGAATAACTCAACAACCAACCTTAAATTCATGCCGGATATCCATTTGCTACTTGTTCTTGACGGAGTGAGTTCCACTGTGAAACTTTGCGCACAAGTTATCTACCTACACAGCAGTGGTTCGGTCTGCTCTAGGAGACAATATAGTCCGCGATGTTTTCACTGCAGCTATTTAAATATTAATGTCTAAAACTGTGCAAATAGCGGAATCAATTTTATAATAATAAATAAAAAATGAAAATAATCACAAATTCCACTCTCAAATGTCTATTCCGGCGTCGCTAACCTGGATGCTATGCTGGAGAACCTAAATATAACTTTGGATTGATATGTAGAAATTGCTGAAATTTTGATTTCTGACATCGGATTTCTAATTTAAATATTTATAAAAACCGTTAAACTGGATAATTGTGGGTTACGGTTCAGGGGTCTATCACCATACAATGTCGGCAACCAGCGAACACCGGAACTTGTAAACAGACTGAATCATGGGATACCTCAATAGGGCCTATATGGTTATTCGTAAGCGTCTCACTACGGGAGCGCCTCCACAGGCAAATCCAGAACTAAACAGTTATTGCGTCAGATAACAATACCAACAACTTATTTTCTATCTAGATTGTGAAGAGGTAGTTTTAATCGTATCGAACCCTTGACGACGTACAGACAATTTCTCCGTTCTTTTTATATATTTTGAATTTTTTCATCAGTCAGCGTGTTGATTCATACCTATACATACCAGCTACAGTAGACGTTTTCTTTCATATGAATAAGATGTCTTGTTGATTTTAAGTATTTCTATTGTTTTTACAGTATTTCTAAGAAAAAAAAGCTATTGTTGGAGAGAACCTGCCGATAGACTGTAGTGCGTCCCGTTGTCGCCAGGGCCAGGGCGCTCAGGCTCTCAAACTGTTAAAGCAGGGTTCGGTTCTAGACGGACTAACCTGCCGATAGCGCCTTACGTTTTGGATTTATGGCGAGTATACGAGTGTAAATCTGCGTGAGCGCAGCGGCAACGAAACTAACATCTACGACACGTGATGTACACGTCACAGACTCGCGCAGTAAAGTCTCACCCGGTTAACCTGAAATTGTACTAGGTGCTAGTGTTTACTGATTAGGGCATGGACTAAGATCTTCTGGAAATGTACCATTTGAAAAATGATGAACAGTGTTGCTAGAAAGCGTTGTGACTTACATTTTGTGCTTGGTTTCAGTATATTCATCCACATGTGATTTCCCACAGTACTTGGTGTATGGGGCGATGACATTAGACATGAAGCAGTATGTGCTCGTCAGTAAGAATTCTCAATCTAAGAAGATACAGTAAAAGGAGGTATTGTTAGGATAACATAACACTCTTACTTAATGAACAAATAAGTACACAAAGTTCATCAAGTATGAAGTTCAGTCTGGTTTGGTTTGATTTGATTTAACGTCCAGTCAACAATTACACTATGTGATGAATTCACATAGAAATCTCACCCCTACACATTTACCGAGGTGAGAGTTCTTTTACTTCCCACACCACATAGACACAGTATGAGAAGGATTGGCCTTTGATACAGCTGCCTAGATACTATTAGCCCCAGATCAATGACCAATGCTGAAATGAGCCATATCTCTTTTGCCATGGATGCTAGTTGGGTGCCGGAAAAAATCCTACATGAGGCAAGGCTATTATTTCATTTTTTTTTCTTTCTTAGATTTGATAAGGTGAGATAATTTTATTATAATCATAGTTTAAGTACATAGTTTATGTAATGATGTCAATTTTCTGAAAGTTGAATACATTGATCTCAAAGTGTTGTAGAACACAAACTTATCTTAAAAAGTGGGAGTGGGAGCGGATATAATCTGCTTGGTGGAACAGCTCATGACAGCTCACAGGACCCTCACGGCTGGCTGCCGCTGACCACCGGCCCCTCCCAGTGCCTCCCAAACCCTGTCGCCGACCAGGATTGGCTGACCTGTTGGTGGTCTCCGCCTGCCGGCCATAGCCAATAGCCCATTTCGGAGCTGTTCCACCAAAATGTTGTGAGAACCACAGAGAAGGCCGGCCAGGCGGCCGGGCATTATGAGCGCAACCTGCCCTGCAAAGCACTGCTGGCAAAAAACAGTTTCATTTGATTTTAAGCCCCCGGCATGCCAAGAACTACACCGAGAGTAGCGCCGAGAGCAGCCTGACAGCTGTTCCAGGGGTCTGTGTCAACCATTATACTACGATATACACTGTCAACATGGAGCAGGCAGGCCCGGGAGGGTTATTCTGATGAAAGGAGACCAAAAGTTTTGACGGTTTGGAGGGTATTATAGCGCCAGAGCGTGCCATACACATCCATAACATCAAGTCTTATCTTTATTTACCTTCATTGTTCGATTAACGGCAGTATTTCACCGATATTTGACATTCTCTGACCATTTCCATACAAACCCCAATGTGCCAGCACACTGCTCCGCTCGATATGTGGCTTTCCCGGCTTAAGAGCGTTGTAGTGTATCGCCGCTCGCCGCGTCGCCTATCGGATCAATAGAGAACTGTGGGCTTGCATGTTAGTGCTGCGAATGTCCACCAGACGTCAGCAGCAGTTCTGCTGCGAGTGCATTGCTGGGCTCTATGGGGCGCCCACCAGGCGCCCTGTGTACGCCTGTTGGTCGCCTCGGGGTGGCTTTGGTGAAACAGCTCGGAGAATTTAGGGCATTAGGGGCTGATGGGCGGCCGGCCTTGGTGGCAAACGTCGGTCGGAGGGCAAAAACCCGCCTGCTGAGAGCCTTTTTGGTGGAATAGCCGCATTACTGTCTGCACCACTAGACAGGCAGAGGTTCTGCTACTTGTATAAATTAGTGTGGGCGGATGTTACGAACACCTCTTTTTCTGTGAAAAAAACACAAATATTTTTGTCTTTTGGATTTATTCATATTACGCCGAAGTTCATCTTACATTAAGACATCACACTTATATTAGATACTAACTAAGAAAAGGGAACTTCTAATCAAGCCTAGATCTAGAATCTAGTCTAGTGAATCTAGATCGACATGTCAGTGTTCACTCAGTCAGTGTAGTCTAGGCAGACATGACAACCGTGGTTGTTTCTCATATAAAAAGAGAATTATTTACGGATAATATATCCATTCAGATAATCCGATATCAGATATGGCAGCTTCAGGCATTTCTTCGTCTACATATCAATTCATATATGCTAGTTCAGAATCAGAGTGTCCGGGATTGCTTGAGCGATAACACAAGAAGTGGTCGGCCCATCGGTTTTGCTAGAGTGGGAAGAGGCTAGATTTGTATCAAATTAGACCTACTTGATAAAAATCCAAGACACGGTCTTTCTGCTATAGGAGTTGTGCCACATTAAAGTTGAGAACAGTTTGGTGAATACATTGTGGATTCTTAGCACTTGATTTTGCAGTGTTGCCACTTCTTCAGTCAATAACACAGTTTGACTGGTTCCCCGCGTATCAACACTGGCCACCAGAGCGAACTAACGGCAGGCCCCCTAGTGGACGACCGCCGCACTACGCTGGTTCCGGAGTCATCCGCTAGGAGGCTGGGGTATGGTTATATTCTGGTTCCCTGTCGCACTTCTCTCTCCAGAAATACAAGGAGCAGAGATAGTTTCGTCGTTGACGGATGAGTGCAGGATCCATCCGACGCAGTAGACTCACATTACACGGAGAATAATTATAACGAACGATATGGGAATTTAGGTCCGTAAGAACCAAAGCATAAGTCCCCATCGATTTCGTTTTAGCTTCTGGAGGTTGTTCTCTATATAAGATACCAGAAAAAAACACACATAAGGTTTCTATCTGTTAAATATCTGCATGACGTTACGGTAAATACATGCCTATTGTATTCACCGTAACGCCACTTTTACTGATATCAGTTATAGAAAGGATTATTAGATACAGTGAAAATAAGTGCCTTTGATTAGGTGGAATTGCACCTATGTACTACAGTACAAATAAGCTGTTCCAGTTGTGTATTGCTGTTTTAAGAAAGCTATGATGATAATTGTTGTACGAGCGATAGGGGGCGACTGGGCGTTAGTGTGAGTGCCGGGGATTCCCCCTGAGGCTGTTTGAGCCTTGGGCGCGATGACGTCATCGCAGGGACTCCCGAGTCGTCGCACATGCGTGAGGCGCTCTCCATAGGTGGAAGACAGACTGATTCAGACTTTTGAAGTGGCAACACCATCTCCAAGAGTTAAGTCTCATTATCCTCTAAGGTAAGTTCTCTGATATTAAGGTTCAGATGTAATATTCTTACATTTGGTGCCAGGAGTACTTACCTATGTGGATTCAGTCTGGTTTATAGAGTTTATAAACCAATTTTAAGGACACTTTCTATACTTTTTGTTGAGAGAAGGAAGGGATCCCCAATTAAGCACATGTGCTCATTCCTCCATTGAGTGAATTGGGGATTTAATTTCTTCAAACATCAAGGACACTCTTATTCTCCACTGGAACTCTCTTAAAATATAATTAGGCCATCATTTATTTATATTCATCAGAGGATTTGGCCAAAAAATAAGCAGATTCTTTTATCTTGGATAAATTAGGTCAAGTGTGACCTTTTTTTGAGATTAGTGGAATCTGTTTAGCCATCTTGGATTGACATTCTTTTTTATAATCCAAACCATCCTATCAACATCCTTATCATTTGGGGGCAAGAACATTCACAAAGTGACTGCTGAATATTGACACTTCATCTTCATCTTATTATTTTTTAAGTATTAGTGCCAAGAAATAATTAGGGGTTCTTCAAATATTTACCCCCCTTCTCACATGTGACCTGGAGGCCATCTTGGATGTTTTAAATATAGCAGTCAATTATCTTTTTGACAAATTGTCACCCCCAACTTCTGATTATTAAACAAGAGGCCAATATTAAATAGTATCTGGCATATTCTAAGTAATTTTCTGGAAGTTCCTATCTTCACATTGTCTCATCTTGGATATCACAGAAGAGGATTCTCCATTGTGTTCTGTCTAGGCCAATATATTCATATATCTGGCAAAAAACCTACCTAATATAATTTTCACTGTTTCTGCTTTGACTACAAGGTAACTGTATAGGCCAATATTTTAATATCTGGCAAAATACTTACCCATAGCAACTTCCACTGTTTCTGATTTGACTACAAGATATACTCTATAGGCCAATATATTTATATATCTGGCAAAACATCTACCCATAGCAACTTCCACTGTTTCTGCTTTGACTACAAGATATACTGTATAGGCCAATATATTTATATATCTGGCAAAACATCTACCTACAGCAACTTCCACTCTTTCTGCTTTGATAACAAGGCTACTCTATAGGCCAATATAATTATATATCTGGCAAAACATCTACCCATAGATGTTTCTGCTTTGACTACAAGGTAACTGTATAGGCTAATATTTTAATATCTGGCAAAATACTTACCCATAGCAACTTCCACTGTTTCTGATTTGACTACAAGATATACTGTATAGGCCAATATATTTATATATCTGGCAAAACATCTACCTACAGCAACTTCCACTCTTTCTGCTTTGATAACAAGGCTACTCTATAGGCCAATATAATTATATATCTGGCAAAACATCTACCCATAGCAACTTCCACTGTTTCTGCTTTGACTACAAATTGTTCTGCATAGGCCAATATATATTTATATATCTGGCACAGCCCCTTTACACAGGGACATCATCTAGATATATATTACTTTCCTCTAGAAGCATATTTTGTGTGGCAGCTGGACCCCACCATTTCTATATCTAGATCTAGTTCATAACTGGCCAATATAAATTAATATCTGGCAAATACTATTTGGAGAACTGTGACTATATTTCTGCAACAGGATATTTTGTGCATGATCCCAAGATACACTGGGCCAATATCTTAATATCTGGCATATCTTGGTGCAATATTGTGAGCCAATATTTTAATATCTGGCATAACTTAACACAGTATTGTTAGCCAATGCATGACATCTGGCATTTCACTGATTGAAAATAACATCTACTGTCCAGCATGCACACACTGCATTAACATCACACCCTTGAGACAGTATCCTGAAAAGTAAGTAAAGAGGGTATAATACAGATAACATAGAATAAGTCAGTGACTGTGTAGTCCTGCTTTTTGCATTCACACATATCACCTGGCCCTTGTTACCTAACCTCTCGGTTTCATACTGAGACATCCCAACCTCTTTCTTCTGCTTTTGGGTGCTTGACCTAAGCCAACAAAATGACTGGGCCCAAGGCAATTTGCATAAATGCAGCAAGCGTTGATGACCTCAAGGCAGTCCCAGGTATTGCAGCTGCACACGCTCAGGACATCCTTCAGTGCTTGAAGGATTGGGGTCCTTTCTCGGCAGTGGCAGAGATGCTGCCCCATCTCAATCCGGACGTGGGCAGGATCCTTCAGGAGGCCGTTGTGAATGGCCACATGGTGTTCAACATGGAGGACGAGGGCGTGGAAGGCATGAGGCCGACTCTTCCACCTGACATAGACTCATCGTGAGACTATGATGCGCTGAAGGCTTCGTGGCAAAAGCTGGCCTCACGTGTCAAACAGCTGGAGGGGGAGAAGAAGAAACGGGACACCGAAAATCCACCCTCGGGATCGGGCATCCAGCCGAAAAAGCCTGTGGATGACCCAACAGAAATCTTTATCCGCACATGGGAGGCCTTCCTGCGGCAAAACCCCCAGTTCAGCCAAGGGACGAAATCTCCATTGGGTAAGGCTGGGCTGGACAGCCCAAGACAGGACGAGAGTTGGCTACCATTAGCCCCACCACACCACTCAACACCTGTCCATCAAGGTGAGGTCAGGGACGACGTGTATGTCCCGGCTGCCCGGCCTAAAGGGCTGGAGCCAGCCAGACAGGTGAAAACAGCTGCAACCATCCCCCATCACACTGATGCCCATCAGGAATTGGTGAGGAGCCGGAGGCCTGACAGACTGGATGCATCTGAAATTGGGGATTCAGATGACAGTTCTACAACATCCACCAGCAGTGATGAGGATTATCCAGTCCACCGCCCAAGAGATTGCAGGGATAACAAGCCTCAACAAGGAAAGATCCCAACTTATGACGGCCGTCTGAAATGGGGGATCTACAAGGAGCAGTTCACACGAATGGCTCGGAGGTGCAGCTGGAGTCAAGAAGAAAAACTGGACGGCCTAGTACAGCACCTCAGGGATGATGCCCTGATTCACTTTGGAACCCTGCCAAAGAAGACCAGGCGTGACTACAAAAGGGTAGCCAAGTCCTTGAAGGAGCAGTTCGGTACGAGGAAGCAGCCGGCAACAGCCAGAGGGAGCTTCAAAGTCTGCACCAGGAACCAGAAGAAGTTCTGGATGCCTTCGCGCAGAGGTGCATGGACCTGGCAAGCGAAGGTTTCAGGGGAGATTCAGAGCGCACCATTGAGAGGGCGGCAATGGATGCATTCCTGCATGGCTGCTCCAACCAGAGGGCTGCACTTATTACGGGGGAGAAGAACCTCAAATCCATAAGAGAAGTGCTGAAGAGTGTAAGGCACTCTATCCACAACTCTCGCTTCATTTTAGGAGACAAAAAAGTGAGAAATGTCTCCTTTGCCACATGTGACAAAGCACAGCTGGCAGCACCCTCTGCAGTGCTTCGAGCAGAGGACAAGTTGGGGGAACTGAAGGATGAGATGAAGAAGCTTGTCCTTAGTGTACTTGTTGAGCACCTGCAACCCCAGCAACTGTCTAGGGCTCCTAGCCCCTATCCAGTCGCAAACCCTGGAAGAAGCCCAGAACACAGCCCTGGAGCCTCAAGAGAGTGCACAAAGCAAAGAGAACAATAACCAGCAAAAAACTAGCCAGGAATGGACTAACCGACCCAACTCCATTCCAGGCTGATAAGGGTCTCCCCTCCAGAACCCACCATGACGAAGGGCAGACTAAGAACCATGAAACCCCTGACAGAATCCCACACGGTGCAAACTGTGAAGGATAATGTCATGGTATCCTTCAGTGTCTCTACTTTGCTGTTGTGCCTCAATCACCATGCAGAGCTGGAGGAGGTAATGCAGAATCTGTGCTTGGGCAGGCTGCTTCTGGAAACAGACAGTCTACACCCCTGCCTCCCTGGATTGTGTTGTCGCCAGCTCTGTCCAGAATCCATCTTGGAGGTAGCCTGGCACATATGGGAGGTAAGGAACTTGCCTGATAGCACTGTCCTCAGGTTGGCTGCGAGGAATGCTGAGGTGTTCTTCAGCCCTCAGCACTAGGCCCTCAATTCGGGCCCTGTAGCAGGTAGGCTGGGCTCAATGTCCGGCTCGTAGACCATGTAGTTGTGTTAGTCATACCTGGGCTTAATGTCCGGGCTCCAAAGTTAGGCCGTCAAGCTGGGCTTCAAGCCCGGCGCCTCGAAGACCTGAAGGCTGGCCCCTGGCCTTTTAAAAACAGAATGGGGAGGAGTGTTGTACGAGCGATAGGGGGCGACAGAGATAGTTTCGTCATTGACGGACGAGTGCAGGATCCATCCGACGCAGTAGACTCACATTACACGGAGAATGATTATAACGAACAATATGGGAATTTAGGTCCGTAAGAACCAAAGCATAAGTCCCCATCGATTTCGTTTTAGCTTCTGGAGGTTGTTCTCTATATACCAGAAAAAAACACACATAAGGGTTCTATCTGTTAAATATCTGCATGACGTTACGGTAAATACATGCCTATTGTATTCACCGTAACGCCACTTTTACTGATATCAGTTATAGAAAGGATTATTAGATACAGTGAAAATAAGTGCCTTTGATTAGGTGGAATTGCACCTATGTACTACAGTACAAATAAGCTGTTCCAGTTGTGTATTGCTGTTTTAAGAAAGCTATGATGATAATTGTTGTACGAGCGATAGGGGGCGACTGGGCGTTAGTGTGAGTGCCGGGGATTCCCCCTGAGGCTGTTTGAGCCTTGGGCGCGATGATGTCATTGCAGGGACTCCCGAGTCGTCGCACGTGCGTGAGGCGCTCTCCATAGGTGGAAGACAGACTGATTCGGACTTTTGAAGTGGCAACACCATCGCCAAGAGTTAAGTCTCATTATCCTCTAAGGTAAGTTCTCTGATATTAAGGTTCAGATGTAATATTCTTACATAATTACAAATCAACCACACAATCGTATGTTGTACCAAGTTTGAATCAGATTGGCCTTTCTGTACAATTATGTGGTTTCTAGTTATGCTTCATTGTGTTATCACACAGGAAAAGGTGTTCATTTGTTAAAAATTCCAAATTATGTCTCCAGTAACTGGAACTTCTTCGGCTGTATTTGATGTGTATTCACCGTCACTTTTCAAGTATTCACCGTAACATGATGTCTGTTGACATTAAAACCATGTGAAATTGTGCGAACTCTTTCCTTTCATCATGTATCAGGACGTTGAATGTCTAGAGTATCTTTTCAGACAGAAATATTAAGGTTTCGATGTATTTTGCTCTTCGCTTATGGTTTGTGAAAGGTGGTGGAATGTTAAATTTAAACTTTTCAGTCTAAATTGAGAAAAAAAAATTCAAATTTGTACCAAATCGCTGCCTACCCAGCTTCTTCATTGTGTTATCACACAGGAAAATGCGTTCATTTGTAAAAAATTCCAAATTATGTCTCCAGTAACTGGAACTTCTTCGGTTGTATTTGATGTGTATTCACCGTCACTTTTCAAGTATTCACCGTAACGTGATGTCTGTTGACATTAAAACCATGTGAAATTGTGCGAACTCTTTCCTTTCATCATGTATCAGGATGATAAATGTCTAGAGTATCTTTTAAGACAGAAATATTAAGGTTTCGATGTATTTTGCTCTTCGCTTGTGGTTTGTGAAAGGTGGTGGAATGTTAAATTTCAACTTTTCAGTCTAAATTGAGAAGAAAAAAAAAATCAAATTTGTACCAAATCGCTGCCTACCCAGCTTCTTCATTGTGTTATCACACAGGAAAAGGCATTCATTTGTTTTAAAATATCATTGTGTCTTCAGAAGTTTCTTCAATAGCCAACCTATTGTTTCTGTATCTTCCGTCACGCTTTATGTATTCACCGTAACGAAATGATTTCGCATGTCAGAGATACACTATGGGTGTTTTTTTTCTATAAAGTTAATATTAATGCAGCCACACTAATAAAAAGATTATTTTTATTTACAACTATATGTGTTTGATTAATTCTTTTTAGAAATGTAGTTGATATTAATAGATGTATACAGTTCTCTACAGCAGAAATATATTACATAAGTGGAAATTTATAATTTATTTGCCAATAAACACCTTCTAAAATAGAAGAATAGACATGATAAAGTGAAAATAGATTTAAAATCACTGTATTTCCATACATTTATTGATACTAATTTTTACAAAGGTGATACTGCTGAAATGTACTTCCTGTATTCACCGTCACGCTATTTCACGACTTTTCCTAGATAGCACTGTGTGTACATAAGTAAAGACTTTCTCTAGGGGATTTGTTTTTCTGAAAGTACACATGCTAAAGTTAATGGACAAGAGTAAATAAATATCTAGAACTAACTGATACTTTTTTTATGTGTTCTGACAATAGAATATAAAATTTAAGTAAAGAAATAGCTGAATTTCTTTATAAATTACTGGAAATGGTATTGAAAAATATGGAAATGTACTAGGAGTAATGCCTAAAAAACCGTTTTCCCCTAAGGACATTTCCCTTTGCTATTAGAGTGCATTGGAAAATTTAATTTAGATACTAAGGATATTTTCATATATCCAACCATTGCTTGCCAGGCCCAAACGTGACGGTGAATACATGTGCTATGAGAACCATTTCTTTAGAAAATTCTCCTGAGACAACCATTTCAGAAAGGATGAGGAGATTTCAGGTATGTACACTTGAGACCCTTCTCTACCAGGAAAAAAAATATAAGAAATCATTTAGGAAAGTTTTTTAGTTTTTTTTCTAAAATACCCAATTGTACATTTTTCGTGCAGGTGGCCCACATACCAGAAATTAATCCTCAAAATTACTGTACCAAGTTGGCTTAACATGTTTTAGTTGATGTTTATTTTGCCATGTGGATTATGCCCACACGCAGTCATCTCCTCAAATGCAAACCCCGACACGGGACGGCAAAACGAGAAACGTAACACGTAAACAAGTTTTTAACCAAAGGGTTACGTACTTTATCTCACCCCTGGTATTTTCTCTCCATAGACTTAACATTGGGACCTCGTATCTAACACCCATTAGATATTTAGGGAAACTATCCAATGGGGGATTATGTCACAAATGATAGCCCATTAGTCAATGTTAAGGGTGAGATAAATACAGAAACCCATTCTAGTTTAGTGTCAGACTTCGATCCCATCTTGTTTGAATCACTGCATAATTCACACGGCTTCGATGGGATATGGGCTCAGACCCTAAACTCTCATAGGTTTCCTCTATAGTATTCTACGAGGTGTCACCAGTACGGACTTGCTTGTGGACTTCATGGACAGAAACGCAGGAAAGCAAAAGTGAATACTTAATACCGTAGGGCATGGACAGTTTACTCTATGGACTGGAAGCCGCCTACGGAAACTCGGAGCAAATTAGAATGTCCATCATTGATGAATGAGCGTGCAATTTTAAATGTATAACGACTAAAAGGTTTGGGTAACATTCAGTCTATGGATCGGTTTCTGTAACCACTGGCACCCAGTCACCTTGCCATTTCTCTAACTGCCTGAGTCTATCTATAGGATCCAAACATATTTAACACCAGTAGGTCAATGAGGTATTTCAGTCTTGAATGTTTGGTCATGGTCAGTTGGGCATGCCTCTCAGACCCTTAGACACTGGCACCTAGACTTGCTCAAGTCTTTGATGATGAACATTCATTAAATGATTAAAGTAAATCGGAATACAATTCATTATAGCATGTGTCCTTCTCTGACTGGCCACTCAGAAGGGGTGGAGGGGTAGGATACAGGGACTGAAGCCAGTCTAACTGGCACCCTGCTCCCCATCCAATAGCACAGCGAATAGCACGCAAATAGTGAATGGATAGATTTTTTCTCAGCACGCTGAAAGTGTATGTGACCACTCTAACCTTTTATAGGCAACGTATATAGAATACGTGAGCAGGCTCTAAAAATGTGGGGATAGGGCTTCTCTGTGTCACACAGACTGCACTGCCACCTTGTTGCCGGAGATTTCAACTAGAATACCTTGATATGCTGCTCCCAATGGCTAAGGTTTCCCATTAATCTAAAATACTTATAAATATTAAAGAAAGGACTACAATTCAATATGTTCGAGAAAAGTGGATGAAATCTATAATGCATGTAAAGGCTTGGATGTCTCAAAGTTGAAAGTTAGTTTTCACACGGACTTGGTATACCTGGGTAAGAAACCTACCCGTGTTGGCCTACTTATGATTGCCTCGCTATTGTTCTCAAGTTCACCCCTTTGCTGCAAGGCGGCGCCGCATTCACACGCTAGTTTAACACTTTATCCGCTAGATGGCATGTAGATCATGCGACATTCTATGGCATAAGAACACCATGCCTCTGGTACAAGGAGAGTGAAGCATCATTCATGTTATTATCATATATTCATATATCATTTGGTAATAAAAAATCAGTTAAAATAATATAACTAGAAATAAAGATATTTATGTCAATATGAAAATATTGAGTTAATTGACCTCAAATTGTTACTGAAATACTTTATTAAGGCCTAGCGTGATAGAAATAATTTCAAAAATGAGAAATTCTGACTCCTGACCCCACCAAAAGTGACCCAAAATGTGCCAATTGTTCGGAACCCCCCAAGACACCTAGGACCATAATTTCAACTGTTCTATTTGGGAAATGTCTTGGAATCGTCAGTGAAATAGTGCGATGGGAATATTTTCAAAATCTTGATTTTCCATTCCTGATTATCTGAAAATGAGGAAATTCTGCCTGCCGACCCTAGGGAAGGTCACACAAGGTCTCATAAGATCTCACACTCTCTAAGTCGTAATCTGCACAACGTTCTCACTGCGCTCTATGGGAGAAGAATTCTTAACGAACTAGGCTTAAAGCCTTGAGAATCCACTGACACACAGTATCCCCACTAGGTGGCATCATTGAGACTATAGGAATCTTTGGTTGCATTGATGTACAGCGTTAGCATGGGAGGCACACCCGTGGATTCTTAAGGCTCGAAGCCTAGTTTGTTAAGAATTCTTCTCCATAGAGTAGAGAATAGTGAGAGTACAGAATACGACTTAGAGAGTGTGAGATCTTGATGTGCACCCCTCTAATAAGATCTCACACTCTCTAAGTGGTATTTTGTGCAAGGTTCTCACTACGCACTATTGGAGAATAATTCTTAAAGAACTAGGCTTAAAGCCTTAAGAATCCGCTGGCCTGCCTCCCGTGCTAAACATGCACATCAATGCAACCCAAAGATTCTTATAATCTCAATGATGCCACCTGGTGGGAATACTGTGTACTTGGCGCCCTAGTGGCTTTTTTTGGACTGGAATACAGAATACAACTTAGAGAGTGTCGGATCTTATGACAGGGTGCACAAATTCCCCAGTGCTGGTGACCTCAAACTAAGACAGAGTTCGGCCACAGTCAGGGCGTTTTCTCCTAGTACCAATACACATTATTCTAGGTGCCTGTGGCAGTAACACTCATACAGCAGAGTAGTAGTATCAGTAAATACAACACAGACTGAGCTGACAGGTTGATTGTAATAATTTCATTATTTCATCATGATATCTTACACATGGCCCCTCTGATATGGATCTTTTTGTTTTCTTAACAATTTTGAATATAATGATATACCTACATTTTGAAGAAATTTCATTCTTATTGATCAGATATTTCCCATTTTATCATGATTTGCTATATCTTCGTAAATCTCAAGAAATCATGGCTTAAGGTGTCACCTGGCCATCTCTAGTTGATGTCTTAAGGCATCTCCTGGCCAGCTCCAAATGGGTTAAAAGGTATATAACTAACTGTATTTCTTATATATTGGTATCATATCTTAGATTTAGATATTGAAAAGGGTAACCTTTTATATGCTAGATGAATATAATTTTCTTTCTTTTTTATTAAGCAGTAATGAAATCCACAGAAAACCAGACAAGCTGATTAAATTAGAAGTGAATTTATTGGGGGTAATTATGGTTGGTGGACGCCCCCCTTTAGATGCAACTTTCACCAGCTATTGATGTTGATTCATGAACTGAGGCAGAATATAGTTATTGAGTTGACTTATATATGTATGACTTTGCTGATACTGGTATGCCAGATGAATTTGCCCTTTATGGAACCCCCGAATATCAGGCTATGGCTCATGTCTATTGATAAACACTCATGTTAGTTCTAACAATTCAATACTAGAATACTACAACACTGATGTGGCATGACTTATATTTGTCATGTGCAATCCTATATTAAGGAGTATAGAGACAGAGAGTTACATCCCTGGAGGCCCTGTTGAGACATATGTCAACAGCTTATTTTCATTTGGTCATGCTCAGGTATCCACCCTCTCCTGGTGACCACATGTGATTACGGTGTGGGTACAGGTGGGTAAGGTAAGGAGACATATAAGAGATATGTGAGTATACATGAGGGGACGCCGAGGGAGGGGCGGGGGGGGGGGGGGGGGGGGGGAGGTCGCTGCCACACCAGCTGCTCGCGGGCAGTAACCAGGTCAAAGGTCACTGGAGAGGGGTACCACCCTGTCAACCTCCGCACTCCCCTCCACGCGCCCACGCGGTCAGCACCCCATGCAGCCTCCGGCTTAAACCCAACATGGTGAATAAAGGCAACGAAGATGTAGGAGAGATAGAGGAGAACTTCGATTTTACCGCATGGGCTAAAGCGACAGGTCTGAAGCGGAAAACGACAGAGGTGCTGACAGGTGACGACTATGCGGACTATGACGTCCTTATGATAATGTCACGGCAGGATGTAAAGGACCTGCTGATACTGCCGGGGCAAGCAATTAGGCAGTGCCGGGGGCTTTCCAAGCTCGGCAACCCCAACTTCAACGAGCAAAGCAAAGAGAAAGCAGCGAAGCAGAAGGGCGGTCCCCCTGAAAAGGGTGACGAAGCCCTTAAGGAGGCGGCGGCCGGATGGGAGAAGAAAGTGGAGAATCTGCAGGCGAAGAACGGAAGAAGCCACAGCGATGACTCTGATGATGGCGGCGCTGATAAAGGATGTATTTATGTGTGAACTGAACTTTATAGCATAGCCGTCGTCTAATTACCTTAGACTGACTGATATGTTTATCAATAGCTTAAATGCAGCTTAAGATTATATAATCATATGTTAATCATAGAGGTATGTCCTCATACCCCACTACACATGCAGCTTTTATGTAATCATATGTTAATCATATGTGTATGTTCTGTGCTGTCCAGTAGCGTTTATCAAGATCGCTCCACTATTTTGTCCCTTGTACCCTATCCCTACCCCAAATCATCTTGGTCAACAATTTCTCTCTCCCGTCTTACAAAAACCGGTCTTGAGAATGTACATAAAGTCTAGTTCATTGTTCGTGACTTCACACCTGCACCTCCAAATGGAAGAACTGTAAGAAAGAAAATGGATCTGAAATAAACAAAAAATATTTATTTTTTATCATTCATCTGTCCATCTATCACATCTATCTATCACATATTGTCAGTGCCAGGTTATCATCTTATCAGAATGTATAAAAAGATAAGAAACCACAAGACTCATATGATATGTATTCTAATATTTCAAATTTCTATTCAACATTCTTGAAATAAGAAATAAACTATTGCCAGTACACCAAGGTAGTACAGCATTGTAAATCTAAATACAAATCATACCTCTATATACATATATACTTATACATACATAGATACATACATACATGCATACATACATACATATACATACATACCTATATATACATACATTCATACATGCCTACACATACATACCTATACATACATGTATACACACATACCTATACATACATTTATCCTACCCCTAATATAAAATCCCATAGGCTTAACATTGACTTTCCGTATGCGCCCGTATGTCGCATACGGCTAAAAATCGCTCCTAGGAGCGTACAAAAAATGGACCAATCAGAGATCAGCAGTTGAAAGTAGTTCCAAGCGCCTTCAGAGCAGCAAGGAGAGTTATTTGGAGGACTTCAGAAAGTTTTTATCGTGTTTTTTGTTATCATCCTCACATAAAAATATTGTTCACAGGGGTAGGATAAAATCAAAACGATAGTACATACAAATATATATATATATATATATATATATATATATATATATATATATATATATATATATATATATATATATATATATATATATATATATATATACAACTGTATATCGGCGATATGAAAAGATCATAAAATGAAAGCTTCACAAACCGGAGGAGGTCTGGAATAGCTCACATGATGATGACATAATGGGAAATGACAAAACGGTCGGATGAACTTCGATAGACCCTAACCATGGCTCATCGTCAGTCCAACTGACACATTGCTCCTGTTGTTTTTTTATCTGAAAATCAGATCCAACTATACCCTTTCTGTGTGTTATCCCAGAGACTATAGAAATGCTATCGATGATGAAACATTGGCGTATCTATGTGTATCTCCACATAGATACAGTAACATGTTAGAGATAACGTCCCATGAGCCTGGTTTGTAGATAATGAAAGCGGAATTCATCCTGCTGAAGAGGGTGGTATGTAGTAGAAGGAGTGGTGTAGTATTCTTGACCCGGTTTCTTCATGGACTTTATACGATGGGGAAGGAACAGAACATCTTCCAGGGAGGAGTTCATAATGGAAAGCAGTTTGATCCCACAGGTAGGACAATATCTCTTGTGTGTATATATGTCTATGTATGCCGGTTTATGTTAAGGATATCATTCATTCCCTATGTCTGTGCGTAGGTGAATATATGCCTGTTTGTTTAACCAGACGGTATATATTTTGTTTTTATTCAGAAAATTCCAACATCTGCTACAATAGCAGTTCTTTTTCAAATTTGAGTTTAGCTCTCTCTATTTTCAGTATATTTTTCCGAAGAATGTGTTATACATGTGGCTTTCCCTCGTAGTTTATATGTCATTATCCCTCGTAGCTTACATGCGTCAGTCCCGCAAAGTTGAAATATACGATCGTCCATTAAAGATTTCTATATCTCTTAATATTTCAGTTCAAATATAAAATCAAGCTTAATTTTAAATATTTTGATACCCTAGGATTATATTTTATCATGGCATTGGTTATTAATCCATAAACTAGTATTAAATACTGATTACACAATTGCCTTGCTCTATTGTATAAGCTTGCTCTACACTTATATAGTATGATGATTAACAGGACAGGGTACATATTGGATGGTGAACAAAAACAGAACAATACAGAGTACTTATTACACAGAAGAGACAGGACTATACAGTGTACATAGACAATAATCGATGGTTTTGTGGACAGGCGGCCGTAAACCACGAGCGGTTGACGCGTAGTAATACACGAGCGCTAGCGAGTGTATTACGAGGTCAACCGCGAGTGGTTTACAGAGCCGCCTGTCCACAAAATCATCGTTTGTTGTATTTATTATCCATCTTTTCGAATAAATTAAACCCATTAATTGCCATATTGACGGGTATAACAATAGGAACTATTTCTTTGCTCTATAGCAAAAGGGACTATTTTTCCCGTATACCATGGTTTTGAGGCCGTATACCACAGGTTTGACTCCGTATACCACAGTTATGGTATCTGACAGGTTTTATACAATGGGTCGTGGTTTACTGAGTCCCCATACATTTTCAATGGGGGCTTTGTATACGATGGATAATAAAGATTACAAACGAGCATAGGAAACCAGTGATCTAGAATTTTCATAGAATATGATATATTGGCAAAGAATCCTTGAGTTATAGAATGTATGAGGTTGTTACCTTAACATGTCGATGCTAGATAAGAATGTTGAATACCTAGCAATGTGATATAAAAGATAATAGTACAAAACGATCTGAGAGAGTTAATGTTTTCCTGAATTACACAGGACAGTCCAAGATAGCCCAACTTTCTCCTGTTTGGGTTTTACCCGCTTTTCATGTCATCACTGCAATTCTGTCTTCTTTATTTTCATTATTTCTCAGTTATTATTTTACTTAATTATCCATCGTATACAAAGTCCCCATTGAAAATGTATGGGGACTCACGACCCATTGTGTTGTAGTTCGGCAAACGGCGCACCCGCATATTACGTAAGCGGCCGCTAGACCGGAACGGTCATGGGCCGCTGCGTTTGCCGAACTGCAACGTACTATTTTATATTTTCGCGGGCGCCAGACCGGAACGGTCACGGTCCGCGGAGTTTTGGCGGGAAAACACGCCCGCATCCGGTCGCCGTTTTCACCCCTTTATAAGCTTAGACATTTGTCATCTTATCCAGTTTTGAATACAGCTCTGAAACTCCACGTGTGTGTTCGTGTCATCTCTCCACCAGATTTACAGTATAAAAACTGTCAGATACCATAACTGTGGTATACGGATTCTAACCTGTGGTATACGGCCTGAAAACCATGGTATACGGGAAAAATAGTCCCTTTTGCTATAGAGCAAGGAAATAGTCCCTATTGTTAAACCATTTGATATGGCGATTACTGGGTTTAATTCATTCGAAAAGATGGATAATAAATACAATAAACGATGATTTTGTGGACAGGCAACTCTGTAAACCACTCGAGGTTGACGTCGTGTATTACTACGCGTCAACCTCTCGTGGTTTACGGCCGCCTGTCCACAAAACCATCGATTATTGTCTATGTATACTTTCTTTACCCCATGTCATGTTCCACTCCTGACTTGGGTACCATGGAGAGAAGAAGAAGACCCTATAGTTTCCTTTTTTGACATTCAATAGACAGATATTGGTTATCTATTTAAGAGCGTCAGTCATTATGTTAATCCTCGAGTTAATCTCGGATTATTCGTTTAAATTGATCTGTCGATGCTGCTTTCTGTATCACTGGAGTCAGACTGTCCCATACTCGGATCCCTCTGTACATCAGCGATTTTCCAAAATGTGTCGTCTTATGTCGATAAGTTTTAAACCTAACATTGGAATTTGACTGTGTCTGTGTATACATGTATATGTCTGTGTATGTTGGTAAATGTTAAGTTTTTATCATTCTGTATTTCTCTGTATAAGTGTATTTATGTGTATTTGTTTGTAGGTTTTAGCATGGACAGTGTATCTCTAGAGGTTGTATGTCCATGGTTTAGTGAGCGTGGATCAGACGCTCAGATACGCTGTCTACGTTTGGGAGAGGTTATATAGCTTTTCAGCGCGCTGCAAAAACTATCCATCCGCTATCTGTGTGTCAACTCTGTGGCTTTGGGAAAAGTGCAAAGGACCAGTGTCTCAGTGTACTAAAGGCATGCCTAGATCATCATAACCAATCGCAAAAGACCGTTATACCTCATTGACTCACTGGTGCTTGATATGTTTGGATTCTAGACAGGCAGTTGTAGAAATGGTAAGTTGACTGTGTGAAAGTGGCTAGAGAAAATGACCCATAGACTTAATATAACCCAACCTTTAAATTGTATAGTTTTTATCATTTCCGATTTGTTCATAATTATTCTGTATATGTGTGTAGTTCTATGCATTCCTATCTGTTTTAAGGTTATCATTATTCAATATATATATCTGTATGTGGGTGAATGGTTGCCTTCTTTAGGGTTCTTATTATTCCATATATATCTGTGTCAGTAGGTTCATGTTTGCCTGTTTTTTTTAATGGTTTTATCATTATGTATATATTTATTAGTGTAGGTGGATGCATGCCTGTTTGCAGTTATTTTTATCTATTATGGCGAATCTCTATAAAGCCCAATGCCCATCTACCGATTTCGGAATATTCATGTACCTTTGTCGGCGACAAACTGATAGTAATTTGTCTCAGGCGAGGCATCCTAACGGAGTCGGCTGTAGTCGGTAGATGTAGGAGAGCTAGGCAAGGGTGAGCCACCGATTAGTAGACTGATTTGCTTAGGACTAATACCCACCAACCCCTCTCCTTGATGTCTGCCGGTCTAGTGAAGGATTACGTAATTTGCCTGCGATAAGTTAACCGACTCCTACATGATTTGCGAGCTAATTGTTCAACGCTTAATAGGTAGATGGGCATTGGGCTTTAAGCCCAATACATCTACCGATTTCAGAACATCAAGGCCCGGCGTCCACCTACTACGATAGAATCGTAGACCTCCCGATATGGCACCGATATAAAATGTCAAAATCGGTGCCATATCGGGAAGGTGCAAAATCGTAGACATATGTCTAGACAAGCCAATCCACCATGCCTTGTATGGGGGTTTTATCGGTGTCTAATCGCAGAAACGTGGTCAACTACCCCGATATCAGGTAACCTTCCGACGCGATTTTGATTTTTTATCGGGAGGTGCATCATAGACGATATCGGTGCCATATCGTAGTAGGTGGACGCCAGGCCTTATGTACCTTTGTCGGTGACCAACAGATGGTAATTTGTCTCAGGCAGGGCATCCTTATGGAGTGGGTCTTAGTTGGTAGATGTAGCACAGGTAGCCAAGGGTCAGGCAACGATTAGTGAACAACCTCCTTCAGTGTTATGTTGTCGCCGACAAGTTGTGGTTTCTATGTCCTTAAATTTGTGGACAAAAGTTTATCAACATGTTGATAAATCTCTGTTGGGGTGCATAATTGTATATCTGTCGGTAAGTGTAAACTGATTTGCTCATGACTAATACCCACCAGCCCCTCTCCTCGATGTCCGCCGGTCGAGCGAAGGGTTACTTAATTTGCCTGCAATAAGACTCAGCGATTTGGGAACTAATCGTTCAACCCTTAATCGGTAGATCGGGGTTTAGGGTGCAGTGCATCCGTATTTCCAGTGGTTTAAGCTTGCACGTTGACTATATTAAATGTGTTACATACTCAAGGCTGGAGGAAATAAGTACACATTTTCACGATAATCTTGAGGACATCCCTTAAAGTGCCAGCCACACTTCTGGGAGCCTTATCGGTTCTACCAATCGAGATAAGGATCGCGTGATTTCCCTGAAGTGGTCAATAAATACTTAATCTTCGTCTTATCCTTGTCCTATCAGTCCATTAGATATATCGTTTCTCTTAAGTATTTACATAGGAAGTGTCTAGACTGACGTGAGAAGTGCGGTTGACACATATAGTTAAAAGGGACAAGAGATCATCCCGTTTAGGGGATCGCCTCGTGTAAGGGTTCACCTCGTGCAAGTGGTCACCCCGCGTAAGGGGTCACCTCTTTGGTTGGAAAGGTGTCCTCTATTAAGTGGGATTTACACGATCGGATTTATGTACCTTACATTGTGTTTGTCTGAGATGAATCCTGCTGAGATTCTGTGCTCCAACATAATTTCTTCGTCTGAATTGTAGGGTTCCATTTTCCTGAGACATGTTTTTCCCCTGCAATTGTTGCTGACATTTGCACATAAAAGGGAAAAGAATCTCATGAATTTTTTAACCCTGTAAGGTATACATCCCAACGTGTGAATTCCACTCTAAATATTTGATTTTACCCCGTGTAAGGGGTCACCCTTTAGGGGTCACCCCATGCAAGGGGTACCCACATCTTAGGGGTCACCCCAATTAAGGGGTCACCCCTACATAAGGGGGGACTTGCTCTATCCTTGGTAGATCGGTATATTTTAGCATTAAAACAATTTGGTCTGCAAATTAGAAACATGTCATTCCAACGATAGTTGAATATGATGAGCTCAACGTGTTGTAGATTTAATAATTGTGGTCACCATGCGAATTTTCTTAATCTAGAGGACAATATTATGATAATTCTATAAAAGAATATATGCAAATATATAAAAATCCTAAAGGATGTTTTTCTACATAGTAAACCCAATGTCATTTTCCTCAAACTTTCACAGAATATAGTACACCTATAGTACTACTTATTTAGGTTTTAAAACTCATAGTCTACCGTCCCTGTCTTTGAGAGAATTAAAGAAAACTATATCTTTTCAGTATATTTCCTCTGCAAATCAAGCAAATGTAAATTGGCCTATTTTACCCATTAAGATGGGATAAACTGGACAAAACGTTAGAAAACTCGTTTAGAATTAGATTGGATCCCAAGAGACCAGTTTTGTTTGATAATTGACATTACTCAAAATTCACCAGATGGCGCCACCGTTAATTGTAGGATATACTTTAAGGTGACAATATTGCCTCAACACTTAACATGGAATTCACTTATTCAACCATTGGAAGCAACCACATCAATTGACAATGATATATGATACCATCATAATCCTAACTGAGATCAAAGGGAGTGGATTTGGTCATATCACACATGAACACAATGAACAAAGGCCATCAAGGCGACAAAAGATTCATCTCGATGAAAGACATATCTTACAATTCATGGTGGCGCAACCTGGCGATTTTTGAACAATGTCAATTATTAGTTAAAACTGATTCTTTGTGATAAATTCTAATTCTAAATGAGTATGTATATTTAACGTTTTTCACAGTTTATGTAACCTTAATAGGTAAAATAAGCCAATTAACAATTACTTGATTTACATAGGAAATGTACTGAGAAATACGGTTTTCTTTAATTCTTTCAAAAACAAGCACGGTGACCTATTAATTTTAGAACCTAAATCTGTACTACTATACATCTACTATATTCCGTTAAAATTTGAGGAAAATGACATGGGTTTTACTTTGTGAAAAAAAAAAAACTTTTAGAATTTCGATATAGTCTATTATATTATTATCAAAGTATT
Source organism: Alentia gelatinosa (assembly GCA_950022655.1). NCBI lineage: Eukaryota > Metazoa > Annelida > Polychaeta > Phyllodocida > Polynoidae > Alentia > Alentia gelatinosa. The sequence goes on along the minus strand of OX465580.1, from coordinate 131,644,989 downwards.
GATCTCTAAATGAAAAACGAGCATGGTGACCCCCGATTTTTAAGTGAGATATGTGTTCCACAACACTTAAAGGTCATCATCTTCAATTCTCCGAAAAATGACATGGGTTTTCATTTTCAAGCCAAATTGTCCGATATGCCTTTAAGTTCGTATATTGACAGAAGAGTTGCCAATTGATTCTGATTTGATGAATTTGTCTGCCAGTATCGGGATGGAGAATTTCACCATGTGGATGTCTTTCAGAGAACGGAACTTTATTCATGTATTCATCTTGGTATTTTTCATCTATGGTATACAAAGTAACCATTGAGAATGTAAGAGGGTTCATTATTATCCATCATATACAAAGCCCCCATTGAAAATATATGCGGACTCAGTAAACCACGACCCATCATATAAAACCTGTCAGATACCATCACTGTGGTATACGGATTCTAACCTGTGGTATACGGCCTCAAAACCATGGTATACGGGAAAAATAGTCCCTTTGTGCTATAGAGCAAAGAAATAGTCCCTATTGTTGTACCTTTTAATATGGCAATAACTGGGTTTAATTTATTGGAGAAGATGGATAATAAATACAACAGACGATGGTTTTGTGGACAGGCGGCTCTGTAAACCACTCAAGGTTGTAGATCTGTAAACCATTTGAGGTTGACTTGGCCGACGCTAATTAATCTTCCTCCATCATTTTTTGCCCTTAAAGGGTTAAGATATAAAGGCACATTTTGGTGAGACAAATGGATCCAGTCGTCAACTAAAGTGGGATTCACAAAATGGGATTCATGTACCTCAGGGTGTTTGTCTCAGACAGTACTAGAACACAATCTCCTCGTCTGAATTATAGGGTTCCATTTTGCAGAGACAAGTTCTTTTCCTTGCAATTGTCCACGACAATTACCCCTAACAAGGAACAGAATCTCATGAGATTCTGACTTTGAACAGGTTTAAAATTTAGAGGGTCACTGTGGTGAGACAAATGGACCTGCTGCGCTTATGTACCTGTCCTTGCCAATAAGAGGCCAGCAAGCATGATTACGTATCTGTAACACCCCTCACATCAAGGGTAATTGAGTCCCAGGGTGAGTGTCCACTGTGACTATGTCTGAGACTATGTACCAGGTGTGTTCTGCCATCTGAATCATATTCGCCATTTTTCCTTGAGACTGATAAAAGCACTTTGCCATGAGAATTTTGTACCAGCCGAGACTAGGAGAAAGGTGAAGGACACCAATCTCACGTACATGAACCTGTTCGTGTGAATCCCACTTAAGCACCCTACCTATTCAATAGGAAGCCAGCAAGTAGGGTCACATGTTTTTTAAATCCTGACCTTAAGTGTGTTTGATTCCCAGGGTGAGAGTTCACTGGGACAATGTACCAGGGGCCCGTTTAATAATCTAGGATCCTATATATAGACCTTTCCCTGTGCATATGTCATAGAGACCCAGGGACAATCTGGGTCAATTCTATTCGATACTTATAGACGACTTTTACTGCCTTAGTGAATAGACTTAAATATTATCAAATGATAACCCTTGTATAAGGTACAAAAAAAGAGTCAAGTACGATCCTAGATTATAAAACGGGGCCCTGTAGCCTTCCATACAAATCAAATTTGCCATTTGTTTTGGGATTATGAAATTCAAAAAATAGCGATCCGTAAGTGTCTAACAGAGCAAGGCTCCCATTTGCCAGTTCCCTCTGGCTGGTGGGAGAAAGGAATTTCCTGATTGGCTGTTCTAATTTTAACGCAAACGCAAGCCACCTGTTCCTGCAAATCACTCAGGGCAGCTAAGTACCAGCAGAGGCAGGAATCCCTGTCTCAAAATGGCACCCTTTACAGTCTTAGTTTGAGCCTCTGCCCCCTGGCCCTTGTGACAACAGACTCTTTTTTATTTTTTTTATTCGTTCATTTATACTGACAGTTCTAGGCTCAGTGGCCTGTCTTCCTTACAATCAGATTTTAGCCTTGTCTTCTTTGGTCGACAATTTGTTGAGTGAATGCATTTTCATTTTCATATATTTGAATGACTGTGGTATGGTTTAGGCTTATTGCCCATGTTTAGAATCCTATGTCTTAGTCTGACTAGATGATGATAGGATTCAGATGGTTATGCTGATGAGGTGACATTGATTTGTACGGATCTGCTTTGGGGGACTCTGGTGGCAGGAATTCCATTTCAGTCTTGCAGGTTTATTTGACTTGGTCATGGTACAGTTTTGCTGAATCATTTTTCCTTGACCATTTGAAAGAGTTATTTAATAGGGTGTTTATTTTTCTTCTTTAGATAGTTCCTTAGGATTGATGGTTTTTCCATTGCACGCACAACATTGGGTATGACATTCCAGGCTTTCGTTGTTTGGTATATAAGACTTTTTGAGTAGGAGGTGGTTTTTGGCCATTCACTTTTAAGCATCACTTGGTCATGTGCTCTTGTGTGTAGGATATTGCTATCCCTGTATTTGGTCATAGTTGCTCTTGTCTGTGCAAGTATCAATAGGTGGTTATTGCGTCCACCTATCAGGTTCTCAACATTAAACAGTTTGTGGAGATCAGCCGTGCTTGGCTTGGGCCATCTAGAGTGGCAGAGACTGAGGCATTTGTTTTGGGTGATTTGGAGTTTTCTGAGGAGGTATCGTGGTCCTTAGGGCCGGTGTCCACTTACTACGACACGGCACCGATATGGTCTTCGATGTATCTCCCGATAAAAAATCCAAATCGCGGCGGAAGGTCACCTATTATTATATACCTATGGCCGTATGACCCACACATACTGCCCGCTGCTACCCATGACGTATATATAGCCGTACGTCACAGTATGACGTACGGGGTATGTGATCACGTGACTAGCTAAGATTTCGCCATTTTTAGGTATATAATAATACGAAAACGGGCTGACTGTCTCAGTACGTAAACTTATTGATCAGATACATCCCTCTGCCTTTGGTATCGGGATGTGTCTGATCAATAATTTTACCGCATATTTTTGACGTACGAAGACAGTAAGCCAGTTTCCGTATAATATTGGGGCAGTTGACCACGTTTCTGCGATTAGGCACCGAAAAAAACCCCCCATACAATGCTTGGTTGATTAGTATGTCTAGACACATATCTACGATTTTGCACCTTCCCGATATGTCTCCGATATTTGCTTTTTGTATCGGTGCCATATTGGTAGGTCTAAATTTCTATCGTAGTAGGTGGACGCCAGGCCTCACTGTACTAGAGTATACCTTCAAAATTGCTGCATCATGCTGAGCAAATGGTTAGATGGTTTGCTTTTCCATCCTGTCTCATGATCATGTGCCACGCATGTCATGTGGTTAACACATGCAGGTGCATAGCTGCCATTGATGTTATCATTTGTGACAAACGTATCTAAGATAACGATGTGACCGTAAAACATATTTACAATCGATTATATAATACGTAGAGAGGAGGCTTCTATGGAAAGCTGTTTTACCGACAATTCAAAATTCTGCAAGTGATGAATAGTATCCATCCCTTTCCATCTAATCACATCTAAGATGCATCTATCCATTTCGACCTAAATATATTTAACCCTTCAAGGACGGCCGCCTATGGCAGAACTACTTACTTCGAGACGGCTATTAGTGTCCATTTACACTTCTAGGGGACGGGGGCATTGTCCTCTGAACTCAAAATTCGACGGTGTATCACGTGGTGTAATATGTTATCCATTTTATTATTTAGAATTCGGGAATATGATGTTGCACCTACATTCTGTGCAAATTTCAAGTTTATTGTTAAGATATTTCCTTTTCAAAATCAATTTAAAAAACTTCCAGCAAATGATGCTTTCAGGCATCATGCGACTCCGGCCGGGTGATGCTTAAAGGCATTATCCGCCCTTAAAGGGTTAAGACGTCTGGGAATAATATAAAGATTATAGAATTCAGTCCCAGATATTAGAACTGGGATGGGGGCTGAGTGATGAAGAAGTAAGGGGAATGAATTTAATCTTGTGGTGCCATGGACATTGCACGTAATTAATAAACGTGGGTTGTCTCGTGACTGCCTGACTAACTAACATTTGCTCTGTCCTCTATAGAGCTTGCCATCTTGCCCCCGATACAATAAAAAAAACCAGATGGCGGTACTTATTATCAATGGATTTTATCCCAAATATAGTTTTGGACGTGCCACAGCAGAATTTTAGCCTTGTCTCATTATTATCTATAGATTATAACAACTGATAGTATCAAGAGACGTCACAAGTTTGAGTCTGAGTTTATTTATGCCACGCATTTTGTTGGCTCCATAATTTCACGAGTCGAAGACGAGTGACATTACGGAGCTAAAAAATGAGTGACATAAGTAAACTCAAACTCAAACAATTGGCGTCTAGCTTTTATCCTACCCCGTTTCCACATTTTTTTTCAGTATTAGAAAGTAGTGACATAAACAACACTCTATGTCACACCCGTGACATAAATAAATCCCATGTTAAGCCTATGGAGTTTTTTTATTAGGGGTAGGATAACAGTGGTTGCCGCCCTCCCGACTACAGTGGCGCTGTCTTGCAATTTCTTGGTGGCTGATGGCGGAACTAGTAAACACTCTGTGCCCTATAAATCATGTTTCCATTGGACGATTATTAAGCATAAATCTACAGTCTGTAACCATCGACCGACCTTTTAGCACTGCTGATGACAGAGCTGTCAATGAAAGCAATCTAGCAAGTGAAACGACCAACAACCATTTACGATTATATATAACGCAGCAAAAAATGGATTTCTTTCCAGACTGACAAAGTCCTCTGATTTCATCAGTGATGATGGTCAAATATATTGAACCTGATAACAGGTTCATCGGAATATTATAAATAGATCTTGCTATTTTGAAATGTTTTCAGTTGTAAAACATAGACCCCATAGAGACATTTAGGCCCGGCGTCCACCTACTACGATATGGCACCGATATGGTCTACGATGCACCTTTCGATACAAAATCAAAATCGCGTCGGAAGGTTACCTAATATCGGGGTAGTTGACCACGTTTCTGCGATTACGCACCAAAAAATACACTTTAAGATGCATGGTGGATTGGCATGTCTAGAACTATATCTACGATTTTGCACCTTCCCGATATGTCTCCGATATTTGCTTTTTGTATCGGTGCCATATCGGTAGGTCTAGATTTCTATCGTAGTAGGTGGACAACAGGCCTTACGCATATCAAATATGCAGAGAGAATATGGAAAATCCAAAGAAATATGAAAAAAAAGTGAATTTCATATGATTTTCTGAAAGGTTTATCAACGTTGATCAACGCTTAATTACGCTTCTGTACGTATTGTGGCGTTTTATTGCGTTCATTTACGCATTAAAAATGCGTAGAGATACATTAAAAATGATTTAAAGTAAATCTGATACTGCGTTTTTTCTACGTTTTGTCCGCATTCTTTTACGCATTCCTACTTTCTTTTACGTATCTCCGCGTTTTGCGGCGTCTTACAACGTATTTGTAGACTTCAAAATACGTAAAAGAACGTAGACGAGGGTACACGGGAAAAAGCCGTTTTTTACGCCAGTGTGACTGGCATAGTTTTTCCGGGTTAATATTTAAGAATCGTCGCCCATAATTGTTTCGTGCAAACAGTATATATACATTCCTCATTTGAACGATAGTAAATCGTCTAGTGTAAATGCTTGAACTATTTCTTGCGTCGACGACTCTTGGTAACGATTTTCTTCTCTGGGTTCATCACCTTAATATTTTTTAATTGATGTTTTCAGACGTCTAGTGTAAACGCCGGGTGTACATTTCTCTATACGGAGCCAAAGTGAACCGGTTAAAACGGCAGTGTTCAAAACACCATTTCCGGTGGCCAGTAAGAACGAGGCTTAGTGCTAAACATATGGAGGTTTGAGGCTAGAATTTTGTTTTTGGTCTCGTTTGAAACTTTTGAAGAGTAGTTTACTACTATCGTCTCTGAATATCTCTTTCTCGAAGCTAGGATGACAATTGTTAAGTTAATCAAAAATATGGATCTAAAAGATTGGAGAATGACCCATATAATCTCGAACCTACATAGTCAAAGTACTGAGTGCCTATATCCGGAAATGGTATTTTGTAAACGGGTATCTGTGGTTTCAGCGGGTTCACTTTGGCTCCCTATAGGGATAATCTCTGTAATTACGGAATGGCTACTGATACGCCATCATGCATCATTTTACGGCTAACGTTGAGTATTTCTCTATTGGGATAATCTCTTTATCCTACCCCTAATAAAAAGAACTCCATAGGCTTAACATTGGATTTGTTTATGTCACTGGTGTGATATAATATCATGAAACATCACGAAATTTCATATGATTGTTTATATAGCATGAGTTGTCTTCGCAGAATGATATCACGAAGCGGAGCTGAGTGATATCTGTAGTGAAAAACAACGAATGGCATTATATGAAATTGAGTGATGTCTAGATTTTCTCCTACCCTGTTACATGTTTTTAACTTCATATGTCACCAGTGGTATATAAATACTTTATGCCATAACCGTGACATACAGTTACAGCATGTTAAGTCTATGGAGATTTATATAAGGGGTAGGATAAAGTGTTGTTCATGTCACTACTTTCAAATATTCAGAAATCATGGAAGGGGTGGGGGAAAATCTAGACGCCACTCGTTTGAGTTTGACTCTATTTATGTCACTCATTTTGTTGGCTCCGTAATCTCACGAGTCGAAGACTCGTGAGATTACGGAGCCAACAAAATGAGTGACATAAATAAACTCAGACTCGTGACGTCTCTTAATAGTATGTAATTACTATGGAGGAAACCCATGAAAGTTTAGGGTCTGAGCTCGTATCCCATCGAGTTTGAATCACGTAGTAATTCACAAGGAGAAACCGTATGAATTACTATGTGATTCAAATGAGATGGGATCGAGCTCTGACCCTAAACTTTCATGGGTTTCTGAATTTATCTCACCCTTAATATTGACTAATGGGCTAACATTTGTGACATTATCCCCCATTGGATATTTTTCCTAAATATCTAATGGGTGTTAGATACGAGTTTCCAATGTTAAGTCTATGGAGAACAAATATCTGGGGTGAGATAAAGGATGGTTATCAGTATACCATCATGCATCATTTGTCAGCTGATGGTCCATTTCTATTTGGTAACGCCTTTATCCATCTCTCCATTGAGAGATATCTGTTTTCTAACGTCTCGGTAAACGACAATTTTTTCTGAGCTCCACCTCTTCACCTCCAATGATTACATACAGACAATATTTATGGTAATAACGCACCAATGATGCTCTTATCAGCCGCTCTATAACACGTTATCAGCACTCTAGACCGTCACGAGTAGGCACAGCCCACGGTGGGTGTTCCGTAGTATCGAATTGTGTTATGGATATTATTACCCACCCAATACGGAGTCTCCATGCTAAGCTTATGGAGCCTCCAGATCGCTATTGAGTAGAATACGGACCTCCGGAATCTCCTAGTTGAATACGGCTTTTTGGGCCACCTGACGGGCATTATAGGACCTAATTCATACAAACAAAGCACGGCACTAGGGTATAATTTCTAATTATATACAAGGTTTTTTTCCTTATAATTACTCGAAAGGCGAGTAATAGATACAACATTACCATGATTTCGATCTGTATGGCCGTATTATCCTTGTAGTTGACACTACGTAATACTCCTCGCTATCGCTCGGAGTTTTACTACGCGTCAACTACGCGGAGTATACGGCCACTCAGATCGAAATCATGGTAATATTGTGTATGTATTAGGAAACTGGGACCTGTTTCACTAGTTTTGTGACATGTCTAGATGGCGTCTCGATGGTGTGTCCAGTTTAATAAGAACTAGACATTAGACTTCGTTTTGTCCGTACTTGCTTGCACTGTTGGTGCTGATTTTCATATCTGTCTAACACTTTTGTCACAAAACTAGTGAAACAGGTCCATGATGTGTAAGTTTGTCTAATTCTTATGTTTGGGGTATGTCTTTACCGAAGGGCAGCTACTTGTGTTGTCACGAAACTAGACAACCCCAATGTCTGTATGGTGTCACAGACATGTCACGAAACTAGTGAAACAGGTCTTTGGATTACTGTCTTCGGACGTCAAAAATATGCGATGAAATTACTGATCACATACATCCCGATGCTGTAGGCAGAGGGATATATGTGATCAATAATTTTACCAAGTATTTTGACAGTCAGCCAGCCTGTTTTCGTATTATTATATAGCTAAAAATGGCGAAATTCTAACTAGACACGTGATCACATACCCTGTACGTCACAGGGTATAAATACGCCATAGGAAGGAACAGGCAGTATATGCAGTTGATAAAGCCATATGTATATAATAAGAAGAAAGAAACTGATGAGTGTTTGGTCTGTGTCCCCGTTCGCCATCGAGTTTGCAATTCGCAGTAATATGAACGAGGCGATAGCCGAGTGAATATTCTGAAGCACTCCAAACGAGATGGTGAACAGGGACTCAGACCAAGCCTGAACATGTTTCTGATTTTATTTCAGCCTGGAAATATTTATCTGTTTATCACACGTTGAGTATGAGTTACCGTTCTCGCAAGACCGTTGAGAATGAGCTTCTAACGTTAAGCATATGGACGTTTATACCAGGCTGAGATAAAAGTCCATTTTCCCATCGGCTGACGAAAACGGCCTGGATTGATTGAGTTCCCCTTACAAACCCATTTCCATTGGCCGACGAAAACGGCGGAGATTTTTTGAGTTCTCCTAAAAGTCTGTTTGTGGTGCCACTGACTGTGCGTCGGTATCAAATAATCGGTGAGGGTAGAAGTTTTCAATCGTCTCGCATACCGATGGATTTTTCCATTTAGGTTTCCAAATAAATCAAAGGACATTGATTCTGTCAATCGGAAAATAAATCCATGGGTGGTGACACATTGCACAATCTGAGCAATAAAAGTCATTGGTCATTTCAGTTGGTCATTTCAATATTGAAAATTTAAGAATAATTGAATAATTTGATCATTGATCTAATTCAAGGTAGAACAAACCCAAGGCTGGACTTTAGAGTAAATCCCAAATTTAAGAAATCCAGGTGAAGTTTTGTGTACATGGTTAAAAACGAACTGGTATGGAATTGTTTACATGCTGTGAGCCGAGACTGGCAGTTCAAACATGACATAGATTTGGAGTGTGGCCTTGGACAAACAGTGTATTACATATATGTGTTCATGGTAAAACCCCAAGTGTTGGCTTGATTTATTGTTAAATGATGAGTATTAGGAGCTAATGGTAGGTTTATCATTGATGAATGAACATAAAATCATAAAGAATCAACACTCAAAAGGATCCATCTTGTGAGTCATTTGCTGTAAACCACCTGGCAACCAGCTACACATGTACTTTTACAACTGCCTTTTCACATGTATATATATATTATATATATATATATATAATATATATAATATATAGATAGATATAATATATATATAATATATATGTATATATATATAATATATATATATATATATATATATATATATATATATATATATATATATATATAATATATATGATATATAGATAGATATATACAATATTACCATGATTTTGATACGTGTGGCCGTATTCTCCGCGTAGTTGACGCGTAGAAATACAAAGGTTCAACTACAAGAAGAATACGGCCAAACAGATCCAAATCATGGTAATGTTGTATCCAGAACTCATCGTTCGATGAATCATTGAGAAAAAATTCTTACAAATGATTAGAAATTTGACGTAAGCGCCGTGCATTGTTTATATGAAATAGTTCCTATAATACCCGTCAGGTGGCCGAAAAAGCCGTATTATCCTAGGACAATACGGCTTTCCGTATTCTATTCAGTAGCGATCTGGAGGCTCCATAGGCTTAGTATGGAGACTCCGTATTGGGTGGGTAATAAGGTGCAGGGTGAGGATTTTTGCAGCAAGTTAAGAGTCTATGTCACCTCTCCAACATGTAGCGGCTAGGAAGCGTATACACGTGAGCGCGTTTTCGATGCCCAAAAGAAATTAGGAGCAAATGATATGTTCATCGAATCTTCTAAAAAGCAACAAGGAAAGGTTTGGTTCTATTCAGTCTATCGGCTATTTTCTGTGACACAGTTGAACCCAGTTAACTTGCCATATCTATAACTAGATATTTGTCATGGTCAGGTGGGCATGCCTATGAGGCGCTTTCACCCTCACAGCAATACCTGGGTGGTCATCTTTACATAATTGATGTGTTTGGTCAATAGACAAAGCTATTGAACTATCATATTACATTAGCAAATGTTTTGCTTTAAGAAGATATACAAAGAAAAGGTGTAAACACCTTATAATAAACCATGCATCTCTCTTTACAATCGTAACAGTAATGTAGGGCTAGCCAATATTACTATATAACCTAAGTTCTGTTTCCAGTTTATATACAGGATACAATTTTTCTTAAAACATACAAGTCAAAGTAAAGAGGACAGATACACTGTCAAGGCGCTCTGTACATTTCCCATTGTCAAATACTTTTTGCTGCACACCAGAAATCTATGTTATCTCTCCTTAGCATAGGCAGCGTATCTGAGCGTGTTTTCCCATGCTCAATGAAGAAAAAAACCCCCTGAGGTTCATCCGTCCCAGAATTAGACCAGTTCTAGCATTTTACTTGTCTGTCAACATCCCAGCCAATGGCCGCACACCACTCTCCCAGCATAGATTCTGCACCGCGCTTCCTGCGATGCTGGTATCTCTGCACCGACCTGCCTTTTGGGGCATGATCTGCCTCATACGATGGTTTTTCATATAACCTAGATAATATATTTCCATATATCCTAAATTCAGTGCACTTTGCAATGTATTTCTGTTTTACTTGTAAAAGGGAGATGCACATATCATATAGTGAATATTACTATACACCTATGGCTGAACATGTATGAAATACTGCCCGCTGCTAGGGGTGTAGTATAAATAATGTTCGCGCCCGCTGTGACAGCGGGCGTAGTGAATTGCAGTAGTCTTTATGCTCTTTGTAAAGTTAATAAAATGGTGTTTGAAACGATTGGGAGGTGTATAGTAATAAGAAAACGTACTGACTGAGCCTGTACGGTGTCCGTTCTCAGTCATTTGATGAAAAAATACGGCCCTCCCACCTGCGGTGTCTGGCCGTATTTCTATCATCAAATGACCTCGAACAGCCATCCGTATGGGCTCATTAACCACGTTTTCTCATATTATATACTCAATTCTTTTATTTGTGATGTCATATCAGGCATATTGTCTGGGGTGATGTCATATCAGGCATAGTGTCTTTGTTGGCTCCGTAATTTCACGAGTCTTCGACTCGTGAAATTACGGAGCCAACAAAATGTGTGACATAAATAAGCTCAAACTCAAACTAGTGGCGTCTAGATTTTATCCCACCCCGTTTCCAAATTTTTGAAGTATCAGAAAGTAGTGGCATAAACAACACTTTATGTCACGCCCGTGAAATAAACAAATCCCATGTTACGCCTATGGCGTTTTTTATTAGGGGTAGGATAATGGGTACTACTATGACTGAAGAAGTTGACTGATTTTAATGACAGATTCCTCAGCTACAGACAGCAGGTAACATCTTGCTACAGGGTAAGCTCTGTGTGGTGATTGGTTGTTGCACACACCAGGAGGTCTGCTAACAACTCAGGTGTCATGTCAGCACACCCTGCCCTCACGTGGCCAGACTGCACTGCGCGAAACTAACCACTATATATGTATACGCCCGGCGTATATAGGTATGCTTTTGCGTATACAAGGTCGTCCTATTTCCCGTGTGTATACGTCTTATCTGTAGGCGTATATAAGCGGTCATGTTGCAGTCATATATACGTCATATATACGCCTGATTCTGTTGTATTTACGCCACTATCGAATAGTTCCGATCTCTGCCACTTGGGGACACCACTGTATTATATCTCATTTGCCATTAACCATCCAAGTCTGTATTATATGAAAAATGCAATCTTATATTATCAATTTATTTCATAAAACCTTTATAAAATCTGATTGAGTATAAATTGATTAATTACACATAATAAACCCTGCATTATGTTGTATTTTCTACCGTTTTTCCAATAGACTTTACTTTGAAAACACCACTCTAATGTAGGGTTCTGGGTATTCCCCTATATAACCCTTTATGAAGTTGAAACTATAGACATTGAGGGCCACACTGCAGCTTCCTAACCCCGCCTAACCTCTCTTCCGGCCATCTCTTCGCATAAAAACCAATATAATTGATCAGGATAGGGATATAGAGACTGGAACTTTAGAACTGGGTTGAAGCAGAGATTGGTAGGTGCAAGCGCCGCAGATGCTTTGCTGGGAGAGTGGCAGCACAGGACACCTCGCACTCCAGGGTCCTTTGCACCTGCCATATAATGTGAAGAACCATCAATTGACTCGCTTCTGATAGCACACAGAATTACATTGAACATTGGATGTCATAGCAAGGGATTTCTGGTGAGTAGACAGTTCTAATCTTTCTACATCCCGATCAGAAAAGGTGTCGTTTTACAGTTTGTATAACATGGCAGGTGCAAAGGTTTCCATGTAAACACATTTGACATATTCGGAAGTAAAGACTATAGAGGAATCCCATGAAAGTTTAGGGTCTGAGCCCGTGCCCCATCGAGTTTAAATCACATAGTAATTCACAAGGCGAGCCGCGTGAATTACTATGTGATTCAAATGAGATTGGATCGAGTTCTGACCCTAATCTTGAATGGGTTTCTGAATTTATCTCACCCTTAATATTGACTAATGGGCTAACATTTGTGACATAATCCCCCTTTGGATATTTTTTCTATATATCTAATGGGCGTTAGATACGAGTTCCCAATGTTAAGTCTATCGGGAAAAAATATCTGGGGTGAGATAAATCACATGAACTGCTTGGTTCAGACAGATCTTTCTCCTGATATCCACAGTAGGCTATGGGCATGATGATTCCGATATGTGAGTTGCTTCAGTGCAAATGGAGGGGCTGTTAATCATTGGGCTAATTTACCTGTATGCCCTAATTCGTCATGATTCTATATTTATTCCACAAATTCTAGCAATTCTGGTGGGGTTTCATTTGCCTATACACATGAATATGAGACTGAAATAACTGAATTGTCTGACAACGAGATCTGCTTAGTGTAGCCACATATTAGGGAAAATAATAATCATTATAAGTGAGTGATTTATAGTAAATTGGAGAATTTTCTTATTTTTTTATTGTCAGTGCCTCTCGAAATACCGAGTTTTTCAGGCACTCCATAAATGAAAAGCACATTTTACATTGGTCCAAACATTTTTTTTTATCAGATTTTATTGTTTCTTTTCACTTTACACAGTATACATTTTGTTTTATGACATTCATCATTCACTAGAGCCAATAAGAGAAACCTGTCAGCATTGCATGTATGCGTGGGCTGGTTTTCATCAGGTTTCTTTTCCTGTTAACAGAATAACATCATCGATTACAAATGTAGGCATGTAATTCCGTATTTTAGCTTACAAATTAATACATTACATTTTACAATCGGTATCTCAGCTACATAGCTGGTGTAAGATTTATTGTACAGTGACAAAATAAAGCAAACAGAGTATAGAATGAGTATATAAGAAGTCTAAATGATATTTCAGTAGGAATTGTCCATTTACATTCCCATACACTGAATACTCTTTTTTGAAATTCTCCTTGTCCTGGATTCTTTAAACTTCGACAGGCAATGCATTCCAAAGTCTTGCTCCCCTCAAATAGGGGCTATTATATACAGTAGCACTTTTAGTATTCGGTATATCAAACAGTATCTTCTTTTGAGTTCGGGTATGTCTCTGAACACTGTCTATCCATTCGTGTTTTTCTTTGCATTTGTATCAAATTAAAGCTCCTGATGCCAGGGATGCTTCCAATGGATAAACAGTGCAAATCTGAAAACCCCGCATATGCAGACACCCCGCATAAGCGGACACCTTCGCCCGGAACGGAGGGTGACAGCTTACCCAGGGTTTTACTGTATGTCTAAAGCCCATTTTATGACACTTTTAAGCCATCTTTGATCCAGCAAAAAAAACCCAAAAAGAAAACAACCGCCCTCATCATATTTTTCATGGCTTGGTGATGAGAAACACGTTTTTTTGAGGGGCCTAATCTAGGGCCATTTCAAATGCCAGACGTTTTCCTGTTCTTGCGTCAGTATTCCTGAATAATCAATCGGTAGTGAATAAAAACGGGACATGCAGGGAACCAAAATAATCGGTACCATTTTCGTCGGGTTTTCACCTTACGACTGAAAATGCACCAATAAGATATGGGAAAAGTAAAAGTGGTGCTTCCCGATAAAAAATCGGAACACTCCATCTGTGACGGAAATGTGAGAGGGTCCTCTTCTTGCAAATGTAGATGAGCTTTCTGATGGAGTCTTTTGCAAAATCTAAGCTACTTTCGAGGACGATTTCAGAGCACTTTGAAATTTTCGGAGCTCCAAATGTCGGTCGGTGGTGCCATGTTACGTAATCTGAGATTGAGAGGTCGTTGAACGGGTCTGTATTTCTTTTCTCGCTTCTGATCACATACCGATTTTTTTTTATCGGTAATGATGATCGGTCAGAGGTGCCGTATTTTAGAATCTGTGATCAAAATCGGTGGGTGTAAACTGGACCTAATATATATATTTTTTCTGCCACTCACGGTGCAAGTCGGTGGCCATCACTGACAGACTTTCAGGGGAGCCCAATAGGCCTTTTTCCACTGGCCGGCGATGAGCCTTATCTGCTTGGTTACGCAATGCGTGCGGCCAAACCATCACATGGCAACGTATTCTTTATCATTGGAGGACTGAGTTTATGAAAGTAATAAGTTTATAATACCCATGCTTATTATTTCCATAGAAATAAAAGCGATTTCATCATATTCTATGGTATTCCAGCTCTAATTTGATGTATCATACATGCATATCACCTCAATGATACTATAGATATTCCTTAGATAACACAGGGACACCGAAACTGGATATACACTAATACATTGGCAGGCCTAGCTATAATATGCTTATCTTTTTCCAAGTTAAAACCAAGATAATTATCAACTATAAAGTTTAGACAGCTCAGACTCACTGATACAATACCCTAGTTTGCTCCTACAATTTTATCTGTCAAAAAACAACACTCCTGTAATCACACCCACCATTCACACTTTAGGTGTGATAACTGTGTCTCTCTATGGGCAAGTGCCCAGACTCGGACGTGTTTGTCCGAGCGGCCGCGTAACTAGACAGTGGGCCGTTAGGCGGCGCTGAACGGCAACACCTTTATTAATCAGTTAGATGTCAGCTACAGGTAGCGTAGTTCATGCAGTACAGTTCTTGACCGTTTCCAATTAATCGTTCAACATCTCATTCTCACCTGGCTTTTCCATGTCTTCTCTTTATCTCAGAATTGTAATTACAGCAAATGTCATGCTTTAGACTTCCAATATTAGTTCTGCATAATTCTACTTTTACCTGTGAAGTGTCAGTAAGTGGAATGAGATTGTATATTACCGGATATTGCATTGGTACATTCTGCCTGGTGAAAGAAGACCCAACCAGTCCCCCTCCCCTCATTTCCACTTTTCTGTTTGGTTGCTTTGGTTACGGTGACCAAGGGCGAACCGAGTGTTCTCCTATCAAACCATTCTAGATCTCTCTCCATATCGTAGTGGTTCAGTCGACTAGCTTATACTAGAATGGTGATAAGAGATATTGATAATTTATATTGGGAGACGTTGATGATTTCTGCTGGGAGGCAGATATAGTGAAGACGATTTTGACGTAGTTCTAAGGATCTCCAATAGAAAAGGTAAGTGTAAAAAGAAATTAGGGAATTTAGTTACTACGCATGAGGACATTGCGTAACATGATCTGAAGCGACTGATGTATTCTTAAAGCTGGAGACACACCAAGCGAGTCAAGGTGGCGATCACTGGAATCGCCAATACAAAATAGCATGTATGTGTGATATTATTTCATAGTAATATCTCCATTTGATGATTTAGCGTCTCAGAATCAAGGGGAATATGAAATAATAGCTCACATACAGGCCATTTTGTGTTGGCGATTCTGAAATTCGATGCGTTTCTAACTTGGTGTGTCTTCGGTATAAGGCTGGGGGCTGAATTAATTTACTAAACTCCTGTGATGTAAAATGTAATTGGATAATGTAATTTTCTCATTTATAAGTTGAGAAAATTGCCAACACCTGGATCTATCACTGCTATAATGTTGATAGTGAAAATATCGCGGTTTATTAGGATCCATAACTCCAATATTGAGTTGTGAAACAGAGTGTATTTTCGTTGTTACAACGACTTAGTCTGCTCTCCAGTTATCATATTATCTAGTATCAATCTAAGATATCTGATTTCCATCTCTTGTTATAAATGTTTCCGCAAGAGGCTTAGAGGTCTGTACCGAGTAACACAGCGGATATACACATCGGTTTATTCAATTAAACACTCACTTACGACTCTTTATATGTAAAACTTTAGTATTATGTATAACATGTATTTAAGATTAATATGAACTAGTTCAACTTACAGTAATTGTTATATATTTACGATGGCCAATGCATGGCCAATGCTTTGTTAGATAAAAGAAGATGAAACGTGATGTAAAATCCTCCATGTTGGGAGGTTCGATCAAACCAGCTTACCGCCGACGGACGTCCCAAGTAAAATAAAGAACTTAAGAAAAGAAGCTCGTTCGTACATATTCATAAGTTTGATGTTAGAGGTTGTGACAGGCTGTGTTGTGTCAATGGTCAGAACTTCGGAATCTGCATTCTTCAATGTTTGGCCAGATGTCAGGGATGGTCGTCAAATAACCATTATTGCTTCTCCATTCAAGAATAGAGGGAAACTATGTTCCGGTGAAAGGAAGTCAAAGTTACGAGGTAAGGCTTGGAAAAATTACTGCCCAAGGCCCTGGCCGCGGGCAGTAATTTTTCCAAGCCTTACCGAGTAATTTTGACTTCCTTTCACTGGTACTTGGTTTCCCTATTCCTATATACCTTCAAATGTGGTTTAATAAGAGACAATCTGATTGGTCTAAATGTCAACCTTGGGTAGTATACGGCAACCTTGGGTAGTATACCAACCTTGGGTAGTATCAGATAGTTACTCCACCCCCCAGAGCGTGGTGTAAGCATAGAGTGTACAGCCATAGGTATATAGGAATACGCTAAATTTAATAGATATTTATCATTTTATCGTGTTTTCTGGTCAGGCTCAATCGGATCTTACAGGGGAACCATGATTTTGCCTATGTGGTATCATAAATAACGGAGCTAGAAGGCCCAAACTTCCTGAAACAGGGTGTTTTTTCATGATAAAATGATTATACCATAATTGCAATAGTCAGCATTAGTAGAAAGAGTATAAAATGTTGACAATTATTGTTCTTAACTGGGTCCCCATAGGTTAAGGATTTCTTTGGACCATTTACACATATTTGGGCAGGATAGTATACTCTCTCCATGGCAAAATGTACATGTGTAGTTTTAGTTTGGAAACGATTGACTCCCTAAAGAAGGAACCCTCCCAATACCTACATATAGCACAGACAGGAATAAAATATATCCTGGTAAGCCTTAACCTGTACCTATGTATATATGAAAAAAAAATTATATCTAACTATACTATGATAGCACTGGGAGCCTATTCCCTTGGTTTGTGTAGTTTTTGTGTGGAAACGATTGACTCCCACCCTACAGTGATAGCTAACAAGTATATTATATTTGACTACTGTCCATTTCATATAAATACCCCCTTATATCAAGGTAACTTCACATGGTACCAGCTTTCTTGTACTCCTTCCCTGTACATGGTCATGAACCCATATTTGAGAATGTGGAAACGATTGACTCCTTGTGGAAACGATTGACCCCCTAGCTGATTTTCCCTTAGTAAGGTTCAAAACAAAAAGAAAGAATGCCTACTCAAACTAGTCATGGAGCTTAAAGACACACTGGACGATTAGCCTTCAAAATTATATTTATCAGTATTATCTCTGCAGTGTAAAGAAAAAGGGAGTCAATCGTTTCCACATAGTAAATGTACTACCCATCTTTGGCCCTCTAGTGTATATTTACTATGGGTATTTAACCTACCCCCATACATCCAACATATACGCCACCCATTGTACTACTTATACACAAAAGGGTTTGAACATACTCCTAACTTTATTTTTGACCCCTGTCCCAGTCCATTTGATGACGATCCGTGACATCTGGCCATTTACTCTTCTGCCAATCTCTAGAAAATCCCTTAAAGGCATATCCTACAATTCACGCAGGCGCCACCTGGTGTTTTTCAAATATTGTCAAAAATCAGACCAAACTGGATTCTTTTATTCATTCTTATTCTAAATGAGTAAATTTATAGTTTTATCAATTTTAATAGGTAGAATAGGCATTTTACATTTGCTTGATTTATATAGAAAATGTACTGAAAAATACAGTTTTCTTCAATTCCTTCAAAAACAAGCACAGTGAACTATGGATTTTAAAACTTTAGTGTGTAGTGCTATACACTTACTATATTCTGTGAAAGTTTGAGGAAAATGACATTGGTTTTACTATATGAAAAGAAACCTTTTAAAATTTCTATATATATATATATATATCAATTGTAAAATTATCATAATAGTGATCTCTAAATCAAAAACTAGCTCGATGACCTCAACCTTTAAGTTATGTGTTCTAGAACACTTGGAGATTATCGTATTCAAGGTTCAGGAAAATGACATGGGTATTAAAGGTCAAGCCAAATTGTCCGACATATCTTCAATGTTTGTTCTGCCACTAACCGATGTGCGAGGTACAGAAATGGGTCGTTATGTAAGATTCTATATTTCTAATTGTGCCCGTGGCTATTTCAAAGCGGCTCGAATTAATTATCGAGGTACGCTACAATTTTATAATAGCCTCAGTCGTGACGAACCTTAGAATGTGGGTTCCGACTCCATAAATACGATTTTTATCTGAACAGTTTTTTTTCACGTTCCTGTTTGTAAGTCTTTTAGCTTGTTCCTTCATCCGGGAAGGCATAAGGCAACATTTGCCAGTTTTCAACACAATCCAGCTCTTAGTGCTTGACCAGAAATACACCAATCGTTTGGCATTTCTTTTTCCTTTTTGGAAAGCTAAACAAGATCTTATCTAGGTATTTTTTAAATATTTTTTTAATTTCTGTATTTATACTGCGAAGGCTTCATTAAATGATAAACACTTAGTTATAATATTCACAATGGGAAATATGAATAAAAGGTGTATAGTTTCTTTAGATTTTGGATAACCATGTCTCATCACACTGATTACAAGTCATCAGGGAGCTGTTTCAAAAACCATAGCCTTAACCCATGTTTTGAAACAGCTCCCAGGTGTAATTGCTTCAACCACTTCTTTGGTCAACAATTCTTAGTAATGTTTTTTTGAACGCAGGAAAACGCGCTCATATGCGTGACCTAGAGGTTAGAATACTCACACAGGGTTTCAACTTGATGTAAAGAATTGAACACTTCACTATCCATGCACCAACCATAAAGGTCAGGTAAAATGGTCTAGTGTCCAGAATCCAGCCTTACCATATGCCCTGCCCCACTACTGACTTGGTTCCTAAAAATAGACCTTTTTATTTCTAGTCTTTTTGATGACAAAGGGATTCACTATGTCAATCCTTTCATTAAATGATAAATACTTAGTTATGAATACTGTAATCTGCTACTAGAAAAAGAAACTATTAGATGATAATTTTGACTAAATGTGGTATCGACATTTTCAAATCTGACAGGACAGACCTAAATACACTGTATTCAGTGTGCCAGAACTGATGGGACAGATTTAAATACATTGTATTCAGACCCACTTTGTTCAGACCGGACAAACCAGTTTTACTCCCTTCAACCCTGTTGCCAAGATTTGTGCCTGAGACTTGACCATAGACTTGATAAAACCCTTGATCATGGACCCTCAAGAAGACAGGGAGGGAGACACAGAATGACATATAATGATGTCTTTTTAAAATAGCTTACTGACAAATGAAGATCAAGGTATAATACTCTGGACCTGAAGCCACTCTACAGTCATGCCATAATAGCCCTCACCCCCTCCTCTCCCACAACCACTCCATCTCTTTTACTGACCTGCTAGCTACCCTCAAGAGCCTGTTTGTTCTTGCTCAATGGTCTCCTACCACTTTACAATACATGTACATTTCAAATCTGGTGGGACAGACCTGACTGTATAGTATTGGAACACTGATGGGGCAGACCATTCACTATGCTCTTCAAGGAAACACAGACCAATAAGGAGGTATGGGGTTGGTGAAAGGTAGGCATATGACTCAACCCAGTCACTCCATATTATCCTACCGCTAATAAAAAATGCCACAGGCTTAACATGGGATTTGTTTATGTCACGGGTAGTGACATAAAGTGTTGTTTATGCCACTACTTTCTGATACTGAAAAAATATGGAAACGGGGTAGGATAAAATCTAGACACCACTCGTTTGAGATTGAGTTTATTTATGCCACTCATTTTGTTGGCTCCGTAATGTCACTCGTCTTCGACTCGTGAAATTATGGAGCCAACAAAATGAGTGGCATAAATAAACTCAGACTCAAACTCGTGACGTCTCTTGATATTAGCCCTCTCCCGCACTCCCACACACACACTCCTTACCTTCATCCACTGATCAGGTTACTGAACCTGTCATACTCAGACCCATATAGGACTTGATTCAGAGACACTTTTAATGCATTAGGATGTATATATACTGATTTTAATACCAGAAAATAGTTTTATTAAGTAATGATAGTGATGAATTCTTTCCTGTGGAGCCGTCTCGCCCCGATGGGGTGAGAGGCTCCTGCTGGAAGGTTATTTTGTGGAAAAGTTTTCCAGTGGAAAAAATTCCGGCTAGATTCAGTCATTTGCTTGATAGCCACGTTGGCTGCCACGTCCACAAGCTACTTTATTAAGTAATTATATAGAACGTCCTGACCATGCTGTACAAGTCACAGAACGAGATGGTAATTTACGGTTTGTACAGAACGAGGCATTTATGCCGAGTTCCGTACAAACCGTAAATTATCATCTCGTTCTGTGACTTGTACAAGCATGGTTGGACGTTATATATTTACTTTATACACAAAATAAAAATAAAAATCATTAATTCAATTTTTAACAACCGATATGTTAATAAACGTGTATGGCAAGGTGGTCCGTATTTTAGTGTACGGACCAGTGGTCCATACAGTATTTTTACGTTATATGTCAAAAACGGTACGTATTTACAATAAATACGTCATGGGTATATAGTAATGAGTTTCCATTTGTTTAAACATATAGATTTCTAAGACTTGATCAGTTTTCCTGTTCATGACACTTGAGAACAACTATTAAATCAATTCCCTAGGTTTATTGAAACATTCTTGATATCTAATTCTCAATCAAATACAGATGGCTCAAATATATAATTTCTTATAATATTCTCTTACTTTTCTTTCATGAAGTAATTTAGGTATACTGCGCTCTTCCATTGAAAATGGAAATAACATTAGCTCCTAGTTTTAATGGGGAGTATTGCATAATGATCTTCCTATATACGCTCTTTCATCGTCGGGTTTTCAGTTTCCTAGTGCAGATAATGTGGCATTTCCACCTGTCAACTAAATGGCCACCTATTATAAAGTCACAGAATGAGCCGTCCTCAGTGGTGGTACTTGATATTTAGTGTTGACGTAGAATCTTCGACTTCAAAATGACAACACTAAGTCAGAAATATACCATGGTAGAACGAGGCGTTTACAAACCGTAAATTGCTATCGAGTTTTATGGCTTGTACAAGCTTGGTAGGTCGTTCTATATATACTCAAAATTGATTTGAAATTATTTATTTAATTTAGCCTAACACTTATGTCAGTCAACGGGTAACGCTGCAGTCAACACGTATGGGAAAGTGTTCCGTATTTTTACGTTATATGGCGAAACGGTGCGTATTTACAGTATATATATATATATATATATATATATATATATATATATATATATACTGCATGGGTATATAGTAAATTCACAAGTGCCACCAGTAGACGTCTTCTTGCACCCTGACCAAATAAACGGTTGACATTTAGTCATCAGGTAGAAATGCCGAAATAAGATACTCCAAATCCGTTATGTCATCACTCTCCTGACAGTCCGCAATGTCGTGTGTATGCAAATGTAATAATTGACTATTCTATATTTGTGTTAAATTGCATAATAGGGAGTACACCTGAATGAATGTTGTACCTAATCGAACGTCTAAGTGTTATTGTTCAATTAAGGCTGATCTTGGTTATTTTGTAATGCAGTTTATCATATACCTATGACGTATG
This sequence comes from Alentia gelatinosa, assembly GCA_950022655.1. Lineage (NCBI taxonomy): Eukaryota > Metazoa > Annelida > Polychaeta > Phyllodocida > Polynoidae > Alentia > Alentia gelatinosa. The sequence goes on along the minus strand of OX465580.1, from coordinate 131,622,541 downwards.
TATAAACGTAAGATGATGGGATGATGATCTACATTTGGTACGGAACTCGGCGTAAACACCTCGTTCCATATTAAATTTAAATTACCATCTCCTTCTGTAACATGTGCGGCATGGTTAGGTTGTTCTATGTAAATACTGATCTGATTATCTGAACGAGTTTTATGATAATTGAAAAGCCAACGCTAGGTTTGGATAAAACAAGGTTGATAAATAGTTTTATTATAATCATTCTCATTGTTACCTACCTTATATAAAACGTGTAATTTCCGGTAATATCCGCTTGGAGAGCTTCCCGCACATAGAGACAGAGTGAACTAGACCTAGGAGTGGAGAATGAGGGCCCACAAGAGTGAGATTCTCGTGCAGTGAAAAACTCGACCCTGTTCTTCTTTTTTGTAGGACTATACTCAGACAAACTTCTTCTCTTATGATTCATTTCAAGCCATGCCGAAATCAAAGTTTAGTATTGTAGTTTTCTTATCTACTTTTCTCATGAGAAACTAATGAGATCCCAACTTTCGCTGGTGTCAATCCATACAGTTCCGATCGCTGATGATCAGCTCAAGCACCTGTGTCATATGAAATGATTACCACAAATTTACGATGGTTTCCCGTCCACCCGCAAGGGGGCAGAACGGCAGTAAACGTTGGGGGGGGGGGGGGTAGTCAAATACGATTCGACGAAGTCGCTAGTTTGAGATAAAACGTGTGTTTGATTGATAAAATAGACACTCGTAATATGGAATGAGTAATAAAAACATTCGAGTGGCTGGCTGCCACTATTTAATTATTCGGCCTATAAAAAGTTATTATTAAAACATCTATATAAGATGATGGTGTAGTCGGGGATCGGTGGGTAGGTAACTTTTGCACCGGCCAGATGTGTAGAGGAGTGTGAGGCCTCGAGTCTGGTCTGGTCCCCTTTTATAGTTGAAGTAGATGACGTGTACTAAGGCCGTTTCTGAGATTGAAAATAGGATAATAAATAGCGTGTAGGATATGAGGGATGATGTGAAACCATGTAAGACAGTATTGCGGGATTGATGAAATAAAAGAGGAAAAACATGCAGAGGTATTACATATGATATAGTAAGAGAGCAGTTGGCATTAAATAATTTACAATTTCCAATTATTTCCAATTATATCCTAATGGTAATGATGATAAGTAGCTGATAAGAGCCTCAGCTATTTCTGCCTGTTTCCTATAACAAGGTGATTGGTAATATGATGGGAGTGGCTTGATGCTAGAATCAGTAGCTGGAGACAAAGTATCGCAAATCTGTTGAAGCACCTGACTTTAGCCGATTTTACACTTACCGATTTTGACTACAAATTCAAGAATCTGACACCGCCGACCAATCATTTTGTATCTCGATAAAATTTAGGGAATACAGAAAAGAAACATTTAAAGACAAATGCTGGTAGTTGGGTGATTTCTAAATTCTATTGAGTTTTGCAAACCCAGGATGATATAAGTTCAATATATCAGCAATCAAAAAATGGCATGTCACTATGCTAACTTCTATGGGAGAGCCATCTGAAAGTGAAAGTGCTTAACTATTAGTGTCTATGGGAAAATGCAATATTTTGACTTTGTTGCTAGATGGCACTGATGTTATATTGTTATCTTCAAATGATTCTGGATTATGATAGTTGGGAAATGAGAAATGCTAAAAACCTAATAGATGGTTGAGATAATCTGAGCGAACTAACTTAACTATTGTTAAACGATGTACGAGGAAGAGAAAGGGGTCTTCATGTACTGGTCTAGATTATTTAACAGGCCCCAGGCTCTCTCTTGTGGGGTGATTTTTTTCCAAAACCATCTGAGTACAGGAGTGAAGATTTAATTCATAGTTGGCATTACATACATGAGAACAAATATACATCAGAAGAGCTGTAATATCTTTGGCTTTTTGTTGGTTTCCATAAGGTGTCTGAAAATATTTGGGGACATAGGATCCCTGGACACTTGACAGTTGACATAAAGGGACAGAAAAAGGGGATCCTTTTACCATACAAGAATCAATGTAAAACAGATAGATACATATAACATGAATACAAGAGGTTTGAGAGTAGACAGTTCAGATTATTGTTGCATATATCTAGTGTGACTATTTTTTACATTTCTTGTGCGCAGGTTTGTTTGTTTTGCCATACATTTTGTTCAAGTGAATACAATTGGTGATACTGTGGGGTGATTTTACCCCCCCCCCCCCAACAAAAAAAGAGAGATGATAGTTGGAGACAAAGTAATAAAATAGAAAACTAGGAGCAAATAGGATGTTCATCATTGATGAATGAGCGTGCAATTATAAATGAATGACAACTAAAAGGTTTGGGTTACATTCAGTCTATGGATAGTTTTCTGTGACCTAATGGAACCCAGTCAACCTGCTATTTCTGCAACCACCTGAGTCTAGGATTCATCAATATCAAGGTCAAGCACCAGTGGGTCAATGAGGTATTTCGGTCTCTAGTGATTGGTCATGGTCAACTGAGCATGCTTCTAAGATCCTGAGACACTGGCACCCTGCTCCTTTCACACTATCACAGTGGATAGCACGCAGATAGTGAAGGGATAGTTTTCTGGCAGCATGCTGAAAGTGTATATATGTGACCACTCTAAACTCTAGGTCTCTAGATGATGTATATAGGCGTGCAAGCACGCTCTAAAACACAAAACTGCATTCTTCTATAAAGTTCTAATGTCGTCTAAAGCGGTTTCCATGCAGTTACTGGCAGTCTGTCTAGTGCTTCTTCAGTGCTGACTGACTGACCTTCGGAAACCAAAGTCGGTAAATGGAAACTGACTTTTTACCCTCATGTATTGCTTGTCTGAGCCCTATTATAAATACTCTAGTGGAAACCTATGAAAGTTTAAGGTTAGAGCATGTAACCCATCGAGATTGAATTGCATATCAATTCACAAGGCAAAGCCGCGTGAATTACTTGGCGATTCAAAACGAGATGGGATCGAGTTCTGACTGTAAACTTGAATAAGTTTCTGAATTTATCTCACCCTTCACATAGACAAATGCGCTAACATTTGTGACATAATCCCCAATTGGATTTTTTTTCTTAATATCTCATGGGCATTGGATGCGAGGTTCTAATGTTAAGTCTATGGAGATAAAATACCAGGGTTGAGATACATCTGATTCTCGAATTTGATTTTTGATGATTGACTTTATTTGATGCAGCAGGTTACAACTTGACGGCGTTGATTTGCCTTTGTCAAGTATAGATTTCTTTGTTGGTAGGTATCGCAGTTCCTTGTGTGTCTACACTCAGAACTAAAGTTGACACTGGTGCTGAAATTTAGTTCGATGAATAAATGCAGGTTCCCATAGAAACTAGGAGCAAATGGAATGTTCATCATAGATGAATGAGCGTGCAATTATACATGAATAACAATTAAACAGTTTGGATTATATTCAGTCTATGGATAGTTTTCTGTAAGCTAATGGAACCCAGTCAATCTGTTATTTCTGCAACCACCTGAGTCTGGGATCCAAAAATATCAAGGTCAAGCACCAATAGGTCAATGAGGTATTTCAGTCTCTAGTGATTGGTCATGGTCAGCTGAGCATGTTTCTAAGTCCCTGAGACACTGGTACTCTGCTCCTTTCACACTATCACAGTGGATAGCATGCAGATAGTGAAGGGATAGTTTTCTGGCAGCACGCTGAAAGTGTATATATGTGACCACTCCAACCTCTAGGTCTCTAGATGATGTATATAGGCGTGCAAGCACGCTCTAATAGATAGTTGAATAATGAGCTTCTTCAGATGGCCTTCCCATAGAAGTTAGCACCGGGACATGCCCTTTTTGCATTCTTTATTTGCTAATATATGAAACTTCTATTATCCAGAGGTTTTGAAAAAGATCAAAAGAATTTAGTAATCACCCACCTGTCAGCATTTGTCTTTAAATACACAGATGGGCATGTTAGGCAGATGGGGGTCATTTTGACTAATTCTAGGTCATTTTAACTGTTGAATTATTGATTCTGTAATACATGGTTATGTTTGTTGATCCCAATAGTCTATAACTCTCCTGAATTTACCATATATATATATATATATATATATATATATATATACATATACATATATATATATATATATATATATATATATATACATATATATATATATATATATATATATATATATATATATATATATATATATATTCATAGCATAAGTTAACAAAAGTATTAGAAAATATCATAATTTCATAACAAAAATATATCAAAACATATCTTTTTTACTCCAGGACAGAATGCCTCGGAATGGTTTCCTGCAAGAATTCAGACCACGAAACCTCCTCTTGACACACCCAAACCCCAGTTACTTCACAATATCTCAGGTAAGTACACCTTTATTCTGATGTATCATGAGTGTAAGGCCCCGCAACCACCACTATGGGATAAATTACCACACACAATTCAGACGTTGACGAGTATAGGCCCGGCGTCCACCTACTACGTAATGGCACGGATATGGTCTACGATGCACCTCCCGATAAAAAATCAAAATCGCGTCGGAAGGTCACTTAATATCGGGGCAGTTGACCACGTTTCTGCGATTAGACACCGACAAAGACCCCATACAATGCGTAGTGGCTTGGCATGTCTAACCAAATGTCTACGATTTTGCACCTTCCCGATATGTCTCTGATATTTGCTTTTTGTATCTTTTTATATCCGATACAGTCATTTCTAGCATCATAAATGAAAAAACCTCAGGGTGCTGAAAAAATCCACAAAAAAAACATGATTCACAACATCAAATATAGATCGCTTCAAAAACTATACACAGCATTGTTCATATATCTATCTCCTATTTGTTGTAGCTCTTTACGCTTTAGCTAATACCCAAATATATTGTTACTATTACTACTATCAATTTGTTTATTCACTGTGAGATTAACATAAGTATCTATGATGTTTTGAGAAATGTATATACTCGCTAAGGTGGAAGATCTCACCTCGGTGAGAACCGTTTGTCAATAAAAAAAACAACAAACAAAAACGCCGAGGCACTACAATATTATAGAGACATAGTTAGTGTGACTGAATGGAATCTGTTCAGAGATATTTTGATCAGAAATACTCCCCGAGTTTGAAGTAGATTTAGAGAAGCCTATCTTAGATTTTTGATTCCCCCCTCCCGAACCCAAGTCAGGAAAGTTTTATGAATAACCATGTTAGATAAATGAAAAATAAAAAAGCATGATAAATCAGTCAGTGATGCACGATTGTTCCTATAATATAACAGCTTGATCAAATAACAGCTTCCAATCTTTTGCTCCAAAGTACATACGACATTTGATCTTAGCCTGGAATAAACGTCCATAGACTTAACATTAGGAACTCGTTTTCAACAGGCTTGCGAGTACGGTAACTCATTCTCAACGGGTGATAAACAGATAGATATTTCCAGGCTAAGATAAAATCAGATAATTTTCGTGCTTGGTCTGAGTACCCATTCCCATCTCGTTTGGAGTGCTTCAGAATATTGACTCGTTCACATTACTGCGCACTCCAAACTCGATGGCGTACAAGGACACAGACCAAACACTCATCAGTTTCTTTCTTTTTTTCATAGGGATTCCTATATACCCATTTCCGAAACCTCTATAGTTACATACTGCTGCTGGGGGTGCAGTAATTATAAGTTATGTAGCGAGGCTGACGTTTTTATCCCAGGCTGACGTTTTCGTCCCGGGCTGACCACGTGACATAAAGAGCAGCGGGACGAAAACATAACTGTTGCAGTTACTCGATAAGGGTGGCCATTTTTCTGGGGATATCGCAGGAAAAGAAATAATCTTTTTTTTTATATTTAAAGGTATATAGGAATAGGGAAACCAAGTACCGGTAATCGAAAGTCAAAGCCGCGGGCAGTAATTTTTCCGAGCCTTACCTCGTAACTTTGAACTTTTGCTCACTGGAACATAGTTTCCCTCTAATTCGCCTAATATTTACCAATTATTTACCTCTTTGCTCTGTTCCAAGTGGAAATGGTCGCCCTACATCTACGTGCTATACCGTGTGGTGGTGGCACTCTACTTCCTCGTATGGCTAATACTGAGTGGGGTCTTCGGGTCAAAGGTCAAGTGGTTCATTTACCTTACTAACTGGTCCTTCTTCCTGCTAACCCTGAACAATGTGGTAACTGCGGTGACGGCTGTGCACGACTTCATCACAGACAACAAAGATGTCAAGGAAAAAGGTAAGCTTACGTATTCTATGGTATTTCAGCTCAAATCTGGTATGTCATACATGCATATTACCTCAATAAGTCTTCATATATAGGATATATAACATAGGATCACCGAAATTGAATACACACTAGCGACTTCGTCGTCGTATTTGCCCCCCCCCCCCCCCCCGACGCCCCTAGTCTGTGGGGGAGAGCTCAGTGGCGCCCCCTACTATTGATACCTGGAACAATCATTTATTTCCCAACCATCATTTCATGTGACACCGATTTTACAGAGACCAGCGAAATGTGATCTCATTGGTTTCTCACGATAAAGGTAGATCAGAGAACTACCATTCTAAATTATGTTTTCAGTTTGGCTAGAAACGAATCCTAAGGATAGAAGCATATCTGTGTAGACAAACACAAAAAATAGTAGCAGGATTAAGTTAGGTACTGCACGAGAATCTCACTCTCGTGGGCCCTCAGTCTCCAAACATAGGTCTTGTTCACTCTGTCTCTATGTGTGGGACCAAGTCCAAGCGGATTTTACCGAAAATTACACGTTTTATATGTGGTAGGTAATAAAAGGCCTACATTGGCAGGCATAGCTATAATGTCTTTCTCCAAGTCGAAATTAAAGCAATTATCAACAATAAAGTTTAGATAGTCAAGACTTGTTGATACAATGCCCTTGATTGTTCCAGCAGTCTAATCTGTCCAAAACAAACACTCCTGCAATCACATCCACCATTCACACTCTAGCTGTGAATGTTGTATATCTCTATAGGAATGTGGGCGGACTCGGCCATGTTTGTCCGAGCGCCGTCCTAACTAAGGAACTCACCGTTAGGTGGCGTTGAATGGAAACACCTGTATTACCCTACCCCTAATAAAAAACGCCATAGGTTTAATATTGACTCAATGTATTTGACGAAGCGTTGAATAAAGTGTTATTTATGCACCGAGGTGAATAAAAAAACGGACCAATCAGGGAGCAGATAACGAAAGTAGATCCGGCAGCATTGATAATTGTGGCCATCCTCCGATGAGTGTCACCACGCTACTAACATAGATAATTGCAAACTTTTCTCTGTATATCGGTGAGATGGGGTAGGATAAATACTATGGAGAAACCAAACAAGAGTTAGTCCTGTTGTTGTCCGGCAAGATCGCGTATTACTGCAGTAATACGCGATCTTGCCGTCGTGCGATAAACAATGACATGACTAGCTCGAGTTTGGTTTAGAATTTATCCTACCCCGCCCTTCTAAATTAGTTCTACATTAACAAATGACGTCATTTGTCAAGTGTATCCCACTAGAGCGATATTTTTCATTTTTCTGAACTCCAGACCGAATACAGTGACCCAATGTTAAGCCTATGGAGTTTTTTATTAGGGGTAGGATAAAAAACCGAACTCGAGTTAGCCTTCTCAATGTTTATACCACTCTTGTCAGGTCTGCGACTCACTACACTCTACTAACGCCTCGTGTAGTAATACAAAACCTGCCCATCGTGGCATAAAAAATGGCAAGGCTAACTCTAGTTTGGTTTCTACTAATTAATACATGGACAGTGTATCTCTAGAAGTTTTATATCCATGATTAATATATTGATACATGTTTTTTGGATAGGTCGCTCAGTAGCCCGCTCAAGGTAGACACTGTAATACACTTATTAATGCGCTTATATTACTACTCACCAATTTCTCATAGTCTACGACTGTGTGTCCACAATTCCATCGACTATTGTCTATATATCTCATATATAAGTCTTTTAATGTCCATTGTACTCTGACACTGCACATAGGATAGTAGCTTGGCCCAGAGTTGTAGCCCCCTTATTTAGGCGACTTTTTAGAGTGTGCTTGAACGACCTATACGTTACCTCAAGGTTAGAGTGGTCACATATAGACTTCCAGTGTACTGCAAAAACACTATCCCTTCACTATCTGCGTGCTGTTCACTCTAGTACTGGGAAAGGAGCAGGGTCCAAGTGTCTGAGGGTCTTAGGAGCGTGCCCAACTGACCGTGACCCATCTCCCAAGACCGAAATACCTGATTGACCTCTCAAGGACGAAATACCTGATTGACCTCTCAAGACCGAAATACCTGATTGACCTCTCAAGGCCGAAATACCTGATTGACCTACTGGTGCTTGATATTATCGTAAAACTGGATGAGGTTTAATCTTGGCCACCGTATTCCATGACTGGAGTTTGGCAAAGTGACTTCATGAGGCAAAGCCGAGTGAAGTCCGTAGCTAAAACTTCAGGAGTGGAATGCGGTGGCCAAGATTAAAACGAATCAGGTTTTGATTTTATCCTACCCTATCTCCTCGATTTTGGAAGATTACGTGATAACAATGCTGTATGCTACTAGTGGCATATAAAACTCCATATGCCAGTCAGCGTAGCATACGGAAACCCAATGTTAAGCCTATGGGATTTTATATTAGGGTTAGGATAAATTGTGATCCTACACTCAAGCAATTGAAGAAATAGCAAACTGACTGGGTGCAAGTGACTTACAGAAAACGATCCATATACCCTAAGTAACCCAAACCTTTCAATTGTTAATTGTAAAGGGCCCGAATGGAAGAACGGCGCAATTGCCGAATTTGATGATTGTACACACAATATTCCCTAATAAAAGTTATCAAAAAAAACACCTCATTGATAATTGCACGCTCATTCATCCACGATGAACATACTATAGAGAAACAGGCTTACTGTCTCCGTACGGATAAAATACGCGGTAAAATCGGCGATCAGATGAACCGATGCCGGAGGCAGAGGTTCATCTGATCGCCGATTTTACCAAGTATCTTATCCATACGGAGACAGTCAGCCTGTTTCTCTATTATTATATACCTTAAAATATCCAATTTTTAACTTTGCTACTTGGGGAATATTTGGATTTTGCCGCCGTACATACCCCGTACGCCACATACATACCCCGTACGTCACCTAGGTGTCGTACGGGTATAAATACGACATGGGTAGGAGCGGGCAGTATGTGTAGGATATACTACCACAGGTATATAATACTATTTGCTCCTAGTTTTTATTAGTCTATTAGTTTCACGCTAACCCTGTTCATACATGATCTTCTTTATTCAAGATGGAGAGCCTGATGCGAAGGAGATGCGCTGGTTCCTGAAGGTACAGTGGGTCATCTATAACATCGCCATGTGTGCCGCAGTCACAGTCACCGTGGCTTACTGGTCCCTGCTATGGAAACGTGAGCTGCCAACTATTTGTTAAGTCCTGAGACCTGTTGAATAATGTATTATCCTACACCTAATAAAAATCGCCATAGGCCTAACATTGGCAGCCTGTATTCAGGCGAGCGTGCAGTAAAGTGGTATTTATTGCACGGGGTAATAAATGAAATATTGGAGACTTGGTAGGATAATTAGTAGAGACTGAACGAGAGTTAGACTTGTCAGTGTTTATGCCACGACGGGAAGGTCGTGTATTACTACGCAAAGCGTTAGCTGAGCGTAGTGAGGAACAGACCTGACCAGAGTGGCATAGACACTGACAAGTCTAACTCGAGTTTGGTTTCGTATTTATCCTACCCCGGTTCTACCCTTTTGGATTACTGAAATATAAAAATTGATTGAACGACCAACCGAAGTCCAACTGGAACTTTTGAGTCCAACCGGAACTTTTTTCGGAGCAGCTCACAATCTGCTTGCTGATTAGTCGATTTTTTTTATGCTCCTAGAGGCATAAATCGCACTTTATATCATGGCATGCCACATACAATTTGCCTATGTTATGCCTATGGACCATTTTTATCAGGGGTAGGATAAATACGAAACTGAACTCGAGTTAGAAGTATTACTGTCTATCGCACTCCTCCAGTCAGGTCTGCTTCTCACAACGCTCGGCTATCGCCTCGCGCAGTAACTCGCGACCTGCCCGTCATGCAATACACACTAACACTACTAACTCCTGTTCAGTTTCTACTAAGGACCGTACATGAAGCCCTTTTTCTGTATACCAAGGAGATCCAGGGACGATGATTGGTCAATTCAATTCAATACTCATGAACAACCTTATGGATTGCTAAGACTGTCCTTTAGGGAATAAAATTGAAAATTATTAAACCATAACCATAGTACAAGGCACAGTAAAAGGCTTACATTGAGCTCAGTCTCATATACTCTGCCTAAAGGGTGGCATCCACCAACCATGACAAGACTATGACAAGTGCTGACAAGAAAGTTCCAATTGGCGCTTGTCGCAGCCTTGTTGTAAGAAGGGGGGCTATACGAAAAAAGATGTCCATGGTACAGACACTATGACAGTGACATTGAGGAAACAACGCCACTCCACGACAAGGGTCCAGTCATGGGAAAAATCGAACATATTCGATGTTGTCGTGGCCTTGTCGGAAGGCCCCCGACAAGCTTCCAATCGTGGCCTTGTCATGGCCTTGTCGTAGACTCTTGTCAGGAACTGGGGTCCACCAACCATGACAAAGCCTCCAATCGTAGGCCAATCGTGGACCTTGTCAGGAACCCAATGTTGTAGCCTTGTCGTGGTTGGTGGACGCCCCCTTAAAGGTTAGAGCAGTCACACAGATTTTGAGCTTGCTCAAAAAAAACCCCTTTGCTCTCACATATTCTCTTTTCCCCGATGTAAATAAACAGAACACGGTTCTTTGGAAACCGATAAAGTGAGGCTTCCTGTATTATGCAATTAATATAAAACAGATTATGTAATGTGTTGATGTTTCTCTCTTTTCTTTTCATTACATGGTATAAATGTAAAATAATATACAGTAGCAATACTGAGATTTTTCTACTTATTACTTTCTTCTATCGACTTTGAAAATACAATTAAACACTGCTACCGCATAGTATATCTTATACTCCCTTGAGTAAATAAAAAAGAGAAGAATAATCTTTTGCTAACTCTAAATCTTTATGGATTTTCAGCAAGTGACGGCGTTGATGCTATCGGCTTCACAGTCCATGGATTTAACAGTATATACGTGATGCTGGATCTCTTTGCCACAGCCATGCCTGTGCGTCTTCTGCATGCGTGGCACACCACAGCATATGCCCTTGTATACATCCTCTTCACCCTCATCTACTGCGGTGTGGGAGGCACCAGCCCCTCAGGCGATAACTACATCTACCCAGTACTAGACTTCTACGGGAAACCCAAAGAAGCCATCCCTGTGGCTGTGGTGGGGATGTTGGTGGGTGTGCCGCTGGTGTGGTTGTTTGTGTATGGAGTGGCAGCACTGAGGGTGTTCCTGGCTGAGAGGTGTTGTTCCTGTGGGCGGAACTACAGACCGGGGCTGGAGGGGGAGGTGTCCCCGGAGGTAGGCCCCTCAGCTCCGGCACCGACCCTGCAGCAGGCAGCGACAGTTGAGAGTGGGTCGACCAATGAGAAATCCACCTGGATCTTCACTGTGGAGACGGCACGTGGTATAACCAATATAGGATTTGAATCTGAGAAACTTTGAGTTACATGAAGTGTATGTGTATGAGCAATCGGTTAACCCTTTAAGGATGAATGATGCCTGGAGGCATCACCGCACTGAAGACGCATGATGCCTGGAGGCATCATCATACTAAAGATGCATGATGCCTGGAGGCATCACCGCACTAAAGACGCATCATGCCTGGAGGCATCACCGCACTAAAGATGCATCATGCCTGGAGGCATCATCACACTGAAGATGTATCATGCCTGGAGGCATCATCACACTAAAGATGCATCATGCCTGGAGGCATCATCACACTAAAGATGCATGATGCCTGGAGGCATCACCGCACTAAAGATGCATCATGCCTGGAGCCATCACCGCACTAAAGATGCATCATGCCTGGAGGCATCACCACACTAAAGACGAATGATGCCTGGAGGCATCACCACACTAAAGACGAATGATGCCTGGAGGCATCATCACACTAAAGACGTATGATGCCTGGAGGCATCATCACACTAAAGATGCATCATGCCTGGAGGCATCATCACACTAAAGATGCATCATGCCTGGAGCCATCACCGCACTAAAGACGCATCATGCCTGGAGGCATCACCGCACTAAAGACGCATTATGCCTTGAGGCATCAACGCACTAAAGACGCATCATGCCTGGAGGCATCAACACACTAAAGACGCATGATGCCTGGAGGCATCATCACACTAAAGATGCATCATGCCTGGAGGCATCACCCCACTGAAGATGCATCATGCCTGGAGCCATCACCGCACTAAAGACGCATCATGCCTGGAGGCATCATCACACTAAAGACGCATCATGCCTGGGGGCATCACCATACTAAAGCGAATCATGCCTTGAGGCATCAATGCACTAAAGACGCATCATGCCTGGAGGCATCAACGCACTAAAGACGCATGATGCCTGGAGGCATCACCGCACTAAAGACGCATCATGCCTGGAGGCATCATCATACTAAAGATGCATGATGCCTGGAGGCATCACCCCACTGAAGATGCATCATGCCTGGAGCCATTACCGCACTAAAGACGTATCATGCCTGGAGGCATCATCACACTAAAGATGCATCATGCCTGGAGGCATCATCACACTAAAGACGCATCATGCCTGGAGGCATCATCATACTAAAGACGCATCATGCCTGGAGGCATCATCACACTAAAGATGTATCATGCCTGGAGGCATCAATGCACTAAAGACGCATCATGCCTGGAGGCATCAACGCACTAAAGACGCACCATGCCTGGAGGCATCAATGCACTAAAGACGCATCATGCCTGGAGGCATCAACGCACTAAAGACGCATCATGCCTGGAGGCATCATTGTTCCAATATTTCAAAAATGTTTTGACAAAGAAATGATAGATCAATATTCATGAAATCTTCACAAAATGTAGATATGATATCAAATTCAGTATTTCTATTCAAAAGAAACCAAATATTTATGATTAACATTGTGTGATTAGAAACTTGAAATATGAGTTTCAACTATTATGTGTCCGTCCTCTAGTGGGACAAAGTGCTAGTAGCACTCATCCTTACGGGAATAGCTCGGCCACAAGCACCCGTCCTTAAAGGGTTAAAGTCGTTAAAGTCATAAAGACTTATAAATATATGGTACAAAGAAGAAACCAACGAGTTTTGGTCGCAAGTCGTCGTTCTCCATAGGTTTGATGCGGAGTGATATGAAGGAGGCAACAGCCGGGTGAATATCACATAGCATTCAAACAAGTTGGAGAACAACAACTTTGACCAAAACGAGCTGCTTTCTGTATTTATCTCACCCCTGTACACACTAAGAGAATGTCCACCGCACAGGATATAAACCATGGAGAACAGACTGCAATATTCGCAGGGACATGGAGAACGGGTTTCCAATATTAAGCCTATGGGACAAAAATACCAGGAATGAGACAAATAACCTTCCCTGCTTCCACAGCAATTTGCTAGAGGGCTCAATGGAATTTCCATTGCAACCTGTGAGATGCTGACATCAGTTGGGACCGACCCCTATGATATTCTAGGCATTGAAAATTGAAAGCCAAACACTGGGGGGGGGGGGGGGCACATGTTTGCTGTCCAGGCTAGTGGCAGGGATCATGCTAGAGGGACTCAGTGCCACTTGATATCTATGTGGGGACATACACAATTGTAATGGTGATGCTAGCTGTAATTCCAACTGTAACAGGATTGCAGGCTTGGTTTGTAACTTTTACTTTGACTAGAAGCTAAATCTTTCCATCTGACACCAGTGGCCTGGGAATTATTTGTGCATTTCATTACAGGGTTTAAGAGACATGGATGTTTCAGATTTTAGCCAACGGGGTCAACTTTATTCACTGCAAGAAAACCATCAGTTTACATATGAATGCGCCCGGCGTATATAAGTAGGTATTTTGCATCTACAATGTCGTCTTAATCCCCGTGTGTATACACCTCATCTGTCAGCGTATATATAAGCGTCCAGTGAATAGGGCTTCACTGAGAGGTGGCGGGGGGAGGTGGCGGGGGGTGGGGTTCGGGGGGAGGGCTTCCTACTGAGGACACCTGTACTTCTACCAACACAAAGGGGTGGGAGGGGGCAGGGGCAGAGGGTATTATCTCTCATATATGCTGGGTGTGAAAAACAGCCAAGACGCGTCTGTCGTATATAAGGCCTGGGTGTATATAAATGAAAACAAGTCAATATTCAGCCAATACATGCACTTCCGTGATGGTGTATATATGAATAAAACTGTGGTTTTCGTGCAGTGATTGTGGAGTACACTAGGAATGAGAAAGGGACACAGGGAAGTGTTTCCAAAAGATAGAGCGATAAAAGAATAAATCTTATCGTGATGTTATTGTTGCATCCTCGTGACCAGTCTTCATGGAAGATAGTCTTACAAGATGTTCATGTCTAGATCACCATACACATATTCTCATATTTTTCAATGTATGTAATCAGTAAGTGTCTAGGAATATATCTACAATTTGTATGAGATACTCAAACCAATTTGGGATTGTCTTTCCAAAGTGTATGGGTTGAGACGAGGCGTTTTGTCCATGTACGACTGCACATCTAACCAGGTAGGTTCAATTTTCACCCGAATTTCGCGCTGAAAAACGTATTTCCGCTTGTAGCTCGAAATTTAATTGGTTCATGTGTGTGGTTGTCTTTGGTTACATGTCCACAACACTGTTCCAGGCCTGTGGTTGGTTGGGGTGGCAGGAAGTGACCTGATCCGACCTCTGTTGACCCCTGACATGTGTCATGGTGGTCATCATCTGCCCCCAAAAATTTGGAAAAACTACGTCCTTCCAGAGTGTGTCCTCCGATATAATCTGAAGGCTTCAACAATAGTATTACTCTTGAATAACGTAACCACAAGGATATCTTTTCCAGTATCGCCTATATAAATCATAATTGTAATTATCGATTCAATATCCAAGGAGACAGTGCATGTGTGTGTGTGGTTTTTGTTGTTGTTTTACAAAAGTGCTTGGTATATTTGTTAATGTACCTGGATGGATTATGTATCTGAACACGGTTGACCTTCAAGATAAAAAATATAAAAGAATACTGGATTATACATCCCTATCACGGGCCAATGATATTAGTTTCTATGTGAAAAAATTAATCATTAAAATTGTTTATATTTCTACAGCATACAGAAGGCATGACTCTCTAATTACTTTATCCAATATACTTAATGGCCAAATGACTGACCTCAAATAAATGCGTTAACATAAAAAAAAGAAATAAAAAAATGAAATGTTGAGATTAAGACAGATGGCAGATGGCAGCCAGATTTGGATGACATTAGAGGTCAGGACTAGACTGGTTCCCTGTCCAAATAAAATAAGGGACTGGTAACGGTTTCCTACATAACACTCGCGAACGACCTTGAACTGTCATGCCAGCTCTCACGCAATATTCTCCTCCCAGATCTTTCACAGCACTAGCTTATTGAGTGGTCGCAGGAAGTAGAGCGCATGATCTATGGTAGTGAGTGAGTGGGTCTGCCACCTTGAGCCATGAACACGCCGTCTGGTGAATGGTGGCCGTACTACAGGCTAAGGTGGCGCAATCCAACAATGCAACAGAAAAAATTGAGGCGCTACCCATAGTGCACCAAATAAATGGAACCTGTTACCTGGCCTATAATATGATAGGCCAGGCTTCCAGGGTAAGGTCAGGACCAACACCTATTCAGATGCTGGAGCACCCCCTAGTGTCTCATACCTGAAATATAACTGACTAATACTTAAACCTTCCTTATTTCTAAAGGGTAACTCTCTAACTGCTTTCCCCAATATACTCCATGGCCAACCGCGCCAAGCCAACTACACACAATACTCCAAACACTTGGCAATCGAGTAGTCCATGTCCAATTTACACTCCAATATTTCTGACAAATACAACAATGTGCTTCATGAGCATAGGTCACCAATATACAGTAGAACCCCGCGTAAGCAGACACCCTTCGTTCCGGGCCAATGTGTCTGCTTACGCTGGGTGTCCCCTTACACGGGGTTAAAATAAACATCTAATAGAGGGATCCGTTCCGAGCAAAGGTGTCCGTTAACGTCTCGTTTGAGTGACCCCGATCATGTCTCAGGACAAAATACACCTCCAAGACAGTCTGAGGGAGACTCGAACGAGAGTTTGCAAACACTGTAGATGGCGCCATATAGTGGTCTTCTTGATAACTTATTTAATCATTTACAATTATTAATGAATCTAGCTGAATGTTTTAGATATTATCCATTTATTTCTGCCATTTCTTTTTTTTTTCATAAAAAAACCCCATATATGTGTAGGTTTGAATGGATACATTACGCTGTTCTTCTTATTCCGATTCTCTCAGGGTACCCAAGGAGGTATGATATTTAATGGTAAATCGGATCATTATGATTGATTCTTATTGATTAGCATTGAATGAACATTCAAAAAACCTATTTAGAAAAAAATGAGCATTCAACCTCATTATGGACAGGACTATTTTTCCAGAATCTCCTGCAGGATATTCTGACATATCAGAATCTCTTGGCTGTTTCCAGGTGCCCTATACATTTCCAATGGAGACTCTGTAATCGGTGCGTAATAAAGTATTAAAACCCATAATAATTTGTTATCAAGCAACACTGCAGTAGTACAAATACTCTTTTATTCAATAAGTCATTTCTGGCACTTGCCAATTCTTTCAATGGCGTTATACTAGCAATATTTCAACTCATAACATCTTAAGCTCTTTACTGCAAAATCTAAATACATATTGGTAAAGACATTGCATTAAACCGACAACCTCAAGTGGTTTACAAAGCTGACTGGCCCAAACCATTGATTGTTTTTTTCCCTTAACAATGGTCAAATTTGATGACCACAAAATTATGCCAAGTTACTTATATCAACTGTCAGGTCCACCATTTTCTTTTGGTCAGTAGTCAGTGAAGGGCACCTGGTAGGGACTATTTTTCTTCATACACAATTCCAGGGTTCATATTTCAAACAAAGCATTCGAGTATCTGTTTAATTTTCTGTAAACAATAGGTGTGGTTACCCATGAACTGCAAGTGTGGTTTATGGTCAAGTTTCAAGTCCCGATTCTTTTGCCAATCGGCAGAAATAAAGACTAGGAAACACTTTTTCCATTCAATAAGTAGTTGTCTACTGTTGTTCTGAACAAATCTATTCAATGGAGACTTCGTAACCCATTGGTAAACAAAGAGGAATAAGAGAGGTACAATATAGTTGATTGATATGCTGAGACATAATGGTTCAAAACACTCATTTCTAGACACACTCATTTACTTTTTCAGAGGACTTTCAAATGAAACACTGAGATATGTTACAAATTCTTTGCACTACTTTATGAAAGCATTTTTGTAAAATGTTACATTTAAGATGGCATAATATCAGTCAGTGAGGTAACAATTATCATTAAAACAGTGTGGTTTACAGTCACTAATATATAATGGGTAGTTGTGTACTGTTAAATACTATTTCACTGGGTAAGAAAAAGGAAGAATAAGGGAGGTACTGTACAGTGGATTGATATGATGAGACATATTGGTTCCATGCACTCATCTTAAGACATGCTCAATTTTCTTCCAAAATGTATTGGATCTGACACCCTGATATCAATTGTATGAATAGACAATCATTGATGATTCAATGGCAAGGCGACTGTAAACTATATGAGGGTTTTAAATGCACAATAATGTTTTACAAGATCAGCCTTGAGTGGTTACAGAGATGAAATTCAACAAAAATATTGTTTTTTCTATATATCATCCATCTTCTCCAATAAATCAAAACCAGGGATTGCCATGTGATATTGTGATACATTCAAAAATGTGCTGAATAACGGTTGTGTTGAATGTTAAGTAGCATGTAACCATCCCGATACCCAGATACCAATAACATAGCCATAGATTTTGCATAAATGATGTATACAATGAAAACAACTGACATTTATCAGTTTATTAATCTACATATATAACTATTTATATAGTGATATATATGTTCAGTTGAGACTTTATAAGTAAGTAACAATGCAAGCCTGGTTGAAGGGGCACCTGCCATTGTTCCCAACTCGTTGGGTTTAATGTGCGCGGGAGGGATTTCTCCACTCTCCCCCCACCGAACACTCTCCATACACCGGACTTCCCCACGTGACTACCTCTCCACCACGTGACTCGCCGCAAAACCAACGGACTCGGGAAATATTACACCTCCTGTCTTCTCCAATTATCCCGGACTTACCAAACACCCTACATCCAACATGGGTAAACAGAAGTCTACTAGCCCCAAGAACACCAGGGCGGTTAAAAGGAGGAAGACGGCCTCGGTTCTCGACGAGGATTCCGGAGTGGAGGCACGAGTTGCTCGCATGGAGGTGGGTGTACAGTCCATCCTCCATCACCTAGGACTGTCCGTTGGGGGTCACTCGGTCACTGGGTCAACGGGCCCCGCAGCCACCACATCTCGCCCGGGGTCGCCCCCTGTCGCGACCACCGCCCTGGCCTCGGTCGGTCAGCTAGACACGCAACACCCCGCCACGAACGAGGTCAACGGGCCTAGATTAGCTCCACGACCTGAACAACCGCCGCGGACCACGCCCCCCGCACGATCGCCGACCCAGCCCTCGGTCACTACCACCACTCAGCACACGACACAACCGAGGACCAGGTTCAACGACTCCTCCGTCAGCAACACTTCCATCAACAAGGTAATAACCGCACTTTCCCACATGAATTCGTTACTAGAGGGAGGAAGCACGAAAGAACTGCCCTCGGCTCACTCACTATGGGCGAGTACTTCTTCGGTTTCCTCCGTCTGTTAGACGACCCCGACACAACTCCGGCGGACCGCCCTTTAATGTGTGCGGGAGGGATTTCTACACTCTCCCCCCACCGAACACTCTCCATACACCAGACTTCCCCACGTGACTACCTCTCCACCACGTGACTCACCGCAAAACCAACGGACTCGGGAAATATTACCTCCCACCCACCCCACAAAAACTATAAACTCTTCTCCCTCCCTCATACTTCACTCGCGGCTTTCTTATAGTTAAAGACACTCTTCACCTCAACTATACAACTCCTTACTCAATAAACGTCTCATTTCCAAATTCCCTCTTTGCGTCATCATTATCTGTCCTTATCACATTGACAAAACTGAGGATCAGAGTCAGTGGTTCTGTTATTTTGTCAATCAAGTTTTCATCAGCTACTTCTTCAACATCAAGTGATTTTTCTCAACTTCTACAGATGCCTCATACAATGCCTCTTAAGGTTAAGAAAATCACACACTGCTCTCCCACTGTATTGGTGATCTCCCCTAGGAATCAAACAAACAGGCTACAGGGCCATCCTATGTATAAAGGAAAAGGGTCTCTATATAATGAAATATACATTGAGTTTGTGCAGTTCACAAAATAATGGTTTCTTATCCACCAAGCTGACATACTGTAATGCACTCATAATATCTCAAATTTGAGGGAACATGCATTCAATCTCTGTTCTCAGTTGAACATCATTCCCTTATTCTGGTGCAAGATCTAATTCAGCCAATACACAAAACCTAGTAACCACCTAAATATATAATAACTATTACCACTCAATTTGAGGTGATATATGGTGTAGGCATAATACAATATCATTAATCTAGCAATAAAAGATATCATTAGTATTAACATCACAATTAAGTCAGATGACATTGGCTTTGATATTCAACGTACTTTATCCTGAATGCCTTCAAGTCTGATTTAGAGACAATTTAAAGGTCTTCATGTGGTTGGCTAATTGATGATAGTCCACTCAGGGTAACTGATGCAGTTGTAATAATGGTGCCAATTACTTCCAACACATTCATCCTTCCATACAGATGTCCTTTAAACATGGTGTACTGAGGAATCAGAAAGATTATAATTTCAATATTAAGAAATAGAGCCACCTTAGTTGGACTCAGAAACTTGAGAGCCATCACCTCTGTGATCAGGGCTAGGCCAGTACCTACCATATGTATTCCAATGAGAACAACAGATTTTACACTTGTATCTATGACGGGTTGTTCTATATACAATGAGAGAATCAAGCTTATCGGTACGCATAATGCAGAAATGAGGAGAATCAGCAGGGAAGGGTTGACATCTCTTAGGTAAACACCTGCAGTAATCATGTACATTCCACCGAATATACTTCCAATAAGTAGAGCCAGGTAACCAAGTTGTAAATACCATACGTTATTTGTTGCTTGGATGGAACTATGAAAGGAAACATTTCCCACACCACTGGAAATGTTTACAATTGTTGAGCTAGAATTTACAAATCCAGGTGTGAATCCATTTGTAAAGCTAATCCAAGGCTGTACAAGTAATACTACTCCTATTAAACATCCAACAGTTGACATCAAAGTTATTTTAGTAATTGCTTCTTTCAGTATGATCCTTGACATAACACAAGTTACTATCATCAGAAATATATCAAATAGTCCTGAAACATGGGTTAGTGGGAGAATGCTTGTTGCGAAAAAGAATGTGACATTTATTGCGAGAGTGCAAATTGTCATAATGATAATGTAGCCATACAATTCTTTTGAGACTTGACAATCCTTCTGGTTAAAGTAAAGAAAAATTGAAGCTAGAATCACTCCACCGATGTACCGAAAGACAGCCAATTGAAAGTCAGGTACCTCTCTTTCTAGGAGCTGTACAGCTACACTGGAGCCGATCCATGAGATGATGTTTATAACTAGCATGCCATAGCCACAAAGCACATCCTTTGAGATTGACATACTTCCATATATCCCTGCAAAGACAAAGTGTCAATATTGATTTATGAGTGAATATTATTTGGACAAATGGCTTAGAATTTAACATCAAAGCTTGATATCAATGGTCACCAACCTGTAATGTCCAGGTATCCATATCAGTATTGTAATTGCTTTTTATGCGAAAAGATTAATCATCACAAATATCTATGTTTGTTAGTAACCAACATGACTGAATTAAAATAGTCACTATTTTGTAGGAGCTCTCACCTGTGCTATTTTTTTTACAATATGGTCAATATGTAATGAAAGGCATGTTTACCATCATTATCGTTCACTCTATTTCCTACCCTGTCCATATGGTGGCAGGGTGCTCTTTTTTTTTTTTTTTGCAAGTTTTATTAGGGAATATTGTGTGTTCACAATCACTGAATTCGGCTATAGAGCCGTTCTTCCACTTGGGCCCTTGCCCCTACTGCTCATTCTAATGGCGGGTGTTAAACCGAATGGGCAGTGGGTACCATTTTTGTGTAAGTCTTTGGTATGACCCAACCAGGGATTGAACCCACGACCTCCCATGCCCGAGGCGAACACCCTACCACTTGGCCACCAAGCTCTAACAATGACACTCTGAGAGGGTAGTATCAGCAGCTCCCTTACTACAATTTGCTGCAAATCGGAATGTGACTGGCCATTCCCTAGGTGCTGTTGGCCCTGTGAATTGTAAACTCCTCCATATGTCAAGAGTTTTTTCTTGACTCATAGTGTTACCGAGTTTTTGACTATCCTACTCATAAAATCAACAGCTAGCTTTTTTTTCTAAAATTTCCTTTGTTGGTCTGTTCCAACAATATCATTTTATATTAGTTCACAATATTAGATAAAAGCAATCTGCCATAAACAATCTTTGGTTGGTTTTCAGTGGCATCTGGTGACTCCAATAGTACATATACAATCTTTTTCCTTTCTTTATTTGCATTTTGGTTTTACTTTTACTCATTTCGTGGAAAAATTGTTCATTAATACATTAATCCATCATTACCTTCACTGTTAGTTTTTTAAATTCCTAACATGTAGGAGTTAGCAGAAACCGAACGAGAGTTAGACTTGACAATGTTTATGCCACGACGGGAAGGTCCGCCTTGTGATATCACTTCGCCAAAACTCCAGGAGTCGCATACGGGAGCCCAGATTAAAACGAATAAGGTTTTGATTTTATCCTACCCCCTCTGGACGATATTTATATGTCAGGATAATAACAAAAAACACGATAAAGACTTTATGAAGTCCTCTATATAGCTCTCCTTGCTGCTCTGAAGGCGCTTGGAACTACTTTCAGCTGCTGATATCTGATTGGTCCATTTTTTGTATGCTCCTAGGAGCGAATTTTTATCCGTATGCAACATATGGACACATACGAAAAGTCACGAGAAAATACCAGGGTTGAGATAAGGCCACTTGAAAAAGATTTTTTTTTTCTCATCGCCAAGCCATCAAATATATTATGAGGGTTCTTTGACTCAAGTTTGAATCGCATAGTAGTTTTTTTTAGTGGTTTTTTTTATTCAAAAACCCAATATCTGCTACAGTAGCATTTCTTCCTATTGGAAGTAGGAAAACACAGTGTAACATACCACACTGTTTTCCACCAATCTATACATACATAAACATGCAGGATGAGGGCATACAAGTTGGTAAGAAGAAAAGGTGAAGGTATTACCTACAATGATAATACAAATTTGGTGCAGGTTTTGGTCAATGGATAATATCATTCACTACTGTCAAGTTGTTCTCGTATCAATCTTTTAAACTGGTCAATAGTTTCTGACTTTTGTATAGTCGGTGTCAGACTGTCCAATACTCGAATTCCTCGGTACATGGGTGACCTTTCATAGTGTGATGTTCTATTCCGGTATCGTTTGAATCTGGGTTTGGCGTTTGACCTAGTCTTTAGTTAACAGAGCGAAGCCATGTGAATTACGTAGCAATCCAAACAAGATGGGATAGAGCACTGAACTTAACCTAAATAGGTTTCTGAATTTACACCATCGCCCCGGCAGTTCCGGTAGCATCAACGAAACCTGACTTGTATTTCATAATTCATTGTATCTCGACTTGGTTGTGAATCGTAAGTGCACTTGACTGTCGGGCCATAATCTGCCTTAATTCATCAGACACAGCTTCTTAACTTAACTTAAGTTGACAAAATATGTGGGGCAGAGTGGAGAAAAACCAATAAAAAAAATTTCAACAGCTGTATGTGTTTTTTTAGCATTTATGCATTCACTGAGTCCAAAAATTCTGAAGTATTGATGCCTAGATTCTGTATTCAACAATTTGATAATTCTAATTTGTTGTCTTGGTCATGCAAATATCACATGTTATCGTAATCTTTTTAGAAACCGACAATATTTAAACTCCTTTAGGTCAGACTTTGTCGTAACCTCTTTCAGGTAATCCACTACTTCTGTACCACTATTTAGGAGTAGGTCACCTTGTCGCAGGCAAATTACATAACCCCTCGCTCGACCCGCACACTGATAAAATCGGTGTATGGTCCACTAATCGCTGGGGGAGGGCAAAAACCAAAGAAACCGAGTGCTCACTAATCGCTGGGTAGCCTTGCCTAGCTGTCCTACACCTACTGACTCCGTTAGGATGGCTTGGCTGAGACAAATTACCCTCCGCTTGTCACCAACAAACGTACATAAATGTTCCGAAATCAGTAGATGGGCATTAGGCTTTAGGATGGAAGGTGAATCAATTGAGCCTGGTGTTGATACTTCGTAACGATTTTGGCTTTCGCAGTGTGTCTGCTTTGTCAAAGTTACCAGTCTATTTATAGCGCCAGTGGACCAGGGGTAGGTGAGCGATAATTAGGACTTTCGTTTACCACAGTGTTGACCATACTTCAGGCTGTTTCTTTTTCATAAACTATGGAAAAATGAATACTCACAGTTTCAACAAATGTCCAGAGGTTCTATGTCAGACTTGTGTTTGCTTTGTATGGTTGCATGGATTCTTTAACCAATGGTTCTTTGAACAAACAACGGAGCATTGGGCCACCACGTCCTTACTCCCTGCACGCCATTGATTTTTGAGCAATGTTTCTGAAATACTTATTAAATCAAATTCATCAACAGAATATTGAACTTTTATAATATAGGCTAAGAATATTTATATGACTAATCTTAGAGCTTTTCATATTGACTATATCATTGACTTTGTGTACCATATGTAGTGTAATAGTTATTTTTCCTTAGTTTATCAGCATTGAAAGTAAGATATTTATGTCATGATTTGATCTAGTTAATCATGAGGTGGTAAGGAACGACCACTGGTCGAGACTGGTGTGTGCTACTTGTTCCACACGGGTGAATTTCTGGGTTTCTGGTAGCATTCGGAAAGGTTCATCCCTCCTGTACTTGTTCGGAAATGAACTAGGAATCACTCTGTAAAGATCTGCAGTCGTTATTTCTGGTTTTAGTCATTTTTACTTGTGAAAAGCAGCATTATTATTTAATAATATATATGTAAGAGAAATTCCAAAAGACGCCCCAAAACCAAGATGGCCGACATTAGCCATGTTAATTTCCCCCGCTATATTTACCTACTATATTCAAAACGGTAGAATTCCGTCGAATCCGCTTGGAGAATCTCCCGCACATAGGGACAGAGTGAACCCAATCTAGGGTGGGAGATTGAAGGGCCAAATTGCGCTGGTTAGATCGTAAATCCTCAGAGCTGCCCACCGCCCCCGCCGTCACCGCCGTCACCGTCCCCAGGCCCACAAGCCGAATGCGCAGGAGGCAACGCTGAAAGCCATGAAGAAGTGCCGGCCAGACCACGTCCCGCACAGAGATGTCTGTGGCGACCTCTGCCGACGCCGTCACCGACCCCGCTGCCTCCGATGAGACAACGTCAAACCCTCAGGGGCGTACCCAGCCTCAAAGCCTCGGACGCCCTCAGATTTTATAGATTATACTAGCGACTTCGTCGAGTCCGAGTACGAAAAATATAGAAAAATGAAATAATGAACTACCAATAGCGGGGTTCAAACGCCCGACGTCCTCATCCCAAGTCGGAGGCCCTACCGCCTGCTCCACAATGACAGTTCCAAGGATTGGGCCAAATACTTAAGCTGTTGGTGGGTGGGGGGAATCAGCGGAGTTTTGAAAGGGCTACCAGCGAAAGTTGAGATCTCATTGGTTTCTCACGAGAAAAATAGATCAGGAAACTACAATACTAAACTTTGATTTTGGCATGGTGTGAAATGAATCATAAGAGAAGAAGTTTGTCTGAGTATAGAAATACAAAAAAGAAGACCAGGTTCAAGTTTTTCACTGTACGAGAATCTCACTCTCGTGGGCCCTCATTCTCCACGCCCAGGTTTGGTTCACTATGTCTCTATGTATGGGAGCAACTTCAGGCGGATTCGACGGAATTCTACCGTTTTAAATATAGTAGGTAACAAGCTGTTTTCAAGATTCTGTTTCAGGGGGAATGTGACCAGGGATCTAGCTCCTCCTGGGGGTCCAGGGGGCAAAGCCGCCAGAGGAACTTGAATTTCATTGATTATACAACCTGTACCCAGGATTTTTTTTCTAGGGACATGGGCTAAACTTCTTAGGCTATCTAGAATTATTACCAGGGGTCTGGCTGCAAAACCTCCTCTGGGTGTCCAGGGGGCAAAGTCCCTGAGAACATTTGGATTCTATAGATTATAAAAGCCATCCTCAGGATTTTCTTTGAAGAGGGGCACACACATCTTAGGTTTTCTGGGAATAGTGTCAGGGTCTAGCAGAAAAGCCCCTTCTGGGGGTCCAGGGGGCAAAGCCCTTGAAAGAACATGGATTATATGCAATCTCTATTCTGGCTTTTGTTTCAGGGAACAGGGTTACACTTCCTAGAGTATCTGGGTATATTGCCAGGGTTCTAGCAGCAAACCCCCTCCTGGGGGTCCAGGGGGTAAATCCCATAGAAGACCCTGTATCATAAAATTCTACAAGCTCTCCCTAAGATTTTTTTTTCAAGGAGGGGGTTACATATGTTAAGCCATCTGGAAAGATTGTCAGAGGTCTAGCAGCATGGCCCCACATGGTGGTCCAGGGGGCATATCCCCCAGGATCACATGGCAATATTGCCAGAGGTTTAGGAAAGCCCCCAATGGAGTCCAGGCAAATCCCTCTGAAACATTTGGATTTCATGGATTACACAAGCTGTCCCCAGATCTTTGTCTCATGGAGGGGGAGATACATACCTGAGACCAGGCACCAAGGGTCCATCATTAAAGTCCTCATAGGGGTCAAGGGGGTGAAACCCCCTGGCTATACCTGGATCTTACACTTATAAAAGCTACACCTAGGGTTATGTCTTGGGGAGATTTATACACCTGAGACTACCTGGGGAGATTGTAAGGGGTCAGTGGCAAATTCTATATGGTAGTTCAGGGGGTAAACCCTGTAACCACTTGGATTTTATACATCAGGATTTGGGTCCAGGGAGGGGGTTACATACCTGAGACTACCTAGGAATATCAGTACAGGTTCAGTGGCAAAGTCCCTCCTTGGGGTCTTTGGACAAAACCCTTAGAAAGGCCTGACTTTTATACATTATACAATTTGTATCCAGGATTTCTTTACATGGGAAGATTAGAGAGGGTCCATGAGGCAAATCACCCCTATTTGCTTGGCATTTAGATTCTTTTTAGGGGACATACTTGCCTTGTTGAATGACACTGAAACAAGGGCATATAGGCAAGGAGACAGTGTATGTGTGTGTGTGTGGTTTTTGTTGTTGTTTTAGAAAAGTGCTTGGTATATTTGTTAATGTACCTGGATGGATTATGTATCTGTACACGATTGACTTTCAAGATAAAAAATATAAAAGAATACTGGATTATACATCCCTATCACGGGCTAATGATATTAGTTTCTATGCGAAAAAATTAATCATTAAAATTGTCTATATTTCTACAGCATACAGAAGACATCTAATTACTTTATCCAAGATACTTAATGGCCAAATGACTGACCTCACATAAATGCGTTAACATAAAAAAAGAAAAAAAAACTAAAAAAATGTTGAGATTAAGACAGGCTGGCAGATGGCAGCCAGATTTGGACGACATTAGAGGTCAGGACTAGACTGGTTCCCTGTCCAAATGAAATAAGGGACTGGTAACGGGTTCCTACATAACCAGAGGAGGTGTGAGGCGCAGCGACCCCTATCGTTTTGGCATGGTCTCAAATGACAGCTGAATGGAGATTCCTGTACAAAAATAGGATAGATAGTAACAGCTACTACATACAAACTGTTAGAGCTCTATCAAAAATCTTTTCAGATATTGATAGAGTGATATCTAATGTACTCCAAACCACAATAGAGCTCAATAGAGCTCCACGTTTTATGGCTGTTTGGTATTGTTGAATACAGCCTTATTTCACATAGGCTATGGCTTACAAGCCTCACACAGTCCATCGTCAAGAGCTCCTTCCCCTCTGCTTGCAGGTTTGAAAGTGGCACCTTGAACCCTGCTGCGATTGGCATATATGAGTTGGGTCCCTCTAGGGGGCGCTGCGCTTCACACCTCCTCTGCTACATAACACTCGCGCACAACCTTTAACTGTCATGCCAGCTCTGGACTGGTTCCCTGCCCTAATGAAACTAGGAGCAAATGTTATTTCCATTCATAATGGAAGAGCGCGGTATACCAAAATCTCAAGAATATCATAGGAAATTGTTGATCAGTAAGCCATTTATATTTGAAAGTATCAAGAATGCTTCAATAAACCCAGAGAATGGATTTAATAGTTGACTAAAATATCATCAACAGGAATATGTATTATGGTATAGACATCTACATCTGTAAACAGATGGCAACTGATTACTTAATTAAAATAGTTTAATCCTAAATCCTGGTTTCTTTTTAAGTATATCATGTAAAATTTGTACTTTATCAATATGTTGGTATATTTCTTTTGAGGTGTTTGTCTTTTGTTGGATAATATTTTCGATTTTGACTTGTGCCTGGTCTAGTATACCACAGATCCCATTCAACTTGAAGTTGTGACTGAATTTTTCATTGAGGGTCTTGGTCAACTGCCCTATTTCTCTGGCTAATAGGTCAGCTATGCCACTCAGTTCACTCTCTAATAGCCCCTTAGCGCTTGATGCACTTATGTTTGTTTGGCTTGAGGGTACTTCATTTGGAGTACTGTTAGTGCCCTTGGTAGTCCTCTTACGAACATATTTGTCATCTGTTTTCCTTCTACTTCTAAGATATATTTGGCACTATTATCATGGTCCATTGATATGTGATTCCTGTTCATTGATATGTGATTTCTGTTGATTTGCTTCACCACACCGCAGACACATTCACATGGTCACTCAGCCATGAAAGTTCTATTAAAAGAAACCAAGTCAGTAGTGGGGCAGGCATACGGGATACTGGGATACTGGACCCCTGCTCATTTATCAAGGCCTTTCTAGTTGGGACATTGATAGTAAAGTGTTAGATTCTCTGCAGTAAGCTGAAACCCTGTGTGAGCATTCTAACCTCTAGATGACGTGTATGAGCGCGATTTCCCCCACTCAATAAGGGACAGGAAACAGGTTTCTACGACCTTCAACTAGACTGTAGTACGTCCTGTTGTCGCTAGGGACAGGGCACTAGTGGACTAGTGGTTTGGCTGGGTTCCGCATATATCTCCGCCGAGCCCCCTAGTGGATACCCCGGAAACCAGTGTATCTGGTGGTCTGCCAATCCCACAATACAACAGAAAAATGGAGGTGTTACCAATTATGCACCACGAAACTGCAACCCTTTACCTGGGACCTGTTTCAATAGTCTATAGGACGTCCGTTATTGGGTCTAGTGACACAATGGCGGCACTTCGCGTTTCAGTACTTAAGGGACAAACGTTTCTGGGACATAGGGTAAGAGACAGGCGCAAATAGTGGCTTGTACCATTTCGGAAGTGGCTGTCCGGTCACTAAAAGGGTCACTATAGTGTCTATAATAGCGAGAGAGTATACCCTCTCGCTTCTATTGTCACAAACATGTAACTTCACTTATCGTGGGAATTAAGCTGTGAAACTTTAACCCCAGTTAGGGACACATACAACTTATAAACATGTCAAATATGAAGGAGATCGGCAGATATTCACATTTGAATTTTGTCATAACAAATGTTGCTCTGGTGGCCAGTGTAGAATTATTCAAGCGCTGTCACTAATTTATGCTGCGAACTTCACATTGATGGCACTTGTTCCCGGTAGGACATGAGTATGTGAGATGGGGTACCCCACATGTTTTGTCCCAAACTAGGGACACATCCACAACAGTGACAAGACACACCTCCCCTACAGTGACATGCCTTATGAAATGTGACTTAAATTTTGTCACTATTGCTGTCACTATTGCTGTCACTAGTCATGTCACTAAGTGGCTTAGTGACGCATTCTATTGAAACGGGTCCCAGGCCTATAGTCTAACTAGGCCAGGCTGCCAGGCTATGCCAGCTCTCGCACAACACTCTCCTCCCAGATCTTTCACAGCACTAGCTTACTTAGCCTGGAAGCTAAGGTAACGGGTTCCATTTTTATGGTGCATTATTGGTAACGCCTCCTGGTTCCCCGGTCATCCGCTAGAAGGCTCGGCGGAATTAGGTGTATGACAGGCGGATACCAGCCAAACCACTACGCTGGTTCCCGGGGTATCCGCTAGTCACAGGCAGGCACCAGCCAAAGTTTAAGGTTGTGCCTGTGGAACCTGTTACCTGCCCCTTATTTCATTTGGGCAGGGAACCAGTCTATAGCTTACTGAGTGGTCGCAGGAAGTAGAGCGCATGATCTGTGGTAGGAGAGTGAGTGGGTCTGCCACCTTTAGCCATAAACACGCTGTCTGGTGAATGGTGGCCGTGCTACAGGCTAAGGTGGTGCAATTCAACAATGCAACAGAAAAAATTGAGGCATTACCCATAGTGCACCAAAAAAATGGAACCTGTTACCTGGCCTATAATGTGATAGAGCAGGCTTCATGGGTAAGGTCAGGACCAACACCTATTCAGATGCTGGAGCACCCCCTAATTCGCATACCTGAAATATAGCTGACTAATACTTAAAACTTCCTTATTTCTAAAAGGTACAGAAGACATAACTCTCTAAGCCAACTACAAAATGCTTCATGAGCATAAGTCACCATTATAATTGATTTGCTGAATTGGAACTCGGATACTAAACAAGTAGGTCGCTCCTCCAAAACGGAGGCTGTGAGGTGATTAGCGACCTTACAAGCCCAACTTGAAACATTCCTTCTTCAATCTCTGAAGCGGGCGGTTGGAGGGATATGGGGGTCATTTAAATTTGAGGTGCCTTGGAGGAGGACAATGTGGACGACGTATACCTCCACCAACGATAATGTCGGGGAGAGCTCGTCAAAAGCGTTTAATTATCCCTATCGTTTATGGAGAGTGAAATCCTCAGTCATAGTCTCGTTTGAGTGACCCTGACCATGTGTCAGGACTAAATACACCTCCGAAACAGTCTGGGGGAGACTCGAACGAGAGTTTGCAAACACTGCAGATGGCCCCATATAGTGGTCTTCTTAATAACTTATTTCATCATTTACAATCATTAATAAATCTAGCTGAATGTTTTAGATATTCTCCATTTATTTCTGCTATTTTGTTTTTATTTCATAAAAAAAACCCATATATGTTTAGGTTTTATTGGATACATTACGCTGTTCTGATTCTGATTCTCCCAGGGTACCCAAGGAGGTGTCACCAGTCAGGAAGGTTCTAGGACACTTTTCACGAGGTATCATTCCCCCACGATAAATTATTAAACGCAAATTCGATGATACCTCGTGGATCGTCAGCCACAACTGTCCTTCCCCACGATAATCGAATTATTAAATCCAAACCCTCCCACGACCTCTCCTCGGGCCTTCAAGTATCGTCGGGGTGGATGATTAAACAGCCCCATGGAGACTGGGATGCAGAATGTAGCAATGCAGGTATCAATGAATCATTATGAGCAGGATCTAGCATGCAATAATATGGAGAAACCAAACAAAAGTTAGTCCTGTTGTTGTTTATCGCACGACGGCAAGATCGCGTATTACTGCGCGAGGCGAAGCCGAGAGCAGTGATACGCGATCTTGCCGGAGTGCAATGGACAATAACACGACTAACTCGAGTTTAGTTTAGAATTTATCCTACCCCACCCATCTAAATTACTTCTACATTAACAAATGACGTCATTTGTCAAGTGTATCCCACTAGAGCGATATTTTTCATTTTTCTGAACTCCAGACCGAATACAGTGACCCAATGTTAAGCCTATGGAGTTTTTATTAGGGGTAGGATAAACTCAAGATGCACACTGGGCACAAGTCCATATTAGCCCTTACTACGGGTATTTCTAAATTGCATTCTCTGTACTTTATTATTTTTAGATATTTAGCAAATACACAACCAGAACTCACAACTTGTGAATAGTAAATCAGTACTCAACAAACAATGATCCAAATTGGTAACCTGACCCTTTTTTCAGCGACATCTCAAACACAAAGATAATATGAACTAAAAAATGTCTTCTGACTGGCACTAAGTTAAGATTGGTCCTAATCACCAAAAGATTGTTGAGGAAGAGAGGATCAGCAGACTTTGTAGCATCCCACAATAACCGACTTGCACCCTTCATAGTCATAGAAATGCGAGGAAGACTTATCAACATGCTGTATACCTAGATACAGATGTAAAGCTATATAACGCAAAAATACTGTACAGGACAGTGTTCCGTACAAAAGAATACGGAACACTTCCGTTAGTGTTTATCAAAATATTAGTTCTTAAGCCAGATTAGATTAATAATCTTTCTTAATTTCAGGTATATAGTAAATATAGAATGACCTACCATGCTTGTACAAGCCACAAAACTCAATAATAATTTACGGTTTGTATGGTGTAAATGTTTCGTTCCGTACGAACCATAAATTATCATCTTGTTTTGTAGCTTGTACAGCATGGTCAGGACGTTCCATATAAATACAGCCATACAGCCATTCTGAGGCAGGAAAAGGCAAAAATTGTAGCATTTGACAGAAATAGAAATATTTCGCCCACTTAGGCTTCCTGGTGCAGCCCTCTCATAAGATCTCACACTCTCTAAGTGTATTCTGTATTCCAGTCCAAATAAAGCCACTAGGGCACCAAGTACACAGTATTCCTATATGCCCATTATTGAACATTATTAACTAGAGTTACATACCACTGCTGGGGGGTGCATTAAAAATAAGTTATGTGTCGAGGTTGGCGTTTTGGTCCCGCTCTCATGTTTTCGTCCCGCTCTGACGTTTTCGTCCCGCTCTGATCACGTGATACAATACAGCAGCGGGACGAAACAATAACTGTTGTGGTTACTCGATAAGGGTGGCCATTTGCTTCGGAAATGTTTCAGGTAAAGAATTAACATTTTTATCGGTATTTGAAGGTATATAGGAATAGGAAACCAAGTACCAGTAAGCAAAAGTCAAAGTTACTTGGGCAGTAATCTTTCCAAGCCTTACCTCGTAACTTTGAACTTTTTCTCACCGGAACATAGTTTCCCTCTATTCCAGCTAGGTGGCATCATTATAGGAATCTGATGAACATGTTTAACACGGGAGGCAGGCCAGTGGTTTCTCAAGGCTCTGAGCCTAGTTCGTTAAGAATTCTTCTCCAATAGAGTGTAGTGAGAACCTTGTACAGAATACCACTTAGAGAGGGTGAGATCTTATGAGAGTCGTGCACTGTCTTCCAAGTATCATTAGCCCAACGAGAAATTTATAGTGCCTGGTATTTAGTCTATAATTCCTATACCACCTCTGAAAATATAGGAAATATAGTTGGATCGATGGAAGCAATTGCTATATTATGGTGACCCATACGGAGCATAACCTGAGTGTTATCTGAGAACATGTGAACAGTTTTGGTGGAAAAAAAACCAGAATTCCAATTATGGCCATAGTAGTCATGATCGTTAGATACTGGGCCAATCTCTGTAGAACAACAGATAGATTAGGACATTAGACCAACTACCAAAACAAAAATCATTCCTGCAATGACAACTCCATAGTACAAGTATTGATGTCAAAACCCAAGTATGTCACTTGCTGACTAGGAGATACTAACTTTCCCAAGTAAATGGTCAGTATTTAAATCAGATTATTTTGAACAATGGTACACCACACACAAAAATGATCAAGATAATTCACACATTCCATGAGACCACAAAATAACAAGTAAATATGCAGGGTCTACTTTTAGCGTTGAGAAGATAACTGATCAAATACTGGAATATGTGTATCCCACAACAAACCTGTACACAAAATAAGTAGTTAGACACAAATTTGAGGTGCAGGTAAAAACCAATTCCACATGATCAGAGTTGCAGCAACATGAACTACAATCGCTGAATTCAACTCTTAACTCCACTCCTGCTACACAAGAAACTTTCAGTTCTACTGATGGGCACGTATAGCAGTCTCGACACATATTACCTAGTCCACATATCTATGATTGTACCTACAGGAAGGTACTTTACAGGAGCTATCTTGGTATGCTAAGCAATGTTGAACCTGAGATTCTTTCCCTCTTGGCTTTTGGAAGGGCTGCTGTAATGTAAACCCTTGGATCTGCCTACTCACAGAGGAATGTTATACAACTTAAAGACCTATTACATTCTTCCTGTCATCAATGAGTTCTAAGGCTAGACAATTCAAAAGATAAACTAAGTTCTCAAAGGTCACTTGACTGTTTGCAACTGTAACAATAACTGTGGCCATCTGATGATGAAGGCAAACTGGATTCAGAAGAAACTGATTTATCTCACCTCTGGTATTTTTGTCCCATAAAATTCATTGGGAACTCGTTTTCCATGCCCCTATGAGTATTGCAGTCCGTTCTCCATGGTCTATATCCTGTGAGGCATCCATTCTTTCAGTGTGAACAGGGGTGAGATAAATACAGAAAATAACTCGTCTCGGTCAAAGAAGCCTTTCTCCAACTCATTTTAATGCTACGTGATAGTGACTCAGCTGTTGCCTTGTTCATATCACTCCTGGAGAACGACAGCCTTGACTAAAACTTGTTGGTTTCTTCTTTTTTTTATCTCACCCCTGGTATTTTTTCTCCATAGACTTAACATTGGGAACTAACACCCATTAGATATTTAGGAAAAATATCCAATGGGGGATAATGTCACAAATGTTAGCCCATTAGTCAATGTGAAGGGTGAGATAAATTCAGAAACCCATTCAAGTTTAGGATCCCATCTCATTTGAATCACGTAGTAATTCACACGGCTTCACCGTGTGAATTACTACATGATTCAAACTCGATGGGATACAGGCTCAGACCCTAAACTTCCATGGGTTTCCTCTATAATATTATATACCTATGTCCGAATGTCTATTAAATACTGCCCGCTGCTAGGGGTGCAGTAATAATAATGTTCGTGCCCACTGTGACTGCGACCTTGTATGTCATTAAAATGGCGTTTTTCACCAATTAAAGGTATATAATAATAAGCAAACGTCCCCACTGTAGACGAAATGGTTCTTGTTCTCGGTCAGTCTCCGTTTTCATACTGCCTTCCGCCTATGGCGTCTACAGAAAGGACGTTTCCTAATATTACTGGAAGAACTTGAAGAAGACCTGTCTGACCTCCTCTTGTGGGTTGACCCTGAGCTGGCTGAGCTGCCCTCTGGAGGAGAAGTATTGCCCCTGGAAGCCTGGCCTAGTTAGACTAAAGACCAGGTAACTGGTTCCAGTTTCGTGGTGCATTATTGGTAAGGCCTCCATTTATCTGTTGCATTGTGGGATTGCGCCACCTTGGCAGACCACCAGATACGCTAGTGGTTCCCGGGGTATCCGCTAGTGGGCTCGGCGGAGATATATCCGCTTTGAAAGCATGAGCGCCCTGGCCCTAGCAACAACGGGACATACTACGGCCTAGTTGAAGGACGTAGGAGCCTGTTACCTGTCCCTTATTTCATTAGGGCAGGGAACCGGTCTATATTGCCCCTTGCTGCCCTTGTAGTAGTTTGGCAACCAACCCCTTCTACGATATAGGGGTTGGTCGGGTTATATCCCATACGGTATCCCTCTGTGTTTGCCTCAAACCAACTACTTTTGTTCTATGTATACTCTAAAAGCATACATACTTGATATGGAATATTCATAGCTTACAAATTGATAAAGGCACCAAGATTTGTGGTCATTATATTTTGAAATGATACACGGAAAATTGGCTTCAAGGTTATGACATAACACACTCTCCAAGCAGTATGAAATATCTGGTTGGAGAGTAACAAACTGGTCCCGCAACTGGGTCAAGGTGACCGCCTATCTAACCCGACCAGAGCTAATTTTGTATAGCTCTGGTTGCCAGTGTACCCCTGAAGTTGATGACCCTTTATCCTGTTGATCACGATGTGCAGCAAAAGGCAAACCAACCATAACGATTTGTAACAAAAAGACTGAACTTGAAATAACACTATTTTTCATTATTTCTCTCCTGCCCTGCTGCTTAGAGTATGTTCACCATGTGGTAACTGTTATGTTTACCCTCATTATCGCTCAATATAGTTCTTAACCTGTCCACATCATGGCAGGGTGCTCTGATAATGACACTTTGATATGTTCGTGTCAGGAGTGCCCTCATATGCATGTGTTGCTGACGGGAAGGCCAGTTGTTGCTGATGATACAGGAGGTCTCGTCCATTTACGTTTTATCATGTATCGTAAGGCCAGGATACTTTGTCCATAGTCTCCTGCAACTCTCCCGGTGGGCCACACCCCTAGGGGTGTCGTGGGTGATTCATAATAACATATAAAAGCTATTCAATTCATTTTAACTAGCAGAAATATGTTTATTGTGATGTGTTACTAAGGTATTTAGTTAGATTCACATATTTTTTATAAATAACCATTAAGAACCCTCGTCTCCTCAAAAGTGCCTTTCACGCCTATTTTGTCTTGGGTTCTCTCAAAGAAGGATTTCACTCCCTTTGGAAAATAGGGATAATAAAAAACGATTGACAAGCTCTCGCCCAACACGTCTTCCTTGGAGGTGTCTTTCGTCAGGTTTGAAATAAAACGACCCCCTGGTAATGAAGCTATTCATCAGTAATTATCATTCAACCAAATATATAACTGGTTTTGTGTACAAGTGGCCGTAATCCCCGCGTAGTTGACACATATTACGTTGTCAACTATGAGGAGATTACAGTCATTCGTATACAAAACCAGTCGCTATTGTATCTATTACCCACCTACAAGATGAATAACAAGTCTATTGCAATTAAAAAGTTTCTGCAAGACATTTAGTTCCAGACACTACAGCACTGTTAAGCATGTCAGTAATTTGGTGTAGACATACACCAATAATTTAGTTCGGCATTAATCTGTACCTTTAGCATGCAAAGTGAGTTGTTACAATGATATTTAATGATAAATTATATTATTATGATTGATTCTAATTGATTAGCATTGAATGAACATTCAAAAAACTTATTTAGAAAAAATGAGCATTCAACCTCATTATGGACAGGACTATTTTTCCAGAATCTCCTGCAGGATATTCTGACATATCAGAATCTCTTGGCTGTTTCCAGGTGCCCTATACATTTCCAATGGAGACTCTGTAATCGGTGGGTATTTAAGTATTAAAACCCATAATAATTATCATTATCAAGCAACACTGCAGTGGAACAAATACTCTCTTTTATTCAATAGGTCATTTCTGGCACTTGCCAATTCTTTCAATGGCATTATACTAGCAACATTTCAACTCATAACATCTTAAGCTCTTTACTGCAAAATCTAAATACATATTGGTAAAGACATTGCATTAAACCCACAAACTCAAGTGGTTTACAAAGCTGACTGGCCCAAACCATTGATTGTTTTTTTCCCATAACAATGGTCAAATTTGATGAACACAAAATTATGCCAAGTTAGTTATATCAACTGTCAGGTCCACCATTTTCTTTTGGTCAGTAGTCAGTGAAGGGCACCTGGTAGGGACTATTTTTCTTCATACACAATTCCAGGGTTCATATTTCAAACAAAGCATTCGAGAGTATCTGTTTAATTTTCTGTAAACAATAGGTGTGGTAAGCCATGAACTGCAAGTGTGGTTTATGGTCACTAATAGATAATAAGTATAAAAGAAAAATTAAAAAAAATTTCAAGTCCCGATTTTTTTGCCAATCGGCAGAAATAAAGACGAGGAAACACTTTTTCCATTCAATAAGTAGTTGTCTACTGTTGTTCTGAACAATTCTATTCAATGGGGACTTCGTAACCCATCGGTAAACAAAGAGGAATAAGAGAGGTACAATATAGTTGATTGATATGCTGAGACATAATGGTTCAAAACACTCATTTCTAGACACACTCATTTACTTTTTCAGGAGACTTTTAAATGAAGCACTGAGATATGTTACAAATTCTTTGCACTACTTTATGAAAGCATTTTTGTAAAATGTTACATTTAAGATGGCATAATATCAGTCAGTGAGGTAACAATTATCATTAAAACAGTGTGGTTTACAGTCACTAATAAATTATGGGTAGTTGTGTACTGTTAAATACTATTTCACTGGGTAAGAAAAAGGAAGAATAAGGGAGGTACAGTACAGTGGATTGATATGATGAGACATATTGGTTCCATGCACTCATCTTAAGACATGCTCAATTTTCTTCCAAAATGTATTGGATCTGACACCCTGATATCAATTGTATGAATAGACAATCATTGATGATTCAATGGCAAGGCGACTGTAAACTATTAGAGGGTTTTAAACGCACAATAATGTTTTACAAGATCAGCCTTGAGTGGTTACAGAGATGATATTCAACAAAAATATTGTTTTTTCTATATATCATCCATCTTCTCCAATAAATTAAAACCAGGGATTGCCATGTGATATTGTCGATCAGTAGGTACTAACTTTTTTGTCTCTGGCACAAAAAGACTATATTCTTGTTATCAATGGCTTTGAGGTTGTAATTAATGAGTTCAAAAATGTGCTGAATAACGGTTGTGTTGAATGTTAAGTAGCATGTAACCAGCCCGATACCTAGATACCAATAACATAGCCATAGATTTTGCATTAAATGATGTATACTATGAAAACAACTGACATTTATCAGTTTATTAATTTACATATATAACTATCTATATAGTGATATACATGTTCAGTTGAGACTTTATAAATAAGTAACAATGTAAGCCTGGTTGAAGGGGAACCTGCCATTATCTGTCCTTATCACATTGACAAAACTGAGCATCAGAGTCAGTGGTTCTGTTATTTTGTCAATCAAGTTTTCATCAGCTACTTCTTCAACATCAAGTGATTTTTCTCAACTTCTACAGATGCCTCATACAATGCCTCTTAAGGTTAAGAAAATCACACAGAGATATCCCACTGTATTGGTGATCTCCCCTAGGAATCAAACAAACAGGCTACAGGGCCATCCTATGTATAAAGGAAAAGGGTCTCTATATAATGAAACATACCTTGAGT
The DNA here is from genome assembly GCA_950022655.1 of Alentia gelatinosa. NCBI lineage: Eukaryota > Metazoa > Annelida > Polychaeta > Phyllodocida > Polynoidae > Alentia > Alentia gelatinosa. The sequence goes on along the minus strand of OX465580.1, from coordinate 131,583,996 downwards.
TTGTGCAGTTCACTAAATCCTGGTTTCTTGTCCACCAAGCTGACATACTGTAATGCACTCATAATATCTCAAATTTGAGGGAACGTGCAATCAATCTCTCTTCTCAGATGAACATCATTCCCTTATTCTGGTGCAAGATCTAATTGAGCCAATACACAAAACCTAGTAACCAGTCAACCACTTAAATATATAATAACTATTACCACTCAATTTGAGGTGATATATGGTGTAGGCACAATACAATATCATTAATCTAGCAATAAAAGATATCATTAGCATTAGCATCACAATTAAGTCAGATGACATTGGCTTTGATATTCAACATACTTTGTCCTGAATGCCTTCAAGTCTGATTTAGAGACAATTTAAAGGTCTTCATGTGGTTGGCTAATTGATGATAGTCCACTCAAGGTAATGGATGCAGTTGTAATAATGGTGCCAATTACTTCCAACACATTCATCCTTCCATACAGATGTCCTTTAAAAATAGTGTACTGAGGAATCAGAAAGATTATAATTTCAATATTAATAAATAGAGCCACCTTTGTTGGACTCAGAAACCTGAGAGCCATCACCTGTGTGAGCAGGGCTAGGCCAGTACCTACCATATGTATTCCAATGAGAACAACAGATTTTACACTTGTAACTATGACGGGTTGTTCTATATACAATGTGAGAATCAAGCTTATCGGTACACATAATGCAGAAATGAGGAGAATCAGCAGGGAAGGGTTGACATCTCTTAGGTAAACACCTGCAGTTATCATGTACATTCCGCCGAATATACTTCCAATAAGTAGAGCCAGGTAACCAAGTTGTAAATACCATATATCATTTGTTGCTTGGATCGAACTATGAAAGGAAACATTTCCCACGCCACTGGAAATGTTTACAATTGTTGAGCTAGAATTTACAAATCCAGGTGTGAATCCATTTGTAAAGCTAATCCAAGGCTGTACAAGTAATACTACTCCTATTAAACATCCAACAGTTGACATCAAAGTTATTTTAGTAATTGCTTCTTTCAGTATGATCCTCGACATAATACAAGTTACTATCATCAGAAATATATCATATAGTCCTGAAACATGGGTCAGTGGGAGAATGCTTGTTGCGAAAAAGAATGTGACATTTATTCCGAGAGTGCAACTTGCCAGAATGATAATGTAGCCATACAATTCTTTTGAGACTTGACAATCCTTCTGGTTAAAGTAAAGAAAAATTGAAGCTAGAATCGCTCCACCGATGTACCGAAAGACAGCCAATTGAAAGTCAGGTACCTCTCTTTCTAGGAGCTGTACAGCTACACTTGAGCTGATCCATGAGATGATGTTTATAACTAGAATGCCATAGCCACAAAGCACATCCTTTGAGATTGACATACTTCCATATATCCCTGCAAAGACAAAGTGTCAATATTGATTTATGAGTGAATATTATTTGGACAAATGGCTTAGAATTCAACACCAAAGTTTGATATCAATGGTCACCAACCTGTAATGTCCAGGTATCTATATCACTATTGTAATTGCTTTTTATGCGAAAAGATTAATCATCACAAATATCTATGTTTGTTAGTAACATGGCCAAGAAGTAGTGAATGGCATGTTTACCATCATTATCGTTTACTCTATTTTCTACCCTGTCCATATGGTGGCAGGGTGCTCTAACAATGACACTCTGAGATGGTAGTATCAGGAGCATTCTTGCTACTATTTGCTGCAAATCGGAATGAGACTTTAAAAAAAACCCTTTTTATTAGGGAAAATGGTTTTTTACATTTTTTTACACCGGATTCGGCAAGGCTGCCGTTCTTCCATCCGGGCCCTCTGATATAGAGATACAATCAAATCACATTTGCCTTCAGCAATAACAACTCCATGTAGTACATTCTGATAGTCCGGTAGTTGATCATGGGAAAAATGAGATGAACATGAATATCAATACTTTCTGTAACCAGTGATAGTTGGATGGTCACACGGACAAATTGATCAGCTTTTAGGACAACACTTTTATCTTCATTTGTAGTCACACATAGCAGTACCTGTAATCAGGTTTTTTATCATACAAGAGTAGTGAATCATTTGCACTCCTAATCTGATTAAAAAGGCAATCATAAAATTAATAGAAATTCCCTAGGTGCTGCTGGTTCAACATCCAATCATAGTGCTGAGCTCACAAGCCCAACCTGCAGCAATTTGCAAAACCTAAATTCTAAAATCTAGCTGTTGATCTTATGTGTAGGATTGTAAACTCCTCCAGATGTCAAGAGTCTTCTCTTGACTCATAGTTTTTGACTCCCCTACTCATAAGATCAACAGCTAGATTTTTTCTAAAATTTCCTTTGTTGGTCTGTTCCAACAATATCATTTTATTAGTTCACAATATTAGATAAAAACAATCTGCCATAAACAATCTTTGGTTGGTTTTCAGTGGCATCTGGTGACTCCAATAGTACATATACAATCTTTTTCCTTTCTTTATTTGCATTTTGGTTTTCCGTTTACTCATTTCGTGGAAAAATTGTTCATTAATACATCATGCATAGATATAAGTGCCAGTTATGGTCAGTATAGAACAGCTTTATTCATAAACAAGTTTCAGCTACTACAACTTTGGTATATATGATACACTTTGTTTAGGTTGATATGGATTCCATCATTACCTTCACTGTTAGTTCTTTAAATTCCTAACATGTAGGAGTAGAGCATAGCACTGATGATAGCAGTTTTCATGTCGAAGCCATCAGGTATTCAATGCTTTTCTTATACGTTTCCAATTTAGGATTACCTATCTTCAGGATTTCAGTGGTATTTTGTCAAGTACTTATTTGTTTTTTATCTACATTTCTGTCATCCTTCAATCTACTCTGAGCATAATTTGATAGGTGCACATGGCTTCTCTTCTTAAGACAAGGCATGGTCACAATATTGATTACTCATGGCCTATAGTCAGGGGTGGTCATTGTCCCCCTGGGACCTGTTTCACTAGTTTTGTGACATGTCTAGATCATAAATGGCGTCTCGATGGTGTGTCCGGTTTCATAAGAGCTAGACATTAGACTTTGTTCGTTCTTGCTTGCACTGTTGGTGCCGCTTTTCATGTCTGTCTAACACTTTTGTCACAAAACTAGTGAAAATGGTCCATGACGTGTAGATTTGTCTAATTCTTATGTTTGGGGGTCTGTCTTTACCTAAGGGCAGCTACTTGTGTTGTCACGAAACTAGACAACCCCAATGTCTGCATGGTGTCACAGACATGTCACGAAACTAGCGAAACAGGGATCTGTTTCAGTAGTTTCATGACATTAGGCCTAGACAGACATCAACAGCGGCACCAACAGTGCAAGCAACAGCGAAAAAAGTCTAGCAAATATAGGCCGGAGCGACCAATCTTCTTCATATTTGGAACGATTATAGGTTATATGTATCTCCTACTCGTGTTAAAGTTTCATTTCGTGTGTCATAGATTGCAGTCTTGTGATCTGTCCGTATAGTGTCACAGACGCCATTTAGACATGTCATGAAACTACTGAAACAGGTCCCAGGTCCCTGGTGTCTCCTCAGTGCACTGAGCACCATATGTCTTGACCTCCATTTCCGTTCACTTCCCCTGTCCCTCATTATCCATTCAGCTTCCACAATACATACACACTACACTTTTTTCAATCCCGTTTATTCTTTGCCAAATGCCCCTATCGGTGCCCCGCATCCTTGGACTGCGACTGGGACAGTTCATGGGACTGGGCAGCGGAGCAGGCCGAGCGATAGCCTGGCAGCCTGGCCTAGTTAGACTATAGGCCAGGTAACGGGTTCCATTTTTATGGTGCATTATTGGTAACGCTGTTGCATTGTGGGATTGCGCCACCTTAGTCTCTTTCACGACCGCTTGGGGCCTCCTCGAGCCGTGAACACGCCGTCTGGTGAATGGTGGCCGCACTACAGGCTAGCGCCACCTTAGTTTGGCAACCAACCCCTTCTACGATATAGGGGTTGGTCGGGTTAAATCACACACAGTATCCCCTGGGTATCCCTTTTGTGTTCGCCTGTAACCTGTTTCATTCTATGTATACTTTAAAACCAGATATACTTAATATGAAATATCCTTTACTAACGAATTGACGTGAGACGGGAGACGTACACTGCACCACTCAAGCGCTGCAGTGTGATCTGTTCTCGTGAGACAGCGGCGCGAGAGCTGGCGAGTTGAAGGTCGTACCAGCGTGACGTCAGAACCCGTTACCTGCCCCTTTTTCATATGGGCAGGGAACCAGTCCAGCCGAGCGAGACCGCCAGGAGCCTCATCAACTCTGTAACACGTAACACACTCAGGTGCTAGTCCCATGAAATCTTCTGTGAGGCGTCCTACAACATAACTACAATTATGTCTGGTAGCCCCTATGCCTGATGTGATAACAGTAAATGTATCAAAACCACGGGTCATTCTAACAATTATCCTCTCTTTAATAGGCCACACTGACAGGCTCAGTTAGACTATCTTTTCATACAAAGTAATTTTTATGAAACAGGCCCCAGGCAGTGACAAAACTCACAGCACACTGGTCACACAGCATAGAGTCACTGTGGCTAACAAACTACCCTCACCCATCCCCAACCATCCCCCAGTAGGGTGGGTCATACACTGGCAACCAGAGCTACAAAATATTAGCTCTGGTCGGGTTAAATCCAGATGTCGCCTTGACCCTTTGCTGGTTCCCACCTGTGTAGTACTTATACCTTTAGATAGGAATACGCCATCTGGTGAATATTGGGTGCATTAAAGGGTAAAATATGTTTGTTATACAATGTCGTAACCTCAAAGCCAATTTTCCATTATCTTTATTCCTTTCCTGTGTACTATTTCATAATATTTTGAATGTAATTTGTGGTATCTTTGTCACTTTGTTAGCAATAGATAATTCATATTAAGTATATCTGCTTTTATAGTATTCATAGAATACAACTCGATTTGAGGTGAACACAAAAGGGATACCCAGGGGATACCGTGTGTGATTTAACCCGACCAACCCCTATATCGTAGAAGGGGTTGGTTGCCAAACTAGGTGGGTCAGCAAACGCGGTTTGTTTGGAGGTAACTATAGCAGCGGGTACGCTACTGCAGGTGGACGCGGCTGTCCCAATCGCACAACAGGACACAGCGAAAATTGACCAATGAAAAGAGAGAACACATTCCCTCCAGTCGCCGGCAACGGTGGGAAAATCAAAGCAGGAGAACACTCGTGGTCGCATTCCCATACGGCTACAACGCCTTCGTCACACACCCTACAATTATATCTGACTCACATGCCCACAGCAAACGCTACATGCTCATGGAATGGGAAGGGTAGACTGGCCCCAGTCCCTGTTTCCCTCCGCCTACCCCATCCCTCCTCTCCTCGATACAGGGACTGGTCAAATCAGTAATGGTGTCCGATTTCTGGTGCTGTTTAACGCCAGCATTCCCAACACTCTCCATACAGATGCCCTGGCTACTGGTCAGGATATCTGCTTGGAGATTGATACCCTCTCACTTTGATCTCGATCGGGTCACAGTCAGCAGCAGGCGGCCAGAGAACTGGAGGAAGGGAGAGGGAGGGGTATGAGGAAATATAGGGTTACAGGGAGTGGATTGGGGTCATAAACAGGAGATTCTGGTCAGAGTGGACAAGTCTTTGATTCATGGGCCAGTCAGAGATGGATACATACTATAATGACCTTTATTTTCATTGTGTTTAAACATTTAATGAAAGCTCATAACCAAAGACTTGAGCAAGTCTATGGGAAGGGTTGTACAACCTTGCCCAGATATTAGAGACGAGAGCCACATGAGAGCCTCTAGAGTACATGAGCGCATTCCCCAGGGGCCCGTTTAATAAACTAGGAGGACAAATGAAGACCTTTTTCTGTACCTCGTACAATGGTTATCGTTTGATAATATTTAAATCTGTTGGCTAAGACTGTATTAACCGTCCATACGGTCGTCCATAAGTGTTAAATAAGGCTGACCCACATCATCTCCTGGATCTCTATAGTATACAGAAAAGGGTCTACATAGACCCTTTTGAGGTATCCAGTCTGTTTACAGGTCCCAGTGTGCGCTGGTTACCGACATTGTATGGGGATAGACCCTTGACCCGTAACCCACAATCATTGCTTTTAAACGGTTTTTATAAATCTTCAAATGGGAAATCCGATGTCAGAAATCGAAATTTCAGCTATTTCTACATATCAATCCAAAATTATATTAAGGTTCTCAAAATATAAATCGGAAAACTATAGTTCATGCTTTCGTGGTCTGCCCAGTCAGTCGCGAGCGGAACTTGTATTTACCCTGGGCGATAATAGGGAGTTTAGTAACCTCTGGAGGGCGTATGGATAATACTAGATTATTAAACGGGCCCCTGGCTCTGCTCACTGACGACCTGGCCCTGGTCCCCACAGACTGGGACACATCTTCAGCCACCTCCAATCTATAATGAAAAACTGCTCTCACATTGTAGCACACATAAATCACTCACTGTGCCACTAAGTCCATACGTATCGTATCATTGAGTATGCAAATCACCCATGTAATTGAGGACAATTGAGAATTGTTTATAATTACTGGACAGACATTTCGGGCCACGCCCCCTTTTTATACCCACAGTTTACAACTATCACAACAGATGGCGCGGTCGACAACGCTAAATGCTAACAACGCGAGAGGGCGCCCGCTGTCGTGACCTCGCTATTACTACAGAGGGCGCGTCATCAGTCTCCAGAAATCTTCCAACAGCTTTAAACCCGCCCACCCACACTTTTTAAAACAAATACTACGTATTGAAAGACTTTTTATATTATGCCATAGGCATCTCACCAATTTTCACTTTTCTATGCCTCATTGGCCATGTATAAGTATGCCCGTTGGCAAATCATAAGACCTGTGAGTCTTTTTCTCAAAGTTAATAAACATTAATTCTCTCCAAATGTTGTCATCGTGTAATTACCCTGTACCCTTTTTGTGAACCTCATACCTTACATTCAACATCATCCTTTCTCACCCATGCACCATGTAACCAATGTTATATTACATTAAATTATATATATTACCAAACTGGAGTAGCTGATTGGAAAATGTAAAGGACTTGAAACCCTGTAAGCACAATGGAAGACCGCCTTACTAGGCGAATTGTTTGCTAATAAAAAAAAACTAAAATAAAAACCCACAAAATTAATGGCCATTTACATGTAACTTTGATAATTAATTATTAATCTTCTTCTGGCCTGGTAGTCGGAACAAGTTCGCCATCTTGTTTTCTTATTTCCATGTAGTCACATGGCTCTAAGACACTTCTAAGACACCTCTACGACTATTCCAACCTTGTCTTGGGCTGAGACCGTTTTGGAGCCTATGTGAGCTAAGATACCCTAAGATACCTTAAGATGATATTAAGATGGAAAATGATGAGTGTTTGCTCTGTGTCCTTGCTCGCCATCGAGTTTGGAGTGCTCAGTAATATGAACGAGGCGATAGCTGAGTGAATATTCTGAAGCACTCCAAACGAGATGGTGAACAGGGACTCAGACCAAGCACGAATATGTTTCTGATTTTATCTTAGCCTGGAAACATACATCTCTTTATCACCTGTTGAGAACGAGTTACCGTTCTCGCAAGCCTGTTGAGAACGAGTTCGTAATGCTAAGCCTATGGACGTTTATACCAGGCTAAGATAATAGCTCAGATATGAGGTAGGACCTTGATTGGTTCCTCCAGCTGGCCGAGGGCTCTCAGCCTCATCCCTTGATGGCCTCCTACAAGATGCATTACCATAGACCGCATTAGCCCTGACGTCATTTTGGTGCCAAACAAATCCAAACTCCGAGAAGCACTGCATAAACGTAACATCATGGCATAGTAGAGTTAAATATACTGTAGAATTAAAAAATTCGAGATGTCTAGATGCCGACTGCTGCACTTATGAAGGGATATCCTCTGGGATATCCCAATGTTTGGCACCAGAACGTAGGGAAACCCCAGTCAAATGACGACACACTAATGCGGTCTATAGATTCCTGCCTCTCAGGGGTCGGTGGTACCGAGGGCCAATATGCCTACGACACGCTATGTAGAACAATGGTGCCATCCTCTTCCTAAGACACACACACTGCACAAACATCACAAGACCCACTCACGCTACCTTTGTTGTTCACATGCTGTACCTAGTCCGAGAGGCTCTGACTGTGAAGCGGTGCAGACAGTCAGAGAGCACACCCATAGAGGCCTAGGCTAAAAGGTCGACCAAAAATGTACATCTCAGCTCAGCAGCCGTTTTCCTTATAAATATAGCTTGAATCTTTCTGATTTTGTGATAGACAGTTTTCTGAGGCAAAATGCAGTAAAATGACAGTAATTTCCTACATTTGCATTAGTTCTAAGCAATAGAAAAGCCAGTGTTTGTAAAATCCATGTCTATGTATTCTGCAGGCGCCAAAAATAACAAAAACCTGGTTTCAAAAGTGCAGGAAATCCTTCACAGGGGATTGCCAGGAACCAGCTTATCAAATATGGCCGACATGAGTTGGAACTGTTGAAATGTGGTTAAATGAGTTGTACAAAAAGTCGAAAGTAACACAAAGGAAGAAAACAGGAGTTGTATCATCAAAAAGGAATTATTATACATTTCTGAAGGTAAGGGAACATAAAAATGCATAAAAATGCACTTGCATTGACAGGATTACAGAGAACCAAGGACCTGATATTTTGTAGTATGGGAATAAGCGGTTGTGCTCTCTGACTGTCCGCTAGGCAGTCAAAGTTTCTCAGACTAGCTGAACCGGGCCAGGTGCTCCTCGACCCCGAGGTTTAATCTTGGCCACCGTATGCCACGACTAGGGTTTGGCAAAGTGACTTCATGAGGCGAAGCCGAGTGAAGTCCGGAGCTAAAACTTCAGGAGTGGAATGCGGTGGCCAAGATTAAAGCGAATCAGGTTTGATTTTATCCTACCCTTTATCCTACCCCTAATAAAAAACGCCATAGGCTTAACATGGGATTTGTTTATTTCACGGGTGTGACATAAAGTGTTGTTTATGCCACTACTTTCTGATACTGAAAAAATATCGAAACGAGGTAGGATAAAATCTAGACGCCACTCGTTTGAGTTTGAGCTTATTCATGCCACGCATTTCGTTGGCTCCGTAATGTCACTCGTCTGCGACTCGTGAAATTATGGAGCCAACAAAATGCGTGGCATAAATAAACTCAGACTCAAACTCCTGACGTCTCTTGATAGTCTCCTCAATTTTGAAGGATATTGCATATTTGAATAGATATATACAGATTTCTGGGTTCGTAAGTTATACTATACAATGTCATAATGAGTTTACACGAATATTCCTTTCATTTATAGATGACATTTTTCTAGGTTTCACACAATTAAACAATGGTCAGTATAGATTCCATCACTATCCTCTTAGCAAGGTAAGGCATTTTAGCAATATTGTGTATGTTTTCAACATGGGACCTCTTGTCTAAATTGAATACAATTCTCAGATATTTGTTCTGTATAATTTGTAATTTTCCCAGGAGAGCAATTCCAGCTAAGTGGAACAAGATATCACCATAATCCATATATAGCATAATGGTCACCTTATATAGTAATAATAGTGTCTTGGGTGATAAATAACTCCGCATCCTACTTATCTGATACATCCTGTGTGTGATTGTCTTAAGACGAGACCGCTGTCTTATTTGTTTTATTTTTGTTTGAGTATTTCATTTATACTGGGTGAGTACATCGGTTTGACAACCCTTATGAGCGCACCTCCCAGCCTGGGAGTTTACAATGAAGTTTTACCTTCGTTGTGGTATTGTCATTTACAATACTACCGTTTCAGCAGTCAGGATGTTTAATAATATAAAGAGATTAATTTCTTGGTCAGAGGTTGGAAATCTTATACAGTTTCAGATTCTTACACTGACCTAGTTATCTACAAACCAGCAGAGTTCGGTTTGTGTTTGTCAGTAAAAAGTATTGCTGTTCCCTAAGTCCAGTTGTCATTTGTTTCGTATCTATTTACTTAATCATCATAAGACTCACTGGGGGATTTCTCCTCCTGTGAGATGCTTGGACATCCAGCCACTGCCGGAGCAGATTGCATAGGGGCCATCTTTTTGACTTAAGAATGTCTGTCATAGTCGGCGGCCATGGCTTCTGTTGATTTAAGACTTCGGCTCTTCTTCATCGCTAGACTTTGATGGAGCCTTCTGCCGAATATATCGAAAGTGTCGGAATTTACGATGTCCATTCGCGGCTTCGGGTATCGCCGGTATCGCTCACACTATGTTGGCGGCGTTCCCTCGCCGCAACTCCCGGCAGAACCCGCGGGCGGGTGTCGTATTCTTCAAATGCATCGGCCAGATGCTCAATTCCAGCCGATAAAAACCTAATCAATTAGTTATTCGGCCGACGTTATAGTTACATCTTGTGGAGGGTTGTTGGGGGTATCGGTTGGGATATCGCCTGAAAATTCTGGTGGGTGGAAGCGCATTTTTTATCATTTCAACAGACACCCTGCCCCAGGTCCAAGCAACCCTCGGGCGATGCTCGAGCGATGCGCCAGCAACCCCCAACAGACACTCTCAAACCCAGCAACCGAAAGCAGATATCTGGCAGATGGTCATCAGGCGAAATACCGACCTGCTCCACCAACCAGACAAAATCTTAATTTCCTGAAATTTTCCAGCAACCCTTGCAACCCTTGTGCAACCCTTGTACGGGCGTTGTACAACGTTTTCGTCTGGTTGGTGGAATACAGCCTTTAATCTTATGGTCATGAACTAAGAGTTAGTTGATCGTATTAACGTGAGGGGGCGCCACCTCAATCGCCGGCTGGGGTCGCTACCTGCACCCCTAGCCACCCACACTGGCAGCCAGAGCTATGCTACGTTAGCTCTGGTTGCGTTAAAGATGAAGTACAGAAATGAGTCTTAATGATAATTTAATTAGAAATAAAGATCCGCCCCTCGCACAGTGAGAGTACGGGTCTGTGTTGTAGAAGCTGTCGTGACCCGTCAGGTCAGCAGCAGAGCCAGTCAGGGGGCATATAAGGCAGGTGGGAGGGGTGACTACAGGCCACTTCTAGGTAGGGATCGGAACAGGTCAGAGGTCGGCCATGTGAGGGCAGTATTGGGATATAACCACAGTGATAAATACACACATACAGAGACACCTATACACTAACACATAGATATACAAAAATACACATACACGCATGCAGATATCTAGACACATGATACACAGAGTTCCATACACATGTCTCCCCAGCACTACCACCAAAACCAATCACCATGACCACCAGTGCAACCTTGAATGTGCCTGTCATGGGCCACTGCTCCTACCACCTCTCTCTCTCTCTCTCTCTCTCTCTCTCTCTCTCTCTCTATCTATCTATCTATCTATCTTTATCTCAGTCTGTATACACATAAGAAAGCATGTAACACAATGTAAATTCATCCTGTATAAATGTTGAGGTACTTACACTGAATGTAGACCTTGTAATGTTATTTTGTAGGTGAGCCTCACCATTCACAGTGCTCTGGCTGCTCTGAATCTTCTGACTACCAGGCAGTCACTGAGCCATAGCATTGGAGAGATCTAGTTATACCCCACTAAACCCCAGTAGGCGGATGTCAGGTTGCCCTGGAAATAGTACTATGACTTACAGAGCAAACAGAGCTGTCATTAGTGAGCTCTGCCTCAATGGGAACCAGTGTAGCTGAAAGTAACCGGTCAGTCCCGTTCCGCACGTGGCCGTGTGGGCGGGGCATACTCTTTAGAATTAATTAATAGAGATTATTTGCTTTGTATCAGCTTTAACATCCAAGCCACCTTGACCCACCAGTTGGAGAGTGAAACATTTCTCACTCTTGAGGCCATTTTTTTCATATTCCTATTTCCTCTTATGTGTATTTCAAATGAAATAACCATACAGGTAGACTTTATCATTAATGTGGGGAGCTGTGAATATTTCCTGATAAGTATTACTGCTCTCAGGACCCACTGTACTAAAGAAAGACTTGGTTTGAGAGTGAGAATCCGTGGACACACACTGTGTTTAACGTTACCAACCTCTTAAGGCCTGTTTCCATTGGCTGATCTCCCGTCAGCGATCTACAGTCAGCAACCACCGACGGATTTTTGGCCCTGCTGACCCAAAGTCGGTCAATGGAAACGACCCAGCTCGTTTAATGACCCGAGACTTTTTCTGCTTAGATTATGCAATGTGGCACCACTCACTACTGAGTGAAAGGTTGGTCGCTGAGGAAATCTATTACCCTTCTATATATATATATATATATATATGTATGTATATATATATATATTTTTATATATATATATATACATATATATATATATATATATATATACATATATATATATATATATATATATATATATATACATATATATATACATATATATATATATATACATATATATATATATATATATATATATATATATATATATATATTATATATATAGACGTACAGTGAGTGGCACCACCGACAGACTTTCTGGGTAACTAAAAAAATCTACACCCTTTTCGTCGGCCAATGAAATAGGCCTAGTTGGAACACAGTGTGAACAGAGGTGGCGGCCAATCCCAAGCTATACCCAGCTCGGCTACTCCGCAGCCACTGGGTGTCCAGGGACCTGTTTCATAAGTGGACGATTTTCCCGCTATTTACATAAACGGCGTCACAAGGGTACTTTCCGTTTCAATACCGAGGTATATCTTTTAATAGCGGAAAGTACAGTAATAAAACAATGTTCCTGTAAACGTACAAAATTCGATCCGAACTCGGGCCCCGGGCCGTTTACAGCGAGGTGTTTACATCAAGCTGTAAACGGCCCGGGGCCCGAGTGAGGATCGAAATTTGTATTTTTACAGGCACAACGTTTTAATTTTACTATATTCCTCCAAAACATTAATATAGTTACATTAATTAAGTTGTAAAAGCGATTTTAAATTGAATTTGGGCACAGATCGATCAACGTGAACCCTAGCTTTCGCTTCGTCCGTGGAATGCGGCTGTGACGTTATCAGATAGCAACGCACATAGCAACCAGCATAGCAACATTTGTTTTCACTTGGAAACCGGCCGGAAACCGGCCGGAAACCGGCCAGAAACTGTCGGGAAGAAAACAAAGTGGTTGCTGTCTTATTGTACTCATGTTTTTAAGGTCCTTACCATGTTTATTCAGGTTTTTATTACTGTACTTCAAAGTTTTTCTGTAATTCATTCATGTATTTTTGATTTCACAGTATTTCGATAAGTCTTCTTCATGCACTCTAACATTAATGTTACTGATGTGGAAGCGATAAACCTCAGCCATTTTCAAATATCGACGTCATAATCATATCCGTTACGACCGTGAAATGAACCCTAACTTACTGCACGGCTGTGCAGTACATGGTGGACAGCAGCGTGTAGTATTTACGTCACTTACGGCAGTAGGTATATAGTAAATTAGCGGACATACCCCTTAACGAACTTTCTAAAGCAGTCCAAAGTTGGAAGGAAATCTATTAATGACATGATGTATCTATGTAATATTAAGAACGTAGAATCCAGGCAAAAAATACAGCTAACCTCTTTGATGTATAAGTACAGACAAAAGGTTGAGTGGATAGACATGAGGGAAAGGCATACCAGGAGTGGAGAGAAACTGAACTTTTTGATCGATAACACTCAGAGCTCCACCGTGTATAAAAGCCCGTACCACCGTAGAGCTAGACTATGGAATGACCTCCCGGAAAGGCTTCAGTCATGTGAGAACGTTGAAAAATTTAAGAAAGATTATAAGGACTACCTTGATAAATTATTAATGCCTCATGCTTGTTAATCAAGAGTGATGTTTTTTGTTCTCCTGAATCATCATTACTTCATCATGTTTTTTCTCACCTTGTATAGATTTTGTTTTTGTTTTTTGTTTATTCCTTCTGGTTCTGTCACAAGGGCAGTTCTTCCACCAAAAGTGCTTTTGATCACAATTACAACAAGATCACGAATAAAATAACATCCGATGAGGTGTATGTCTACATACACTAGGTACTATATGTGAGTTCAGGTACATCAAGATATCACAAGGTGAAAAGTGTATGAGAATGGGATGATGATGGGAATACATTATGTGTTGGTTAACAGTCTTTATGTCAACAAATGGTCACCATTCATGGACAGATAGTTTGTTCTTAAAATCTTAAAGTCTTTTTTAAACATGTGACTTTGTGTTTCTGCACTCAGTTGATTCCAAAGAACTTGGCCCCTGTACAGGGGTGACTTCTTATAGAAGGTTGAGTTAATCTTATCCACTTTAAATTTGATTTTAGTATCACTACGGGTGCGCCTCTGAGTCAGGTCTAGATTTTGTTGGTCTTTGGACTTTTTAAACATAATCGATAGGAGCTGCATGTTACGACGAGTATCAAGAAAGTCTACGGCAGTGACCTTGTGTATGATTTAACGCTACTTGTAGTTGGTCTTTGGCTATTTGCGGTGTTATGTGAGCAGAATAGAGAACGACATCATCAGCATACTGAATACATTTACAGTTTTCGAGACCAGTGCACATGTCATTAATATAGGCGATAAAAAGGAGCGGTCCAAGGACCGATCCTTGTGGGACTCCGAAGTTTATGCAGACTTGTTTGGAGAGCTTGTTATTAATAAATACACACTGATATTGGTTACTTAGATAGTCTTTTAACCAGTTTATAATGATAAGTGGAAGGGTGATAGTTTTCTCTAGCTTGGCTATTAACAGTGGGTGGGGAATGACGTCGAAAGCTTTTTTTAGGTCTATGTAGCACACGGCTGTACATAAGCTATTGTTTCTGTTAGCAAATAAGTTCTGGACAAAGTTAAAGACTGCATCACAGGTACCTAGGGATTTCCTGAAACCATATTGGTGAGGGGTAAGATAGTTAATGTTTACAAGTTGTGTGTAGATTACTTCATGGATTAGTTTTTCTAAGATTTTTGAAGGGACCGGAAGCAAGGATATGGGGCACCAGTTGGATACGTCTCTCAGATTACCTCCCTTAGGGATAGGTACTACAGTACCAATTTTCCATGAATCAGGGATTAACCCTGCGGTTACAGATGTATTTAGTAGGTGAGTAAATTCATGGATCAAAATAGTTAATGTATCTTTAATGGCTCGGCTGGAGATATTTGGGATTCCAGAGGTCATGGTCACAGAAATATCTTTTACTAGGTCAAGGACTGTATCAACTGTGAAGTAGATCGCTTGTTGATACGATTTAGAAGGCATGTCATTTAAGGATTTTAGGTATTCAGTATAAAACGTTCTGTCTCCATTTTCAAACAAAACTTGACCAATGTTGCCAAAATAGTTATTAATGTAGTCAGCTGTGTCATGGTTTGGGACGTCTTCCTTAAGGTCCTCATCAAAGAGAGAACAGTCTACTTTCGGACTATTACCTTTAAGTAGGCTATTAATGTGCCTCCAGAATTCCTTGGGCTCTTTGACTGAGTCGTCTAGCTGTTGTTTCACAAAACAATTTTTTGCATGCCTTAAAGTCCACTTAATCTTGTTGCCTAAGCTTTTAGTCTGCGTTAAGTATTCGGGGTCACCAGTGGTTTGAAATAGTTTTAGAGTTGACCGACGATCATCAATTAGGGAGAAGATTTCATCTGTTAACCAAGGTTCTTTATTCCTGGTGAACTTCATAGTTTTTATAGGACAATGTAAGTCTAAGTATTGCGTTAAGTAAGCTATGATGAGTGACCACATTTCGTCAGGATTTGATGACTTCCAAAAACAAGACCAATCTTGGTCAGATAAAAAGTCGGCTAGACTACTAGGACTGTAACGTTTATACGAGCGGCCAATAAAGGCTGTGTTTTCGGCTTTAATAGTTTCTTTCTTCCTAACTGCGTATACAGGTAGATGATCGCTTATTAAATCTACTCCTACATAGGAATCATGTACAAATCTGGAGTTGGTAAAAATTAAGTCCAGTATTGTCCCACCATTGGCATTAGGTCGTGTGACGTCATGAATAAGTTGATGTAATTCAAGATCTTTTGAGGCTGAGATAAGTTTTTCTCTATTATTGCTAGCGCGTTCTAATAAGTTGCAGTTAAAATCGCCTAAGATCCACACTTCTGAACCAATTACGGCCTCAGAATGCATGATTTCATCAAGCGTTTCAATTGTAGCATTAAGGTCTGTATTTGGTGGGCGGTATATGGTGGTAATTATTAGTTTACGAAAATTTGGTTTCTGTATCTTTAGAGTTAAGTACTCCACGTTTTCATTAAGGCCCGATAAATGATCAAGTTTAACACAATATGAGGCAAATTTCGCATGTACAAAGCATCCTACGCCACCTCCGATCCGCTCCTCCCTATCTTCTCAAAAGAGGGTATGGCTACTAAGGCCAACTAACGCATTGTCGAATCTACTGTCGAGCCAAGTCTCACTAAGGCTAATAAAGTCGTTTTTTGCAAAGACAGTTCTAACCTGGTCCAGGTTTGCATAGATACTACGTATATTGCAGTGCACTAGGCTAACCCAGTGATTGGGCATAATGACCAAGATGAGAAAAAGTGAAAGTGGATGAACAAAGCGTACTCAGGTGGGGATTCCCAGCTGAGCACCGATTTGCAGTAGGGGTCCAGTTAGCCCCCACTGCAAATTTGGATGATAATCAAAATGACACAAAAATGCCTTATGGGCAACAAGTGAAAGAATGAGAGTGTGGCTAGTGCAAGCACAAGTATGTCGGTTTTGTACCGGGGGAACAATCCGACTTCAGAGTGACCGCCTTACGGACTGTCTACTTCAAGTGTCATCAATAAAAGTAAGTTATAGAGTATTAAGTAATAAAGAAAGAAAGATCTAAGAGAAAAACTTGCTTTCCAAATTACATTATAAACAGAATGCAAATTACTGAAAGAGGAAAAAGTATGTACAACACATAATAATACAAAGGACAGTAATACATGGATACATGAAAAGACTTCCATTACGGACTGTCTCAAGTAATTAGTCATAAAAGTAAATAAATTTGACAAGTGAGTGTAAATAAAGATATAGGTATTGATACTATGATGACATCGTAAATAGTTCAGTCTCCATTGTGGTGCAAAGACCATAGACAATCCCATTGCAGTATATGTAAATACAAGTCATGATTTGCATGCATATCCCTAATAATAATTTAGCTACTAGTTCCTTATTCTAAATCAGTGTCAGTGTCCATGGGCGTTCCAGTTTCAGATTTGAGATGACATGACTTCCATTACGGACTGTCTTGTCGGGACCTTGGTTAGATGTGTTATACATTGCTTTGTAATATGTATACTCAACTCCTTACTGTTGTATCAGAACAACTCAACTATTTTTGCTTGAGAGATACAATAAAATCTATAAAAAAAAACAATTAAAAAAAAACCTATCCCTATCCGTAACCCTAACCCTATCTATAGCCCTAACCCTATCCCTAACCCTATCCCTAGGAACTGGTCCTTCCATTTTTTCATTATTTAAAATTGGCTCTAAATAACGGGTTGAGTTCTCCAAAATGGGTCGAGTTCTCTTTTCAAATTAACGGGTCGAGTTCGCGGGTCGAGTTCTCCAAAAGGGGTTGAGTTCTCCTGTCAATTACGGGTCGAGTTCTCCAAAAGGGGTCGAGTTCTCCTGTCAATTACGGGTCGAGTTCGTTTCGGGTCGAGTTCTCCAGTAACCACTGTCTAGCGGTGCTGCGGACAGTCAGAGTGCACAACAGCTAATTCCTATAGTACAGAAAACCACTTCCTTGGTTCGAAGTAATCCAGTCATTGTCAGTGCATGTCCATGCGCCCTTACCTTCAGAGATGTATAATAAATCCTTTTTGATGAGGATAATTCATCTTTTGTTGTATTGTGTCACTTTTTGGTGCTTTTTTTTACAACTCATCTCAGAACTTCTAAAACATGTCGGCCATATTGGCTACACTGGTGCTTGGCGCCCTCTGTGTGGGATAGGGTAACTAGAAACCAAACCAAAAGATGACTAATGCAAATAAACCCAGAACACTCATCACATAGAAAAGTAGTCATCTACTAGTGTGTTCTGGTCACTGCAACATGTAGGTCACCCACAATGCACTGCGCATTTCAAGCTGCCATTGTCCCGCCTGTAGAGTGTGTTGACATGGATTTACAAACACTGGCTGTTCTATTAGTTACAACTAATGCAAAGGTAGGAAAATACTATCATTTTATTGCATTTTGTCCCAAAAAGCTGCCTCCCACAAAATTAGAAACATCCGACATCTATTTATATGCTACACGCCTACGGGTCCGAGAAGTGCCAATCTGGTTGACCAGTTTGCCCAGAGCTCTATGGGTGTGCTCTCTGACTGTCCGCAGCACTGCTAGACAGTCAGAGCCTCTCGGACTAGTTTCAATAGTCTGTAGGACATCCGTTATTGGGTGTAGTGACACGATAGTGACAGGTTGCGTTGCAGTAGTTTAGTGACAACCAATTCTGTGACTCCGGTTTACAGAACGGTGCTAATAGTCCCCTGACCATTTCATAAGACCGATGTCCGGTCACTGTAGTGGTCCTAAATAGCGAGAGGATATACCCTCTCGCTTCTATTGTCATAAACGTGTAACATTACTTCCTGTAGGAATTAAGCTATGACAATTTAACCCGAGTTAGGGACACATACAACTTATAAACATGCCAAATATGAAGGAGATTGGCACATGCAATCTAACGATATTCACATTTGAATTATGTCATAGCAAATGCTGTTCTGGTGGCCAGTGTAGAATTATTCAAGGCTGTCACTAATTTATGCAGTGACCTTCACCTTGATGGCACTTGTTCCCGGTAGGACATAAGTATGTGAGATGGGGTACCCCACGTGTCTTTCCGCTACGCTGTCCCAAACTAAGGACACATCCACAATAGTGACAAGACACACCTCCCCTACAGTGGCATGCCTTCTGAAACAAGACCGAAGATTTTCTGCTATTCAAGTCACTATTGGGGTCACTAAACATGTCACTAAGTGGCTTAGCGACGCATTCTATTGAAACGGGCCCCTGTGCTTATACCAACACAAAGCGGCGGGAGGCGGCAGGGGCAGAGGGCATTTCCTTTCATATACACCTGGGGCCCATTTCAATAGACTGTAGGACGTCCGTTATTGGGTCTAGTGACACAATAGCGGCACTTCGAGTTGCAGTAGTTTAGGGACAACACATTTAGGGACACAGAGTAGCAGACGGGCGCCAAAAGTGGCATGTACCATATCATAAGAGGGGTGTCCAGTCACTGTATGGGTCACTGTAGCTTCATAAATAGCGAGAGGGTAAACCATCTCGAGAGAAAAACCTGACGATAACGAACCTAAGATTAGGGAGGATTGATGACACTACTGAAGGACAATATAACATATGATGAACACATATATGAAATGTGCAATACCAGCACCAAAGATATTGAACTCCAGTTAACCTGTATAACTAACAAACATATGAAACCAATTGTACTGTTTAATACCTATAGACCAAATAGAGGTAATAAGTCAACATTTAATGATACCCTAAGAACAACAATCAATGCAATTAGGAAGAGAAACCTAGAAATATATGTAATTGGTGACATGAATCTCGATCTTTCTAACAAAAGAGATACTGTCAGACACTTATTAACATAATGAACCAAAGAGGATTAATCCAATGCATCACTGAAACGACCAGATACTTAGATAACAATTCGACTATTGACCTACTATTTACTAACTCAAACTGTATAATGAAATCAGGTGTGCTAGACAACTGCATAAGTGACCATCAACCAATTTATATGATTTGAAAAAGAACACAAGAACCAATGATCAAGATAAATTATAAAGGTAGATCATACAAAAAACATGAGGATATTAAATTGAAGAAATTTACAGAAAATATCAGATAAGAAAATTACTATAATTGTAAATCAACAACAGAAAAATGAAATTTCCTGATAAATCAACTTATGAAATACTTATCCAAATATTGTCCTATAAAAGAAGTTAATATGAAGACAAAAAATGAACCTTGGATAACGGGAGATATAGCAGTATTACTAAAAGAGAAAAACAAACTAATAACCAAAGCAAAAGTAGAAAAGACGAATGAAGCTTGGGCATGAGCTAGGGAAGCAAGAAGAATAGCAAATAGTTCAATCAAAACTGCCCGACAAGAATATATAAAAGACCAACTGGAACAGAATAGAAGTGACCCCAAAAATTTTTGGAAGCAAGTAAATAATATTCTCCCTGGTACTAATGAAAAGAAAAACCCACTAATTACACTAACAAACCAAGAAACAAAAGAAGAGATCCTACTAAATGAAATCCCAAATTACTTAAATAAATTCTTTACAGAGATAGGACCAAAATTATCAGCAGATAAATACCAACCTAAAAAATTATATGACAACCCTACTAATAACATACAAGAGGAATATAAAACAGACACAGCTGAAATTACCGAAATATTAGAAAAACTTAACAAGCGAAAACCATCCGGTTTGGAAAAAATCAAAACATCAATATTAATCACTTACTTACTGAATGTAGCACCACAATTCACACAACTATGTAACCAGATATTCCTGGATTCTGACTTACCAATATCTTGGAAAACCGATTTCTAAAGGGGGGGACACAAAAAATTGCACAAATTACAGACCGATCTCAATAATACCACTACAAACTAAAATAATAGAGAAAATAATTAACAAAAGACTAACAGAACATCTAGATACTAACAATATCCTGACCCCTAATCAAGGATGTTTCAGGAAGGGATTCTCGACGATCTCCTCAGTGGCTGAAATTACAGATGATATTGCTAGATCAGTCAATGTTGGAAATATAACCAGAGCTATATTTATTGATTTTAAAAAGGCATTTGACACCGTGTACCACTCCATTCTGCTAAATAAACTAAATTGTAACGGAATACAAGGAAGGAATCTGGCTTTTAAAAAAAATTATCTTAAGGATCGAGTCCAACTCACAAAAGTTAACAACAAAATTTCAAAACCGAATGGAGTGGTCTGCGGTGTCCCCCAGGGCTCCAATCTGGGACCTACTTTATTTTTAATTTATATAAACGACATTGTCAACTTTGTTAAAGATGTTAAAGTTAAGCGTTATGCGGACGACACTGTCGTTTATACTAGTGCCTCATCCAAAGAAGAAATCCAGAATATCTTACAACAATCAATAGATCTTTTCACCTTATGGGCAAGTCAAAACAAACTGTCGGTAAATATATCCAAAACAAAGTATATGTCTTTCGGGTCCCCAGTAGCATGTAAGAGAATAGGGCATGTTGAAATCTTGATGGACAACATACCCCTACAAAATGTAAATACATATAAATATCTAGGTATAACGCTCGATCCTGCATTAAATTATGGTCTATATGCCAAAGTTATAATAACCAAGTTAAATCATAAGTTATATAAACTATTGAAAATGAGGAATTTTATAGATAAGAGCACAGCTCTTCAAGTTTATAATAGTGGGGCAGATATTCAAATTTCAGCAGTATCGTGCATTTAATGAAACAAGCATGAGTTTTGGTACATGGTTAGGGGACCCCTAAGGAAAGTTTTAGATGCATGGGCATTGCAGATACGTCCCAGGAGCCGGATGGCGGCCATTTTGAAAATTGACCATCACAGAGCACTATGACACTTTCAGAATGATTATTACCAAGAAGAAACCAATATGAATCACCTCAAATGTGTGCAAGATGAACATAAAGATATAGAATGATTGATTTATCAATGTTTTTACCATATACCAACATGTGGGGAGTGGCCATCTTGGATTTTCTACCGAAATTTCAATAAATCTGGAAATTCTTCATGTAGGACTCTAATCGCAACCACACAAATGATGGAAGACTTATAAAATGATATTTCATGTGTTTTGGAAGGTTAAACCTTCTTGATAAACATTGTTAGCTTCTTCTAATTGGAAAAGAATAATGGAAAATCTATCGAAAATGAGCATTAATAGTTATAATGGCAATTGATCTATACCTATTTCACACAGGCATACAATATTTAAGCCAAGTTTGAGGTGTGCTGGGCTGTGGATAGTGAGATCCAGGGTTCAAGGCTGCCATGCCACTGTGTTTCCCACTTGTCTGTCATCCTCATCTCATAGAGCTGATCTTGCATAATATAAGCATGATTGTTGCTATGGCATGAAATGCCATCAATTAACTTGAGACAATGATAGCCTAGCAGACTCATTCTGAAAGTAGGACCAAATGGTATGTTCATCATTGGTGAATGAGCATGGAATTATATATTGATAACATCTAAAACGTTTGGGTTATATTCAGTTCATGGGTAATTTTCTGTAACCTACTAAGTGAACTTGCCATTTCTGCAACTGCCTGTCTAGGATCCGAATATATCAAGCACCAGTGTGTCAACTGGGTCAGTTGGGTCTGCCTCTAATACTGAGACACTGGCCCTCTGCTCGCTTCTCAATGTCAGAGCATTAGTATACAGATGGTGAAGGGTTAGTAGTTTGCAGCAAGCTCAAAGTCTATATGACCACTGTAACTATTAGGGAGAATATATGAGTGTATGATACATTTTCAGAAACAGCCTAACAAGATAGCGTTAGTCAACAGGGCAACAGGACTGTTTGGACCTCTTAGATCCAACTTGGCTTGAAAGGCAATTTAACTATCAAAAGTCATCAGTTTGTTATATGTACAATTAATATGTTATCAGAGTAAGGAATATCTTGCTCCTAAGATAATTTGTAGAGCATTCATTATTTAAATGGATTTGACATTCAATATCGATTACATTGTCCCTCACTTATACACAAGGCATATATATGTATTGAAGTTTGTGCACTTGCAGTTTTTAATGCATTCTTTTATGCAGCCACAATTCAACAGTTATTGACAGATCCTGGTTTAGGGCACCTTGGATGGGAGATGTGGAATCTGATATCCTTGTCATTATAAAGGAAGCAAAATAGTTTTTATTTTGTTATATTCAGCTAGTAAGAAGTCTAACCAGTTTGTAGGAGGAAGATGATTTACCTTTTCTTTAGATTGTATTAACTGTTTCTTTTGATCCATAAGGCTGTAATTGGTGTCAATACCTCAAACAGCATCAATCCTGTCAACATATTTAGGTTGCAGTTGAACATGGGACAATGTTCAAGGGATGCACCACCAATAAATAGCTCTGCTTTGTCACACAATCTCATAGTGCCCAAGCCTGATTTTCATGTTTGAAAGCTTCCTCCAAATTACTACATCATACAATCTCGAGTAGAGCTCAAAGTCAGCCTTCTAAAAGACAAGGCTGTGTGTGAAATCTGGAGATTGTATTTTGCATGTTGTCAGGCAAAGCTATAGTGTCCAGGATGGATTTGGTCCATTGCTCAAGCCTTAGTTCTACATACCCATCATCCTGTGTATTCCTGACCCTTCAAGATTGTATACAGCTTCTGCTTCTGATTTATCCATGATTTATCTCTGCTGTGCAGTACAATATGATCAGTTGATTCCCAATAAAAGGGATTCATAAGCTGATTTATAGTATCAGAATCAGGAACTTTCACAAAGATTATTTGAATGCTTTCCTCTTCTCCCAGATGTTGATGATCTAGTAATATTTTGGTAGAACATGATATTCATCAGCTAGCTTGGCCTTCCTGAGGACAGACAGATTTCTGTCCTACTGCCTGACTACCAGCCATTGCAATCTCATTTTGTTGCTGTTTTGCTAGATCTATTTCCAAAACAGAATGCCACCTGTATGTCTGGATAAGACCTATCTAAGATCCACTGGTATCTCACATACATAGTGTGTAGGTTATTGCCAATGATTCTTGTAAAGCAGAAACAATGACCAGTTCATCTAATTCCAGTTGCAGCATTAGCAGTCAGAACTTATACTGTGGACTGGCCCTACCCCTCAGAGTACACTAGTTATGTCTTACCTTGCACCCTTCTGCTCATTGAAAGCCTTTTGATACAGCAGATTAAAGGTGGTATTTGTCAGCTAATTTGTCTATCTTATATCTTGTGCAACTGGTATACTTGGGATACTGCCTGCACCCATCCACATCTATTTAAGACTTTAGTGTATGTGGTTGTGTATAATGTCAAAATGATTTGGATTACAAGCAAATTTATTTTCTTATTTTACTTTCCTATGACAACAAATTCATTATGCATTTAACAATCAAATAGAATTTATATTAACCCTAACCACAGGAGTGAAACAGGCCCACAGCTGGGTTGTTATCAGTGAAAACTGTCAGGGGCCAGGTGCTAGAGGCTAATTTCATCCTGTGAGACTGCACATGATCCTTAAAGTTATGTTTATTTCACCTAGAATTATTCATTATGATGCTATTCCTACTTTCTGTGAAGGTTTGCTGCATTTTGGGCCAATATTCCAAATTTTATATCATAAAACAATTATTTTGTCAATGATACCTCAGGGCATCACCAAATCTAACTGAAAAAAACTGGAAATTAGACTACCCAAACAAATAAAGGAGGCATCACCCAGCCATCTCCAGTCAGTACCTTGAGGCAATACCCTGCCAGCCCTAGTTGATGCCTCAGGGACTTTTTTAAAAATAATTTCATTGCATCTCTCACCCAGGTGAGTTTTTCCGATACAAGGTACAGGATTCTTTCTTTTTTAAGGCTTCACCTTGCATGAATGGGTTAAAATGGTCTGTCATGCTTAGCTGGATCTATGAGGTCCAAACAGCCCTGTTGCCCTCTTAATCCTAGCAAGTGTCTAAAGATAATTGTAATTAACTGAGCTGTCAAGCCCCTTTATGGCTCACACAAGATCAGCTCTATGAGATGAGGATGACTTGTATGCCTGTGTGAAATAGGATCAGATCAAATGTCTATGTCTATTAACGGTCATTTTCTATGAATTTCCCGTTATTCTTTTCTAATTAGAAGGAGCTAATAAAGTTTATTGAGAAGGTTTAACCTTCCAAAACACATGAAATATCATTTTATAAGTCTTCCATCATTTGTGTGGTTGCGATTAGAGTCCTACATGAAGAATTTCTAGATTTATTGAAATTTCGGTAGAAAATCCAAGATGGTCACTCCCCACATGTTGGTATATGGTAAAAACATTGATAAATCAATCATTCTATATCTTTATGTTCCTCTTGCACACATTTGAGGTGATTCATATAGGTTTCCTCTTGGTAATAACCATTCTGAAATTGTCATAGTTCTCTGTGATGGTCAATTTTCAAAATGACCGCCACCTGGCTCCTGGGAATTATCTGCAATGCCCATGCATCTAAAATTTTTCCTTAGGGGGTCTCGTAACCATGTACCAAAACTCATGCTTGTTTCATTAAATGCACAATCATGTGCTACATCTGCCCCACTATAAGACTTGTGTGCGACCCTACTTTGAATACGGGGGTGTCTTCCTTATAAATACATATAAATACCACACTGAAAAACTACAAAGACTACAGAATCAGGGTCTAAGAATAAGTTTATTGGCCGATTATCGGACGAGTGTACATAATTTGTATGCAAGAGCAAATCTACCATTTATCAAGGATAGATGGCAGACACAACTAGCTAATTTTATGTATATAAGAGATCTAGAATTCCAAAATATATAGATAATAGAAATATGGTTACAAGGAGGCATATGTCAATTGTATTAAAGGAATTCCAGCCAAACTGTGAGATTTATCGGAAAAGTATAGAATATATGGGGAGCGTATACTGGAAAGAATTAACAAACCTAGTTAGACAAAAAGATAACATAAAGAATTCAAATCTTTGACAAAAAAGCTGTTGATTGAAAAAATACCAATACAATTTATATGATTACATTAACACATACAAGAAACCATTGTCACAAAGTAAGACAACAGAGTACAATGTAGTATTTATCACAATGTGTATGATTGAAGATATTCAAATAAGTTATGACAGGTATTTAGAGAAAGCATGTTATCAACCAAGCCACCCGGTATCTGCTGAAAACCAGCATGAGACCTGTCCAACGCTGACAGGAACCGGTTTATTGACTACAACTTATAATGTAAAATACTTATTGTGAATGAATGTAAACATACCCAAGTGGTCAATAAAAACTTTGAAAAAAAAATTGGTTGTCCGAATGTGTGTGACATAGGTTAGAGTGCTCTCAGTTGGTCACAGACGTCAAAACATATCATGTACAAACCTCTTTTCGACTTTTGTTTATGTTCCCTATACACTGTAAAAACAGTGTTTGCTATTCACACACTAATGTTTAGAAGCTAAACACTTGTTTAAACACTTTTTTGTCCCACTTTTCTAAACGCTTTTTTTTTGGTAAACACGTTCAATTTTGAACATGTTTAGGTAAAAAGTGTTTACTTTTTGAAAGTGTTTAATTAGCAAGTGTGTAGTTTCATAGTGTTTAGGTTTGGTAAGTGTTTATCTTCATAGTGTTTAGGATTCAGAAGTGTTCATGTATGAAGTGTTTAACATTAGGAAGTGTTTAAATAGAAAGTGTTTGCCTTTAGGAAGTGTTTAAGCATAAAGTGTTTACCACTATGAAGTGTTTGCTATAAAGCATTTAACCCAAGGAAGTGTTTAGGAAATTTGTATCTGGTTTTCCTATAGATTATTGTTGCAGCTATCATATTGAATAGAAAACCGTAACAAGGATAGTTTTGTTTTGTGTGGATTTTATTACAATGTATCATAGTCACAGACATCAACAGCCAACAAGACAACTGTAGTTGATGGGAATCCAGCAGTGTTCGTTTGTTTCACGGAAGGTGGCGCGACGTGCCGATCCTTACTGTGTAGTGATTCCGGACAACGCCGCACACGAGAGTGGCACGGCGGAGACCGGGATTACGTAATGCTTAGTATATATACTCAGTGTTCACAGTAGGTCGACAGGCTGTCCTCGCGCGTCTCTTCTACGGAACGGACCCTTGGGCCCTCACTTTGCAGGCGGGTTCTCGTAACCTTCCTGGTGGTTAGGCGAATCTTCTGGATTAGCCTATCCAGCGCTACCTAGCACCCATGTGCTAGGGTACTGTACTTGTGGGGAAGATCTTCCAGATGTTTCCGGGAAGTAAGTGATTAATAAACATCCCTGTTTATTAAATGACGTTGTTGTGTTATGTGTGATTAGGTCTGTGCAAACTAACCGAAAACCGAACCAACCTACGTTGAGTGCGTAGGGTGGGATCCTGCCTGGAACTAGCGTTCCGGATTGGGGTCATCCAACCTGCTAGACAGGCGGCGACCACCACACTGGTGCCGTGACCAGGATCCTAGGTTGCTTGCACAACCCGGGATTCTCGGTAAATGCACGGATCTGGAATAAAAACCAGATCCCAGGCTGAACAGGAGAGTGAGAATGGGGAGGTAACTTCTCAACAAACTCCTCCGGCCCGGAATGACGACAAGTCTCCAAAATCGGAGGGAGGGGGTGAAACCCAGAAGTCCGGTAAGGAGAAATCTCGGAAGAGAACCGCCGCTCAGAATTTGAGTTCGACGGTCCTGAAGAGTTTCAGTACGGCGGCCGACAGCCGACATGGCCCCGCAAGGGATCTGGAGGGACTCAGTAAAATTGGGTCTCAGACAGATAGTCCCGGAGAGTCTAGTACTCCCCGGAATAGGTCGGAAGATACCTTACGAGTACCTTCCGATGAAGTTCCTGCAGGCTTACTTGGACCAGAACTCTTAGCCGAGTTTGATCGGGAAAGGGAAGCCAGAGACATGTGTCGGGAACTAGAAGCTCGAAACCGAGAGATCACCGAGGAGGTAGCCAAAAGGCACCATAACTTGGAAGAACTTTCGGTTCGCGAGATTGAGACTCTAGAGAAAATCGAGTGATTGGACCAACATGTACATTACATGAAGGACCAAGTTCGACTAGCCGAGACAGAATCATCCCAACGGATGCCTGTGCACAAGCTGGCTGGACTAATGTAAGAGATCATCTATATTCCCCACCAGGGAAAGTGGAAGATCTAGAGAAGACCCCTAACAGATTCATATCTGGAACAAAGGGTGTGAAGACTCCTTTGGTTAGCTTCTGGCTACCCTCTGAGTCAAGAATGGGTTCTCCGAGTTCCGAACGTACTAGTAAAGCTATAGCTGAACTAGGGTTCAACTCTTTTAACCAAATCAGGGAGCAAGACCGGATCTTTAACTTGTCAATGGCGAGAGCTGACAAGGTTCCGATGATGCGCCCAGAGAACGCAGCCAGAAAGAACGCTGTCATTCCAAAACCTTATGGGAAAGGAATGGAGTGGGAACACTGGTTCGCGGGATTTTGTGAGGATATACAATGTAATAGCTGGAACAAAGTCGATGCATTGCCATACCTCAAAAGAGCGTTACGAGATGGACCCGGAGAAGCTGCACTTCGCGCTTTTCGCCGTTCCGGTGGTACGGAATGGGATGAGCTAGTGGAGGTAGCCTCTTACTATTGCGGTCAGTTGGTAGCGCTGAACCCCCGATCCACTTTTCTAAAGAGGATCCAGGGTAAAGAGGAGACAACTCGCGCCTATGGGCTAGCTTTACAACAAATGTTGTTGGAGGTTTACCCAGGGACGGGATTAGATTCTCCTGCGCTACATGAAGATCTACAAACTCAGTTTGTGAAAGGACTTTGAGATGATGACGTGAGAGCGGAAGTCATCTCTAAATGGGAGCCCGGTATGAACTTCATGCAGGTGTTGCGAATAGTAGATGCCTATGAACAACGGTGCATACTATTCGGGAAATATGCTAATCCAGGAAAAACTTCCCGGGTTAACATAGTGGGTTCTACTTGGTCACAAGTAGAAGAAGATGCCTACGATGGTCAGGAAGCAGAAATAGAGGATATACTCTCTAATGTCCGCTCGATGGTACTCGGAAGAGGAGGTTTCAATAGACGGGGACGTGGGAGTGGTCGAACCCCTAGCTTTGGAAGGAACAGTGATGTACCTTATGTGGCAGAGGCAAAACCAATAACCACTGATCCTGAAGGGAATTCCTCTGAGGTAATGAAGTTGTTGACCAAGATCAACGAAAGACTGAATCAGGTGGAGAAAAACCAGCTGGATGTCCGACGTTGTTGGCGGTGCAACAAAATGGGAGATGTCTCTCCAGATTGTCCTGAAGCCCGGAACGTTACTACAGTGGAAACACCTCGTAGTCTGCCTGCGTTGATGGTTGCCTCTCAGAGTGAACCGGAAAACAAAGGAGGACTGTAGCGAGTGGCAACACTGCGGTCCGGGAAGGAAAGTGCCAGGAAACTCAAACCTGTGAGATCTATAAGAAGGAAAATATTTCCCACTTACCAGAAAAGGGAAAGATACAAAATACGGTCGCAACGATCTGTAGTAAGTATCTTTCACCCGGGCACCCCTGTCTGCAATGGCTTTGTCAACGCGGATTGGATCTTGGAACCTTGGATGGGATCTCACGGTTTATACGACAACCGTCCCCCTTAGGAGGGCGACGTTGGTATGTGCCGGCTAGAATTCAAGGAAGAAAGATAGATCTGTTATTAGATACTGGCGCTAGTCGCTCTGTGTTGAACAATGGACTCTATCAGTCTCTTGGATTTGCACAGGAAAGGATGGTACTTGCCGATTCTGTATTGATTACAGAAAATTGAATGGTATCACCCGGAAGAATGCCTATCCAATACCCCGGATCGATGAGAGCCTCGACTCTCTAGGAGGGAACCAGTGGTTTTGTACTCTGGATCTCCAGTCTGGATATTGGCAGGTAAAGATGAACAGTGGCGATCAGTCGAAAACGGCGTTCACCACTCATCAAGGGAATCCGGGCAGATCCTTCCAAGTTGGAGGTAGTGGCTAATTGGCCATGCCCCCAGAATATAAAAGACATAAGGTCTTTCCTGGGATTTTGTTCGTATTACCGTGACTTTATTCCGGGTTTTTCTGAAATTGCACACCCCATGCAACAGTATGTAGTACTAGATAAGCCAGGGAAGCAAAAAGAGATCCAATGGACTCCGGAAGCTTAACACGCTTTTCTGGGACTAAAAAGAAAGTTTATGGAGACCCCCGTGTTGAAATACCCTCTACCCCAGGGTCGGTTCATTCTTGACACTGACGCTAGTAACGAAAGTATTGGAGCGGCGTTGTCTCAGATACAGGTGGTGTGGAGGTTCCAATAGCTTTTGCCAGCAACAGCTTAAGTAAAAGCCAGCGGAACTACTGTACTACTAAGAGGGAACTCTTAGCAGTTGTGGTGTATGTAAGAAAATATCGACACTTCCTAGCAGGTGGAGATTTCATCTTACGTACTGACCATTCTTCTCTCAAATGGCTCTTTAACTTTAAGGACGCTGAGGGAATGATTGGAAGATGGCTGGCAGCTCTCTCCGAATTCGGGTTAACGAACTGTCAGATCGAGCACTGGGCTGGAAAGTCTCACATTAATGCGGATTGTCTCTCAAGGAGACCAGTGCGGAAATGTGGACAACCAGATTGCCGGGATTGTGGTGAGTATAGAGCAGTGACAGCTACTCTACGCTCCCAGAAAGTGAAGCGGCCACGAAACTATCAGTGGACACTAGAACAGATTAAGGAAAGTCAACAGGCTGACCCAGATCTGTTTCTGTTAACTAAACTGATCGCTAATGGGCTCCATAGACCTACAGGACCCGAGATCTCGCCTGAAAGCCGAGAGTTTCGGAATCTATGTGGTCAATGGAAAGAACTAGAGGTCCAAGATGGAGTATTATATCGATGGAGAACCACGTTGCAACCACTTAAACGTGCTCTACAACTAGTGGTCCCTCGAGAATTACGATCCGGACTAATGACTCTATGTCACGAACATAGAAGTGCAGCTCATCTAGGATGGAAAAGGACGGTAGCCAGAATAAGGCGTCGTTACTACTGGCCTGGAATGGGTGCAGATATTCGAAGGTGGATATCTGGATGTTCCATCTGTAGCAAAGTCAAACCCGGGGTGGGACTCGGAAAGATGCCGCTACAACAGGAACTGTTTGGTGTCAGGTTTGCCAGAATCGCTCTAGATATCATATCTGGTATCGACGAGTCAGAGGAAGGAAATACCTGTATGATGGTGGTGATGGATTATTACACAAAATATGTGCAGATCTATCCCATGAAGAATCACAAAGCTGCTACGTGAAAACTGGAGTTTGCCTTTTGGAACTCCGAGCGTACTACATTCCGACCAGGGAAGGGAATTTGAATCCCAGATCTGGAAAGAAATGTGTAGGATACTCGAGATCAAAAAGACGCATACAAATCCATATCGTCCACAATCAGATGGTATGGTGGAGAGATTCAACCGGACATTGATCCAGTGTCTTCGGACCCTGGTAGATGAAAATCGGAAGAATTGGGATGAATTGGCACCATTTATAGCTCATGCGTACAATGGGACCATTCATTCAAGCACGGGGTGTTCACCTAATTTACTCGTCTTTGGCGAGGAAATAGTAATGCCCGCTGACATAGTCTATGGGGTTCCTGGAATGTCTACGAATGATCCTTGTCCCATAGGATTTGTCGAAAAGCTCAGAGAACGTTTTGTAGAAGGATATTACCTCGCAAGACGGAATCTGACGAAAGCTGCTGAGTGGCAAAAGACTGGCCATGACGTCAATCTTAAACCACGTAAGTTCCGAGTAGGAGACCGGGTTGTACGATACCACACTCCGTTGGTAAATGTAAAACTCGCTCCTAACTGGAATGGACCATTCAGAATTGTTCAACTATTGTCAGAAATGACAGTAGTGATAGAAGATGAATGGTGAAGAAGGCGTTATAAATCCCATGTAGCTCGTTTACGACTATGGGAAGGAAAGCGCGAAAGTTCCGACTTTGAAGTTTCACACCCTGCTACAAAGCGGGATGTGTCACTGAACATGGGTCCTACTGGAGAACCAGGGAGGTCCCGGGTTCAAAGAGCCGGGAAGCCGGGTGTGAAACCCCCGTCAACACGGCGGAGGCAGACCCCGATGGGAAAGTCCCGGTCAAAGGGTACCGGGGTTCCGAGTGGGTGCTCGTCAACACGACGAAAACCGGGACGTCCGCAGAAGGTGATTCCTACTTACGCTAACCTAAAAAGGGAAGTGTGGGTAGATGAAAAACCTGACATGGAAAAGTCTAAATTTGCTACAAATCGAGCTGTGTATAATAAACATGGTTCGAGATGTAGAATGGAGTCTAAAATAGACTCAGAACCCCGCCGCAGCTCTCGACTAAAATCGAAGGCTGTGGTTAGCTACAAAGAGTAGTGGTGCCGGGGTTGTCGAAAACACAACGAGAAGCAATGGTACGAAATGTAGATCGTTGGTAGTCAGTGGCGTGTCAATTATACGTGAATGTTGATCAAACAGTTACCTTAAAATCAGTCGTTGTGTGCCGCAGCCCAGACGTTGCTCTAAGGGACCCCGTCGAGGACCCTCTAGAGGCTGCAGAATTGCCGAACGCTCTGTAAGGTCTGATCCATTTATATGAAAATTGAACATGTCTCCCATACTATCGACGAGATACACGAGGGCGATAAGAAAATCCACGCTGTGGAGAACTCAGGGTGGAGCTCAAAAAGGGGTTTCCCCGGGTTTCGGAACCTGTGCTGGGTGATTGAAGCCGTGAACGAATCAAGTCGAGCGTAACGCTGACCTTTGATTTCTTCACGCATGCGGTGTTGAGACGCTCAAGATGAGCCAGTCTCGACACGGTTGATTGGTTCGCGACTGCGAATCTAGGTCAACTAGGAGTATATAAGACCCTGTTTTTTCAGTAGTCTTCACTCTGTGATCGGAGTGGTGCCTAGCACCAAGGGAGTCGGGCGGTAGCAGCATGGCTGACCGTGCTGACCGTGCTGACCGAGATGAACGACCCGAAAAAGGGAAAGAATCACACCGGGAAGAAGTCTGAGGCAGCCCCGGCTGCTAAGGGTTCTTCCGGTGCCCGTCTGAAGACGAGCTCGGTGAAAACTGAGGCCTCTGATTCGGATGTGGTGATGATCGAAGGTTCCGAATCGGAGCGTGATACGCCGAGGCGAGGCCGAGCCCGCCCGCGTCGTCGCTCTCCGAGGAAGTTCTTCGAAGAAATGGAGTCCAGGCATGAGGTTTCTACTCAGAGCCTGGAACAGATGTTGGCCGGGATCCCAGATCCCAAAACGCGTGCCATAGTACAGTCAATGTACCAAAACTGGACTCCACCCGGAGTGGAGCTGGCGGAAGCCGGGACCTTTTTGGCCCCGGGTCCGGTAGCAAAACCCGGAAGGGCCGAGGCTGGTACAGAGACAGCTCGTCAGTTGGGGGCGACTCTGTAACGGAGTTGTCCAGCAAAGGTGATAAACCGGTGTCACAACCGGCTAAACCCGTGCTGGGGAAGTCTGTTAGCAACACTGAGGTGTCAAAACCTCAGGATGCTAACAAGACTGAGCCGCAGCTGTCGAAGCAGAACCGGAAGCGACTCCGTGGTGCAGCCCGGAAACGGGCTGAAGCGGAGTTGGCGAAGAGTGAAGGTCAGCCAGAATAGCGTGACTCGGGGAAAGGGAAACCCCAACCCGGGAAGCACGAGGAGTCGAAGGGGGCTGAGTCGAAAGGCTCGGACAAACCCGCGGCGCAAGCAGGACCTGGTACGGCTGACACTACACCGAGCACCTCAACAGGTGCCACGGGTGGCGAAGATGTCAAGTGTTGGGGAACAGAGATGGACAGGGCTAAACCCCTGGCCAAATCTAACCCCGACAATGATGACGATGATTTCCAGCCTGGCGTAAAGCGGGCTGGGAAGAGAACGATAGCTAGACAGATACCCGCCTCTTTGCTGGGCAAGACTTATACTTGCCTAGAAGATCTCCGTCATGGGAACCGGCATTACATCCCAGATGGTGTCAGTTTAGATGGAACCTCTGACGACGAGGAATGGTTGGTTGACGAGGGTTCTCCCAACACCTGGTACATCGACCGGGTGAAAGGAGTGTCCCGAGTCAGTCGACTGAAGTATGAGGATCAGGTCAAAGACCGGATCGCGTACGCATGGCACAAGTTTGGTAAAGGCAATCATTGTGTCTTTCTGAGTTGCCATGTAAAGGACAAGAAATTGTCACCGACCTACACGACTGAAGGTCGTTACGCTAGGCACCTCGTCGAGGTACACTTAGCTGAGCGACCGTGGCTACAGTGCCTTGGTAAGAAGGGTGGTTCTTGCCAGGCCGGATGTGCCAGTTCGAGGCGATCGTGTCTAGTCCGACACATTGCACGGGAACACCGGACTGCTGGTGCTGCTGCTCGGGAACGGGTCATGAATCTGTGGCAGAGATTCATTGACTTAGGTTCCGACGCTCAGAAAGGCAAACCGGAACCCGAGACTTGTGTGACAGACGGTCGATTGTTTAAGATCGGATGGAAGAAGAATCCTGGCTGGTTCGAGAGTCTGATGCTATCCGCTTCAAAACATCGACAGATGTCAAAGGAGTCGAGGAAGAAACAGTCCCTTAGCCGGGAACCGTCTCAAAAGTCCTCGAAGGCTAAACGACGGGTCAAGAAGTTGTCATCATCCTCGTCCAGCGAGGAGGACACTTCTGAGCGATCCAGTCGGAAGCCGAAGGAGAAGTTGGCTCCTAGTAAGCACACCATCGCTGACGTGATGGAAGCTGCTTACCAGGTTGCGCCAAGGTTGACTGAGGGATTGAAACTCCTCTCAGACAAGAGCGAAGGGAATGTTCCAACGGCTTCTAAAGCCAGCGGACCCGCGGAAAAACCAGCTGGGACTCATCCTAGCTCAAGTCTCCCGGGAGTTTCCCCGCTGAACAGAGGTGCTACCCAAGCACCCGGGAAAGTTGTGGATGAAGAGGCCTTTCCGGCACTCCCTCCACCAGCCAACCCGGTTGTTTAGGTAAAGAAGAAACCAACGACACAACCACCTGTTGCGTCGAAGGTGACTTCTTCTCCCTGTGCGATGTCAGTTGAATCCGTCCAACGGGCGGATCAACTAGAGTCGCACATAGGTGGCATCTTGGAAGGCTCTCCATGAGGGCCTCGTTCAGGAGCTAGTTAACCTAGCCTGGTTCGAGGTGAGGGAAGCCACGAAGGGCCTGGCTAAACAGTACGCGTTGGACTTAGAGGACGCGCGTATTGCTAAAACCACGGCCCAATCGAGGTTTGCCCAGGCGGAAGCCCAGACCCATCGCCAAGATGAACGTTGTTGGCCCGACAAAGGAGCCTGGGAAGATTTCTTCAGTTCACCACGGAAGAATCAAACCCGACACGTCCGCAGCTCGCCGGCATGTTGGGATGGTCAACCGTGGAAGAAACTTCCCACCAGGACACTACATCCAGTCAGGCCCAGCCTATGGATGTCAGTGTGAACACTCCGCTGTCAGGACCAGGTCAGACCCAACAGGATCAGACTGAAGTCCTACAGTCGAGGATGCCTCCCACCGTGACACGGGCTGAGAAATCAGCGAAGCCCTCCAAGGCTAAGCCGATAGATCAGCCCGAGGAACAAAGTGGGGCACTGGGGGTGAATGCCAACATCATCCCGTTGGAGTCTGGAATCTTTTTAGATACCAGACCGACCTCTCTGCAGCAGTTGATGTCTCAGTTGCAGCCTACGTATGCACTGAGTCCACTGCGACCAGAGAGGACCGCCCCGGCAACATAGGTTCCACCGACGGCTAGCACACCAAGTCAGTCGGAACTTCTCGACCTCAGGATATCCTCTGACGAGGATATCTAAGGGTTGACAACAACCGACTCGGCTGGTGCCTAGCAGGCCGGGAAGACGCCGTCTAAACTCGGAACCGGCAGAGCCAACAACTCTCCTGGATCCGAAGTCAGACGGGTATGGGAAGTCCCGGGGAGGAAAAAAAAATTTCCGACCTAGCTACTTCCAGAATGTGGCCTCCTAGCCAGAATTCTGCACTTTCTCAGCGAACCGCAAGGATCGCTGGGAGGGGTAGAGGAAAAGTTAGGAGCGAACTATGATAAGTGATCCTGGGTTGGGGCTGGTGAAAGCCAGTAAAATGACTTCCCTAAGGCACAACCCTGGTTTCAGACGGCTGAAGGTTCTCTCGATGGTTAGGCCCGTGATAGGCCCCCATTACGAAAACCTCCGGCCTGTGGTGTGGATCCTGTCCACACTAGTCCCTGGTACCGGGTAAGGAAGACTATGCCTTTCGGGTATAGGACTGACTTACAGGGTCTGTGTCGGAACTGGGTTCATCGACTCGATAATGAGATAGTAGACGTAATCCCTGTTCTGTTGGATTACGCCGACTATTTCTACCTTGGGTCGGTGATCGTAAGTTCTGAATCCGGCCTAAAATTGGGGCCTTAATTGGTACTCGATTTGAGCCGAGGAAAAATATGCCAGTATAGCTGGAGCCAAATGAAAGAACACTGATACCACACACTCTTACCAGGTGGATGGAGAATTGTTTTGCCTTTTTGGCCGTATTCGGCCGTATTCGGAAACTTTTCAACACAGAAGGTGTCTAGCGAGGCTGACCCTTCTCTACATATGGATGTCTTCCAAACTGAAGAACAGTGGGAAGCCCAGCACCCGCCAGTATCGGGCTGAATTTGGTAGGTCTGCTACGCCGGTGAGCCAGCTGGGCTCAATACTCCAAGATGAGAAAGAGAACGACACTTCACTCGCCGGGAGCCAACAAAGGACTTCAACAAGATCCGGAACGGCTGGAGGCAGAGTGCTCGACAGGCCGGGCTGACCACCTGTAGGTCTGCGACTGTCGAGTCTTCCCTGCCCTACGCTCAAGAAATACGCTCCCCGGCTTAAGATGGGTGAATATCAAATTTATTCAAGGTGCTAGCGAGGCTGGTGGTTAGCCGAATCTTCCGGATTAGCCTATCCAGCGCTACCTAGCACCCATGTGCTAGGGTACTGTACTTGTGGGGAAGATCTTCCAGATGTTTCCGGGAAGTAAGTGATTAATAAACATCCCTGTTTATTAAATGACGTTGTTGTGTTTTGTGTGATTAGGTCTGTGCAAACTAACCGAAAACCGAACCAACCTACGTTGAGTGCGTAGGGTGGGATCCTGCCTGGAACTAGCGTTCCGGATTGGGGTCATCCAACTTGCTAGACAGGCGGCGACCACCACACAACAAAAACAGCACTCCAGGTTGGTTATACTTAAATGTTGATAGGTTGGTATGTTAGTAAGTGGGCATGTAAGAGGGTGGGCAGTTTGATGGGTTGGCAGGTTTATGGGTAGAAAGGTAGATGGGTAGGCAAGATGATGGGTAGGCAGATTGATGGGTAGACAGGTAGATGGGTAGGCAGGTAGATGGGTAGGCACGTAGAAGGGTAGGCAGGTAGATAGGTGGGCAGGTAGATGGGTAGGCGGGTAGATGGGTGGGCAGGTAGATGGTTAGGCAGGTAGATGGGTAGGCAGGTAGAAGGGTAGGCAGGTAGATGGGTAGGCAGGTAGATGGGTAGACAGGTAGATGGGTAGGCGGGTAGATGGGTAGGCAGGTAGATAGGTAGGCGGGTAGATGGGAAGACAGTTAGATGGGTAGACAGGTAGATGGGTGGGCAGGTAGATGGGTGGGCAGGTGGATGGGTAGATAGGTAGATGGGTAGGCAGGTAGAAGGTTAGGCAGGTAGATGGGTAGGCAGGTAGATGAGTAGACAGGTAGATGGATAGGCAGATTGATGGGTAGGCAGGTAGATGGGTAGACAGGTAGATGGGTAGGCAGGTTGATGGATAGGCGGGTAGATGGGTAGGCAGGTAGATGTGTAGGCGGGTAGATGGGTAGGCAGGTAGATGGGTAGGCAGGTAGATGGGTAGGCAGGTAAATGGATGGGCAGGTAGATGGGTATGCAGGTAGATGGATAGGCGGGTAGATGGGTATAGGCAGGTAGATGGGTAGATGGGTAGGCAGGTAGATGGGTAGGCAGGTAGATGGATGGGCAGGTAGATGGGTAGATGGGTAGGCAGGGAGATGGGTAGGCAGGTAGATGGATGGGCAGGTAGATGGATGGGCAGGTAGATGGGTAGGCAGGTAGATGGATGGGCAGGTAGATGGGTAGATGGGTAGGCAGGGAGATGGGTAGGGAGGTAGATGGATGGGCAGGTAGATGGATGGGCAGGTAGATGGGTAGGCAGGTCCTATGTTTATAACATCGGGCCTGATGCTGGTAGCTACCTGCTATCGGCCTTTGGCTATACGGTGATAGGTGCGGCCGGGTGGCCGCCCGGGACCCCG
The DNA here is from genome assembly GCA_950022655.1 of Alentia gelatinosa. Taxonomy (NCBI): domain Eukaryota; kingdom Metazoa; phylum Annelida; class Polychaeta; order Phyllodocida; family Polynoidae; genus Alentia; species Alentia gelatinosa. The sequence goes on along the minus strand of OX465580.1, from coordinate 131,545,683 downwards.
GGAGACCGGACGGGAGGCCTGACGGGAACACGGGCGGTACCGAATTCGCCCGTTTTCATACCGAGTCCGAAGCTGTATCACAACCTTAAGTTTCTTCATGTGCTGGTAACCAAACCAGTAGCACCTGAAAAAAGATGAGCCCAATAGTAGACTGTATCTGTAATACAGGTGTTGCCGTTCAGCGCCGCCTAACGGCCCACTGTCTAGTAACGCGGCCGCTCGGACAAACACCGCGGTATTCATATAGAGATATACAGCAATCACAGCTAAAGTGTGAACGGTGGGTGTGATTGCAGGAGTGTTGTTTTTTGACAGATTAAATTGTTGGAACAAACAAGGGTATTGTATCAACGAGTCTGGGCTGTCTCAACTACATAGGTGGCAATTATCTTGGTTTGAACATGGAAAAGAATAAGCATATATAATAGCTAGGCCTGCCAATGTATTATTGTGTATTCAGTTTCGGTGTCCCGGTGTTATCTAAGTTATATCTAATGTATGATACATCAAATTGCAGCTGGAATGCCATAGAATACCATGAAATCATTGTTATTTCTCTAAAAATGATTTACATGGGTCTTATAAACGTATTACGCTCATATACTGAGTGATCCATACACTGGCAACCAGAGCTACACAAAGTTAGCTCTGGTCGGGTTGAATCCAGATGTCGCCTTGACCCTTTGCTGGTTCCCACCTGTGTAGTACTTATACCGTCAGATAGGAATACGCCATCTGGTGAATATTGGCTGAAATTACAGGGTAGAATATGTTCGTTATTCTCCTGCCCGACCTGTTGTACTGCTTGGAGAGTGTGGTATGTCATAACATCGAAGCAATTATCCATATTTTTATTTCTTTCCTGTGTATTATTTCAAAATATGATGAACACATATCTTGGTGCTTTTATCAATTTGTAAGCAATGGATAATTCATATTAGAGGGAAACTATGTTCCGGTGAAAGGAAGTCAAAGTTAGGCCCGGCGTCCACCTACCACGATATGGCACCGATATGGTCTACGATGCACCTCCCGATGCAAAATCAAAATCGCGTCGGAAGGATACCTAATATCGGGGCAGTTGACCACGTTTCTGCGATTAGACACCGATAAAAACCCCATACAATGCATGGTGAATTGGCATGTCTAGACATATGTCTACGATTTTGCACCTTCCCGATATGGCACCGATTTTGACATTTTGTATCGGTGCCATATCGGGAGGTCTACGATTCTATCGTAGTAGGTGGACGCCGGGCCTTACGAGGTAAGGCTTGGAAAAATTACTGCCCAAGGCCTTGGCCGCGGGCAGTAATTTTTCCAAGCCTTACCTAGTAATTTTGACTTCCTTTCACTGGTACTTGGTTTCCCTATTCCTATATACCTTCAAATGTGGTTTAATAGCGATAATTAGCGTTATTTGCTCATCCACCATCAAACCTGAAGCCAGTTCCAACCTTATCGAGTAACTTGACACTTTATGTTTACTCCCCACTGCGCTTTTCATATGAATTTTGTAAGAGACAATCTGATTGGTCTAAATGTCAACCTTGGGTAGTATACGGCAACCTTGGGTAGTATCCATAAGTTACTCCACCCCCCAGAACGTGGTGTAAGCATAGAGTGTACAGCCATAGGTATATAGGAATAAGTATATCTGCTTTTATAGTATACATAGAACAAAATAACTTGGTTTGAGGCTATCACAAAGGGATACCGTCGGATTTAAGCCGACCAACCCCTATATCGTAGAAGGGGTTGGTTGCCAAACTAAGTGATCCAATGCTAAAGTATACGTTGCCAGGGGTATGTTTGGCCCCAGGCATTGCGTAACCACCCAGATAAGGTGCAATACCGGCCATTGGAAAAAGGTCTATTCATTGTTTGTACCCACACCTGCCGCGGTACGTGAGAAAGCCGGACAATGCACTCACTGCCACAGCAACTATATATATAGTGTTTATCACAACGCTTGCTGATAATCTCACGGCCCGCTGTGTCTGTGGGAATGCAACTATACGTACATAGCTTAATACTTATTCTCGGGAGCGGCGCCGACGTAACGCAACGTAGTAACGGGTACTTCCGGCCGCAAAAACAGACGCTGCGCCGCTCGGTTTTCTCGCTGCAGTTTGTTTTCCCGAAAGCGGTGTCAACTAACCGAGCACACAACCAACGCGACCACACACTAAGCAGTGCTTGATATATATATATATATATATACATATGAAAACAAGTCAATATTCAGCCAATACATGCATTTCCGCGATGGTGTATAGATGAACTAGGAGCAAATAGAATGTACATCATTGATGAAGGAGCGTGCAATTATACATGAATAACAATTAAAGGTTTGGGTTACATTCAGTCTATGGATAGCTTTCTGTAACATAATGGAACCCAATCAACCTGCTATTTCTGCAACCACCTGAGTATAGGATCCAAAATATCAAGGTCAAGCACTAATGGGTCAATGAGGTATTTCGGTCTCTAGTGATTGGTCATGGTCAGCTGAGCATGCTTCTAAGACCCTGAGACACTGGCACCCTGCTCCTTTCACATTATCACAGTGAATAGCACGCAGATAGTGAAGGGATAGTTTTCTGGCAGCAGCTGAAGGTGTATCTGTGTGACCACTCTAACCTTTAGGTCTCTAGATGATGTATTTAGCGTGTGCAAGCACGCTCTAATAAAATGGTGGTTTTTCGTGCAGTGGTAAGGCCGGGTAGGGTGTTAGTATATACCGCCAGGTATCGTAAGTGTAATATTATACCAACATTCTGTGAAAAATTCATCATTATTGATCAATAATTTACACATAAAACTATGATTTTGTAAGTCTTAGAAAATGATGCTTTAACCCATTCACGCCGGGCGATGCCTAGAGGCATCAACCAGGGCTGGCTAGGTGATGCCTCAAGACATCATCCGGGGATGGCCAGGTGATGCCTTGAATCAACATTTACAAAATATAAATTCGAACTAATACACGCATACCACCTATCGCAATATCTATTAACCACCTATTACGAAGTCTCCATAGAAAAAGCATAATAGGCCTTTTTCCACTGGCCGGTGACGTACCTTATCTGCCCGGTTACGCAATGCGTGCGGCCAAACATACACATAGTAACGTATTCTTTAGCATTGGAGGACTGAGTGTATAAGCGTTATACATTTGTAGAATACATTTATATTAACTTTAGAGACAATACATTGATTGCATCGTATTCTATGGTATTCCAGCTATAATTTGGTGGGTTTAACATGTATATTGTCTCAATAATAATTAAATTACTGTTTAGATAAGCTCCTTTATAGAAGAAATGCCATCACCCCTGCATATGAAATTCAACCAATATATCTTACCTCTGATCCCATTGGGAATGTCATATATGTAATGTACATGTATGTATATGTGGTGGTCGCCGCCTGTCTAGCAGGTTGGATGACCCCAATCCGGAACGCTAGTTCCAGGCAGGATCCCACCCTACGCACTCTATGTAGGTTGGTTCGGTTTTCGGTTAGTTTGCACAGACCTAGTCACACATAACACAACAACGTCTTTTAATAAACAGGGATGTTTATTACTCACTACTTCCCGGAAAGATCTGGAAGATCTTTCCCACAAGTACAGTACCCCAGCACGTAGGTGCCAGGTAATGCTGGAGAGGCTAATCTGGAAGACTCGCCTAACCACCAGGAAGGTAACAAGAACCCGCCTTCAAAGTGAGGGCCCAAGGGTCTGTTCCGTAGAAGAGATGCGCGAGGACAGCCTGTCGACCTACTGTGAACGCTGAGTATATATACCCAGCGTTACGTAATCCCGGTCTCTGCCGCGACACTCTCGTGTGCGGCGTTGTCCGGAATCACTACACAGTAAGGATCGGCATGTCGCGCCATCTTCCGTGAAACAAGTGAACACTGCTGGATTCCCACCCCACTACATATACATATATGTACAATACCTATGTATATTTAGTGTGTGTGTATATATGTATATATGTGTATATATATATGTGTGGTTATATTTCATATAACTATATAATTGAGGCATAGGTGGAGGTCGCTAGCGTAGTAGCTTAGGTATCCAGTAACAAGTTGGTAGCATGGTAACCAGTCGCGTGCCGGTTACGTCACTGTTGCGTCACTGTTCTTAACGGTAGCACTAGTTGCGCCTCAACTGTCTAACTGACCACACTGGTTTTTCACACTGTGAAAAATTTTAGTGTATTTGTCATGGGGAGAAATAGGAAGTCAGGTACTTCCTCTACCCAGAGGAGCAGCTCCAGGATTGCGGGTAATCCGTCCCCCAAATCGACTTTACTTGCAGTAGAGTCCCCACAATTGTCAGTAGATAATTTGGGGGTATTATCGACCAGACAAGGGCAGCCACCGGGACCTCCATGGACCATCAAGGACCGGAGGAAAAATCATCTGGAAATGGACGTTTGGATCGGATGGAAGAGCTACTGAATTCTACAGTCGATAAATTGGTTAATGTTACAAGTGCAGTGTGTGATATAACCGAGGTTATTAGGCAGAAGGATGTCAAGGCTGTAGTTGAAAAGTCCACAGGTCGCTGGTCAAGGCCCAAGACCATGCTTCAAGACACAGATGATCGTTCTAGTGATGATACTTCAGTGGATACCAGTGATAGTGAGATATCTACATCGTCGAGAGATTCATCGAGGGAACCAAAAGAAAGAGAAGAGGTAAAAAATTTGTTTTCGATGCAAAACACTACCTTAATGAAGGAGAGAAGCTGAACTAGTTTGAACGTCTTATTCTTGTTAATTCTGAAATATTAGAAAAACTCTTGAAGGCTGGGAAAAATGTTGCGGGATTCGTTAAACATGTGATATTAATTGCTGAAAAAGCGGAATCTAAGCTATTTACGGCAGAGGCCTTAATCCGTTATGATCGTTCGATCAAAGAAAAGGCAAAAGTTGATGGGTTAGGCGTTTTCTCTGAAGTAAACCCGCCAGAGATAATTCGATTTCTTGCGTACGAAGGTACTATCGCCGCTTCGGCAAGCAGAAAGTCAAAAAGTAAAAATGAGTCGAAAATGATTGAGGGGTATTGTTATAGCTATAACAAGAGTGTGGGTGGATGTACCTTTAAGTCCTGCAAGTACAGGCACCAATGTAATCTGTGCTCTAGTACTTCACATGCAGCCTACGATTGTTCTAACGCTAAACAAAAGATCGGTAATGTGAAATGAAACAAAGTAGCGTGCGCTATAAATAGCTTTGATCCACTTATCGGTGACCTGAGTTCCCATGGTGATAACCTGGATTCGTTTAATAACGCAGATGTTAGCGTGCGTGCAAGTTATGATTATCGGTCTCATGTTAATGACGTTGTTTCATCGAATAACGTTGAAGAAAACGTTTTTTCTGGTTCTACCTCTTGTATTGATGGTATTTGCAAATGTATTCATCACGTTGGTGATAATTTATCGCAGTTAAAAATCTGCCATATTCTCCCGCTGTTGGATAATGATCAGTTGGTAAACGATTTAGGCGAGGATGAGGTGCAATTTTTGAAAAATAGTTTTTCTAAGGGTTTTAAAATAGTTGATGATGACTGTACAAGTACCTATGAATGTCAAAATTATAATTTCATCACTGATGAAAAGTTTTGTCACGAAATGACAAATTTGTTGAGCAGGGAGTTAGGCGAGGGAAAAGTATCGATTTCCCAGGTTAATCCTCAGTGCGTCCATTCACTGGGCGCTGTTTTAAAATCGAATGGGAAGTTAAGGTCCATAACTGACTGCAGTAGCCCGGAAGGCATGAGTATTAATGAGAATATGTCGAGTACTTTTGTCTCTTTTAAATATAATTCCGTCGGCGATGTATGTGACATTTTGAAAAAAGAATTTTTTTATCGGTGGTTGATATCCGTTCTGCTTATCGCACTATAAATGTGCGTCCTGATCAAACTAAATTTCAGGGTTTCTTGTGGAATGATGGTAGTGGCGACAAGTATTATACGGACAATCGCCTTTGCTTTGGCCTAAGATGCGCACCAAAAATCTTTAATTCAGTGTCAAATTTCTTGGTATCAGTAGCGAAATTAAATGGTATTAACGTGATTTTAAACTACCTAGACGATTTCATTATCATCTCTGACAGCGAAGAGGGGTGTTTAACGAATAGAAATAAATTTGTTGAGATCCTTGAATATTTAGGCTTCGAGGTTGCAAAGGAGAAAGTTACGGAGCCTAGTCAAACCTGTGTTTTCCTAGGTATTGAAATAGATACGTTGAATATGACGGTTTCTCTGCCCATGGAGAAAGTGATTCGTTTAGAAAACGAAATAAACGAGGTTTTTGAGAAAGGGTATGTAAATTTTGATTTTCAGTTATTGAATAAAGTGTGGTTGTCTATGTTTTATTCCACCAAACCAATTTCCTGTTTCTCGTTATTACTGTTATTACTGTTGTTATACTCATAGCCGGTAGCCGCCAACTTATACCAAAAAAAAATCATGTGTATGTATGTATGTATGTATATATGAAATGTTCATTATTATTCACTCCGGAGTTACTCCGTTTCTGTTGTCCAGGTAGTTGCTGTGGATAATGCGTTATCCACGGTGATAATTCGTTACGCGTGGTGGTGAGCAGCTCATAACGGTAATCTCCTCATTCCTCTTCTGCTCACCGACCACCACACTTGTGTTTCTCACTTGCTGAGAAAAATTTTAAATCTTATTATATTATTATATTATTATATTTCATAACCCTAATAAGTCTAGACAACAATTCAACCAGACAAAAAACGGAACCTGGGATAACACCCAAAAACACTGAGAAATTCTGGGTAGAAAATTGGTCTGTTTTCGAACTACGAATATTAATTACCAAGTGATCTGACTCAAAAACCAAATCAGAAACCAACAGTGTATGTGGAGAACTGGTATAATGCGATTTCCTCAAAAGGCTCCGGAATCCCAAAACGCAGGCTGACCAAAAAGATAAATCGTTCGGAACAGACAAGTCCAGGTTTGACAGAATAGATTTCAAAATATCCACAGATATAGGAAATTTAGGATCCGATTTCGGAGCAACTCTAAGTAAACCCTTGATCAACAATTTCAAACTGAAATCCTCTGAGAAATCCTTAAATCCCAGAACTTTTTGATGGTACCAGAGACCAGAGAGATAATTCCTTATCAAACTTGCTGATAAAAAACCCGATAAATACGAAGCATATATCCCTGCTTGAGATGCGGAGCATGGGAAGAGAACTAAGGAATATTTAACACAGAACTGACGATAATTCCGAAGCTGAAATTCTCTAACCTTCCTAGTATTAGAAGATACCCCGGAGTTAATAAGACCTTCCTTTATTCTAAGTAACTCAGACATTGGGGGGTCTGGAAGTAGAAGAGCAACACATATCCATGTCTTCAAGTAATTTAAAGCATTTCTTAGAATAACCAGAGTATCCCAAACGGGATAAATAATCAGCCAGGGTGTTATCTTCAGATCTGATATAACTGGCATGAAGGTCGAGGTTGTTGATAAAGCAAAACCAAAAAATATCCCTCAACCAGCCCATACATACACTATTACAGCTTCGACCGGAATTAATCATGGCAAGAACCTGCATATTATCGGTGATAATATGCAGTCTAGAATTTCTAAGGGAAGGTCCCCAACGCCTGACACCAACAAAGACTGGCCAAAGTTCATAAACATTGATATTTGGATTATCAATTACCTCGGTGGGGCCTAACTCCAGGTGATCATCGAGACCCGGGGCATTGAGATTGTTCTCCCAACTACCATAAAAGAAATCTTTCCCAGCCCATGAACCAAAACCCAACATAGAGGAATCCGAGATCAATGGGATATTACACAAATCCTTTATGATTATCGCCCTATAATTAAAAACCTTGCAAAACCTTAGCCACCAATCGAAATCCTTCTGAGTTTCATCATCGATTCTTCTGGATTCGTATCTATTCAAACTGGCACTGAGGTTAAAGAGTCTTCTACTGAAAGTACAACCTCCTCTAACTATTTGACTATTGAAAGACATGAGACCACCTATTCTTTCAAGATCTTTCTTAGTAACACAACCTTTCTCCACAGCATTTGTTATAGCTTCCTCTAGATTTTTCACTTTTTTCTCCGGCAGGGTCAAAGACATATCCACACTATTTATCGTAATTCCCAGAAAAACACACTCTGTACTAGGTAGGGTCAACTTATTCATAGAGATTTCGAAACCCAATGATATTACTATATCAATAAACCTATCCCTTTTAGATAGGCAACTCTCATAGCTATCGGAAATAATTAGAAAATCATCCAAGTAGTTTACGATACCATAAATACCCTCCTGTCGGGCAGAATCAACCAAAAAGTCAGATATTCTACTAAAAATATTCGGAGCACACCGGAGACCGAAACACAAGCGATTGTCAATAAAGAAATCGTCACCTCCCCCCAGGTCCCACCTAAATCCTTGAAAACGAGTATCGGTGGGTGCAACGTTGACAGACCTATAGGCTGCTTTTAGGTCTACTAAGCACATGTATTCACCTCCAACAAGAGTATCGGCGGCTGTATATACTGAATTGTATTTAAACTCCTCGTCAGTAGTTTTCATGAAATTGTTTATGCTTTTTTCCTTAGGCATTGAACAATCAGTTATAGGTCTGAGCCTACCATCACTCTTTTGAACCGCGCCTAGGGCATGGATACACCTAGGCTTACATTTTACTTTAGTTATTTTACTGGATTTTATTTCACATTTAACATTATCATCCATTTCCGACTTAAACTGGTCAGAAAGTATACTAGAGTAATTTTCACAATCGTAACTAGCATCACAATCTGCATCAACTATTTTAAAACCATTGACCACGCCCTCAAAGATATAAGTATTATCAGCCTCTGATAAAATCGAATTTTCGTTGCCGCTGAAAACATATCTTTTAAATTGACAAGGTTTTAACTGACTCTTTACATTACCCACATAATGAACGCAGGAACAGTCAGATTCACACCCACCGGAATTATCAGGTAGAAATTCTCCAAACTCCGGAGAAACAAACGCAGGAACCGTTAAATCCAAATCACTTTGCGACACGTCAAAATCTACATACGGGGCTTTGACCTCGTACCCAGATAACTCCGTGCATTCCGGAGTTGAAACAATGTAGCGATTTGCAAAATGGCAACCTATTTCTGGCGTGTCGCTGCGGACTTTTCATTTGTTAGACTTGTTACTGACTTTGCAGTCATAAGCTGCGTGAGACTTGGAGTTACAGTCGCTACAGACATTTACAGTTCTGGAATCTGCATTCCCCTGAATCTGAATTGAATAGTTTACAAACTCCGGTAAGTTCAGATTTCTTTGTTACCGTCTGAGCTTTAGATTTCTTAGCACTTATAGTACCATCATAAGAGAGATATCGTACAATTTCTGACGGATCTATTTTAGCGAATTCTTCGTAACCCAGTTTTTCAACCCTCTCTTTTACTGCCTGATCATACCTCAAAAGAGCATCCTGGGTGAACACTCTGGTATCGGCCTTTTCAGCGATTAAAGAAATGTGATCAACGAAACCAGTAATATCCTGGCTTTCAGCTAACATATATTTCAAAATTTTCATGTTAACAACAGTCAGTTTCTCTAAAGTGAAAAGTTTCTCGTTCTCCTCAAGATATGATTTTGAGAGATATTTACCATCCTTTTGATTTTCTTTCTTGGTAGCTTTGCTTGTCTTTCGTGTAGTATCAGAATCGGCGATAGACTGGGCACCAGCATCACTTGTATCGCTTGAACTTTCATCTGATTTCTGTTTACACGCAGGGGAATCGACTCGCTTCGAAGACCGGCCTTTTTCCTGGAAAAGTTCAATTGCCGCGAAAATCGTCGATTCTAGGCGATCCATTCTCCTAGACATCTCAGCGTTGTTGTCATCTTGAATCGTCCTATCGTCGAGGCCGACCGTATCGCACCCAGACGCGGCGGGTGAGGGAGACTGCTGTCTACCCATCTTCACACGGGACGACCTGGAAGTCCTCAATTCCTCCTCTTTTTTTCCAGAAAAATTCCGGGAAATATCCTCAATGTCCGGAGACATTGCCCTAGGCTTGCTCCTCCGACCCATAATTTTCAAGAACCGTCTTGAAAAACGCCCAGATTTAAAATTTTTCTCAGCAAGTGAGAAACACAAGTGTGGTGGTCGGTGAGCAGAAGAGGAATGAGGAGATTACCGTTATGAGCTGCTCACCACCACGCGTAACGAATTATCACCGTGGATAACGCATTATCCACAGCAACTACCTGGACAACGGAAACGGAGTAACTCTGGAGTGAATAATAATGACCATTTCATTCGGTATTTATATATAAATATTAATCATATATAATAATATATATATGACCTGTTCTCACGAAACGGGAGGAACCCCTGTTTTCAGGTTCACCATGTTGTAACTCATTCAATTTTGGAGTTACTCATCCATTTCTTTTTTCATCAAATAGATCTCACCGAGAGCTTCAACGCCATATATACTTTTACCTTGGTCAATGCATTAGAGGAGACAATATGATTGAAAAACCACCCATTTTTCACTGTTTTTTGGTTGCCATAAACATGTACACAAAAAAATTATAAATACAAACGATATTTCACACTCTAAAATTGCTCTCAACCAACCTGCCTCATTAGAAACAACATGTTCCAAATGAAAATTTTGAAAAAATTTGTCTTTGAATATTTGTTATACTTACTTTTATAATGGCTAAAATGTACCTGTTTTTTACGTCGCCATTTTTCTTTATCACATTGAACAATGAAAAAATAGTTAACCCCTTCTTATTTGGCATGGATTGTAACCCTTATGGTATATGTTATGGGGGAAAAATAAAAAAAAAATTATAAGAAAAGAACTATGGACTCCAGAAATGCTAATATCCTGTAAAGTCCCTATGGCTAAAACATGCTCATCTTTACGTCGCCGCCTTTAGCAATGTCGGAAGCAAAGAAAAAATGATAGATATTTAAAAAAAACTTTTAGAAAATTAGAAAATATGTTCACCTTCAATGTAAATTTTTTCCTACATGTCATATATATTTTTTCTAGTATAAATGATGTGAAAACTGTGGCGACGTAAAGATGAGATCTATTGTCTCTTTAGGTCGTCTGTATTAATATGTCTCTGGCAACAAGGAAATGATTTGAAATTTAATGGTTTTACCCTCAAACTCAACCTCAACCTATGTCTCACCCTCACTGATAGTTACACCCTTATCACATGAATTGAAAAGGAGATATTAGCCTTTAAAGTGGCGACGTAAAGATGAGTACTCATCTTTACATCGCCAGTTTATATATGTCCATGAGAACAAAGGTTTAAATGTAAATTTAATTGTTTCAGCCTCAAACTCACCCTCAACCTATGTCTCATCCTCACCAATAGTCCCATCCTCTAAACATGAATTAATATGATATATTAGCCTTTAAAAACGGCGACGTAAAGATGAGTATTATGTGATCAGGGTAGAAATATCAGTGAGGGTGAGACATAGAGTGAGGGTGAGTTTGGGCCTAAAACTATGACTTTTAAACTTATTTCTGTGCTTCCAGAGACATATATAGGTGGGCGATGTAAAGATGAGTAGGGCGACGTAAAGATGAGTACTCATCTTTACGTCGCCGTTTTTAAAGCCTTATATCTCATGTTTAAATAATGTGACCATGGTGGGACTATCAGTGAGGGTGAGACACAGGTTGAGGGTGAGTTTGAAGCTGAGACATTCAAATTTCAATTTAAATCTTTGTTGCTAGAGACATATACAAATAGGCGACGTAAAGATTACTTTTTCATCTTTACATCGTCCATTTTGTAATGAGAATTCAAGAAATATCATGTGCAATTGATATCATTGAAAGATATGATATAGAAAGGGATGATATCCGACTAGGCCATGTAGCGGTTGTTTATAAGATCTCTGTATTTTACTTAACATGATGATAGTTGATAGAAACCCTTATAATGAATATGCTAAATTAGCTAGTTAGCCCATGTATACATTCTCCATTTTCTCAGCTAAAAATCAAAGAAATTGAACAATTTTTTTTGCCTCATACCCGAAAGTGACTATATTTGAAATATAAGTTATGCTGAGGGTAATATAAATTGATATCAATATCATTTCGCCTATTCTATATGATATGGCGACGTAGAGATAAAATTAAGGGGTGTTAAAATTCAAATGACTCTCATGAGATAACCAAATGAGATATCTTGTAGCAAATACACTTTAAGATAATACTCAATAAAAGTGTGTAGTGGGATGGGAATCCAGCAGTGTTCCTTTGTTTTACGGAAGGCGGCACGATATGCCGATCCTTACTGTGTAGTGATTCCGGACTGCGCCGCACACGAGAGTGGCGCGGCGGAGACCGGGATTACGTAACGCTTAGTATATATACTCAGCGTTCACAGTAGGTCAACAGGCTGTCCTCGCGTGTCTCTTCTACGGAACTGACCCTTGGGCCCTCACTTTGCAGGCGGGTTCTCGTAACCGTCCTGGTGGTTAGGCGAATCTTCCGGATTAGCCTATCCAGCGTTACCTAGCACCCATGTGCTAGGGTACTGTACTTGTGGGGAAGATCTTCCAGATCTTTCCGGGAAGTAAGTGATTAATAAACATCCCTGTTTATTAAATGACGTTGTTGTGTTATGTGTGATTAGGTCTGTGCAAACTAACCGAAAACCGAACCAACCTACGTTGAGTGCGTAGGGTGGGATCCTGCCTGGAACTAGCGTTCCGGATTGGGGTCATCCAACCTGCAAGACAGGCGGCGACCACCACACTGGTGCCGTGACCAGGATCCTAGGTTGCTTGCACAACCCGGGATTCTCGGTAAATGCACGGATCTGGAATAAAAACCAGGTCCCAGGCTGAACAGGAGAGTGAGGATGGGGAGGTAACTTCTCAACAAACTCTTCCGGCCCGGAATGATGACAAGTCTCCAAAACCAGAGGGAGGGGGTGAAACCCAGAAGTCTGGTAAGGAGAAATCTCGGAAGAGAACCGCCGCTCAGAATTTGAGTTCGACGGTCCTGAAGAGTTTCAGTCTGGCGGCCGACAGCCGACATGGCCCCGCAAGGGATCTGGAGGGACTCAGTAAAATTGGGTCTCAGACAGATAGTCCCGGAGAGTCTAGTACAACCCGGAATAGGTCGGAAGATACCTTAAGAGTACCTTCCGATGAAGTTGCTGTAGGCTTCCTTGGACCAGAACTCTGAGTTTGATAGGGAAAGGGAAGCCAGAGACATGTGTCGGGAACTAGAAGCTCGAAACCGAGAGATCGCAAAGGAGGTAGCCAAAAGGCACCATAACTTGGAAGAACTTTCGGTTCGCGAGATTGAGACTCTAGAGAAAATCATGCGATTGGACCAACATGTACATTACATGAAGGACCAAGTTCGACTAGCAGAGACAGAATCATCCCAACGGATGCCTATGTCACAAACTGGCTGGAGTAATGTGAGAGATCATCTATATTCCCCACCAGGGAAAGTAGAAGATCTAGAGAAGACCCCTAACAGATTCATATCTGGAACAAAGGGTGTGAAGACTCCTTTGGTTAGCTTCCGGCTACCCTCTGAGTCAAGAATGGGTTCTCCGAGTTCCGAACGTACTAGTAAAGCTATAGCTGAACTAGGGTTCAACTCGTTCAACCAAATCCGGGAACAAGATCGGATCTTTAACTTGTCAATGGCGAGAGCTGACAAGGTTCCGATGATGCGCCCAGAGAACGCAGCCAGAAAGAACGCTGTCATTCCAAAACCTTATGGGAAAGGAATGGAGTGGGAACACTGGTTCGCGGGATTTTGTGAGGATATACAATGTAATGGCTGGAATAAAGTTGATGCATTACCTTACCTCAAAAGAGCGTTACGAGATGGACCCGGAGAAGCTGCACTTCCCGCTTTTCGCCATTCCGGTGGTACGGAATGGGATGAGCTAGTGGAGGTAGCCTCTTACTATTGCGGTCAGTTGGTAACGCTGAACCCCTGATCCACTTTTCTAAAGAGGATCCAGGGTAAAGAGGAGACAACTCGCGCCTATGGGCTAGCTTTGCAACAAATGTTGTTAGAGGTTTACCCAGGGACACGATTAGATTCTCCTGCGCTACATGAAGATCTACAAACTCAGTTTGTAAAAGGACTTCGAGATGATGACGTGAGAGCGGAAGTCATCTCTAAATGGGAGCCCGGTATGAACTTCATGCAGGTGTTGCGAATAGTAGATGCCTATGAACAACGGTGTATATTATTCGGAAAATATGCTAATCCAGGAAAAACTTCTTGGGTTAACATAGTGGGTTCTACTTGGTCACAAGAAGAAGAAGATACCTACGAGTATCAGGAAGCAGAAATAGAGGATATACTCTCTAATGTCCGCTCGATGGTACTTGGAAGAGGAGGTTTCAATAGACGGGGACGTGGGAGAGGTCGAACCCCTAGCTTTGGAAGGAACAGCGATGTACCTTCTGTGGCAGAGGCAAAACCAATAACCACTGATCCTGAAGGGAATTCCTCAGAGGTTATGAAGTTGTTGACCAAAATCAACGAAAGACTGAATCAGGTGGAGAAAAACCAGCTGGATGTCCGACGTTGTTGGCGGTGCAACAAAATGGGACATATCTCTCCAGATTGTCCTGAAGCCCGGAACGTTACTACGGTGGAAACACCTCGTAGTCTGCCTGTGTTGATGGTTGCCTCTCAGAGTGAACCGGAAAACAAAGGAGGACTGTAGCGAGTGGCAACACTGCGGTCCGGGAAGGAAAGTGCCAGGAAACCCAAACCTGTGAGATCTATAAGAAGGAAAATATTTCCAACTTACCAGAAAAGGGGAAGATACAAAATACGGTCGCAACGATCTGTAGTAAGTATCTTTCACCCGGGCACCCCTGTCTGCAATGGCTTTGTCAACGCGGATGGGATCTTGGAACCTTGGATGGGATCTCAAGGTTTATACGACAACCGTCCCCCTTAGGAGGGCGAAGTTGGTATGTGCCAGCTAGAATTCAAGGAAGAAAGATAGATCTGTTATTAGATACTGGCGCTAGCCGCTCTGTGTTGAACAATAGACTCTATCTTGTCTCTTGTCTCTTGGATTTGCACAGGAATGTCATGTTCCTGGAGCTTCGGCAAAAGGTGCTAATGGCACTCACATGAGATGCTATGGTAGTGTGATTATTCCAGTCTCAATAGGTAACACTGAATTCGTATGGGGTCCCATACTCAGTGATATTGAAGAGAGTGGAATATTAGGCGTAGATTTTCTCACCCTCTATGGAGGTTCTGTGGATCTACCAGATGGCACTCTCCGACTCAAATTTCCTGAGTTAATGGAAGTGGAATGTAGTTGTCGACGGATTTCTTCTTTGATTTCTGTTCGACAAGATGTGGGCATCCCACCTCAGCAGATGGTTAATGTCCTGATAGCTGGGGAAGGCGATTTACCACATGGAGATGCACTCTTCGAGCCAGACCCGGAACTGTTTTCTAAAAAAGGAATACAGGCCTGGGATACCTTGATCGGAAGTGCCAGAGAAGGATCAATTCCTATAAGTAATCATACCTCCGAGTTGATTAAACTGAAGAAGGGTGATACATTGGGCTGGGTAACCCTAGCTCATGTAGATGGCCTAGTGGACTCCAGTCCACAGGGAATCACACCTAGTCCAGTTTCCGAAATAACCGGGGAAGATGAACAATCTGAACTGGGAAAATTGGACTTAATAGGAAATGATTATGAAGAAGTATGAGTTAGTGCTATCGATACAGGAACGGGATACCTTCCAGTTCCGAGTCCGTTGCACGAAACTCTGGAAACCTTAGTTCAGACGACAGACGCACTAAACAATGGGGAACGACATGAACTAAGAATTCTTCTGAAGAAAATGGAGTCAATCTTTGCTCGACCCGGAGATCCTTTGGGAAGAACGGATCGAGTAGAACACACGATTGACACTGAAGGTCATCAACCTTTCCGCCTTCCTTATCGACGGCTACCTCCGGTAAAACGGGAAGCTTTAGAAGAGGAAGTAGGAAAAATGATGGACCAGAAAGTAATCATCCCCAGTGCAAGTCCTTGGGCTAGCCCGGTGGTACGGGTTACTAAAAAGGATGGTACTTGCCGATTCTGTATTGATTACAGAAAATTGAATGGTATCACCCGGAAGAATGCCTACCCAATACCCCGGATCGATGAGAGCCTCGACTCTCTGGGAGGGAACCAGTGGTTTTCTACTCTGGATCTCCAGTCTGGATATTGGCAGGTAAAGATGAACAGTGGCGATCAGTCGAAAACGGCGTTCACCACTCATCAAGGGCTTTACGAGTTTACAGTAATGCCATTTGGCCTCTGTAATGCTCCTGCGACTTTCGAATCCATGATGGATCAGACGTTGCGGGGTCTACAGTGGAAATAGTGCTTGGTTTATCTGGATGACATAATCATCTACGGAAAGAATTATGTCGAATGCCTAGAAAACCTAAGGGAGGTATTTGAGCATATTCAATCTTATGGGTTGAGGCTCAAACCTCAAAAATGCAAACTGTTTCACAGATCTGTGGAATACTTGGGACGGATAGTTTCCGGAAACGGAATCCAGGCAGATCCTTCCAAGTTGGAGGTAGTGGCTAATTGGCCACGCCCCCAGAATATAAAAGACATAAGGTCTTTCCTAGGATTTTGTTCGTATTATCGCGACTTTATCCCGGGTTTTTCTGAAATTGCACACTCGATGCAACAGTATGTAGTACTAGATAAGCCAGGGAAGCAAAAAGAGATCCAATGGACTCCGGAAGCTGAACAAGCTTTTCTGGGACTAAAAAGAAAGTTTATGGAGACCCCCATGTTGAAATACCCTCTACCCCAGGGTCGGTTCATTCTTGACACTGACGCTAGTAACGACAGTATTGGAGCGGCGTTGTCTCAGATACAGGATGGTGTGGAGGTTCCAATAGCTTTTGCCAGCAACAGCTTAAGTAAAAGCCAGCGGAACTACTGTACTACTAAGAGGGAACTCTTAGCAGTTGTGGTGTATGTAAGAAAATATCGACACTTCCTAGCAGGTGGAGATTTTCATCTTACGTACCGACCATTCTTCTCTCAAGTGGCTCTTTAACTTTAAGGACACCGAGGGAATGATTGGAAGATGGCTGGCAGCTCTCTCCGAATTCGGGTTAACAAACTGTCAGATAGAGCACCGGGCTGGAAAGTCTCACATTAATGCGGATTGTCTCTCAAGAAGACCAGTGCGGAAATGTGGACGACCAGATTGCCGGGATTGTGGTGAGCATAGAGCAGTGATAGCTACTCTACGTTCCCAGAAAGTGAAGCCGCCACTAAACTATCAGTGGACACTAGAACAGATTAAGGAAAGTCAACAGGCTGACCCAGATCTGTTCCGGTTAACTAAACTGATAGCTAATGGGCTCCATAGACCTACAGGGCCCGAGATCTCGCCTGAAAACCGAAAATTTCGGAATCTATGTGGTCAATGGAAAGAGCTAGAGGTCCGAGATGGAGTATTATATTGATGGAGAACCACGTTGCAACCACTTAAACGTGCTCTACAACTAGTGGTCCCTCGAGAATTACGATCCGGACTAATGACTCTATGTCACGAACATAGGAGTGCAGCTCATCTAGGACGGAAAAGGATGGTAGCCAGAATAAGGCGTCGTTACTACTGGCCTGGAATGGGTGCAGATATTCGAAGGTGGATATCTGGATGTTCCATATGTAGCAAAGTCAAACCCGGGGTAGGACTCGGAAAGATGCTGCTACAACAGGAACTGTTTGGTGTCAGGTTTGCCAGAATTGCTCTAGATATCATATCTGGTATCGACGAGTCAGAGGAAGGAAATACCTGTATGATGGTGGTGATGGATTATTACACAAAATATGTGCAGATCTATCCCATGAAGAATCACAAAGCTGCCACGTGTGCGGAAGCTTTAGTGAAAAATTGGATGTTGCCTTTTGGAACTCCGAGCGTACTACATTCTGACCAGAGAAGGGAATTTGAATCCCAGATCTGGAAAGAAATGTGTAGGATACTCGAGATTAAAAAGACACATACGAATCCATATCGTCCACAATCGGATGGTATGGTGGAAAGATTCAACCGGACATTGATCCAGTGTCTTCGGACCCTGGTAGATGAAAATCGGAAGAATTGGGATGAATTGGCACCATTTATAGCTCATGCGTACAATGGGACCATTCATTCAAGCACGGGGTGTTCACCTAATTTACTCGTCTTTGGCGAAGAAATAGTGATGCCCGCTGACATAGTCTATGGGGTTCCTGGAATGTCTACGGATGATCCTTGTCCCATAGCTTGTCCCATAGCTTGTCCCATAGCTTGTCGAAAAGCTCAGAGAACGTTTTGTAGAGGGATATTACCTCGCGAGACGGAATCTGACAAAAGCTGCCGAGTGGCAAAAGACTGGCCATGACGTCAATCTTAAACCACGTAAGTTCCGAGTAGGAGACCGAGTTGTACGATATCACACTCCGTTGGTAAATGTAAAACTCGCTCCTAACTGGGATGGACCATTCAGAATGGTTCAACTATTGTCAGAAATGACTGTAGTGATAGAAGATGAATGGTCAAGAAGGCGTTATAAATCCCATGTAGCTCGTTTACGACTATGGGAAGGAAAGCGCGAAAGTTCTGACTTTGAAGTTTCACACCCTGTTACAAGGCGGGATGTGTCACTGAACACGGGTCCTACTGGGGAACCAGAGAGGTCCCGGGTTCAAAGAGCCGGGAAGCCGGGTGTCAAACCCCCGTCAACATGGCGGAGCCAGACCCCGATGGGGAAGTCCCGGTCAAAGGTTACCGGGGTTCCGAGTGGGTGCTCGTCAACACGACGAAAACCACGACGTCCGCGGAAGGTGATCCTACTTACGCTAACCTAAAAAGGGAAGTGTGGGTAGAGGAAAAACCTGACATGGAAAAGTCAAAATTTGTTACAAATCGAGCTGTGTATAATAAACATGGTTTGAGATGTAAAATGGAGTCTAAAATAGACTCAAAACCCCGCCGCAGCTCTCGACTAAAATCGAAGGCTGTGGTTAGCTACAAAGAGTAGTGGTGCCGGGGTTGTCGAAAACACAACGAGAAGCAATGGTACGAAATGTAGATCGTTGGTAGTCAGTGGCGTGTCAATTATACATGAATGTTGATCAAACAGTTACCTTAAAATCAGTCGTTGTGTGCCGCAGCCCAGACGTTGCTCTAAGGGACCCTGTCGAGGACCCTCTAGAGGCTGCAGAATTGCCGAACGCTCTGTAAGGTCTGATCCATTTATATGAAAATTGTACAAGTCTCCCATACTAGAGTGGAGAACTCGGGGTGGAGCTCAAAAAGGGGTTTCCCCGGGTTTCGGAACCTGTGCTGGGTGATTGAAGGCGTGAACGAATCAAGTCGAGCGTAACGCTGACCTTTGGTTTCTTCACGCATGCGGTGTCGAGACGCTCAAGATGAGCCAGTCTCGACACGGTTGATTGGTTCGCGACTGCGAATCTAGGTCACTTAGGAGTATATAAGACCCTGTTTTTTTCAGCAGTCTTCACTCTGTGATCGGAGTGGTGCCTAGCACCACGGGAGTCGGGCGGTAGCAGCATGGCTGACCGTACCCCGTCTAGGGAGGGTGAGCGTGAGCTCCCCTCAACCCTGCCCGGATCCTCAGCTTCGGCTGAGCGGGGGGCAGATCTGGACGATGATGCTTTGCTCATCGGGTCAGATGATGGTGATTTTGACCTGGAAGGGGACGAGTCTGAGGACTCTGTTCTTCTTGGGGTAACCCGAGATGAACGACCCGGAAAGGGAAAAAGTCACACCGGGAAGAAGTCCGAGGCGGCCCCGGCCGCTAAGGGTTCTTCCGGTGCCCGTCCGAAGACGAGCTCAGTGAAAACTGAAGCCTCTGACTCGGATGTGGTTATGGTCGAGGGTTCCGAATGTTGGCTGGGATCCCAGATCCCAAAACGCGTGCCATAGTACAGTCAATGTACCAAAATTGGACTCCACCCGGAGTAGAGCTGGCGGAGGCCGGGACCTTTTTGGCCCCGGGTCCGGTAGCAAAACCCGGAAGGACCGAGGCTGGTACAGAGACAGCTATGGAGACTGATTCGTCAGTTGGGGGCGACTCTGTAACGGGATCGTCCAGCAAAGGTGATAAACCGGTGTCACAACCGGCTAAACCCCCGCCGGGGAAGTCTGTCAGCAAGACTGAGGTGTCAAAACCTCAGGATGCTAATAAGACTGAGCCGCAGCTGTCGAAGCAGAACCGGAAGCGACTCCTTCGTGCAGCCCGGAAACCAGCTGAAGCGGAGTTGGCGAAGACTGAAGGTCAGCCGGAATCGCATGACTCGGGGAAAGGGAAACCTCAACCCGGGAAGCACGAGGAGTCAAAGGGGGCTGAGTCGAAAGGCTCGGACAAACCCGCGGCGCAGGCTGGACCTAGTACCGCTGACGCTACACCGAGCACCTCAACAGGTGCCACGGGTGGCGAAGATGTCAAGTGTTGGGGAACGGAGATGGACAGGGCTAAACCCCTGGCCAAATCTAACCCCGACAATGATGACGGTGATTTCCAACCTGGCATAAAGCGGGCTGGGAAGAGAACGGTAGCTAGACAGATACCCGCCTCTTTGCTGGGCAAGACTTATACTTGCTTGGAAGATCTCCGTCATGGGAACCGGCATTACATCCCAGATGGTGTCGGTTTAGATGGAACCTCTGACGACGAGGAATGGTTGGTTGACGAGGGTTCTCCCAACGCCTGGTACATCGACCGGGTGAAAGGAGTGTCCCGAGTCAGTCGGCTGAAGTACGAGGATCAGGTCAAAGACCGGATCGCGTACGCGTGGCACAAGTTTGGTAACGGCAATCATTGTGTCTTTCTGAGTTGCCATGGAAGGGACAAGAAATTGTCACCGACCTACGCGACTGAATTATACATGAATGTTGATCAAACAGTTACCTTAAAATCAGTCGTTGTGTGCCGCAGCCCAGACGTTGCTCTAAGGGACCCTGTCGAGGACCCTCTAGAGGCTGCAGAATTGCCGAACGCTCTGTAAGGTCTGATCCATTTATATGAAAATTGTACAAGTCTCCCATACTAGAGTGGAGAACTCGGGGTGGAGCTCAAAAAGGGGTTTCCCTGGGTTTCGGAACCTGTGCTGGGTGATTGAAGGCGTGAACGAATCAAGTCGAGCGTAACGCTGACCTTTGGTTTCTTCATGCATGCGGTGTCGAGACGCTCAAGATGAGCCAGTCTCGACACGGTTGATTGGTTCGCGACTGCGAATCTAGGTCACTTAGGAGTATATAAGACCCTGTTTTTTTCAGTAGTCTTCACTCTGTGATCGGAGTGGTGCCTAGCACCACGGGAGTCGGGCGGTAGCAGCATGGCTGACCGTGCCCCGTCTAGGGAGGGTGAGCGTGAGCTCCCCTCAACCCTGCCCGGATCCTCAGCTTCGGCTGAGCGGGGGGCAGATCTGGACGATGATGCTTTGCTCATCGGGTCAGATGATGGTGATTTTGACCTGGAAGGGGACGAGTCTGAGGACTCTGTTCTTCTTGGGGTAACCCGAGATGAACGACCCGGAAAGGGAAAAAGTCACACCGGGAAGAAGTCCGAGGCGGCCCCGGCCGCTAAGGGTTCTTCCGGTGCCCGTCCGAAGACGAGCTCAGTGAAAACTGAAGCCTCTGACTCGGATGTGGTTATGGTCGAAGGTTCCGAATCGGCGTGTGATACGCAGAGGCGAGGCCGAGCCTGCCCGCATCGTCGCTCTCCGAGGAAGTCCTTCGAAGAAATGGGTTCCAGGTATGAGGTTTCTACTCAGAGCCTGGAACAGATGTTGGCTGGGATCCCAGATCCCAAAACGCGTGCCATAGTACAGTCAATGTACCAAAATTGGACTCCACCCGGAGTAGAGCTGGCGGAGGCCGGGACCTTTTTGGCCCCGGGTCCGGTAGCAAAACCCGGAAGGACCGAGGCTGGTACAGAGACAGCTATGGAGACTGATTCGTCAGTTGGGGGCGACTCTGTAACGGGATCGTTCAGCAAAGGTGATAAACCGGTGTCACAACCGGCTAAACCCCCGCCGGGGAAGTCTGTCAGCAAGACTGAGGTGTCAAAACCTCAGGATGCTAATAAGACTGAGCCGCAGCTGTCGAAGCAGAACCGGAAGCGACTCCGTCGTGCAGCCCGGAAACCGTTTGAAGCAGAGTTGGCGAAGACTGAAGGTCAGCCGGAATCGCATGACTCGGGGAAAGGGAAACCTCAACCCGGGAAGCACGAGGAGTCAAAGGGGGCTGAGTCGAAAGGCTCAGACAAACCCGCGGCGCAGGCTGGACCTAGTACCGCTGACGCTACACCGAGCACCTCAACAGGTGCCACGGGTGGCGAAGATGTCAAGTGTTGGGGAACAGAGATGGACAGGGCTAAACCCCTGGCCAAATCTAACCCCGACAATGATGACGGTGATTTCCAACCTGGCGTAAAGCGGGCTGGGAAGAGAACGGTAGCTAGACAGGTACCCGCCTCTTTGCTGGGCAAGACTTATACTTGCCTAGAAGATCTCCGTCATGGGAACCGGCATTACATCCCAGATGGTGTCGGTTTAGATGGAACCTCTGACGACGAGGAATGGTTGGTTGACGAGGGTTCTCCCAACGCCTGGTACATCGACCGGGTGAAAGGAGTGTCCCGAGTCAGTCGGCTGAAGTACGAGGATCAGGTCAAAGACCGGATCGCGTACGCGTGGCACAAGTTTGGTAACGGCAATCATTGTGTCTTTCTGAGTTGCCATGGAAGGGACAAGAAATTGTCACCGACCTACGCGACTGAAGGTCGTTTTGCTAGTCACCTCGTAGAGGTACACTTAGCTGAGCGACCGTGGCTACAGTGTCTTGGTAAGAAGGGTGGTTCTTGCCAAGCCGGGTGTGCCAGTTCGAGGCGATCGTGTCTAGTCCGACACATTGCCCGGGAACACCGGACTGCTGGTGCTGCTGCTCGGGAACGGGTCATGAATCTGTGGCTTAGGTTCCGATGCTCAGAAAGGCAAACCGGAACCCGAGACTTGTGTGACAGACGGTCGATTGTTTAAGATCGGATGGAAGAAGAATCCTGGCTGGTTCGGGAGTCTAATGCTATCCGCTTCAAAACATCGACAGATGTCAAAGGAGTCGAGGAAGAAACGGTCCCTTAGCCGGGAACCGTCTCAAAAGTCCTCGAAGGCTAAACGACGGGTCAAGAAGTTGTCATCGTCCTCGTCCAGCGAGATTGACACTTCTGAGCGATCCAGTCGGAAGCCTAAGAAGAAGTTGGCTCCTAGTAAGCACACCATCGCTGACGTGGTGGAAACTGCTTACCAGGTTGCGCCAAGGTTGTCTGAGGGATTGAAACTACTCTCAGACAAGAGCGAAGAGAACGTTCCAACGGCTTCTAAAGCCCGCGGACCCGCGGAAAAACCAGCTGGGACTCGTCCTAGCTCAAGTCTCCCGGGAGTTTCCCCGCTGAACAGAGGTGCTACCCAAGCACCGGGAAAGTTGTGGATGAAGAGGCCTTTCCGGCACTCCCTCAACCAGCCAACCCGGTTGTTGAGGTAAAGAAGAAACCAACGACACAACCACCCGTTGCGTCGAAGGTGACTTCTTCTCCCTGTGCGATATCGGTTGAATACGTCCAACGGGCGGATCAGCTAGAGTCGCATATAGGTGGCACCTTGGAGGGCTGCGTCCGAAGGGGTGCTCAGTCTCTCCATGAGGGCCTCGTTCAGGAGCTAGTTAACCTAGCCCGGTTCGAGGTGAGGGAAGCCCCAAAGGGCCTAAACAGTACGCGTTGGACTTAGAGGACGCGCATATTGCTAAAACCACGGCCCAATCGAGGTTTGCCTGAGCGGAAGCCCAGACCCATCGCCAAGATGAACGTTGTCTTCGGCACTTGGGTATGTCGCTCTATGACATCGGGGAAGATTTCTTCAGTTCACCACGGAAGAATCAAACCCGACACGTCAGCAACTCGCCGGCATGTTGGGATGGTCACCCGTGGAAGAAACTTCCCACAAGGACACTACATCCAGAAAGGCCCAGCCTATGGATGTCAGTGTAGACACTCCGCTGTTAGGACCCGGTCAGACCCAACAGGATCAGACTGAAGTTCTACAGTCGAGGATGCCTCCCGCCGTGACACGGGCTGAGAAATCAGCGAAGCCCTCCAAGGCTAAGCCAATAGATCAGCCCGAGGAACAAAGTGGGGCACTGGGGGTGAATGCCAACATCATCCCGTTGGAGTCTGGAATCTTTTTAGATACCAGACCAACCTCTCTGCAGCAGTTGATGTCTCAGTTGCAGCCTACGTCTGCGCTGAGTCCACTGCGACCAGAGAGGATCGCCCCGGCAACGTCGGTTCCACCGACGGCTAGCACACCAAGCCAGTCGGAACTTCTCGACCTCAGGATATCCTCTGACGAGGATATCTAGAGGTTGACAACAACCGACTTGGCTGGTGCCTAACAGGCCGGGAAGACGCTGTCTAAACTCGGAACCGGCAGAGTCCACAACTCTCCTGGATCCGAAGTCAGACGGGTATGGGAAGTTCCGGGGAGGAAAATTTTTTTTCCGACCTAGCTACTTCTAGAATGTGGCCCCCTAACCAGAATTCTGCACTTTCTCAGCGAACCGCAAGGATCGCTGGGAGGGGTAGAGGGAAAGTTAGGAGCGACCAATGATAAGCGATCCTGGGTTGGGGCTGGGGAAAGCCAGTAAAATGACTTCCCTAAGGCACAACCCTGGTTTCAAACGGCTGAAGGTTCTCTCGATGGTCAGGCCTGTGATAGGCCCCCATCACGAAAACCTCCGGCCTGTGGTGTGGATCCTGTCCACACTAGTCCCTGGTATCGGGTAAGGAAGACTATGCCTTTCGGGTAATAGGACTGACTTACCAGGTCTGTGTCGGAACTGAGTTCATCGACTCGATAATGAGATAGTAGACGTAATCCCTGTTCTGTTGGATTACGCCGACTATTTCTACCTTGGGTCGGTGATCGTAAGTTCTGAATCCGGCTTAGAATTGGGGCCTTAATTGGTACTCGATTCGAGCCGAGAAAAAAAATATATACCAGTATAGCTGGAGCCAAATGAAAGAACACTGATACCACACACTCTTTCCAGGTGGATGGAGAATTGTTTTGCCTTTTTGGCCGTTATTTCCGTATTCGGAAACTTTTCAACACAGAAGGTGTCTAGCGAGGCTGACCCTTCTCTACATATTGATGTCTTCCAAACTGAAGAACAGTGGGAAGCCCAGCACCCGCCGGTACCGGGCTGAATGTAGTAGGTCTGCTACACCGGTGGGCCAGCTGGGCCCGATACTCCAAGATGAGAAAGAGAACGACACTTCACTCGCCGGGAGCTAACAAAGGACTTCAACAAGATCCGGAACAGCTGGAGGCAGAGTGCTCGACAGGCCGGGCTGACCACCTGTAGGTCCGCGACTGTCGAGTCTTCCCTGCCCAACGCTCAAGAAATACGCTACCCGGCTCAAGATGGGTGAATATCAAATTTATTCAAGGTGCTAGCGAGGCTATTCCTTCATTTTTCGAGTGTTGTTTCTTCTTTCCTAAATGTCGTATCTTCCATATTTTTAATAATTTCTCCATCTTACAATTCCACCTTTTTCACTATTAATGATTAATAAACATCCCTGTTTATTAAATGACGTTGTTGTGTTATGTGTGATTAGGTCTGTGCAAACTAATCGAAAACCAAACCAACCTACGTTGAGTGCGTAGGGTGGGATCCTGCCTGGAACTAGGGTTCCGGATTGGGGTCATCCAACCTGCTAGACAGGCGGCGACCACCACAAGTGTATGAAAGGTATTTGAAAAAAGGGTATAAAAAACAGGGGTTCCTCCCGTTTCGTGAGAACGGGTCATATATATATATATATATATATATATATATATATATATATATATACACAGAAGGTGTCTAGCGAGGCTGACCCTTATCTACATATTGATGTCTTCCAAACTGAAGAACAGTGGGAATCCCAGCACCCGCCGGTACCGGGCTGAATGTAGTAGGTCTGCTACATCGGTGGGCCAGCTGGGCCCGATACTCCAAGATGAGAAAGAGAACGACACTTCACTCGCCGGGAGCTAACAAAGGACTTCAACAAGATCCGGAACAGCTGGAGGCAGAGTACTCTACAGGCCGGGCTGACCACCTGTAGGTCTGCGACTGTCGAGTCTTCCCTGCCCAATGCTCAAGAAATACGCTCCCCGGCTCAAGATGGGTGAATATCAAATTTATTCAAGGTGCTAGCTAGGCTATTCCTTCATTTTTCGAGTGTTGTTTCTTCTTTCCTAAATGTCGTATCTTCCATATTTTTAATAATTTCTCCATCTTACAATTCCACCTTTTTCACTATTAATGATTAATAAACATCTCTGTTTATTAAATGACATTGTTGTGTTATGTGTGATTAGGTCTGTGCAAACTAACCGAAAACCGAACCAACCTACGTTGAGTGCGTAGGGTGGGATCCTGCCTGGAACTAGCATTCCAGATTGGGGTCATCCAACCTGCTAGACAGGCGGCGACCACCACAAGTGTATGAAAGGTATTTGAAAAAAGGGTATAAAAAACAGGGGTTCCTCCCGTTTCGTGAGAACGGGTCATATATATATATATATATATATATATATATATATATATATATATATATATATATATATATATATCCATGCCTATAAGGCATATGTTTTCAACCTCCCCAGACACATCCTTCAGCCCTAATACATGGTCAACAGTGAGGTGTCATAATATATGATTTTGTGTAAGCTATGTAAGTAACTATACTCTCTCTAA
Organism: Alentia gelatinosa; assembly: GCA_950022655.1. Lineage (NCBI taxonomy): Eukaryota > Metazoa > Annelida > Polychaeta > Phyllodocida > Polynoidae > Alentia > Alentia gelatinosa. The sequence goes on along the minus strand of OX465580.1, from coordinate 131,518,731 downwards.
ATCTGAGACAATAATCAACTCTGAAGTGTGGACAACCTCTCTTGGTGTTTAGAGTGTCCCCTCTTGTTCTAACACTCCTATCTGGAAGAAAACAACACCTCTACATAATACCCGCCACTCACACCCTATGTGTGAAAGCCACAGCGCAGTCGGACAGTGCAATGTTTGGCCGAATAGGCGCGTTGCCATGCAACATAACCGCATGGCGGCGCTGAACGGAAAAACTGCTTTACAAGTAGGAGATGGCTGTCATCTTCTGATTTTAAAATCAGGAGTTTACAGAAAAAGTTCTGAAAGCTCAAACTAATTAAGGGTTGGGGGGGGGGGGGGGGTGTCCACCGGGCTCCCGACGCGAACCGACGCGCCCCGATATTGCCTTCCCGATAAAAAATTCATATCGTAGCAAAATCATATCAGGTCAGTTGGTCAGGTTTCTATGATAACGCTACTGACGCGGCCCGAAGCGCACCGATGCGAACCTATAAAAAACCATATCGTAGAGGGTCTACGATAATCGTTCATGATTCGATTGTCGTAGCGCGTCTGTTCGCGTCGGTGCGTGTTGGTGTGTATAGATGATACTTTAAACGGGAAATCAAATGAAATAATTGGTGGAAAATTAAGAAATTTTCAGAATATCTAGGGAATATAATGGTAATGCGACTTTCCAAAAATGGTGAAATTTGGTAGGGTCTCAAATCAACCATTTTATACTTTAACTTGGATCTGTTTTTTTTTAATTAGATATTATTAGGAGATATCATATAATATCGTTTTGTATCTACAGATAAAATATCAATGATAAATATGCATTATTTCTGGAATTATAAAGGAAATATGGTTGATTACACTGGTTGCATCGTGAGCAATATCAAGGTGTATGGGGACCATGGCAAATTTTTCATGAACCCTCCCACACGTTACGACGCGCACCGACGCGAGCAGATGCGAACCGATATGCTACGATATGGTCATTTTGTATCGGCTTTTTTTTTTTTTTTTATTCAAGGAAAATCGCGTACATTCACCAAATAATTAGGCGTTTTTACATGTAGCGTTGCCAACAGATAGGTGCATATGTTTGCTTCATAGAAGTATTGCATACAACAAGTAAGGACGTCACAGCAAAGGACAAGACAGCTTGCGTCGGCTTGCGTCGGCGTTGGTGGGTGCCCAGTCTAACTCCTTAAATTGACTATTGCCCCCTATCGTGATATGTGGATCTTGTGATTTTGTGGATCCCAAGATATCTAAAAATATTTCAGTGGTGTTATCCGAAACTATAAATATTTCATCCTACACCGGATGAATTGTTCTAAAATAGGGGTGAATTCTTTATTACTGCTAAAGTGCATAGTATTTATGATAAAATTGATGATGTTAAAGATGTCTTTAGCAAGTGCGACTATGTAAAAATAGCTGAAATATGGCTTAAAGAGAATCACTTAACTGAAATGATCTATATAAGATTAATATGAAATTAATAAGAATTATAGAAACTACGAGGAAGAAAAGATAGGTGGAGGCGTGGCACTATATATACAGCAAAAGAATGCACCATTCTTGGAGAAGATAACAAAATATTGTTGCTCTTATCCTGAATATGAGATTTTGACAGGTAGTGTCAACAAACCAAACCATAAAAAGTTACTCAATATTTTTGTATATATAGACCTCCAAATGACAATGTTTGTCCATTCTAGTGTAGGGTAGTCGAGCAGCGTTGTTTTCACTTTACGCTAGATGGCGCGAGTGCCGATCCCTGCTGTTCCCGTGCAAGTTGGTGCCCCGCAGCACCAACAGACTGTAACGAGTAGATACAAATAAAAGCTTGTATCTAAACAGTTGGAGTCTGGTCTTGTGTCCGTAGCTAAGTGCTAGGTTGTAGATCCCGAGTCTCCCTACCTTTCCAGGATTCAATCCGAACCCACCCGTGCTGAGGTGTTAGCATTTTTTTTCAGTTTTATTTTCAGTTTTTTATTGAAACATCATAGGTTATCTTACATCACAATCCATTCACCATTGCGTGTACACTAGGTATCACATTAAGGGATGTTCAATAAAGCAGGTTGAGACTTCAACTGTCAATAGCTGATTTTCATAGTCCCACCTATACACTCGCTAGATATTACACAAAATATTTTCTTGTATATATATATATATATATATACAGACTGAGTGAAGGTAAGATAATACATAACCAGTAACATTTACAAGTACTCAAATTCGTCACCATAACGAGATATATTCAGAACAAACTCTAAATAAGATTTTTCGTCACAACCATTACTAGAAAAGAAATGAGAAACAACCACACTCAGATAAAGATAAATCCAGTGAGCAAAAGGAAAACAAAGACACACAGGCGGTGAGTAGAAAATAAGTGGTGAGCAGAGCAAGAGAGCCAACCAATCATAGTAAGTAAGACATTAGCATGGGGTAGCGACTGTTGTCTCAGCCACTGGTTGACTGCCGCTTCACGGAGAGTGGTCACACACTCTCAGCGACCAGTGGTTTGCTACACTATGATACCATCAGTCATATTATCAGAGATAAAGCATTTAAAAACAGTGAAGTCTGGGTCATGGGTGATATTAATGTTGACACTAAGGCTAAGAATAGCAAAAAATACTCAGTTCTAAAACAAATTCTCTGATTAAATAAGCTTGAACTAATGCAAACTAAAGAAACTTATCTCTGCCAGTTTGGCAAAAGCACCCTAGACCACATATATACACCAACTGTCAGCATATAAAGCAATCAGGCAACATTAACTTTTACATCTCTGATCATGTGCCAATATACTCTATTAAAAAACATGCCTCCCCAAAATTAACAAAGGTTAAAATTCTCAAGCGTGACTTAAGAACCATAGATAAAGATTGTTGGTGACAGTTGGTGTATATGGGTTTAATGTGTTTGTTTTTCCCGGAGTGACCATTCAAGACTGCATCGTACTAGCAAGTAATCATTTCAGACGTTGTCCAAATGCAGTAATCTACATTATGGCAGGTGCATGCAATGTAATGCGGAAAAATCCCCGAACCAAAAAAATAGACTTTCCCTGGAAGTTAATTGAGGAACTATATGATCATGTAATATCATACGTCGAAACTGGCCACCAATGGCTCATGACAAACTACCCCAACTCAAGGTTCATCATTTGTCCTCTGACAGGGACAAATCTCTCCAAATGCATCCCAAAAATCACCCCAGATCACCAAGCGATAGTGGATAATGCGGGAGCACTATGAACTGTTGGCTAAAGATGGCATCCACCCAACCGAACAGCTCGTAGAACTTTGGGCATGTGATCTCCTAAAAGCTTTAAAAGAAAACATTGCGGTTGTAAACGAGTCCTGGAAACGTGAATATCTGACCGTCCTATTTTCGGGTAAAGTACCACGTGCACTTGGCTGTTGTTAGTAATAACGGGCAAACTGCAAGTGGGCACACCCATGGGTAACTTAAGCCCAACACTTGTCCACCAATTGACCCCATTGTAAAGTTACTCGGAACAGATAAACCGACCTGGCTGTCGTTAGTAATGACGGTCAACAAGCGGGAATCTCCTCCGTAGTATAAGCTGTAAAACTTTAAAGGTCAAATATGACCTGTGAAGCTCAAACCAACTAAAAGTTAGAGTTGATGCTGCTCATGTCTCTCACACAAGTGAGGTGAGAAATTTTATTTGACTATTGTTAAGCTGATGGCGAAAATAGCTGAGATCAGCACTGTTTATTTTCTTTGTTTTATTGCAAGTTACTGCCAAAAAATGCAAAACGATGTGTGTCATGTAGATTTTCTTAAGACTAAGATGTATCAGGTAGCTTCGGATGTTGGGAAGCAACCACTTTTCCTGAAATTACCAATGACAAATAGACTGGGACAACCATGGAGGACTTGATTGATAGTGAACTTATATGTAACATGAAGGGATTAAAATTATGTCACAGTAATCTTTGTAGCCTACGTGCAAAGTATGAACAGATTGTAACATGTAACACAGGGCAAACTTGGGATATTTTCTCGATGTCCGAAACTTGGTTGGCAGAAAGGGATGGCATAACCGAATACCAACTAGATGGTTACTCCCTCCTTAGACATGATTGTAAGTGGAAAACTAGGGAAACGGACAAATCTCCGAAAAGGGAGGGGGGCTTGGTATTTATATAAAAAATGGTATAACCTATGACAGCAACAAGTTTGCACATCTTAACACGAGTACAATTGATATGGAAGCACAAGTACTATTAATCCAGCGAAACCAAGCTAAGGATTTTGTGTTTATAAACCTGTATAGACCAACAGATGGTAATGAGAAAAGGTGCGCAGAACTACTGCTTGAACTAATTGACAGAATTCGCGGTAAAAATGACTATATCATAACTATTATGGGGGATTTCAATCTCAATGTACTCGACAAATCTTACATCACAACGAACCTCATTCTAGATATGAAACAAGCAGGCCTCCGCCAACTGATAACCTCACCAACCTGATTTAGTAACAACAGTACTGCTATCGATTTGATATTTACCTCCGCTAACGATGTATACGCAACTGGCGTGCTAAGTCAGGCTTATAGTGACCACCAATCCATCTTTATGACCATGAAAAAAGCCAAATGTGTTTTTTTTTAAAAGTGGTCGAAGGGCGGTCATATATCCACTACTCACATCAAAACTTCACTAATCACATGAAGTCTTGTGACTGGCAAGCATTCCATGACTCAAACGATACCACAGAAAAATGGGATTGGGTTGTGCAAAACATCAATACTTACCTTGACATCAATTATAAGATTAGATCCTTCACAGTAAAAGATAAAAACCAGCCCTGGGTTACACAAACAGAGATTGAAGCAATTAGGGACAAAGATAAATTATTGAAAATAGCCCGTAAATCAGGACTATCACAGGACTGGGAAAGAGCGAGATCAGCAAAAAATGAAACTAACAAAAACTAAAAAAAGCGAGACAGACCCACATTATAGCCCACCTTGAAACAAACAAATCAGACCACAGAAAATATTGGAGAACACTAAATAAAATACCCCCTGGAGTCATCTCACCCCAAAAGTCACCTGACATTACCCTAAAAAATCCAGATGAGGAGGTGATCGAGAAACGCAAAAAAGCAGACTACTTCAACAATTTTTTTGTAAATCTAGGCCCATCCCTATCCCAAGACATGAACATCCCGTGGAAATTTTACGACATGAGAAAGTTCAACGATATACCACCATTTATAACCTCAGTTCAAGAAATAATTGACATTGCACGGAAATTAGACACAAACGAACACTCACAAATCCCCAGTATTACTGCAAAAGTTTAGCAGTACCTGAAATCTTTGTAGAACTACTTAACAATTCCTTTTTACAACAAGAACTCCCAAGAGCCTGGAAAGCTTCAACAGTAATACCATTATACAAAAGTGGGAACCCAAACCAAGTTTCTAACTATAGACCGATATCTCTATTATAACGGCCAAAACAATAGAAAAAATAGTCCATAACAAAATCTCTACCCACCTGGAACTAAACCACATCTTGTCTGACAAACAATGTGGCTTTAGGAAAGGGAAATCAAGCATTCAATCAGTAGCAACTTTAGTTGACGACATACTTACAGAGCGTAACATAGGAAATCTCACAGAAGTCATATACTTAGATCTAAAAAAAGCATTTGATACGGTAAACCACAGCATCCTACTCGATAAACTAAAACTATATGGAATTAGAAACAGTACCTTATCCTGCTAAAAAACTATCTTGAAAATAGAGACCAAACCATGAGAGTTAACGAACTGCTCTCAGAACCTAAAGAGATCCTGTGTGGAGTACCTCAGGGATCCATATTGGGTCCCCAACTATTTTTACTGTATATAAATGACCTATCAAATATGATAAATACTGCAAAGACTGGTTTATACGCAGACGATACCGTCATATACCTATCGGGACACTCAGAACCCATAATCCCTAACACCCTACAAAATGAACTGGATAGAGTAAACCTGTGGTGCATTCAAAACAAACTGAGTATAAACAAACTAAAAACCAAGACTATGCTCTTTGGCAAAAATAGGGTAAATCTCAAAAATGCATTGCCTGACTATGAAATAGACAACATTAAACTACAGAGAGTTACAAGTTACAACTACTTGGGAATCTCACTAGACCGAAACCTAGACTTCAAGGTACACACAAATAAACTGTATAAAAACATATCTCACAAACTCTACCAATTGACAAAAATGTGCCCGTACTTAACGACAGCGGCTGCTCTAAGAATCTACAAATCCTGTGTGATCCCTTATCTTGACTATGGCGACGTCTTATACATGAACTCTATCAATAGCCAAGTTGAACGTTTGCAAGTATTCCAAAACCGATGCCTGCGCACATGCCTAGAGGCGCACCTAAGGACTCCAATACATATTCTACACGCACGGGCTAATACCCCGTACCTGAAACATAGACGTGATTGTCATCTATACAACTTTCTTTACAAGCGTGCCCAAGAAACAGAATACCTTGATTGTAAAGGTTTAATCACAAGAGGACATGCAGCCCCGGTACTAAAAACTGTGAAGCAAAATTGCTGGGCATATCAACGTTCTCTGAAACATGATGGGGCCGTAAAATGGAATAATCTCTCTGCTCTCTTGAGGAATACTCCCTCTTATGAATATTTTAAAAAGCTCACTAAAACAACAATGATGGAGCAAATCCCGACCCTGTAAAACTTGTAACTGTGCTATGATGGTCTCTTTTTTCACATTTGTTAAATAATAAATGATCATGTTATTCTTCATTGTATAAAAGAAAGAAGTGGATGTAAACCTCATCCTTTATATGTGCTACGTGAGATCTGTATTGTTAACTAAGACTTGACACGTTATACCAGGAAAACAACAGGCCTGACAATGAAAACCAGCTGAACTGTCTACAGCTGATTGCCACGGCCTCTTTGTTGGCATGTAAAATGATCTGAATATCACAAATTCTCATGTACAATTTTTTTAGACTATGTCAATAAAGAAATGACTGAAAAAAAAGAAGAAAAAAAAAGATGCCCTGTCTCAGTATATCAGCAAGTATCAGAATAGCAATGATGATAATGACTTAGATTGTTACCAGCATTTTATTGAATATATCAATGAGTACCTAAATAAAGTCTCACTGGTATAGGTACATACAATATATTTGATAGACAAAGTGGGTATGCCTCAGAGTATAATAAGACTAATTAAAATGAGAAATAAATTATTAGCTGAACTTGCAAAAAGTGATCAGCTAGACTTAGAAAAACTTAATGAAATCAGACAACTGTTTGATATCATAAAACATAGACAAAGGAATATTAAGGCAATGAAAGTAAAACAAGCACTATCCGATAACATGAAGGACCCAAATAAATTCTGGAGAGTAATCAATGAACTATGGACACCAAGGCTTGCTGACAAACAGAGCGTACCTATACATAAAGTCATGTTTGATAAGGAAAATTTGTTAGAGATGAATAATTACTTTTCTACTATAGGTGAGATATTAGCGAAGAGGTTTGCAACTGATGCCAAAAATGATCCTCAAGAAGCTGGTTTATATAACAACCATATCCTTGAGTTTGAGCCTATCCCAATCGCTGATTAAGTGAAATTAATTAGAACCATTGAAAATGATAAGTCATCTGGGATAAGATTCTTAAAAACTAGTTTTCTAAAAAAAGTATTTCTAGTGCACCCACATGTCTTATGTGATATTATTAATGAGATCATAAACACAAACTCCTTTCCGGGGACATTATCAACACGAATTATAACACCACTCCTGAAGCAAGGAAACTTAGAAACTTTTGAAAATTGGAGGCCTATAACTGTCTTGCGGTATCCTGCTGCTCTCGTGGTGGCACGAGAGTGGGTCTCGTGCCACCACCACAGTGTGCCATTGACCATAATGTGTAAGCACTGTATCAACGTTCGATTGAACCACTCTACCATCCCACCTGACTGCGGACGGTACGGGTTGGTGCGTGTTTTCTTTATCTCCAGTACTCTGCACATTTCCTGCCAGATTTGAGATTCAAATTCTCTTCTCTTGGTCAGAATCAAGTAAAACAGAGGACATGATGTTTTTGACATGGAACACTTTATTTACATATATGAGCAAGGCAAGAATTGTGACATTTCCCAATTATCACTCACTTTTTTTACACCTCCATTAGTGAAAAACACCTACTTTTTCACCTCCATTAGTGAAGAACACCTACTCGGGGGGTGTCATGGCAGCCCCCATGGCTCATAGGCTATATGCCGAATAAGTTGGAATGCTTAGGGCCTCATATTATTGTGGTGATCTGTAAGATCTTGGTGGTTCAGCTTGGATCATCAACGTTGCTTGCTGTTGTCATGCTTGTACTCTACTTAACACCCAAGTGCTAAGGGACTTGTTGTGGTTGCCTCAGTGTTAAGCTTCGGCTCCTACGTGTAGCTGAATTCATGTTTTATCAAATCTTGTTTTATCAAATTGTCTGTGACTGGTTTTCTGTGACTAGGGCTTACACCGAAAAATAAAATGGCCTTTGGTCCAACTTTCCCACAGGAGAATCATACGATGATCTGAAGATTAGGTTAGGACTAAGCCAGTGAGCACTACATTCACTACAGCCAGTGCTCTAATCACTGAGCAAACACCCCACCCTCAGGGACCGTCAGGAAGACAGATCGATCATTTTGTGTAATTTCCTTCATACTAGAGAAAATTGTACTTAATTCTACTATTTGTAAAGACTTCCTCTGAAATGTGGACAACCGATTGATTGTAACATGGACACTGTGACTTGTATCAGAATAACTCGCCCAGAGCGAGAGATGCAAATAAACATGATAAAAAAAATGGTTTAATACTACTTTGGGAGAGTGCAATGGGTCAGGGGCAAAGTGTCTCTTTAGGGATCCAGGGGGTCAGGGGCAAAGCCCCTCGCAAACTTGTATGTTAAAAGTGATACATACTATATCCAGGATTTAATTCCAAGGAGGGGGTGTCACACTACTGAGGCTATCTTGGAACATTACAAGGGGTCCAACAGCAAAACCCATCCTCAGGGTCCAGGGGGTGAAGCCCCTGGAAGCACTTGCATTTTACTGTACCTAGGATTTTGTTTTCGGGAAGTGGTTCTACACACCCTGACTACATGGGAAGATTGCCAGGGGTCTGGTGGAAATGTCTCATGTATGTGTTAAAACCTAATTCGTGTATATTGCTGTAAAGTTTAAACTATATTAGATAGAAAACAATTTAAAAAAAAAAGGGTGTATAGGGAATTTTCAGTCGGAACAGAACATCTTTGGAAAAATTGGGGGGGGGGAGATGTGCCCTGTCTGCCCGCCCCCAGGGTACGCCCCTGATAGTGATTCAAAAATACATTTGTGCTACATGGAGAAATCTGCTCAGAATCATTTAGGTGTGTTTATATGAACCAAGTCCAAAGATAGAGGTACACACACAAACAAAATTCCTAAAGAAAATGACGCCTCCTCAACTAAACTCACAAAGAGTTGAAGGGAAGAAACCCATATCTTACAGAAGAAATACACACCATTAAATGAAGTGTATCTGTGAGCATAGTTTGGGCCTGATCAGTTAAAGTAAGATTTACTTGCTGATAATTTCTCTTCCTACAAATCTGATAAACAAAAATTCAAGAGAAAAATCTGAATATCTATTCAGTGAGTGCATTTTCTGTAAATCATGGGTTTTGAAGCCAATAACCTGTAATTATGGTTAATGAGAACAGATAAACAATGGGTATTGGTTTACTGTTCTATACAATTCTATGCAATGGGGACTTTGTAACCCATGAGTAAGAAAACAAAGGAATAAGAGAAGTACAATATAGTGGATTGATATGATGAGAAATGATATTTTCAAGCACTCATGTCAATACACACTAATTTACTTTTTCACAGGCCTTTTAAATGAAGCACTGGGATATATTATTCTACTTTTTGAAGGCATTTTTGTGAAGTGTTACATTTTAAGATGACAAGATATTGGTCAGTCATGTAAGCCCTATATAGTCATAATCTACTGCTATACACCTTGAAACAATTTTCTTCCAAAAAATATTGAATATGAACTTCCTATGAATCGTATGAACAGACATTTTATATATATATATATATATACTTTATTCATTTCTGTATGGAATTTACGGTTCTTCCAATGAATACAATTGTGTCTCCATTCGTGAGATCTCTGGACATCTCTATCATACTAACAGACTGAATAAACAGTGGGTGAGATGAGATGAGGAACCATAATAGAATGTTCATCGTTATCTATATCATAATCACGTTAACAATAGTAATAGTAATTACATTAAATAGGAGTAGTAATAATGATAATAATAAACAGGCAGTGGCATACCAACAATCAGTTAGAGTTGCATAACCAGCAGATATAGAACAAGGCGGGTAAACTTTTCCCTATCACAATAGATTAATAGTTTGATTATCTATTCCTTCTCTTATATCTTTGTCCCGTTAAAGTTAATCATTCTGTATTCCAGCTATCGCCCTCTTGAACATGTCCTTTGTAACCATTCTCTGTATATCTCCTGACAATTGCTTCCACAGTTCCACTCCCCTTAAGGGTGGGGATTTTTTATATCCCATTCCCTTAAACGGTCTTTCTACAAACCGTACCTTATTATCCAATTGGGTTCCCCTCTGTCGGTTGTCAAGCATAGACATCATTGATGGTTTAATGGACAGGCAAAGTTTGTCTCCAGCTCAATAAGATTATGTTCATGGCTTTAAGGCTGTAATCAATAAGTTCAAAAATGTGCATAACAGCAGTTGTGTTTATGGAATGCTATGTAGCAAGTAGCTGAGTAGCCTGTTAACAGTCATAGATTCTGCAACAAATGATGTAAACAAGAGCAACAATAGACATGATTTATATAGTGATACATATTTTCAGTCCAGACTTTGTAATTAAGTAATACTGCAAGCCTAGTTAGAGGGGCAGCTGCCATAATCTGTCCTGATCACATCAACAAAATTCAGAATCAGAGCCATTGGTTCTGTTATTTTGTCAATCAAGTTTTCATTGGCTTCTTCTCCAACATCAAGTAATTTTTGAACGTTTACAGATGACTCATACAATACCTTGAAAGATCTGTTAGGTAAATTATACACAACCAGCCCACTGTATTGGAGGGCTCCCTTTGAAGTCAAACAAACAGGCTACAGGGCCATCCTATGTATAAAGGAGAAGTGACTTGAGATAATGAAACATATAGTGAGCTTGGGCATTTTAATATGTCCTGGTTTCTTGTCCACCATGCCCAAGCTAACATGCTACAATGAACTCATAGTATCTCAACTTTGAGGTAACTCACAATCAATCTCTCTTCTCAGATGAATATCATTCCCATCTATGTGCAAGATCTCATTCAGCCAATACACAAATCCTAGTAACCAGTTAACCTACTAACTATATCATCACTATTATTATATGCATATGAACAATGTAACACACTTACTGGCTGCTGTTAGATATATAGCAATCATAAAATTCATCAAGGTTGTAATGAAATTTGCCACTACTTCCACAGTGTGAGAGTAGGGATTCAAACTAATATAGTGCTTGTGCATGGGCAAAAACGAAATGGCAGACAGATTACATCAATTTGATTATCGCTAAATTGTTCACCGCATTAATGTGAATTGAGGAATGTACAAAAGTAAAAGGCTAAATACACGGACAAATTACAAAATAACAGCACAAAATACAGTTGAAATAGTTCAAAAAGAAGTGTCACAAACTATTCTTAACAACTAGAAGTGTGTAATGATCAATTATCAAGTTATCTAATGTGGGCCATTCACCTGGTACAGTTTAAACAGTTTGAAATTGGATTAGGTGCTTCACTCATCTCATCACCATCCAAATGTAAGTAACACATTGTATACATTTGTCTATGTCTTAATGGGAGAGCAGAGGAATGTTCCTGCCTCCAACAGTGTTCACTGGTTGTGAAGCCTGACCAGAATACCTGCCCCACAGAGGCCTAGCATTGTACTTGCCCATTGTCCAAATAAAAAGAATACCAAAAAGTTAGACAGGCAGGACTACAATGCATTTTCTTTTTTATTTATTTTTTTTATTTATTTAATGTCAACATCTGGTTATACACCAGCTCTTCCTGTTGACATCAGTGTTTCTGCAACTGTGAACAATTGCAAGTGAACTTGTTGTTATGGATAGTTTTCACACATTTGAGCCATTCAAACTGTAATGCTTGAATGGCCCATGTTATATACCTCAAATTCTATTCATTACTAAATCTTATTCAATTTGAGAAGCTTGCAGAACATATGAAAACCCCTGAAGCTGTGGTGGTCCAACTGCTGATGGGTGGCATGGAATAGCCCATACACAAAAGCAATGTATTGAGGAGTAGGTGCTAGGAACAGCCCAAGTGTCATAAAAACAAGGGATGACAGGTTGGTGGGAGTGAATGGTGTGAGTATGACCGTGTTCAGTTCATCTATTGTGTGCCCAAATAAGTATAGAAAGAGCTGCTACGGCTTAATAATTTTCAATATTGTATTCATTTTGAGGTTTATAATAGTAAGAAAACTGTATGACTGTGTTTGAATTATTATTTTACCTCAGTCCTCTCCACCTGCCATTTTTTTGGACAAGGCTTTGGTTAACTAATCATTCACCCACAGGAATACAGATTTCTCATATAACTACTCAATCTTTTTTTCATTTTTTTTTCAGAACTTTTATTTCTCTGATACATGAGCACAATATTTCAATTGTGTCTTCTGTCAGTATATCTTAATAGAACAATACTTAGTAATCCAGTCATATAGATTTCAGATTTCAGTATCCCCAGTTGAGTACAGCAGTATCAGTGAAATTAGGGCAGATATCAGGTCTATATAAACCTGATTTTCATATCCTACCCCTTCCCATATGGCCAAGTGGGGTCGGGAACGTGAAAAACCATACCAATGCTCCAGTCACATAGATAATGATAAACACAATATAGAGTCATTAGATAATGCCTGCAAGTTACATCAATGATTTGATAGTCATGGAAATGAGACGACATAGAGCAAGAGTTGCCTATAGGGAGCATTTTCTTAGTTGCGAAGGTTTCACATATAATCTTTGAGTTGAGTTCAGTTTGGGATGCTGCCTTTCATGACCGCTTTATTGAAGGCTTTAAATTTGTGGTAATTGTCAATGTTTCTTATTACTGGAGCCAAGGCATTCCATTCTGTGATGTCATATGGTGTAACCACAGCTACAACACCATTAATCTTGCAATATAAGGTATCATTAGCATTTCCATTGTCAAATTAAATGACATGGAATTTTATATTCAAGGTACATTGTCTGATATGCCTTTAAGTCTGGTTTAGGACAAATTCAAAGGTCTTCATGTGGGTGGCTAATTGATGGTAGCCCACTCAAGGTAACTGAGGCAGTTGTAATAATGCCACCAATTGCTTCCAACACATTCTTCCTTCCATACAGATGTTCACTAAAAATGGTGTACTGTGGAAGTAGAAAGATTACAATCTCAATGTTTAGAAATAGAGCTACCTTAGTTGGACTCAGAAACTGGAGAGCCGTTACCTCTGTGAGCAGGGCTATGCTAGTTGCTACAGCATGTATTCCAATGAGAATGACAGATTTTACACTTGTAACTATGACGGGTTGTTCAAAATACAGTGAGAGAATCAAGCTTATCGGTACGCATAATGCTGAAGTGAGGAGAATCAACAGGGAAGGGTTGATATCTCTTAGGTAAACACCTGCAGACATCATATATGTTGCACTAAATAGACTACCAATAAGTAAAGCCATGTAACCAAGTTGTAAGTACCATATGTTATTTGATGCTTGGATGGAACTATGGAAGGAAACATTTCCCACATCACTGGAAATGTTTACAATTGTTGGGCTGGAATTTACAAATCCAGGTGTGAATCCATTTGCAAAGCCACTCCAAGGCTGTACAAGCAAAAGTACTCCTATTAAACATCCAAGAGTTGACATAAAGGTTATTTTGGTTATTGCTTCTTTCAATATGATCCTTGACATAATACAGGTGACTATCATAGAAAATACGCAATAGAGTCCTGAAACATGTGTCAGTGGGAGAAGAGTTGTTGCAAAAAAGAATGTGACATTGAGTCCCAGTGCACAAGTTGTCATAATAAGAATGTAGCCATACAATCCTTTTGAGACTTCACAATCTTTATGGTTACAGTAAAGACAAATTGAAGCTAGAATCACTCCAGCAATATACCGCAAGCCAGATAATTGAAAGTCAGGCACCTCTCTTTCTAGGAGCTGTACAGCTACACTTGAGCTGATCCATGAGATAACAGATATAGATAGACTGCCATAGCCACAAAGCACATCCCTTGAAATTGACATACTTCTTGATAGCCCTGCAAAAAAATAATGTAAATCATGAATTATGAGTGCATATTATTTGAAGAAATGGCTCAATATTTAACACCACACCTTGATATCAATGATCAACGATTTGTAAAGACAAGTGGTCTACCAAACATCCACTCGTCAAAAACAAAAATGACACAAAACATGTCTAGAAGTTATGGAAAATGAAGATATATATATTTGGACTTGTTTAAGTAGATATTCACACCGCCTCAACCATTTAAAGGAGAGATGAGAGAGGGCAAAGCCCACTTTCAAACAGTTTCTGTTGTGACTACACTACTACTATTAACCACGTGTCATACAGTTGAACAGAGCAATGGATTATGCTTCATATGGATTAATTACCTTACTCGTATTAGTTATATTTTATAGGTCAAATTAAACTCATTATTTTTGACCAAGGACTTACTCAACCTCGTCATGTTTATCATTCGATTACGTAATGACTAAACAGAGAGCGTAGTATAGTATATCATATTTATTATACTTTGGAAATTTTATACATAGTATAACAATTTATGGAAAGTAATACCAATGAATAATACAAAGTTTGGGTATTATGAATTGTGTTTAAATTGTTAATAACATGAATTGGAATACTGAAAGTATTCAAAGATACATGGTAATTATACATGTAATGTAATTTTGGAGAAGACCAAGTTCCGCGTTGACAGAGGTCAGATGTGGAAAATCCCAATGCTGAAGCATGTTGGGCCCCTCCCATCCTGAAGGAATGCGGAGTGTAGGAAGGAGAGGGGGTTAGGTACTTGAGCACGTAGGAGGAGAATGCGGAGGGTGCGGGTGAAAGCATCATCAGAAAAATGGAGCCTAGTGGGGCCGCAGGGGCTGCCACTCTATAAGACTCCCATAATTCTACAGGGCAGTACCTGGGGTTAGGGGCTGCAGGCACCACAATGACTTGAGGGGGGGCTGAAGGCCCGATGGTCTTGGATGATAGTATCCTGATATGGAGTGAGGAAGCGATATGGGAAATATCGCCCCTAGAGATGACATGTGAAGGTCGAGAAGATGGAGCGAACAGGTTCGATGCTCAAAGAAGAGAATAAAAGGCCAAGACCACAGCAGTCTTGAACAACAGGCCTACCGTAAGCCCGTCGGCTAAGTCACAGATGTGATGGAGAATATCCAGAGTGATGGGGGGGGCCTGGCATTAGACATGGTGATGAGTATCGCGGCCCCTCGTACCACCGATACGGCTTGAGGAATGATAAAAGCAGAGAAGTCGCCCCCGTGGTCGTGAATCCAGGGCCCTGTTTTTCAGTCACGACATCGTCGGCCAACGATACCCTACGATCGTCCAGTGATTCCACAACAATTTGGAAGACACAAGATGGCCGCTGTTCTATAGACACGATCGTAGTGCGCCACTGACGATCGCCGCTAAAAGTGTCGTCCGCTAAGATTAGTATAGAGTTGTCTTAGGTTCTATAACAAACCGCTGTGCGTATATAGATGATTTCCTGTACTATCCAAACGAATTAAGCAATGAAATTTTACCACAAGTAAGGGATACATATGATCCATAATCGTACCAGATATGAGAAAAATTGGCCGCACCGTTCTGAAATTAGCGGCGTTTGAATTTCGTCATAGCAATCGTCTGCTCTGGTGGCCAGTCACCCTCCCACCTCCCCATGCGCAGTCTATGTCGAGGTTGCTGCATAAATTAGCGGAGGTGTCGGGAAAATGCACTGGCCACCAGAGCAGACGATTGCTCTGACAAAATTCAAACGCCTATAACTTCTGAACGGTGCAGTCGATTTTCTTCATATACTTTCATACACTTTGGGCAACATTTTCAATCACGTGACCCCACGATTGTCTTGACTGAAAAACACGTCTGGACGCCCTGCAATTCTTACACTCACAATATATCGCCTGTTCACTACAGTGTCCTGTCTATCGAACACTGACGGCAAAAACATGTCGCCCATAACGATTGTCGTGACTGAAAAACAGGGCCCAGGTCTTTATACCTGCAATGTAATTCTGTATCGCTCCCGGAGAGGCCAACCTATTGGCTAGGACTTGGATGTATAGACCTGAGCGGGAGGCCTGGGCCCTGTTTTTCAGTCACAACATCGTCAGCCAACGATACCGTACGATCGTCCAGCGATTCCACGACAGTTTGGAAGACACAAGATGGCCGCTGTTCTATAGACACGATCGTAGTGCGCCACTGACGATCGCCGCTAAAAGTGTCGTCCGTTAAGACTATTATAGAACTGTCTTAGGTTCTATAACACATCAGAGTGTGTATATAGAGGAAATCCCGTGCTTTCCATATGAATTAAGCAATGTAATTTTGACACAAGTAAGGGATACAACTAACCTATAATCGCAGCAAATATGAAGAATATCGGCCGCACCGTTCCGAAAATATCGGCGTTTGAATTTCGTTATACCAATCGTCTGCTCTAGTGGCCAGTACATCCTCCCACCTCCCGGTGCTCAGTGAATGTCGAGGTCACTGCATAAATTAGGGTCACGTGAGCGTAGGGGTACACTGGCCACCAGAGCGTGTCCTCGCAAGTGCCCTCTGCAGCCATTACTACTCAACAAGTTCGCTCTAATGTTTCTCTATTATTGAAATGACATGCACAGATCAGGTTACATAACCTTATTAATTGATAAATGCTTCAAGCACTTACCAGGTTATATAATTTCATTGTATTAACCAAGTTAAGTGAAATTAATTAGAACCATTGAAAATGATAAGCATCTGGAATAAGATTCTTAAAACTAGTTTTCTAAAAAAAGTATTCTTAGTGCACCAACATGTCTTAGAAACTTTTGAAAATTGGAGGCCTATAACTGTCTTGCGGTATCCTGCTGCTCTCGTGGTGGCACGAGAGTGGGTCTCGTGCCACCACCACAGTGTGCCATTGACCATAGTGTGTAAGCACTGTATCAACATTCAATTGAACCGCTCTACCATCCCATCTGACTGCGGACGGTACGGGTTGGTGCGTGTTTTCTTTATCTCCAGTACTCTGCACATTTCCTGCCAGATTTGAGATTCAAATTCTCTTCCTTGGTCAGAATCAAGTAAAACCGAGGACATGATGTTTTTGACATGGAACACTTTATTTACATATTTGAGCAAGGCAAGAATTGTGACATTTCCCAATTATTACTCACTTCTTTTTACACCTCCATTAGTGAAGAACACCTACTTTTTCACCTCCATTAGTGAAGAACACCTACTCGGGGGGCGTCATGGCAGCCCCCATAGATCATAGGCTATATGCCGTATAAGATGGAATGCTTAGGGCCTCCTTTTATTGTGGTGATCTGTAAGATCTTGGTGGTTCAGCTTGGATCATCAACGTTGCTTGCTGTTGTCATGCTTGTACTCTACTTAACAACCAAGTGCTAAGGGACTTGTTGTGGTTGCCTTAGTGTTAAGCTTCGGCTCCTACGTGTAGCTGAATTCATGTTTTATCAAATCTTGTTTTATCAAATTGTCTGTGACTGGTTTTCTGTGACTAGGGCTTACACCGAAAAATAAACTGGCCTGTGGGTCCAACTTTCCCATAGGAGAATCATACGATGATCTGAAGATTAGGTTAGGACTAGGTCAGTGAGCACTACATTCCCTACAGCCAGTGCTCTAATCACTGAGCTAACGCCCCACCCTCCGGGACCACCAGGAAGACAGATCCATCATTTTGTGTAATTTCCTTCATACTAGCGAAAATTGTACTTAATTCTACTATTTGTAAAGACTTCCTCTGAAATGTGGACAACCGATTGATTGTAACATGGACACTGTGACTTGTATCAGAATAACTCGCCCAGAGCGAGAGATGCAAATAAACATGATAAAAAGAAAAAAAATGGTTTCAGACTACTTTGGGAGATTGCAATGGGTCAGGGGCAAAGTACCCTTTAGGGATCCAGGGGGTCAGGGGCAAAGCCCCTCGCAAACTTGTATGTTAAAAGTGATAATACTATATCCAGGATTTAATTCCAAGGAGGGGGTGTCATACTACTGAGGCTATCTTGGAACATTACAAGGGGTCCAATAGCAAAACCCATCCTCAGGGTCCAGGGGGTGAAGCCCCTGGAAGCACTTGCATTTTACTGTACCTAGGATTTTGTTTTCGGGAAGTGGTTATGCATACCCTGACTACATTGGAAGATGGCCAGGGTTCTGGTGAAATGTCTCATGTATGTGTTAAAACCTAATTCGTGTATATTGCTGTTAAGTTCTAACTATAATAGATAGAAAACAAATTTAAAAAAAGGGTGTGTAGAGAATTTTCAGTCGGAACAGACCATCTTTGGAAAAATTGGGGGGGGGGGGGATGTGCCCCCTCTGCCCGCCCCCAGGGTACGCCCCTGATAGTGACTCAAAAATACATTTGTGCTACATGGAGAAATCTGTTCAGAGTCATTTAGGTGTGTTTATATGAACCAAGTCCAAAGATAGAGGTACACACACACACAAAATTTCCTAAAGAAAATGACGCCTCCTTAAAACTGAACTCACAAAGAGTTGAAGGGAAGAAACCCATATCGCACAGAAAAAATACACACCATTAAATGAAGTGTATGTTTGAGCATGGTTTGGGCCTGATCGGTTAAAGTAAGATTTACATATATAGTACCTAGCCTACTTATGGTGATTGCTGATAATTTCTCTTCCTACAAATCTGATGAACAAAAATTCAAGAAAAAAATCTGAATATCTATTCAGTGAGTGTATTTTCTGTAAATCATGGGCTTTGAAGCCAATAACCTGTAATTATGGTTAATGAGAACAAACAAATAATGGGTATTGGTTGTAAGACGTTGCTTTGGCGGCGACTACTGAGTAAGTGGCTGGGTCGATCTCTCTCCACTGGTGCGTGGAGGGATCAGGCTGCACTGTTTCTAGACCTTATCCCTGATTGGTCAGTTTTTGTTTACTGAGCAAGGCGCTGCGGTTCATTGGATAAGGGCTTCCTGTTGTGTCAGGAAGCTCCTTGTTACCTTTGGTTTGCAGTCTCTAGAGTTTGGGGTGGCAGTGGTGTCTGTGGATGTGTGCTGCCAACTGTCAGGAAATGTTGGAGCTCCTGGGCCCCTGTCTTTCTGTACTCTACAGCCAGTGGGGATGTTTTCCTCTGGCTGGGGTTGGTTCTATAAGTACTCCTGTAATTCTTTACTAGGAGTTTTTCTCTTGTTTGTCGACAATTAGTGTGTGCCGGCAATCTCAGTAGTTTCGATTATGAAAATCTCTTCAGGCCTTTGCCAAGGCTTAGGATACTATATCTTAGATATCTGGTATCCGAGTCATGCAGCTTTTTATGTCCCAGTCACTCCAGTTGTCATGGTAAGGAGATTAGTTCAATATTTGGTATAAAAGATGGGATACGGAAAAAATCTTTTATACCAAATAATGGGTATTGGTTTACCGTTCTATACAATTCTATGCAATGGGGACTTTGTAACCCATGAGTAAGAAAACAAAGGAATAAGAGAGGTACAATATAGTGGATTGATATGATGAGAAATGATGGTTTCAAGCACTCATTTCAAGACACCCTAAATTACTTTTTCACAGGCCTTTTAAATGAAGCATTGAGATATATTATACTACTTTTTGAAAGCATTTTTGTGAAGTGTTACATTTTAAGATGACAAGATATTGGTCAGTCATGTATGCACTATATAGTCATAATCTACTGCCATACACCTTGAAACTTTTTTTTTTAATATATATATACTTTATTCATTTCTGTAGTGAATTTACAGTTCTTCCAATGAATACAACTGTGTCTCCATTCTTGAGATCTCTGGACATCTCTATCATACCAACAAATTGAATAAACAGTGGATGAGATGAGATGAGGAACCAAATGTTCATCGTTATCTATATCATAATCACGTTAACAATAGTAATAGTAAATACATTAAATAGGAGTAGTAATCATGATAATAATAATAAACAGGCAGTGGCATACCAACAATCAGTTAGAGTTGCATAACCAACAGATATAGAACAAGGTGGGTAAACTTTTCCCAGCTTTCCAGCTATCTGTCCTATGACAATAAATTAATAGTTTGATTATGTATTCCTTCTCTTATATCTTTGTCCCGTTAAAGTTAATCATTCTGTTTCCCAGCTATCGCCCTCTTGAACATGTCCTTTGTAACCATTCTCTGTATATCTCCTGACAATTGCTTCCACAGTTCCACTCCCCTAAAGGGTGGGGATTTTTTATATCCCATTCCCTTAAACGGTCTTTCTACAAACCGTACCTTATTATCCAATTGGGTTCCCCTCTGTCGGTTGTCAAGCATAGACATCATTAATGGTTTAATGGACAGGCAACATTTGTCTCCATCTCAATAAGATTATGTTCATGGCTTTAAGGCTGTAATCAATAAGTTCAAAAGTGTGCATAACAGCAGTTGTGTTTATGGAATGCTACGTAGCAAGTAGCTAAGTAGCCTGTTAACAGTCATAGATTCTGCAACAAATGATGTAAATAAGAGAGACAATAGACATGATGAACTGAATGAATAAATATATATTATCATTTATAAAGTGATACATATTTTCAGTCCAGACTTTGTAATTAAGTAATACTGCAAGCCTAGTTAGAGGGGCAGCTGCCATAATCTGTCCTGATCACATCAACAAAATTCAGAATCAGAGCCATTGGTTCTGTTATTTTGTCAAATAATTGGCTTCTTCTTCAACATCAAGAAATTTCTCAACTTTTACAGATGACTCATACAATACCTTGAAAGATCTGTTAGGTAAATTATACACAACTAGCCCACTGTATTGGAGGGCTCCCTTTGAAGTTCAACAAACAGGCTACAGGGCCATCCTTTGTACAAAGGAGAAGTGACTTAAGATAATGAAACATATAGTGAGCTTGGGCGTTTTAATATGTCCTGGTTTCTTTTCCACCATGCCCAAGCTAACATGCTACAATGAACTCATAGTATCTCAACTTTGAGGTAACTCACAATCAATCTCTCTTCTCAGATGAATATCCTTCCCATCTATGTGCAAGATCTCATTCAGCCAATACACAAATCCTAGTAACCAGTTAACCTACTAACTATATCATCACTATTATTATATACATATGAACAATGTAACACACTTATTGGCTGCTGTTAGATATATAGTAATCATAAAATTCATCAAGGTTGTAATGAAATTTGCCACTACTTCCACAGTGTGAGAGTAGGGATTCAAACTAATATAGTGCTTGTGCATGGGCAAAAACAAAATGGCAGACAGATTACATCAATTTGATTATCGCTAAATTGTTCACCGCATTAATGTGAATTGAGGAATGTACAAAAGTAAAAGGGTGAATACACGGACAAATTACAAAATAACAGCACAAATACAGTTAAAATAGTTAAAAAAGAAGTGTCACAAACTATTCTTAACAACTAGAAGTGTGTAATGATCAATTATCAAGTTATCTAATGTGGGCCATTCACCTGGTACAGTTTAAACAGTTTGAAATTGGATTAGGAGCTTCACTCATCTCATCACCATCCAAATGTAAGTAACACATTGTATACATTTGTCTATGTCTTAATGGGAGAGCAGAGGAATGTTCCTGCCTCCAACAGTGTTCACTGGTTGTGAAGCCTGACCAGAATACCTGCCCCGCAGAGGCCTAGCATTGTACTTGCCAATTGTCCAAATAAAAAGAATACCAAAAAGTAAGACAGGCAGGACTACAATGCATTTTTTTTTATTATTATTTATTTTTATTTATTTAATGTCAACATCTGGTTATACACCAGCTCTTCCTGTTGACATCAGTGTTTCTGCAACTGTGAACAATGGCAAGTGAACTTGTTGTTATAGATAGTTTTCACACATTTGAGCCATTCAAACTGTAATGCTTGAATGGCCCATGTTATATACCTCAAATTCTATTCATTACTAAATCTTATTTAATTTGAGAAGCTTGCAGAACATATGAAAACCCCTGAAGCTGTGGTGGTCCCACTGCTGATGGGTGGCATGGAATAGCCCATACACCAAAGCAATGTATTGAGGAGTAGGTGCTAGGAACAGCCCAAGTGTCATAAAAACAAGGGATGACAGGTTGGTGGGAGTGAATGGTGTGAGTATGGCAGTGTTCAGTTCATCTATTGTGTGCCCAAATAAGTATAGAAAGAGCTGCTACGGCTTGATAATTTTCAATATTGTATTCATTTTGAGGTTTATAATAGTAAGAAAACTGTATGACTGTGTTTCAATTATCATTTTACCTCAGTCCTCTCCACCTGGCATTTTTTTTGGACAGGGCTTTGGTTAACTAATCATTCACCCACAGGAATACAGATTTCTCATATAACTACTCAACCTTTTTTTCATTTTATTTCAGAACTTTTATTTCTCTGATACATGAGTACAATATTACAACTGTGTTTTCTGTCAGTATATCTTAATAGAACAATACTTAGTAATCCAGTCATATAGATTTCAGATTTCAGTATCCTCAGTTGATTACAGCAGTATCAGTGAAATTAGGGCAGATATCAGGTCTATATAAACCTGATTTTCATATCCTACCCCTTCCCATATGGCCAAGTGGGGTCGGGAACGTGAAAAACCATACCAATGCTCCAGTCACATAGATACTAATAAACACAATATAGAGTCATTAGATAATGCCTGCTAGTTACATCAATGATTTGATAGTCATGGAAATGAGACGACACAGAGTAAGAGTTGCCTATAGGGAGCATTTTCTTAGTTGCGAAGGTTTCACATATAATCTTTGAGTTGAGTTCAGTTTGGGATGCTGCCTTTCATTACCGCTTTAGTGAAGGCTTTAAATTTGTGGTAATTGTCAATGTTTCTACCACAGCTACAACACCATTAATCTCGCAATATAAGGTATCATTAGCATTTCCATTGTCAAATTAAATAACATGGAATTTTATATTCAAGGTACATTGTCTGATATGCCTTCAAGTCTTTTTTAGGACAAATTCAAAGGTCTTCATGTGGTTGGCTAATTGATGGTAGCCCACTCAAGGTAACTGAGGCAGTTGTAATAATGCCACCAATTACTTCCAACACATTCTTCCTTCCATACAGATGTTCATTAAAAATGGTGTACTGTGGAAGTAGAAAGATTACAATCTGAATGTTTAGAAATAGAGCTACCTTAGTTGGACTCAGAAACTGGAGAGCCATTACCTCTGTGAGCAGGGATACACCAGCTGCTACAACATGTATTCCAATGAGAATGACAGATTTTACACTTGTAACTATGACGGGTTGTTCAAAATACAGTGAGAGAATCAAGCTTAACGGTATACATAATGCTGAAGTGAGGAGAATCAACAGTGAAGGGTTGATATCTCTTAGGTAAACACCTGCAGACATCATATATGTTGCACTAAAGAGACTACCAATAAATAAAGCCATGTAACCAAGTTGTAAGTACCATATGTTATTTGATGCTTGGATGGAACTATGGAAGGAAACATTTCCAACATCACTGGAAATGTTTACAATTGTTGGGCTGGAATTTACAAATCCAGGTGTGAATCCATTTGCAAAGCCACTCCAAGGCTGTACAAGCAAAAGTACTCCTATTAAACATCCAAGAGTTGACACAAAGGTTATTTTGGTTATTGCTTCTTTCAGTATGATCCTTGACATAATACAGGTGACTATCATAGAAAATATACAATAGAGTCCTGAAACATGTGTCAGTGGGAGAAGAGTTGTTGCAAAAAAGAATGTGACATTGAGTCCCATGGCACAAGTCATAATAAGAATGTAGCCATACAATCCTTTTGAGACTTCGCAATTTTTATGGTTAAAGTAAAGAGAAATTGAAGCTAGAATCACTGCAGCAATATACCGAAAGCCAGATAATTGAAAGTCAGGCACCTCTCTTTCTAGGAGCTGTATAGCTACATTTGAGCTGATCCATGAGATAACAGATATAGATAGACTGCCATAGCCACAAAGCACATCCCTTGAAATTGACATACTTCCTGATAGCCCTACAAAAAAATAATGTAAATCATGAATTATGAGTGCATATTATATGAAGAAATGGCTCAATATTTAACACCAAATCTTGATATCAATGATTAGCAATTTGTAAAGACAAGTAGTCTGCCAAACATCTACTCGTCAAAAACAAAAATGACACAAAACATGTCTAGAAGTTATGGAAAATGAAGATCTATATATTTGGACTTGTTCAAGTAGATATTCACACTGCCTCAACCATTTAAAGGAGAGATGAGAGAGGGCAAAGCCCACTTCCAAACAGTTTCTGTTGTGACTACACTACTACTACTAACCATGTGTCATACAGTTGAACAGAGCAATGGATTATGCTTCATATGGATTAATTACCTTACTCGTATTAGTTATATTTTATAGGTCTAATTAACCTCATTATGCTTTGACCAAGGACTTACTCAACCTCGTCATGTTTATCATAAATTTGATTATGTAATGACTTAACAGAGAGCGTAGTATAGTATAGCATATTTATTATACTTTTGAAATTTTATACATAGTATAACAATTTATGGAAAGTAATACCGATGAATAATACAAAGTGTGGGTATTACTAATTGTGTTTAAATTGTTAATAACATGAATTGGAATACTGAAAGTATTCAAAGATACATGGTAATTATACATGTAATTTTAAAGTTGATAAAACACATGTGATAATTGATATACGATAATAGGTGGATTTATCAAATACAAAGACCAACCGGAAAATTGATAAAGTCACTTGTTGAGGTATGTAGCCAAGGTCTTTGGAGAAGACCAAGTTCCGTGTTGACAGAGGTTGGATGTGGAAAGTCCTGATGCTGAAGCATGTTGGGCCCCTCCCGTCCTGAAGGAATGCGGAGTGTAGGAGAGGGGGTTAGGGACTTGAGCACGTAGGAGGAGAATGCGGAGGGTGCGGGTGAAAGCATCATCAGAAAAATGGGGTCTAGTGGGGCCGCAGGGACTGCCCCTCTATAAGATTCCAATAATTCTACAGGGCAGTACCTGGGGTTAGGGCTGCAGGCACCACAATGACTTGAGGGGGGGCCAAAGGCCCAATGATCTAGGATGATAGTATCCTGATATGGAGTGAGGAAGCGATATGGGAAATATCGCCCCTAGAGATGACATGTGAAGGTCGAGAAGAGAGTGGAGCGAACAGGTTTGATGCACACAGCAGTCTTGAACAACAGGCCTACCGTAAGCCCGTCGGCTAAGTCACAGATGCGATGGAGAATATCCAGAGTGATGGAGGGGGCCTGGCATGAGACATGGCGATGAGTATCGCGGCCCCTTGTAGTACCGATGTGGCTCGAGGAGAGATAAAAGCCGAGAAGTTGCCCCCGTGGTCTTGAATCAAGGTCTTTATACCTGCGATGTAATTCTGTATCGCTCCTGGAGAGGCCAACCTATTGGCTAGGACCTGGATGTATAGGCAGGCCTCCAGGATCATGGGGGTCAGTGATATTAGCTCCAGCCCACTGTAGATAAAACGTCACTTATTCCTCAGGTTTGAGAGGGCGGAGGCAGCAACGCACGAAACGGACATCTGGCGATGGAGGAGAGGATCTGTACCTGATATCCAGTGAAGCCACTTAGAACCGCGTCCACCGGGGTGGGGGGGGGACGTGGCCGTTAGCCAAGTCCACCTCAGAGTCCACCAAAGCGGCCAAAAGCCATAGTTTGCTGGCGCAAGCGCCCACAAATTCATTTCTGATTCTGCAGGGAAGTATCACCGCTTTTGCTCCCATATCCTTGGTCACAATCACTATGTTTGAACGCTTTGTAAGACTGTCCCAGAGGAGAGAGGCTGCAATTACTGTAGACTTGAAGTCACCACGCGGTCATCTAGGTCAGACCAAGGCCATGTGACTGCCCATTGCGCCGACTCGTGTGTGGGCGGCTGCTTTTGATACAATGAACGTCATGAAAATGAGCGCTTGCGGTGAGCGTATCAAATGGATACCGTTGGCGCATGCCGCATATTGGATGAACCAATTGACATCTCCCATCAAGGCCTGGCTTATATGTATGATGTCACAAAAACAAGCAGCCCTCAGTGCAGCGAAGATGCATGTCATAAAGCGTCTAGCGTGCCTAACACAGGCGGCTATATGGACGAGGCGTCCCGCTAACGACTGTAGTTGGCGTAGTGTGGTATGAGTCCTGTCTTTCCAAGCATGGCATGTTGCTAATACCTCCTCCAGCTTGTTCTTGGAGATAGAGACGACCATGGCGATAGAATCCACATGAAAGCCTAACCAAGTTAGGCTTGTCATGGGGGAAGAACACTTCTCGATCGCGAGTTGTAGACCGAGGTCATGAGCAAGATCAGCGAAAGCCATGTAGTCATGTGTAGCTTTTTCCTGGGTGGAGGCGACACCAGCGTAATTGTCCAGATTATCTTGTGAGCGTAGGATGTATAAGACGGCGTTGCCGACTCGTTGGCAGGCAATGGAGGAAGTTCTACACCCAAAGGCCGGGCAAAGGTCGATGTAAAACCTTTCGCCGACCATGAAACAGGTGAGGGGGTATCGGCGGGGTCCAATCTAAGTTGACGGTAAGCCCTGCTGAGATCTGCAGCCCAGAGTCACGCCCTGTGACCACAAATGCAGTGTAGGTCGTCCAAGTTCCCCCCTGGGGGGGTGCTCAGGCTGTGTTGTTGGTTGCAGTGGCAGGCCCACAGCCTGCCACAGGCCTAAAAGGCATTGCCTTGGGCGTTTACCCGGCTGGCACGTGAGGTATGACGTAATGAAGTCGTTGGAGCTTCCCACGCTTGCTGAGACCTGGGCGGGAGGCCTGGGCCCTGTTTTTCAGTCACGACATTGCGGCCAACGATACCGTACAATCGTCCAGCAATTCCACGACAGTTTGGAAGACACAAGATGGCCACTGTTCTATAGACATGATTGTAGTGCGCCACTGACGATCGCCGCTAAAAGTGTCGTCCGCTAAGACTAGTATAGAACTGTCTTAGGTTCTATAACACATCACTGTGTGTATATAGAGGATTTCCCATGCTTCCAATACGAATTAAGCGATACACGAGTAAGGGATACAACTAACCTATAATCGTCCCAAATATGAAGAAAATCGGCCACACCGTTCCGAAGATATCGGCGTTTGAATTTAGTCATAGCAATCGTCTGCTCTAGTGGCCAGTACACCCTCCCACCTCCCGGTGCTCAGTGAATGTCGAGGTCACTGCATAAATTAGGGTCACGTGAGCGTAGGGGTACACTGGCCACCAGAGTATGTCCTCGCAAGTGCCCTCTGCAGCCATTACTACTCAACAAGTTCGCTCTAATGTTTGTCTATTATGAAATGACATGCGCAGATCTGGGACCTGTTTCACTAGTTTTGTGACATGTCTACATTAAACCTCATTTTGTGCGTTCTTGCTTGCACTGTTGGTGCCGCTTTTCATGTCATGACTTCACTTTTGTCACAAAACTAGTGAAACATGTCCATGATGTGTAGATTTGTCTAATTCCTATGTTTGGGGTCTCTCTTTTCCCAAGGGCAGCTACTTGTGTTGTCACAAAACCAGACAACCCAATCTGTCTGTATGGTGTCACAGACATGTCACGAAACTAGTGAAACAGATCCCATGTTACATAACCTTATTAATTGATAAATGCTTCAAGCACTTACCAGCTTATGTAATATCATTGTATTAACCAAGTTATGACTAGTTGTTCCTTATTGTAACAACTCTGGCCCTTGGGACGTTTACAACTCGGTGTAAACACCTCATTGTAAAAGTCCCAGGGCCAGAGTTCGGATCGAAATTTGTACATTTACAGGAACATCGTTTTATTACTGTGTTGGTACAGTACACCATGAAAACACTTCATGAATGAGATCATCAATAGCAAGACGTAATGGTGACAATACACACGTGGCAATCTGAACATTTCCAGATCCAAATCCGCTTGTGTTATTATAGAGAAACTATTTGATCATTAAATTGGCCCCTCACCCAAAGGGTGCTGTTTATGTGAACAGGGTGGTTATTCAGTAGAAACGTGAACAGCATAGATACTATCGTAAAACCGGATGAGTTTTAATCTTGGCTCCCGTATGCCACGACTGGCGTTTGGCGTAGTGATATCACGAGGCGGAGCCGAGTGGTATCCGGAACCATACGCCAGGAGTGGCATTAGGGAGCCAAGATTAAAACGAATCAGGTTTTGATTTTATCCTACCCCTCTCTACAATATTTCAATATCAAAATCATGAATGAAAATCATCAAAATTCCGTATGCCCCTAGTGGCATACAAACGTCCGTACGCCAGTCAGCGTGGCATACGGAATCTCAATGTTAAGCCTATGGGGTTTTATATTAGGGGTAGGATAAATGTTAACAACCACTTTTTCAGTGGATGGTTTCTACCAAAACAAAATTACACAAGTGTTCTTCTCTAAATTTGTCAATGTGTTATTGGCATGACTGTTTCTTCATCTATCTCTATGATCTTTCTCTTTCTTTCTCTCTCTCTATTGTGAAATTATAAAAGAACAACAAGAGAAAACCATCCTATGTTTTCCCCTGTTATATACAGCAAAAACCAGCATGTTTGTCATCAATTGGATTTAGATATTAAGCAAAGTGACACATGAGAGAACTTGTCCGTGTAGTGTGGAACGATAGAAAGTGTAGATAGCTATAAATGTTACAAAAACAAAGTGTGATTTCACCAAGATTTGCTGAGTAAATAGGAATTAATGGATTACCCCTCCACTGGCAAACAGTATTCTCGCTAGGTGGCATCATTGATATTATAGGAATCTTTGGGTCGCATTGATGTACGTCTTTAGCACGGGAGGCAGGCCAGTGGATTCTCAAGGCTCTAAGCCTAGTTCATTAAGAATTCTTCTCCATAGAGCGTAGTGAGAGTACAGAATACGACTTAGAGAGTGTGAGATCTAATGAGAGCGGTGGTTTGGTAGATTCGGAGAGCTCCTTCTAATAAAAGATTTATTCACAAAAATTTACCATAAAAAGATCATTGTGATGTTCATAAGGCAAAACCTGTTTCTCCCACATAAAGACTATAGAACCCAGAAGCGTTAATGCACACTACCTTGTGCATGCCAAGAGTGGGCGTGCTAGGCATAGGCATGCCTAGCTTGGAAGAGCGATTTGTACTGAATTGAAGGCAATAAAACATTTTTTTTTTAAACACAAAAAAAAGATGGGCATACTGAGCATGGGCATTTTTTTTTTTTTTTGTATTTCTTTATTTAGACTGCAAAGGCTTTCAGCCGTGTGGTCAGTATGAGTTACCCTCACAGTATTATCAAGAAACGTCACGAAATTTCATACAATTGTTTATATGGCATGAATTGTTTTCGCGGAATGATATCATAGAGCGGAGCTGAGTTATATCTGTAGCAGAAGACAACGAATGCCATGTAAATAATTGTATGAAATTAAGTGACGTTTAGATTTTATCCTACCCTGTCACATGTTTTTAACTTCATATGTCACCTATGGCATATAGATATTATATGGCATAAACGTGGCATACAGTCGATCCATGTTAAGTCTATGGAGATTTGTATGAGGGGTAGGATAAAACCTGGGTACTCATCCTTACAATACAATATGTTTTGTCAATAGCTAGCTATTGAACCATATAGTTACATAACAAATTACAAAAAAATACAGTTTCTTTATAGTGAACACACCTGGTACAACCAACAGTAAACAGTTACTGAAGAAGGATTTTGTCCAATTTTGTCATCCCCAAGCATAAGTTTCTCATATGAAACCTTATATCTTATACAGTTTAACAATCAAATTTTCATTTTATCTCAATCAAAGTGTACTATAGATATATACCAAGTACAATAACTTCAAATCATAGTTTCCAAAAATTCATAGGGTCTAGTCTTCCAACCAGCCTAGTGGCATGCCCAGTAGTGGCATACCAAGCAGCAGCATGCCAAGCAGTGGCATGCCTAAATGGGCATGCCGAACGGTGGCATGCGAAGCAGTGGCAAAAGTGGCAGCATACTGAACAGTAGAGGCATACTGAATAGCGGTGGCATACCATATAGCAGCGGAATACAGAACATGGGCATACATAGAATGGGCATGCTAAGATAGTAATGGTATGGCCAATAGCAGCAACATGCTAAATAGTAGCATGCCAAATGCTAAACAGCAGCATGCAGAGGGATGGCATGCAGAGGGATGGCATGTAAGGTGCCAGCATACTGATTTGCAGCATGCTGAGAATGGGTATGCCTAGAATGGGCATGTCTAGAAGCATGCCAAGTGGTGGCATACCAAGTGACAGTATGCTGAAAAGTGACATAATGCTGAATGCAGAGGGATGCCAAATAACAGTGGCTGCCAAATAACAATGGCATGCCAAATAACAGTGGCATGCTAAATAGCAGCAACATGCCCAGGATGGGCATGCCAAGCGTTGGCATAACGGAAAGCACTAGTATTCCAAATAGCAGTGCCATGCCAAATAGCGGTGGCATCCAATACAACGGTGGCATTCTGTATAGTGGCGACATGCGGTATAGCATGGGAATGCCTATTATGTGGGCAATGTTTGTTTACTTCACGACTTTTACAATTCCAAGTTGATTGCTCTTTTTAAATTGATTTACCTGGGGCTTGTTTTATGATCTAGGATCCTACATGTAGACCCTTTTCTATATGCCATTGAGATCCAAGGATGATGTGGGTCAACTTTATTCATCACTTACTGACGACCTTACTTTTCCTCGAATTAAATGGAAATGACCGATTTAGGAGTTCAAGATGAATTGATCCGAATCAATCATATTATAACATCTCAGTATATGTCACTTTTTATTATTCAACTCTAAAATTTACTCAATATATTTAGAGCATCAATTTCTGAAAATTAAAAATTTAATGCTGCTAATAAATAAAAAGATTCCTCCCCATTGAGATCATCTTAAATATGTTATGTCCCTCTGTGCACGTGACAGAGAGGTTGAGTGTTTGAATTCATCCAGGAAGAAAATTAACTTTAGCGCTGCCAGATTTTACACACGTCAGGTTGTGTCTTCTGCTATATATTTCCATTTTCTTGTGAAGACATAGCTAAAATGAATTTTTGTTCATCGATGAAAATCAGGGAGAATTGAAAATATGGCTATGTATTGATTACCTCTTTTTATGGTGGGCATTTCCTTTTTTTCTCCGTGAAAAAAGCTGTGCAATCCGTTTTTAGAGCGTGCTCGCATACCCCATATACGTCGCCTATAAAAGGTTAGAGTGGTCACATAAACTTTTAGGGTGCTGAGAAACATCTATCCCTTCAATATCTGCATGCTAATCGCAGTGCTATTGGATAGGGAACAGGGTGCCAGTGTCTGAGGGTCTTAAGCCTAAAAGACACCGACCCGACGGCTGTGCCCGATTCTACCTTTCCCCGACGGATCCGTCGGGTCTGTAACAATCTGCATCAATCGGGTCGGTGTATGCACTTCACCAACCCAATTTTATTGCTTTTCCCGACGCGTCGGGCATTACTACCATGTGAGATATGACCGACTCTTCCCGACCTTAAGATTCCGGTGTACGCACTTTCACTGATTGTTACCGATTCTGAGTTGGCCATTTGAATAGCGATGCTATCTATCCCCTAGTCTGATCTAGAAGTTTTTTATACCGACTTTTAGGGGAGACATAGGCGATTATAAACCTGAAAACCGTTTCTCGATATCTTAATTGGATCCAAAGTTATTAAACTTTGAATTAATTTCTATGATTCCACACCAGCGGCCCGTGGCTCACCCCGGCTCGGTTCCCGGCGGCACTCTTTGATCTTATCCCGGGTAATTTACGAGGTTATAAAAGAGGGAAGTGTGATCGGGGACAGTCATAATTATAGAGTGCAGCCACAAATCACAAGGCGTAGCTGCGGTTAAGATAACATTTTATTAACCAGAACATTCATGGCATAAAACAATACGGCATATGTACTTCATGTGTTACAGGGATGGTGGGTGGGAAATCCCGATCCGCCATGTCAGAGTATGTTCAGAGAAGTGACAAGATGGCCGAGTCATGTGAACCTCATAAATTATACAGTAGAGGGCAGCACCTAAAATTATCCGGCAATGTTCCATTACACATAATTATAGAGTGCAGCCACAAATCACAAGGCGTGGCTGCGGTTAAGATAACATTTTATTAACCAGAACATTCATGGCATAAAACACGGCAAACCATGATAGTTGTGGTTAATTCCTATAAAAGGTCTTTGGTACGTATGTTTCAACAGCTGTAGATGCTTGGGACCAGGCCCCGTGTTCGCATACCTGATCTATGGACGCACCTCCGCGTGCCGCCCACTGAGCCCCTGTCCTCCTTAGCGAGTGTAAGGTCGCTTGTCTCTGGATTGGGGAGTTGATAGCCGCTAGGGCTGCGCGAAACATGGTGGTAACATAGTTCGCTGTTAGTGGAGAGTCAGAGTTCGGGTGACAGAATAGAAAGGCTCCCTGCGGGAGTGGGTGCTGGTTATACATGGTCTGTAGGCGGCGAACTATACAGTACCTGCGGTCGGGTACTTTGATGACCGGTATGGTCAAGGTGTTTACAGGCGTGCTTGTTTTTGTTGACCGGACCGACACCGTGAGACCCGAGGGGTTAAAGGTCACGTCCCCTCGTGTTAGCATGTGTCGATGCGCCGAAGTTGTCCACACCAGGTTGGACTGCCGCAAGAACGTCGTGAGTGCGAACAACAACACATTATATGCAATGACCCCAGTAGGGCCTAAATTTGTCATGACGTTACATAAGGCGTATATATCCTCCACCGAAACAACAGGTGCTGGTCTGGGAACGTGCTGCGAGGCACGGTCTATTCCTCTCAGTAGGTTTTTGATAGGTAGGGTTGAGAACACCGCTGGATCATGGCCCCGTTCGGCCAGAAAACTCCTCGCCCCAGACAGGTAGTTGCGAATTGTCGCTGGTGCCTTAAAAGAATTACTAAGAAATTGAACAAACAACATAACATGTGTAAGCTCGGGTTTAAATATGGGGGTCCCGTACGCGAGAGCGAAGAACACATAAGCTCTAGCTTGGGCCCATTTGTTCGTTGTCGTGCCCTCGGTGAAAGCAGCATCATAAGACTGGGTCATTCGCTGGTAGAGTGCGGTTCCCCGGAGATCTGCAATGAGACACCATACATCAATATATCAGTAGGGATTGAGGCTGCGATATAAGACAACCCCCTTTCCGTGACCAGCGCCATTGCCTCGCGTTCGTACCGGTCGCCTTTGTCCCAGCGGGACAGGGCGTCGGCCAAGACGAGCTCCACTCCCGGCGTGTGCTCTATCCTGATCTCCACCTGCATGAGGGCGGAGAACATCGCTAAGCTCCTAGCGCATTCCGCCATTACAGGGTCTCGGGTCCGCCCTGTCATCAGGACTGCTGCACTGGCGGAGTTGTCGGTCTTGACCACTATTTCCCTTCCCCTGTCGTGCTCAGTGACCAGAGTTCTGAGGCATACTAAGATGTTTGCGGCTTCCAGCTGGGATATGTGGTGACGGTCCTCTATCTCCGGAGGGAAGCTAATGCGGTACCAGGCCGTACTCGAGAAGCCCCCACCCCCCACAAGGCACGCATCGCACTCCAGTGTGCGGGTCTCCCTCCTAGCGGGGATGAGTACTCGGCCGTTGAACTTGCTTGCAAAGGTCTCAAACCACTGCACGTCTCTCCTGGCTTCTTCCGAGATGCGTATTCCTCGGCGCCCCTCCCCCCCGCGGAGCGCAGGAGGGCCAGCAGGCGGCACATAAATTTCCTCGCATGCATCACACACGTCGTTATGTGGGCCAGCCTACCGACAAGGCTCTGTAGCTCACGCTTGGTCGTCCATTGCTTCTTCCTCCAGCTCACGCACTCCTCGAGGACGGCGTCGAGCTTACCTCGTGGCACTGTGATGAGCATTTGGTCTGAGTCCACGCTGAAGCCGAGCCATTCCATAGTCGTGGCGGGCCTCGACGATTTGTCCTCTGCAATTTGTACTCCGAGTTCAGCACACAGTTCGCTGAACGCGAAGAAACCATATGTCGCCACCGCCTCCGTGGGGCCCATCCCTGAGAAATCATCGACATATGCGATGCAAGCACGCCCCTGAGGCGCATCAGCGCACATAGAGTTTCCGAGACGCGCTGCTGGGCGTAACCTGACGTTCGGCAGCCGAACGCAGGACAGATGTCCACATAGTAACTGCCCTCATGTGCAATGCCCATGAAGGGGTACGATAAGGGGTCCAGCCGCAGTTGGCGGTAGGCCCTCTCAAGATCGCATTTCCACATGTAGCTGTTGGTTCCCGTTACTTTCAGTCTCTCAGCAAAATCCAGCACTGACGGGAGCGTGTAGCGTGCCGGCCTCCCTTCAAATGCGTTGCGGGCAATGCCGCTGTTGACGCTGTTCCCCTCTGGTGTAGACAGATCGATTATCACTCGCCTCTTGAGGGGATCCTTTTTCGGCCTCGTCATGAGTGCGCTTCTTTGGGTCCATGGGCTAAACGGAGTGTCGTTGAATGGGCCCAACATGGCGCCGAGGGCCACCTCCTTCTGTATAAAGGCACGGACGTGTCCAGCAAACTCCCTTGCCGAGGGGTGATTAGCGGTCACCGGCGTCGGGGGCCTGTCTGCCGCGTACGATGTGGGCCAACCGAACTTGATGTACTCCACCACTTCCCGGTCAGGTATCCTGTCGGCTACCATTTCCCACGCTTGGAGGTTCATCTGTGTTGGGATCACCTTCCTGCATGAAAGGTGGTTTGGTAGTCCAGTGCGCTTGACTTCAGAGTATATATCCATGTGGATTTTTGCTGCTCGGGTCGCTTCCTTCGTCGCTGCAGGCCACCAAGTTTTTACGTGGTGCTTGTATTTGAAGGGGGTCACTAGGTCGTGACCCGAGCTGGAATGCTGAGCAGTGTCATCAGAGGTCGACTGGTGGGTAGCCGATTCGTACTTGTTTTCAGAGGCTTGGTGGTCATTTGACCCTTGCTGATCAGTGGTGATTCGTCGGTCCTCGCTGGCCCTCGTGGCAAGGCTGTGGCTGCCAGTGAGGTGTGGGATCGCGCGAGCCGGGTTATAACACTCTTCGGCCCGTCTCCTTTTGTTGTTAGCTTGTTTGCTTGTTGTTGGTGTTGCTTTCCCCTCGGATGCCAGGCCGCAGCCTGGTACAGGTGACTTGTTTTTCACGCCCTCAGTTTCCGTGGCCACCGGGTTGTAACACACATCGGTGGGTTGAAGTGTTGAGGCGCTGCTTGTTAACACATGCGGGCTCTGGGGCCCGTCCCGAACGGTAAGGGGCGTGCAGTGTCATCACTATTTACATTAGACACATTGCAATTTAAAATATCATCTAAAAATCCTGTTTGTCCTGCGGTTTTTCTTTGTTCTTCCTGTTGTCGTTTTTGAACTTTTTCGACCTGCATGCCAGTTCAGGGTGCCTAAGCATTAGGCACTTGGCATATATGCAATGAGTGCATATGTGAAGCTGTCGAAAGCCGTTGTTTACATGGTCCTCATTACTGCTGCACGTGGACTGATTAAAGGCTCTACATGGAGGTTCTGGTTTAGCTTGTGTTATTTCTTCAGACAGCTCGATTTCAGCCAGGCTTGACTTTGTTTCAGTTGCCTTTTTTCCTTGCACGCCGTGTTGTTGGGATAACTGAAGGCGTAACCTGTCGATTTGGTATTCTTCGTCCCATCCTAGTCTTTCGTTTGCTATGAGAGTGGCTACCTCTTCGCTCCATTCCCTTACGTTGCACCAAGGGTATTTCATAGCGTCGAGGCACAACTGTTCTATATGTCTATCTATGGCTTTCTTTGTCTTGGGGTCCTTGTTCTCGCATCTCACCTGAAACATCCCCCAGATGTACTCACTCTGGTTCAATTCCGCCAATGCGACTTTAGTCTTCTTTGGGCCCCTCGAGATGTGTGTGTGAGCGAAAAATTTCTTACCCTTTCTGTTCGTCGCCGCTGGGTTGAGGTTTTCCGCCAGGATTTCCGCGACCCGGCGTGATAGGTTTCGGTCGCCGGTTGCCTCCGACAGGTTTTCCGGCGGGTCGTATATGTCCTCACCGTAGAAACGACCTTCCGTGCTTGCTTGCCTTGGGTGTGTAGGCTTGTAAGACGGGGCCTGCCTCGGCTCCGAGTGGTATACGATCGAGTCGTCCCCCTTTCTAGCCCTTTTCCTTGCACCGGTGGGTGCCTTGAACTCCGGGGTCGACTGGTCGTACCTGCTTCTTCTTGAAGTGTGGACGTATTCAGGTGATGGTGATATTTCGTGGACTGGTGCCGTGATTTGATCTGTGTTTCGCCCTTCCTCAGATCTTGATGGTCGAGGTGCCATAGTGGTGCTTTGCTTCGCAGCCTTCTGTTCCTCGCGTATTTCTCTGAGCGTGGCGACCATGTCCGCCATGCTTGATTTTATTTTCTTGATTTCGGCTTTGTTTTTCGCTGCCGAATCCTTCTTGGGCTTGTTCGTTTTGCTTTCGTTTTTATCAGGTGCCTTTTTTCTCTTCTTCCCTTCCTGTTCTTCTTCTTCATTTGAGCCGATGGCCCTTTGCTCAGTGGATTCGCGATCGATTAGAAAATCCCGATCCGCCATGTCAGAGTATGTTCAGAGAAGTGACAAGATGGCCGAGTCATGTGACCCTCATAAATTATACAGTAGAGGGCAGCACCTAAAATTATCCGGCAATGTTCCATTACACATCATGTCGGTGTCTTATAGGTATAAGACACCGAAATTTTATTCCCGGCTCTCATCGAGTCGATGGTCAGGATGAATCGGGAACGAATTTCGGTGTCTTATAGGCTTTAGATTATGACCAGACCCTGTTAAAAGCGATGCTGCCTATCCGCCAGTGTCTTATATCGATTTGTAGGGGGGAAAGAGGCGATGATATATCCGAAATCTGTTTCCCGATATCTTAATTGGTTCAGATGTTATTAAACTTTGAATTATTTTCTATGGATCCACACCAGCGGCCTGTTGCTCACCCTGGCTAGGGTCCCGGTGGCTCTCTTTGATCTCACCTGGGGTCTGTTACATAAACTTTGAAAGATCATGTAAAAGATCGTACAATGGTTGTAGGGCGCATATCGTTACATAAATTGTTTTTATCGTATACGTACAACCTTTTACGATACGACCAAATGAGAATGGCAAATATCGTTACATAAACATTGACCTACATCGTGACATCTCTAGAGGGTGTCATAGTTGTTGATTCATGCATTCATTTATTTATTCAGATCTAAATTTGATAAAGCTTTATTAACATAAAGATACACAGCTTTTATAAAAAGAAATCCTCGAAAAATCACTAAAGCTAAATAAATAAACGAAATCTCTCGCGAGAAGACGCATAGCCATAACAAGCACAAATATATTTTTACGCAAATGCCGACCTGCCATAAAATAATGTTTATTTTACACATAGACATTATTTATATAATCAATTAAAACATTGATTATATATAGATGTAAAATGTGAGTAAAAGGTTGAACATAACCAATGATAAGAAGAGTGTTGAACAGTGAGTACACTCGTTTGTGATTTGATAAATACAGTTATAACAAGTATGAGATAAAATTAGTGAGAGTCAATTGCCAAGGAGGCAGCGAGAGCTGATGCGATGACTGATGATATCTGTTTCGGCACGTACGTGCGGAAACCGGTCGCAGAGAGCCAAGCTCCATGGTCCATGATATGTGAGTCGGGGACGCCGGCCGAAGCCGCCTGGCGCACCCCCATTTTCCTGAGGCTATGGAGCGTAAAACCCTGGGCGTGAGGGTAGCGAGTGGCATGGAGGCCCGCCCGACACACTCGGACGATTGAGTCCAGTTTGATGGGGCGCCTGGCTGAGTCGACAAAGGCGACGGCGTCGGCAGGAGCCGGATGTGGATCCTGGTAGGACAGCCAGGCCGCGACCGGGCAGTAGGGGCCCGGAGCCCGGTGAACGGGGAGCAAGAAGGCCGCCGCCGGCCCACCTGTCGTCTTCGAGGAGCTAGGGGTTGAGGTATTAAAGTCTTCTGAGGG
Organism: Alentia gelatinosa; assembly: GCA_950022655.1. NCBI lineage: Eukaryota > Metazoa > Annelida > Polychaeta > Phyllodocida > Polynoidae > Alentia > Alentia gelatinosa. The sequence goes on along the minus strand of OX465580.1, from coordinate 131,480,128 downwards.
TGTGGGGGCCTCCCGAGGGGCCCCCAGTCGTGGCTAGTAGGTTCGACTGCCGTAGAAAGAACAGCTCGTGCAGGGATGTTGTCTCGTCCCGCACGCACCAGAGCGTCCAGGAGCAGGCGAAAGACGGAGAGAGGGAGTGCCGGGGCCTGGGCGACTGAGTGGGCGGTTGCGCGAGAGAGGCTTTTATGGCCCCAGACATATAGTTCTTGATAGAGGAGGGGCTTTTAAGTGAGTTACCCAAAAGTTGAGCATACAGTGAAATGTGTGTAGGTGAAGGGTTAAGGTGGGAGTAGCTATGGTAGGCACTTGGCACTTATTTCAGAAAGATCGCAGCCCTGTACCTGGTCCATCGTTCCCGGTGGGACACTCCCATCATAGGGATCTATGGCCGGACCATGGGCGGCGCCATCTTGGTTGTTTATGTTTATGGGAGACATGAGGTGTTGTTTACGTTGAAGCACGAGGCTTTGTTTACCTCCACTAGTCACGTGACCACGGCCTGTCCGCAACGCTGGGCCGGCTTCCCGGTTCCAGGTGCGGTCGGTGTGTCAATATATTTTATACACAGGTTTGTTTTTGGTCCTCTCATGTTACCCAAAAGTTGAGCATACAGTGAAATGTGTAGGTGAAGGGTTAAGGTGGGAGTAGCCATGGAAGGACATAAACGTCATGTACGCGGTAACCCGTCTATGAAGGTTGTCCGACGTTCCGTCTGCAAGGGCGTTTGCCCAGGTCCTCTCGAGTTGAGCAGCTAGTAGCGGGTTGTTTGTACCATAGGACATTACATAGGACGAAATTATTATCTACAATTAAACTATGTGCGATCATTGCCTTGGCCTGGTCAAAAGGTGCCCTGGACAGGTCGTCAGCGAATGTGGCCCCCGGTTCATGAAAGATTACAATCTCTACTTTGTAGAGCGCTTCCAGGGGCGCAATCTCGCACACGCACGCTGCGAGCACCTTATCTTTTGTGCGCCCTGTATTTAATGAATACATGGCAGCGATGTTGTTCGTTATGATGTTAATCCTGAAGCCTCGGCATTTCGTCGGGAGGAGTGTCTTGATGGCAAGGATGACATTAAGCGCCTCTGTCTGGGAGATGTGGTACTGCTCCCCAAATTCTCGGGGCAGATGGGCGCTGTAGCATGTCTTTGTCTGGTAGCAGATGCCGCCTCCGCCAGCCGGGCAGGCATCGCACTCTATGCGTATGCGGGGTCTCTCCGAGACCATGAGATGTCTGCCATTAGTTCCTCTGGCGAACCTGACAAACCAGAGTATGTCGGCCCGGCACTCCGAGTCAATCCGGACTGAGCCGGTCGCCTCTGTCTTCCTGAGTAACTCGAGGATGCGCGACATATATCGGTGAGCTGGGGCGACGCACTGTCCTATGTGAGTGAGTCGGCCACACAACGACTGTAACTGATGTCTCGTCGCTGCGGTACGCCCCAGCCATTGCTCACACTCGTTGATGACTGCAGTCAGTTTATCCTCAGGAATTGTTACCTCCATGGTGATGGTGTCAATCTGGAAGCCCAGCCAGTTGATATTTGTCGTGGGGAACACCGATTTTTCACTCGCCAACTCGGCACCCAAAGTGCTGCAGAGGTCCTCGAAACCGCGGAACGCTTCGACGGCTGAGTTGAAGTCGGCGTGCACCCCATAGGCCATGATGTGTGCTCCGTATCTCTTCATCATCCCCCAGCAGATGGCATTGGAGACGCGCTGCTGGGCGCCGCCCGAAAACCGGCACCCGAACGAGGGGAAGATGTCGATATAGGCAGCGCCCCTGTGTTTGAGACCGAGGAGGGGGTAGTCGAGGGGGTCGATCCTCAGCTGCCGGTACGCCCTCCTCAAGTCGGCTTTCCACAGTAGTACGCCGCGGCCCGCCCGTACGACGAGCTGAATCAGGTCAGTCAGAGTGGGAAGCGTGTAGGTGCGCTCAACACCATGACTGAAGTTCTTGGGTATGCCATCGTTTACACTCGAACCGATGTGGAAACTGAGGTCCATTATGACCCTGCGTTCCCCATCGGCCCTGGGTTTCGGTCGTGTCAGTAGTGGGCTGTACTGTGTCCAGGGAACGAACGGGTCAGTACTAAACGGCCCGATCATCGCCCCCATTCTCATTTCCTTCTGGAGAAAAGCGTTGACAGCCAGGGGGTAGTCTCTCGCTGACTTGTGGTTCTCATGTGTAGAGGTGGGGAATTCCACGGCACTGTAAGAAGACAGCCAGCCGTAACGGATGAAAGCACATATATCTCCCTATCGTGGTAGTCTGTGAGGAGTTCATCCCATGCGTTGGAGTTCATATTTGCCGGCACCTGAATGCGCGCCTTCATGTAGTTGGGGAGACCAGTACGCCTCACCTCGTTGTATATCCTCATATGTGTATCCGCGGTGCAACAGGCCAGAGCAGAGGGGGTGGGCCAGACACACCGGACCATCTCCCAATACTGGTTAGGTCCGATGTGCCTGGCACCGTTACCTTCCTTCCTGTACCTGGTCCGTCGTTCCCGGTGGGACACTCCCATCATAGGGATCTATGGCCGGACCATGGGCGGCGCCATCTTGGTTGTTTATGTTTATGGGAGACACGTGGTGTTGTTTACCTTGAAGCACGAGGCTTTGTATACCTCCACTAGTCACATGACCACGGCCTGTCCGCACCGCTGGGCCGGCTTCCCGGTTCCAGGTGTGGTCAGTGTGTCGATATATTTTATACACAGGTTTGTTTTTGGTCCTCGCATGTTTCGCTCGGTCTACCTTGTTGTTGTGGCTGTTGGCTGCTGCGACACTGGGCTTGGCTGTGAGTGTAGAGAGCTGTGTTGTTCACCAGGCAGGCTGAGCAAACGTGCAGCTTCCGTACACTGCCTACGACGTGGTGTCCAGGCTCAGCGCACTGGTCCAGCTGAAAAGCCGAGCAGGGGGGGGCCTTGCCTTGCCCGAGCCACGTGAGGGGGCATATCTAGGCCTGGTGGGCCGCTCTGCTGTAAATGGTCTCTCGGCTTGTGAACCTGGCTGGACACGCCGGGCCCGTGGGCCAGGCGGGTCTGCAGCCTATCGATCTCATAACTGCTTGTCCGAGACAGTTTTCCCAGGGCCACTCTCTCACACACCTCCTCCGAAAAAGCTCTAACATCACACCAGGGGTATGACTGGGCATCATCGCTAATGGTTTTGAGGTGCAAATACATGGCCTCGCGGGTCTCCTCATCATGGGCTAACTTTATCAACTGGAGGAACCCGTAGACAAACTCTGCGATTGACAAGTCGTCGATAGCAGTCTTGACCTTTTCAGGTCCTCTGAACACGAAATGGTGTGACATCTACCCCTCACCTTTTAGCTGTGGCTTGAGAGCATGGCGTACGGCCATTGCAACCCTTTCTGCGGTGTCGCCCTCCAGTCGCATGTCCGACAATCGCTCCGGGTATTATGGGGTGAGGGGCCTCGCCGGGTGGTTCGGGTTCATGTATCTGGCTCCCGCGTCATGATTGGTCAATGGCGTCGTCCACGGCTGTCTCTGTTCACATGGGGACTTGTCCACTACCGGGCCTTACCCTGCTGCACCAGTTGGGACAGCATGGTCGTTATTCGTCCAAGCAGCCGTCCAATGCATCTACACATCTGAGCACAGAGTCGATAGCCTTAGCGTTGTCTTTCACTGTTGGCTTACCCTGTTTACCAGTGCCCTGCTGAGCGTCCTGGCCGCCATCTTGGTTGGGGAGCCGTTTCACTGATCAGCCATGTCTATCAGTCCGCTTAGGGTGTACGTGCTGCGGTTCTTCTTCCTTTTTCTACTAGACAGAGGCTGCTCATTCTGCCTTGGCATACCGTGGTACGAGTTTAGGATTTTCGGCTGGACTCGGGCACTAGGGCTCGCGCGATGGGAAGATTCAAAATAAGTCCGTTTGCGGTGAGTCGCGAGGAAGAAGTGAGTGTCTGGGCACCCATACCTGGTGACCGTCACTAGTCACGTGTGGGGTAATGAATATTAATGAGGTGTGTGCAGAAGCGTGGAGGCCGGCTTCATAATTACCAGCAATTTACAATTACTCCCCAATTCAAACTAGATGGGTAATAAGCCCCTAAATTATTCTGGGAATAGTCTCCCGTAGAGGTCACCTATTTCCTATCGTATTAATTCTGAACTAACACAGCAATGTTACATCTAAGTCATTCAGCAGATGTAAGCTGAATATGGATGTGAAACTGTCCTGAAGGAAGACAGGCCAAGAGCCTAAAATGGATCAGTATAAATAAACGAATAAAAAAAAAATATATATATATATACTGAAATAGCCATGGCTCAAATTTATGTTGTAGGTTGAATACTGGTCAGTAGGCTGATCGTTAACACTGGAACCCAATACATCATAAGCAGTGTATGTGGATGGGAGGGGGGGGGGGGTGCATAGCTTCCACATAGTAGATCTATGATCCCTTACAATCTATGTCAAAGTTACATAGACAATAATCGATGGTTTTGTGGACAGGCGGCCGTAAACCACGAGAGGTCGACGCATAGTAATACACGAGCCGCCTGTCCACATAACCATCATTTCTTGTATTTATTATCCATATTTTCGAATAAATTAAACCCAGTAATTGCTTTATCAAAGGGCATAACACTAGGGACTATTTCTTTGCTCCATAGCACAAAGGGACTATTTTCCCCGTATACCACGGTTTTGAGCCCGTATACCACAGGTGTGAATCCGTATACCACAGTTATGGTATCTGACAGGTTTTATTATCCATCGTATACAAAGTCCCCATTGAAAATGTATGGGGACTCAGTAAACCACGACCCATTGTATAAAAACTGTCAGATACCATAACTGTGGTATACAGATTCAAACCTGTGGTATACGGCCTCAAAACCATGGTATACGGGAAAAATAGTCCCTTTTGCTATAGAGCAAGGAAATAGTCCCTATTGTTATACCATTTTATGTGGCGATTACTGGGTTTAATTCATTCGAAAAACTCCAGGAGTGGAATGCAGTGGCCAAGATTAAAACGAATTAGGTTTTGATTTTACCCTATCCCGTCTCCTCGATTTTGGAATATTACGTGATAACAATTCTGTATGCCACTATAGTGGCATATAAAACTCTGTATGCCATTTAGCGTGGCATACGGAAACTTAATGTTAAGCCTATGGGATTTTATATTACGGGTAGGATAACCAGACAGAGATACAGAGATACACGGACAAAGGCATTCAGACACTCTCCCAGTCACGCAATGTAATACACACACAGGTACACACTGACACAAAAGATCTATATATTGACAGACAAAGAACCGGTTTGGTGTTGGTCAGCAGCTTCTAACGACGCAAACAAGCACTGAGACATACAACCAGACTACTGCTACAACATAACGTCAAATGACCATATTACCTTTGATCTCACTTGTCTTTGAGCTTGTATTTTGTCTTGACTTACCTCGTGTAAGGCAGAGAGTCAAATTCCGGCGATTGTATTTTGTTTGATCTGAATAAAAAAAGTTCTTGCCTTATAAAGACTATATATGAAAATCAAATTTAAATGGGAAAGAACTGTATAACAATTGTGATTGTTGATATACTGCAAACACTAGGAGCCAATGAGGTATTTCGGTCTTGAGTGATTGGTCATGGTCAGCTGGGCACACCTGTAAGACCCTGAGACACTGGTCTTAGAGGTGTGCCCAACTGACCATGACCAATCACTGAAGACCAAAATACCTCAAGACCCACTTGTGCTTGATCTGTTAGGATCCTAGTTAGTCAGCTACAGAAATAGCAAGTTGACTAGGTGCAAGTAGGTTAGAGAAAACTGTCCATAGACTGGATCTAATCCAAACCTTTAAAATTGTTATTAATTTATAATTGCAAGCTCATTCATCTATGTTGCCGACATGGTATGGTGATAGACCCTTGAACCGTAACCCACAATTATCCAGTTTAACCGTTTTCAGAAATCCTCTTACTGAAATTCTGATGCCAGATATGGAAATTCCGGCTATTTCTACTTATAAATCCGAAATTATATTTACTTTCTCCAATTATAAATAAGGAAACTGTGGTTCATGCAGTCGTGGTGTACCCAGTCAGTCGCGAGCGGAACTTGTATTTACCCCGGGCGATAATGGGGAGTTTAGTAACCTCTGGAGGGCGTATGGGTTTTAAAATATCGCCGTTTTGCTGTGCTGGTGGCTTATATTTTATGTCTGAACAACATTTCCTCGGTAACTGCCTCACCTTCGACTATTTTTGCTCCTCTTCGTGCTCATACAGGAACTGTTAATAGTTGTTCTCGGCGGATTTGGCTGAAGGCCGCAGTCGAGGACTTTGCCAGTGTAACAGACAATGTGACTACTGACCTGAGACCCGTTTCAATAGTATGGGGAGTAAACGGGAATAGCCACCACAATAGCGAGAGCAATCAGCGGTACTAACAGTGGGAGGTATAAAGTCTAGGGTCGAGCGGTACAGTGGCATACCGACCGAGTAGTGCAGTGACCACAGTTCTTGGTTTGAATAAAATCATGGGTTTCCCAAAGGAGTTGACCACAAAAGAATTACATGTAGAATTAATCGGAGGATGTTTTTCTTTACTTAAATATGTTAAAATAACTGATGAAATGTGTTTTAGAATTGTTACAAGTTATGATCAATACGAGAGGGTGGACCCATTCGCCTATAGTGGTAGCCAAGTGACACCAACAGCGAGACTTCACTAACTTGTGCCGCTGTGGTGCCACTGTTAGAAACAACGAGACTTACCTCTACTATACTCCTGAGCGTCTAATATGGGACAAAAAACTAGTTTTTTCTAACTTGAAAAAGGGAAATCCCTGTTGTGTCGTAAATAATGGAGTGATTTTCATAAACAAAACATCGTTAGAAAGCTAAGACTTGAGCCTATCTATTGCTGTATATATTATATACCTGTGTTGTGGCTAAGATTTCCTGTCACAGATTGAACATCGGAAATTCCTAGATAAAAAAGCTGGCCTGCTTATAATGTCAGTAATTCATGTAGAAATATGACCTTAGGCCAAAGTTCTTTGATAAAATGACAGGTGGCACCACAATTTTCAAATCTTGGGCCTCAAAAGTTCTATCATGTATTCTTTATGAAGTTCTCTTGAATTCTAACTACTTAATTTTCAAAATTATCATCTTTTACAAATGCTGCATATGATTGAACTAGATTTTGTCAATTTACCCATATTAAACGCTCAGGACTATAGTGAAACGGCCCCCAGAACGACTTTGACAGTCAATCAGTGCCGGGTCCAGCCCTCACAGAGGCTGGATTAAAGTGGGATTCACATTCAATCTAACAAAAAACAAAGAGTGAGCGTTACTTGCCCTACCTTTATGCTCCGCGAATAGACCCTATTGAGGTATCCCAGAATTCAGCCTGTTTACAAGTTCTGGTGTTCGCTGGTTGCCGACATGGTGTAAAGTTTCTAGGCTATACCATTAGCGGTTCTGTCCCTAGCGGTCGATATACGTTAAATAAGGTTTGGAGTCAACGCATAGATGTTGTAGGTAACAGAATCCAGGTAAGACTGAATGGTTCTTTAATTTGGGCCCGGGTTTATATACAATCGTAGCGCCTTTGTCTCCAGGTGGGGGACGCTTATACGGGCGGTCGTGTTAGGCGCCAGTTAGCGTCACCTTTGTAACAACGAGCGCGCCCGCATCTCCAGGAAGTTGGGTTAACAAACAACCGCCGGCCAAAGCCGGGTTCAAAGGGGGGATTATAGCTACAGCAGGAAGGACCAATTAGCCTGGCCAGTGTCGGCCATCTTGGATTCGGAGGAAAGAATTTAGAATAGATTGAATATATATATTATAATTAATAATGCTGCTTTTTCAACGCAAAAATACCACAAAGTTAGAATTATCGACTGCAGATCTTTACAAACGTCCCTCACTCTGAGTTCGAAGAGCAACGGAGAACTTTAAAAGAAAAGAAAAAGATGTGCAGTCGCTAAAACCAACCTAACCGCCTTGCTCCGTCTCAGAGCAGTCGTGCGGCTGCTGAGACCAGCGCGGGAACGGTTAGTTCGTCGAGCGAACGCGGAGGCGCCACCAGTGCGCGCTCACGATCTCTCGACCAATGAAAAGGCAGCAAGTCCCAACTTCCGGTCACCACCCAGAAACAACAAAAATGGCAGCGCCCACATCTCGGCGTGCTAAACAAACGGGTCTTACGCAAACAATGGCGGCCATCGGGTCTTCAAATAAGGTAGGTTCAATCATTAACACATATAGATCACACGGGTAAAGAGTAACAGAGATGATAACAGAAATACAGGTTATATTTTGAAAAAATGTCACTGCGGCCCGCTCGGCGTCAGAGCTCCGACCGTGTCCGGGTTATGGGTACTCGGCTGTACAACCAGTCGCGAGTGTAGAAAATGGCCAGCGAATGTCTTTATAAAATATAAAAGCGTAGTCCATTTTGATATAAAGCTGGGATACGAGTGTCTGTATCCTGTTGCTTCAGGAGGGTGGTTTATGAATTTAAAAAGATAGATCACAGGGATCTCACAGGGTATGGCGAGCGGTCTTCGGCGTCAGTGTCTCTTGGTTGACTCGCTCGCCAATCGTAGGGGTGGAGTCAATCGCGCTAAAACACACTTTAGCACGATTGACACGATTGTTATTCTTTGTAGAGGTATATACACGTAGGAACGGCCTGCCAAGTGCAGAACACACCTTTGTTCGTTGTTGACAGGCCGCCGCGACGGAACTCCGCGTCCCGGGCTACCGAAGTGCGACAGCTGGCGGTCCGAGCGTAGGCGCCAGCCCGAGACCGCCGCCCACGCGAAGCACTTCGCGGGAGGATCGGAGCCCGTCATGTCACAATCAGGTCGTAAAAGGTTACAGAAAAATAGATGTGAGTCACACGTACTCAGTTGACACGTAGATTATACGTTTTCCTCAATAAAAACGGTAATTCAAACAATTTTACACATCTCAGGCTCCTCACCAGCACACATCCTGGCAGCCATTTTGATAGTACACAAAGAAAAGAAGATAATATCGCCGTGAAAGGCATGACATATAAGTAGCAGCGGGGTGCTTAACGATAAAAAAATAGACAATTTGGTCGCCGCTGAGGACGGTAAATCTTACGATAAAATTGATAAGGCGGTAAATGACACCAAAAAAGGGGACGAGCTCCCGTAATCTTGATAAAGATTGTAGAAAATATGCTGTGGCCGTATTATAAACATATATGTACATGGTGATAAAACATAATATTGGCGTTTTCAGCGTGGATCTGAGCACTACGTTAAGGCCTGGACATCGCCATTCTCTACATATCGACTGCGGCTAGCGCCCGGCTTCTGGTGACGACGGGTGTACGGGCCGCGCCACTCGCTAACCAACTTGACGTTCGCCTACAGCCTTCATCCCTTCCCAAGTCTACTCAAGTTACCGAGGAGTGGTGAGATAACACTGTGGCCTAAACATAATAAATCGTAGAGCCCTCCCGATTAACCCCGATTTATAGAAATTTTCAGCGGCCTGAAACATCGGCCCATCTCCAGCTATTGCATACCTAACCGATAGTAACTCACTGTATCATACTTGTTAGCCTAATTAGAGTCTAGAAATCGCTATAAACGATATTTCTCGTTATTTACTTAAATTTTTCTGTAATTTCTGGGTAATACTTACTATTTGCACGCGGCTGGTATGCACTAGATGATTATAATTTCTTAAATTTCTGGTTTATAACTAACATTTCTACCTGTCTCAGATCCACCTTGATACTAACCATGTCGCCTCGTTGGGCTATTCCAAAAGGACATAAATTAAATAATTAAACAATTCTGGCCAATAGACTAAGGAACCGACATTAATTAAGAGAATCATTTTAGAATTAAGGAATACTTAGCGCAGGGCTGTGATTGTAGTATGGTCGGTTCCTTATAAAATATAAAGCATAGCATATTATATATAGGCAGGAGCTCGTCAATATCAATAAATAGGTGTCATTGATATACATTGTAAATTGAAAAGAATATAATATCTTGCTGCGTGGCCACGTTAAGTATGGGAAAACCCAGACATATAGTCGTGCAGCGTGGCCACTTTTAAGTATATAAGTAAACGTGCAGCGTAGATGTTAAAAATAGGGGGTTGTGAAGCAGCTGAGAGTGGTTCTTTCCAGAAAATTGCCAAAAATTTCAACCGGTGCCAGGGGATACGTAGGCATCATACGTACTTCACTCCCCCAACACTCTAAATTTTTGCAATACTCAAATTACTCTAAAAATAACTCAACCACTCTCGGCGTGCCCACCCAAGAAGAAAAATTAGCGCGGCAAAGCACGGTAAGTAACATGTTTGATATATGTAAAAAAATTTCTTTTCAGACTAGTAGGGCAGGTCCCATCATGGACTCCTCCCTGGGCGCATAGGCCCTTAAAAAAATCGTTCCTACGATAAACGATAAAAAACACAAAACGATATCGTACACACACGATATTTAGACAAACACATACAGACGATTTAGGCTGAGCTAGGCCGCGGACCTCTCGTGCTCCTCGTGCCTCTTCAAAATCGTCGTTTCTCCACATAATCATCCTTCGGCCAAAGGGTCTGGGGCGAAGGGGCTGGCCGAGTGGCCACAAGGCCAGCCTTTGACCGCCAGACACAGGACCAAGGTCACTTCGAATAACCAAGGCCCTTACCGATGGCCGAGCAACATTAAATAAAAACTCGTGGGTCTCAGCGAGGCTGCAAGCACCCCACGGGTTTCACCATGCTATCGGTCTTAATCATTCCAGTTTCACAATCGTGGGTCAATTCCTTATCGTCAACGTGTTATTCATAAAAAAAAGGTTTTACACGGGGGGAAGCCGGGGATATATATCTTGGGGGCGTAAGTCCGCGAAGGAGCCTGCTAACCGCTCCAGGGTTGGGCGTAAGCGGAGAGGGGGTATGGGGGCGGTCGAGGTTTCTGATCGTATAGGGATTACGGGTAGGGATTGGGGGAAGGGTTCAGTGGGGGGATCTTCGCTCACGATGGTGGGGGCAGGGAGGGACAGAAAGGGGGATGCTGGTGCTGCCTGTAGGCTCTGTAGGCTGATCTCCTCGCGTGGGCGGTCCTCTTCAGCCGACCTCGGCGGACTCCGCACGCAGATCAACCTACAACACCAGCGAGTGACGGGGATACAACAAAGCTTTTTGTACCGCAAGCAACAGACCGTCAGGAGGATGAGGAATATTAGGAGGGATATGGAGGAAGTGGAGATGAAGGGTACAGAGGATAAGATAGAGGCTGGGGAGCGTAAGCCCTGTAGGCGGCCTACTTCCATCACGGGCAGGACTACGCGGGGGAGGAGTTTGAGTGGTTCGGAGAAGGTGGGAGGAAGGGTGCGGGGCCAGGATATGTTAATGGGGGAAAGCTGAAGGGGGCGCCGGAAGTGGAAATTGAGGGTATGGTGCCCAGCCGCGATGCCGTGTAGGCGCCACCCACGCGACTCCAGCGAACATCCTGGGGGTAGGTCGACGAGGGTGGGGCCGCTGACGAGCAGGTTCACGGGTGGGCGGCCGGTGCAGAGGCGTAGCACGGAGGTCGACTGGTAGGCTATTACCACAGCTTGTCGGCCTCCGGCCTCGGGCCTCGACACTACGGTCGTTGCGTTGTTCCGGGCGGTGATGGCGATGTGGCACGAGGTCGGCTTAGTCCCGCTCACGAGTGCGGACTCGCAGGACCGTTCGGTATACACCACCGTAGGCCTGCACACTCGTGGCTGCCGACCTACGCAGACATCAGGGACGAAGGACGTGGAGGACGACGAGCTCACGGCCAAACGGGGCCTACCCTGGACCGTCCGCAGGTGGGACGCGTCCAGCTGCACGGGGAAGTACTGCAGCTTGTACACCAGGTAGGCCTCGCTCGTGAGCCCGGGAACAACAACACGGTAGATCAACTCCCGTCCCTCCTCCCAGATGGGGTCGATGTCCACGTAGTTGTAGTACCACATCGCCGGCAGGGTGTGGAATCTGGCCGTGATGCCATGTAGGCGCCACCCACGCAACTCCAGCGAACATCCTGGAGGCAAGTCGACGAGGGTGGGGCCGTTGACGAGCAGGTTCACGGTACAGGGGGGGGTGGTTGTAAGCCCATAGGCGGCCTACGCTGTGGCACGCTTGACGACCGGCTGTCGGCTTCCAGCCCGCCTGTCCTGGATAGTGCGTTCAAGCGAGCTAGCAGCCGCGGCCAGTACGGGACGTGGTTCTGCTCCATCACGTCTGCGACAGCGTCGATGCCGACAGTTATATTATGCAAGTTACTTCTAAAGATGCGGGGAGTCAGAGGGGGGGGGAGGGAAAAAGAAGAGGAGAGCTCATTCTTTCTACCACAGAGAATACATGTACTTCAATCCCATCAGTCCCACATGATTGTTTTCGCCGCTTAGTGCATCATGTTAACCTCAGAGAAATACAGACACAGATATTCAACCCTAATACAGACTGCTGGGGGTGCAAGGAAAAGGGGGGGGGACAGAGTAGGGCAACTCGGGACCACTCGGGACCAGCTTGGGACCACTCGCGGTCGACTCGGGACCACTCGCGGTCGACTCGGGACCACTCGCGGTCGACTCGGGACCACTCGCGGTCGACTCGGGACCACTCGCGGTCGACTCGGGACCACTCCGGGTCGACTCGGGACCATTCCGGGTCGACTCGGGACCATTCAGGGTCGACTCGGGATCACTCATGGTCAACTCGGGACCACTCAGGGTCAACAACCGAACACTTCGGGGTCGTGTCCTTGTGGAGGGACACATGAGCTACTGCCAGCCACGTCCCACGCTTTTCACAGGTCGTCACAGACATCATAAATCATCAGGTTCAATTTAAACTCTGTCCTCGTCTTCACATTCCTAATATAATCAAGATTACTTTCCTGCTATTTCGGCAGCGGTGACGGCAGTGGGGCGTGGGACAGCGGCGGAGGTTCCGGCGGGCCTCTCCCGTAGTGTACACACACGGCCGCGTCTGTAGCCTCCTGGCCCGGCGGGGCGCTCCCGCGCCGTCCGCCGAAACACGGACTTATTGTCTACATTTCCCAGCCTCAGTGAAGACGCGGACGTCTCGTCGTGGTCGCCAATGTAAAGGTTCTAGGCTATACCATTAGCGGTTCTGTCCCTAGCGGTCGATATACGTTAAATAAGGTTTGGAGTCAACGCATAGATGTTGTAGGTAACAGAATCCAGGTAAGACTGAATGGTTCTTTAATTTGGGCCCGGGTTTATATACAATCGTAGCGCCTTTGTCTCCAGGTGGGGGACGCTTATACGGGCGGTCGTGTTAGGCGCCAGTTAGCGTCACCTTTGTAACAACGAGCGCGCCCGCATCTCCAGGAAGTTGGGTTAACAAACAACCGCCGGCCAAAGCCGGGTTCAAAGGGGGGATTATAGCTACAGCAGGAAGGACCAATTAGCCTGGCCAGTGTCGGCCATCTTGGATTCGGAGGAAAGAATTTAGAATAGATTGAATATATATATTATAATTAATAATGCTGCTTTTTCAACGCAAAAATACCACAAAGTTAGAATTATCGACTGCAGATCTTTACAATGGTATGGTGATAGACCCTTGAACCGTAACCCACAATAATCCAGTTTAACCGTTTTCAGAAATCTTCATACTGATATTCTGATGCCAGATATAGAAATTTCGGCTATATCTACTTATAAATCCGAAATTATATTTAGTTCCTCCAATTATAAATAAGGAAACTGTGGTTCATGCAGTCGTGGTGTGCCCAGTCAGTCACGAGCGGAACTTGTATTTATCCCGGGCGATAATGGGGAGTTTATCAGGTTTTTATCTATCTACTTACTTTTCAAAATTATCATCTTTTACAAATGCTGCATATGATTGAACTAGATTTTGTCAATTTACCCATATCAAACGCTCAGGACTATAGTGAAACGGCCCCCAGAACGACTTTGACAGTCAATCAGTGCCGGGGTCCAGCCCTCACAGAGGCTGGATTAAAGTGGGATTCACATGATGGGATGCATGTACTTCACAGGGTATTTTGCTGAGGCAAATCCAGCTGAGATTCTGTACTCGAACACAATTTCTTCGTCTAAATTGTAGGGTTCCATTTCCTTGAGACATGTTTATTTCCTTGTAATTGTTGGCGACATTTACCCCTAAAAGGAACAGAATCTCATGAGATTTTGAGCCCTGTGATGTATACATGAATCCCACCGTGTGAATCTCACTTTACCCCGTATATACTTTGTTACGTAATGTCTACAGCCAAAGAAACACCTTGTAAAGATCTGCAGTCGTTACTACTGGTTTTAGGCCTTTTTGCGTATGGAAAAGCAGCATTATTAATTAATAATATATGCATAGAAGAATTCTAAAGACGCCCCTAACCAAGATGGCCGCCACTGGCCCGTATTTACTCCTCCCCTAAATTTAGAACGTATTCACCCTCTCCGCGGCTTTGGACCCGGTAGTTATTTATAAACAACTTCCTCCTGGAGGGAAGGTGGGGCGCTGGGAGCAAGCCTAGCGCTAGTCCACATATATGAATAGAAATGCTGACGTGGACGCCTCTCCTACGGCCACGTATCCTCCTCTCCAGACGCCACGATCGTATTACCTAATGAATATGTTAATCACCTTCCTTTATAACCAGAAGCAATTCAATAAACGATGTCAGACCCTGCCCGGATCTTGTACCTACAACACTTATGCGTTGACTCAACCTTATTAACGTATATCGAGCGCTAGGGACCTGATAACTATGTTTCATCATAGCGGGTAGAGGACTGGAACTTTACATCCTGGCGCCGTATTCTCTATCATTGGATGACTAAGGGTATACATGAGCGTAATACCATTACGATACCAGGGTACAGCTATTTATCCTACCCCTAATATAAAATCCCATAGGCTTAACATTGAGTTTCCATATGCCACGCTGACTGGCATACAGAGTTTTATATGCCACTAGTGGCATACAGAATTGTTATCATGTAATATTCTAAAATTGAAGAGATGGGTAGGATAAAATCAAAACCTGATTCGTTTTAATCTTGGCCACCACATGCCACTCCTGGAGTTTTGGCTCCGGACTTCACTCGGCTTCGCCTCATGAAGTCACTATGCCAAACTCCAGTCGTGGCATACGGTGGCCAAGATTAAAACTCATCCAGTTTTACGATAATATTTATTATCCACCTAATACAAAGTGTCCATAGAAAACACATAGGGAGTTTGTATGGACATACCCGGCGCATACGGATATGTTGTATGCTCCGGCCGGCGCATACGGAAAAGTAGTGCGTACGAGAAAATAGTGCATAACTAAAATGAACTGATATCGACATGCCACTAGCCCAGAAAAGGTGGATAATAAATACAATATAGACTGGTTTCAGATAAAAGCGGATGTATGCTCCTCGGAGTTGACTCTGCGCAATATCCTCGCATACGCTCATACATGACTATGCGTCAACTCCTCGGAGCATACTGCCGCTTGTATCTGAAACCAGTCAATATTGTGTATATATGCCACCTCAATAATATGTTAGATATCACATGAACACCGACACTGATTACACATTAACTTCGAGCTAATAGTATATTCATCATTGATGAATGAGCATGCAATTATAAATGAATAACAATTAAAAGTTTTGGGTTAGATTGAGTATACGGATCCTTCTCTATAACACATTTGCACCCAGTCAACTTGCCATTTCTTCAACTGCCTATTTATAGGATCCAAACAGATCAAGCAACAGTGGGTCATGAGGTATTTCGGTCTTGAGTGATAGGTCAAGGTCACCTGGGCACACCTCTAAGACATTGAGACACTGGCTCTCTGGTCTCCTCTCAATAGCACAGTGAATAGCATGCAGATAGTGAAGGGATAGTTCTGTGGAAGCACACTGATGTATTAGAGCGTGCAAGCACGCTTTAATACATCGGCAGGCCTAGCTACCATGCCATTAACAAAGGGAAAACCAAGACAATTATCAACTCTTTAGTTTAGACAACCCATACTCGTTGACACAATTTCTTAGTTTGCTCTAGCATTCTATAATCGGGTTTTACTTCATAAAATCAATTTTATAGTAACCTCTCGCCGGGGCGAGTTTTCCAGCCACAATGTATATATATGTTTCATTTACACTTGGGCAATTATGAGTGTTTTGGATGATTTTGGTTTGATATGAGTTTGCATGAGATTAGGACCCTTTCCTGCACTACCAGTTCCCTTTTTAAGTCAACCATGGTTGCACTTGTTTGCACTATCAAGGATGCAGGGTCGCTATCTTCCGATGAGAGAAACTCAAAGTTACGAGGTAAGGCTCGGAAAAATTACTGCTCAAAGCCTTGGCCGCCGTCAGTAACTCTTCCGAGTAACTTACCGAGCCTTAACGATTCCTATATACCTTCAAACACCAATATACCTTTAAATGTCGTTCTAAACTGATAAATAGCGTTATTTACTTACCCACCATCAAATGTGAAGCCAGATCCAACCTTATCGAGTAACTTGACACTCTATGATTTCTCCCCACTGCGCTTTTCATATGAATTTTGTAAGAGACGATCTGATTGGTCTAAACGCCAACCTTAGATAGTAAACGTCAACTTTGGGCAGCAAACGTCAGTCTAAGGTAGTAAACGTAAATTATTCCGGTCCCCGTAGCGTGGTGTAGAGTGTTTGGCAATAGGTACCTCATTACCATTAAATCATCAGACCCCACTTATTCACCCTAGCTCCCCCTCCCCCACCACTAACATACTCGTTGACTGAGTTGATTATGTACTGAACATGTGCAGCTGTATCGGCTATTGCCTGGAAGAACTCCAACTGGAGAATGGTCAGTGAAACTTAACCATAACAAAAATATATGGGGATAGAGGGAAACTATGTTCCAGTGAGCAAAAGTTCAAAGTTACGAAGTAAGGCTTGGAAAAATTACTGCCCGCGGCTGACGCCTTGGGCAGTAATTTTTCCGAGCCTTACCGAGTAACTTTGACTTTTGCCTACTGGTACTTGGTTTCCCTATTCCTATATACCTTCAATAATGGGTATATAGGAATAGCTTTTACTATATACCTACTGCCGTAACTATCGTGATTACTTCACGCTGCTCCCCACAACGTTCTGCACAGCTGTGCAGTAAGTTAGGGTTCATCTCACTGTCGCAACGGATATGATTACGACGTCGATATTTAAAAATGGCCGACGGTGTTTACGCTTCGACATCGGTAATATTTACGTTAGAGTACATAAAGAAGACATACTGAAATACTGTGAAATCAAAAATAGATGAATGAATTACAGAAAAACTTCGAAGTACAGTAATAAAAACCTGAACAAACATGGTAACGACCTTAAAATCAGGAGAGAACAACTGCTATGTTTTTCCCCCGATGGTTTCGCGCCGGTTTCTCCCCGGTTTCCAAGCGACAACAAGTGTTGCTATGCAGGTTGCTATGTGCGTTGCTATGCGATAACGTCACATCCGCATTCCACGACGAAGCGAAAGCTAGGGTTCATGTCGACCTTTCTGTACCCAAATTGGACTGAAAATGGCTCTTACAACTTAAATAAGGTAACTATATAGATAGTAATAAAACGATGTGCCTGTAAACGTACAAATTTCGATCCTCACTCTTGCCTTTGGCATGTTTACAACTCGGTGTAAACACCTCGTTGTAAACATGCCAAGGCCAGAGTTCGGATCGAAATTTGTACGTTTACAGGAACATCGTTTTAATACTATCCTACGCTTCTCCCCCTCTCCATTAGGGCACTTTCCTGGCTGATTCTGATTTGGGACATGGTAGTTTGAATCTGACTTTGGCACTGATTCATGTTCTCCCATCTCTTTGATCACTGCATGAAACTTACCACTTTACATATATATGCAAACGGCGTATACAGGTAGGCTTAAATTGCGTGCTGTGATGATGCACCCACAAACAGATAAACCCTTCCTTCCAACCCAGTACTAGTATCAAACCTCTAACTTCACCATTTCAAAGAATGAAGATTGACACTATCTCTCAGTATAATTAGAAGGTAGGTGGCATGTAAGGTATGTAAGAAGGCCGAAACGTGCATATTCGCGGGACACTCTATTGAATATAAAATTGAATGTGAAGGTCACTCAGTGCACTTCCAATTTTTTGTGTAAGAATCATGCTGATTGGTTCCCATGAATATTCAGGGGGCTGTTTCACTAGTAGGGGGGTAAAAGCGAGAGGTAGGACTGGAACAGTGGCTCCAACAGTGGCACCAAGAGTGGCAAGCCCAAATTCGCGTTTCATCAGTGCTCTCGCTGTTGAGGTGTGACTAGCTCTCACTGTTGGCACAGCTCTCGCTATGCACATGCGTTTGACATTCGAATTTATTTGTAAACGGGCCGGTATGACGTAGAATTTCACCGCTTCCCATAAGTAGAGTTTACACGAGTAGGGTATATATATAACCTATAATCGTACCAAATATGAAGATAATCGGCCACACCGTTCTGAAGATATCAGCGTTTGAATTTTGTCATAGCAAATACTGCACTTCCCGCCGGCCTCCGGGGGGAGACAAAAAGAACAGCCAAAACCCCGCCACACTACGGAAGGAGTGAAAAAGAACAGCGACCAACGCAAACGCACTTAGGGAGTACAAAATTCAAACGCCGATAACTTCGGGACAGCATGGCTGATTGTCTTCATATTTGGTACGATTACAGGCTATCTATATACCCTACTCGGGTGAAAATTTCATTTCTTAATTTCTATGGAAAGTAGCTAAAAACCTTCTGTACACGTAACCAACGAGAGGGTAGACCCTCTCGCTTACAGCAGCTCCACAGTGGCACTAACAGCGAGAGCCACTGCACTGATGAAACGGGTTCTGCCACTGTTGGTGCCGCTTGTATCCCAAGTGCTTTTCACGCTTGACTGCACCTTCTAATGAAACGCAAACTGCCGCTTTGCTGCCACTGTTACAAACAGCGAGACTTCTAACTCCTAGTGAAACAGCCCCCAGGTTTTCGTTGTGGAGAGATTACGGAGAATCTACGGGTTGCTATTAATGATCAAACATTAATAGCACTTCTGCAGGCCTGGGACCAGTTTCAATAGTTGGACGTGACAAGCAAGTTCTGACATGAACAGTGGTACCAATAGTGGCAGCAACAGCGGAAAAAGTAAAGTTGTGTTTCATGAGGCGTGTCACTGTTGGGGTGGTGTGTCAGTTCACTGTTGGCTATGTGACCTTAGTTCACGACAGCATAACAGAACTAGGAGCAAATGGAATGTTCATCATAGATGAATGAGCGTGCAAATATACATGAATAACAATTAAACGGTTTGAGTTACATTCAGTCTATGGATAGTTTTCTGTAAGCTAATGGAACCCAGTCAATCTGTTATTTCTGCAACCACCTGAGTCTGGGATCCAAAAATATCAAGGTCAAGCACCAATAGGTCAATGAGGTATTTCGGTCTCAAGTGATTGGTCATGGTCAGTTGAGCATGCCTCTAAGACCCTGAGACACTGGCACCCTGCTCCTTTCACACTATCACAGTCGATAGCATGCAGATAGTGAAGGGATAGTTTTCTGGCAGCACGCTGAAAGTGTATATATGTGACCACTCTAACCTCTAGGTCTATAGATGATGTATATAAGCGTGCAAGCACGCTCTAAAGAGATAGGTCAAGTCTTGCTATGCTGCCCCCTGTCTGTCCCAGAAGACATTAACTCGCGCATTCTCCCGCGCGTGACATAGTCTGTAGGGCGGCCGACTTTCACTGTAAGGCATGTACACGGCTCAACCGTTTTGGTTATATTGGCGGATTGGGGAAGCCATATATGGGGCAAGTCATATATGGGGCGATTATAGGTTATAGATTATAGGTTATAGGTTTCCGATGGCACCTGGACTGATGGCACCTGGACTGATGGCACCTTTTCGGACCGATGGCAACATTTTTCCTAGACCGATGGCACCACTACCTAGACTGATGGCACCACTCACTTAGACTGATGGTAATTAGTCTAAGTAAGTATTAGTCCAAGATTATATTGTGTACACCACTTTTCAACTGCCGAGTATATTATATTCACATAAAGAAGAATTAATATGATTTTTTAAAAACAAATTAAAAAAAACCGGCTCCGGGCCCCTAGGCATCGGCAGCCAGTGGTCCCGACCAGCCACCTGCGGCCCCGGCCAGCCACACGGCGGGCAAACCCTGACTTACCCCTGACATAAGAACAGAGGTTTATATATCGCTTAATTAAGACACCCCCAGACCCCCGGCCGTGGCCACCGGCGGTGCCGGCAGCACCCGCCTCGGTACCAATAGCGGCCGCCTCGGTACCAATAGCGGTAGCAGCGGTGGTCTCCTGAAGACCAATAAATTTTTTTCAGAAACCAGAAAAAAAACCTCGAAACTAAACTGAAAACGCTGATATAACAGGACTATTGCACATTAATAATATATCTATCAAGTGGTTCCCATGTCCAGGTAAAAAATGAGGTGGTGCCATCAGTCTAGGCAAGGGGTGCCATTAGTCCAGGCACGGGTGCCATCAGTCCAGGTGAAACTGAAAAGAGGTGCCATCAGTCCAGGTGCCATCGGTCCGTGGTGCCATCGGTCCAGTTACCTTTTTGTGCACCCTGGGGCCTGGTCCTGGCAATGGATGGTGGGTGTGCTACAGTCTCTACAACTAACGGGAACAAGTGCACTCAAGATGAAGGTCGCCGCATAAATTAGCGACCACTTGAGTTGGCCTACACTGGCCAGCAGAGCAGCGTTTGCTACAACGAAATTCAAACGCAAATATTGGCGGATCGGAGCGGCCGATCATCTGCAGGAAGTGAAGTTCCGGGTTTGGTACGGCATGCTGTGACACACTGTGACCACGGAAGCAAAATGGTATACCCTCTCGCTTACTCAGACACAACAGTGGCAGCAACAGTGACCGGACATGTTTATTTTGAAATGGTGCATGCCATCTTTACTTTAGTGTTGCGAAATGTGTCGTCACAAAACTAGTGAAACGCGACCCAACAACCCAACAACGGACGTCGCAAAACTAGTGAAATGGGTTCCAGGTCTAACAAATGAAAACGGTAGCTATTGTATATATGTTTGTACACCAACGATTGTTTTGAATGGAGGGAAAATGCAGTCTGAAGGACCTTAAAATGTGTAATTATGAAATGAATTTGTTATTGGAAAGATCTCAGTTTGAAAATGTATTTGGGACTGTCTCCATACTCAAACCAGCTACTTGTAGTTGATTGGAGGCAATATAAACAGTATAAAGTATTTTGCAGTACAGTAGCCTGCCTGACAGTGGGCTATGCTGTCAGGGCAATGTCTTTTGTTGTCTGTTAAATGGGCCACTAAGGAGGAAGTGCAGAAACAACCCACACAATAGTTGGCCTAGTTTAGCATGCTCAGATTACTGCTACACAAGAGACAAGTGCTACCATCATTTGTCTGTGAGTAGTTGCAGCTCGAGGGCAGTAAATATTGGCACCAGTGTAAGGCTCTAATCATTCAACCTAAGATGACTGAAGCTCAAAGTGAACAAATTGCCATACATATGGCCCAAACCACTGAAAGATCATTGGGATACCTTCCAAGTAAGTGTAAACATAATGATTTGGTATGTTGAAAATAATCTCGCTACCTCTAGACTATTCAAACAAGAGAGATACAAATGGTTTTGCTAATCCTAGAGATCAAAACTTAGAAGGAAACCCACAAGATGAGAATAACTTGGTTCGTACTCCACCAAGTTTGACTGCGGAGTAATCCACGAAGCGAAGCTGAGTGCATTACGTAGCGATCAAACCAGGTGGAGTGCGAACCAAATATGAAGTTGTTTCTTTGTCATACTTAATCAATTTCAAAATGGGAATCCACAGTTGATTAGACTGCCCCTTTAGAGGAGCACATGGCAACATGAGGTGCTTTCCACTATAGAAAGTAATCCCAGAGACTGTGTCTGGTTTGAAATAAATGATAACAGAAATGACAGTATTTTATTTACCATATAAATATGTTCATCTCTATTTACATGTGGAACACAAAATACCCCCAAGCCCTTAGGGGCAGAGATATAAGCAACCACAGTAGAGCGCAAGATCTCTGCTGGGAGGGTGAGCAATAAGTGCAAAAACAAATCCCACTATGATTGGCCCAGTTTAGCATGCTCAGATCTTGATACACATCAGAGGAGTGCTACCACCATTTATCTGTGAGTGAAGGCAGTGAGAGGGCAGTAGATATTGATATCTGTAGAAGACCCAAATCAGTTAAACTAAAAAAATATTCAAAGTGAACAAGGTGACACAGATATGGCCAAAGCCACTGAAATATCGTTGGGAGAACTTCCAAGTAAGTGTGATTATAATGATTTTGTGTGTTGGTATGAATACCTTGGGTAACAGTATGGAAAGGTTCCATTCTAAGCTTCTTTATATTATTAATGAAATGCACCTTTTTTAAAGTATGGCAGGCATTCCTTAAGATTTCGAAAATCTGTAGAAACAGGGTAGATTAATTTACCAGTGCATGACAACCCTATATCATTTAGAAATGTATCTGTTTCTTTATGGCTGCTAGAATACTTGTGTGTATATATCCTGTACAAGTTGAAAATAAAATATTCTCCACAATAAAAAAAAAAAAAAGATATGTCTATTAGAGACAGGAAGAAAAAGAAGAAGAAGAAGAGGAAGAAGAAACAATGGTTTATCTTCACAGGCTCTTCTTCATAATTTCATCTAGCTTCTAGATCATCAAATATGTCATAATGCATCATAATTAGTAATTGAATATTCTTTCTGTAGTACAGAGGTCCTCTTTTGCATTTTCTACACAAATGTATGAGCAGAAGACAGTGAAACTATAATGTTGAAATGAACAATTCTTCATTGATTGAAAATTAAAAAAATGAATGGGAGGGAACTAAGGCCTGTATATGTTTAAAGGCAAATCAAACAAATTGGCTTGAAAATTAAAACCCATGTTTGATTATATAAAAAAAGAATATATATAAATTCAAAAAAGTTGATTTTCACAGAGTACAACCCATGTCATCTTTTCCAAGCTTTCACAGAATATAGTAGATGCAAAGTACTACACATATACATTTTAAAATACGTGGATCACCGTCCTTGTTAAATGAACCATATTTTTCAGTAAATTTCCAATATAAATCAAGCAAAAGTAAATTTATGGAATAGGGAAACCATGTACCAGTGGAAATAAGTCAAAGTTACTCAGTAAGGCTTGGAAGAATTACTGCCCGCGGCTACGCCTTGGGCAAAATTTTTTCCAAGCCTTACCTTACTTTGACTTATTCCAATCTGAACATAGATTCCCTCTAATATTTATAATTCAGATATAGTTATATATATGTCGATATCGAGTAGACCATCTGTAGCACGGTAGTCTTAACATCTACATACATTTTCCAGAAGAATACAGAGGAATTGAGACGAGCGACGATGATGACAATGAACGAGTCATTGGACAACCGATTAACGCTGAAAATGCATGATCTCTGCTTCCCAAGCTTACATAGATGGACTTCGAGCTGCTTTAACATCATCAGAACGTCCAAGTGAGTGCTATTAAAATGATTTGATATGCTGGACATAATCTTGTAGATCTATCTGTATGTTTCACAATCCCTCAAAATTTCCAATCTATGATACTTAAGCCCAATGCCCATCTACCGATTTCGGAACATTTGTGTACGTTTGTCGGCGACAAACGGAGGGTAATTTGTCTCAGCCAGGCCATCCTAACAGAGTCGGTAGATGTAAGACTGCAAGGCAAGGCTATCCAGCGATTAGTGAACACTTGGGTTCTTTGGTTTTTGCCCGCTCCCAGCGATTAGTTGACCATACACCGATTTTATCAGTGTGCTGGGAGCTGTTTCAAAATCATAGACTTAACCCACGTTTTGAAACAGCTCCCAGGTCGAGCAAGGGGTTACGTAATTTGCCTCGACAAGGTGACCGACTCCTATACAATTTGGGAACTAATCGTTCAACCCAAAATCGGTAGATGGGCATCTGGCTTAAGACTAGAGGTACTTAGGACAAATGATGAGGTCTTATTAATTATCTTTAATAAATCTGATTCAATCCACAATACAATGATCAATGGTGTACGTAGTTCAGTAACAATTCAAATACAAACCACTCTCAATAAACATCTGTGATATTTATACACTCCAGGGTGGTTTTTCTTCTATTCTCTTGATATTCACATCGCCCCAGTAATAATGATCAAACAGTAATTAATTAATTCATTGGCCTATCGATTCATCATACCTCACATTCACTTATAGCACACCTCACAACCATAGTCTTGTCATTTCATCATTCTTAACAGTCCTGTAAGTGAGACTACACTTTAAATACCACTTTTGGTCAAATAAAAGTATATGTAAAAGTGAACAATTTGACTTTCAGAGGTTCAGAATGATTTAAGCACAAGTGTGGCA
This sequence comes from Alentia gelatinosa, assembly GCA_950022655.1. Lineage (NCBI taxonomy): Eukaryota > Metazoa > Annelida > Polychaeta > Phyllodocida > Polynoidae > Alentia > Alentia gelatinosa. Next base: position 131,455,572 of record OX465580.1, on the reverse strand, counting down.
ATTTTATTTTCAATCTATGAAGTAAGCAAGTTAGGTACTTATTAGTTCATCATATCATAGAATTTGAGAAAAAAAACACAGAGAGCTAATTAATGACCACCAGTGTAAGGTTCTTAGTGCCTCAAAAGGAAGGCAAGTATTGCATACTTAGTAGAAACCAAACGAGAGTTAGCCTTGTCAATGTTTATGCCACGATGGGCAGGTCGTGTATTACTACATAAGGCGTTAGCCGAGTGTAGTGAGTAGCAGACCTGACCAGAGTGGTATTAAGATTGAGAAGGCTAACTCGAGTTAAGTTTAGTATTTATCCTACCCCATCTCACCGATATACAGAGACAATTTTGTAATTATCCATGCTAATACCGTGTTGACACTCATTGGAGGATGACCACATTTATCAATGCTGCCGGACCTACTTTCGTTATCTGGTCCCTGATTGGTCCGTTTTTTTATACACCTCGGTGCATAAATAAAACTTTATTCAACGCCCCCTCAAATACATTGAGTCAATGTTAAACCTATGGCGTTTTTATTAGGGGTAGTATAAAATGTATGACCTTTCCTTATGTTACTGTTAACCTGAAAGAAATAAACACTGCTCTTATGAAAGAAATATAATATGGAAGAACGCTCACTATTGAAGTGAATGTACATTGTCCTACGCTGAATAAAAAAAAGATATAAAAAATAATGATAATACTGAAATAGTTAATGCTCAACGATATGATTTCATTTTTTGTCTTACTACTTTCATTTATGTTATCAATGATATTTCTAAACGAATGGGCCTGCTATAGCAGAGAGTTCTTATTTCACATTTTCTACATTTATTTTCCAGCGGGGAACAGGGAAACACTCGATGATGATTTCCAGGAATCAATCGACAGAACAGCAAAGTTTCTAGGTAAATCTGATTTTAATGATTTGATACTCTGTAATAATTTCTTGCACGAATGTGCCTTGGTGTTTCAAGTATCACTCGGATTCTCCTGTCTATAGTGACATGCATTGAAAAGGAGTTTCAGTATGACTTACATGTGACCCATGCATTAGAAATTATGTAATCAATATATCCATGTATTACCTAAGATGATATTTGTAATAAAATATCAGAGTATAGATTCTCATCATATTTACACTCTTCATGATAAGAACGTTTGTCCCATCTTTCAGTTGAATACACTATGTAGTCGTACGACTCCAACTCTCATTGAATTGCAGCTGTTTTCCTTGAAGTGGGATTCACACGATGGTACAAAAGGACCTGAGACTGGTGTACTTCACACCTTTGCACCAGTCGGCTTCTATTTCCAGCTGGGTACAAAATTTCACAGATTGGGGAGTTCTACAGTCTCAGGGTAACATGGCGGAATCAATTCACATGGGAAGACTTACCAGGTACATAGTCTCACCTCTACACCCCTACACAGGCTACGCAGTCACCGACTCAGGGTACTTGCCCATGTGAATAGGTATTATTTGGAACCACTGAGCTCACAGATTGGGGGAGAACATCTGAAATACATTCATCTCACCAAAATGCCCCTCTAAATTTTAAACCTGATCCCACCGTGTGAATCCCACTTTAAGAACAATATGGTACTTGTACAATCTCCTAGAAATCAGTGTGATCTATGTTAATGGTGTTTCTATTAAGAACTTATAAAGCAAACCTCCAAGATAAAAATTGTTTAGCTCATATTCCACTAAGCTCGCGGGATTCACGCGAAGGGACGAATGTACCTGAGACAGGTGTACTTCGCAGCTTTTCCCTAGTCTCAGACAATTCTCTTCAGGTACAACAATCTCATGGCAAGGTATTTTGGCCAGTCTCAAGGAACAATGGTTCATTGGTTCACATGGAAGGACACACCTACTACACAGTCTCAGACATAGACCCAGTGAACACTAAAGTGGGATTCACACGATGGGACAAATGGACCTGAGACTGGTGTACTTCACACCTTTGCACCAGTCGGCTACTATTTCCAGCTGGATACATGGGAGAACATGTGAAATACATTTGTCTCACAAAGATGCCCCTATAATTTTTGAACCTGTTCAAAGTCAAAATCTCATGAGATTCTGTTCCTTGTTAGGGGTGATTGTAGCCGACAATTCCAAGGGAAAAAACTTGTCTTCCAGTACTGAATCTCAGGATTTGTCTCTGAAAAACACTTTGTGAGGTCCATGAATCCCATCGTGTGAATCCTCCTTTACCCTGGGACTAAAGTACCGTTGAGGTGAGGGTGTGAAAAGCATAGGATCCCGTTTGCTGACCTCCTATTGGCTAGGTTAGTTACCTTGTCGCCCACTCAGCAGTGAGTCCATTTGTGACACCACAAATGCTCCTATGAAGAAAGGGTTTTTAAATCAAAGGCTCATTCTGTACCTGGTTAAGGGAAATTGTCGCCTACCATTTCAGAGGTGAAGAGATTGTGTTCCAGTACAGAATATCAGCAGGATTTGTCTCAGACAAACACTGTGTGAGGTACAGGAATCCCACCGTGTGAATTCCACTTAAAGTGGAATTCAGATTTAAAGTGGAATTCACACGGTGGGATCCCTGTACCTCACAGGGCTCAAAATCTCATGCGATTTTTTTTCCTTTTTAGGGGGGAGTATCTTTTAGGGAGGAAAAGTATGTCTCAGGGAAATGAATCCCTACAATTTAGACGAAGAAATTGTGTTCGAGTACAGAATCTCAGCAGGATTTGTCTCAGAAAAACACCCTGTGAGGTACATGAACCTCATCGTGTGAATCCCACTTTAAGGGGGGGTTCCACTGGCCCGACGGTAGCCGATTCTGTAGCCAGACAATCGCCGATCATTATCGGATGCCCTAGAATTTCTCAAATCTTTGAAAATGGTCATTTATTAAACTATTATTATCAGAATTAAATAAATGTCAATACGTGAGCTTCCTCCACAGGGCCCAGGAACAATTGATCGGGTGAGAAATCGGCCTGGTGGAGCACACCCTTAAGACAAACACCGTGTGAGGTACATGAATCCCACCCTGTGAATCCCACTTTAAATATTTGTTCAATTTATGAAAATTCTAAGGGTAAATGTTTTCTTTATGACAGCTGAGCCTCCATTTCCCGGCATGAGACCAAAGGCCCTCATCACGGTCCCTGGTATGATTCGAGTACTTTTTGAGAGACCTCCCCCACTGGTCGATCCACCACCAACCTATCTCTACATCAACATTCTGGCGCTCTTCTGCCTTTGCTGTCCTATGGCCATTTGTGCTGTCAGGGACTCGTTGGCATGTCGGACGGCAATCAACAATCGCAATGAAAGGGAGGCTTGGGAACATTCATTGAATGCTTATGTGAAAGGGAGAAATAGCATCATTTGTTCATATTTGATCTATGGAATTATTTTACTGATCCTTTGTTGTTTTTATTTTTTTGTCATAAGAGGCATCTGACTGTTTTATGTAATGTTAGGCCCGGCATCCACTGAGCTTCAAATGGTCTACAAAAGGCCTTACGATGTACCTAATAACTGGGTACGAAATACCCCAATGTTCTTCGTCTAGACGTTTGTGTAAGATACAGATATTAGCAATTGTCTAAGGCCTAGCGTCCACCTACTTCGATATGGCTCTGATATGGTCTACGATGCACCTCCCGATACAAAATCAAAATCGCGTCGGAAGGTCACCTAATATCGGGGTAGTTGACCACGTTTCTGCGATTAAACACCGATAAAAACCCCATACAATGCGTGGTGGATTGGCATGTCTAGACATATGTCTACGATTTTACCCCTTCCCGATATGTCTCCAATATTTGCTTTTTGTATCGGTGTCATATCGGTAGGTCTAAATTTCTATCGTAGTAGGTGGACGCCAGGCCTAACTATGTCTCTTGTATTGTTTTGTGTATGTGTATATATGTCTTTGCGTAATTAAAGGCATATCCTACAATCCACGGTGGCGCCACCTGGTGATTTTTAAATATTCCCATTAATCCATTGTAATTGGTTATTTGTGGCATATTCCAAACTTTAAAGAGCAAAATTTAAGTTTTGTCTAGTTGGACCTTATCCAATAAATAAAATAGGCCCTTTTTCATTTGCCTGATTTATATAGGAAATGTACTGAAAAAAATGGTTTTCTTCAATTCTTTCAAAAACAAGTACGGTGACCTATGATTTTTAAAAACTACATAGGTAGTACTATACATTGACTATATTCTGTGAAAGTTTGAAGAAAATGACATGGGTTTTACTTTGTGAAAAACAACTTTTTAGAATCTCTATATATTCTTATATAAAATGATCATAATATTGATCTATAAATCAAAATCTAGCATGGCGACCCCCTATTTTTAAGTCAGATATGTGCTCTACAATACTTAGAGATCATTGTATTCAATTTTCAGAAAAATGACATGGGTTTTAATTTTCACACCAAATTGTCCGATATGCCTTTAATGTCTTGTACCGTGTAACGTCCTCATGTTTTTTTGTACTGTTGTTTATGTGAGTGCCAATTTTTTAGGCTTCTTTTGTGCCTTTTTCACCCAGGTCATAACTATACTTAAAATGCTCTGTTCAGCAATGAGAGTGTAACTATTATAAAGGATTAATAAGGTCGTGCAACCAGTAATAATGGTAATGATAAGTATGTAGGAGTCCTAAACCTCTGGATGGATTATGAGTATTTTGTAAGGTATGATTATTAACAGATGAAAGAATTACAATGCTACCAAGGTGTGAGGTCGTGCGACCAATTTAACTTATCACTTATTGTATGAAAATGAGATAATTGAGAAGAAAATAGTAATGAAAGTGACAATGAAAATGCAAAGACGAGAAGAGACAGAAATCTGAAGAAATGAACTGAAAGTCATGAGTGCCTTATTGTTAGTTAAATTAGGACAATGTTAATTCATCGATGTATCAATGACCTGCTTTTATTTGACTGTACCTGAAAACATTGCGTGCGCAATGACGGTACTATGTCAATAAACACTTGAAAAACAAATTATATCAAAGAATTAATTTTATTATTACTGGGCAAAGTTCGCCATCTTGCTATATTCTCTACTTTATTTGCTTAACTTCCTCTGACATGATATGGCACATATCAGTATACTACTTGTACTCATTCTACATAACTCTCCTAGTCATGATTCTCACAGGTTGGTTTTCACATAAAATCCATGTCACTTTCTTAAAACTTTGACAGATTTTTGGAAATGTATAATACTAAATATTGAAGTTTTGATAATCATAGGTCTCTTTCCTTGTTAAATGAATTGAAGAAAACTATATTCTTTAGTACATTTCCTATGTAAATCAGTTACATGTAAATTTCCTAATTCAACGAATCGGTTTGTTCAAACTCGATAATTTGTTATACTTAACACATTTGGTATTACAATAAATAAAAAAAAGTGGTTCTGATTGATAATTCCCAGCATTTTAAAATCACTAGGTGGCGCCACTGTCAATTGTCCGACTGGTATTTCTAATTTAATGTGTGTACATAAACAGAATATAAATCATTGATTAGAAATGACAGGATCTTATGTGTGAACCTTCATATTCTTGTGCTATCAATGATTTCAGATGCATCTTTATAGAAATCTGGAGACATGATATAAGTGAAATGGAATGATTAGTTAATAAATTCATAGCATGGCAGCTCAATCATCTGTGTTTTATTCAAAATGGCGTTTTGTTACGTACCTACTAATTTATTATATCTCCTGGAATATTCTTTGTTATGGGCCATTATTATGAGGGCAGCTATCAATATACTTTCCATTATTTTTCTTTTCTTTCTTTACTCAGAAAATCCAACCCTATCAGGAAGTTGTACTGCTAAGTTGATGAAATCAACCCATATTATATTAGATATGGTGATATGTGTATTAGCAGCAGTTATCCATAAGGAAGTAGGGGAATGGTGGATGAGGGTGATAAAATGTAGATCAAACTGTACCGTATAGGCAACATAATTACATTCCTATCTTTGAATGGGGTATAGAGTGACTGCTTCTGTTACCATCTTAGAAAATCTTAGTAATTTACCATCAGATGGTATTACAGTAATCTGAATAAAGGAAGTCCAAGTTCCTGTTCTCGTTATAAGCTTCATAGCTGATGTTTCTGCAATCTAAGCTAGGTGTGGACTAGAGAGCTGTGTTCTGATTTGTTCAACTTGTTGTTGTGTGTACTTGGTGTTTTACTGTCACCTCTCTCTTGTTTTATGAGGCTCCAAGTGTGCTAGAAGTGGGTGTATGGGGTGCCTTTTTGGTCAGACTGTTTTCCAAGTTTTGATCAAGCATTATATCAATTTTGCTGTTCTTATTTATTGGGTTGCTTTTACAGTGTTGTCCTTTGCTTATGATGTTCTTTTTTGTATTCTTTATCTGATATTAGGTGAGGATTAGATTGTATCTAGGCCTTGTTGTGTTAAGTTTCATCTAGCACTGATCTGTGAATGTGATGGGTCTTGATTTTTTTTGGAGGAGAGTATAAAAGACTTTAAAATATAGATATTGGAAAAAAATTAAATTTTTACAGTTCATGGTATTGTTATTTTGTAGTAATGGGTGTGGTGGATATGGTCGTCCACCTCCCCACCTTCATTGTTCAGGGAAATCATTTTTCCTTCTGGCACTTTTTCCTTGGGGTATGGCGGATGTGTTCGTCTGCCTGCCCTCCTGTTGGTTGTGAGTTTTTCTTCCTGGTTGTTTTTTTCCAACGCTGTTATCGTAACCGAGAGAGCGACAGCGGAAATTACACAACAGATCATGCATTAGGACATGAGTTCCCAGAACATTACTCAGAGACTGTCCCTTGAGTCAGGACAGATTCCTGTGTCGTTGAATAAACCTACGAGTCATGGAGAATGACCCTCCTTTCAGTAAAGCTATACTCAGCCATTTGTCACCAACCAGCACTTTTGTCACAAAATTGTTGATTATTACAATGTGTTTATAGAAAAAAGTGGGGGAAAGATTTTGATTGACAATAAATGAGATCCTAGAAAAAAAGAAGAAATAGTATGTCATATTGAAGTTCTAGTATGCTAGCACTTTTGCCTCTCAGGCAGCCTATATAGCCATCAGTGACACAGGTGCCAGTGTCATTCCTTTTACCTAATTTTGGTAGGACATGTTTTATATGAATTGAATGGAAAAAAGGTTTCCTAGTCTTTTCTTCTGCCGATTGGCAAAAAATCGGGACTTGAAATTTGTTTTATCGCCCCGCACCGCGACAGCGACACGCGCCGAACCATGCTGACCACGCTCTATATTTACACACTTCGCCCACCACCTCCCCCGGTTAAGGACCAGTCCACCCCAGACTGAATGATCGCTCCGCACTGCGACAGCGACACGCGCCGAACCACGCCGACCATGCTCGGGTCGCGAGGTACACCGCGAAAAGCGTCATTAGCAACCAATGAGAACGCCGGACGGCACACGCCATTGGCCAATCAGAAGCGGGCACACGGAACAAAGAACCAAGGCGAAAACATTGCGTTGGGGATTTACTTGTGGTAGTGTTACCGAAAGATTACGATCTACGTCTCTTCCACATGTTTTATATGAACTCCAGGAGAGGATCAGTTGAGATGACGGGACCCTGTGTACTAATGGCAATGCGGGGAGTCATATGCAGCGATTTATGTCAGTGGGTTGAAACAGAGGACCAGAACACTCTTCCTTATTTATGGTATATCATGGTCATTGTGCTACTCTCCACTGAAAAATCCTGACATACTCCATTTTAAAATTAGACACCAATAGCAGCATTTGTTTTAAAAGTAAAGAGACATGCCTGGATATATGATAGGGCGAAATTGAATATATTCTGTCATACTTCTTTGAACATGATTTAGCAATACTTGCTATGATACATTTATTGTGTCTTTAACAATTCTCGAAAAGGTTCTCAATAACAAATGAAATAATCAATTGTTTAACATGATATTTCTATCTATCGGACAACAATAATTAGCATCACATTGTGTGTTATTCTAATGATTGAGCAATAGAAATTACAATACTGATGACCTAAAATATTGTTTCGTCAATATCGTTCACCCCTGTTGTAAAAAAACTTACAAAGAGGATGTAGAGTTTCCAGATAAGCAGAGCCGAGTAGGGTAGACACTGAAGGAGGAGTTTTGTTAGTTCAGCAAGTTCACCTGTAAACATGAACACCTCCTTGGGAGTAACACGTTTACTAATATAAAATTCTACTGCGCTTTACATATAACTTGATGTGAATATGTGATAGCTATGAATATGAATAATATACTCTTAGTGAAGAAGGGTATTTGATATCAATAAAGCATAGTTATGAATAGGTTATGTAAATACCCCATTGTCAATTGGTTCCGCCACCTGGGGCCCGTTTAATAAACTGGGATTTTACATGTAGACCCTTTTCTCTATGCCATAGAGTCCCAGGGACGATGTGTGTTAACTTTAATCAACTCTTATGTTAAACCTTACAGACGGCTAATACTGTCTTCGCGATTATTAAATGTCATTAAACGATAACCTTTGTATAAGGTACAGAAAATGGTCTACATGTAAGATCCTAGATTATTAAACGGGCCCCTTGTGTTTTGGATGGTGTGATAGGGGGGAAAGATGGCCGACTCCATAACACAATAGCTATGAGCCTTATAAGTGAGGATGTTGCGCATCTGTACGCAACTCGTCCAGCAATGGTATCCATGCCCCCTCTCACGCTATGATATGTTCACACGCATTGCGTTTCTTTTTAATTTTTTCTTACTAAGCAGTTTATTGATCATATTTAGAGTACATCGAGATCTCCAATGTCCGATTCCATTTGTAATATAACATAATATTCTGATACATTAGATGTTACTTTTTTTTAAAAGGCTAGTCTTTGTTATTATACTGCTCTTTTTTCTTTACTTTACCTTTTCGACTAATAATAAATTTTCCTTTCACAAAACTTATATTTTACATTTTCTCTTTTCTTCATTGATCATATCATTAATTCTTCAGCATCTGTTGATCAGTGAACCAATAATTACTCATATTGAATCAGAACTAACGATGTTTCTTTCCAAACCATTAAACTGGTTTTCTTGTTTAGCCACATGCATTTTATCAACGTTTTATCTTACAATTTATATACCTGGATATCCTTTCATCTTTTTACAGATAGTACCCATTCCACAACAGTGATAAAATTTCTGTTCGAGAATCATTGTTGAAACAACACCTGCTACATCGATTCTAATACACTTTTACCTCCTATTCTTATACTCTAATACATCCTTCATCAATTTTTGAATACATTGGTTTCTCAATATTCTTACCTCCTGCACCATGCCAAGTTTCTTAGCAACCACGCATTTGTCTTATTCGCGACGCTTAAAGCCGGATGCCCATCTACCAATTTAGGGTTGAACGATTAGTTCCCAAATCGTATAGGAGTCGGTCACCTTGCCGCAGGCAAATTACGTAACCCCTTGCTCGACCCGCACACTGATAAAATCGGTGTATGGTCCAGTAATCGCTGGGGGAGGGCAGAAACCAAAGGACCTGAGTGTTCACTAATCGCTGGGTAGCCTTGCCTAGCTGTCCTACATCTACCGACTCTGTTAGGATGGCTTGGCTAAGACAAATTACCCTCCGTTTGTCGCCGACAAACGTACATAAATGTTTGGAAATCAGTAGATGGGCATTGGGCTTTAAGTCTGTGCTGTACCTGGCAGTCTGCTCTGTGCTATCAACATAAACTGCTGTGTAAAAACTTAGGCTCGGCGTCCACCTACTACGATAGAAATTTAGACTTACCGATATGGCTCGATACAAAAAGTCAATATCGGAGACATATCGGGAAGGTGCAAAAGCGTAGACATATGTCTAGACGTGTCAATCCATCACGCATTGTATGGGGTTTTATCGGTGTTTAATCGCAGAGACGTTGTCAACTGCCCCGATATTAGGTGACCTTCTGACGCGATTTGGATTTTTTATCGGGAGGTGCATTGTAGACCATATTTGAGCCATATCATAGTAGGCGGACGCCGTGCCTTACTCTTTATTTACTTGTTCTGTAGGCTTAGTTATCCCAGTACATTTACAATAATAAACCCGATTTTTAATATAGTCAAGCCAAAGCCACTCGTTATTGCAGTTCATAACCTCATAATTACTATTAAATATCATAGATCCACAAGAGGGATGTCATATACATGTATATATAATGGAACCTAAGCAAGAAGGATAATCATTTTCTATAACTATGCACCACACCAAGGCATAAGTATATTGAATTATTTATTAGTATCTGTATTGATAATTCATTTGATCATTAGCAGTGGCTGATTTCATCATGTTGTATTTTGACGCAAGAGGGACCAACCTGCCTATTTTGCATTCAAATAGATTTTGCATTCAAATGAATTCTAACTCATTTACCTAGAGCTGTAAAGTAACTCAAAGATTTCTCTAATTTGTGCATACATACATACATACATACATAAAAACACTTGATGGTGATTCTTCTATGTAAATTCCATTTTCTCGTTGTGTTATAAATGCATCAAATATGTTATGTACTTATGCAATATCATAACTATTAGTTTGGCATAATATGACAATGACTGTTTCTATGGTGTAAAGAGCATCAACCAAACAAACAATCTTCATCACTACATCTCAACAAATATGACATATTGTGTCTATGGATATGTTGTTTAATGTATTTTTATATAGCGTACTCTTTGCATTGTTTTGTTTCACTTTTCTCAACTTAACATCTTTTGCGGTGATCCTATATGGCTCAGCCTAACGTTTCTCAATAGTCAGCCACACACCATTTTCAGCCCTCATCCACTTCATGTTGCTCAACGTCAGTGGTTGCTGTCACAGAAAAGGAATATAGGTTAAAAGATCTACATTACCATAAAAATACATGTTTCTGTATAATGTGCAACCTAAAATTAGAAGGCCAGCATATTTTAAAAGGCAATGATTTTCCTTTGTTATATTGTTCACTTTTTTCAAAACAATTTTTCTTCATTGCTATGTCCACAGTTATACATTGATCAATATAATATGCAAAAAGAACTGAAGCTCTAGATACAAGTCACAGGAAGAGATATTTGATATGTTTATGATAGAATTTGTGTATATGTATAAAGTTCAAAAGCAGTTACTTGTTTATTTGAAAATTGTGGGTATATAGATGATTGTAAGATAATTTTTGTTATAAACTCTAACCCTTGATAACGTGTAACCAAAAGTTATTAATAATTCACCTATAACCCTATTAAAATGACTGGAAGTCTACCAAATTGAATCGCAGATGTGTTGTGATATCAACAGGACTAAGCTTCTCCAGTCTTGTAGTAAAGTCTTGTGCTCCTACTCATAATTCAAACAAAAAGGATTTTTAGAAAGAAACATTAGAATGATAATAGTGTCTTGTAACCAAAGGAGGATATTTTTTTTCGACCTACCTCAGTTTTCTCACAGGTGACAAGCTTATGATTCCTCAGGATGTGAACCGCACCCACCTTCAACTCATACATCGCCAGCCTCATCGCGATACAATTACGTGGACCATATCCAAACGGCAGCCACATTATTGGATTCCTCTTGTTTTTTTCCTCCTGTGAGAATCTACACCATAAAGAATAGCATATAATGCATGGCTTATAATGGGTGGCATTATGTGTGTGACAAAGGATGAAGATCACAATAGAAATCATCAATGAAATATAAATTTGTTCATGATGATAAGCATTTTCATTAGGTCTGGAAAGTCCTACACTAGTAGAAGTAAGTATCTTCTTTGATATAAATCAGGATTTACAAGTAAGGCACATAAGGATTTGTTTATAATTCATGACAATAGCTAGGTGTCATTGCATGAGGAAACCATTGGGAGAAGGTTTAAGTACCTCTCAGGTATGAATCTTTCTGGCTCAGGCCAGATTTCTGGATCATGGTGAAGTGCATACACAGGTATGATGGCTATTGTGCCCTTCTTGAAGTGGATTCCATTCACCTCTGTCTCATGTTTGGTCACACGGTCAATCCTGAAGAGGGAATGATATATTGACAGAGAAGCTACCACAATTGAGGAAAGAATTTGCAATTGCCTGACACAGTATGTCTTTTAACTTTATAGCATAGTGGTAGATGGGCTAAAGATGTGAATTATAGAAGAATCATGAATATTGGAGACACATTGCAAGACATTTGATTTCTTTGTAATGTTAGAAACTGTAAATGTGTGGTCAAATCTAATCTGATTGTGAAACAACTGTTTCCCTCAGATGGCGGCCAGTCTTGGTAACTAAAGATGCTTGTTAATAGAATGACCACTGTTTACTGATCGCCATTGTCCAACGAATTGTGTTTAAATATGAGGTAGGGCTTCAGCTCCCCTACCATAGCACCATGCATTTGCATCTCTAGAAGGTGAAATTATCATAATTCTACAGTGGAACAGAATAAGACTATTACCATATATGAAGGTTCCAACATTGAAAGTAGAATCACTTTGACTAATAGATCTGCTAAGCATGCATGCCGTATCAACATATAAAGACTGGCGCATGTATTATTAAAAAACATGGTACTGGCGTCATCACCATGTTTTTTTGTTATTATATACCTTAGATTGGTTATAATCCTCCGATATCGACTCTGTTGACACTATCACTGTCCACCAGGGTGGCAAGTACATCACGATACTCATCCGGAAGTTGATTGCGCCTGCACGAGTTACATTTGATCTTCGAACAGATCTTTGGTTCAAATAGATAGCGTTAACGCGAACCTGAACTACGCTTGGAAAATGTGAAGTTACCCGGATTCACTTTTTACATCACCAATCGTATCACTACTAAATCTATATTTGATTAAACGGAACAGAATATCGGGTTTGGAGAGTGAGGTTAACGTTTTCTAGTTACCATGGCGCCTTGGTTCGTATTGTCTCAATTTGCTTGTTGCGGTGCGTCGTACACGCGCAACGTAACAAGTTATCACGTCTATTGACCAAATATCGAAGCAACTAACATATAGCTTTAACCTGAGACCGTTTAAATCGCGAACATATGCGATATTGAACGAATAATCACTCGCCTTGCCGTCTTGACGGTGCGGCCGCCGATGACATCATCGTTGGGATTTCCCAGAGCGTAGGGAACCCCAGATAATGACGTCACACGGATAAGGCCGCCTTTGTTGCACTCGCTTGGCGAGGGTCGGTGTTGATATCGAACGAATACACGCATTTAAGCTATTTACACGGTATTGCATGCATGCTGCACGTTATCCACCTCGATATTTGGTTAATACACGTGATAACTCGTCGGTTGCGCGTGTAAGACGCATCAGAACACACGAAGTGAAGGGATCCGCCATTTGCAATTCTTCCGCCCAGATTCATGTTGTCGGCATCTCGGCCAATCAGATTTTGTTATTTGTTCAAAGCACTCCGTAGTAAGCTCAAAGCACGTCGTAGTAAGCTCAAAGCACGCCGTACTAAGGTTCAAAGCATGCAATCTGTATGTAAGTACGATGCTACATGGATTATCGCGCAATATGTACGTTACGAATGAACCCCCCAGCAGCGTACATTAAGGTGTGTCACTTAGTGCATAGGTATATAATAATATGTAGGGTTGCACTAGGTAAGTAAAATATACCTTGGTACAGGGGTGTAGATACGTAGACTTTCCTGCAGACACATCTCCAGGTACTGTAGCTTCAGGACTGAGTCATAGTCAACATCTTCCTACAACAGAATGAAGGCATCGATTACGACATATCTCTGGACTAGAATTTAAATGTAGAAGTCAGGTGAAACTTAGCCTTTGCTTCTATGACTATGACAACTTCAAATGGAGAGGGACTTGGCAACGTTGCAATTTGGCATGAACAGTAAAACCCTGCTTAAGGGGACACCATCCATTACAATCAAAGTGCCCCCTGAAGCGGGGTTTTCAGTATGTCTAGAAATCAAGATAATCTGACGTATTGCCCCCACACTGTCCAATCAGATTTGATGAGGTGCCCTTCCATTGTCGCCCCTTAAGCTGGATTAAGAAGCATTACGTACCGAAATAAATTTCCTCATAAGTGGGGTGTCCGCTTAGGTGGGGTGACTCCTTAATCAGGGTAAAAATAAACATGAGAGGGGGAAATTTCTGTTCCGAGCAAATTGACCCCTTATTACCAGGAGTGTGCCAGAAGCGGGGTTTTACTGTAAATTACATTGCCCATTTACATTTTTCCCATTGGCTTGAGTGCCTATACATTGTTTTGATCACGGCTTCTAAGCTCATGGCCCAATGAAACTAACTTATCATGGCCCAATAAAACTATCTTATCGTGGCCCAGTGGAACTATCTTATCTTTCCAGAAATGGCCTGCAGGTATCTGCCTATGATATGGTTTCCAATCATGATAAGTTAGTCCAAAAACCCAACAAGAGATTGCAGTTCTTTAAATCAAAATGATGAAAAAGGCTGGGCATGTCACTGAGGTAAACAGTATTGTAGGGTATGACAGTCAGATGAAATTCAGAAAACTTATGCGCCTACTTTATCTCCGATGACATCCTGTATCTCTCTGTACACCTTCTCCTGACAGTCAGGGTTGCATGCCAGACAGTAGAGTAACTGTGTCAGAGCGGTCTGCGTAGTGTCATAGCCAGCCAGGAAGAATACAAAAGCATTGCCGATGATTTCATTATCAGTTAGTCCTGCAAGCAAAGGTCGTAAAATTAGTTTACTCCATGTTTTAGACTTTTCATTTTGTGATCAGTGTCAAAACGGTTTTCTCCGACCCTTTGATCCATTGAAGGATTGGCTTAACAGATCTTGAAGAAACAAAACCAAAATTAATCCTTTCGAAGATGTAGAAGGTCCCAAGCAAATTGTCACCTCTGGTCAGGTCTGCTACTCACTACCCTCGGCTAATGCCTCATACTCATAGTAATACACGACCTGCCCATCGTGGCATAAACATTAACAAGGCTAACTCTCGTTTAGTTTCTACGAAATATCCAACCATGGACATATCAACAAATCCTTTGTAGTTGGGAGTAAAATTTGCTATGTCTCCTCAAACAAAGTGTAACAAAAAAGTTAGTTCAGAACCAAGAAGAAAATTCACACTAGCTTTTGCACGTTCTCCACTGATTTTGGTTCTGTAGATTACATATAGGAATCAAATGAGATGGAAAGCGGGCGAAAATATTTCAAATGAGTGGGTTTCAAAGCTTATCCTGCCACTTTATTCTGATTCAGGACCATTATTAATCAATGAATTATCAACCCTTTCATGGCAGGCAGTGCCATGTGGCATTCTTGTTGATACTAGAAGACAAACACTCATTATTACTGATTAACATTAACCCATGTGTGCAAGCTGATGCCTTGAAGAATCCATCAGGACTGGCTTTGTGATGTTATAAGGCATCAATGAGGTATGGCCTAGTAATGGTTTGACACATAAGGGGCAATCCATAGCTGATGTCAGTCTTAAGGGAGTGGGTGGGGGGGTAGATTGAAGAGTGTGACACAGCCTAAAAATCACACAGGGGGTATCCAGAGTTATGTGACAGAACACACACCACCTGAATCCACCTGAATTCGCCCCTCCGCTGCGGCGTCGGGGCGAATGTCAGCGATAGGTGACCGAGAACTAAGACATAGTTCTGGCCACAGTCTGGGCATTTTCTTATTATCACATACCTTAATTCGATCAGAAAGAGGCCATTTATTGAGTCTTTGAGTCACAACCGCTCCATGTTGACACTATCTGCTACGAACCAGAAGTTGCGCAGAATGTGCGTGTTGCATATGCACGATAGTATGTAAATTAGGCCATCAGTTGCCTAGCATATGTTTGGCTGCTATTCGGTAGGCGTGCACTCAACAGAGAATCTGATTGGAGAGTGGTAGGAGTATCACCCGGAAATCAGCGTAAGCATGTCTGTGCATCGCTCGTTGCGGACCAAGTTGAATGGCTTGTTGTTATTATCGATCTATTTCGTATATTTGAGCAATTTAAAGTGTTTTAGGTGAGAGCCACATGTTACCTACCTTGAAGAATGGTCATTACACACTTCTACTTGTTACGGGGGCGTGTATCACGAGTTTAAAGTCGCAATTCGACATCGTTTGCCATGTTGTTTTTGGTCGCGATGCCATCGAATACGCATGCTTTATATATACTGATGGTTATATTTTTTAGTGATCCCTTTTCACTTTCTTCTCTTTGAAAATGTTCTTGACCTATACCATGCATTTGGTTAACTGCTCTACTTTTCATTGGAAAAATCTGGATAGTGTAAGAACTTCTATCGGGCCTAGAGGGAAACTATGTTCCTGTGAGCAAAAGTTCAAAGTTACGAGGTAAGGCTTGGAAAAATTACTGCCCAAGGTGTCAGCCAAGGGCAATAATTTTTCGAAGCCTTACCAAGTAACTTTGACTTTTGCTTACCGGTACTTGGTTTCCCTATTCCTATATACCTTCAAATATCGATAAAAATGCTTAATTCTTTACCTGAAACACTTCCGAAGCAAATGGCCACCCTTATCGAGTAACCATAACAGCTATTGTTTTGTCCTGCTGCTGTATTGTATCACATGATCAGAGCGGGACGAAAACGTCAGAGCGGGACAAAACCATGAGAGTGGGACAAAAACATCAACCTCGACACATAACTTATTTTTTACGCACCCCCCAGTAGCGGTATGTAACCCTAGTTAGTTCAATAATGGGTATATAGGAATTACCTTTCCTGTTTGCATTGTTTTCAAGCACTTCAAGCTCAGCCTCATCCTCTTTGTTGCATATTTTCTCTCCATGCTGAGCATTTTTCATCAATTGAATAAAATCATTATGGGTCTGAAAAAATAAGAATGTGTAATAATATTGCCTCCAAAATATCTGTTTAATTGAATAACAGAATACTTTGTAAAATCTATGAATAAGATGAAATCGATACCAAAATGAGAATATATAAATTTATGTGAAATGATGATTTTGGGTTGGTGGGAAGAACAAGAGAAGTAAGGTTTTTGTATGCTGATGGACCACCCCTCTCATAAGATCTCACAGTCTCTAAGCCGCATTCTGTACTCTCACTATACTCTATGGAGACGAATTCTTAACGAACTAGGCTTAGAGCCTTGAGAATCCACGGGCCTGCCTCCCGTGCTAAAGACGTATATCGATGCAACCAAAGATTCCTATAATCTCAATGATGCCACATAGTGGGAATACTTTGTGCCAGTGGATTCTCAAGGCTGTAAGCCTAGTTTGTTAAGAATTCTTCTCCCATAGAATGCAGTGAGAACCTTGTACAGATTACGATCTTATGAGAGGGGTGCAAGGAGAACCCACTTTGTAGCTATTATGTCAGGTCGTGTGCTCCCTTCATCTATAAAGTGTTTACCTGATCCCCCTCTGTCCTTGTTGCCAAGGTTTGTTTGATGACATCAATAAAGAATTCTAATGGTCCTCTTTGTCCAATAGAAGCTCCAAGTACCATAACAAATTTAGCAAATATTGGTGAAGCCACTGTAAATTCAAAGAAAAAGCTGAATGTTATCCAAAGTTTAATATTCTATACATCCTGCAAAAATATGGTAATGGAACAAGGAGAAGGGATGGCCAGTCAACCAATATAGGTTAGATATGTCAGACCTCCATTTGTTGGCCTCCATTCACAGTTTCCTTCATTCAATTTGTGCATTCCGATATTTAATATTTAGGTCAATCAATAACCAACAGTTTGCAATTGAAAAGACCACTCATCTAAATTTAGACCACCTTGAATTGTGATTCATACCTGTAACAATATGGGGCCATCCATAAAGTATGTACAAAGAATTTCTGCAAGTTTGGACCCCTTCCCCCTCTCCAAATCTTGTACGCAATTGAACAAAGAGGGAACATACTCAAAATCTCCACAGTGTTTGACTCCCCCACCCCCCTCAGTGCATACATAGTTTATGGATGGCCCCTATGACAACATTTAGCTGAAGCATTCTATACAAAATATTTCTTAATGTAATCCAACCTTGTCATTTTGTACAAACAAATACAATTTGAAAAAAGTGAGAGACGATGTCATCATGATTTTCATTAAAAGTAGGATATATCAAGCAAATTGTAAATTACAAAAGGTGTGGAACAATTTCATACAATTGCCAATAATCATATACTCACAAAATGCAAAAAGGAGTATCATTGGTATTTCCATTATTTTCTTCGCATGCTTTACGAAGAGGCTATCTTTATCTGTTTGAGCATTGACTCGCAGACCAAAGGCTGTTCTTGCAATAACATCCATTGTAAAGCGTCCCACATATCTGCAGCACACATATACATACATCAAACCATGAGTATTCTTTATATGATAAATGATTTTATAAGTACATGTACTATATACCCATGCTGTATATACTATATATACGCGTCGTTTCGGCATATGATGTTAAAAATACTGTACGGACCGCTGGTCCGTACACTAAAATACGGACCACCTTGCCATACCAATTATTAACAAATCGATTGTTAAAAATTAAATTAATAATTTTCTTTAATGAAAATTTCTAGGTGAAATTTCACAAAACCAACAAACACCAGTGTAAGATAAATTTGAAGTCGTTTTTAATGATACTTTGGAGTTGGTACATTATATAAGTTGGTTTGATTTTTTTAAATTTTGGGTATATAGTAAATATATAACGTCCAACCATGCTTGTACAAGTCACAGAACTCGATGATAATTTATGGTTCGTACGGATCTCGGCATAAATGTCTCGGTCCGTACAAACCGTAAATTACCATGTCGTTCTGTGAATTGTATAGCATGGTCAGGACGTTCTATAAATTTACATGACCTTAAGGTTTATCACATAACATTTAATCATAAGAGAGACACATATAGAAGTGAAATAAAAATAATGTATATGGCATGTATAACCTTTTTAAATACAGCAATCAAGCTTCAAGGTAAAAGGTCTTTATTACTAGCGAGCTCTATCAAGTTCTTGTCAAGCTCGTCATAGGACATCTTCAAAGAGCTGAAGGCTCCTTTCAAGGTCCTCGGTTAACTAAAGCGCCAAGTCACTCTTCTCCAACTAGCATACAGAGTTGTATATGCCACTATAGTGTCATACAGAATTGTTATCACGTAATATTCCAAAATCGAGGAGATAGGGTAGGATAAAATCAAAACCTGATTCGTTTTAATCTTGGCCACCGCATTCCTTTCCTACAGTTTTGGCTCAGGACTTCACTCAGCTTCGCCTCATGAATATAGAAGTCACTATGCCAAACTTCAGTCGTGGAATACGGTGGCCAAGATTAAAACTCATCCAGTTTTACGATAATATCTACGATAGTATCTATATGCAGTGGAGAGATCCAACTTTGCGATATAGCCACCTCTGGAAATAAAAAAATACCGCTTCCTCTAGGCTCTGGTACCTAAATGTATCATCAACAGAATATGAGCTTAAGGAGACACCTTGTTATGTACTCCCAACTGATGCTTTAGGTATGACTCTAAACGCAGAAATAATACGCAGCTTAACTTTCTTCACCAAATACCTTTTAATGTATATTTCCTCTATAATCTTGTCTAAACCCAAATTGGTTTTGATTCAGGAAGTTTTTAAATGATTACTAATTTCCTTGGGAAGCAGGCGCTCCAGGAGCATACCTAGTAAAGCCAACAATAAGATAGGCCTCTAGTCTCTCATTTTCTTATAGGTAAACTCCTTCGGGATTTATACTGCATTCAGTAAGTACCAAGCTTTGAACTAAACAGCTATGAAATAGTCACTGCATTTGGTGAATTAGGACAATTAGGAGCAAAAAGTAAGTTCATCATAGATGAATGAGCGTGCAATTATAAATGTATAACAAATAAAAGGTCTGAGTTAGATTTAGCCTATGGATAGTTTTGTACAACCCACTTGCACCCAGTCAACTTGCCATTTCTCTAACTGCCTGAGTCTAGGATTAAAACATATCAAAAACAGTGGGTCAATGAGGTATATCGGTTTTGAGTGATTGGTCATGGTCAGCTGGGCACACCTCTAAGACCCTGAGACACTGGCTCCCTGCTCTGTTCTCACTATTACAGGGAACAGCATGCAGATAGCAAAGGGATAGTTTTCTGGAAGCACACTGAAAGTTCAATGTGACCACTCTAACCCTGACTCTAAGCTCTAGACGATGTATATAGGCGTGCAAGCACGCTCTATAAAGGTTCCTCGCAGGAAGTAAGAGTCGACTCACTCAATACCACTGGGTACATGAATAATGATACAGTAGACCAGCTTGAACAGGAAACTCATGTCAACTATAGTCCAGAGCGATTAATATGGGTAAAATCACAATATCTAGTTCAATCAAATGCAGAATTTGTAAAAGATAATATTTTCTCAGATTAAGCAGAAAGAAATCAAGAGAACTTCATAAAGAATACATAACAGAACTTTTTAGGCATAAGATTCTAAAATTGTGGTGCCACCTGTCATTTTATCCAAAAATACTTTGGCCTGATGCCACATTTCTGCTTAAATCACTGAAATTATAAGTAAGCAAGTAAGACTTGATTTTCCTTCAGTCCTATCTCAGTCAATAATCAGCATTGATACTTCAAATAAAGAAGATTTCAAATAAAGAGTGATTTGTAGAGAAACCCCCAAAAGATACAACCGGAAGGTTATCCAATTAACCAAATGCTATTTAGAGTTAATTATTGGCAGTTTTTAGCTATGTTTTTTGCAGAAAAATACAATGATATCAGAAAATCACGGTTTTAGGGCTCTTTTGGACACTTTTGTCATCTGTGATAATGCTCCTGTACCTCAAAAAATATCTATCACAGACGGAACTATAGATATCATTTCAATGGTCTTGAAAATGCTAAGAAAATAGGATGTTTATTTCGATAGGTTATCGTGATATATTTTTCATTAAATCACTGTGCAGACAGGAAGGTAACATGTTTCAGTGTTTTTCACCTAGCAAATATTGATGTTCAATCTATGACAGGAAATTTTAGCCATGACAGGTAGGCCCAAGTCCTAGCTTGCTAACAATGTTTCGTTTATAAAAATCGCTTTATTCAAGTTAGAAAAAACTAATTTTTTGTCCCATATTAAATACTCAGGACTATAGTGGTTTACGTAGAAGAGGTTCATCAGTCAACTTGTTCAGTTGAGATAAAGTCTGATCATTATTATCATCTTCTTTTAGATAAGCCAAAGTACTTTAAATATTTCTAAGAATATTTTACAAATATATTGATTTGATATCTCAGATGTACATACTCGCCCATTTCAAATGGTCCTTCAGTGGAGCTTAATGATAATACAAGTTGTTTGCTACATCTGTTAATTTCTGGAGCCATCTGCAAAACAATTCAGAAAAAAATGTTTTACGCTGACAGAGCGTAAGTCCGATGGCAAAGAAAAAGGTACACAAACATCTTCAATAATACATGGGTTCATCATGAATATATTATTTAGTAGGGTAGCTTAGCAAAAGTCAATTCAAGTTGATTTGTGCTCACTGAGTTCTTTAACTAGTTTGGTTAACCCTTTCACTACGCTGTATAGTACGAAATACACATCCTGAAATACGCCGCTACAGTACCGACTTCACCCCTGTAGTACGCTGGCACTTTTCACAATATCCACAGTGTCATCATTATATCACACTTATATGGAAATCCAAAATAATGAGGATGTTATATATCCGTAATGATATTATTTATGATATAGTTTTACATAGGTTTGAGATATTTTTTTAAATATTAGCATTATTTCATTAGAAAAAAGCAATTACTTAATTAATTTTAGAAATGATGCCTCAGGGCATCATAGCGGACCATGCCTGGAAATGCCTAGTATATAAAAAGGTTTTGCTAGTGTGTTTCTGTTATCATGTTGATTCTTAATAGAGCTATTGCTATCATATTTTCTGATAAGTTCCTCCCTATGTTTACAAAATACTCGTCAAGATCATTAAGCTTCGTAATATTGTTCAATTGTTCATACTTTTCCATATTGGTCTGTTCATTGCTCCATACTTTGTTTATTTCTCTCCAGACTTTTTCTGGATTATCATTTAAGTTTTGTTTCTACCATTGATGCAACATGTTCTCTATTAATATTTTTCCGCAGTAATTATATTTTCTTTGGGACTGCATTGTCAATGACTTCCTTTGTTTTATAAGGTATTCAATATTCCTTGGGAGTTCAACCATATATTTTATTATAATTTCAAATGTACGTATTGGGCAGGCCTTGTCGAGATATTTATTTTAATATCAAATGAAATATGGCTATGCTTTCCCCTTTGGCTTTGGTCTCGTATAAGACTTCAAATGGTGGAGTTTTAAGAATTTCTATTCTTTTTTGTTGACGTTTCATCCTTGTCAATCTTTTTTTCTTAATCTGGGTGTTATTACTCCTTCGTATGGCAAATATTGGGATATGATCTGATATATAAAATGATTCTGCTATGTTTCCCCAATCACTACTTCATTATCAGACACATCAAAAGACATGCATTCAATAAACAACATTTATGCAAATAAGATCCGTTAACCATCATGGTCATCTTTCAGGAATGCCGAAGCTGTTCCAGGTTTTGCCTGTGGAAATATTATTTGCATACGGGTCCTGGGAGCTGTTTCAAAAGTCGGGAGGGTGCTAAACGAGAGTTCTCATCGCCAAAACGAGAGCTAACAATGGCACTTGAACCGTCGCTGTCCAGGTGGAGGTGCCGCTCACTATTGGGTATTGGTAGCGGTTTTGCTGCCGCTTTGATTCAAAGTGCCGCTCGCTGTTGCGGCATCCCGCTTTCAAAATGTGACGTACCGCTGGCGAGACTTCACTCGACTTTTGAAACAGCTCCCTGTTCAGTTACTAAGAGGTGGAGGATTAATTCAACGCCCACTTAACCATGGCAGTCTTACACTCGGTGCAACATTCAGGCTTATCCTACCATCACAATATTTCAGAGCAGGGTGTTTTCCTGGCCATCGACCTCTCCTTATATAGAGAAGAAATTCATGTAATAAAGGCAATTCCAAGGCACTGTTGTGCACAGATTCAGATATATCACTCAAGTATTAAGAGCAACACTCCACGAGAATCGACTGACCACTGCTCTCTCCCTGCACCACTACAGTTGTTTTTTTGTGGTTTTTTTAAAATTTATTTTTCGACTATTGCTTTCACCTGAAAGGTGTTTTTCAAAGTAACAGTCGCACGACTGTATTACAAAGGATCTGTGTACAGATTGATACAATTGTTCTTGGACTCATCAATATACACTAAAATTTTCCAAAAAAATGTCTTTTTCATACTTATAGTCGTTAGAAGACTCAGTAGGTCGTACGACCAAGTTTTCGCGTATTACTTACATATTCTTACAGTTGTACATTTTACCATTTAACAACCACTAATATGAGGGAAAAATCCATATTTTATCACAATGATCTGATATCCATCATTAGATTATTTTAACTATTGCCTACATTAGATGAGTATATTTTGAGGAGATCTAATCAGGGAGCTGTTTCAAAAGTCGGGAGGGTGCTAAACGAGAGTACTCACCGCCAAAGCGAGAGCTCACACTGGCACTTGAAGCGTCGCTGTCGAGGTGGAGGTGCCGCTCGCTATTGAGTATTGGTAGTGGTTTTGCTGCCTCTTTGATTCAAAGTGTCACTCGCTGTTGCGGCCTCTCGCTTTGAAATGCGACGTGCCGCTTGTGAGACTTCACTCGACTTTTGAAACAGCTCCCAGTATCGTACAGAAATGGGCTCAAGTACATCAAAGATATTTTGCAAATTGTCAAGCATATCTATATATTTACTACATAATTATGTTTCCATATAATATTTCATACTCAGTGTGTTTTATATGTTTTCGTACACTTACTTGTCGTAACCTGCCTGTGGTGAAGGTTGGAGACATAGTGGACCTAACATGCTTCCACTGCTCATCCTCAATTTGGGTCAACATTGATTCAAAGACTGGATTTCCATTCCTGAGACACTGGAACATGAAGATTTATGATTTATATAAACTTGTATGCTCAAGCTTTTATGTGATCAGCTTGCTGAAATGATGGTAGATGTTATTATTATATACGGCATATAGCCTATGATCCATGGGGGCCGCCATGACGCCCCACAAGTAGGTGTTCTTCACTGAAAGAGGTGAAAAAGTAGCTGTTCTTCACTAATGGAGGTGCAAAAGAAGTGAGTGATAATTGGGAAATGTCACTTTTCTTGCCTTGCTCGCATATGTAAATAAAGTGTTCCATGTGAAAAACATCATGTCCTGGGTTTTAGCATTATAATTGTAATTTTAGAGAGAACATTTATTCTGATAATGTAAATATTTGGGGAATTGTGGTGCAGTGTGATCCATACCTGTCTGTCCTGGAAATTTGGAAATTGCTTCACCATCACTTGAGAGATCATTTCTTGGTCAAACATGACTATTGCAGGAATGCTGCCATGAAAGTTGCTAAAAGAGAGTGACAACGAATGTTATGAACATTTATAATATTTAATTACCGCTTATCCCTGGATGGAAGATAAAATTGATAATTAACTGATAGAATTGGTGGGTCAGTTAGACAAACGGTTGGGGAATCTGAATGATGATTGCATTGGTGTTGGGTGGGTGGGTAAAGATGGATATGTATATACACACAATGATAACTGGTTTTGCGTATGAGTGGCCGTAATATACTAGGAGCAAATAGTATGTTCATCCTAGATGAATGAGCGTACTATAATAGATGAATAACAATTAAAAGGTATAAGTTAGATTTAGCCTATGGATAGTTTTCTGTAACCCAATTGCACCCAGTCAACTGCCCAGGCAACTGCCTATTAGGATCCAAACAGATCAAGCACCAGTGGGTCTTGAGGTATTTTGGTATTGAGTGATTGGTCATGGTCAGCTGGGCACGCCTCTAAGAGACTGACACTGGCTCCCTGCTCTGTTCTCAATATCATAGTAAATAGCACACAGATAGTGAATTGATAATTTGTATACAGTATCCTGAAAGTCTATATGGACCCCTCTAAACTCTAGATGATGTATTTAGCACGTGCAAGCACGCTCTAAAAAGTTGACGTGAAGCAGTACCCGAGCGATTAGGAAGAATATATACACATCCCATCACCTACATATACGTATCACCCGACACTCTTGTCGGTTTCACATTGTACTTGATGAATGTCGTTATTGTTTTAATGTCTAATAATTCCCTGCAGCGGTATATAAAACCTGCAAATCAGCAGACTGCCCAGTATTGAATTTATGAAAATAAATAAAAAAGATTTAAAAATATACGTTGTCAACTATGGGGGGATTACAGTCACTCGTATACAGAACCAGTCGTTATTGTATCTATTACCCACCTACAGGATTAATAACAAGAATGGACCATGTATCAACACATAGAATGACTGCACATTTGATCAGGCCACAAGCACTGTCAAGCACGGCAATACTCTAGTTTATATAAAGTTCCCCTTTATTCTTTGTATTGAGGATGTAAATTAAGATAAAACCTTTGATTTATGATGATAAATGAAATCAATATTATCAATTTCAATTAACCAACATCAAAGTAACCTTCTAAACGTTGCCTTTTAGTTGACCTCAAAATCTGGAGGGACTATTTTTCCGGAATCTCGTCCTGGAGATTCTGGCATGTCAGAATCTCTGGGTAGCGAATTCCAGGAGCCCTGTACCCTTCTTATACATTACCTACGTAATAGGTGGGTAATAAATTGTGCAGAAGGTGAAGCATGACTAGCGATGCAGGTGGGAATGCGCGTGCAGGCTTAATAGAGTCAGGGCAAATATTTGCCAACTTTGTGAGTATTTATTCACAGAATAAATTCCAGATTAATTTTTCCCACTGTTCAAAAGTGTCATACAGCAGGCTTTAAACATGAACTAACACATTCTGATTGGACGAGAGACTAACAGGCACAGAATGGTTGTAATTTAAAAATGGAGGACAGATGCCCAAGAAAAGTTGGGCAAAAGTAAGCCGATGTTCTAACAGGGTAAATAACGAAAATATAAAAAAAATATATATAAAAAAAGTTCTAAGATATCATAAAAGATCCTGTTAGGGAAAGAAACGCATATACTGGGATTTTATGTTGAACATAACATAAAAGCGTATAGATATGTGAAATTAGTCAATAACAGCAATTACAATTACACACCTGACAACCGTTCCATATTTCCTTTTTAAGTTTGTGTCATAGTCCATGAGTGTCTGAAATGAATAGACAAACAATGCAAATTGCTGCAAGTATACACATTGTCCAATAAAAATAGCTACCTTAGTTGTTACACCGTTTCCAATATTAATTTATTTGTTTAATTCAGTTTAATTCAGATTGAAAAACAAATATACCACCTGTCTAAAATATGAACACATCTCTGGCTATATTGCTGTATACAGCTACTACCTCAGTCACATCGCTTCAGAGAGGTGAAGGAAGATTAAAAGATTATTTTTGTTACATCAGAGGTTATAGGATATTGCATTATCGGCTAGTTAAGTGGAACTCCAAGGGACCTGTGCATTTGGCCAAAGGCTTAGCCTGGCAGCCTGGCCTAGTTTGGACTGGTTCCCTGCCCCAATGAAATAAGGGACAGGTAACGGGTTCCACAGGCACGACCTTCAACCTAGACTGGTTCCCTGCCCATATGAAATAAGGGGCAGGTAACGGGTTCCACAGGCACAACCTTCAACTTTAGCTGGTGCCCGACTGTGACTAGTGGATACCCCGGGAACCAGCGTAGTGGTTTGGCTGGTATCCGCCTGTCATACACCTAATTCCGCCGAGCCCTCTAGCGGATGACCGGGGAACCATGAGGCGTTACCAATAATGCACCATAAAAATGGAACTCGTTACCTGGCCTATAATCTAACTAGGCCAGGCTTCCAGGCTACCTTCAACCACGCTACTCTGTGCTTCAACTTTGGCTGGTGCCCGCCTGTCACTAGCTTATACCCCGGGCACCAGCCTAGTGGTTTGGCTGGTATCCACCATACACCTAATTCCGCTGGGCCCTCTAGCGGATGACCGGGGAACCAGGAGGCGTTACCCATAATGCACCATAAAAATGGAACCCGTTACCTGGCCTATAGTCTAACTAGGCCAGGCTGCCAGGCTAGGCCTAGTTAGACTAAAGGCCAGGTAACTGGTTCCAGTTTCGTTGTGCATTATTGGTAACGCCTCCATTTTTCTGTTGCATTGTGGGATTGCGCAACCTTGGCAGACCACCAGATTCGCTTGTGGTTCCCGGGGTATCCGCTAGTGGGCTCGGCGGAGATATATCCGCTTTGAAAGCATGAGCGCCCTGGCCCTAGGGACAATGGGACGTACTACGGCCTAGTTGAAGGACGTAGGAACCCGTTACCTGTCCCTTATTCTAGGGCAGGGAACCAGTCTACCAAAGGCTTGGCTTGGTGGTGCCCAGCCATTTGACCCTCAGAAAAAAAGAAAAAGAATCAGAGAAATTATTGTTGAGAGAAGGCACAACCAGAGACAAAGAAATAAAGTATTAGTAACAGGTAATATCTATTTGCTGTTAGAATACAACGTTTAGGATTATTTGCAATCCTGCATCAGGTAGTCAGAGAATCAAAGAAAGTTTTGGATGTTAAAACCTTTAACTTCATCATCATGATGCTTTGTACATACAATCATTACTCCATACTTGTAATGACCAACACTCCATAATAGATCTGATACTATGATGATAGTGCCTGTTTTAGTCTGGTTTGCTGTTGGTCATCGACTTAGGTTTGGTAAAAGGATTTTTGTTGAGGTGTAGTCAAGGAAAAAGGAGTAGCAAATTACGGGCCAGACTAGAATCAATGCGGTATCGGTTTTATTCCAGCTATCTCGACGACATTAGAATTGAGGTTGGCTACCATGACACATTTCATAACACCATTCAATTGTATGTGAATCTTTATCGGCGGTGCATTGAAAAATCACCATAGGAAACTCCAGTCAGTCTCTACAGGCACATCACAAGCATTGTCAGCATCGCTTTTATCAGCAACAGTTTTAATTTAGATCAAGCCATGCTGCCTTAAAATGTATTCATCAAAAACTGTAAGAATGTAATATACGGAAACTGGCTCACTGTCTTCGTACGTCAAAAATATGCGTTACAGTTATTAATCAGATACATCCCGATGCCGAAGGCAGAGGGATGTATGTGATTAATAAATTACGAGAGGATTAAACACCGTTTAAGGGGTTATATTCACTGCGACTCACAAGGTGGCAGCTAGATCGCTCCCACCCACCTGGATCAGTTCCCCTGGGTCTCACCAGAGGGACATACCTTCACATCCACTCCGACGCCATACATGTCTCATCTGATCCAATTCTTGATAAATTTTTGTGTATGATTATTACGGTTACTGTTTAATATTGTTATGTAATAAACTCAGGGGTCGGAATCCCGAGTTCCATGCTATTTCGCCACTTATTTGTTAGGATTCATTGAATATACAGGGGGTCGGAATCCCGAGTTCAATAAATCAGCACGGCGACTAAATTATAAGTAATTTACGATTATCTCAGCCCTGGTATTTTTGTCCCATGGGCTTAACATTGGAACCTGGTTCTTCATGCCCCAACGAGTATTGCAGTCCGTTCTCCACGGTCTATATCCTGTGTGTCATTCATTTTAATAGTGTATACAGGGGTGAGATAAATACAGAAAGCAATACATTCTCCAACTCGTTTAAATGCCACTTGATATTCACTCGTGTGTCGCCTCGTTCATATCACACCGCTTCAAACTCGTAGAGAACGACGCCTTTGACCAAAACTTGTTGGTTTCCTCTTTATTACTACACAATTGCAAATGCCAACTTGTTCTTGTGTATGCACTAGACGACTAAAACGTGACGACTGTAGATCTTTTAGCGAATATTCATCAGGTGTGCTCGATCAGGGAATATTGGCCGCAATAGCCATCAACCAAAGAATTTCCTCAAGCGTTTACACTATTTATGTGTACCACTATCTAGTCATTGTCAGCTTAAGCCCAATGCCCATCTACTGATTTCGGAACATTTATGTACGTTTGTTGGCAACAAACAAAAGGGTAATTTGTCTCAGCCAAGCCATCCTAACGTAGTCGGTAGATGTAGGACAGCTAGGCAAGGCTACCCAGCGATTAGTGAACACTCGGTTTCTTTGGTTTTTGGCCTCTCCCAGCGATTAGTGGACCATACACCAATTTCATCAGTGTCAAACTTGTTAACCTAATTAGGACAGCATATCGTACCTTGTTACTATCGGTAAAATTAATGATTTTACCGATAGTAACGCGGTACGATATGCCGTCCCAATTAGGTTAACT
Source organism: Alentia gelatinosa (assembly GCA_950022655.1). NCBI lineage: Eukaryota > Metazoa > Annelida > Polychaeta > Phyllodocida > Polynoidae > Alentia > Alentia gelatinosa. The sequence continues at coordinate 131,426,111 of OX465580.1, read as the reverse complement.
AGTTTCCCTAAAATACCATTTTGTCCGATTAAAAAAAAAAAAGTTTCCCCTCATGATGTATTATAATCTTATGTGAGAATCGAGAATCGATAAGGGATGCAGAAGCCGTTTGAACTGTCACGACCATAAAGTAAAACCAACATAGCGTTGAATTATGACCAGTAAATAATAAAAAAAATTAATATATTATGAAAATGATACAGACCTCTCTTATCATCGCTACAAAGTTGCCGAGGAAAGGCAGTGGTTTCGGTCCTTGGAGCCCCGTACCTTTGAAGGCGCCATGGGTGCGTGTTCCATACCTGGAAAAAGAACATGCCATGTTGTGCAGATTTTTTTTTTCTGAGCAAAAACTTTATTCATTCATTTGACATCAAATTACATTCAAATTACATTCAAATATCTGAGATGGACTTTTCTCTGTTAAAAACATAATATGAGACCTGTGGTCGGAGTGTTTTGCTCCCTTTTTTTTATGTTATGATGAAAATAAAACTAATCTTACCTAATGTCTGACTGATAATTTTCTTATTGCCTTGGAGAGGATTGCCACCCTTTTCAGTAGTTCAGGTATAGATTAACCTTTCATGTGACAGTCTATAATCTTTAAGTGCACAATACAGTCATTTCAAGCATCATAAGTGAAAAAAACTAAACCTCAGGGTGATAAAAAAGAAGTCATGATTCCACAACGTCAAATTTAAATCGTTTCAAAAAACTATACAGCATTGTTCATATATTTATCTTCTATTTGTTGTAGCTCTTAATGCTTCAGCTAATCTGGATCTGAGATCAACAATTTTTATGCCTTACATAGCCTTCCTACATTTCAGATCTAACCTTTGCCACTTCAAGAGAGAGTCTTAGTACATTTTATCTTAGTGGATTGATGCAAAATTCTTGGCTATAATACATTGTTCAACTCTTGATACCTTTCCTCTTACAAATTTAAGTTGATAACCTAAGCCAACATTAATTAACCACTAAAGAATTCCCAAGGAAATAGACTTTACACACAGACATTACACAACTGGAGGAAAGAAAGACCTTTCAAACTGAAAATGACAGACATAACATTTATAAACACATTTGACAATACAACTCTTGGTCATTATGGTGTTATATATTGGGTTTTACCTCCTTTTTATAAAAGGCTTTCCATAGGTTTTCTAGGAAACCAAATCTGTGGTACGCATTCTCCAAAGTACAGACATACCTCTAAACCATCATTCTTTGTTTGAGCTCCTGCACAAAGGCTAGAACTTCAAGATTGTTATTATAGAACAGTTTCTGTCGATGGATATACATCTTGGCATAAATCATGATATACTTCAACATTCTGTTCCTTTTACTCTTTAAGTGATTCGTTATACCAAATATAATATCTACTGTTGTTAAATCGGAGAAGTCCACTCTTAATACATTCCTGAGCCATTGCCATAGTGATGCCCAGAAGGATTTGGTTATTCTACATTCAACAAGAAAGTGTATGATATCATCTTTCTGCACACAATAGTTGCATTCCTCTGACTCTATAATTTTCAGCTTAGCCAGATAGTCATTACATGTGATTGTCATACTTAAAATCCTGTACTGAAGAGATTGAGCTTTGGTCTCTCTGGTTGATTGAAAGGGTAGTTCATAAATACTTTCCCATAATTTGTGATCCTGCTCCATCTCTGGGTATATTTTTCCCCATCTCACTCTTCCTGATGGAAACCTTGCTATTCTATCTAACAGAATATTGTAAATTCTTTTGCTTTGTGATTCTAGGATGTTTATTGGATTTTCTCCTGGAATTTTGAATAGTATTTCATCTCTATCTAGGTTCCCTTCAAGTTCAAGGCTCCCAAAAGATGGTATGGATGACCTTAAGCTTAAAACATCAAGGAAACCAATCTTGGTACCATATTTGGTATTAATTTCCAGATGTGACATCATTCCTTCCTCTTTCAAAAGATGTTTAATTTGAATAATACCCTTCTTTTTCATGATTTTCATTGTAGATTGGTTGAGATTTGTCTCAATAAATATATTTCCCCATAAAGCCTCATTACAAAATTCAATATCATCTCTGGGTAGAGTGTTATAACATTTTCCCCAGTTTATGAAAATACTTCTATAGAAGTCACTCTGGACTGGTAGTTTATGCTTGTGGCTCTTGCGTAGAAAGAATTAGAAGTTGGACACTTCTAATTCAATCATTTCTTTGAAAAGGAATGTCCAATTGGACCATGTTGTGCAGATTGTTGGAAAGGATATATCTTTATCTATGCACATGCCAAGAGTTTCATTGGTTAAACCTTTTGGGAGGATGCATAACCGTGCTATTGATGCCTGATACCTATATGCATCACTACACTAAGGATTCCAGATTAATTGTTGCATCTTTTCTCTAATATTTTAAAGATTATTTCAACAGGAAAATGATAGAGCATTATTCATTAGATCTTCACATAATGAAGTTATGGCATCTTATTTAGTATCTCAAAAGAAATGAAATATTTATGAATACAGGTCAAATTATGAGTTTGATGACAATGTGCTCGTACCGGAGTGGTATAGGGCACATAGCTATTGTACTATGGAAGCGGCCATGTGCCCCTAGACGCCATCTAAAACACAAGGTAGCGGGACCAATTATCAATGGATTTTATCAGAAATATTTTGTTGGGCTTACCATGGAGGAATTTTAGCTTCGTCTCAGTATCATCTATAGATTATAACAGTAGGAAATCAAGGGTGGCAACTAATTTAAGAGTGAAAAGGAAAAACATTGACCTGAGAAAAGATATTTATAGGCCACTGTAGATAGAAAATCTAAAACAAAAACAAAAAAGCAGCAATGGTATGACCACATCATTACAAATTGTTGTTTGAAATTGCAAACTGTGGTGTTTTCTTTTAAATGTTGAAAAGATTTAAGATTGTAGAAGGACCACAAACTGGAACAAATAATGTAAATTATAGAAAAATAAAACTGATTGAAAAAAAACCCCTAGAAAATAGTGGTTGTCCTCCGACTACAGAGGCGCTATCTTACAATTTCTTGGTGGATGACTGCAGAACTAGCAATCACTCTGTGCCCTATACACTGCCACCACCAGCCTTCCTTATGGAGGTGGCTATGCCACAGGCACTTGTCTTTAACGGGTTAAAGGCCTATACACTGATGTATTACAAGAGGTTGGAATTACACTGTTAGGATTAATCTGTGATGCAAAATGCTGTAGGACCTGTCCTATTTCCTATTGCACCTGTCACGGTAAGAAGTAAATCCCAGAATTATACTCACAGATACAGTAGGAGAGAAATAGCCGCTAACAGCAGGAGCCACAGGGGCACGTCCACCAGCCCCAGCACCAACATGGTTACAGCTGATCTTAGTGTGCGACACTTTGTATACCAACATCTCCTGTGGTCCTGTGTGGCTTATTAGATGCTCTATATAATCATGTTCACTCTCCTAGCAGAGATCCTTAACCATTGATGATTTTAAGTAGTATGGAGGATCTGCTAGGAGGAACCAACGCTCTGTTGGTCATATAATGTTGACCAATCTGGGTCACTAGGTCTTTCTATAGAGGCAAGAAGTTTGAACTATCTGCACTATCTGAAAAGGCAGGATTTGGTCCAATGCCTTTTGCTGGATGATGTATATAGCCATATTCACCCTCCTAGTAGGGATCGTGAAGAACCGATAATCAAATAACAGTATGCTGTGGTGGTTGTCGGCGTATAAGAGGAACATACTATTTTCACTGCACTTGACTTAAAGTTTAAGTTCAAAAGTTTGCAAATAGCTTACTTAGTTTGTGATAATATATAAACGACAATTATTATCATTAATTGAACGAAGACGGACTGTCATCTTTTAATACTTTCATTTCATATATATTTAAATGTGATAAGATAGAATCAATAAATAAAATTTTATGAGAAAGAAGGTGATCTATTTGCAGCTAGTATGGTTGTAAAGCTGATATTTCATTTCTGATATTTCATTTCTCAGTTATATACAATAATTTGATTTACACTAAAAAGGTAGGCTGCACATATTGTTACATCATTGGAACAACTAGTTATAACATGGTTAGATATATAAGTTGTATAACCCAATAAGCCCCAGACCTGTTACAACATGATTAAAATAAAATGAGGTAATGTTACCTGATAAGCACCTGTCACTGACATGAGAGGCAATCATGATGCCATAATATGATAATATATAACAAGGTTAACTCAACAGACATAAAAAGTTAAAATATATGATGAGCTTAATTTGCACCTATATAAGGATAACTAACACGGATATGCTGATTATTCCATATGAAGCCATAATCTCTCATGCTGTTAAGACTGTGTGAAGAAGTACCAAATGTTCTCTCTTTAAGTTTTATATTATACCACCAAGAATACCGAAAATGATATATGGCCCTGGAGCCTACTGAAAATAGGGTGACGTTACACCCTAGTTAGCAAACTCCAGAATAAACAAGAATCTAAAAAAAAAAAAAGAAAAAAAAAAAAGGTATATTTGATGGTGGGGAGGGTGGTGGGAAGCATGTGCTGCACACGGGCCCCTGCACAGATGTGTCCAGTCTCCCTTGTCAGCGTGTGTGAGGGGAGGGGGTCGACAGATGGCGGTCAACTGCAGCGCCCTCTGCCGTTCCTCATTTAACCCTTTCAAGGCTACACTGGCAACCAGAGCTACAAAATATTAGCTCTGGTCGGGTTAAATCCAGATGTTGCCTTGACCCTTTGCTGGTCCCATCTGTGTAGTACTTATACCTTTAGATAGGAATATTTTGTGCATTAAAGGGTAAAATATGTTTGTTATTCTATATCATAACCTCAAAGCCAATTTTCCATTGTCTTTACTCCTTTCCTGTGTACTATTTCATAATATTTTGAATGTAATTTGTGGTATCTTTGTCAATTTGTTAGCAATGGATATTTCATATTAAGTATATCTGCTTTTAAAGTATACATAGAATACAACTCGGTTTGAGGCGAACACAAAAGGGATACCCAGGGGATACCGTGTGTGATTTAACCCGACCAACCCCTATATCGTAGAAGGGGTTGGTTGCCAAACTATTTCCAGGCGAGCAGGTTGGTTGGTACCAGTGGCTGTAGGGACCAGGATGCCCCTCGACTGTATGTCGCTAGGGGGTGAGGATGCTTTAAGGCATTCAGTAAAGTTTCACTTGTCATGTGACTTAGAGAACTTCCTTTTTGTCGGAGTTCAATTTTTTTTTAAACAATATACAAAATATATTGATTTCCACACATATCTTTCCATATTTTGCACAGACTCTTTAAATTTGTCTTTTATTCATTGGAAAATGCCTAGAAATATCATGAATGCCTGTAGCAATCTCGCCCCCTGTGTACATAATGCCTGTAGGCATTTTCGAACCCCATGTACATAATGACTAACACAAAGCACGGGTATGGACATAAATTTATTGAGTACATTAGCGATACGAGATAACTTTTAGAGGTCCATCATAACATACATTAGAGATAAGAGATAGTTCAGGAGCTATTGATGAGCCCTACGGAGTAGGGGAGAATGAAGAGATGAGACTGTAGAGTTTTTGTAGGGTGGGTGGGTGGTTCCTTCTCGTTGGCGGCCCAGGGTTGAAGTGAGCGTCGGCGGGGTGGCGTGGGGTGACCACGTGAGGGACACGTGACCGGAATGGGACGAAGGAGTCCCTAGCAACCAGGAGTGAGTCCCTAACAACCGTGCTCAGTTTCCCATCAAGGCCAACTCTTCGGTTAGCCCTATACTAATGCCTGCAGGCATTTTCGCCCGGAAAGGGTTAAACCTTTCTATATACCTTTCAATATTCTATATACCTCCTCAAAAGGTGAAACATCGTTTGGAGGATAAAAGTGTATAACACTTATAATGTTCGCCTCTCTCTTTGGAAGAGTGTTGCATGTGAATTTCCTGACCTTGAGCCGCTTGGGAATACGGCAAACCATGCCTCAGTCGACCTCCATCTAAAAAAAAGTCTTATGCTGGATAAAATACCTCAAGTGTTTTATTGGAACTGGACTTAAATCTGGAACTTAGACCTGCTAGAGTTTTTATCTCTGATCAGTCAGATCCATTCTCAGTTTCACTACCAGCAATAAGCTGTATGATAAACCTAAACTCATGAACTAAAATAATCAGTGCACCCCTGAGTACTTTACTTGAAATGTTATTAATTCCAGATATATCAGTTTAAATGGATCTGCTTCTCAACTTCGATATCCTGCATATTGACTGATTAAACATGCATGAAAGTTTAGATAAAATTGACATGGGTTTTACAATGCAAAAAGGAACCTTTTGGAAATTCTATGTATTATATTATCATATTATCACAATATCAATTTCTAAATCAAAATCGAACATAGTGGCCCTTTGGATAGTCCATTAAACGCCGATGGAAATTTCACATGTATTTTCTACCCAAACTTACTGTAACTCTTTCGGTTCAATAAATAGATTGAAGCTCAATATTAATAAAAAAGATATCGAACATAGTGACCTCCAATTCTTAAATTAGATGTATTCTACAATACTTTGAGCTCATCATATTCAATTCTAAGGAATATGGCATGGGCTTTAATTTTCAAGACAAATTGTCCGATATGCTTTTTTAGCGAATGGAAAACTAATATATCCACAATTTTTCCAAATTAGATTTTGTTAAAAGTAAATGCTATGAAAAATAAATTGTCTGTTATGATAATTTTGTTCTTCTCGCACACAACTGATTCTGTTATCTATTTTCAACTATACTGTTGGGCTTCAGAGGTCATTGAACTTGTGAGTTTGTGTATAAATCTGGAACACTAATTGAGTTAGATGGGAGAGACATACAGGAATAAGTAAATGATAGCCCTTTCATTACACCATAATATTTTGCCCTATTTCCTGTTGCTTCTGTTATCATCGGAAGTAGATCATACTCACAGATACAGCAGCAGAGGAATAGCAGCTAACAAAAGGAGCCACGTCCACATACCCCAGCATCAACATGGTTACAGCTGATCTTAGTGTGCGACACTTTGTATACCAACACCTCCTGTGGTACTGTCTGCCTTACTCAGTGTTGTATATAGCCATGACTCAATAACACATGTTATTGTAAGAAGTTAATCACCGGTTAGAGCTGATCTGTGTGTGTGACGCTTTGTATACCAACACCTCCTCTGGTACTGTCTGCCTTACTCAGTGCTGTATATAGCCATGACTCAATAACACATGTTATTGTAAGAAGTTAATCACCGGTTAGAGCTGATCTCTGTGTGTGACGCTTTGTATACCAACACCTCCTCTGGTACTGTCTGCCTTACTCAGTGCTGTATATAGCCATGACTCAATAACACATGTTATTGTAAGAAGTTAATCACAGAATTATACTCACGGATACAGCAGGAGAGAAATAGCCACTAACAGCAGGAGCCACAGGGGCACGTCCACCAGCCCCAGCACCAACATGGTTACAGCTGATCTTAGTGTGCGACACTTTGTATACCAACACCTCCTGTGGTCCTGTGTGCCCTATGTGTCTAAATATACTAGGAGCATACAAGTTTTTGGGATTCAGTTGCACTAGTAATGGTCAAACAATATGGGTCACTCGGGCTTGCTATACAATTGCTTGACTTATTGTTACGAGAATGTTTTCATCTCCCGTGTCTGTTGAGTTGTCTATTTGTAGTCTTTGTTCTTCTCTTAGTTCTAAAGCTTCTGTAAGCTTTTCATGGGTCTTGGGGAATTTCCGAGGCTTCACTTTGCTACAGAAAATGCAGATTGGATCATGCATTCTTCCCTCTCATAATGATCTTCTACTGGGCCTTTTTGATGTACTACCACTTTTCTCTACCTCATCAATAAATCAGTAAATCCTGGAAGGACGCCCAGTATTGGAGTGAATGTGTACGGTCCTTTTCTGATTAAAAAAAAAGAAGAAAAAAGTTGCATTCCTTGTCATTGTCTCTAGATCTTTGTTCATGTTCAAGAGGCTTCAAATGGTGGGAGTAGGAACTAGGGAACATCAAACAACTGTTCTGAAAATTATATATCATCAGCTATGTTCCTACCAAAGTTCAAGGGTGGATATTAAGAGAGAGCCAGTAGTTTCAAATAGGATGCCTTCTTTAGTTCAACGCTGGTTTAAGAAAGGTTCATTTTGGGGTGTGTCACTAAAAAGCGAGAAAAACATAAAAAGCTATCATGAATACAATGCTATCATATATTTCCTAACCCTGGTGATGTTTACCTTGCTGACAATGAGCATTATTATCCTAACCGTAATATAAAATCCCATAGGCTGACCATTGAGTTTCCGTATGTCACACTGCCTGGCATACATAGTTTTATATGCCACTAGTGGCATACAGAATTATTATTACATGATATTCCAAAATAGAGGAGACGGGATAGGATAAAATCAAAACCTGATTCGTTTTAATCGTGGCCACTGCATTCCTCTCCTACAGTTTTGGCTCCGGACTTCAATCGGCTTCGCCTCGTGAAATCACTATGCCAAACTCCAGTCATGGCATACGGTGGCCAAGATTAAAACTCATCCAGTTTTACGATATTCCCCTCAGATGGTACCGATGGGCAAGATTTAAGGGTCTGGCTCATGGACTAGGAGAACCACAGTCTAATCACATGAGGTTTTCAAGTTTCCCAAAACCAATACTAAACCTGCTCCAGCCTGCCAGGGTTGCCCCGTCCTTACCCTAAGCCCGTGGATTTTTGAAATTATTCCCATCCCAGCAATCCTTGATAAAGTATTTCATCAATGATTTCCAGTATGTTCCCAAATAGAATAGTGATAATTATGGTTCTAAGTGTGCTGGGGTTTACAATTATCAGATTTTATGTCACTTTCTTTGGGGTCGGCGGGCAGAATTGACAGTTTCTCAGAGAATCAGACATGGAAAAATAAGATTTGGAAATTTTTCCCTTCCCACCAGGCATTAATAAGAAATTTTATCAGCGATTTCAAGTTTGTCTCTTCATAGAACAGTCGAAATTATTACCTCTGGGCCCTGTTTTCCAGTCGAGACGATCTCAAGTTGAGACCGTTTGAAAGGCAAACTGTTTTTCAGTTGAGACGATGTCTAGGGATCTCAGGCTGACACCACTGAGATGCGACCGTTTTGGGTGCTTTGGGTGTTTTTCAGTTGTGATGATCTCAAGGGATCTCAAGTAAAATGATCTACCAAACTGGGTCAATCTAAGACCAGTTGTTTCTTGTCATAACTTATTTTTTTCGATGCTAAAACTTATTCAAATTTGGAAATATTTGGATCGAAGGGTACTAATAATTTGACATTTCTATATCCCAAATTTCATAGTTTTCCTGTAGTTATTAAGACCGTGATAAACATTTGTCTGGAAATCTGAAAAATTCAGGCACTGCACCACTCAGGCAGCTTATATATACCTACGGTAATGCTCGATTTTATTTGACCTCAAGGTCATTCGATATTTGTAAATGACAACAACACCCATTCAAAAAGTAAAAAAGAATAATTGTCTCGAATCAATGATTTCCGATTGCAGAATCTTGTACCTGGCAGGAAATGATCTCTAGGGATCTCAGGTTGAGATCGTTTTAGCTGAGATCTGACAGTGGCTAGCTGAGACCATGTCTGAAAAACACTTTCCGCCATTGATCTCCCAAACGGTCTCAGGATCGCTCTTGGATCTCAGTGGATCTCAGCTTGAGATCATCACTACTGAAAAACAGGGCCCAGGTGTGTTGTGGGTTTCTGAGCAGTTGGCACCTTTTGGGTCACTTTTGATGGGTTCAGCATCAGAATTCTCTCCTTATCAGATAATGCACCTTACTACCCAATCATCTGACTACCCATCAAACTAACTGCCCCTCCACCTGACTGCCCACTCGTCTGCCCATCATCTTTCCATCCAATTGACTTCCAGTCCATCTGATTTCCTAAAACCCACTTCAATCCACAAATCGGAACTATAGAAACATCACATACGTATCACCATTGTAATTAATGTGCATTTTAAATCATGTTTCTACTCCTATTACTTGCTGAGATATAGAATGTTAATGTTGCATTTGAAACCTTGGTGGCCAGAATTGGTAATTCATTCAACTGGAAATCGAAAAATAAGCGTTCTCCCCATGAAATCATCCAAGCGTAGCCGAGATATACACATACTTGAATAAACACAGGGCTGGCCCAGGTTTCCTATCCAGTGTATGGAAGTCCGTGGTTCTACTGTAATACAATTGACATGATTTGCTAATTGGGTATGAATCACTAAAGCCATCTTTGACATTGTCTTTTATTTTTGTTATCGTTTTTCAATCAGTAATAAATTTTACCTGATTTTTACAAAATTTGTATCATTTGCTAGTAGAAATGGTTTCAGTCATCAGTCTGTTGAGCTTGATTCCATCGGCAAACATGTTTTTTTCTCTAGTGTTTTGGTTTTTCTTCACACCTTTGGGTCACAATAACCCACATTTTGGGTTCCATTCACTTCTATGATTAACATGGGCCAATAAAGTCTTTCTAGTAATACAATACCGGTATAGAATTGCCTCCTCCCGATGACCTTGTTTCACAATACGTTATGATTTTGGGAACTTTTCATTCAATACAGTTTTCTCCATCAAAATTTTCGATTCATTTTCCAATCAGATGTTCTCTCCTTTCGCTCTATACATGTATTACTATAGTTGTGCTTGGAGAGTGACTGCTTCCGGCGCTTTGATCTCAATGAGTGGTCGCCCTTGAACTTTCGCTGGTTCCCCACTGATTTGCAGTGGCAAGGAAATATAGTACAACCTCTCTGCACCATGAGATATCTCAGATAACTTATCTACACTCATTTGATATGGATTGAAATATATGACAGAGTAATGGCAATTTTTCTAAAGATAATAGAATACTTATGAGAATGTTTATTTAAGAGAAATAACAGATTTTGCCACACCCTCTAGCAGGTAAACCAGCATAAATATGGTGGCTTTGACCCATAATGCACCAGAAAATGGCAAGCGTTACCTCTGTGAGTGAGCACAAAGGCCAAGCTTCAAGGCAGGTTCAAAGTGCACAAGACAGTCAAATATCTATATGATTGTTATGAATCAATAGCGTCTGGATTAACGAATTAAAGGCTAGCACTGCACGAAAAGTACCGCTTTACATATGTATCCGAAACGCGTCTAACAGTAGCGGTAGGGGGTGGGGTTGGGAGGTCGCGGGTGGTGGGTCAGTGTTGGTGCATCCTCTACCAACACCCATAACACATACGCCTGGCGTATATATATATATCGCACAGAGTATGTTTTATCTTGGATACGCCAGGCGTGAAATACAGCCAAGTCGCGCGTGTGTACATATGGAAACTACCTCACGCGACGCGAATAAGAGGTGTATACAAATGAAAACAAGTCTATATTCAGCCAATACGTGCGTTATTGCGATGGTGTATATACATGTAAAATAGTGGTTTTCGTGCAGTGTAGATAGTTTTCTAAACCTGTATTAAACTCACCTATTGGCTCATTCAGTATGGGTTTAGTAAACTAACTTGTTTGAATAAAACGCTTTGTTCATGAAGTCTTAGTGCTGGATGTTAACATCATTCTGTCTTCCGATTGTTCTGATAATTCTTGAATAAATCATCCGCCTGGTCTCAGTCTAACGTTTTTCAATAGCCAGCCACACGCCATTCTCAGCCTTCATCCACTTCTTGCTGCTCAACACTAGCGGTTGCTGTTACAGAACAAAGATATAGGTTATTAAGTCTACATCCTCATGGAGCTTCAAAAACACACATGTTATAATTGGTAGTCAGTATCTTTTACAAGAAAATGAATATGTTTTGAATATTTTACGTTCTAAATATTTTGCATAATTTCTTTGTTTGCTGTTGTGCATAGGTTGATAGTTTACTGTGATTATAAGCAAGAATTTATGAAGCTGTAGAGAGGTGCAGGGAGAGATCTTTGGTTATATAGATAACCTGAGAAGTATGTTTATAGTTAGTTGTAAATTTGCAAATAGTGGTAATATAGATGAGTAATAGGTTTTATAAACTTTCTAACTCTAGGACCTTGCTAACATATGTAACTAATTAGTAGTTATTTATGGTAATATTATTACAAAGTTACTGGAAGTCTACCGAATTGAATCTTATCAACAAGCACCTCTAATCTATAGTTTTGCTCTGCAGGATTTTGACAGTATTTAAGAATGATTTCTTTTGGTCGTAAGGATTTTGTAGTCTATAGTTGGTGTTTAAAAAATAAAAGAAATTTTTGATCTACATACCTCTGTTTTGTCACAGGTGACCAGCTTATGATTCCTCAGGATGTGAACCACACCCACCTTCAACTCATACATCGCCAGCCTCATCGCGATACAATTACGTGGACCATAACCAAACGGCAGCCACATTATTGGATTCCTCTTGCTTTTTTCTTCTTGCGTGAATCTATATATACAAAATTTATTTCAATTGCATGGCTGATGATAGTGGAATATTGTGTGTGAGGCAAAATAGAGGAAGATCATGAATTAAATCATAGATGAAATAGAATTATTTGGTTTAAAAATAATTTTTGAATGTTGCCCTGTTCCGTGCGGGGTTCACTTGTTTCAATAGAATAATTGCTATAATTAATTATTTCATTAGTTCTAGAAAGTCTTATGCTAATATAAATTTGTATATCACTTTTAATAAATTTATAGAGGAGGGTTCATTACCTTTCGGGTATGAATTTTTCTGGTTCTGGCCAGATTTCCGGATCATGGTGAATGGCATATGTAGGTATGATGGCTAGTGTGCCTTTCTTGAAGGGAATCCCATTTACCTCGGTGTCCTGATTAGTCACACGGTCAAGCCTGGATGGAGAACAATGTTCTAGTATAGAAGTTACTACAATTAAGGTAAGTACTTTTAACTTTTGACATGATGTAAATTGTAGAACAATCCTGATTGATGGAGACATTTCACCATGTTAACTGTATTCATAATTCAGGAGGGGCTGCCTTACAGGAATGGCAACCCTATTACAATCTCCTTCATTAAAGCATGCTTGCATGCCTTATGTAGGTTGTCTAAAGGTTAGAGTGGTTACATATAGGCATCTCGCATACTGCAAAGACACTATGCCTTTTCTATCTGTGTGCTACTCATTGTGCTACTGGCAAAGCAGCAGGGTGCCAGTGTCTCAGTGTATTAGAAGCGTGCCCAACTGACCATGACCGACCACTCAAGACCGAAATACCTGACTGACCTATTGGCGCTTGATATATATTTGGATCCTAGACTCAGGCAGTTGAGGAAATGGCAAGTTGACTGGGTGCAAGTGGGTTACAGAATTTGATCCATATATACTGAATGTAACCCAAACCTTTCAAATGTTATTCATTCAAAATTGAACACTCATTCATCAATGATGAACATACTATTTACTCCTAGTTTATATTGTAGTTTTTCAATGGTTATTGGATTACCCACATGCACTACATGCTTGTCCAAGATTATGTTGTGAATTCAGTAAAAAGTGTTTTAACTTGATATTGTTAGAAAGTTTAGCGTATGAACAAGAGCCGCTAACACGAAGTAAGATGGCAATAGTCGGAAGTAAGACATGGAGCAGATCGTCTGTATAATGAAGGGAATGATCACGTGAGTTGCTGACGTAGCAACAGAAGGGTATACCTCTGGTGTTCTTGCTGAGAGCAGCATTGAGTAGGATATCTAGTAGAGAACTAGAGAGATAAGCTGCTACTCACTGGAGAATGAGCTTAATTTAGGTGCCAGAGGCTTCACTCTACATGGAGTGGAGTCACCTATAGGAGAACGATAGTTGCGTGGAATTGCCCAAGTTAAGTAACTTACAGATCAATGTGTAAGGAACTAATTCTCAATGGGAGAGAACACAGAGAGGATACACTGGACTTGTTAAAATGGAACATTGGAATGGACTAACATCATGGAAAGTGTTGATAGACTATGAATGAGTTGTGAATCATTACATTTGCACTTGGACATTCAGGACTAATTATGAACGATGAAACGATATTAGTATAAACAACCGGACAGTCTTTATAAGCAGAACTCTTCATCAATGAAGAGCCGCTAAAAGCCTAAATAATATGTGGATATCATCATATGTATTTGACTTGTTGTACTTAGGAGTGACAATTGGCTGTTAACTAACGTAACCATCTAATGTGAGCGTGAGTTAAGCAAGACTATAGTGCTCCAACAAAATAACATATCAACAGATTGCTTCTCAGGATATTAAATAACATAACAAGATTTCATTGTTTATCCTTATTACCTTGGACCACAGTGATGTGAGGTCACTGTGTCACTGTGGTTGATCCATCCGAGTAAATCTACCTTTTGAAAAGTGCTACGACCTATGAAGTGATACAAACTATAGAAGTAAAGGATCTCGCTACTCCCAGGTCTAATTAACATCTATTGGCACCACACACCGTATCACTGTGGTTGATCCATCCGAGTAAATCTACCTAACAAATAGGACACAACAAACGATTATCAACAATTGTGTCTCAACCCCTAGACAAGTACTATGCGGCGTGCCACAAGGGTCGATCCTTGGCCCGCTCTTTTTCTTAGTGTATATAGACAACATCTCAAGAGCTGTCAGGGAAACTTCTGTCAAATTGTATGCTGATGATGCCGTCATATACGCCCATGGCGTGGTGTATGACGACATCATCACCAAACTCCAACATGATCTTGACAGAGTCGCTGGTTGGTGCTTTAACAAACAAATTTACGATAAATGGCAAAAAGACCAAAACAATGCTCTTTGGTATGCCGCAAAAAACAAGTAGGATAAACCAGATTGACCTTGTACTAGACAACCGTACTATTGAAGTTGCTACTTGGGTATCATCCTAGACAAACAACTGAACTATAAAAAACATATCGCCCAAAATCTAAAAAGAGCTTCTCATAAGTTACGTTTGTTTGGCTACATCAGGAAATATCTTAGTGAGAAACAAGCCACCCAACTATATAAGTCAAAGATCCTTCCGTATCTAGAACAGGGTGATATATTGTACCATAGTGCACCGAGTATACAGACCACACGTTTACAACGCTGCCAAAATCGCAGTTTACGCATGTGCCTAAACAAACCTGCCTTAACACCAACCAGTTGGCTCCATCAAAATTGCAAAATAAATCTGCTAAACCAACGGAGAAAATCGCACCTTTTACAAACGGCCTTCGACAGATCTTTTTCAGATAGTTACCTTACTGTCCAAAACAGACAGACACGCCTACACGAAGGCACAGTCTTATACATGCCAAACCAGATAAACCTGAACAAATTTAAAATGTTAGTAATGTACAAGACGGCAACTCTTTGGAATAACATGCCGGCAGCCCGTAGAAACATACGTGATCGCGACCAGATGAAATCGTATTTGAAGAGTGTACTGAAAACGGAACGGGATATGTTGTAAACTCTGGCTCTGTTGTAACTCATGTGAATCTTTGTCACCTAAGGATGCTAGGTACATGCCCCACATAAGGAGTTCCCAATACAATAAATCAATTGCAAAGTAACATGCATATAAGATGGGAAATCAAACCCCGCATCCCCATGGTTTTTTGGTATACCCCTAGTTCTGTTACCTATGCCTAAAACTTGTATCCTTGTATTGTATTTTTTCCTTGTATGCTTAAGGACCTGTGCATGTTTATGACTACTGTTTAACCTAGCTCTTGACTCCTGTAATATGTATCTAAAGTATAAGAGCATGTTTATAATGTTATATGACTACTACTCGACTGAAAACCCAGTTCCTGGGTATTTTGTTGATTCACGGGTCACATCATACTGGAGCCTGTGGAAGATAGGTTTTTTTTATTTCCCTAACAGTTACTCCAGTCTAAATAAAAGTCGTAAAAAAAAAAAAAAACGGTGCACACACTCAACATACAGACGACCTCCAAGGTAAAAATTGCAATATCCCTATTATGTTCTCATATTACTTACCTCATTTTTATTATTAGGGTTATCATCATAATATATTTACTGTACTAAACGTATCTGGATGTACCTTTCATTTTATCAAACTACATAAAATTATCTTAACAATACATTTGACTCTGTTGTTAATGTGAGTAAAATATGTGGTCTCTGATACCTTGGCGCAGGGCTATAAATGCGTAGACTTTCCTGCAGACACATGTCCAGGTATTGTAGCTTCATCACTGAGTCATAGTCAACATCTTCCTACAACAGAATGAAAGCATCGATTTAGGGATATCTAAATCTGGCTGAATGTAGCTGTTGCTTCTACTGCTATAATGACAACAAATGGAGAGACCGCATCGCCCAGTGAAGTTATTTTGTACAATGCTTGCTCTGTACCAAAGAACTGGAACCCCTTGAAAGCCCACTCAGCATATAGTGTGGTGAACTAGTGGCGTGCATGCAGAGTCCTACAGGGGTACATGTCCGACTAGATCTGCTAATAATGTACCCTGGTTCCTGGGGTATCCGCTAGGGGTCTTGGTGGAGATATACCCACCTCCCCTGTATCTTGAAAACGAGTTTGTCCTAGGGGCGCAACGCTGAACGGCAGCAAGTGGGCTTTCAAGAGGTTCTAGTTCTATGCTCTGTACGAATACTTACTGGGGCTGTTCATAAAAAGGGAATAGATGTGGGTTGCTAAGCTTGTTATCGATCAGAGCTATCAGGAAATACTGGGTGTCTACATGACCAGAAAGGTCATTCTTTTCCAATCTCTCGTTTTTTTTGCATCTACGTTCATTTCTCTGGAGGAGATGTGTAATAGATTTATTTGTTGTTATTATTTGCTTCTGTCCCAGGTCTGTGTTACAGAGAAGAGGATAAGGTAACCCCTCAAGCAGTTCATTGTTTGATAACTGGGAACTCTTGTGAGATTTATTTTTCGATGCCATTTTTACTATTCCTTCTCGGCCGGCTAAAGTCATTCAGAAGAGAAATGGAGATAATGGTTCTTTAAACTGAGAGAGATACTTTGATGGAAAAGGCTGAGTATGCGGGCGAGGTGAACAGTATGGCAAGGCATGACAGGCAAAGGAGATTTGGAAAAATAACTTATCCACCTACTTTATCTCCGATGACATCCTGTATCTCTGTGTACACCTTCTCCTGACAATCAAGGTTGCATGCCAGACAGTAGAGTAACTGTGTCAGACCAACGTGTGTAGTGTCATAGCCAGCCAGGAAGAATACAAACGCATTGCCAATGATTTCATTATCAGTTAGTCCTGCAAGTAGAGGTGATATAATTAGTTTAACATAATATTTTTGCTCTTCCTTATGTAATCAGTGTCAAAAGTGTTTTCCCCAAACCTTGGATCTGTTAGGAAGGGATTACAGACATGGAAAAGATTATGTGTTTCTAAAGGAAACAAAACAAGAAATATTTCTTCCAATGGTCGCTAAAGTTGCGGAAGTTGACGGTGCACCCCTCTCATAAGATCTCACACTCTCTAAGTGGTATTCTGTACTCTCACTGCACTCTATAGGAGAAGAATTCTTAACGAACTGGCTTAGAGCCTTGAGAATCCATTGGCCTGCCTCCCGTGCGAAATAGGTACATCAATGAAACCAGAAGATTCCTATAATCTCAATGATACCACCTAGTGGGAATATTGTGTGCCAGTGGATTCTCAAGGCTCTAAGCCTAGTTCATTAAGAATTCTTCTCCGATAGAGCATAGTGAGAACCTTATACAGAATACCACTTAGAGAGTGTGAGATCTAATGAGAGGGGTGCACCCAATCTTTGTGTAATTTTAACCAATCCATGGTGAGTGATACCTTTTGGTATTGACTGGCAGGGTGGGAATGCCTGAAACTATGCATTTCGGCATCAACCGTACTATAGTCGGTGATTATATGCAAACTGGCTGACTGTCTTTGTATCAACAATATGCGGTGAAAAATAAATCTCACAAAAGTTGCCAGTGATCAAACAGATACATCCTGAGTCAGCGTGATGTATCTGATCAATAATTTTACAAAGTATTTTGACGTACGCAGGCAGTAAACCTGTTTTTTGTATTATCATATACCTAAAATGGGGAAATTGTACTAAGTCACATGATCATATATTTAAAAGGAAACCCACAAGATGAAAATAGCTTGGTCCATACTCCACCGAGTTTGACTGCAGAGAAATTCACGAAGCGAAGCTGAGTGAATTACTCTGTGGTCAAATGAGGTGGAGTGCAGACCAAGTTACTGTGACTTACCTTTCTTGTTTGCATCTGTTTCAAGCACTTCAAGTTCAGCCTCATCCTCTTTGTTGCATATTTTCTCTCCATGCTGAGCATTTTTCATCAATTGAATAAAATCATTACGGCTCTGAAAATATAGTAATGTGTGGTTTTTGTTTTGTTTTGCATGAAAAGTGCAGTTTATCAATCTTATCACCAATATATAAATGCATATATAGGTTGTATATATGTTAGTAGGGTGGGGGAACGTGGCTTCGACCTCGCGACTACTGAGTGAGTGACTGCTTCTTGCGGTGTTCCGATCTTCGGAGCTCCGCATTTTACCGTGCCTGTTTGAAGCTTGGTTCTGATTGGTTTTTCTGAATAACAAATATGTGTAGACCTCATTGATTGGTTTTCGGCAGTCCTGCTTTGGCGGGATCATTTCCAAACCAATCGTCTGCAGCCTAGCAAATGGCTAGGCTGTGCTGAGTGGTCCAGGGACCAGTTGACTCTGTTGGCCATCTGGTGTCACATATAGGTACTTGTGCCTCTGTTGGTTGTATGCGCCGCTCTGGCTTGCGTTTTAAACCTAGCAGGGGCCTGTTTCAGATTATCAGAACTGTATACAGTCAAAAATGAATTTTTGATTTTATTTTCTCAATAGTTTCGATTATGAAAATCTCATCAGGCATAGTCTGAAGCTCTCTTGTATGGTATTTGTTGTGAGTTCTCTTTCAGAAAATGGGAACTCCTTATTGGCACTTTGTGAATGCAGTCACTCTCAGTGGTCCTGGGTAAGTCTGTGGTGAATTTTGTTTTTAAAAATTTCTTTGTTCACATGGTTTCCCAACGTGAGAAAAAAAATGTTGACGTGGCATTAAATCAGATTTACCCAAATCTACTGTCCATAGTATTTAGACCATATGGAGCCTCGGTGTGTAACCGGTGGATCCAGTTGTATTCTATCTTGTCCCTCAACTGTCCAGCCCGTTTGCTGTTCG
Organism: Alentia gelatinosa; assembly: GCA_950022655.1. NCBI lineage: Eukaryota > Metazoa > Annelida > Polychaeta > Phyllodocida > Polynoidae > Alentia > Alentia gelatinosa. Next base: position 131,406,831 of record OX465580.1, on the reverse strand, counting down.
GGTGTTGGTATATGAAGTCCAAGATCCTCACCGATACGTCTTCAATTCCCTGGTGTCCAGGCTGATTGAAATGTGTCGGTACATCACTGATGGTTGATTTCTTTTTGATCGACCGGAGATGCTACCCGATGCGTTCTTTGATTTTCCTTTTCGTTTGGCCCACATATTGGTGTTTGCACCATTTGCATTCGATGCAGTATATCACATTTGAGCTGTTGCATGTGATATTGTATTTGGTCGTTTGTTTGGTGCCTCTGCTGGTTGAGGTTATCTCTCCTTCTTTTAGTAGTATTTTGCAATACTTGCAGTTAGGCCTACTGCAGTCGTTGTCTTGGTGGGTTTTTTTTCGTGTTCCTTCCCCTTCCTCATATTCTGTCCTGGCCCGTACCATACTGTCTTTTAGGTTTTTCGGCCTCTTGTAGCCCTTTACCAGGCTACTTTGGTACAGATATTTGGTTGTCGTTGATTTGCCTAGTATTTCCCAGTTTTTCTCAACTATGTTCGGGATTGCATTACATCCTTGAATGTACGTGCTGGTCAGGAAAATCTTTTTGTTTTCCTGTTTCATGTCTGTCTTTTTACCCTTACTGTTATTTCTGAGTGTGCTGCGATCCAGATTGTCGACCTTTTTCTTACACTCTTTTAGCAGTTTTTTAGGGTATCCTCTCTCTTCGAACTCTGTCATTTTTCTACCGGCGTGTTTTTGATAGTCTTCATTCCTACTACAGATCCTTTTCACTCGTAGGATTTCTGAGTAGGGGATACTCTTTTTCTGTGATGGTGGGTGGGCTGAATCATATCGGAGGTATGTATTTTCATCTGTAGGTTTGACATATAGGTCAGTGTACAGTTTCCCACCCTCACCTTTGGTCACTTTCGTATCCAGAAAGTTCACACTGATATGTGAAGTTTCTTTAGTGAACTTGATGGTAGGGTGATAGGTATTTAGCCACATCATCCATTTATCCAGTTCAGTCTTTCCGTGTTGCCACACGAAAAAGATATCGTCTATGTACCTATACCAGACTTTTGGTTTGAGATGGTATGTGTCTAGCATTTTTTCCTCAAGATCTTCCATGAATAGATTCGCATAGGAAGGGGCCAGTCTAGTGCCCATGGCAGTGCCACTAATTTTGAGATAGTTTTGCCCATTAAACTGTATGTTGTTTTTCTTCAGTACCATTTCGAGTAATTTTACTATACTCTCATTTTTGGGGTTGATTGCCCCCGGTCTTGTCTCTTCTAGTTTTTGTCTGATTACCTCAATACCTTCTTCATTTGGTATGTTGGTATATAGTGCACCTACTTCTAGCGTGCCTATAATATGTGTCAGCTAGCTCATCTATTTCGTCAATTTTGTTGAGGAAATGATTTGTGTCTTTTATATACGAGTTTATTTTCTGAACCTCTGGTTTGATGAAGTGGTCGACAAACTGAGAGATTTTCTCAGTGGGACAACCGTTGGCCGAAACTAATGGTCTGCCCGGAGGAGGGTTTTTCCCTTTGTGGATTTTCGGCAGAAAATACACATGGGGGTTTCTGGCCTTTTTCGTTTTTAGAGCTTCACCTAGTTCATGAGTGATTTCATCGTTTTTGATCATTCCTTCTACCTGATCGTTTACCTGGTCATTGTGTGTTTCAGTGAGATCATTTTCCACTTTCAGATATGTGTTACCGTCCCCCAACTGACGGTGCGCCTCCGCGATGTAGTCTACTGTGTTCATTATCACGGTGGCGCCACCTTTGTCCGCAGGCTTGATTGTGATTTCCCTGTTCTTGCTTAACCTTTTTAGACTCAACCTCTCATCTTTTTCAATATTGTGTTTTATTTTCACCTTGTTCAAGTTCTTTTGTGCTAGGCAGATTTCATTGACTGCTATGAACCCTTCTAAGTTAGCCGAGCCCTGTGGGGCAGTCCATTTTGATTTATCCTTCAGTTCTCGTCGGAGGTCCCTGTCATCGAAGGTCCCGCGCTGTGGATTGATCCGGTTCATTGAATTTGAGGATGATGTTTGTTGGTTCTTTCTGTTATGATTCTGATTTGATATCTGATCTTTATGAAAGAATTGATTGATTCTAAGGTTTCTATGGAGAAAAAAAAAATATGTTAGTGTTTCCATTGGAATAAGTCCATATTTGGTGTCCATCCACGGAGCATATACAACATAGATTTTGTATTGCTCACAAGAATTGGCTGTATTTGTCATCCATTGTATAGCTATGAATATATGAATGTGAGATCTCCCAACAGATATCCTAACCAGTAGCCAGGATATCTGTATGGAGAGTGTTGCTGAGTGAATACTGAAGCTAAACAGCGCCAGAAATACAACACCATTACCGATTGCACCAGTCCCTGTATCCCAGCGAGGAGGGTAGCCATAGGATGTAGGGACTGGAGCCAGTCTACCGTGATCCAGTCTATCCCTTGGAGGATAGGACCACTAGGGAGGATATCGAGCTTGGAGGCATCCTGTGGTCACTGCAATTTGCTGCAAGGTTGCTCGTAGAGGCCGTGCTCCATTGCGCCGATCCACTGAAGATTGATTTGGGACCTGTTTCACTAGTTTCGTGACATGTCTGTGACACCATACAAACATTGGGGTTGTCTAGTTTCGTGACAACACAAGTAGCTGCCCTTAGGAAAAGACAGACCAGAAGATTGATTTGGGACCTGTTTCACTAGTTTCGTGACATGTCTGTGACACCATACAAACATTGGGGTTGTCTAGTTTCGTGACAACACAAGTAGCTGCCCTTAGGAAAAGACAGACCTCAGACATAAGAATTAGACAAACCTACACATCATGGACCTGTTTCACTAGTTTCGTGACAAAAGTGGCAAGAACAGTGCAAGCATGAACGGACAAAACGAAGTCTAATGTCTAGTTCTTATGAAACCAGACAAACTGAACACCCCATCTAGACATGTCACGAAACTAGTGAAACAGGGACCTGGTCACCGACTGATCGGCTCCCAGTCGCTCAAACTCCTAGCGGTGCTCCGCAGTGCTCTATACCAGAGATTGAGAGCCACTCCATTTTGTACATGAATAATATCAGGGTTACAATGATCAGCAGGCAAGGGGCAGAGACAAGACCAAGCCACCCAACAAAAGCCAGTGACTCTATATAGGGCGATCCCTAGTTATACACCAGGGACCTGTTTTACTAGTTTCGTGACATGTCTAGATGGCGTCTGTGACACCATACAGATTGAAGTTGACTAGTTTCGGGAAAACACAAGTAGCTGCCCTTAGGACAAGACACACAGTATTTCCACTACGTGGCATCATTGAAATTATAGGAATCTTTGGGTTGCATTGATGTACATCTTTAGTACTGGAGGCAGGCCAGTGGATTCTCATGGCTCTAAGCCTAGCTCGTTAAGAATTCTTCTCCTATAGAGCGTAGTGAGAGTACAGAATACCACTTAGAGAGTGTGAGATCTAAGGCGATGGGTGCCGGAGGAAGCTTTTATGTCAAGCGTAGACCTGACACAGGCTTATCACTCTTTGGCGATTAGATACAAAGATAAAGATCTATTACATGTTCAGTGGCCAGAGATATCGAGGTATCGATATTATAAAGGAAACCCATTCAAGTTTAGGGTCTGAGCCCATATCCCATCGAGTTTGAATCGCGAAGTAATTCACAAGGCGAAGCCGTGTGAATTATGTAGCGATTCAAACGAGATGGGATTGAGCTCTGCCCCTAAACTTGAATGGGTTTCTGAATTTATCTCACCCTTCACATTGACTAATGGGCTAACATTTGTGACATCATCCCCCATTGGATATTTTTCCTAAATATCTCATGGGCATTAGATACGAGTTCCCAATGTTAAGTCTATGGAGAAAAAATATCTGGGGTGAGATAATATAGAGGAAACCCATGAAAGTTTAGGGTCTGAGCTCATATCCCATCGAGTTTGAATCACGTAGTAATTCACAAGGCGAAGCCGCGTGAATTGCTACGTGATTCAAATGAGATGGGATTGAGCTCTGACCCTAAACTTGAATGGGTTTCTGAATTTATCTCACCCTTAATATTGACTAATGGGCTAACATTTGTGACATTATCCCCCATTGGATATTTTTCCTAAATATCTAATGGGTGTTAGATATGAGTTTTCAATGTTAAGTCTATGGAGAAAAAATATCTGGGGTGAGATAATACTGTTAACCCAACGGGTATAGTCCAGAGCCTAGATCGTATACAAGGATTATGAAGGCCATAGTTGGGTACATCCCAATTAACACAAAGCTGTTCACATGCTGCACATAAGCAGTGCTTACCTTATCTCCCGCCTTCCTTGTCGCCAAGGTTTGTCTGATGACATCAACAAAGAATTCCATTGGTCCATTTAGGCGAAGCAATGTTCCCAATACCCTCAGAAAATAAGCAAAAATGGGGAAAGCCACTGGAAAAAAGAGTAAGAAATTGCTGAAAATGTTGAACATTTTGTATAACCTGCCAAATATGAGTTTTGTGCTAGACCCGTGAAGCCTTGTTTGAAAGCCTCCATTCATGATTTCCATTTCATGTCTTTTTGTATATACAAATACAATTTGATTAGTAGTGATAGGTGATGCCTTTATATTCTATTGACAGAAAGTAGGAGTTACCTAGCAAGTTGGAAATTACAGAAACTGTGGAATAAATCCTTGCTAATGGCCAATTTTTGTTTGTTTGTTTGGTCTTATGTTACGTCCAGTCAACCATTATAGGTCCCTTCCAGACTTTCTCAAGGTTCTTTTATACACTACTAGGGGGGTGATCGAATCTATGTGATGAATTCAGGTAGAAATCTCACCCCTACACATTTACCGAGGTGAGAGTTCTTTTACTTCCCACACCACATAGACATGGTATGAGAAGGAAGGCCTTTGTTATAGCAGTAAATCTACCACTGCTGGGGTGGGACTCGAACCCACAAAGCCTTACCACCTTTGGGTTACAAGTCCAGTGTAATGGCCAATTATCTTATACTTACTCATTGCAAAAAACATGATGATTGGCACATCCATTATTTTCTTTGCATGCTTCATGAAGAGGCTATCCTTATCCGTTTGAGAGTCAATTCTCAAACCAAAAGCTGTACTCGCGATAACATCCATAGTATAGCGTCCAACATATCTACAAGACACACACACATATACACATGTTTCAATCTATGAGTATGCAATATATTAGGATATAAATATAACAAAATTTTATAAAGATAGGATTATAAAATTTGGATCTACATAGATAGAGAATTGATATCTTGGATCTACATACTCGCTTGTTTCAAATGGTCCATCGGTAGAGGCTAATGATGATACAAGTTGTTTGCCACATCTGTTAATTTCAGGGGTCATCTGCATAATAAATCAAGAAAATACTTAATCAATGAAAGTATTATATGATGTCATAGTCGTGTTGTAAACAAAAGAAATATTATCAGGTAGATTAGTGACTAGATATTTATACAAACTTTCCATTATTAACCTGTTGCACTTCTGTGCATGGGTCCAACTATGTTTGTATGAAAATTACTGATGGATTTGGAATAATTAAGAGTGTGCTATACCGTAGTGAAGTATGAACGATGTTGAGACATGATGGTACAGTGGAAAGATACTGGCGTTAGATATAAGGAGTGGAAGATTACAGGTATTCTCTATATGGGTTAAAATAACTAAGGTTGTTTTGGGTATTAATCATAGATCATATTCCTCATACCCCCCTTTGGTACACCAGAGGGCGCTGCAGGTGTGTGAGAGGCGGTGCGGCCGGTGCACTAGAGGTCAGTCACCCCTCAGCAGCAGTGAGTGTTATACGGAAACTGGCTTCCTATCTTTGTACGTTAAAAATATGCGATGAAATTGTTGATCATATACATCCCGATGCCGTAGGCAGAGGGATGTATGTGATCAACAATTTTACCAAGTATTTTGACGTACGAAGACAGTCAGCCTGTTTTTGTATTATTATATACCTAAAAATGGCGAAGTTGTACCTAGTCACGTGATCACATACCCTGTACGTCACAGTGTGGCGTACAGGTATAAATACGCCATGGGTAGGAGCGGGCAGTATACATAGTTCATACAGCCACAGGTATATAATAAAACATGACTCGACGCACTCAGCTCCAGAATTTACTCGGTTTTCTTCTTCTTTTTTTTTGTATGTGTATTGTTATTATGATGTTTACTTTATGTTATTAGGGGTGAAATAAATTCCTCACTCAACTCCCATATGATGTATTTGATATGTAGGAAAATACTGACATGATTTGAACTCAGGGTAATATGCTTGTAGTCCCTACAAGAACTAAGATGGTCGTATTTTTTTATAAATTATAATTTCCATTTATCAACACCTTTGGATTAGAGTCATTGTATTATGCTATTTGTGTATAAGCTGAGGTGCATCCCCAAGCCAATAAGTTTTATCGTTGGGATGATTATCTATATGATGTATACTATAACTTTGTACTGTCTAAATTAAGTGAAGTCTTTTGACTGGTATCATTTACTCCAAATCTGACTGTAACGAGTTTCTACTAAGCTACTTCGGATGGAATTCGAGAAATGGAGTGAAAATCCAGTAGACTTCTTGAGTTGTATTTGTTGCTGTAAGAACATTTCATACCGGCGGTTAGCCGAAGTTCTTACAGGGTAAATAACGGGAAAAAAAAATATATATAAAAAATACAGGTATTTCGTGTCATTTATATATTGTATATCTTCATGTATTACCTTCTCTCCTCTCCCAGATTAATAGAAGTGGTCAGTCATGTGATGTTCAGACGATTGGAAGAGAGGTTTATGGTTTGAGTATATCAGAGGTCTCTGTGCACCGTAGGAAGGAACCACATAGACGATATTATTATATACCTGTGTCTGTATGAACTACGTATACTGCCCGCTCCTACCCATGGCGTATTTATACCCGTACGCCACACTGTGATGTACGGGGTATGTGATCACGTGACCAGGTACAATTTCGCCATTTTTAGGTATATAATAATACGAAAACGGACTGTCTGTCTTCGTACGTCAAAATACTTGGTAACATTGTTGATCACATACATCCCTCTGCCTACGGCATCGGGGTGTATGTGATCAACAATGTCACCGCGTATTTTTGACGTACGTAGACAGTAAGTCAGTTTCCGTATAATACGGTGAGGGTTGCTCGCTGCCTTGCGGCAATAGGAATGCTCAGCAGGTGCTGGAGGCCTCAATCTACCTGGATGGGTTTGGCCTGCTAGCTATTCCGTGTTTGACTTTTTCTTTTCTTTGTTATAATCTTTATTTCCATTCGACAAATACAGGTCGTTCTTCCAAGTAATAGAAACTTACAGAGTAATACATGTTGCGTTGTTGTTCTAGGCCTTAACAATAACTGTCAAATGCTCCTTTTACCTACGCTTTGACATACATTTTGACCTTTAGTTATACACAAATTCCTTTATCTTACTTATCACTGCATTCTTGAAAACTTGCTTAGACTCGGTTTGTTGGGCCTTGATTGGTAATAAGTTCCATATATATGCCCCTGTATATATAATAGATCTTTTAAAATGTTCTGAATTTGGCCTTTGTATTGGCATATCTCTTTTTGTGGCGCTTCTTGTGGATTTACACCGTGTCTTTGCATTTCAGCTGTCCGATAATGAATAAGTTCCTTTTTACACCTAGTAACAATGATAATCTCCGCTCTTTTGGAGGTGTTACTGTGCACAGATCTAACAATGTAGCGTTGCTAACCGGGATACCTTCGTTTTATGCATATTTGCCCAGGGCTAATCTTAAAGACAAATGCGGGTAGGTATCGAAACGCCCCCTGGTTTAACACTCGGAACTAATATTTGACACTGGCACTGCCATCTGGTATCATGAAAATATTGCAGTTTCCCATAGGCACCAATAAATGAGCACTTACCTTCTTCAGATGGCCTTCACATAGAAATTAGCATGGTGACATAGTATTTTCTTAGCATTTCTCATTTGTACATGTTCCCAACTATCATAATCCAGAGTTATTTGAAAATAGCAATAGAACATCAGTGTCATCTAGCCACAAAGTCAAAGTATTGCATTTTCCCATAGACACCAATAGTTAAGCACCTACATTTTCAGATGGCCCTCTCATAGAAGTTAGCATGGTGACATGCGATTTTCTTTGCATTTTCTATTTGCTGATATATAGAACTTAAATTATCCTGAGTTATTTGCAAATCTCAATAGAATTTAGAAATCACCCAACTACCAGCATTTGTCTTTAAACATTGAGTTTGATAGCAGGTTTACTCCGGGCTTTCCTAGAACACCAACATTCGCGGGACTAGCTCTCACCGGAGAGCACCACACGGAGTGAGCATTTACCAGGACTAATAACACTGTGAATGGGAGAAATACATCTAGTTTAAGTAAACTATAAGGAGAATATCGAAGGCAACCGTCAGGACCGTGATTGGGTGAGATCGGAGGTGAAAGGACGATGAGGAACATCAGACTGAACAGTAGAACAATCAGGGACCCGTTTCAATAGAATGCATCACTAAGCCACTTAGTGACATGACTAGTGACAGGAATAGTGACAGGAATAGTGACAGGAATAGTGACAAAATTTAATTCTCATTTCATAAGGCATGTCACTGTAGGGGTGGTGTGTCAGTTCACTGTTGGTGACATAGTGACATTGCTCCCTGGCCATGACAATGGATGGTGTATGTGCCACCGGCAACAAGTGCTATCAAGGTGAAGGTTGCCACAAAAATTAGCCACCATGCTTGAGTAATTCTACACTGGACACCAGAACAGCATTTGCTATGACAAAATTCAAATGTGAATATCATTGGATTGCATGGCCCGATCTCCTTAATATTTGGCATGTTTATAAGTTATGTGTGTCCCTAACCGGGGTTTAAGTTTCATAGCTTAATTCCCACAGGAGGTAAAGTTACACGTTTGTGACAATAGAAGCGAGAGGGTATACCCTCTCGCTATTTAGGACACAAAAGTGACCCTTTTAGTGACTGGACAACAGCCTTCTGAAATGGTACAAGCCACTATTTGCGCCTGTCTCTTACCCTATGTCGCTTAGTGGGTTGTCACTAAAGTACTGCAACGCGAACTGCCGCTATTGGATCGCAGGACACAATAACGGACGTCCTAAAGACTATTGATACGGGTCCCTGTTCGTAGGAAATGCTATTGACATGTGAGGCCTATGTGAGCAGCAAAGTGAATAGTATAAGATCGACTATATGAATTATGAAAACATCAAAGAGAAGGTTTATTGAGGAAGTGGTTTCTACTTTCATCATATCGTGATTGGTTGAATCGTTTATTACTTAATGCTATATGTGAATTATAATTATCATTAACCCTTTAAGGATGGCTGCCTGGGGCCCATCAACTCCCATAAGGACGGGTACTTGTGGCAGTTTGTCTGGCTAGAGGACATGCACGTAAAAGTTAAAACTAATAATTAAAGATTGTAATCATGCAATATCATACATAATCATGAATATTTTATATCTTTTGAATAGATATACTAATATGATGTTATATCTACATTTTCTAAAGATTTTATAAATATTGCTCTTTTATTTCTTAGTTAAACCATTTTTGTTGATATTGGAACAATGATGCCTCAAGGCATCATGCGTTAATGTGTTAAAGGGTTAATGTGCGGTGATGCCTCCAGGTATCATGTGTCTTTAGTGTGGTGATGCCTCCAGGCATCATGCATCCTTAAAGGGTTAAAAACAAAGTTGATAAGAAGTCACTTGTTGCTAATATGTACCTCTAGTCAGTAGGTTGTGTGAGGTTACAGTGCATCTCTGACTAATCATAGCAAGCAGCTTTACCTATGGAGAGAGTTCTGAGTTCTGATGCAACTAGGATAACTATAATACTAAGGAATCATCGAGCCCTTGAGTGATCATCGCCTCCCTAAGTCTTAATAACATCTTTAAGACCCGACAATGGTACTCTATGGTGGGAAGAGAAACACCTCCAATGGAATTGGTCTATCGTCATTTGATTCTAACACCCGTACACTCATATATTTTACATCAGATAGGCCATGGAATTAGAAGAGGGAAACTCCTTTTTATAAACAAATTTGTTTATCACATATATATTATTATATACCTGTGTGCGAGTGCATCATATTTAAAATCCAGCTGAACAGATTCTGTTCTGCCGAGGGTGAGGATCTATGATAATATAAACCTCCATCCAAACGGAGTCGTTGAGATGATGAAACAGTGAGCAGTAAAATGGCATTTACGATGATTTCCAGATAAATACAAATTTGACTGAATTACACCTCTTGTTTTGTTGGAAATAATACCCTTGTTCTTCAAACTCGGTTAGTATTTCCTACACAATACAACACAGACCAGATTCCCTTTAACCATGCTTACTATGTCTCTATTAACCCTTTCTGGCAGGGCAATGCCATATGGCATTCCCCTGGCCATGGCAGGACAATGCCATATGGCATTCCCCTGGCCAGGGCCGGACAATGCCATATATGGCATTCACATATGGAATTGATGAACCACTCTGTATTTGTTCCTTTGTAACTTTTTGAAAAATTATCGCTGAATCATGAAAATTATATGAGATATTATGCTAAATGTTGCAAGTATGTCTTTGAAATATCGGAAAGTTCTAATGAAAAATACAGATTTCCTGGAAATTCTAAATTTGTAATTTATCTTAATAATATTGACTACAAAAGCCGGCCATACAAAGGCCACAATTGGGTCTGGTGCCTGCTGTAGTATGGGTACATGGTGAATTATGTGTGGCTCTTGAAGGGTTAATATCATAGTGTTAGATATTTTCGTACACCTACTTGCCGTAACCTGCCTGTGGTGAAGGTTGGAGACATAGTGGACCTAACATGCTTCCACTGTTCATCCTCAATTTGGGTCAACATTGATTCAAAGATCGGATCACCATTCCTGAGAAGCTGGAACATAAATTTGTTTTATTGATATAAACTTGTATTCACCAGTGCTTCCAGCTTGTCAATATGATTGTAGAAGCTTTTATTGTATATCCTCTTACAAACATCTTTGAGTTATGTCTGGGGTATATAATTTTAGGGATTAGGTCAGCGTGGAGTGCTGGTGTGTTCACCCTCTACAGAGGGAACGCACAGAGTAACCTGTCAAGCTGCTTTATATACTCAGCCTCATATACAGACCAAATTACGTAATCCGGGTTTGTTTGTTTGTTTGTCGGTTTGATTTTACGTCCAGTCAACCATTTTAGGTCCTTTCCAGACTTTCTTAAGGTTCTTTTACACCACGAGGGTGGTGATAGAATCTATGTAATGAATTTAGGTAGAAATCTCACCCCTACACATTTACCGAGGTGAGAGTTCTTTTACTTCCCACACCAAATAGACATGGTATGAGAAGGATGGCCTTTGATATAGCAGTAAATCTACCACTGCTGGGGGTGGGACTCGAACCCACAAAGTCCTACAACCTTGGGGTTACAAGTCCGGTGCTCTAACCACTGAACCGGTGACACTCTCATGCATGGTCCCACCGGAATCACTGCACAAGAGGGATCATCACCCACGTCCTCTAGCATAAACCGTATGCACCACTGCTTGTCTCACCTGACCCCTATATAATTATGTCACTGTGAGTAGCTATACCACAGTGACTTTCTCACTGTAATTATATCACTGTGACTAGCTCATTTTGGCTATATTTCTAGGAGGATATCATTGGTACTATATCATTGTAACAATATCACAGTGACTAGCTCAGTGTGACTTTATCACTGTAACTGTACGACTGTGGCTATATCACTGATATTATGTAGGGGTTGGGTCAGTTGAGTGGTGGTGTGTACGCTCTTCACTAGAGGAACACACAGAGAAACTTGTCGACCTGCTTTATATACTCAGCCTTATATACAGACCAAGTTACGCAATCCAGGTGCACCCATGGCACTTCCGTGCACTGGCTCACTCGAGCCACCACACAGCAGGGAGCATCTTGTGCTGAAGAGTGAACCCACCACCACTTGACTGACCGCAGCCCTACATTATGATATAGAGATGAGGAGGGTGTGGACTGTTCAGTTGATACATGTAAATACACTTGTGTTGTAGTGTCTTACATACCTGTCGATTCTGGAAATTTGGAAATTGCTTCACCATCACTTGAGAAATCATTTCTTTGTCAAAGATGACTATTCCTGGAGTGCTGCCACTAAAGTTACTACAAAGAGAATGCCAAGTATTATTATTTACATATACAGTAAAACCCCTCTTCCGGGACACCCCGCTTAAGGGGACACCCCGCTTAAGGGGACAATTTGCACGGAAAGAACATTTTTCCCACTATTAAGAGTTTATTTTAACCCTGCTTAAAGGGACACCCCGCTTAAGGGGACACCCCGCTTTAGGGGACACCCCGCTTTAGGGGACAGTTTTTTGGTACAGAAATACTTAAAAACCCCGCTTAAGGGGCCAGTTTGGAAGGACATCATATCAAAAACACTGAAAATCCAAGTCTATGGAGCCCGTTTGTACGGGACAGACAGTTGTCGCAACCAGAACAATAGACTGAGCATTCCTGTGAGGGCCCGGGCGGCCGGAGTGTATTTTTTCAAGGTAATAACCACATCTCTAGCAGCTCTGGGCGGGCCACAGTGAGTGGATATTAGTATGAGCAACTTTCGCACCATTTGAAGGTAGGAGATTAGAGGTCTGCTTATAGGTTGGCTGTGGGCGACACAGGGAGGGCTGGGGGCTTTGACGGTGCGGTATTCAGTGAGCCGTCGCGGCTCTGGGCAGCTCACGGTGAGTCCCTTATAGGGCTGCTGATTTCTCTCAGAAGTTATGGGGGGAGAGGGGGGGCATTGACCGGGGGTATAAAAAGGAGCGAATTTCACAAGGAAGGTATATCCAACTTCAATCTCTATTATCTATTTCTTTAATTTTTTTTGTAAATTTATATTAATTTATATTATATAATTTATATTTATTTGCTTATTTATGTGTTATTGATAAACTTTTTAACCTAATAACCATTGTTTCCTTCATTTATGTAAGTATTCTCTATTGTATAACCAATGACAGACTGAAAACCCCGCTGAAGGGGACACCCCGCTTAAGGGGATACTTTGCCCGGAACGGAAGGTGGCCCCCTTAAGAGGGGGTTTTACTGTATATGATGTCTCTAAATATAAATAAACATATATATTTTATTTGGCATACAAGTGTGTGCAGAGAAAATGCATAGGCCCCCAACCATTACTACAAATTCAATTATGAGAATTGAGGGTTTTTATAAATTGATAGAGTACCAATTATTCACCTGCTCATTACTATTCTATACCATGATATTCAACTTCATAAGTTTTAGTATAAATAGCAAAGGAATGAAGCAACATCCTCATTAGAAACATTAAGAGAATCTCTATGGTATTCGGGACCAATGAAGTTATAAATGTGAGATCAGTTGATAAAAGATTTTTTGTACTTGTATAGATTAGATCACTAATAAGTGGGTCAGTAGCATTCATATATTTAAGTACAATTAGATCGGCAATCGAACACTCTCCATTTGTGTGTAGCAATAAAGAGATGAGGATTAGATTAGAGAGAATACAAAATAGAAGATCAGGAATTATTGTACAACCATAGGTAAGAGTATGAACTAAGGATAGGTTGGGTAGTATGAAGAGACGTCACAAGTTTGAGTCTGAGTTTATTTATGTCACACATTTTGTTGGCTCCGTAATTTCACGAGTAGAAGACGAGTGACATTACGAAGCCAACAAAATGAGTGGCATAAATAAACTCAAACTCAAACAAGTGGCGTCTAGATTTTATCCTACCCCGTTTCCACATATTTTCAGCATCAAAAAGTAGTGACATAAACAACACTTTATGTCACACCTGTGACATAAAGAAATCCCATGTTAAGGAGTTATTTTATTAGGGGTAGGATAATAATAAAGTCAGCACTTAGGCCAGGCAGTTCATTATCATATATAATGCTTTATGTACAACCGATGTATAGAGGCATCAATATGTGCAACTTATTAACACCACCAGTGGAGCAAGCAACTAGGAATTAAATGCTTTGACTAAGTGATTATTTGTATCATTATTTAACTAAGTGACTATTTGTATCTATTATTTTCACTTTTTGGGGGCATCCAGATTTCACATCTCATCCTCATGTCGTTTATATCACCAGGTTGTATGTTCTCTGGACCAAGTGTGTTGGTAAAACCTTTTTGTAAACCTTGTTGAAAATCTTTATACAATAATGAGTAATAAAACTTGAGGAATCTTTAAAAGCAAAGACATATTGAAAATGACTAATTGCAAATACAAACCTAACGACATTTCCATATTTCTTTTTCAAGTTTGTGTCATAGTCCATCAGTGTCTGAAAATAATTGGAAATAATGTAAATTACTGATTGCAGATATATTTGCGGTACACCATTTATCATGGTGATTTCTTTCTTCAATCTAGTTTTATTCAGATTGTAAAACCAAAATACAAATTCCCAATTCTCTGAAATGTGCATGGATATCAAATAGGTAATAATCAGGAAAAGGTTTTCATTAACATTAGCATGATGATACTTTTTGACACATAAATTTTTCTCCACACTCATAATGGACAACATTCCATAATAGGTCTGGTACAAGAATTGTATATTATTGGTCCCTGTATTGCAGTATGTATGCAGTGCAGGTAGATTAGATTGAGCATAATGATGATAAAGATACAGACCTCTTTCACCATTCCTACAAAGTTGCCGAGGAAAGGCAGTGGTTTGGGACCTGGGATCCCTGTACCTTTGAAGGTGCCATGGGTGCGTGTGCCATACCTGGGAAAATGAATTGTCTATATTTAGTAGAGTATATAGCTGGAAAGGATATGCTGCCATGAAATGAAACAGAAAATATTTGATTTATTAATATGAAGTCTTTACATAGTATATATATATATAACAGCAAGGTAAATAAATAGTTTAGGCGAAATATACAGTGATATTAGGGATGGCTTGCCTATCACATGATAAGTTTTCTAATCACTATAATTTGCCCTACACCTCCCCTGGCAGCATTCATTGCCACAAGTATTAACCACATAGCCATGCTGTAGGTCCCAACTGTTAATATATACCCATGTACATATTTCTGATAGTTTCATGTTGCAGTAAGATACTATGAAATTCGGTTATATTATAAATATAGAACAAGATACCAAGCTTGTACATATTACAATGTTTGTGGTGATATATAATTGCCATTAAGAAAACTATTAAGTTTACTTCCATTAGTGATGAAGAGATATCCAATGTTGGCAAAGGAGTATATAAACAATGCTAATGATGAACAGTTGAGATTTTTTAAACTATAAATGTTTTGGAAAGCTTAGACACTCTGGGGCCATCCATAAAGTACGTACGCAGAATTTCTGAAATTTTGGAAGCCCCCCCCCCCCCCCCCCCCAACCCCCTCTCCGAATCTTGTACGCAATAGAACAAAGAAGGAGCATACGCAAAATTTCCAATTTTTTTACCCCTCCACCCCCCCTCAGTGCGTACGCACTTTATGGATGCCCCCCCCCCCCTCCCCCCTAGATTTTAAAAAGTGATGTTGGAAAGTTTTCACGGCATTTTTGGCTGCCATGTTGGATTTTTAAAAGACGGGCAGCATTTTATGTCTGTTTTCTTCGTAATATATTTACTAAATCTATATTAAACCAAATGTTTTGACTTAAAACCATCAAAACTACTCGGCCATTCGCATTTTGTCATATATCGGCCATTTTGGATTTCACAGTGGCTGCCATGGGATTACACTGAACAACCTTATCATTCCCGTATATATACAAAATGACATGGGGTTGGGTATGAGCTTTCCTATCAAGTCTAGCATGATAAGTTCTTCTGTATTTCTCACATTCCAGAACTAAAGCCATTTCTATTCTGTATAACAGCATAGAGTACCCTATGATGTATAAAGTTCATATGATAAGGGGAGCAGTGGTATGTTCCTTTTAACAGTATGTGAAAAGATATATAATTGTTCACTATAAAAGAAAATTGTATAATCTTTGAGTCATCTGGGAGGTATAGCCTTAGTTGAAGCAGTCGCTGGATGCCCACCAGGTGCTGTGTGGGCCCCCTGTACTATTTTTTGTGAGATATCAATATATTCTTTCCCTACTTTTTGCATTGACACTGATGCCAACGATATCTGCTTCGTGTTTATTCTGTGTATGACAAACCCCCCTTTATCGCTGCATATTAACAGCAAAACATCTCCAAACTATAAGAGGCAAGAGCCTACATATCATTACCCACCCCTGTACCCACCCTAGGGTATGCAACAGTTTTTCTTGGTGCTTCCAGAGGGGCATTCTGAGAAGGTTCCCCCCCCTTACCATACTACATACTATGTTTTTGTCTATGCAGCCATTTAATTAACTAACCAATAACAACATACAAGGATTATAAATTGGTATGGCATTGCCATGATTTCGGTTTCAACAAGTAATGTATACATTTTTTAAGAAATAAAAAAGAAATAGATTTTTAGACCCACATCGCCTCTGGCTGTCTATGGCATACAGAAAAGGGTCTACATGTACGATCCCAGATTATTAAACAGGCTCCTGATTCCATCCAACGCGTCTGGTATCGGCACCCGCGGAAGGGAGGGAGGGAGGGAGGGAGGGAGGGAGAGAGGTGGAAGCCTGTTGCAATATATAAAAATATACTACTGTCGCCTGGTGCGGACCACATCTGACCAGAGCGAGACCCACCCGCTAGTAGGTATTTATTGAACCACAACGGGTGCGCAATATATAAGAATAGACTACTGTCGCCGGGTGCGGACCACATCTGACCAGAGCGAGACCCACCCGCTAGTGGGGATTCATTGAACCGCAACAGGTGCGCAATATATAAAAATAGACTACTGTCGCTGGGTGCGGACCACATCTGACCAGAGCGAGACCCACCCGCTAGTGGGGATTCATTGAACCGCAACAGGTGCGCAATATATAAAAATAGACTACTGTCGCTGGGTGCGGACCACATCTGACCAGAGCGAGATCCACCCGCTAGTGGGGATTCATTGAACCGCAACGGGTGCCGACACCAGATGTGTTCAAGGGAATCAGGTCAAATAGGTCAGCAGCATATAAGACATAGTCAGAGGCTCAACGTAACATAAATATACAGATCAAACTCACCCGCTGGATCCACACGCTAGGGAGGGAGGGAGGGAGGGAGGGAGGGAGGTGGAAGCCTGTTGCAATATATATAAATACACTGAACCGCAACAGGTGCCTATACAATGTATAAAAATACACTACTGTTTCCGGGTCCGGACCGGTATCGAGGGTATTGAGGTTCTAATTATTCAGAATACATTACTTTAATGTGTAATAATGTAAGCCGCAAAAACTGTTCCCCATCTTCCCTAATATATTTCGGTCTTGACCTATAGGTCTAACTGAAATAATAAACATGTTAGACTCAGCATACATTTATGGTAAGGGGGGGGGGGGTTGAACTGCTATGATGATACCTAAGCATGTTTTTATGCAAAATGAATTTTTTGGAAGAGCATGACTGTGAACCTGTAAACGATATGTCAATACAAATCCTAAAGCCCTATGCCCATCTACCGATTAATGGTTGAATGATAAGTTCCAAAATTGTATAGGAATCGGTCAACTTGTCGCAGGCAAATTACGTAACCCTTTGCTCGACCAGCGGCCATCGAGGAAAGGGGGTAGTGGGTATTAGTCCTATACAAATTAGTCTACACCTACCGATATATATAAGATTATGCACCCCGGCGACTACATTTATCAAGATGTTGATTAATTTTCACCACCAATTTTGGAACATAGAAACCACACTCGTCAATGATGCCTCGACTGAGACAAATTACTGTCCGTTTGTCGCCGATAAAGGTACATAAATGTTCCGAAATCGGTAGATGGGCATTGGCCTTAAGATCAAACTGTATAAATGAAGTACCAATGCAAATGTAAATTAAGATCCTCTCAGTGGGTATGTAACCAGAGGTATGTAATTAAAAACTAATAATCTGCAATATGTCTAAAATCTGTGTTTTTATCAGAGGTTTCAATTTTGTGAATTGTGACGAACGTGTGAGTTGTAATGGCAGTTACGCGGGAGGCGACTACTGAGTCGCCACCTGGTGGCTCTTTCTATCAACTCTCGCCCCATCTGACGGCTCAGGAGAACTTCATGACGTCACTACGGCCTCCACGCGGACATGACTCTACAGTTTTACCTCCCACCCACCCTACAAAAACGACATAACTAAACTCCTAGGTGGCGTGCATTTTATCTCACCTACTGTTAACAACTGTTTACAGTCATTAACCATCTCCAGAATGACTCAATAAATTTCTCTCAAATTTTTCAGCCACTCCCGCGTTGTGTAAGTCATTATAGTTAAAAATATCATAACACTACTAGGGAGGTTCTTCAGCCCCACCCTACAGCTGTGACCAGATGACGTCATCACTTGAGATGACGTAACCTACTTGAGTGGGGTACTTGAGAGACAATGGTCTATTGTTGAGTGGTACTCGAGTAGGTGCTTGACAATGGATCTATTGAATTTCTTTTCAGGAGGGTACTTGAGTGGTGTATTGTTGTTAAACATTGGACAATGGGGATTATTTGATGACAATGGTTCATTCATCATCCTGTATTGTTAGTAAGCATTGAACAATGGTTGAAGGGGATAAAGATCATTGGTCATGTATTGTTGGTAAACAGTGAAGGGGTACTCTGAATGACAACAGATTTAATTAAGCAGTGGGGCTGTATCTCCACCCCCTTTGTGTTCACTTTTTAATTACAACGACCTATTGAGTCCACCCCCACCCCTCTTGTGATCAATACTTGTCTCACTGAGAACTGCCCCCTATTTGAGGTGGGGGGAGTGCTAGTCATATAAAGAGGGAGTGATTTTCAGTCTATTCAGTACAAGGCAGCCATGGCAGAATCAACACACCAAGTATCACTGAGTAACAGGCTACACATGGAGACGAGTCCAAAGGTGTTGAAATTTATTCGGACAAATGGAATTTATAAGCGGACAGTATACATTCCAAGGCATGTTGTCAACTCTAGTTTCATTCACTCAAATCTATTGGGAGATTTGAATAAGAACAAGCCAGACGAAATTGTGCTATGCACATGTGATAACTGGATAGTGTCCGTGTCCTGCTTCAAAGGAAGGGGATACATGTGCTTCACAAAATTGAATCACTTTGGAATTACAGTGAGGTAAGCTATTTCACTTTTATTTATTGTCAAATCCATTTTTTTGTGTATTTTTTTTAGTAACCTATAATCAAATTCATTTTTCTGTGTAATTTTTTTTATATTATCTAATCTATTTTCTGTGTACATGTGTTAACCTATAATCAAATTCATTTTTCTGTGTTTCTATGTAACCTATTATACAATCCATTTTCTGTTTATTTTTCATATCAAAGTTGAAACACAGATGCAGATGTCTATACATGATATATATATATATATATTTTTGCAGGTGCAAGTCGCTTAATCTGGAAGAAGCTGAATATAATCAGATGAGAAAGTGTTTGACTGCTTACGAACCTGGGGAAGATGTGGACACTGTAGATTTGCCAATATCAGAGGACTGTATAGATTATTGAGACCACTGTCAACATATATATATATATATATATATATATATATATATATATATATATTCCAACTCAAGTAAACCTGTCATTTATATATGAATAAAGAAAAAAAAAAAAAATTTCCTTCTTGTGTTTTTTGTGCTGCCACCTGTCTTTTGTGCTGCCACCTGGGTATATCAACATGAATACAATACAGTTCACACTCATTCATGGACGAGATGTCGTTGCAAATACAACCTGTGCAATCTTCTACGGAATGGAGCAAAAGTAACCTCAACAGTATACCCTGGTGGGAGAATAACAGTTTATTACCGTTTAAGCCATGTAGTAGCATATGTGTAAGTGGTACTACGGGGTGTGGTAAAACGCAGTGGGTGTATAAGCTGTTGAAAAATGTAAAAGGCATGTTTGCACAGGATCCACCCGAGACTATATTATACTGTTATGGGACTTGGCAAGATCTTTTTGACGACATGGAAGAAAATATACCAAACATTACGTTTCACGATGGTCTACCAGATGCTGCCTTAATGAACGATGTTGCTGCGAATGGGAAACACAATCTAATAGTTTTAGATGACCTTGGTTTCGAATTAGTGAGAAGTGCAGGGATCGAATCGTTGTTTACCCAGGGTTGTCATCACAAAAAGTTTTCCGTCATATACCTTCTACAAAACTTGTATCAGAAAGGCCCACAAAGTAGAACCATTCTACTAAATACATGGTATAACGTCTTGTTTAGAAACCTTAGGGATGCATCACAAGTCAGTACTTTAGGTCGGCAAATGTTTCCCGGACGTTCGGACATTCTGCAAGAGGCATACCAACATGCAACTGCAAAACCCTATGGCTACTTGGTCATTGACAATTCTCCTCATTGTGATCCCAAATACAGATTACGCACTAGAATATTTCCCAACGAAGATTCGTTAGTCTATGTGCCCAGAGTATAAAACCAATGTTGCAAGCTGACACAGAGTCATTACTTAAATTGTCTACGATGAGTAAACGTCTAAAGAACAACTTTAGCCTCATTAACCTGTTGTTAGATAACATTACGCTAGTCCAGTTAAAATCTATACTAAGGACTTTGTCTAAAGATCAAGTAGATACCATTAGTGAATTGGCAGCCAACATCTTGTACGGAAACATACCGATATCCAACAAGTATAAAAAATTACTCAAAAGATACAAATCAAAGATAGAATACATTGGTAATGCTAAAAAGAGCATTAATCATAGAAAGAAACTAATTACCAAAGAACATAGTTTGATAACCCGTCTTTTACATGCTGCAAAGCCAGTACTTAAAGCCTTATTACAATGAACGTTCAAAGAATGGTACTAGTTCCTGCAGAAAAATATGAACGCATAAAGTCTGGTCAAACACCCTCTCAAAAAAAAACCCCAGGAGTACAAATAACGGTTGAAGAAGAAGAAGAAAAAGTCAAGGATTCCTCCTCCACATTGGATAAAGAGATTATACTACAGGCCATACCTAAAATGTACAAATCTAAAGGTCTCGCACTTTTGAATTGTATCGAAAAGGGAAATGTGTTATCATGGAATGATAAAGGAGAACTCGTCTTTAGAGGGAGGACCATACGAAACAGTCATATTGCAGATTTGATAAAAGGTGCAATGAGAGAGTACAAGAATTTCGACCCTGTAGGAAAGTCTGAATTTTACGAAGGTCTTGCCGAGACAAATGTCCCTCTCTTACTAATCGACAATAGAGAAAATCGTGATTTGGTCATGAGAGGAAAAGTCAGAGACAAAGAAGAAGAGGGCAAAAAGAAAAAGATTAAAAAAAAAAAAAATCAGGTTCATCCTTGGATTCACATATAAATTACCATACTTTTTTCCATCCATCCTCATTCGTACATGGAAGCCCTAATAGAGAGGAGGTACCAAACCCCGTCAGTTCCCGGAAGTTTTCAAGGACCCGACAAGGTATATAAGAGTGCAAAACGTGACGGTATAGTGACTACGAAAAAAACAGTAGAAGATATATTAGGAGGTCAAGAGTCTTACACTCTCAACAGAGCGGTAGTACGCAAGTTTCCGAGAAACAGAGTTGTGGTAGAAGGCATAGATTCACAATGGGACAGCGACCTAGCGGACCTCGCTCTCTTGAGCACGAAGAACGATGGCTACAAGTATCTATTAGTGATGATAGACATATTCAGTCGGTACGCCTGGGTTCGCCCTCTCAAAACAAAAACGGGCAAAGAAGTCGTCAAAGCTATGGCGTCAATCTTCAAAGAGGGTCGCAAACCAGCCGTCCTGAGGACGGACGGAGGGAGAGAGTACCTGAACAATATAGTCAAGACGTACCTAGTGAGCAAAGGAATTCATCATTTCCGAACATTTAACGAGACAAAGGCCAACTACAGCGAACGCTTGATTCGTACAATCAAGAGTAAACTGTATCGATACATGGTTGCTAACAATACCCTTCGATACATCAATGTCGTGCAAGACGTGGTCGCGAGTTACAACAACACGATACATTCGAGTTTGGGTAGACCACCCTCTACCGTATATAAAGGAAACGAGGCAGAAGTCCGCTATGATCAGTACCTACGACGTCCCAAGCGTGAGGTCAAACTGCAGAAATTCAAATTTAAACGCGGTGACAACGTGCGTCTGTCATTGATCAAGGAAAAGTTTGATAGAGAGTATGGTCAAAGGTGGTCTGGAGAGGTCTTTGTAGTAGAAACCCGTCGTAAAAGAGAAGGCATCCCCGTATACACTGTAAAGGACTGGAACGGACGACCCGTAGATGGAACATTTTATCAGCAACAACTTCAAAAAGTGAATGTGGACGAAAACAGTTTGTTCAAAATTGAGAAAATACTAAAACGAAGAAGGCAGAACGGCAGGAACCAAATTTTAGTAAAGTGGTTACATTGGGGAAAAGACTTTAATTCGTGGATAGATGCAGATACCCTGGAAAGATGAACCAGTTTTATCTGTTTCTATCCAGTACGGATTCTTCTGAATATTATACGGGCAATTGTCCGTCCAATTTCAAAGTACTCTTACCAGAACCACTACGTTTAAAGGGCATGTGGACCTGTTCGCTGAGAGACATGAAATGTGTCACGACATCGGATACAGATCTATACGTCTATGCCGATATCCTTGAGGATTCCCACGTCAACAACAAGAAATTACCCTTGTTACAGTATGTACCAGGGGAAGAGGGCAAGATTGTGCGCCACTTTGACGGATCCATGTGTCCCAGGCTTGCAAGGCAAGACATTACTGTCATACACTTGTATATAAAAGACTTTCAAATGAAGAAGGCACCATTAACCGGAGAACGTACGACCTGTACACTACAATTTGAAAAAAAATATGAGTACCGAGAGGTGGACAGCACATTTTAAACGTATGCAAGACGGGTTAACACACCCGCAATACAATGGTACGTGGAGACTAGAATGCAGAGGGTTACCAACACCCATGGCAGCAGCAGCAAAGAAGACAAACCGTAGTGGTAGAGTTACTAAAAAACGGAAGGTGTTGGCCCCTACGAAACATACAAGTCCAAAGAGGAAGCGTATAAAGACGTCCGTCAAACAGAAACCTAAGCAGACAGTTGGAAAACCTCAAAAGAGCAAGACCTCCAGGAAAAAAAGACCCATCAAAAGAAAAAAAACAGCATTCTAAAATGGCGGGACACAATGGAAATTTGGCCTTGTTTTATAAACCTGTTATGGATCAATGTAAACGCCAAGTGGAATGGATAGAATACAGACCCTCGGGACAACTCAACTCGGAGGGAGCCATTGAGTTCCATGTGCCTGGTAACTCTTCTAGGTACATTGACCTCAAAAACACCAAGCTCAAGATCAAGGCAAAAATCTTACAAGGCGATGGAAAGGATGTTCCAAGTTCAAGTCCCGTTGAGGGCAGTGGTGTTCCAGCTGCCTCGAAAGTAGGTCCGGTTAACCTGTTTCTCCAATCTTTATGGAGACAAGTCGACGTTAGTTTGCAACAACAGATTGTCTCTCCAGAGGTTGCCACTCGTTACCCTTACAAAGCCTACATCGAAACGGTGCTTGGAACTGGTGATGATCCAAAAGAATCCCAGCTGGCCTCACAACTGTACTACAAAGACCAAGGTGACCCCAGTAATGCAGATCCGATAGGAGGTACAAACTCTGGACTTCTCTTGCGATCCGTGCTTACCGAAAAGAGTAAAACCGTGGACATGGAGGGTCCTTTGTTTAACGACATGTGTCAACAGGATCGTTATTTACTGGACAATGTAGCCCTCAGTGTCAAACTCTGGCCTAGCAGCAACGAATTCAGACTCATGAGTTCTAATCCATCAGCTGACTATAAAGTCGAAATCAAGGAGGCTGTTCTCAAAGTGTGTATGGTCGAAGTGAGCCCTGAAGTGAAAGCTGCCCATGCCAATACCATCAAGAGGGGACCTGCTTTGTACTACTATAACAGGACAGATGTCAAGGCCTATGCCATTGCCAAGGGCCAATTCGGCACCACCATCGAGGACATGTACCAAGGAGATGTCCCTTCTAGACTCGTCATAGGAATAACCGAATCTGCTGGGTATAACGGAGACTATAAAAAGAACTGTTTCAACTTTACCAACCACAAATGCAACTTTGTAGGATTTTACGTCGATGGCAAATCAGTCCCTGCTGCACCGCTCACACCAAACTACACCAATGCTAACTACATGTCATCATACATGACTCTGTTTCCTAATGATTACAAGGCTGGTAATACCATTACTCGTAGTGAATATCCCAATGGATATTGCCTATACGTGTTTGACATTAACCAGACCCGTTGTGAAAAGTATGGTGGGCAAGTGCAAAAAGGCCACACACGTTTAGAGATTAAACTTTCCGAGGCATTGGCAGAACCGGCTACAGTTGTAGTCTATGCATTATTTCCAGGAGTCATAGAAATTGATGAAAACCGTAACATTCAGATTCGTTAATATATAGGGGGTAGGGGATTAGTGTCACTTTTAATCCCTTATATCAAAGTTTTGTTTGAATAAAAAATGAATGAAAAGATATAGCTTGTTCTCGTTATTTATGACTGGATGTTTATTTACATTATACTCCACACAATAATTACAATTAGATGTAACTTTACAATATATCACAAGACACACTATATACAGATGTAACTTTTATATTCCACACCATAAGTACAATTAGATGTAACTTTTTATTTATACTCCACACAATAAGTACAATATATCACAAGACACACTATATACAGATGTAACTTTACAATAAGTTGTAACTTATACTCCACACCATAATTACAATAAGTTGTAACTTTACAATTATACTCCACACAATAATTACAATCAAATGTTTATTTACAAACAGTATACAAGGCACTATATACAGATGTAACTTTTATTTATATTCCACACAATAAGTTGTAACTTTTATATTCCACACCATAATTACAATTAGATGTAACTTTTATTTATATTCCACACAATAAGTTGTAACTTTTATATTCCACACCATAATTACAATTAGATGTAACTTTTATTTATATTCCACACAATAAACATTATCACATGTGAGAACCCCTAGAGAGAGAGAGCCTAGAAACCGTATGGCAAGGTATCAAAATTTGGTTGGATTACTCGCTTTGTATATACCATCTTGTACTTTTTGGATTCTAGGGCATTGTACAACCTGTGTTGTGTTTTGTCTCTTAAGATTTTCTGGTTTCTAATTTCTAAATAGTTATCGTGGTTACAGTTTTGAATAATCTCTTTTACAGATTTGAAATTGATAATCCTAGAATTTGTATAATTTAGTGTGAATCCCCTTACCTTACATGTTTCTTTACCCAAACTCGTACGGTAGGCATAGTTTTTGGGGCCCCCCGATACAAACTCGACTATGTGTTCCCCACTCAACTCGTCTGTCAGATCCCCTAAAAAGTCACCCAGAACCACTTCAGACTCGTTGGGCTTCGTAGTGTATATGACAGAGTCTGTATCATAATACAAGACTCTTTGTTGCAAAGTATCCAACAGGTCATATAGTTTTAATCGAGCCCAACAGGTCGTGAAGGTTGCCAGAAATATGTTTGTCTTGTTATCAGCCTGAGTAAACTCCCACTTGTTCCGCCAAGTGAGATGCATTATGTCTTTGGCGAGAATGTTGAAATCAATGACTTCCTTTGAAACGTCTGTAATGATATCAAAGAAACGTTTCGGTTCCGACCCATTGACAAATGTACTCTGACGATAATCAAGACGTTGAGCCCACTTACCCCAAAAACTGTTTAGGGCAAGCTTACTCAGGGAACGCAAGCCAGGGTTCCTTTCGATCTTGTCGTAATCCAAAAGAATCCCCTCCCTTTCGAAATAATCACTAATGTATTTCTGACGGTCCTGCTCCGTCTCACACCAACTGGGCCACCCACTAGCCTGCTGCTTTAGTTTCAGAAATGCATTAATGTAATTGGAAAACAGGCCTGATTTCCCATCCTCCTCATTGTTATACTCGCTCACTGTGTCCCAATGATAAACTTCGTATATCTTTAGAAGCTGGTATCCCTTCTCTAGAGCTTTTGTTACCTCGGGTGTGCACCACGTCCCCTCTAGAGCTCTCTTATCAGCGGTACAGATGCAAGGAGTGGTTTGCTCCCTATCAGCACACTCACGACAGAGTGGAAATTTCAACTTCCCATTTGACCTATAAGGAAGTACAGGGTGATACAAACCCCTGGGAGGGAGAATGCGGACTTTAGCCAAGCCAAAGTACTGATCCAAGTCTTTAAAGTCACCCAGTATTATTTCGGGGTGACCTACTGGGTACTTGCCGTACTTGTTCACGTAGGGGTAAAGTGAGGTGAAATCCACATAGGAGATTTTCTCCCCTTCAGCTGTTTTACTATACAGCTTGGCTGCATTGGTTCTCCCTCCAAAGAAAGAGTCTCGAGGATTCAGTCTCTCAGGAATCTCTAAGCCCTGGACGAAATCCTTCACACCGTTTAGGTTGGCCTTCAATTCCGCTCTGAATTTACATTCCCAAATCCACTGGTAATTAAAACCCCTACGTCTAATCTCTTGCTCTCTCTTTAAGGTGAGCTCGTAGAGCTCTGCCATTGTCTGTTTGGTGTACGGATGGACCACTGGATTACATTTACTGGCTTCGGGATGATGTGAGTTGAAACATTCCTGACATCCGTGATGGATGCACCCCAACATTTCAAAGACTGTTTTCGAAGCGTGACAGTATCCATCAGCACTGTACCTACCAATTCTAAATTCCCCTGTCTCAGTATTTAACGCGTGTTGAATGGGTTGACCCCTGTTGTGGATGAGCCATTCCAACCACTGAATAGCTATTTTTGAATAGTTCCTCCCAGACGCATAACCCGTGGTTGGAACTTTGCCTATGGGAGAGGAAACAAATTTCAGAGACTGCATTTCCCAGGATTTGTTGTTTAATTCCCCTTCAGAAACCCATTCCCCATCTAAATCGAAAGATGTAGTCCCATCTACCCGAGTAGCAGCAATTGTCTTGGTTAAGCCAGAAGAGTGCACTATGTGTGCAGTATGTTGTTCCTCCAAGTATTTGGTCTTGAAGATTTGCATACACATGGAGGCGATAGTGCAGCATTTAAAGGGGTCAACACCATTAAGCTTTGTTTTCACTCCCTGTTCCCTGTCTTCTTCTTCTTCTTCTTCTTCTTCTTCTACTTCCTCAACTGAATCTACAATTTCGTTTTCAGGTTTCATTGTGACCTCTAGTGCAATCCTTCTAAAGGATAAACATGCCTCTCTCAAAATGGTAACGTCTGACTTACAGTAATCTCCCATTTCCCTACGAAAATCAAATTGAACCCCTAAAGTAATTTGCTCCTCGTACCATTTCAAAAACTCTACCCTCCCTTTGACGGACATGGAATCTACCCCGTAATATCGCATGTCAGGTAGTGGTCCCACATAATTTTGATTCTCCTCTGAATTAAAGAAATGAGGAAAATAACCCTTCTTCAGCTCTCTGAGACCAAAAGCTTTTGGTAGTGCCGCCAATGCCATGGGTAGAAAGTTTAAAGAATCCAACACAGTGATGTTCAGACCTTTGGCCACTCTCATAGACATGATCTTTGCTCCGTTGTATATGATGTTTTGCGGAGTCACACCCTGTTTAATCAAGTAGGCCATGAGAAAATACCCATCGAACGATCTCATATTATGTGCAAAGACGGTCACATTCTTGTGATATACACTAAACAGCCACTGACAAAAGTCGTTGTTGGTGTTTATGCCTTCAAATACTTTCTGCCGTTTACCACAACCATGACAGGGCTTCTGAATGTAGCGGCCAGATTTCTTGTCCTTCTTACCACAGTCAGAACAACGAGTGCCACACCCCTCACAGTCTTCGACAATAGGTAACTCGTGGCATTGATCACAAGCGGTTTGAGCTACTGCAAAGTTAGCCCTGTGCTCCTTGGAACCACAAGAATTTCTATTGCAGTTAAGACACTTGCGACACGTGATACACGGATCGTCCATACCCAAACACTTTCTACACCTTTCGTTATGTGGTGTATAACCTTGATCACAAGTGTAAGTTTCACATTGTGTCGTCTCGTAATCAAAGAACACATAGGAAAACCTACCAGTATTTGTGTGAGGCTTTGATCTTTGATAACAAAGGTGGTTCTGGTCAAGGACATATGTCCTACAGGTATTGCAATACCACTCACCACAACGATGTTTCTCTGGCTCTCTTTTCGACCGTTTTAGGACTCGTGAACATTCCCGACATTTCCACCACAATTGACACTCTGACCTCATGACATTAGCCAAGTTTTT
Source organism: Alentia gelatinosa (assembly GCA_950022655.1). Classification (NCBI taxonomy): domain Eukaryota; kingdom Metazoa; phylum Annelida; class Polychaeta; order Phyllodocida; family Polynoidae; genus Alentia; species Alentia gelatinosa. Next base: position 131,378,243 of record OX465580.1, on the reverse strand, counting down.
CCTAGGGGTCTGTACCAAGTGTCGCTGGAAACACTCTTCGTTTCTACATGTCATGTGACAATTAGTACAAAACTTTTCTCTACCCATCAGACATCCGTCTGTTTTGCAAATGTTGCAGTAATAGGCACACATATGTTTGCTTTTAGAACTGTATGCCTTTTTACAAGTGTGACAAAAGTAGGCGACGCAAAGAAAACCAGTTATACTTCCTATAGTGTGAAAGTGTCCAATGTTTTCCATATGTTCTGATTCAATCAGATACAGATACAAGTGAGGCCAATTTTTGTTTTTACCTACCCTTATGAATCTGTTCTGATGTCTGGAACCGATAACTGATATGTTTACTTTCAAGACCTCTTCGAAAGCTGGAATATCCAACAAACTGCCTGGGCGATATGTGGGGACACCCGCCAACTTGCAAATGGCAACTGCCAATGACTTTTGATGGTTCCTAGAACGATCTCGCATCTTGTTATAATATGATTCTGACACCTTTCCTACAGCCAATAATCTGTCTTCACGCTCTCGGGGTATGTGGGGTAGAGATTCTTCTAATGTATTGTATCTATCCGTTTCTACCACATTTACTTTTGCCCATCCCATAGATATTGCTCTGGCTAAACACAAAACATCGTCGTTTACAATTTGGATGATCGATCTCTTTGTCTGAAGGCTATTGTTGTCCCCACAGAGGACGTTCAAGTAGGCCCTACTCCCTCCACGAGGAACCCGAATCACACCAATGTCTATTCTAAAAGTGTCATCTATCCCTAAATTTTCATTGCTATTTAATGTAGTTTCTATTTTCTCCATAATTCTTTGGGGTGTCAAGTCTTGTAATTTGACAAGAGATATGATGATTGCATGATGAAGGCTACGATGGTGTATAACAACACGTCCCAGATCATCAGGCTGCATTCCAGCTGTCATATTTTCCAAAAGATCTTCAAACATTTCAAAAAATGCACTATACAAATCACCAACCCTTCTCCCTTGCCATTGTTCATTGAAATTCACCTCGTAAGTGGTGTCAACCGCCCTGGTTCTAAACTCTCTCACACTCCGTATATGAAATCTATAGGGGTTCTCACCCTGTTTTTGTTGTTGTTGTTGTTGTTGCGCTGGACCCGGCTGTTGCTGCTGACCGGCTTGGGCTGGACCCGGCTGCTGCTGACCGGCTTGGGCTGGACCGGGCTGGGTTGGCTCCTCATCAGCACCATTGAGAAAATAGTCCACCACGTCCTCCGCATCCTACAATGATTAGACAATTAATTAATTAAGTTATTTACACACAAAAAAAAAAATGTTGCTTTATAATTTTTGTTATAAGACAATGTTATAATAAAAAACCAGACACAGTAATTTTTTTATAAGGATGGTATTATTAGTAGTACAGGGGTATGTTGTTGGTATCACGACGTTTTTTTTTTATCCAGCTAGGTAAATTATAAAAATGTTGCTATAATAAAAATACTCACATCAGAATGGTACGTCTTTTGTCGCTTAACAGCAACTTCGTCCAGGGAACTGCTTCTTTTCATAGCCTGTAAAAAGAGAAAAGGTTGTAATGTACAAATTCAAACATTAGACTCACAATTCACAATAACTCAAATACTTACTGGACATTGTTTTGGTGAGCCTCTACCTTGTTGTAGCCCACTGGGTCCTGGTTGAGTTTGCTGGGCAGACCATTCTGTAGCATCTAGAATGTGTTGCACCTCCTCAGGACTCACCATAGGCAACTAAATACATGAAAACACTGTGTTAGTGGCATCTATATTAAAAATTAGACACCTAACAGGGCAAGGATAGGTTTAATTTCCATAGGAACTGTGTGGAATGACACATAAGACACCACTCGACATCGCCGACACGGCCGTGTAGAACGCCTTTTGGTCGTACAACAACAAAGCGGTCACATGATGTACACGTGACGGCTGGACCAATCAGAAGCGCGTTATGACAGCAGAGACGGCTTCCATTTTCTCTCTATCAGTGGTCGCATTCAGTTACACCAATCGAACCTAATATATATATATATATATATATATCCCCAACCTTAGAATTTGGATAGTTTATAAACCTTACTTACTTCACCATGTTCAATCTCCTGCAACAACTGTCTCAAGGCGTCATCATTCATATAGGCCATCTAGGAAAAAAAGAATATAAATAAATAAAGGCTGACTGAGCATACATGTATGGAAATAATGACATTTTTTTTTTTTTTCTGACCTATAAACTGACTCCTTACCTTATTCACAGCCTCAATATCCTCAATCTATCCACACACACACGCACTGTCAGTGGTGAGTCTGCCAGCAGTGTGCTCTGTATACCATCCTGGTCTGAACTGATGACTGTCCTCTGACCTGTACCCCTTTTTGTACTCTCCCCAAACCAATAATGTTGTGACATGTGTGTCCTTTCATCTTCCCCTCTACCGTACTGATTATGACAGTTGTCAGTGTGTAGCAAAATCCGTTTTTTAATTAGACAGAATCCATAGAGTACTAAGTACTGAAACGCCATACTGTCTGTCTACACTCATACACAGGGAGTGAGAGGGGGATTATATACAGGTGTTCACCGCCGCCTAACGGCCCACTGATACGCGGCCGCTCGCACCACGTTATAGAGACATATATATATATATATATATATATATATATAGAGTTATATTGTTTTTTAGTACTTACACATGTACTGTATAATTGATATACATCTTGGTTTTAACTTGGAAAAAAAAAAGAAGCATACTATGGCTATGTCTACCAATGTATTAGTATGCAAAATTTGAGCCATAGAATACGTGTTGTGTATTAGAACACTGATATGATTTATATTAAAACTTTAGAACACTGATATGATTTATATTAAAACTTTTAGAACACTGATATGAATTATATTAAAACAAAACATAAGGGATTAAAAGTGACACTAATCCCCTACCCCCCTATATATGCGCCTCTCTCTTTCCCTGCTTCATTTCCATCTCCAGCACCGGCAACTTCATTTCCAGCACCAGAAACTTCATCTCCACTATCAACATGGCATGTATATTTCATGACAATCTTAATGCCCCTTCCACCACATTGGCACTTGAAGAATGGGTTCGCCCTTTCTGTCAATGGATAACTGAACTGGGGATGTTCACTGAGGAACATGAGCACAATAAGTGGGAAGTTTTGCGTCTTAAAATCAGATTCTTCCTGAAATATGCACCAGATATCGATATATTTGGCTTTTGGTTCGATGAAGTGGATCTACATATCGAGCAGCTTAATACATTTTGTTATTCCATGAAAACCATGTTAAGGTATTATGACACGTTAGAAAGAGATTATAACATTGGTTTTGTTGCTAAACACTGGGAGAAGAAAGCTGCAAGAAAGATTATCAAAAAGCATCACATGCGTGCCTTCCATCTGGATCTATCTAGGATGTGCAAGAAAGTGATATGCACACAACTAGAAAATGTCGCATGCAAGAAGGTTCAGGAAAGTTCAGGTTGTTTCATCATGACATCCCAAGCCAGGTTAAATGTGAACCAGTTAGAGATCCCACATGCACTGAAGGAATACCTGAAACGTCCTTCATATGAGTACTTACTACCAGTAACACGACCGTTATACCTGGTAATGGAATGGTTTGCAAGAGAAAATGAACAACAGGAACCCTGGGAGGACTTTATGACAAGCAAGAACCTCTAACGTAAGTACATTTTATGAAATATTATTACAGCAATAGTATCTTGCTCATTATTATTATAATAATAAGTAAGCATCAATTTGTTCCATGTATCTTGCTCATTATTATTATAAAGGTCAACATTCACCTGTTTACATACCCACTACTACTTCCCCAAACTGTGTGTGTGTGTGTGTGTGTGTGTGTGTGTGTGTGTGTGTGTGTGTGTGTGTGTGTGTGTGTGTGTGTGTGTGTGTGCGCGCGCGCCGACATAGCACATGTGTTCACCATGCATGGGGGGTGGAGGGGGTAGGTGGACATTGGTGCGGCGTGCAAAGGGGGGTAGGGGGGTGGGGTGTAGGTGAGTGGAGGGGAGCTGTCACTAAAGGCACCATCTCCACTGAAGCATCATGTGGTTTTGTTTCTTCATCCTTTTACACTGTGTGTTCCTGACCTGTGATGGATACAAGTGTGGAGGAAACTGTGAGTGTATCAGGGAGAGGCACCTTATTACTTGTGCCTATAGGAATTTACGGACATTTCCCCACTTCCCTAAGGACCCTGTGTTCACAAGGCTGGATTTGTCCTATAATCGGATTACACAGTACCCTGGTGTGGAACAGCTTAGACAGTTTGCCTACATTGATCTCCGTGCTAATCCCTTAAGCTGTACAAACATAACCGCCCATATTAAGAGGGTTGTCATACAGGACTCTTGTGCTTTAGATGATGACATAGGTTTTAATACTACTGGAGTAACAAACCCTGGTAGTGCAAACAGGAAACATGGAAAGGAATCTGTATTACCTATACGTTATTCACCATCAGCGCCATCAGTAGATTCTACACCCATAATCACTGTAGCTATATCCAGTGTATCTGGTGTTGTTGGACTTGCTGTCTTTGCCTCTATTTGCATTGGTATATATGTAAAGAAGAGGGCACGTTATGAAGACAGGGATAGTATTACCAGTTCCAATGTTTCTTTACCAGCACCACCCCCGACATCGGAAGACAACAAAGTGGCCCCTTCATCTACACCACCACCACCACCACCACCACGGCCACCACCACCGCCACCGCCGCCACAGGACACGGGAGAGGTGGTAGATATGGACATTGACGGTGGTCAAAGGGATTACTTCACACATGGTGCCTCTATAATCCGTGCTGCCGTTTATGACACCTCCTGCCACCCCCTACCGCCACCAAGTGTCCAAGCGCCACCTACCGGCTGTAGTGATGACGCGATTACACCCACCGCCACATGTTCTCAGCGACCTCTGACACCACCACCGCTGCCACCGACACCACAGGTGTCAACTAGAGACAACCGCGACCATGGCTACCGAGTAGGGGGGCTTAAGAGACTTCACAAGAGGGGTCCGTATGAGCTCCCTAAAAGGTTGCGCCCCTCTACAGTTACCCATGGGCATCCGGAAAGGAAGAGGAAGCTGAGGACAAAGACTGTTAAAGCAAAGAAGAAGAGAAGTAATTAATAACTTTTTGTATATGAACGTGTAGACATTCCCTAGCCCCTATCATGTGGGTTGAGTTGAGTTAAGATGTACTAGTATAGGAACCTGCTACACAGTACTTATTGTTTTGGTTTATTGTTATATATTGGTTTAATGTTATATATTGGTTTATTGTTATATACATATATATACATATATATATATATATATATATATGTATATATATACATATATATATATATATATATATATATATAAACTCGCACAAACCCAGGGACATGCACCTTGTACACTTGTAAGGGAAAGGCATTATCAGGGTTTCCCTATGCTGGGAAATCCCAATGATGATGTCACTGGGGTTTCCCTATGCTGGGAAATCCCAGTGATGATGTCATTATCACTCTCCCAATCATAGTACTAAACAAGTATGCTAGGAGAGTGAATCTGACTAACGCACGTGCCAGTGTCTACAGAGCCACGTTTAGGTGAGTTTTTTTTAAAGTTTAATCTACATAGTGGGAAATCCCAGTGATGATGTCATTATCACTCTCCCAATCATAGTACTAAACAAGTATGCTAGGAGAGTGAATCTGACTAACGCACGTGCCAGTGTCTACAGAGCCACGTTTAGGTGAGTTTTGAGTTTAATCTACATAGTGTCTTCTATAGCTATATACTGTATTGTACTCACTACCATAACCATGTAAACTAGCATGTAGTAGTAAACTCGCTAGCATGGAATACAGATTCATAGTCATGTATTGTACTTGGGGCTGTATGCTACAGTTGTATACTCACAGATACAGATTCATAGTCATGTATTGTACAGCTGTATACTTACTACCATAGGCGTGTTAACGTGTTGTAAACTACATAGAGTGATGCGAGATGTACATATATAGAGTAATGCGAGATGTATACACAGAGGTGTATACTACATAGAGTGATGCGAGATGTATACACAGAGGTGTATACTACATAGATATACTACATATTTTGTTTGATAGAAATATCTAGACTGTGTGTTGTAGAACATAGAGTTATAGAACATAGAGTTATAGAACATAGAGTTATAGAAAATTGTACTTACTGTATTCCGCCCTTAGAGAACCATGCAAAGAACCATGCTCTTATTTAACCTTCACAATCCGTGTACCAAGGGACGGCTTGGTTTAGGAACTGATTCAGTAACGTGGTTCTTCTGATGTCAAGTCTCTAGATGGTTCTAGAATGCATGAGCATCATCCCTCACATGAGCGAGAACTGGCATTGGTTCCAAAAAATTGAAAATTTTTTCCTTTTGTTCAGGGGTCTATCAGCTATGTGATAGACCCGACCACATACGTAGTATACACACCTCTTCTTTTCTTCACAATATGAAGCATATTTTCTCATAACCTTATGAAATACATTATACACTATAAAGCGGTGTTGACATTATATTTTTGAAAATAATACTCTCTTATATTCCAGACAAATAAGATATAACTACATGAACTTTTTACAATGGTCCATCAAGGTTTTATAATTATTCAAATGTTTTTAATTGATGTTTTTCACAGATTTGTCTCACCTTTCATCAAAGTTTGTTTAAAATCAGATTGTGATGTCCTCTGTAAGCAGAAGTTGGAACTAATAAATCTCTTTATCATTGTCAATGCTATGTCTATATGTTTCTATTAATACTTGTTATTAATACTTAAACGAGTGCGCTACCGACGCCGTGGTATCGTTGCGATACCGACGATGCGGTATCGTCACTGGGGGGTATAGGCATTTTTTACATTTTAGGCTATATCTCGGTTAATAATGGTCAGATCTGCACCAGATTTAAAACATATACTCATGAAGACGTGCTCTTCATGATAGACTGGTGCGAAACCAGCTAGGAACCAGACTAAAAAAGTTATATGGGCTATATCTCGGTTAATAATGGTCATATCTGCACCAGATTTAAAACATATACTCATGAAGACGTGCTCTTCATGATAGACTGGTGCGAAACCAGCTAGGAACCAGACTAAAAAAGTTATATGGGTTATATCTATGTTAATGTGAGACATAAGATTCGCTACACAGTAATGAGTGATGATTGATAATTCAAAAGACAAGAGTTTATCATGTTCCATGTTTTATTAGCAATGTTTGTCTGACTATATTACAATCCATCTATCTTGTTATACTCGTATACCAATGGTTTGTCCATGTACAGCACATCTACATAACTAACTTCCTTCAAAAAGTCAGCAATGGACTCTGCTGATTGATCATTGGCAACTTTAAACTCTAAACACATAGTGTGGAGTGCATGCTTAAATTGTGCAACTCTCAATACCTTATGGCAGCTGCTTCCATACATTTCTATCAACACATCTTTTTCATCTAAACAACCAAACTCCATGTGATCCCTTTGACTGTCCTTGTCATTCACACAGCCAAAGCAGTTAGCCTTCACCATAGTATCATAACTTGCATGCAACAAGTGATAGTAAATGTCTGCTAGTATGTCTGACGTCTTTGGGATCGGAATTGAGAGTGATTTGATTATCACCCTTTGGATTCTGTCCTTGTCTTGATTAGTGAAAGTGTTCAATTCACAAACTCCACGGTCCAAGTACTTCTGGGAGAACACTCTCTGCTTTCCTGTTGAGACATCTTCCAAAACACCATAATATATACTCATTAAGTGTACGCCAACATCCATCATCATCATCATACTGTCATCCTCCTCCTCCTCGGCCCAGTCACTGGGATTAAACCCAATAAACTGATTGACCATTTGAAGATAAATATCTTTTTCAACAAACGTCTCGACCCATCTGAAATAAATGAAGGAAAAAACTATTACACATAAATTTTTTTTGTCCCCCACCCCCCGGACGTATTTAATTAATGATAAATTACTGATATCCTTAAGCTATACATGAAATTATACTTACTGGACATTGTTTTGGTGAGCCTCCACCTTGTTGTAGCAGAAACATGGTTTCCCCTTTATGGTGGTCAAAGACAGCAGCCAGTCATGCTTGCGAGAAAGAAGAACTTCCTCTCCATCGGTTCCAGTCAGCCTGGAAAATGCAGAGCTGTGTTGTATACTCAGCTCTACAATAGATCTTGGGAAAACAGTTACCATGAATGTTTTATCCCTTCTCCTTCTGATCAATTGAACTGAACTATCAGAGATAGTCATATCAACTTTGACACTTAGTCTCATCTTGTCCATTCTGGAAACCTGCTCTGCTGATGCTATCCTGCTTGTTGCCATGGTTGTGTAGGACTAACAGCTTTCCCTCCATGTGCAGCTTTATACTCACAGTGAAAATTTAATTAAATCTGTTGTCAAGTACCATGTTGCCGCCATATGGTCCACTATTTACTAACAATGAAACACTCTAGTATCATATTGAATGAAATTAATTTGTTGCCATTCAGAGTATCCCATTCAAATATAGTCCACTGTTTAGCACAGAACCAGTACCATGTTGAATGATCTTTATTTGTTGTCAAGTACCCCTTCAAAATACAATCCTCATATTGTCCACTGTTTATTAATTTCAGAGTACCCCTTCACATATTGTTTACCAACAATACACCCACTCCATGATCAATGATCTTTATCCCCTTCAACCATTGTTCACTGCTTACTAACAATACAGGATGATGAATGAACCATTGTCATCCAATAATCCCCATTGTCCAATGTTTAACAACAATACACCACTCAAGTACCCTCCTGAAAAGAAATTCAATAGATCCATTGTCAAGCACCTACTCGAGTACCACTCAACAATAGACCATTGTCTCTCAAGTACCCCACTCAAGTAGGTTACGTCATCTCAAGTGATGACGTCATCTGGTCACAGCTGTAGGGTGGGGCTGAAGAACCTCCCTAGTAGTCATAACCAAAAAAGTGACAAATTCATATAGTAATAGTAATGATAGTCAGGCACGATCATGATAAAATATTAGTTTGTTATGATATTTTGTTTCTTCTTGCACAGACTGATTCTTGTATCTAGGTCTCACAGTATCTTTGGACTTTGGATGTCACAGAGATATATCGATCTGTCTGGTATGATAATGCTCTTAGACAGGAGGAGTGTATTTCCATGTACAGGATTAACCCTTCAACTGCAGCATGATGCCTTCGGGCATTCCCTGGCTTTGGCAGCATGATGCATCCAGACATTCCCCTGGCTACTGCAGGAAGATGCCTCCAGGGATCTTAGGAGCATCATTGATAATTATAAACAAAATTCAATAAGTAAAATTATAATTGTTTGAATTTAGAGAAAATTTGACAAAGTATAAGTGCCGTATTGACCTTTGATTTGGTAAAAAAAAGTATCATCAGTTGCCAAGGTAAATTACTTAAATCACATGACACATCATGTGAGATTGCTGTTTCCCCAAAAAGGTGCCTGCCGTAGAAGGGTAGTTTATGCAAGCAATGCCTGCCGTATAATGCTGAGCTGGGGAACTGTGTGCTGCAGCAAAAGGGTTAAGTAAACATTAGCAGATGTAAGTGCCTTATTGGCTTTCCTTTTATCACAGACCTTTAAATATTTGAGATAACTAATAAATCCGTAGCAAAGCACACTAGCTGATTCGTATTAAAGAAGGAACCAACAAGTTTCGTTCATAATCATTTTCCTCCGTGAGTTTGATGCATAGTGATATGAACAAGGGGACACGAATGAATATCACATGGCATTCAAATGAGTTGGGCAATAATGACTTTGACCAGAACGAGTTCCTTTCTGTATTCATTTTATCCCAGTACGTAGTAAAAAAAGCATATAGACCATGGAGAATGGACTGCAATACCCGTATGGGCATGGAGAACAAGTTCCCAATGTTAAACCTATGGGCTCTACACAATATGGGGAGAAGCAGTGCATAACTATGAAAAACATGCGTACCGGTGTATGATAATTGCAGACTCTAGATTCATCTGTTGTGCAACACTATAAAGAATGTGCACCTGTTATTGTAAGAAGTAAATCACCGGTCAGAGTTAATCTGTGTGTGTGACACTGGGTATACAAACACCTCCTCTGGTACTCTCTGCCTTAATCAGTGCTGTATATAGCCATGACTCAATAACAGTTAACACATGTTATTGTAAGAAGTTAATCACCGGCTAGAGCAGATCTGTGTGTGTGACACTTTGTATACCAACGCCTCCTCTGGTACTGTCTGCCTTACTCAATGTTGTATATAGCCATGACTCAATAACACATGTCCTTGTAAGAAGATAATCTCAGAATTATCTGTGTGTGTGACACTTGGCATACCAACGCCTCCTCTGGTACTGTCTGCCTTACTCAGTGTTGTACATAGCCATGACTCAATAACACATGTTATTGTAAGAAGTTAATCACCAGTTAGAGTTGATCTCTGTGTGTGACGCTTTGTATACAAACACCTCCTCTGGTACTGTCTGCCTTAATCAGTGCTGTATATAGCCATGACTCAATAACACATGTTATTGTAAGAAGTTAATCACCTGTTAGAGCTGATCTGTGTGTGTGACACTTGGTATAACAACACCTCCTCTGGTACTGTCTGCCTTACTCAATGTTGTATACAGCCATGACTCAATAACACATGTTATTGTAAGAAGTTAATCCCAGAATTATACTCACAGATACAGTAGGAGAGAAATAGCCGCTAACAGCAGGAGCCACAGGGGCACGTCCACCAGCCCCAGCACCAACATGGTTACAGCTGATGTCTGTACGTGCAGCACTTTGTATACCAACACTTCCTATGGTGCTGTGTGCTTAACTCAGTGGCATGTATATATATATATAGCCATGATTCAATGACCCAGTTGGAGGGGGGTCGGGTGGCAAAGGCAACGGTGTATGCGTAACCATAAGTGGAGCAGAGTTGTATTCTTGACCTAGTTTTGGCCTTATATTTCGGAAAGCAAATTCATACTTGTGATCACAGGTCCTCTAAGTCTGTGTTGTGATTAAGTGTGACAAAGAAAAGGGAGATAAAAAGAAACGCCCTGGTAAGGGATTGACATGATATGTAAACAGTTCCTTGAGATACGTGTTATCAGGTTGGAAAGCGACAGCGAATGACCGTTGAGGGAACCTGGTAACCAAAGAATCCCTAGCTACCGCATCAGTTACCGGGTAGCTACCTGGGACCTGTTTCACTAGTTTTGTGACATGTCTGTGACACCATACAGACATTGGGCTTGTCTAGTTTCGTGACAACACAAGTAGCTGCCCTTAGGAAAAGACAGACCTCAGACATAAGAATTATACAAATCTACACATCATGGACCTGTTTCACTAGTTTCGTGACAAAAGTGGCACCAACAGTGCAAGCAAGAACGGACAAAACGAAGTCTAATGTATAGTTCTTATATAACCGGACAAACCGGAAATGTCATCTAGACATGTCACAAAACTAGTGAAACAGGTCCCTGGAAACAACCATGACGTAACCACAGGTGGACCTGAGGCCCCCGGGCTGAATTGATTAAGTGATACTCATTGGCTTAAATTTATATTTATATAAACGAGGTTATAACTACTGAATGCTGATCCTTGCCCCCAAATCCTCAATCTCATTAGCATAATCGATATGATTCTCATTAGCATAAACGATGTGAATCTCATTAGGGGGGTATTATGTTAATTGATGTATGTAAATGTTAATTGATGCATGTAAATGTTAATTGATGCATGTAAATGTTAATTGATGCATGTACAGTTAATTGGTGTGTGTCAAGGATTAGAGGATTAAATGAATTCATGCATGATGAATGGTACAGGTGGCGCATAATAAATGAGTGAGAATGAAATGTGATGTATGCTTAGTTTGAGGGTTAATTAGTGGTTATTACATGGAGGAAACATATGTGGCCTATGAATGGCGCATGTTGACAGGTAAATACCATGGCACCAAATGTGACCTCTCTATTTCTATGACTGAAAGGTCAATGTCATACCATGACAGATAATCTACCTACAGATGTTGCCTGTTGTAGAGGGTATAAGTAAAATGGGGAAGGGAACGGTAGGCATAACAGTGCTCTTGTTACTACTGGAACATCATCATCACCATCATGGTCTGTACCAAGCTTGTTTCTGCTGAGGAGGTAGCTGTACTGGACAGAGTGCGTCTGTCTGATAATGTTTCTATGGTATTGGAGAAGGATACAGTCCAGCTTATAAAGCCAAAGAGGAATGGGTTCAGGATAACCTACATTCCCCTTCCTGTAGTATGGGAGAGTCTTGGCATAAATTTTGACAATAGTTTGCCAGAAGGGAAGAAGACTTTCATTCACACTCCAAAGACTTACCCCGAGTGGTTTGTGTTCCATACAACGTCATACCTAGGATACACCAACTTGGAGAGGAGACATCATGGATACCAGTAAGTACTATATCCTTATAATCTTTTATAGACTGTACTATGAGTTGTGTAGAAACCGTGAAAATAATGGCTGTAATGTAATAATACAGTATCTTTCATTTTGTAGTGGGAAAATAAGGGGTGTAATCCCATAATACAATATTTTTCTTTTATAGTGGGAAACATGAAAAATGTCATAATAGAATATTTTTTATTTATAATGGGAAACATGAAAATAATGGTTATAACTTCATGATACTCTATCATTTTTTTTATGGGAAATGGGGACTGTAATGTCATGATGCTATAATGATCTGACACTGCTATATTATGATTTTGATCTGAGTATGTTCTTTTTTTGTTTCAGTATGACGTGCACATCGGTAGAGAAAACGTATCTTTCATGAGATGAGGAACGTCATAGTAGGGTTTGATACTATGGACTGGAAATCACAGGAGGACCCCTTTGAGCAGGAGCTTCAGATGTCAGTCACCAAGAAAGGTACCCCAGCAGCCACCATACGTCTTTATGTTGCCATCGTCGACGGTACCAAGTTGGATAACAGATACATATCCAAGAGGGCATGTATCATGCAGACCATGGATGATCATGAAGATGCTATGAACATCTCATTTAAGACATTATCTATTTCCATGCCCCAGTCTTGGACTGTAATGGAAGACGCTTATTACCACTAGCTCCATAAAGAGTTTAACAAAATGGCCAAAACAAACTGCTATGGTTGCCAAGCAGACCGTTTCGGACAGAGAGACCACATGGTAATGGGGTGTCTAGACCAGAAAGACAATTTAATTGATGTGTACGGCAAGCTGAGCCATGATCTGGTCACATTGTTCAAATTACGGTGGGGACTAGGAATCATGTGCTCAGAGTTTGGCATTATAAACCTACAATTTAAATCTGACGTTGTGAAGTTTCTAGCCGGTGTAGACTTTAAAGCGTTTCTGCTTATGGAAAATGATCTCATCTGGGTATATTGCAAAATCTGAAATTGTTGTATGAATAAAGAGAAACTTGTAAATTAACTTGTACGTTTTTGTTTTATTACTATCCTACATACAGTGGGAAATCATGTTGATCATACTAAGCAAATCTATAGCATAACATAGTCACTAGACACTACAATAATAAAACATCTCTGGGACTATCTGAAGCAATCATCATAGCTATAATAGAAACCATATGGCTAAAGCAATGACTATTTTCTGACTATGAGAGACAGATATTGACATGGTAATCAATGAATAAAAATATGATAATAGTCACTAGACACTACAATTAAAAAAAAATCTCTGATAATAATTTGAGACTATCTGAAATAATCATCACAGCTATAATAAGGCAACATCTAATTTTAAACTCTGTAGGATGTTCATTGACTAGACAAGTAACATGGAGTAATATCAAATAAAAACACTAGAACTAATACTAGAGAACTAGATCTATACATGTCCTATCCCCCTCACTATTCTTGTCACATCCTATTTATAAAATAAAAACGTTTGCACTACTATGTCTAATTTCCATGGCCTACAATGTCAACACTTCTCAACACATTTCACAAAGAGAGAGACATACCCTGTTCACACACTTGAACTTGTGTCAGACTTGTCACGGGACACTCTTTAGTTGTTCTTTTGTTTCTTGACTTTGCACTTCTTTGATATCATTCTTCTTTTTTTACCCCTGGGACCCTCATGGTTCTGAGGTGTAGAACGTGGCCTAGCAGTGGAAAGTTCATAAGGGGTCATTTTGTGAAGTCTCTTTAATCCTCCAACCTTATATCTGCCGTGCCCCCTCTGGTGCTGGCGGGTCTGCTTGTTAGAGGTACTAGAACGGCTGGGTAGCGGCGGTGACGTCTCTGACAGCCCTGGTAACCCACAGGTGGCTGTAGGTGGTGCTGACTGATGAGGGGGAGGTGGGGGAGGTGCCCTGGGAGGTGCTTGAGGTCGCCCAGTAGCAGGAGAGGTGATGGTGGCGTTCAGTGTAACATAATCTATAGGGTCAACGTCCATATGTAAAGGTGTAACAGGAGGTTGTGGGGAGGGGGACAGAGGTGTCAATTCAGGTCACCAGGAAGTGCAGGTGGTGTTACTGTGTGTTACATAATCCACAGGCACGGCATTGACAGGGTCAGTGTCTGTACACTCCCCCCTCCCTCCTTCCAGTGGTGGTGACACAAATACATCAAATGAGATGTTGGAACTAGTTATGCTGTCTCTTCTTCTCCTACTTCTCCTCTTTCTTCTGTATAATCCGATACATACTGAACTGGATATGCCAACAATAAAAACTATTCCTGAAACACTGGAGAGTGCAATGGTAACACAGGCTGTTGATGGGATCCTGTAGAGGAGGAAGGTGACTCAGGAACCGGTACATTTAAAACAGGTCCAAGTTTTCTTTCACTGGTTTCATGAGTTTGAATGACTTGTTTCCTGGTGTCATTAAATAAACATGAGTCCTGGAATACTATCTTGGCAGTATGGCTTATTACACTGGAACAGTTTAAAGGGTTACTCCTGAGGTTGATGTAATGAAATTTCATCAAAAATCGTTCATTAGGGTAGAGAGTAATCCTGTTAAAAGACAAGTCCAGTCTGGTGAAAATAGGATCCTGTGGCAAGAGGTGGGGTATATTCCGTAGACTTCTGTGGGAACAGCTTATGAGTTGTCTTGCTCTGATGCATTCACAAACTAATCCACACCTATATCCATGACAGTTCAAGAATAGGAATTGACAGGATAATAACAATACAAGCCACATGATGATAATGATCCCCTCTGCCGTTTTCTACACACAGCTGTCTGACTGCTGTCCACTGAGTGCCCAAGACGTCTGCATGCATGCCTGAACACACACACACACACACACATACACACACCCCCTGTCAGCGGCTGCAGGGTACCCTCTAGAAGCCTACACAGGCACACACCCACTCCCGTCCCCCCTGACACCCCCCTGACACCCCTGTTCTGGATTAACCACACGTGGCGGACACACCCCCTCCTCTCCCAGTCTATTTTAGATTGTGATAGGTCTGTCAATAGGATTATGAATAAAATGTTGATAACATAATGTTGATGATGATTATGATAATAAAGATAGAAATACAACCAGATAGTCAACCCAGTATATATGACTTCCATATCCAATATGATGTCATAGAGGTACAGAGTTTGAAATTAATCTTGACCTGAGAAGTTGTTTAATTGACATGCCTCCCTCCTGTCACAGGAGCGCAGGAGGGAGGGTGGAATTATCAATGTGATGCAGGTGTAACAGATGGTCTTGGACAAGTGTTTAAAAAGCAGGGGGAAGCTCCAGGATCTGTCAAAGGCAACACTGCACAGACATGCAACACAGATCATAATTTCGTCCAGCAAGAGAGGGTGAGTTTCATGTTAATTGATTCTTCTAAACTGTAGGAGTATACCCTAGTCACTATGTAAATGTAATTGTGTCTTGTTTCTTTTTGATGCATGCATGATTTTAGATGATAGTTATTTTGTAAATTATGGTGAAACAAGATTACTGTAGGACTATACCCTAGTCACTATGTAAATGTAATTGTGTCTTAGATACATGGGAAAATTGATACATGTAAATTTTCTTTTTGTAAATTATGGTCACACAAGAGCACATTTCATGTTCCATGACTGATGCCCATAATTTGTTTTTGCAGATGGCCTCTACTATAGACGGGGAGACTTTGAAGCAGTTACAGGAGCAAATAGACAATAATGAAGTAAGTTTGTGCCCCTTTTCATAATTCATATCCTACTAAAGCCATACAGGAATATCCACTTCTTTTTTTTCTATTCTAAATAAAATCCATTGAAATATGATCTATGGTCTGCAGGGGTATGGCATTAGGGTGCGGCATTAGGGTGCGGCATTGGGCGCGGCATTGGGCGCGGCATTGGGCGCGGCATTGGGCGCGGCATTGGGCGCGGCATTGGGCGCGGCATTGGGCGCGGCATTGGGCGCTGCATTGGGCACGGCATTGGGCACGGCATTGGGTGTGGTGTGGCAGTAGCAGAGAGCACCCATAGCATTCTGTAATAGACCAGCTGAAACTTGATGGCTTACAGGATGTATCACTATATATTCTGTGATGATATTATAATCATTGTTGCTATAACTACATTTTAAACAAAATAGACAAGATTTGAAACCCATTATAATAAAGACATGCTCTTTTAGTTAGCTGAGAGTCCTTAACACCAATGGACTAACATATATTCTACGATTGGATAGTTATATGAAGAAAAATGATAGTCACTCTGACTCCCTCAAAGAACCATGCTCGTGGGATTGGAACTAATCTATAAAACATGGCTAATAGTCCACTTTTTGCCTACAGAGGATTTCTACCTTTAACATAGAAGTTAATGGAAAACAATACTTTCAGTTACCCGCTGTGGACGTTGGTGATGTGCAAAATATTCTGGATGCTGACCATATACAACATCTAATGGACGTCGATGATAACCGAATGAATACAGACATTCCGAATGATGTGAGTTGTTTTTGTTTTTTTTAAATTTTAAAATCAATTTTTTCTGAATTAATTTTAAATCAATCGATTAATGGAGAACTTGATACGAGATAATTGTTTGTTCAGGTAATGACATTGTAACGGTACATAAAAGAGTATTTCTCTTTTTTTCACAGGCTCCTCGAGAAGTCACGAGTCCTCAACCGGGTCCCAGTGGTATCGACAAGAGAAGAAAGTCTGGAGACATAGATTCACGAGAAGCTAAAAAGCACAAATACGACTTTGACGACTATCTCCTTGGTGACTACCCAGAAGTACCATCACTACGACCACCCTCTCTGGCTCATGCAGCAACAGAGATAGACCTCGAGCCCGTCGCTGAAGCAGCAGCACGACTACCGGTACCAACACCAGCACGACTACCGGTACCAGCACAGCTACCTGCACCAGAAGCAGTACGACTACCAGTACCAGTAGCAGGTGAGAATCCCTATTCGTTTAACTTACGATCAGTGAGAGAATTTAGAAACGGTGCTGTTGATAGCACCTTCAGTGGGACTTTTAATAGAGACTGGCATGGACGGAACGTAGCCGACTTACATCAAGTTTTCAATGACATGTTCCGAGATTTGCTCAGCTATGTGACGAGGGAAAAGCAGTCAGATGACTTGGGTCGGGTTGTAATTCATCATCAAAGTCTTAATCACCCCATCGTAGTGCCTCTGATGAAACTCGTGGAACTGACACCCCAGAAAATAATGGAGAGAATCGAAAATAACTTAAACAGTAACGAAAATCCCACTGTGGATGAAAGCTTCTTGATCGATGTCGGAATCATAGATGTTCCACGTGGTGGGAGTAAAGCCTACATAACAGTTCTTTGGGGAGAGGACTCTGATTTAATATCCAAGAGGTCTATAGTTAACATGATCATTTATGCATGGCGAGATCCATAGCTGTTGGCTGGGCCAAATTGAACAAGGTCAACACAGCAGAATTCAATGCTCTTGCTGTTAATCATATTGGCAACAGAGAAAACCAAGTTCTGACTGTAGGAAAAGTACCCAAATGGTACTACAGCAAATTGTTGGATAAGAACCGTATGGATAAAAAAAGATTAGCCCAGGCCATATGTGCTTTAGCTGCCGTCCCCATAGACAGACCGGCAACCTTGCTCGACATGCCTAAATTCGAGGAAGTGCTAGGGGTCAACATTTCTGTGATAGGGTCAAGACACTGCAACAAGTTTATGAGGGTAGGAAGAACAAATGATCTACCCAACGTATACTTGTACTTTATCGAACCTGAAAGCAATGTTGACGTGGGGCATTTTCATTGTATCACTTCTGTTACCGAAGTCCTCCGAGTCAATTATTTTTGCCACCATTGCAAGAAGGCATTTGGTGCTAAGCAAAGGCATCAATGTGCATATTACTGCATTGTTTGCTCAGTGTCTCTTTACACCCATCGCTTTTACAAACTATGCCATCAGGTCTCAGTTGGTCTATTACAGAATGCTATGGGTGCCTTCTGCTACTGCCACACCACGCCAAATGCCACACCCAATGCCGCGCCCAATACCGCACCCCAATGCCGCACCCCAATGCCGTACCCCTGCCGACCATAGACCATATTTCAATGGATTTTATTTAGAATAGAAAAAAAAGAAGTGGATATTCCTGTATGGCTTTAGTAGGATATGAATTATGAAAAGGGCACAAACTTACTTTATTATTGTCTATTTGCTCCAGTAACTGCTTCAAAGTCTCCCCGTCTATAGTAGAGGCCATCTGCAAAAAAAATGTATGGGCATCAGTCATGGAACATGAAATGTGCTCTTGTGTGACCATAATTTACAAAAAGAAAATTTATATGTATCAATTTTCCCATGTATCTAAAAAGAAACAAGACACAATTACATTTACATAGTGACTAGGGTATAGTCCTACAGTAATCTTGTTTCACCATAATTTACAAAATAACTATCATCTAAAATCATGCATGCATCAAAAAGAAACAAGACACAATTACATTTACATAGTGACTAGGGTATACTCCTACAGTTTAGAAGAATCAATTAACATGAAACTCACCCTCTCTTGCTGGACGAAATTATGATCTGTGTTGCATATCTGTGCAGTGTTGCCTTTGACAGATCCTGGAGCTTCCCCCTGCTTTTTAAACACTTGTCCAAGACCATCTGTTACACCTGCATCACATTGATAATACCACCCTCCCTCCTGCGCTCCTGTGACAGGAGGGAGGCATGTCAATTAAACAACTTCTCAGGTCAAGATTAATTTCAAACTCTGTACCTCTATGACATCATATTGGATATGGAAGTCATATATACTGGGTTGACTATCTGGTTGTATTTCTATCTTTATTCTCATAATCATCATCAACATTATGTTATCAACATTTTATTCATAATCCTATTGACAGACCTATCACAATCTAAAATAGGGGGAGGTGTATAGACTGGGAGAGGAGGGGGTGTGTCCGCCATGTGTGGTTAATCCAGAGCAGGGGTGTCAGGGGGGTGTCAGGGGGGACGGGAGTGGGTGTGTGCCTGTGTAGGCTTCTAGAGGGTACCCTGCAGCCGCTGACAGGGGGTGTGTGTATGTGTGTGTGTGTGTGTGTGTTCAGGCATGCATGCAGACGTCTTGGGCACTCAGTGGACAGCAGTCAGACAGCTGTGTGTAGAAAACAGCAGAGGGGATCATTATCATCATGTGGCTTGTATTGTTATTATCCTGTCAATTCCTATTCTTGAACTGTCATGGATATAGGTGTGGATTAGTTTGTGAATGCATCAGAGCAAGACAACTCATAAGCTGTTCCCACAGAAGTCTACGGAATATACCCCACCTCTTGCCACAGGATCCTATTTTCACCAGACTGGACTTGTCTTTTAACAGGATTACTCTCTACCCTAATGAACGATTTTTGATGAAATTTCATTACATCAACCTCAGGAGTAACCCTTTAAACTGTTCCAGTGTAATAGGCCATACTGCCAAGATAGTATTCCAGGACTCATGTTTATTTAATGACACCAGGAAACAAGTCATTCAAACTCATGAAACCAGTGAAAGAAAACTCGGACCTGTTTTAAATGTACCGGTTCCTGAGTCACCTTCCTCCTCTACAGGATCCCATCAACAGCCTGTGTTAACCATTGCACTCTCCAGTGTTTCAGGAATAGTTTTTATTGTTGTCATATCCAGTTCAGTATGTATCGGATTATACAGAAGAAAGAGGAGAAGTAGGAGAAGAAGAGACAGCATAACTAGTTCCAACATCTCATTTGATGTATTTGTGTCACCACCACTGGAAGGAGGGAGGGGGGAGTGTACAGACACTGACCCTGTCAATGCCGTGCCTGTGGATTATGTAACACACAGTAACACCACCTGCACTTCCTGGCGACCTGAATTGACACCTCTGTCCCCCTCCCCACAACCTCCTGTTACACCTACACATATGGACGTTGACCCTATAGATTATGTTACACTGAACGCCACCATCACCTCTCCTGCTACTGGGCGACCTCAAGCACCTCCCAGGGCACCTCCCCCACCTCCCCCTCATCAGTCAGCACCACCTACAGCCACCTGTGGGTTACCAGGGCTGTCAAAGACGTCACCGCCGCTACCCAGCCGTTCTAGTACCTCTAACAAGCAGACCCGCCAGCATCAGAGGGGGCACGGCAGATATAAGGTTGGAGGATTAAAGAGACTTCACAAAATGACCCCTTATGAACTTTCCACTGCTAGGCCACATTCTACACCTCAGAACCATGAGGGTCCCAGGGGTAAAAAAAGAAGAATGGTATCAAAGAAGTGCAAAGTCAAGAAATAAAAGAACAATTAAAGAGTGTCCCGTGACAAGTCTGACACAAGTTCAAGTGTGTGAACAGGGTATGTCTCTCTCTTTGTGAAAGGTGTTGAGAAGTGTTGACATTGTAGGCCATGGAAATTAGACATAGTAGTGCAAACGTTTTTATTTTATAAATAGGATGTGACAAGAATAGTGAGGGGGATAGGACATGTATAGATCTAGTTCTCTAGTATTAGTTCTAGTGTTTTTATTTGATATTACTCCATGTTACTTGTCTAGTCAATGAACATCCTACAGAGTTTAAAATTAGATGTTGCCTTATTATAGCTGTGATGATTATTTCAGATAGTCTCAAATTATTATCAGAGATTTTTTTTTAATTGTAGTGTCTAGTGACTATCATCATATTTTTATTCATTGATTACCATGTCAATATCTGTCTCTCATAGTCAGAAAATAGTCATTGCTTTAGTCATATGGTTTCTATTATAGCTATGATGATTGCTTCAGATAGTCTCAGAGATGTTTTTGATTGTAGTGTCTAGTGACTATTATCATATTTCTATTCATTGATTACCATGTCAATATCTGTCTCTCATAGTCAGAAAATAGTCATTGCTTTAGTCATATGGTTTCTATTATAGCTGTGATGATTATTTCAGATAGTCTCAGAGATGTTTTTTTATTGTAGGGTCTAGTGACTATGTTATGCTATAGATTTGCTTAGTATGATCATCATGATTTCCCACTGTATGTAGGATAGTAATAAAACAAAAACGTACAAGTAAATTTACAAGTTTCTCTTTATTCATACAACAATTTCAGATTTTGCAATATACCCAGACGAGATCATTTTCCATAAGCAGAAACGCTTTAAAGTCTACACCGGCTAGAAACTTCACAACGTCAGATTTAGATTGTAGGTTTATAATGCCAAACTCTGAGCACATGATTCCTAGTCCCCACCGTAATTTGAACAATGTGACCAGATCATGGCTCAGCTTGCCGTACACATCGATTAAATTGTCTTTCTGGTCTAGACACCCCATTACCATGTGGTCCCTCTGTCCGAAACGGTCTGCTTGGCAACCATAGTAGTTTGTTTTGACCATTTTGTTAAACTCTTTATGGAGCAGGTGGTAATAAGCGTCTTCCATTACAGTCCAAGACTGGGGCATGGAAATAGATAATGTCTTAAATGAGATGTTCATAGCATCTTCATGATCATCCATGGTCTGCATAATACATGCCCTCTTGGATATGTATCTGTTATCCAACTTGGTACCGTCGACGATGGCAACATAAAGACGTATGGTGGCTGCTGGGGTACCTTTCTTGGTGACTGACATCTGAAGCTCCTGCTCAAAGGGGTCCTCCTGTGATTTCCAGTCCATAGTATCAAACCCTACTATGACGTTCCTCATCTCATGAAAGACACGTTTTCTCTACCGATGTGCACGTCATACTGAAACAAAAAAAGAACATACTCAGATCAAAATCATAATATAGCAGTGTCAGATCATTATAGCATCATGACATTACAGTCCCCATTTCCCATAAAAAAATGATAGAGTATCATGAAGTTATAACCATTATTTTCATGTTTCCCATTATAAATAAAAAATATTCTATTATGACATTTTTCATGTTTCCCACTATAAAAGAAAAATATTGTATTATGGGATTACACCCCTTATTTTCCCACTACAAAATGAAAGATACTGTATTATTACATTACAGCCATTATTTTCACGGTTTCTACACAACTCATAGTACAGTCTATAAAAGATTATAAGGATATAGTACTTACTGGTATCCATGATGTCTCCTCTCCAAGTTGGTGTATCCTAGGTATGACGTTGTATGGAACACAAACCACTCGGGGTAAGTCTTTGGAGTGTGAATGAAAGTCTTCTTCCCTTCTGGCAAACTATTGTCAAAATTTATGCCAAGACTCCCATACTACAGGAAGGGGAATGTAGGTTATCCTGAACCTATTCCTCTTTGGCTTTATAAGCTGGACTGTATCCTTCTCCAATACCATAGAAACATTATCAGACAGACGCACTCTGTCCAGTACAGCTACCTCCTCAGCAGAAACAAGCTTGGTACAGACCATGATGGTGATGATGATGTTCCAGTAGTAACAAGAGCACTGTTATGCCTACCGTTCCCTTCCCCATTTTACTTATACCCTCTACAACAGGCAACATCTGTAGGTAGATTATCTGTCATGGTATGACACTGACCTTTCAGTCATAGAAATAGAGAGGTCACATTTGGTGCCATGGTATTTACCTGTCAACATGCACCATTCATAGGCCACATATGTTTCCTCCATGTAATAACCACTAATTAACCCTCAAACTAAGCATACATCACATTTCATTCTCACTCATTTATTATGCCCCACCTGTACCATTCATCATGCATGAATTCATCTAATCCTCTAATCCTTGACACACACCAATTAACTGTACATGCATCAATTAACATTTACATGCATCAATTAACATTTACATGCATCAATTAACATTTACATACATCAATTAACATAATACCCCTCTAATGAGATTCACATCGTTTATGCTAATGAGAATCATATCGATTATGCTAATGAGATTGAGGATTTGGGGGCAAGGATCAGCATTCAGTAGTGTTATATATATATATATATATATATGATAAAAGATGTAACAAGGCCAGTCATATATGGAGTTGCAGTCGGTGCCAAGGGTCTGCTTGATTCAACTTGTATATTTCTTTCGATAGAATCTGATGCTAGTTTTGATCTCATGGTATACGCTAGATACATACAGGAGTACCCAATACACCTGATGAAGGCCATACCCAGCAGTTGATATCCACCGTATACAAAATACCAACTGAAAATATATGAGGAGTCAGTAAACCACTACACCCATTATCCAAAATTGTTAGATGTCATAACCATTATACCGGTTTCAAATCCATTGTAAACGGCCTCAAAGCCATCGGTTACGGGAAAATAGTATCTTTTTACATGATTTTTTTTACAAAGTTTGTTATCATTTCCCCATAAAAATGGTTTTGGTCGTCAGCCTATTGGACTCGTTTTCATCGACTATCACTTTATGTTGTATCTTTCGTTAGTGTTTTTCTACACACCTTTGTATTATAATATCTCAGAATTGTTTTATTCAGTTCACTTTTATGATTAACATTGATGAGTAAAGTCATTCTAGTAATGCGATATAGAAATTCTGTTTCTTTAATAGCAGCGTTTATTGACATAGAAAAGGGACAATATCCTGACATAGTTTCTGCAAGACGTTAAAGGAGGAACAGATAGTAACAACTACCACATTCCAGTTCAAACAATAAAGAGTTATGATGAAATCATCGCTGCTTATTTTTTACAGATACTTAGATCCTTCACCAAACTAGATCTGAACTTGGGTGATATAGAACCATATCATTTCAGCTGTTTATAAGTGGTAGTGTACTTTTTTTTTTTAGGTTTTTATTGTAACATCTGAAATACATCAGGTCTTCCTGTTTGCAAAGGGTCTCAGTAGTAGACTCTTAGTTCCAATAAACAATTGGTGCGCGGTATGATGTGATGGGATGAGATGGATTGTGAGTGGTTGCTAATGGATAGACTACATCATGGCAAAAAACAACATATAATGTTAGCAATACATAAAGCGCGATACGTAATAGTGACTGTACTTCATTATTACAGAATAGTGTCCAGTGCTCCCTACCTCACGGCCAGGGGCCTGTCGTATGATTTATGCAATTGGTCCTACCTCATGGCCAGGATATAATACACATCATCATAGTAATATCTAGTATTTAACATGACGGCAAGTACATGGTTGTAATCGCGTATGGTTGTGTTAGTTGAATATCTCTGTGATGGCTCGTTTGAAGCTAGCTACGTGATCCATATTTTGGATGTCCGGGTCTAATGCATCCCACATTTTTATCCCCCTATATATGGGAGACTTTTCGAACTTGGTTCCTCGATGTCTATGTAAATACAGTTTCTTTTTCCTATCTTGTCTAGTATTACGTACTCTGGTGTCTACATTGCCTTCTACATTTGACCTTTTATAGATAACTTTTAATAACTGTTTATCTCTTCTCGTCTTTAGATATTCTACCCTACAGACATTGTGTAACTCTTGTATTGGTCGTTTTTGTTGATTACCCCCAATTTTGCATTCTGTCTATATACACATTGTCAGTGTGGTTACAAAAAATTCAGAAATATCAATCTTAAGTATAACTAATAAGACAAACACAGGGGGGGGGGGGAGACAAGACATATGGGAGACAGAGGGGATCTGTTCTCAATCATTCAAAAACAGACATTGAAGAAACAAAAATTATAAAAAGGGGAAAGCGTAACCATTTGTATAAAAAAGGGGAGGGTAACCAAATCACATCCGTTTCAACAGTATATCCCATTTTCTGATGTTTTTAAGTTTCTTTTCTAACTTACATATATATTCTTCAATTTTCTTTTCTGTAAGACCTTGATTCGTATTACCTCAACTTTTCATCTAGTATGGTTTTTGTGATGTTTTTGAACATCATGTTGGTGATTCTAGTACAAATAATTCAGCTCTTATTTTCACAATTACGTCTATTATTTATTGTTTCTCAAGTAGTCTATTAGCATATTCAGGTAAGGGATAGTACATGGTCATCTTAGTAGTGATCGGAACCTCCCCGGACTTCACAGGACATTCCAGGCCAAAGTATTCGATTATGCGGGGTGTCCGCTTTCGCAGGGTTCTCAAGTTTCCTCCGGTGTAATATGCAAGTGTCACTTACCCATATAAAGGGGAGACAGAGGCAATGATAGAACTGAAATCCATTTCCCAATATCTTAGATGGATCCGAAGTCATTCAACTTTGAACTTCAAAATGTGTTTTTTATCAATATATACTCATACACATTCATGAAAAACATAGATAAGTATATTTTTGGTAGGTTGTCTAGACTGGCTCCAGTCCCTGCATCCTATGGCTACCCTGCTCGCTGGGATACAGGGATTGGTTCAATCAGTAATGGTGTTGAATTACTGGCGCTGTTTAGCTCCAGGATTTTCAACACTCTCCATACAGATATACTGGCTACTGGTCAGGATATCTGCTGGGAGATTGATACCCTGTCACTTGATCTTAAACGGGTCAAAGTCAGGAGCTATGACAACACAGGCGGCCAAGGAGCTGACAAAGGGGAGGATGGAAGGGTAGGAGGAGATATAGGGTTACAGGGAGTGGCTCGGGGCCATAAACAGGAGATTTGGTTCATAGGGGACAAGTCTTTGATTCATGGGCCCGTCAGAGAAGGATAAATACTATGATCAACTTAACTCTGATTGGGTTTAATCATTTAATGAATGTTCATAATCAAAGACTTGAGCAAGTCTATAGGTTGTCCATCAGAGGTGACCACTTACATGGGATATTAGGCATTTTCCTAACGAAATAACTGTCCGCTTATAATAAATGCGGAGTGTCCGCTCATGTGAGGTGGCCGCTTTCTCACGGTGTTTGTTTACACAGGGTGTCCGTTGGGTAGGGTTCTCCTATATTATGAACTTCTGGTATATGCAGTGGCGTCAGCTTCGTTTTGGCCACAATCTGAGTTAGATTAAGTAGACTTGTTTTCTAATGGGTTTATTTACACACCAAAGATTTGCTCTATTAGGAGTATCTGATGCTCTACTGCTAAGTATATTATCAGAAAACATCCAACAAATGAAAATATTTGTGATTCATTTATTCATACTGACTTCAAGTACATTCTACATGGTATGTCTTTCTTCAGTGTACCTAATTTGTGTGCTCAAGACCAGAAAATGTTCAATTAAAAGATTGCTACTCAGAGCTGTAGTATTGTAAACCATATTTCCTCTTTAAGTTATTATTCTATTAGTAATAAGATAAATGCCGAAATATTAGTATCTATATGTATATAGATTTCATTACTTTTGCATGTTGTGACCCTAAATGTTGATATAGTTTAAAACATAATAAATCAACCAAATAATCATCGCTAGACCTTACGAGATCTTCAACACTTTATATAAATTGTATTATTGATATCATCCTGTTTAAGGCCTCCAAACGTCAGATTTTTACAATAGTCCTCAGATAAATCTTCTTCCTAACGTTTCTCAATGGCCAGCCACACGCCATTCTCAGCCTTCATCCACTTCTTGCTGCTCAACTTAAGTGGTTGCTGTCACAAAAAAAATATATAAGTGATAAAGTCTACATCACCATGGAGATTATAAAACACACATGCTAAAGTTGGCAGTCGATATCTTTTACCAGAGAATACTTTGCATATCTTCAGAATTGCCTTTCTTAAATAATTTTGTATCGTTGCCTTGTTCACATGTACAGTTATGCATTGATTGACATTTAAAATTACCATAAGAAAGAACAAATGAGAACAGTCACTAAGAATATTTGCTGAGAGAGATATTCCATGCATTGATAGAATAATATTTGTGTGCATACATAGTTTCCATCAGTTATTTGTATATTGAAAAATTGTGAGATTTTGGATGAGTAATAAATTGTGTCCAATCATTAACCCTAACCCTTATTGACAACTGATAATCAATAATTTGTGCTTCATAACGAAAATATACTTTCTACATATTTGCTATAAGTCTACAAAATTGAATGTTACCAACTGTTGTGTTTCAATAAATTTGAAAGATCAAACACCTGAAATTTCGTGCACATTGTTACATTACCATAGAGGACTATAAGAGGGTTGTGACAAGATTTTGAAATGATTTTTTGATAGTCGTAAGATTCCTATGGTCCATAGGGGCTATATACAAATGAGGATATATTTTATCAACTTACCTCTGTTTTGTCACAGGTGACCAACTTATGGTTCCTCAGGATGTGAACCACACCCACCTTCAACTCATACATTGCCAGCCTCATCGCGATACAATTACGTGGACCATATCCAAACGGCAACCACATTATTGGATTCCTTTGGCTTTTCTCCTCTTGTGTGAATCTACACAATGAAATATTCATTTACGGCTTTTAATAATGTGTGATATTGTATTAAAATCCGAGATCATAAATGAAATAGGAAAACTGCTAGAATTAGTGATTTATTCTAATATTTTATTCATTTTTTGCAACTCTCACCACAGTCAGTTTTTCAGTTACAATGTGATTTCATTAGTGCTGGAAATCCACCACTACTGTAGGTTGATTTCATACTTTACATAGATCTGGTTTTGTATATGGTGAACATTCCAAATATTCATGGCAAAAGTCAGGCTGTATGAAGAAGCCAATAAGGGAAGGTTTTAGTACCTTTCAGGTATGAATCTTTCTGGCTCAGGCCAGATTTCTGGATCATGGTGTAGTGCATACACAGGTATGATGGCTATTGTGCCCTTCTTGAAGTGGATCCCATTCACCTCTGTGTCATTTTTAGTCACACGGTCAAGCCTGAAGAAAGAATGATAAACTGATATAGAAATTGCCAAATTTTGGAAAGTATTAGTAAATCAAGTTAAGATATGGCTGTTTATGTCGTTGTACTTCAAACCTTGGAAATGTAAATTATAGGAGAATCATGAACAGTGGAGGTCTGTTGCAGCATATCTATTGTGTTTATATTAGATATAAGAATTGATTTCCATGAGTACTAAAGCACACTCCAACCATTCTGTGATAATCTACAAATGTTTGGCTCAGTTTTATCTTGTTAACTATGAAATATATTTGAAACGCAGGATATGCTAAGAATTGCAATACTTCAACTCGATAATCACATAATCAATGTTATCATGAGGTGCTTTGTCAATATGAACTGTAGACCAACTAAGGAAAGAGCATCAACCAAATTTATGATCTTTATTTCAAATCAACCTTGGAGTCACTCCTTTTATATGAGATCAAAGCAAGATATCTGAAATATGATATTAAGTCTTCTATATGGTCTACAACATTAAGGTAGGTGTTATATTTACATTTCTGTAAGTAAATTAGTTAATATTTATGAATTTGTACTGTCCATGCTGTAGAGGTGATCATGCCAGCTAACAGAGTTGATGAACAAGTGAAAGAAAAAGGTTAAAAGTATTTATTACACAAGAAATGGAATAATTTGAAACCAGACAATACACTTATCCACTTATACACATATATGTAGTATCTGATACCTTGGAGCAGGACTATAAATACGTAGACTTTCCTGCAGACACATCTCCAGGTATTGTAGCTTCATTACTGAGTCATAGTCAACATCTTCCTACAA
Organism: Alentia gelatinosa; assembly: GCA_950022655.1. Lineage (NCBI taxonomy): Eukaryota > Metazoa > Annelida > Polychaeta > Phyllodocida > Polynoidae > Alentia > Alentia gelatinosa. The sequence continues at coordinate 131,349,026 of OX465580.1, read as the reverse complement.
CAGAATGAAGGAATTGATTAGGTGATATCTCCAGACCATAGTTTGAAAGTAAGATTCACATGAGTCATGGTTCCCTTTGACTGCTCTCAAAAGCATGCATACTAGTACTATACAACTGTGCCTTGAAATACTCAAAATACCAACCTCTGCTGTGGTAGTGGTAGTTTAGGCAAACCAGTGTAGTGTGCCAGTATGCCGGCATACCAGCACGCTTTGATAACGTGATTTGGTCAAGTAGTCTCCTAGCTGATGTTCTGCTATGCGTTGCGCTTAGTACCTGTGCATGAAGAGTGATCATGACGCATGTGCGTTGTGCGTCCCAAAAAACAACTTCCGCACTACCAACACAGTTTGATTTAGGCTTTGACATCAATATATTTTGGTAAGTTATAACACATTAAATAATATTTAGAGGTGTATAGTACAAGTGAAACTTGTTAACCTAATTGGGACGTCTCCTCGTACCTTGTTACTTTTGCTAAAACTACCACATTCACTCTACGAGCTCATGCGGTAGTTTTAGCGAAAATAGCGCGGTATGAGGAGCCGTCCCAATCAGGTTAACTAGTTTCCCTAAATTATTAACTCCATGGAAGGATCATTTGATAGGCTATTGCCCTTCATCACAACTGTATTCATGTCCAACTTTTCTGATGATTATCATGTATCGGTCTTATTTGTGTATGGTGATGTTTGGTCCTGTGAGGCCTCCTCCTAATTCAACCAGCTTTATGCATCTAGGTTTGAAAATGACTCATACGGAATTTAAAGAAGGGATCTATCAACATCATGAGGAGGAGGGTTCCCTTGTCAATTTGTATTATATTTGAAAAGGGATTTATCCATCCCACAAAAACCGCAGCAGCTTCCAACAAAGAGCAATATGATTGTATTATGTTCTCCGAAACCTAAACTTTTGTTAGCATGGAATCTGTAGAACCTAACTTGTTGAAATACCCTAATGTTTATGGAAATAAAAGCTTCAAATATAATTTGAAACCAGACCACCTACCAACAACACTCCTGAAACTACAAATCGATCTACAAACCACCTAAAATAACCTACTTAACCCCAAAATGAATGTATCTAACGACTCAAAGACTACCTCAGTAAAATAGGCAACAACGGAGTCACCTATAATCAACACTTGCAACACTACAATACCAACAATCCAGGAACCAACAGTCTGTTCAACAGACACCAACTGAACTCCACTAGCAACTCACCAAGAAGGATAGATGGCAACACGACTATCAAACAAGACTGCCCCTTTGGAATACTCTACAATACCACATTAAACAACTATTCCAACTACAACATGATGGAAATCTTATCTACAAACCATCTAAAATACACTATTTGTATAAAACGACTCACTTAGTACTTAAGCTCAAACAAGTGAATTTAATGACTCAATGACTACTTCAGTGGAATAATCAGAGATAGAATAACCTTGATAAAGACTATGTTATAGTCGAAACGTCGGTTCATCAATAAACGCCATAAAATCAACTTGACTGTCTCTTGGTTGTACTGTCTACCAACTTTACTATAATTTAAAAAAATTGAAAAAAAAACCATGAATACTAGATTACAACTTTATCTGAGAGTAGAGAAACAGACTGAGAGTAGAGAAACAGATGTGTAAAATGGAAGAGAAGAAAGTAAATGTCAGGGATGGGAGAAAATACTTGAGATAAACTTGAGAACTTGAGAAAATACAGAGAAAATCTTGAAAATTTAACATATGTATATCAACTGTCAGGGTACAATAATGTCTATAGTGTAACTAATCGTACTATTTGTACTATTGCCAGATTAAGGTGTTCACAAAGTGACGTCCCTCAAACACAAGGAAATATCGATGTATAACAAAAGGCAACAATATAACTACCTATCTAAAAAAAACAAACTTTTATAAACGTCTCCCATTGACTTGAGTGCCTCTGTGGGGCGCTCATTATCTCATTACTCAGTCATTGGAGTGTGCACCTATCCATATTAGTTTAGATTATGAGATCTGAGTGCAAATTGTATTGGTTGCACAATATGTGCTCTCAAGATATATTGTTTGGGGCTGATCTTATATGGGATGTATATTCAGTTTTATCATCCACTTGATACAAATCTGTCATTGAAATTGGATAGTCTCATTATTGCTACCCAAAAAGAATACAACCCATTTGTATTCACCTGGGGGATTACAGAAAGTAGTCCCTGAGCACAGTAATGGCTTTGGGGGGGGGGGGGGAAACAGCCAAAAGTTTTACATAATATTTTATACCTATGTCTCAATTTTACTAACCAAGAGTACCGATTACATTTGTGACGCAGTGACGAAACAATATACATACGTCACTCCATACCTCGTGACCACTGTCATTCTGTCATTCTGCTATTCAGTGAGTTGTAAAATGGCGTTTTACAGGTATAGACCGATAAGGAGATGTGGTGAGTATAACTGATGATGGCCACACTCGGTGATTATTTGCAACCATAACGACGAACACATTAGCAATGTCTCCATATACAGGGGATGTCAGTTGGGGTCAGAAAAAAAACAAGGAAATATTTCGCATGCCAATACAGGGTTTGAACCTGACATATATACACCAAAAAAGTCCGGTCCAAATGTATTAGATACAAGTATGTTAATATTACTAAACATATATGCTTCTAAGAAGAGTATATGGGTAGGTATAGTTTGGAATTAAGGCTTGTTACTGATATGAGTAATATATCGGTTGTATCTCATTACTCTGTGTTGTTATATGTTCATTTTACACAAGGAAAGGGATTTCACATTCCTAAAATGAAAACTCGGATTTCCACGGAAACAAGGAAAACTGACATCCTTGCATATATACTTCATTGTATGATGATTATCAACTTTTGTTTATTGTCTTATCCGTTTTTTCTGCTGATTCCAGAATGATTTCCTGTCATGATTGGCTACTCAGCAGAAAGAAATACTATAGTTGATTATTGATTATCAATTACCAATTATTAATTATCAATTATTCATTATTAATTATCAATTATTAATTACAGTAGAACCCCGCGTAAGCGGACACCCTCCGTTCCGGTCCAAAGTGTTCGCTTACGCGGGGTGTCCGCTTTCACGGGGTTAAATAAACATCTAATATAGGGAACCGTTCCGACCGAAGGTGTCCGTTAACGCGGGGTGTCCGCTTACGCGGGGTGTCCGTTAGGCGGGGTTCTACTGTACTATGGTTCTTGAAACAGTGTAGGATAGGAGGAGGTGTAGCAGAATTTCAGAAAAGTTGACTATGCTCCTACTTTATTGCCGAAGACATCGTTTATTTCATTGTACACCTTCTCCTGACAGTCAGGGTTGCATGCCAGACAGTAGAGTAACTGTGTCAGACCAACTTGTGTAGTGTCATAGCCAGCCAGGAAGAATGCTAAAGCATTGCCAATGATTTCATTATCAGTTAGTCCTGCAAGTAGAGATGGTACAATTAGTGTTACTCCATTTTGGGATTTCTCTCATTTGAATGGTGTGAAGAGTGTAACAAACTAGGTTTTTGTCATGATTTTGTTTTCCATATGTGGTTGAGTTGAAAACGCCGCCATGTCTCCTCACTAACAGTGCAATAGAATTTGTTAGCTTTGATCTCACACTCTCTAGGTGGTATTGTGTACAAAGTTCTCACTATGCTCTATTGGAGATGAATTCTTAATGAACTAGGCTTAGAGCTTTAAGAATCCACTAGCACATAGTATTCCTGCTAGGTGGCATCATTGAGATTACAGGAATATTTGGGTTGCATTGATGTACGTCTTTAGCACGGGAGGCAGGCCAGTGGATTCTCAAGGCTCTAAGCCTATTTCGGTAAGAATTATTCTCCTATAGAGCGTAGTGAAAGTACAGAATATGACTTAGAGAGTGTGAGATCTTATGAGAGGGGCGCACCATATTGCTTATATCAAATCTGGTTAGTTTGTCAATAGTGTGAAAAACTTCATGAACTACATCGTGCATTTGATATTATTACATACCTATGGCCGAACGTCTATGAAATACCACCCGCTACTCAGGGTACAGTATAAGTAATGTTCGGGCGCACTGCGCCCGTAGTAAATATTCGGACGCACTGTGCCAAAATGAATGTATCAGATCAATAGCTACATAAAATAAGTATATAAATTGACGTTTTTATAATATTTAGGTATGTAATAATAAGAAAACGTAGTAACTGAGTCCGTAGGGATGCCATTCTCGGCCTTTTGATGCCATAAATACGTCCCTCAGCCTATGGCTTCGGGACGTATTTATGGCATCAAAAGACCTCGAACGGCCAACCCTTCGGGCTCAGTAACCACGTTTTCTCTTAGTACAATTGATTTATTTCCAATGAGAAAAATCTGGAAAATGTAGTAAATTCTGCCTACCTTTCCTATTAGCATCACTTTGCAGCCCCTCAAGTTCAGCCTCATCCTCTTTGTTGCATATTTTCTGCCCTTCCTGAGCATTAGTCATCAGTTGAAGAAAATCGTTATGGCTCTGAAATTGTAACAAAGTGTAATATATTCTAAATCTATCAGTTATTTAATGTTGCAGCAATTCTCAGAAGTAATATATACACAGTATTGACTGGTTTCAGATACAAGTTGCTGTATGCTCCGTGGAGTTGACACGTAGTAGTTGCACAGAGTGAACTCTGAGGAGCATACAACTGCTTTCATCTGAAACCAGTCTATATTGTATTTATTATCCAACTTTTCTTGACATGTAACGTAGCGATGTTGTTTTTTTCAGTACACACTATTTTTTAGTATGCACTATTTTTCTGTATGCATTCTTTATCAGAACATAGAGCATTCAACATATCTGTATGCTCCAAGTTTGGTGATACACACTCCCTATGTGTTCTCTATGGACACTTTGTAATAGGTGGATATATCTGTATGCTCTGGGTATGGTTATACACACTCCCTGTGTTTTCAATGGACTCTTTGTATTAGGTGGATATGTCTCTATGCTCTGGGTATAGTGATACACACTCCCTATGTGTTTCCTATGGACACTTTGTATTAGGTGGATATATCTGTACGCTCCGGGTATGGTTATACACACTCCCCATGTGATTTCTATGGACACTTTGTATTAGTGGATAATAAGTTGTAATTCGCTAGTGCTACGCTTGGATGATGAAGGTAAGACATGTCAAGACTGGCTGGGAAAATCAGATGAATTGCATATTATGAGTGATATTAAAATAATAAACATTACAGGGTAGGTATAAGACTATCAAATAAAGATATTTGCTATACAAATTTCTATGGGGTATATTTAATGAACATAAAATATGATATTATAAAATGATTAGGTTCGTTTGGAAATTGAATGAAAGGTGAAGAGTGTGTCTGACATAGCATTATTCCATGGGTGAGATGTGACACATGTATTTCGAAAATCTGTAGAAACAGGGTAGATTATTTTACCAGTGCATGACAACCCGATATCATTTAGAAATGTATCTGTTTCTTTATGGCTGCTAGAATAGTTGTGTGTATATATCCTGTACAATTTGTATCTCATTCTGAAGTCACATTGAAACATGATTTTCATGACTAGTTGACAATAAAATATTCTCCACAATAAAAAAAAAAGGAAGGAATCGTGTGCGGACAGAAGTGAGAGAGTTGGTGTGCGATAAGTGAAGGGAGGGGGTTTGAGGTGGTAGTGTTTTGGAAAGACCCCGCGGATGCACCCCTCTCATAAGATCTCACGCTCTCTAAGTGGTATTCTGTACAAGGTTCTCACTACGCTCTATGGGAGAGGAATTCTTAACAAACTTAGAGCCTTGAGAGTCCACTGGCACACAGTATTCCCACTAGGTGGCATCATTGAGATTATAGGAATCTTTGGGTTTCATTGATGTACCTCTTTAGCACGGGAGGCAGGCCAGTGGATTTTCAAGGCTCTAAGCCAGTTTATTAAGAATTCTTTTCCTATAGAGCGCAGTGAGAGTATAGAATACCACTTAGAGAGTGTGAGATCTTATGAGAGAGGTGCACCGTCAACTTCTGCAACTTTAGCGACCATTTGAAGAAATATTTCTTGTTTTGTTTCCTTTAGAAACTCATTAGTCTTTTCCATGTCTGTAATCCCCTCCTAACAGATCCAAGATTTGGGGGAACACACTTTTGATACTGATTACATAAGGAAGAGCAAAAATATTGAGTAAAACTAACTTTATCATCTCTACTTGCAGGACTAACTGATAACGAAATCATTGGCAATGCTTTTGTGGCATCATTGAGATTATAGGAATCTTTTGGTTGCACTGAAGTACGTCTTTAGCACGGGAGACAGGCCAGTGGATTCTCAAGGCTCTAAGCCTAGTTCATTAAGAATTCCTCTCCAATAGAGCGTAGTGAGAACCTTGTACAGAATACCACTTAGAGAGAGTGAGATCTTATGAAAGAGGGCTCGGCTCACCAGTGAGCCAGCCTAGAGTCCAAAGACTCGATGCTGAGCCATCTGAACAATCACACACCCACACCAAACATAGAAAAAATGAAAAATATATTTAAACAAATATGAAAACTGATTCCAAAATATATATAATTGAATGAAAGAATATTTGGCAAGATATCTGAATGAAATATTTAGGAGTTTGGTAAAGAAAATATGAGAATATACGAATAATGGTGAAATGATCATTTAGGTTGATGGGTGAAATGTTGGATCATAGACTGTTGTCGCTAAGATGGGGATAACAGTTGTGGTACAATGTTTAGATGAAAATGACATATTTAAGCTAGTGTACTCTCTTGACAAAGAATACTATCGTAAAACCAGATGAGTTTTAATCTTGGCTCCCGTATGCCACGACTGGAGTTTGGCGTAGTGATATCACGAGGCGGAGCCGACTGGTATCCGGAACCAAACTCCAGGAGTGGCATACGGGAGCCAAGATTACAACGAATCAGGTTTTGATTTTATCCTACCCCTCTCTACAATATTTTACTATTAAAATCATGAATGCAAATCATCAAAATTCCGTATGCCACTAGTAGCATACAAACGTCCGTATGCCAGTCAGCGTGGCATACGGAATCTCAATGTTAAGCCTATGGGATTTTATATTAGGGGTAGGATAAATACACAATATTACCATGATTTCTGCCTGCGTGGTCGTATTCTCTGCATAGATGACACATAGTAATACGAGCAATAGTGAGGAGTATTGCGGATTGACAACTAAAAGGAGAATACGGCCACATGGTGCGAAATCATGGTAATGTTGTATTTCTTATTTGGAAAAAGATTTTTTCGCTTTCGCCAACCGTTCGGTGGCGTCCGACGAGAAAAAAAAAAGGGGTTGAAGCCATGGACGATGACAGCGCGGAACAATCCTCCGGTATGGAGATTGATCGCCGCACCGACACGGCCGCGAACACGGCGTGTCAACCGCTGACAGCAGAGAACGCACCGGGGCCGAGCCGTACGCCGGCCGCGGAGCACGCCAACGCCGTCAATACGGCCGCGGACCCCCGCACCACGACACGCCGACTACGGGAGCCGTCCGTGAGCACGGGACGGGCCGAGGACGCGTTCAATCCGTTCGACGGCGAGGAACCACACGATCCTCCGCCTGCATCGATCGTGGAAGTGATATCCAACGAACAGGTAACTGGATTTCTTCCTACCAATCACTGTATAACCAAAAGTAGATCCAGAACTGCTTTGAAACAATGTAAACTGTCAATGATGTGGTGTCAGTCTGCCCAGATCAGTGACAGTAATGCTATAACACTGAGTGCTAGCACACAACAACACAGCAAGCCTACAGTTGAGGCTATTGAACTGTCAACTCATTCAGTTGTGGTAAATAACAGTGAAGATTTAAGTTATTCTAATCAATCACTCAATGCATCCACTAAGTCAACACAATTAGAGCCCCTCGTAATGTGTTTATACAAAACTGACTCCAAAAAGGGATCAAATCTCAACACCCAACATGTAAATAAACAGAATCTGACACCCATCACAGAAGTGAGTGCTGTCAATCTGAAACGCAAACGGGCCTCTAGCCCTGAGGATAGAGATAAAACTCTGTCCTTACTACTCGATCTAGAGAACGGTGGACCAGTACAGGCTTCACCGCTAAAAAAAAATTGCGTGTATACAGTAAGGTCACACGACACGCACACAGACAGTAATTGTAGTAAGGGTACTCCTAATGTAGAACCCCCAATGTCGGTCGATAAATTCGTCGCTGATGTCACGCACATCGACGACCCTCCGGCCTTGGAACTCGAAAACGAAGTCCTAAATTCTGTCAACCCGTTTGATAATGTGTTCCCATGTGAAAACACCACTGATACGATTTCCGCTTCCTTGCAGAATATCGACAATTTTGTGCCGAAGCAAGCCAGGGGCCCCTGGCGTGCAGCGAAAGCAGAATCAAACCGAGCAGTAAAAGCACGTCTACGTGCCCAATGGTATGAGAGGGTTCAGAGGCTGGACCATATCGAACCATGGGCTGCGGGCATTACGGAGCCCCCTCAGTATCTCGCTCAGTCGGAGTTGATGGACGAGGTAGAGGAAATACGCACCCAAGCCGCGAAAAAGATCATGGAGGCCACCAAAATGTATCTTTACGAAGCGAGCAACCACGCACAACAGACGGCCGAAGCCTACTACGGTTCCGTTCGTCTGCTCGTCTCGGCGTCCAATCCCCCGGAAAGGACTGTCGCGATAATGAGGAGGGTCCGGGAGCTTAACGCCAAGGCTAACGGACATGAAAGTGCAGCTGAGGAGGAGCGCCTCAAAACACGCCTCGAGGGTCTCACCACAAGGCGTCCGGTCCCACAAGACCTCCTAGACCCCGCGTCTGCTGCCCGTAACCAGGCCAAGGCCGCGAAGGAGAACGAGAACCCTAACCAGGGTTTTCCCCAGTCGACCCCGTCAACTGCCACCAGAGGGGGTCGTGGCTCCAAGCGATCCCAGAACCGCCGTACCCCTTACAACCCGGCCGAGCGCCGTGGAGGGGGACAGCGGGGGGGGAGAAGCCGTGGCAAGCCGCAGGCAAGCAAGACCTCAAACGAATAGGGTCACACGATCAAAGTGACTGCACCAACGCAGCCACCAAAGTGACACTTGATCTGATGCCGACAAATGAACTGACCTTGGACTTTGAACAATCACAATGTTGTGTTTCGTCAAAATGCACTGCCATACCAATTGTTGTTGAAAAAATGGTTTCTCAAAATAAAGGTTCAAATGTTTTGTACACAGGTGTGGACATTTCTCCTTCACTATGTAAAAACAGTAGTGTCAAAGGTAACATTTCGAAAAATCCTGACAACAAGGATTCAATAGTGGTCAATCTATCATCTCGTAAGTTAACTCAAGATGAAAATTCTCTCCTAAATAAAGGCTTAAATTTCTGCCCCGCGGTATGCGGGACGGATGATGGTAACCTCAAAATTGAACTAGATGAGTTTCACCAAAAGCTAAGAACTATTCAATTCTTCGAGAAAGAACAGCCCAAAGCCAAGATCAATTGGTCAAAATCATCCACGGGGACTCCCGGGGCATTCGAAAACGCGGGCCTAGTACGCAAACTGCGGGGAAAGTCCACTTGGAAACCCCCATATGGGTCACAAAACCTAGAAAGTTTCATAGCCATAAACGAAATTAGCCTCATGACTCCCAAATTGAAGGCTAAAAAGGCCAAACCCAACTTGACACCCGGGGAGAAGGTTGCGCTACGCAAACTCCCAAAAGATGACAGTATAGTCATCAAACCGGCTGACAAGGGGGGAGCGACTGTAATCCAGGACACTCTGGACTACATAGCAGAGGCCAACCGCCAACTAGGTGACACCGACACGTACGAGCCGGTAGACAAAGACCCAACCTGCAAACTCTATCAGAAGGTAGAGGAAAAAATCGAGGAATTGAACAAGATGGGCGAAATCACTCACAAAATGACTGGTGCACTCAAAACACCAAAACCGAGAGCTCCGAATGTATATTTTCTACCGAAAATACACAAAAAGGAGAGACCACCTCCAGGTAGACCAGTAGTCTCGGCAAACAACTGTCCGACAGAAAAAATATCTGCATTTGTGGATAATTTTCTAAAACCACTGGTACCTGATGTAAAATCTTACCTTAAAGACACAAACGACTTCGTCAAACGCATCGATGAGTTACCGAGACTCAAACGTGATACCATCTTGGGTACCTTAGATGAAAGTTCGCTGTACACGAACATCCCCAACGACGAAGGGATAGACACCATCAGAACCAAACTCGGGAAGGTTAGAGATAGTAGACTCAAACCATCGAACGAAACCATTGTAGAGCTACTAGAAATGGTGCTCAAAAACAACAATATAGTGTTCAACGGACAACACTATATCCAACGAAGAGGCACAGCGATGGGCACCAGATTGGCCCCATCGTATGCGAATCTCTTTATGGAAGCCATCGAAGAGAGGCTCCTATCGGAACACAACCAGAAACCCAGCACGTGGTGGAGATATATAGATGATATCTTCTTCATCTGGGAACATGAAGAGGAGGAGCTGGATAAGTGGGTAAAACACCTGAACACCAGCCACCACTCCATAAAGTTCACGATTGAATGGTCTAGACAAGAAATTGCCTTTCTAGACACCAAGGTCAAAGTAGACGACGGGAAAGTGTATACAGACCTATACACCAAACCGACGGATGCAAACACGTATCTGAGATATGATTCGGCACACCCACCGGCAACCAAACGCAGTCTCCCCTACTCACAACTGCTACGCATCAAGAGAATATGCAGCAGATCAGGAGACTACGAAAAACATGCGCGTGAAAAACTAGAACAGTTTGGAAGGAAAGGATACCCGAAACGGATCCTGTCCGAATGCAAACAAAAAGTAGACAATCAGGAAAGAAAAACACTGATCAGTGCCAAAAACAAAGCTGAGAACGATGACTCAAACGAGAAAACGTTCCTGATCTCAACATACAGACCAACTGGCAATGTGTTGGGAGAAGTGGTCGAAAACAACTGGGACATCCTGGGTAGATCCATAACCACAAAACAAATCCACAAGCGCAAGCTCGTGAAGGGTTTCAGACGCCCAAAAAACCTGAAGGACCATCTGGTACGGGCAAAACTGAACGTGAACTCTGACTTGTGTAAGAAAGCCAAACCCACACAGAACGGAGCCACGAAAAATGAATGCAAGAAAAAGAATTGCAGATACTGTAAAATGTTGGACAATGGAGGCAAGATCACCTCTAACTCCACCAAAAAGGTGCACATCACAAAAACGAAGGTCACCTGCAACAGTTCAAATGTGATCTACTGTCTAGAATGCAGTAGATGCAACATGCAATACGTAGGCCAGACTAAGAGAAAAGTTAAGGAAAGGCTATACGAACACCTCAGGAACATCACCAAGGGAAGCACCCAAAATGATGTCCCCACACACTTTAACCAGTGTGACCATAAAGGATGCGAAGACGTAAAAGTCTATATCCTAGACTTCATCTTCAGTCATCCAGGCAGCAAAAGAGCCAGTTCCCTACGGAACAAAATCGAATTCAATTGGATTCACAGGCTCAAGAGCCAGTCCCCCTGGGGACTGAATACTATGGACAACCGGTATGGTTAGGGATACTTAAATGCCACGTCAAAAAAATTTTTCTCGTCGGACGCCACCGAACGGTTGGCGAAAGCGAAAAAAACTTTTTCCAAATATCAATTCCCAACTAAAGTATCACCTACCCTACCAAACAAGTAGCCGATCTACCTCTTCCACAAAATCCAGAAAGTCACTGGACATTGCTGTGACGTTCCACCCGTCAAAATACCCAAACCAGGTTAAAAATGACAGATCAACAACCCGTACATACCTTACGACACCTGACGAGAATTCAGTATAGATTCGAAACCACAATCCCAAAGCCTCAGCGGCAGGCGAACGCGAAGAAAATAGATCTTCACGTACAAAAAGATTAAATTCTCGCCCACCGCCCCCCGTTAATGACCGGCCCTCCAAAGCCCTAATGACCGCTCCGCGCGGCACGCGCCGAACATCGCCGAACACGCCAACAGCGGTCGGGTTGTGAGGCACGCGGTGAAAAGCGTCATTAGCAACCAATGGGAACGCTCGCACGCGGCGGCGCTCGACCAATCAGATTGAGGCATCAGGAACAAAGCCATAGCGGACAGAGACTGCGATCGGCATCATTGTGGTAGTGTTAACGTTCGGATCCGGTTCGAATTTCAGCCTTGTCTTCCACATAATGTTGTATTTCTTACTCACCTTTTTAACTAATTATTTAGAAAAAAAAACCTTGTAAATAATTCGAAATTTGACGCAAGTGCTATGCATTGTTTATATAAAATAGTTCCTATAATGCCCGTCAGGTGGCCGTTTTCTCCTAGAAGTATACAGCTTTCCGGAATCTACCAGAGGAGGTGTGAAGCGCAGCGCCCCCTATAGGGACCCAACTCATATATGCGATCACGGCAGGGTTCAAGGCGCCACTTTCAAACCTGCCAGCAGAGGGGAAGGAGCTCTTGAGAATTGACTGCTGAGGCTTGTAAGCCATAGCCTATGAGAAATAACGTTGTATTAAACAACACCAAACAACCATAAAACGTGGAGCTCTATTGAGCTCTATTGTGGTTTGGAGTACACTAGATATCACTCTATCAATATCTGAAAAGATTTTTGATAGAGCTCTAACAGTTTGTATGTAGTAGCTGTTACTAGTTAGACTATTTTAGTATATGAATCCGCATTCAGCAATCTTCTCAGTAGCGATCAGAAGGCTCCACTGCTTAGTATGGAGATCAGTATTAAGTTGGTAATAAAAAAAGGCTTACTTTATCACCTGCTGTCCTTGTCGTCAAAGTTTGTTTGATGATATCAACAAAGAAGTCCATTGGTATTTCACTGCCAAATAATGCTCCCAGTTTCGTCGCAAACTTACAAAACCAGGGGAAAGCCACTGAGGAAAGAATTGATAAATGTTATATGAGATTCTGTAGAAAATGCTGAATATAGAAATGGAGGCAGGAAAAGGAACGGCTAGTTAAGTAAAACATCGTGTTAGATGTCTGGGACCTATTTAGCAAGCCCTTATTCATGTTTTTCCTTTGTTTAATCTGTGCCTTTTGCTATTTTATAAAAAGGCAGTCGATAATTAACGTCAAGTACATATATAGAACTGCATCGAGAATTGTATAAATAGACAATAATCCACAAGTTTGGATGTGCCACAATCATCTTCGAGGTGAAACGAGTGGAGAATTGTCTATTCATACGATTCGAGTGCGATTCTGGATTTATCTCACCCATTTCTATGACATTACATATCATCATAATTCCAGAATAATTAGAATATACTTTATTTATATGACGTCATCTCAAATTCACTACGCCGCGGTCCCAGTGTAGTATCGTCACTTTACAGGGGTGATTGTTGAGAATTTCCTTCTAATCTTATTCCTATGGCTAAACTTGTACCAGGGGTGAGATAAGATATGTATCACTGAGCTGACACATTGTCCATAAAATGTTCATTAATCTACTCTAATCTATTACTCTGTATCATGTTGTACAAACAAAGGCAATTCTAATGGCAGGGTAGGTGGTTTCCCTATTATATTCTTTGGGGAAAATAGGAAATTGCTAGTTATTTGAAAATTACAAAATGTGCGGAACAATATTTTGCCAATGGCCAAACTCACACAGTACAAAAAATGCAAGGATTGGCACATCCATAATCGTCTTTGCATACTTCATGAAGAGGCTATCCTTATCTGTTTGAGAGTCGATTCTCAAACCAAAAGCTGTACTCGCGATAACATCCATAGTATAGCGTCCAACATATCTGAAACACATATTTGCATATATGTATCTATCTATGAGTATGCTACTTATGTACTTGAACATGAAAGCCAGGCACCAACTGCTTCCGATACACTCTCACATGGCTACGACATGGCTACGAATCAAAATTTATTTCCCACCAAATACGTAGTCTCCATACTAAGCCTATGGAGCCCACAGATCGCTACTGATTAGAATACGGAAAGCCATATTCTCCTAGGAGAGCACCGCTTTTTTGGCCACCTGATGGGCATTATAGGAACTATTCATACAAACAAAGCATGACGGTTGCGTCCAATTACGAATTATTTACAAGATTGTTTTCCTAATGATTAGTCAAAAGATCAGTCATGAATATAACATTACCAGGATTCCAATCTATGTGGCCGTATTCTCCATATAGTTGACGCTACGCAATACTCCGCGCTATCACTCGGAGTTTTACTTCGCGTCAACTATGCGTAGAATACGGCCACTCAGATCGAAATCATGGTAATATTATGTATTTATCCTACCCCTAATAAAAAACGCCATAGGTTTAATATTGACTCAATGTATTTGACATAGCGTTGGATAAAGTGTTATTTATGCACCGAGGTGAATAAAAGAAACGGACCAATCAGGGACGAGATAACGAAAGTAGATCCAGCAGCATTGATAACTACTAACATGGATAATAATAAATATTCTCTGTATATCGGTGAGATGGGGTAGGATAAATACGAAACCGAACTCGAGTTAGCCTTGTCAATGTTTATACCACTCTGGTCAGGTCTGCTACTCACTAAACTCGGCTAATGCCTCGTGTAGTAAAACACAACCTGCCCATCGTGGCATAAACATTGACAAGGCTAACTCTTGTTTGGTTTCTACTAATTATGCATCATAGCAGTGTCGGAAGGTTTAGAAATTCTGTATCATAGTTTCTCAGAGTGCAACACTAAATTCCCACTTTATACCATGTCGAAAGGTTAAAAAGTTTGTCTCGTAAGCGTGTCAGAATGCTTGTCATAATGTGTATAACGGGATCTCGGTTAGTTTAGGTTTTTAATGAACATTCTATTCAAATTATACCTGTGATAGCCAACATGCATTAGAGCAGAAAATACCAAATATTTCACAAGGCATATAGCCTTTTTAATATTAGCACTGCCATCAGTTATCAACTCTGAACATATTGCAACTATTAGTTGATAGGAAATCGTATATTCTAAAACTTGTATTTTTCTAAAAGATAGTGTATAAAGATTTTTAGTTGATATATCTCAGATTTACATACTCGCTTGTTTCAAATGGTCCATCGGTAGACGCCAATGATAATGCAAGTTGTTTGCCACATCTGTTAATTTCAGGAGCCATCTGCATAACAAATCAAGAAAAGTAAACTAGTAATGAATGTATAGTATCACAATCTGTAACGGTAACACACCATGCTTTCTGTCCCCTGACTATGACTTTATATTTGCTCTTTATACATGTGTGTTGATATGATATTCTGGGACCTGGGACCTGTTTCAGTAGGCTCGTGACATTAGGCCTACTAGACAGACATCAACAGCGGCACCAACAGTGCAAGCAACAGCGGAAAAAGTCTAGCAAATATCAGAAAATCTAAGGGCCCAATCTGCTCCATATTTGGAACGATTATAGATTATGTGTATCTCTTACTCATGTGAAAGTTTCATTGCTTAATTCCGACGAGAAATGAGTGAAACTCTGTGTGTCAGCGACTGCAATCTTTTGTCCATATGGTGTCACAGAAGCCATCTAGACATGTCACGAAACTAGTGAAACAGGTCCCTGTTTCACTAGTTTCGTGACATGTCTAGATGATGTCTAGATGGTGTGTCCGGTTTCATAAGAACTAGACATTAGACTTCGTTTTTGTCCGTTCTTGCTTGCACTGTTGGTGCCACTTTTCATGTCTGTCAACACTTTTGTCACAAAAGTAGTGAAGTTACAGGTCCATGATGTGTCTAGATTTGTCTTATTCTTATGTTTGGGGTCTGTCTTTTCCTGAGGGCAGCTACTTGTGGTGTCACAAAATTAGACAACCCCAATGTCTGTATGGTGTCACAGACATGTCACGAAACTAGTGAAACAGGTCCATGATGTGTCTAGATTTGTCTAATCTTATGTTTGGAGTCTGTCTTTTCCTAAGGGCAGTTACTTGTGTTGTCACAAAACTAGACAACCCCAATGTCTGTATGGTGTCACAGACATGTCACAAAACTAGTGAAACAGGTCCCTGGTTGTGATGGGATTACCATAAAACTACGGGTCTGGGAGCTGTTTCAAAACCATAGACTTAACCCACGTTTTGAAACAGCTCCCTGTTTGGTTCCCAAGGCTACAGAGGAATGCAAAGGGAATTCTTACACCCAGGAAAATAAGAAAATAGAAATAATAATTGCACCTCAGAACAATAGAAAATAGGATGTTGCTATTTTGATTGTGTCGAGTCAGTATTTTCATATCAGTAGGTCTAAATTTCTATGGTAGTAGGTGGACGCCAGGCCTAATGAGTACCGTACATATTGGACCAGGGACCTGTTTCACTAGTTTCGTGATGTCTAGAGGGCATCTAGATGGTAAGTCCGGTTTCATAAGAACTAGACATTAGACTTCGCTTTGTCCGTTCTTCCTTGCACTGTTGGTGCCGTTTTTCATGTCCATATAACACTTTTGTCACGAAACTAGTAAAACAGGTTCATGATGTGTCTAGATTTGTCTAATTCTTATGTTTGGGGTCTGTCTTTTTCCTTGTGTTGTCACAAAATTAGACAACCCCAATGTCTGTATGGTATCGCAGACATGTCACGAAACTAGTGAAACAGGTCCCCGTTCTAATTAGGAAAACCGTACGCAAATGATCTTCCTCTTCGTTTGTCTTTAGTACACCTACTTGTCGTAACCTGCCTGTGGTGAAGGTTGGAGACATAGTGGACCTAACATGCTTCCACTGCTCATCCTCAATTTGAGTATTGGTAGTGGTTTTGCTGCCGCTTTGATTCAAAGTGTCACTCGCTGTTGCGGCCTCTCGCTTTGAAATGCGACATGCTGCTGGCGAGACTTCACTCGACTTTTGAAACAGCTCCCAGTATCGTACAGAAATGGGCTCAAGTACATCAAAGATATTTTGCAAATTGTCAAGCATATCTATATATTTACTACATGATTATGTTTCCATATAATATTTCATACTCAGTGTGTTTTATATGTTTTCGTACACCTACTTGTCGTAACCTGCCTGTGGTGAAGGTTGGAGACATAGTGGACCTAATGTGCTTCCATTGCTCGTTCTCAGTCATGTTCAACATTGATTCAAAGATAACATTGCCATTTTTGATAACCTAGAAAATAAAGATCTAAAATTAGTGATGAATGAATATATATTATATATCAATTTTATTTACTATGTAAAATGCTGCAAGTGAGAATGAGTAATAAAGTCATGTTTTTAATAAATAACCAGGGTTCTATTTTTCAGACAGCGACGTCTTTATTAGTTGTGATCGAAAAAGAGGGACCAATTAGGAGACCAAAAGAGTGATCATGACTGCAAACTGTTCCTCAGACCCAGTCACTGTTAGGCTGTTATGGTCACTGTTTGTCTGAGTTAAAGCCTGCCCCCACCTACCACGATTCTGGTCCCGATTGACCTTACGACGGCCTTCCCGACACCATTCCGATTCTAGCGCGAGGTTAGCCAAAATTGTGGTAGGTGGGACAGGTTTCTGTGATTCCATCCACGACAGCTCACGATAGGCTGCGATGAAAACGCCAATCGTAGAGGTCCCGATAATTTCCAACATGTTGGCAATTCCGTATCCTGTCGTTGGGTATCGTAGCCTATCGGGAAGATATCGTGGTCAGCGCGTATGATTCACCGATTGGATCACAACAGAGGTCTACGATTCGGGGACCTCCCGATAGGTCACGATTTCGCCATTTCAAATCGTAGCGATCGGGAAGCATGGCGTGGCCTATCGTGGTAGGTCGGGGTCCACTCTTAGGCTGTTAGTTAGTCACTGTTAGGCTTATTTGGTCACTGCTTGTCTGAGGCCCATTAAAAAAAAGGAAAAAGTGTCACATGTACATTGCCTGACAGAAGATTATGAAATTTGGGAATTAGATATAGCAGACATGGATAATGCATCACAGTGTATATAGTTTCATTTGATCCAGTGAAGTGTATACAACGAAATATTCCAAATAGTATTATTGTTCTGGTAGTAGTATTTGTTAATTATGATTAATTAACGATTACTTCCTAGAGGGAGTTGGTAAAGTATTTCTAATCGTTTATTTCCACAAGAACCTTACATGAGGACATTAGGACATCTAACGGTAGGAGGAGAAATCTTTATTAAACTTAACCTGAATCGCCAAAGACGCCTGGAGGTTAATCTAAGAATTACAGAATAATTACTTCGTCAACTACGGCATGTAGCGGACATCCTGAAGACTATGGAGAATTAGGCTAAACTTAACTAAACCTTCAGTGTCGACCTCTGCCGGGAATTCTGATACAAACGGACGTATATTCACCTTACATGTATTTCTTATTCACTAATTAAAAGGTATCATTAATCTGATCTATTAATCAACTATATCATTCTTACTTAAACTCCTTTAGAATCCGAGTACGTAAGGAATCATGAATCTTCCGTTGATATTAAATAGATCTTAACTAATGAAGTACAGAGGGCGTTTGGCACACTGATATATGCATCAATTAATTCCTACTAATGAATCTGATCCAGAAAATAATTACATATATATTCAGAGAAGTCGACTAATTCTATAGGAGACGAACTCATCATATTTATATATCTATTAGAACCATACTAACTTAATGAACTTGCAAAGGGTTTGCATTAATTATGATAATTAGCTTAATTAATATTTCTTAAAGTATTATAAGTACGTAGGGGACTAGAGGCAACTCTAGGCAGTGTGTTACCAGGCTACCAGAATCTATTATTTCCTTACTAACAACGAGGTACGTCTTATGGGATACTTAATTAAGTTATAATAATGTGAGTTACTAATCAAAGTAAGTTATTAAATATATTTTGTTATAAAGTCGTGTCTCATGCATTGTTGGAAGAGATCTGAGATTGAAGTACAGTTTGTAAAGTATCTGACATCTTTCTGAAGAGTCAATTGTAAAGTTCATCATAAACTCAATTAATTAAAGTTAATTAGCTAATTAGACTCACCACTAATGACTGTCCAGAGTTAACTCACAATGTTCCTATGTTCTTTCACAAAACACAATGAATCTCCATTCCAAGTTTGAAAATGATGAATATTTAATCAATAAAGACCATTCACTCCAAAAGAATGAAAATGATTGGAGAATGATCCGATGTGATCTCAGAGATTCCCATGTTAGTCCCGTCAGAACAGGTGTACTTGGAGAGTCCCCATCCAAGCCACTTTCTGCACTCCCGATGATCAAAGGCAAGTTGCCTTAGTTGTTCCTACTTAATAGAATTCACTGCTGCAATCCACACACTTTGCCGGATCCGGAGCCATGCAAAACACCTCTCGACAGCAGGAGATGGTTTCAGAGACTGACGATACAGTCAGCTCCAGAGCAGAATGCTAATGAGCTTTTACTAGAGGATCACGGGAGAATGCGGTTAGATCTCGTCTGAGTTCACATAGGTTCGAGAAGCACGTGGTTATGCAAATGAACACACTATAAACTCAAGAAAACACTCTAAGGGGAACCCCTTAGGGTACTCCAAAGGTGACTCCCATAGACGTCAGAACCATGTCAGGGAGTCTTTACTTAGAGCTCGGTGCGTTTCCCTAATAAAACCCTTGTGAGTAGTATATGAAGCATCACCTTCAACATGGCTATCTACCTCATAGAGTACTTAGCCTATAAGGTGGCTTATTAGACATGAGTAAAACTGTGATATAATAACACTTGATATGGAAACTTGGTATAAACACTTGATACCAACACTTGATATTAACACTTGATGAAAACCTAAAAATATGCGCACATTTCTAATAATTAATAAAATAAAATTTATAATTTTCCAAAATACTTTCAATTATCAAATAACCTCAAAATTGTGCTGTATTTGATCACAGCACATTATGAGATTATCATGGACTTTACAGAAACCACATATTTTGAGACTAATAAATACCCTAGGAGTTGTGTTGAAGTGTCTTACATACCTGTCGGTTCTGGAAATTTGGAAATTGCTTCACCATCACTTGGGAGATCATTTCTTTGTCAAACATGACAATTCCTGGAGTGTTGCCATTAAAGTTACTACAAAAAGAGTGTCAAGGATTACTATGGACATACATGAATGTGATATTTCCAAATGTACATAACTATTTTATTTAACATACTGGAGTGTGTGCAGAGAAAATGCAGGGGTTGGCATTGCCTCATGAACCCCTCCTAATCATTCCTACAGGTTGAATCTTGAGAAATGAGACCTCCCTTTGAAAAATGGAGGGAAGAATAGTTATTTCCTTGGGAATGCTAATGATCATTGGTCATTTCTAGTGTGACTTACTTCTGAGACGATGGCTCTACAGTATTCTTAACCCTTTAAGGACGGCCACCTGTGGCAGAGCTGTCACCATAAGAACGGGTGCTAGTGATAGTGTATACCGTTAGGGGACGGACACCTTTTCGATGAAGTCATGATTTGATGTTCCATCATGTGATTTTATTGGTATTCAATATTATTTCTCTAATTCTACCTCAGTAATATCAATTTTGATGTCATACTTACATTTTTGGAAGATTTCATGTATATTGGTAAATTATTTCCTTGTCAACAAATTTTTATATAATTGGAGAAATGATGCCTTGAGGCATCATTTGGCCTGGGCCGGTTGATGCCTCAATGCATCATTTGGCCTGGACTGGTTGATGCCTCAAGGCATCATTCGTCCTTAAAGGGTTAAAGAAGACCTAAGGGAAGTCACGCAGAAAGAGATTACTTTTGGAAGGCTTGGCCCTAAACTCAATAATACTAAGGATAAACTTGTAAACATTGTGTTGTTTCATGCCAGGTTCTTTATCAACAGGCAAAAACTGTTTCACTCGAACAACCTAGATGTTACACTCTTTGTAAGAGAATTGAAAAAATAGATTGCATTAGAGAAAATGATCTATAAGTACTTATATAGAACATCCTGACCATGCTGCAGAAGCTTCAAAACGAGATAAGAATTTACTGTTCGTATTGAGCGAGGTGTTTACGCCGACAATGTAATTTCCGTACAAACCGTAAATTATCATCGAGTTCTGTGACTTGTACAAGCATGGTAGGTCGTTATATATTTACTATATACCCGAAATTAAGTAAAATCATTAATTTCATTTGGCATAACAACTAATGTTCTTATAAACGTTTACAGAAGTGTTCCATATTTTCCCATACGGAACACTGTTCCGTACAGCATTTTTACGTTATATGGCGAAACGGTGCATATTTGCACTATGTACGGCATAGGTATATAGTAATCAAATCAGATGAGTAAATTTAAGTGTCTGGAAGGCCTGGAAGGGGGATTGGGATGAGGAGAACATTCTTCACATGAGTGGTGATAAAATGTCACCTGGAAGTTGTCTCACCACATTATCTCTCATCATGGCTACTGTTTTTTGTCCTATCAGGTTGCCTTAAGGCCCATTTCCATTGGCCGACGAAAAGTGTGTAGATCTTTTGTGTTACCCAGAAAGTCTGACGGTGGTGCCACTGACTGTGCGTCGGTATAGAAGGGTAGTATATAAAAACATAGTTATGACGCCTATACGATGTTACTTATTCGAGGTGTATGACAGAATTCGTTCCGAACGAGTTCAGCCAATGGAAACGGGCCTTTACCAGGACTGTAACCATGAAAAGATATAGACGTTCTGTGCATATTGTATGTTCTGTGATATGTCCAATGTATCTTATCTTGTGTTTCTTTGGGTTATCCTTTCAGCATTTAGAAAACTTCATATATCAAGAATAAATCATCAGAGACCATGAGTTTATTGAACCAGGCAACTTTTACTAGAAAGGACTACTTTCAACTTGTAGGGACTTGTCAAGTAGAGAAATTGTGGTGGCAACTTGAAGCATAGTGGGTAGACAGTCAAACTAATTGAACAGTATAATACCTAGTAAATAAAATATCAAATACATGTACATAGTTCAAAACAAACACAAAAATATGGGAGATTGAACACAGACCACTTGAAATACACTATGTCAGCAAATCGTGTATATTTAAGAGATAACTAAAGGAAAAGAACTGTTGTATTATACATATGGAAATAAAGACTTGCTACCAAAAAAATATATAACATGAATAAGAGGCCCATTGGAAATGATTAATTACATATACAAACCTAACAATTTGTCCATATTTCTGTTTTAAGTTTGTGTCATAGTCCATCATTGTCTGAAATGAAATAGCAACAATGCAAATTACCATATGTATGCATGGACCAATAAGAATGACTGCTACAGTTGACATCACACCATACTCTGTCTTTTAACCTTTTACATAAAAACATAATATTTTTCAGTCTTGAATAATAATGCCTTAGGACATTCCTGGCCTGGCAGGATTGATGCCTAAGACATTTCCCACTCCCAATGAGATAATTTAGTGATATTCGAATCAGAAAACCAAAGATACTAGCAATTTTCTGATATAAGAACGCTATCCTCAATTTAATTTCTTAAACAAAGATTTTGGCTTGAAAAGCTTTGTTCCATTGATGTATGCAGCCACTGCGTCAATCGTATTTACACAAGGAAGATAATAAGAGATTTGAAACCCATTTTCCAATATTTTCTTATCACATAGCTAAAGTTTATAGAATATTTTATTATTTCCTAATTTAGAGTAACGCCTATTGGCCTTTAGCTTGTTCTGGCTCTGCCCGGCCCGTTTTATAACATCTTTCTGATCATAGAATTGGTAAGAAGGGGCCCAGACTTATGCAATAAGTATGCAGTGAGTATGGAAGGGATTGGCCCAAAATTCTTCAGAAATGTGTATATGTATTTATGGATGGCTTTATCCCAAGCGATGCGTTTCTTAATCTTTTATAACGTGTTACCCTTTAACTGTAGCATGATACCTCCAGGCATTATGCCGCAGCATGATGTCTTCAAACAAGATTCTTATATACAGAATTTGATGGAAAATAGAGGAAACATCGTTTGAATTCTACCAGAATTTGACCAAGTATATGGGGCATATTGGAGTTTGAGGTAGTCCAACAAATTATCACCACTGACCATGGTAAAGTACTCAAATCATGTGGGATTTCTATTTCCTGTGGTAGAATGGGTGGTACTTCAGGCACTGCCCAATGTAGAATGCTGTGCAGGGGAATTGGGTGCTGCAGGGAAAGAGTTAAAATTCTACAGGTTTTGACAAACTTGAATAATGACTCCACCATAATGATACAGACCTCTTTAGCCATTCCTACAAGATTCCCGAGGAAGGGCAGTGGTTTGGGACCTGCGATCCCTGTACCTTTGAAAGCGCCATGGGTGCGTGTTCCATACCTGGAAAAAGAGATTTGTCGAGCAGGTCAAAGGAAAGCATGTATTTTACATACCCAAGGATATATATTTTTATTATTTCTGAACCGCTGCTCCAGATATCTGTAATGGATCGTAATTAGTTAGTATAAGACTGCCTGTGTTATTTTCTTTATATTATATGTTCTATATGTGTAGTTGAGTGGAGTACACCATGGCCCTAGTGGTCACTCCGGGTAGCTGAATAACCGGCCCTGATTGGCTGAGTGGGACAACCAGTAATGCGCTAAGAATAGAATAGCATGTGTTGTATTGGATGATTGTGTTAGCCAATAGGGCGATAGTAGTGTTAGTCTCTGGGCATATAACCTGAGGACGTATGGTGAATTAAAGAGATATATCCTGAGTAATCCTGTGTTCGTGTGACTACTTACCTCCGTTACATAGTGTAATATTTATACAGCACCCTGCACCATACACTCCTATACAGACCAGGGGGTGTTTCAAAAACTAGGAATTATAGTAAAAATTAGCGGAGGATCATCCTAGACTAGGAATCATTTAATACGTTTTTTTGACGAAGATGAATCTTTATATATCATTTGATAAATTGTACCCCATATTGTCCATATGGTCCTCAAAATGCTTTTTCATACGACACCTCCAGCAGTGTCCTTAATGAAACTTTTTTATTTATCCTAATAATAAAAATAAATGTGAATCGTGGCAATTGTCATAGACATGTGAAGATCGCAGTTTGGGAACTAATAGAACAATGTCCAGATTTTCCTTTACTCAGAATAGATGCTCTGAAACAGTGAAACATATAGTTTGGCAACCAACCCCTTTTACGATATAGGGGTTGGTCGGGTTAAATCACACACAGTATCCCCTGGGTATCCCTTTTGTGTTCGCCTCAAACCGAGTTTTATTCTATGTATATTATAAAAGCAGATATACTTAATATGAAATATCAATTGCTAACAAATTGACAAAGATACCACAAATTACGTTCATAATATTATGAGATAGTACACAGGAAAGGAATTAAGAAAATGGAAAATTGGCTTCGAGGTTTTGACATACCACACTCTCCAAGCAGTACAACAGGTCGGGCAGGAAAATAACGAACATATTCTACCCTGTAATTTCAGCCAATATTCACCAGATGGCGTATTCCTATCTGAAGGTATAACTAGTACACAGGTGGGAACCAGCCAAGGGTCAAGGCGACATCTGGGCCCTGTTTTTCAGTCACGATATCCTCTTTGTAAGATATCTTACAGCTGTCAGTGTACTATAGATAAGACATCTTTGGGGATCGGCCAACGATTGTCCGTCAAGAGCACTTTGGCTGCAGTCAGGTGTACTATAGATAAGACATCTTTAGGGTCACATGGTTCCAAATGTCTTCCAAAACTTGTGTCTTAGACCTAAGACATCTATGGACATGTCGTACAGAATGCGCAACTTCACTTCCCGTAGGAATTAAGCAATGAAATTTTTACATGAGTAAGGTATACATATAACCTATAATCGTACCAAATATGAAGAAGATGGGCCACACCGTTTCGAAGATATCGGCGTTTGAACTTCGTCATAGCAAACGTCTGCTCTGGCCATTGCACCCTCCCACCTCCAGTGAACTCGAGATCACTGCATAAATTAGAGTCACGTGAGCGTAGGGGTACACTGGCCACCAGAGCAGAGATTGCTATGACGAACTTCAAACGCCGATATCTTCGGAACGGTGCGGCCGATTTTCTTCATATCTGGTACGATTATAGGTTATATGTATACCTTACTCGTGTTAAAATTTCATTCCTAGATTCGTATGGGAAGCACGGGAAATCCTCTATATACACACAGTGAGCTTTGATAGAGCCTGAGACAGTTCTAGACTTGAGACACTTTTAGCGGCGATCGAGCGCGCCGCACTGAGACCGTGTCTATAGCACACCCGCCATTTTGTGTCTTGCAAATTGTCTTCCAATCGTGGAGACATCTTAGGGTATCGTTGGGCGATTATGTCTTGACTGAAAAACAGGCCCTGGATTCAACCCGACCAGAGCTAATATTTTGTAGCTCTGGTTGCCAGTGTATGTAACATAGCGATCATTTTTTAGTTCATTTCCAAACCACCAGCTGGTGTGGCGAGCCCTGCAAAAGTGTTATTAAAGGCTCCAATGATGCCTCGGTGGCTAAGTGGTATGAGTGCTCGCCTCGAGCATGGGAGGTTGTGGGTTCAAACCCTGACCGGGTCATCCAAAGACTTACATAAAAATGGTACCCACTGCCCAATCGGCTTACCACCCGCCATTAGAATGAGGAGTAGGGGTCTAGGGCCCGAGTAGAAGAACGGCCATATATCCGAATTTGGTGATTGCGTAACACAACATTCCCTTGAAAAAAAGGCATAGCGGACAATTTGCCTTGAGGACTAAAACCCATGTCAATTTCCTGAAAATTTATATGATTATCTGCTATCATACATATCTCACAAGTACCAGGAGTCACCATGCTTCATTTTGATTTAGAGATAGATACCATGGTAATATCGTGATAGAATATACAGGAATTCTAAAATTGTTGTTTTTCACAAAATAAAACCCATGTCACTTTCCTAAAACTTTCCTAGATTATATGATATGTATACTGCTACACATTACATTTTTGAAAATCATAGGTCACCGTTCGTGTTCTTGAATGACTCAAAGAAAACTATATTTACAGTATATTTCCTATATAAATTAGTAAAGGGTCTACATGTACGATCCTAGCTTATTCAACGGGCCCCTGTGAGCCTCGTTGAGTAATCTATATAATAGATAGGTACACTATTTTGGTACATTCTAAAGGTACAAGGTTCAATGATGTGGATAAATAGACTAGGAGCAAATAGAATGTTCATCATTGATGAATGAGCGTGCAATAATGAATGAATAATAATAAAAGGTTTCAGTTACATTCAGTCTATGGATAGTTTTCTTTATCTCACCCCAGATATTTTTTCTCCATAGACTTAACATTGGAAACTCGTATCTAACACCCATTAGATATTTAGGAAATATATCCAATGGGGGATATTGTCACAAATGTTAGCCCATTAGTCAATATTAAGGGTGAGATAAATTCAGAAACCCATTCAAGTTTAGGGTCAGAGCTCAATCCCATCTCTTTTGAATCACATGGCAATTCATGCGGCTTCGCCTTGTGAATTACTACGTGATTCAAATTCGATGAGATACGAGCTCAGACCCTAAACTTTCATGGGTTTCCTCTATAGTAACCCATTTGCACCCACTCAACCCATTTCTGCAACCGGCGGAGTCTAGGATCCAAACATTTCAGCACCAGTGGGTCAATGAGGTATTTTGTTCTCTAGTGATCGGTCATGGTCTGTTGGGTATGCCTTTGAGATCCTGAGACACTGGCACCCTGCTCCTTTCCCACTATCACAGTGAATAGCACGCAGATAGTGAATGGATAGATTTTTCTCAGCACGCTGAATGCGTATGTGAACACCTTAACCTTTAATAGGCAACGTATATAGAGCGTGCAATCACGCTCTAAAAAATGAAAGCTACAGCATCTCGGTCACCGCACACACGACCGTGAGGCGGGCGTGGGAGGCACCCAACTCACACCATAACAAATATCTATTTACCAAAAACTGACAATCCTATGCTGCAACATGGGATCTGTAATGACTAAACCAATAGGTGAAATCACAGACTAATTATCCAAGTTCACCATTGAACCGCAGAATTTTAAGACTGCGGAGACGAGACCCTTAGGTCACGTGTTATTTTTTATCTTTGTATATAACGACATATTGTTTTGCTTTATACAATCGAACCGAAAACTTGTGTAAAAGAAAACATGTAAGATGCTGTGGGGACACTCAAACAGGCTGGTTAAGCCTATGTCCTTGCAGGATAAAACGCAAATATAAAAAAAAAAAATTTAAAAAAATTTAAAAAAACATACGACAGCTCTAACAGGTACTATTGGTATCAAGTTTAGATATCATTCTAAGGGAACGTATTGTGTTCTGTATTTAGCAATTCACAAAACTAAGATAGATCCGATGTTATTTATCATCGTTCTGAGTCTATACCGGTGAGCTGACAGCGGTTTGTTGGTCCCCACTGGACCGGGGAACCCCTGCCTGGGAGGGTAGCATGACGTCACACTAATGCGGTCTCAAAGTCCAGTTATATTTCACGGACACTAGAACCCAGCCCAGAGGCCTGTGCCTCTGCCACAGGCACCCGGCACTGGTAAATCGATAGGAAGTACATGCTATTGATTTGTCCTATTGTCATATTTCCTGTTGCACCTGTTATTGTAAGAAGTACATTTTATCAGCGGTTAGAGTTGATCTCTGTGTGTGACGCTTTGTATACAAACACCTCCTCTGGTACTGTCTGCTGCTTATTACTCAGTGCTGTATATAGCCATGACTCAATAACACATCTCCTTGTAAGAAGATAATCTCAGAATTATCTCTGTGTGTGTGACACTTGGTATAAAAACACCTCCTCTGGTACTGTCTGCCTTACTCAATGTTGTATATAGCCATGACCCAATAACACATCTCCTTGTAAGAAGATAATCTCAGAATTATCTGTGTGTGTGACACTTGGCATACCAACGCCTCCTGTGGTACTGTCTGTCTTACTCAATGTTGTATATAGCCATGACTCAATAACACATGTTATTGTAAGAAGTTAATCCCAGAATTATACTCACAGATACAGCAGGAGAGAAATAGCCACTAACAGCAGGAGCCACAGGGGCACGTCCACCAGCCCCAGCACCAACATGGTTACAGCTGATGTCTGTATGTGCAGCACTTTGTATACCAACACTTCCTATGGTCCTGTGTGCCCTACTTAGTGCTGTACATATATTCACTCTCCAAGCAGAGATCCTCCACCACTGATAAGTACGAAGGATCTGCTAGGAGGATACAAGCTCTTTACACTCTGTTGAACCTTTAACCCTCTTGCTACGCTATTATGCCCAGAGGCATTCCCGGGCCTAGTATTTATTATCCACCTAATACAAAGTGTCCATAGAAAACACATAGGGCGTTTGTATGGACATACCCGGCGCATACGGATATGTTGTATGCTCATACAAAAGCTGAAAAGAACTTATTGACTTATATGGACATGCCACTTGCCCAGAAAAGGTGGATAATAAAATAAATACAATATAGACTGGTTTCAGATACAAGCGGTTGTATGCTCCTCGGAGTTGCCTCTCCGCAATATCCTCGCACACGATCGGATATTACTACGCATCAATTCCTCGGAGCATACAGCCGCTTGTATCTGAAACCAGTCAATATTGTGTATATGCTATGATGCCTCGAGTCATCACTTCAGAAATTCAAATAATTGTTATTTTCTTTCTGAAATAAAGCAAATAGTTTGGTAAAATTTGCCCAACCTATGTAAAACTATATCATTGTTAAAGGCATATCGGATAATTCGGCTTGAAAATTAGAACCAATTTTCCTGAAACATGAATATGATAATCTATAAGTGTTGTAGAACACATATCTTACATTAAAATTAGGGGTCACCGTGCTCGTTTTTTATTTAGAGATCAATATTAATAAAATAATTTTATAAAAGAATAAATAGAAATTCTGGAATACTTATTAAGGTTTTATAAATTATAAGTCACTATCCTTGTTTTTGAAAGAATTGAAGAAAACCGCATTTTTTTAGTACATTTTCTATGTGAATCAAGCCAATGTAAATTGGCCTATTTTACTTATTAAGATTTTATAAACTGGACAAAGTGTGCGATTTACCCACTTAAAATTAGAATGAATCCCAAGAAGCCAGTTTTGACTTGTAATTGACATTGTGGGAATGTGAGTTATAATGGCAGAGGCCGCTGTCACATCAAGCGCGGCAACGCTTACAGAGACACCTAGCGGTTAGCACCAGTACTACTTCCTGGGACCAGCGAAGTGTCGCATCATGTGACCAGTACAGCCATGTTGTTTGAACTATTGGGACAGTATTTTAGCATCCCACCCACCCCACAGGAATTTCGGGGTTTGGGTTTACCGTTCATGTACTTTACACTGTTGTTTATACTGTATAAGAATTTCATTTATAACGAGTATACTAATTAAATTTTGTCAACTTGAATTGTGAAAACGTGAAACGAAAAACGTGAACAATTTAGGTTTTCGTCAACAGCTAGGCCTCATGTCGTCATTATTTAAGATATCACTAGGATATACCCGGCGCATACGGATATGTTGTATGCTCCGGGTGGCGCATACGGAAAGATAGCGCGTATGGAAAAATAGTGCAGAACTAAAATGAACTGATATCGACACGCCACTTGCCCAGAAAAGGTGTATAATAATTATAATATACACTGGTTTCAGATAAAAGCGGCCGTATGCTCCTCGGAGTTGACTCTGTGCAATATCCTCGCATACACTCGGATATTACTACGGTGAATTGGAGATAATTAAAAATTATAGGGAGCCAAAGTGAACCCGCTGAAACCACAGATACCCGTTTACAAAATACCATTTCCGGTGGCCAGTAAGAACGAGGCTTAGTGCTAAACCTATGGGGCTTTGAGGCTAGACTTTTGTTTTGGGTCTTGTTTGTTACTTTCGAAGTGTTGTTTACTACTATTGTCTCTGAATAACTCTGTCTCGAAGCTACGGTGACAGTTGTTAAGTTTATGAAAAATATGGATCTAAAAGATTGGAGAATGACACATATTATCTCGAACCTACATAGTTAAAGCACTGTGCACCTATATCCGGAAATGG
Source organism: Alentia gelatinosa (assembly GCA_950022655.1). NCBI lineage: Eukaryota > Metazoa > Annelida > Polychaeta > Phyllodocida > Polynoidae > Alentia > Alentia gelatinosa. The sequence continues at coordinate 131,318,779 of OX465580.1, read as the reverse complement.
TATTTTGTGACCGGCTATCTGTGGTTGCAGCGGGTTCACTTTGGCTCCCTATTTAGTAATTCAGACGATATTATTATCCTGGTTCTGAGAACTATCCGCTAAATGTGACGTCAGCTCTGACCAGCAACCAACACGCTGATGCCGAGTCTCGAGTTCCCCACGCAACCACACCTAAGGATAAAGACTCTCAAACTAGATATTAATATCATGTTGTATCTTTTCAAATATATTCATTTAGGCCTCACCTGACCATTATGCGACTTTGTACACTTTTAGTACTAGTGACTGAATCTCGTATCTGTATTTCACACTTTTACCATTTTCCCTTTTCGTCTCACCAGAAAGAAGTTTTCGGAGGAAGAACCATTATTTCACAACACAATTTTAATACAAAACATTTAAAAAGAATCTTCATCTTGATATCAATGTGTCAGTGTATCATTATAATGCATAGATTTATCTCTGATGAAATCTTCCTTTTATATGGACCGCTATATCTCGTCAATAGAAATTCCCTAATAAACGAAAAAGGCTCAGTTACGAATGACTGACCTTTCCTCTGTCATAAAAGTAGACAAAATTGAGTATATTGAGTGAAGAAGCCCATATAGGTTCTGAGACAGAAGTAGAACAAGGTGGCAACTTTTCACATGTTATAGATAACTAATAAGTTATATATTAGTTAGTAACCTAGATATATTCATAAAAAGAAATGATAAAATAAAGAATCCACAGGAGCATGCTAAACCAATAATCCATGATGAATTGTTCACATGTTCGTACAAAATAGACAAGTTACTACTCTGAGTATGTACCTGCTTTTTTTCTGGATTAATAAACGGAGTTCAGCTATCTTACAAAGAAAAAAAAATCCATGATGATCAAGAGATCAGATTTGGATAATGGAAAATAGTGAATGTACACAATCATGAAAATTAGGGACATGGATCCAGAGGCCCACAATTGAGGGTATAGTGGGAATGTCTATCGGCGTAGCGAATACGATAAAAACAGATGATTAACCTTTGAGGTGATACCAGGAGTGATACTGTGGCTTGAGTAACGGATTAACCTTTGGGGTGATACTGAGCACGATACCTGGTCTCACTCACTGACTACTGACTCGTCACTTGTCTGTCACTAGTCCACAAAATGTCGTCTGCTTATTAAAGGCATATCGGACAATTTGGCTTGAAAATCAAAACCCATGTCATTTCATTGAAATTTGAATGTGATGATCTCTAAGTGTTGTGGAACACATATCCATCTTAAAAATTGGGGGTCACCGTGCTAGTTTTGGATTTATAGATCAATATTATGATAATATTACAATAGAAAATCTAAAAAGTTGATTTTCACACAGTAAACCCCACATCATTTTCTATGAACTTTCACAGAATATAGTAGATGCATAATATTAAAATAGAAATTTTAAAAAGTGATTTTCACATAGTAAACCCTATATCATTTTCTCCAAACTTTCACAGAATATGGTAGAACCATAGTACTACATATAAACATATTAAAATACATAGGTTACCGTTCTTATGTATGAATGAATTGAAGAAAACCATATTTTTTCAGTACATTTCCACTGTAAATCAAACAAATGTAAATTGCTCTATTTTACCTATTAAGATTGAATGAACTGAATAAAACGTTAGATCTACACACTTGGTATTAAAATGCAACACAATAAAACCAATTTTGACAGGTATAATTGACGATATGTATAAATCACCAGGTGGCGCCGTTGTGAATTGTAAGATATGCCTTTAAAGTGCGGTTCATGTTTATCAGTCACCTCCAGACAAATACAGTCTGCAGCATAGCAGTTCAGTTAACAAGTCAATATTTACCAGCGAGGTCAAACGTCAGACTAGGAACTCTCTCTCTCTCTCTCTGTCTCTCTGCCAACATGCAAGAACATTCTGAAGAGTAAGTACTATCGTAAAACTGGATGAGTTTTAATCTTGGCCACCGTATGCCACGACTGAAGTTTGGTAAAGTGACTTTATGAGGCGAAGCCGAGTTAAGTCCGGAGCCAAAACTCCAGTAGTGGAATGCAGTGGCCATGATTAAAACTCATCAGGTTTTGATTTTATCCTACCCTGTCTCCCCGATTTTGGAATATTACGTGATAACAATTCTGTATGCCACTAGTGCCATACAAAACTCTGTATGCCAGTCAGCATGACATAAGGAAACTCAATGTTAAGCCTATAGGATTTTATATTAGGGGTAGGATAATATCAAGAGACGTCACGAGTTTGAGTCTGAGTTTATTGATGCCACGCATTTTGTTGGCTCCATAATTTCACGAGTCGACGACGAGTGACATTACGGAGCCAACAAAATGAGTGGCATAAATAAGCTCAATCTCAAACGAGTGGCGTCTAGATTTTATCCTATCCCGTTTCCATATTTTTTCAGTATCAGTAAGTAGTGGCATAAACAACACTTTATGTCACTACCCGTGACATAAACAAATCTCATGTTAAGCCTATGGCGTTTTTTATTAGGGGTAGGATAAATCTATAGAACGACCATCTTGAGGCTAACATCGGTCTGTTTACAGGATCCGATGTTTGTTATTACAATTAAACGGTTTTTATATAAATCTTCAAATCTGAAATCCGTTGTCAGAAATGGACATTTTCAGATATTCTTAGGTGTACATGCCTCAGGGACATAGACTTTACATGGTGTAACTGTATGCCACGGTTATGCCATAAAATGTTTATTTGCCGCTGGTGATATCTGGAGTTAAAAACATGGGACAGGGTAGGATAAAATCTAAACATCACTCAATTTTATATCCATGTAATTGTTTACATGCTATTTGTTGTCTTCCGCTACAGATATCACTCAGCTCTGCTTCGTGATATCATTTCTCGAAGACAACTAAACAATTTAAACATTTAAACAATCATATGGAATTTTGTGATGTTCCATGATGATATTTATTATATACCCGAATGTAATAATATTTTATGATAAAATGGAATAGAAACCATGTTGAAGTAATAGTCTACACTCAGCTGATGTTTCAACGTGTTCCCTACAATAGTGTACGGAAAAGGGCGCAGTACAGAATTTATACTGCATAGGGAGCATCAGCAAGTAAGTAAGTAAGTATATGATAAAGGCGACAACATAACAACAGCATACCTTAACGGTGCACCCCTCTCATAAGATCCCACAATCTCTAAGTGGTATTCTGTACTCTCACTATGCTCTATAGGAAAATAATTCTTTACAAACTAGGCTTAGAGCATTGAGAATCCATTGGCCTGCCTCCCGTGCTAAAGACATACATCAATGCAACCCAGAGATTCCTATAATCTCAATGATGCCACCTAGCGGGAATACTGTGTGCCAGTGGATTCTCAAGGCTCCAAGCCTTGTTCGTTAAGAATTCTTCTCCCATAAATTGTAGTGACAACCTTGTACAGAATACCACTCTCATAAGATCCCACAATCTCTAAGTGGTATTCTGTACTCTCACTATGCTCTATAGGAAAATAATTCTTTACAAACTAGGCTTAGAGCATTGAGAATCCATTGGCCTGCCTCCCGTGCTAAAGACATACATCAATGCAACCCAGAGATTCCTATAATCTCAATGATGCCACCTAGCGGGAATACTGTGTGCCAGTGGATTCTCAAGGCTCCAAGCCTTGTTCGTTAAGAATTCTTCTCCCATAAATTGTAGTGACAACCTTGTACAGAATACCACTTAGAGATTGTGAGATCTTATGAGAGGGGCGCACCCTTGTACAAGCAACAACAGAGTAGCGTGTCTTTCAGTTCAACCAACTTGCAGGAAGCCCACGTTCCAAATCCGACACTTCCAATGTAGCAATTTATTATCCATCTAATACAAAGTGTCCGTAGAAAACACATAGGGAGTGTGTATGGACATACCCGGCGCATACGGATATGTTGTATGCTCCGGGTGGCGCATACGGAAAAATAGTGCGCATGTAAAAATATGCATAACTAAAACAATTAATATCGACATGCTACTTGTCCAGAAAAGGTGGATAATGAATACAATATAGACTGGTTTCAGATAAAAGCGGGTGCGTGCTCCTCGGAGAGGATTCTACGCAATATCCTCAGATGTAGTTACGCTCGGATATTTCTTCGCATCAACTCCTCGGAGCATACGGCCGCTTGTATCTGACACCAGTCAATATTGTGTATTTATCTCACCCCTGGAATAAATGTCCAAAGGCTTAACAGGCACTTTTTGGGTATAGTGGTAGACCGCTAAATGTATCATCATTGGCGAACTATATCAATAAAAAAAAAAACATTGGAAACTCGTTCTCCATGCCCCCACAAGTATTGCAGTCCATTCTCCATGGTTTATATCCTGTGTGTTCTTCATTGCTTTACTTGGTACAGGGTTGAGATAAATACAGAAAGCAACTCGTTTTGGTCATAGAAGTTTGAATGCTATGTGATATTCACTCGGCTGTAGCCTCGATCATAGCACACCGTATCAAACTCTTGGAGAAGGACGACTTTGACCAAAACTTGTTGGTTTCTTCTTTAGTATCCTATACCAGAGGTGGCGCCATCTCGCGTAGAGAATGGGTGGTTTATGAGGGAAGTGAGTCACATTGGGCTGAACAATTTGTAGTCGTACACGAAGTCCCTTTTTCGAACGCCAACAAGACCTACGGATGATGTGGATCAACTTTATTCAACACTTAGGGGGGAGGAGTGTCAACCGGGCTCCCGACGCGCACCGACGCGCGCCGATATTGACCTCCCGATACAAAACCCATATCGTAGCAAAATCGTAGCGCATATCGGGGCAGTTGGTCAGGTTTCTACGATAACGCACCGACGTGCACCGACGTGCTACGATAAAAAAAAACCGTATCGTAGAAGGTTTACAACAATCGATCATGTATCGATTGTCGTAGCGCGTCGGTGCGCGTCGGGAAATATGGTTGATTATGCTGGTTGCATCGTGAGCTATATCGGGGTGTACCTACGCGCACCGATATGCTACGTAAGATAGTAATGAGATAAATGTTTATTTGCCGCTGGTGATATCTGGAGTTAAAAACATGGGACAGGGTAGGATAAAATCTAAACATCACTCAATTTTATTGACCCCGCACCCACCAACGCTGACGCAAGCCGACGCGAGCCGATACAAAATTACCATATCGTAGCGCGTTGGCTCGCGTCGGCTCGCGTCGGGGCGCGTCGTAACGTGTATGGGAGGGTGCATGAATAAGGTACTATGGTCCCGATACACCCCGATATAGCTCACGACGCAACCAGCATGATTAACAATATTTCCTTTATAATTCCAGAAATAATGCATATTTATGGTTGATATTATACCTGTAAATACAAAACAATAGTATATATAATATTGCCTAATAATATTTAATGAAAAAATCAATTCCCAGTTAAAGTATAAATTGATCGATTTAAGACCCTTATCTACCATCAACTTTCACCATTTTTGCCAAATGGTGATAGCATCATATATTCTAGGTATTCTGAAAATTTCATAATTTTTCATCAATTATTTCATATTATTTCCCGTTTAAAGTGTCATCTATACATACTAACGCGCACCGATGCAGCCCGACGCGCTACGACAATCGATACATGTTCGATTGTCGTAGACCCTCTACGATATGGTTTTTTTATCGGCTCTCGTCGGTTCGCATCGTAGCGTGTCGGGCTGCGTCGGTAGCGTTATCGTAGAAACCTGACCAACTGCCCCAAAAAGCTCTACGATATGGATTTTGTATCGGGAGGGCAATATCGGTGCGCGTCGGGCGCGTCTCAGGCTGACCTTCCACCATCTTAGAGAACAGGCTCGAATATTACCAAAATAGTTCCCCTGCCATCCGCGGATACGGTGAAATAGGATGCGGGAAGAGCACGATGAAGTTCGTCGCGAACATGCACCCTGCTACCATGGATCCTGTGCCTGCGTGTGGCAAAATCTGCCCGATACGAAAGTTTTTCATGTATCCTAAATTCTGAACACTTTGAGCAGTGTTTTTGTGTTTTACTTGTAAGGGGAGATACATATCATATGGTAAATGCTATACACTCTCTCCCGTTATTTGTGAAGTTAAATAGATTAGGGATTGCTTTCTTCAGTGGAAAGCACCTCATGTGTTGCAGGATTTTGTTTGCTAACACGTCACATGTGCTGACCCTTAGGGTCAGTCTAATCAAATGTTGATTCAAATTATAAAGAGGTTTAGAGCTGAAAAGTAACACAGTTGGATTGTCTGTGAAGCACATTTAATTCCTATATTTAACAACTCACAATATATGAGTCATTCGAGTTTCATCACTTTTGGCACTTGCCCTGGTTTAAATCCCAAATGATGGCAGGTTCCCGGCGGGTACCCCGGAAACTAGCATACGTCACTAGGCAGAGGAGGTGTGAAGCGCTGCGCCCCCTTTCGTTTTGGCATGGACTCAAATGACAGCTGATGCAGATTCCTATGCGAAAATATAGCAAAAATAGGTTAACTAGTAACAGCTACTACATACAAACTGTTAGAGCTCTATCAAAAAACTTTTCAGATATTGATAGAGTGACAACTAATGTACTCCAAACCACAATAGAGCTCAATAGAGCTCCACGTTTTGTGCCTGTTTTGTGTTGTGGAATACAACCTTATTTTTCACAAATTCCAATGTTCAACCTACGACAGGAAACCTTAGCCATAGCACAGGTATATGACATGTGTATCACTAAATAGGCCCATGTCTTAGGTTTCTAAAAATGTTTTGTTTCTCAAAATCGGCCTATTATTCATAACACAAGAGCTATTTGCATTTTTCATGTTTTGGTGTGGGTTCTTCTCAGAGCTCCTTCCCTCATGCTGGCATGTTTGAAAGTGGCGCCTTGAACCCTGTCGCGATCGCATATATGAGTCGGGTCGGTATAGGGGGCGCTGCGCTTCACACCTCCTCTGTCACTAGGTTAAGACATAGATCTGAAAGCACTAGCGCTACAAAAGATCTGGGAGAAGAGTGCAGATTGTGTTAACTCTGCACAGGCTTTGAATACTAAGAGCAAATAGGATGTTCATCACTGATGAATGAGCGAGCAATTATAAATGAATAACAATTAAAAGGTGAGGTGAGAGTTCTTTTACTTCCCACACTACATAGACATCCTATCCTTCTCATACCATGTCTATGTGGTGTGGGAAGTAAAAGAACTCTAACCTCGGTAATGTGTAGGGCCGAGTTTTCTACCTAAATTTCTGATCAAAAAGCTTTCACGCCCCAGACAGTCTCCGCCTTCCCGTTGGGGTGTGGGAGAAAGTTACATTCGGCAGAACTTTTTTTCTACCCATAGATTCATTCATAGATTTGATCACTACCCTTGAGGAAGTCTGGTAAGAACCTGCAATGGTTAACTGGACGTTAAATCAAACCAATAAACCAACAAACAAACCATTTGGGTTAGATTCAGTCTATGGATAGTTTTCTGTAACCCACTTGCACCAAGTCAACTTGCCATTTCTCTAACTTCCTGAGTCTAGGATCAAAAATATCACGCAACAGTGGGTCATGAGGTATTTCGGTCATGGTCATGGTCATGGTCATGGGGATTGGTCATGGTCAGCTGGGCATGCATCTAAGACCCTGAGACACTGGTTCCCTGCTCTGCTCTCACTATCACAGTGAACAGCATGCAGATAGTAAAGAGATAGTTTTCTGGAAGCACACTGAATGTTCGATGTGACCACTCTAACCTCTAGATGATGTATTTCGTGCATGCAAGCATGCTCTAAAAATAGTGTAGACTTGTTTCAGATAAAAGTTGTATTTGGCTTCGAGATTATGTCTAAACACACCCTCCATGCAGTACGAAAGATCTGGTAGGAGAGTATAAAAGCCAATGCCCATCTACCGATTTCGGAACATTTATGTACGTTTGTCGGCGATAAACGGAGGGTAATTTGTCTCGGGCGATGTATCCTAACTGAGTCGGTAGATGTAGGACAGCTAGGCAAGGCTACCCAACGATTAGTGAACCACCTCCCTCAGAGGTCCTTTTGTCCCCGACAAGTTGTGGTTTTCCCTTCCCCAGCGATTAGTGAGCCATACATCGATTTTATCAGTGTGCGTATATATGTCGGTAGGTGTAGAATGATTTCCTTAGGACTAACACCCACTAGCCCCTCTCCTCGAGGGCCGCGGGTCGAGCGAGGGGTTACGTAATTTGCCTACAACAAGGTGACCGATTCCTATACGATTTGGGAACTAATCGTTCAACCCTAAATCGGTAGATGGGCATCCGGCTTTAGGCCCGGCGTCCACTGAGCTTTCTATACACTACAATAGGCATCAAGATGCATCTCCAGACACAGAACCGATATCGAGTTGGAAGGTCAACCCGATCATGCACCCCGATGCACGCATCGTAAGGTGTATCGTAGGGTATTGGGAGCTCAGTGAACGCCGGGCCTTACAAATAGTTCCCGCTACTGGGTCAAGGTGGCCACGAATTTAACCTGACCAGAGGTAATGTATTGTAGCTCTGGCGGCCAGTGTAGGTGTGATGGTCTACCCTGATTATTGATCGTTCAATATCAAACAGACCCCTGTTTACCTGTGATCTCGTTAGGAACATATAACTTTAAGTCCAATACACATAGGAACATTGATGTACATTGATGTACCTTTGTCGGCGACAAAGGGACAGTAATTTGTCTCAGGCGAGCCATCCTAACGGAGTTGGCCCTAGTCGGTAGATGTTGGACAGCTAGGTAAGGGTCAGCCAACAATCAGTGAAAACCCCTCATCGAGATGCTCTTTTGTCGCCGACGAGTTAATAGTCGACGTTCCTAAATCGTTCAACAAATGTTTATCAACATGTTAATAAATCCCGCTCCCGACAACAAAGCCTTGGTAAATGTCCTCTGATTGGTTGGTTGACACAGGCCGAGGGGTTATGTAATTTGCAGGTCCACCGACTCCTATACCATTTGGGAACTAATCGTTCAACCCTAAATCGCTAGATGTGTATTGGGCTTTACTCTGAATTGCGGTGATATTAAAAATTGAAGAAAGTAGTATTCCCGAACCGCATTACACATAATAATCACTCGATACTTCTTTGGTACAAAAGCATACTTTTATACCTGCAGTTATTATTCTAGAATGTTTTATTGATATAATATGAAAAGGTAACGAAATATCATAAAAACTTTTTTTTCTTTTTTTTAAAGCACTCCCAGTAATACCAAAATAATATCACCTGTCAAAATGTATACAAAACTGACTATACATTGGACTGGCGTCTTCAACCTGGTTTCTATTTCCACAATGTAGGCTACTTGTATAAATTGTTTCTTCATCATTTTCATCACCTTTCCCACAAACATTTCATCCATGTTACTCCAATTTTACATATAACTAAATATTTCATGATCGATTACGTTACTGTGAAATGATGTTTACTGGAAAGCACCGAGCGAAATGTAAAACCGACAATCCTGGCGAATTTTGTTTATTAAATAAAAAGACTAGTAGGTTTATCAAGTACAACTCGACTGCTGTCCAAATTCGGTTTGTGGTAGGCTTTATTTGTAGAACATATTTACAACGTTTCGGCGTTGAAGTCGCCTTTTTCAACATAAATTTTTTTTTTTTAATTTAAAAGCTAGATGCACCATTTCCTACATGTTCTATTCAATGGAGCTAGTAGAATATGTCACACTACTAAAGCCGGATGCCCATCTACCGATTTAGGGTTGAACGATTAGTTCCCAAATCGTATAGGAGTCGGTCACTTTGTCGCAGGCAAATTACACAATACCTCGCTCGACCCGCACAATGGTAAAATCAGTGTATGGTCCACTAATCGCTGGGGGAGGGCAAAAACCAAGAAACGAGTGTTCACTAATCGGTGGGTAGCCTTGCCTAGCTGTCCTACATCTACCGACTCCTTTAGGATGGCTTGGCTCAGAGAAATAACCCTCAGTTTGTCGCCGACAAACGTACATAAATGTTCCGAAATCGGTAGATGGGCATTGGGCTTAAGGCGTTGTGCAAAGTGTTATGGGATCAGTATATTAAAGTCAGTCAGGAGGTAGCACTTCCATGTTTTACACGATATATAATTCATGTTAAGTAGCAGTGTACCTCCTACTGTTAGACAGGTCAACAATAGGACAGGTCAGGCACATGACCAGTCAGTGTATGAATATAGAATATCAGCATAGTTATGAATGAGGCAGCACGGATGATTGGGTATTATTGTTGTGTGACTGGACATGCTAATCATGGCTGTTGTAAGGTATACAGGCTGTTCACACTTGCCGAATTTTTTGGTAAGATGCATTTGTAGACGAGTAACGAAGAATTTCATTTTCATTTGTGTCAGAGTTGGAACTTAAATTTTAAAAAACGACAACCGATACATATTCCCTATTGGTAAAATAGTCCGATTTACATTTCCTTGATTTACATAGAATGTCTTGAAAGATGTTGTTTTCTTGAATTCAATCAAAAACAAGTGCGATGTGGTAACCTATGCGTTCTAGTACTTAAAAGTACAGTACGACACATGTACTTTATTAGAGCGTGCTTGCACACGTTAAATACATCATCTAGAGTTCAGAGTGGTCACATTGAACTTTCAGTGTGCTTCCAGAAAACTATCCCTTCACTATCTGCATCATGTTCACTGTGACAGTAAGAACAGAGCAGGGAGCCAGTGTCTCAGGGCCTTAGAGGCGTGCCCAGCTGACCATGACCAATCACTGAAGACCAAAATACCTCAAGACCCACTTGTGCTTGATCTGCTTGGATCCTAGTTAGTCAGCTACAGAAATAGCAAGTTGACTGGTTGCAAGTGGGTTAGAGAAAACTGTCCACAGACTGTATCTAATCCAAACCTTTTAATTGTTCTTCATTTATGATTGCACGCTCATTCATCTATGATGAACATTCTATTTGCTCCTAGTTCTCTGAAAGCTTGAAGAAAATGAAAAACAACTTTTTAGAATGTACGTTGAATTTACGCCAAAACCAACAACACTGGCTTTTCTTATGATCTTTTTCTTTTAATGAATACAATGGTTATAGTTTCATCTCATAACAGTGACACAACGTATCAGCTTTTAGGCGTTCATCAAGTGTGTCAATTTTTTAGAATTCCTATCTATTCCTTTATATTTACTTTATGATATTGATCTTTAAATCAAAAACAAGCATGGTGACCTCCATCTCATAAATCATCTATGTGTTCTACAACACTTGAAGATCATCATATTACATTTCAAGGAAATTGAAAGAGGATTTAATTGTCATGCTACATTGTCCGATATGCCTTTGATATGAGAGCTTCCTAAAAATCGGCGATCATTTTGTCGGCAGGTGAAAATGTGCCTGCACTGTGCTCCGCCCACAATCAATCCCTGTGTCTATATACAAGCTGAGTGTAGGCTCTACCTCATATTAACCACACACAAACAACGACGTCAATCCGCCACCGCAACACAGCGTTTGTTTAGTATTAATATCAACAAAGAATCAGGGGGGAGGGTGGTGACGGGGATTAGCCTGATCCTAGACTCTGGGGGGAGGGGGAGTGGGAGATTAACCGCCGGAACGATCATGCCCCCAGGGTGTTGGGAGCGCCCCTGGTGGTTAAAAGGTGACTTCTCTCACACAGGTGCGGTGTTCCCGCTAGGGGTGGGCACTTCTCATACCTGACAGATTCGATGGGTCTGTACATGGGGCCCTGTCCTAACACTAAACCCTAGCGGATTATCGATAATTCCCGACCCCCTGAGAGCGCCTCGGGTCTGGGTCACTATGCGCATGCGCTGACTAGAGAGCGTGTCACGTGATAATTAGTGTCACTGGAGACACCTAGCGGTAAGGTGAGATCTATAAGGTATGGGGTCTGATCTTGCCTCGATGGATTGTCCTTACCAGTGTGGATTCGTAATAGAAAACGGGATGCAATTTTTCATGGAGTCATAGGAACGGCAAGACATCCAAACAACAGTTCCTGGATTGCATTCCATAGCATATTGTGTTGCCAAGGACCACAGGAACATATGATATGTGGAATATCAGTGCAGGGATGTGTAGCGATCGATGGAGTGTGTGTTGAGTGTGCAGGGACTGTGAGTATATAGAGGAACCACCAGCTGGTCCCACTCCAACCATTGTGTGTGAGTTAGGAACCACGGTAAGAAATCACTGCAGGCAGTCAGGAGCCTCTCATGGAGAACATTAACTTATTAGACACTATTCCACAGGCTTGGAGTGTACATTATCTACATGGCTATGCAAGGTGGTCGGTCAAACATCTACATAGCATCGCATTCTTAAGCATTATAGGACTAGGTGTATGAGTGCTATAGGCCACATAGTTATTGTGCTATGGAGGCGGCCATCTTGCCACCAAACGCCATCTAAAACACCAGCTGGTGGGGCCAAGTATCATTGGATTTTAACAGAGATGTTTTGATGGACTTGCCATCGAGGAATTTTAGTTTAGTTTCAATATTATCTATAGATTTTAACAGTAGAAAATAGTGGTTGCCCCCCCCCCCCCCCTCCCACCGACTACAGTGGCGCTCTCCTAGGCGTCATTTTGTAATTTCCTGGCGGATTGTAGCAGAACTAGCAATCACTCTGCGCTCTGAGCAAGCCCAGTTCTTCCATTTGGCAGAATGAGAATACTCCCTGTACATTTTTTTTTTAAAGTTGTTTATTGACGAAATGAGGTTCATATAGTATATATGATTTTCAACCATCAACATCCGAACATACTAAAAAAGAACAACATAGGGGGCATGTAGAGGCGCATACAGAGGAATCATCAGTTTTGAACCTACTAATAGATCAATTGACTACATTTAGCTTAGTTGCTTCCTATCGCAAGAGCCAATACAGTGATATACATCACAGATACATTAAGACATCACTATACAATCAAACAAGTTAGTGGACAGAGGGTGGCATCTACACTAACATGGGCCGAAAATACAAATAATTGATTTGTTAATAGATGGTTCCGACAAAAAACAACAAAAAACAAAAAAAAACCCGGAAATATCGGGTCGTAGTATGCACTGCGCGCCTTAACAGGGCATCATCCAACTAGTACCTCCTATATGGTTTAGACAGGCCAGCAACACTTTAAATGACTGCTAGATAATACATTGGCATACCTGGAAACACCATGAACAACTACAGTCCATGCTCGATATTACAGTACTCTAAATTGTCCCAGCAGTAATATCTTACAAAAACAGCAGTATTGTAATCATACCCGCTATCCCCAATTTAGGTGTGATTGCCTTGTATCCTCATAGTTGTGAGGTAGGCTAAGCAGTGTTTTGCCGAGCTACGGCCTTAAGGGCACAATCCACCAGGCCGATTTCTCACCCGATCAATTGTTCCGAGGCCCTTAAGAGGAAGCTCACGTATTGTAATTCATTTAATTCTGATAATAATAGTTTAATAAATGACCATTTTCAAAGAATTGAGAAATTATAGGGCATCCGATAATAATCGGCGATTGTCTGGCTACGGAATCGGCTACCGTCGAGTAACACAATAACGGACGTGAAAATATACAAGTGATGCAGTGCAACGACTTTTGAAGCATCTTAATAATAGAGTGTTACACTGCTATTTCAGCCTGAACTTTTGGGTTTCCACTATCAGTTACATGATGTATTTTAGAGGAAATGAGGAAGAAAGTTTGCTAATCCTCTAGGAGTAAAATGGCGGTAATAGTTTGAAAACACTGACTCAGCAGAATATTGCAGACTTGGGATTATATCTATGTATCAGGAGGAGTGAGACCATGGAGGAAATGTCCTTAAGTACGGTTTTCCTGAGCCCTGCTCGACCCGAACCTCGGCCTAAGACAGCACCAGGCCACCAGAACTCCAATATGGTGACAACAGCATCAGAGCATGGAGTAGCGGTGAAGAATGGTGCTCTTTCACAGCGTGGGGCTGTGCCAACGTCAAACGCTGGGCTTGTGTCCTGTCTGAGGAATGTTGGACATAATAGACAGACTCGTAGAAACCGGAGTGTGCGGTTTGTGTGTTCTACGCGAGGCTCCCTTCAAACCCCTGCCTTGGAGGAGGGGTCCGTGCTGGTGGGGCGCACCCCTCCTGCATCGAAGGACCCCAGCAGGGGCATTGGGACCCCACGTGCAACTGCTATAATATGCAGACACCAAGATGACGCCTACCTCGGACCACCAGAGACACCTCCGCCACCGCCACCATCCCCACCACTAGTGGTGGCACCTGCAATGTCCGCAACACCACGCGGGGTGGCGCCAAGATGTTTGAGTGCGCCTGGGCCTAAGACTGTGGCCGTAGCCAGGGTGCAAGTGAGAGGAGACCTATATACATCGGTCATTGGGGAAGTGTACCGAGAGAATAAACTCAGATATTCAGATGAGTACCTGGGTCAGATTGTGAACCCAGAGCCAAGCTCTACAGTCACTGCATCTGTCACCAACTCCAACACCACTGCCAGCATCAACAGCAGTGCCGGCATGCATGGTAGTGTTTCAGCTAGAGGAACCCAGCCTGCTAAGGAGGGGAATAAACAAGACCAGCCAAAAACAGGCCCCACGGTTACTGAAGCAGTACAGGTTCTGAATGTGGCACCAAGACCCAGAGTTCGCCTGTTGGGTGACCGTCAAAACATTCGGGTAACCTACTCACAAAATCAAGTCACACAAGGCCCAACACATAGTGCTGGCCACACTGTGGCGTTAACAGTAAACGCTAACTCTGGATCCAACAAAGGTGGGGTGTCTACCCAAATGGGTGGGGTGTCTCCTGGAGAAGGTAGCAGAGGACTGGGATCAGGAATGGGATATAGGACCCAGGAGGCAGGAGGTCCCTCCGCACCCCGCATGACTGCAAGAGTGGTGATACGGAGAAGGCGGGCTGGTAGCCTGCAGGAGAAGCCTGACTCGGACTCAGACTCAGTGGATAGGATTGACATCAGCCACCACCCTCATTCAGGAGTGCGGCGGGCTATGTCACTGAGAGCACCGGCCCGTCAGGTGTGGACACCCGACCAGGCCGCACCATCTGGCAACGGAACCCCCCGAGGAGACGGAGCGACGGGGCCTGCCATTCGGACCTCAGTCAGGAGGAGCATCTCGCTGCGTATCCTGCCGCGCAGGACTCAGCAGCAGACGTCCGGGATGTCAGTGACTTCGGAGCAGAGTATTGAGGGGAGGACTGTCAATGGAGCACTGGTGGAGAAACCTCGTCCACATGTTAGAATGTCAACATCGTCTATTCCTGATTCGAAACCAAGTCCGGAGAGGGTGGTGGAAAGGTGAGATTTGTATCTTTTCTTTTTTTTTTTTTTTAATTTAGAAAGAAGCATCTCTCGGTCTCAGCCGAGTTTTTCAGATACATTCATGAACATAGATCAACAATGAAAGTTCAGTAATAGCAACATCAAGATCAAAAAGATTTTAAATGGCATTAAAGGCCAAGAGAATGATGATGGATGAAAGGGGATGAAAGTTTGACATCTGAGCTGATTTCTATATAAATTTCTCAATTCCCTTTTTGAAAGCGTCTTTGTCCGGTGCCAGCTGCAGGGTTACAGGCAGGTTGTCCCAGAGTTTACATCCTCGATAAAAAGGCGAATGCAATACAGCAGAGCTTTTAGTCGATTCAAGTCTGAAGTTGATTTTCTGTGAGAGTCGAATATTCATTCATGTAGACAATGATCCATATGAGAGTCTGATGCATAGTAATACACAAGTGTTAGAGAGTGTGTTACAGCGTAAATACAGAGTAGTTTGCAGAGTCCCCTGTCCACAAAGGCATCGTTTGTGATATTCATTATCCATCGTATTAACCCTATCACGCCGGGTACCCGCGGCAGGGCTACAGTCATGGAGCCGGGCACTAGTGCCAATGAATGCCGCTAGAGGCCGGGCACATAGGCTTATTGTGAAAATTCAATTTTTGGATCATGTGACATGACACGTGATACTTATTACTATTTTTCATTTTGCCTAGAAATATCATGTAGATATGATGTTATATTTACATTCTCCGAAAGTTTCATGTTTAATGAGCCATCATTTTCAACTTTACTAATAAAAACGAATATTTTGTAAATGATGCCTCAAGGCATCACCCGGCCATCCCCGGATGATGCCTCAAGGCATCACCCGGCTTGAATCGGTTGAATAGGGACTATATCTCTCGAGCACAAAGGGACTTGGTTTCAGTTATAGGTTTTTTTACGACGTCTTGGTGTGGTCGCAAGTGGTTGGTACATTTGATTCGCCCCGTTTACACATCGAAGAGTTATCAAGTTGGTTACCATACGATCAAATTGTACTTATACAGAGAGGTCTACGCTAAGTGAAAAAACTAATACTGAGTTCCCTGAGTCGTGTGTTGAGTCCGAGTATGACTGAACTAAATCTGGCTAAATCCGTTGCTAAATCAGTATCTGAGAATTTTGAAATTAAACTTATACAGAGAGGTCTAAGTTTGGTTTTTTTGGTTTTTTATTTCGACCAGTTCTGTCAATTTAGACAGATCTTCCAAATTTATACAGAGCAGTCTAAATTAAGAGATAAACCCAGATACTTGTTTTTACTTTAAATTGTGATGGTTTGAGTAAGATATATTGCCTTTGTTCAGTAAGCGATGGGTGAAACAAGATTAAATTCCTTTTAAGAGCATAAACTACCATGTTATTATCTATTTTGAGAGTTCATTGGCTGAGGTTGAATCAGCACCTTAGACTTAAGGAAATGCAGCTAAGGAGTGAGTTAGCCACACAAATAAACAGATAAACTAACAGATCATACAAGGGCGGGGGGAGGGGAACGAAAGTACCGTATTTGATAGAGTAAACTTTATATTCTGCATGTGAATTACTGGGCGTTTTTGCGTCCAGTTTTTTCAACTTTTATCTATCCTTGGATTTACGCCCTCAGCCCAAGGGCTGGTTTCATTGGCGCCCAGAGTGTTCCCAGGTTCACTTACAAGTTTTTCATAAAAATATGTGAGGCGTGTAGCCACTAGGTAACATATTTACAAGTGCAGGAAAATCAGCATTTCATGCAATACATTGGCTGATATGTGTACTATACAGGCTTGGAAGAAAAAAGACTTAATTGGGCCCATGAATAAAGAAAACAGGGTGTATGGCGCGAGTCTAGGATCCGCATCACTTTTCTAACCTTGCAAAAAAAAATCACCAAATTCGATATTCTGCGCACTTGAAAAGGCGTATACATGCTGTGCGTATGGGGTTCACTGGAAATGCCTCTGTTTGTGCAATAATTAGTATACTTGGAATGATTAAAGAAGAAACCAACAGGTTTTCGTCAAAGTCGTCGTTCTCCACAATTTTGATGCTCAGTGATATGAACGAGGCTACAGCCGAGTGAATATCACATAGCATTCAAACGAGTTGGAGAGTTGGACTACTTTGACCAAAACGAGTTGCTTTCTGTATTTATCTCACCCCTGTACACACTAAAAGAATGGGCAACACACAGGATATAAACCATGGAGAACGGACTGCAATACTTGTCAGGGGCATGGAGAACGAGTTCCCAATGTTAAGCCTGTGGACATTTATTCCAGGGGTGAGATAAAACCCAGTACCGAAATCAGAGGATTTTCATGAATCAATATCCATGAGTGGCTCAGTATGTTTTTTAGAGCGTGCTTACTCGCCCTGATTACATCGCCTAAAGGTTAGAGTGGTTACATATACACTTCCAGCGTGCTTCCCGAAATCAATCCCTTCACTAACTGCATGCTACTCACTGTGATAGCGGGAAAGGAGCAGGGTGCCAGTGTATCAGGGTCTGAAAGGCATGCCCAGCTGACAATGACTAATTACTAGAGAATGGAATATTCATTTATCCTACCCCTAATAAAAATCTCCATAGGCTTAACATTAGCGGACTGTAGTTGGTCTATGGTGCAGGAAAATGAAATTTATCCCTTTAGTGGGATACAGTTGTCAAATGATGTAATTTGAAAAGCGACCAATGATTATCACTGAATATCGGTGAGTTTTAAGTTATTTCTGAATTTGCTGAAGTAATTCAGACAAGGTAGGATAGATTCTAAACCAAACTCAAGTTAGTCGTGTTGTTTATCGCACTCAGGCAATGTCGCATATCACTGCACTCGGCTTCGCCTCGCGCAGTAATATGCGACATTGCCATCGTGAGATAAACAACAACACAACTAACTCTCGTTTGGTTTCTCCTAATGACCCACTGGTGCTTGAGATGTTTGGATCCTAGACTCAGGCTGTTGCAGAAATATCAAGTTGAATTGGTGCAAAAAGGTTACAGAAAATTATCCATAGACTGAATGTAACGCAAACCTTTTATTGTTATTCATTCAAAATTGCACTTTCATTCATCAATGCTGAACATACCATTTGCTCCTTCTCTGCTATGTCGGGATCTTCAACTTCAATCAGAAACATTCATCAAAACTTCTCTTTTATTAGCACTGTGGTGTATATATGAGGCATTCAGAAACATCTGCGATTGGCAACATTCGGGAACATTCATCAGTATTTCTAAAAGAAATACTGACAGAAATACTGTTCCGATTCAATGTTGTTTATGTTAGTTTCTTATATATAAATGGGGAGCATCAAGGTATGAACATAAAATGGTAAAATACTAACATGCATGAATATCTCTCTAATTCCAGATAAAGCTCGTGTATCGACAGTAGAATCATTTTAAAAAAAGAAAAAAAGAAAAATTTACTCGTTGCTCGTAATAAACATAGATATATAAAGAATATCCAATATCAACACAAATATTATCGCTACGATTTTTACATCTCTTAAAACAGCGCATAAAATGAGCATAGATTGGCGCCCGTACTTTATGTAGAAACATGCACCATGTGGTAAAACACATTTTATTGCTTGTAGAATTACCGTGATGATTTCTCAGACCAGACTTATTTGTTTGCCTCTAGGCTGGGCCGGGCCCGGTCTAAGCCGGTCCCTCCTTCTTTATTGGTTCTCCGATTACCGCAGTTAGAATACCGTAGATGGTTTGATTGTATATTGAGTATGAGTAATGGCCGATATTAGATCTTACAGATAAGGCCCGTTTCCACTGGCCAACGAAAACAGTGTAGATTCTGAATTCTCCTAATTCACCTTTGCACATTTTTTTTTATTTTATTTTTTTTATTTTTTAAGTTGTTGTTTATTCTGGAGTGTTCTACTAGGGTGTCAAGTCACCCTATTTTCAGTTTCGGTAGCGTTGAAATATAACAGAACAAAGTGGTAACGATGTGTACTTAAGTGACAATAAAAAACATTAATATAAATCAGTATACACTTCCAATTCATCCAGCAGTACAGACCGAGACACATAATACTACAAAATATATACACAATATTGACTGGTTTCAGATACAAGCGGCCGTATGCTCCGAGGAGTTGACGCGTAGTAATATCCGAGCGTATGCGAGGATATTGCGTAGAGTCAACTCCGAGGAGCATACAACCGCTTTTATCTGAAACCAGTCTATATTGTATTTATTATCCACCTTTTCTGCACAAGTGATATGTCGATATCAGCTCATTTTAGTTATGGACTATTTTTCCATACGCACTATTTTTCCGTATGCGCCACCCGGAGCATACAACATATCTGTATGCTCCGGGTATGTACATACAAACTCCCTATGTGTTTTCTATGGACACTTTGTATTAGGTGGATAATAAATACATTTATCCTACCCCTAATAAAAAACTCCATAGGCTTAACATTGGGTCACTGTATTCGGTCTGGAGTTCAGAAAAATGAAAAATATCGCTCTAGTGGGATACACTTGACAAATGACGTCATTTGTTAATGTAGAAGTAATTTAGACGGGCAGGGTAGGATAAATTCAAAATCAAACTCGAGTTAGTCATGTTATTGTTCATCGCACTCCGGCATGATCGCGTATTACTGCTCTCGGCTTCGCCTCGCGCAGTAATATCGCGATCTTGCTGTCGTGCGATAAACAACAACATGACTAACTCTTGTTTGGTTTCTCCATATTATCCTACCCCTAATATAAAATCCCATAGGCTTAACATCGAGTTTCCGTATGCCACGCTGACTGGCATACGGAGTTTTATATGCCACTAGTGGCATACAGAATTGTTATCACGTAATATTCCAAAATCGAGGAGATGGGGTAGGATAAAATCAAAACCTGGAGTTTTGGCTCCAGACTTCACTTGGCTTCGCCTCGTGAAATCACTTTGCCAATCTCCAGTCGTGGCATACGATGGCCAAGATTAAGGTCTGGCGTCCACCTACTACGATATGGCTCCGATATGGTCTATGATGCACCTCCCGATAAAAAATCAAAATCGCGTCGGAAGGTTACCTAATATTGGGGCAATTGACCACGTTTCTGCGATTAGACACCGATAAAAACCCCAAACAATGCGTGGTGGATTGGCATGTCTAGACATATGTCTACGATTTTGGACCTTCCCGATATGGCACCGATTTTGACATTTTGTATCGGTGCCATATCGGAAGGTCTACGATTCTATCGGAGTAGGTGGACGCCGGGCCTAAACCTCATCCAGTTTTACGACAGTACATATACACATGAGCGTGGCGCGTCCGTCGCAGTGATAACGGGTTCCGCTGGTCTTTGGTAACTGGGCCCATCCGCCGAAAACCAGCGTCACTGTGCGTAATCGAAAACGAGGCGTGATACCTGATGTGGTTTCACAGTGCCTTGGGCGCCTATGTGTCAGGCTTACATTCACAGACACAGCCTGTATTTTTTTCACAGTTTGCTTTTGTATCACACCTCCTGAGGCATAACACCTGAGTGGAGAGTCTTGGCATCTGGGACAAGGTGTGAAAACACTGCACTCTGCCACATTATAGCTGTATTTTGAGGCCTATTTTCTATTATCTTAAATCTTATTCTAGTTTCTGATTTTATTAATAATGATATTTATATCAGCAGTGATCTACCATATATGAATTATTGGAGAAGTGACTGTATTTGTCAATTTGAGGGAAACTAGACTGCCAGGACAAATGACACCAATGCATATGCATAATGGTCTATTACCTCAGGAAATATCTACTACAGCCTGGCAACATAGGTTTCATTTTAATCATCTTGAAGTACCTAAGAAGATAGGATGGTTATTTCTATAGATCATCGCGATAGACTTTTCATTAAATAACTGTGAAGGCAAGAATGTAACATGTTAAACTACTTTTCACTTAGCAAATTCCGATGTTCAAGTTATCACAGGAAACCTAAGCCAAGGCAACAAATAGACCAGAGTCTTAGCTTTCCAATACTGCCTTATCTATAAAGATCGGCCAGTTATTCACAAAGCCAGAGCAATTAGCATTTTCCATATTCCATATTCCCGTTTTTTGTTCAATATCAAACGCCGAGGTGTTAGGTCGCACGCCTCGTTTTCGTTTGGCCTACTTTGGCGGCCGTTACAAGATGGCGCTAGTGTGCAAGTTCTGAATAGCCCATTTACATTTGGCGTCAGCGGCGCTAAAAGCTCGTCGGTGCTGCGTGACTGTAGATCGGTGATGGCCAATGTAAATGGACTATTAGCCAGGAGAACTCAAAGAATCTACATCGTTTTCGTCGGCCAATGGAAAAGGGCCTTTTACATGCCTCTGTGTTATGTCCATGTGGCGGCACCTGGTGTTATTCATAGGAACCTCCTTCATAGAAGTCTGACTGACATATTACACCTTAAGTGTTTTTTTTTAATTTTCTATCATCTTTATTTAATCTTGTAATGTAGAGAGCGCAATGACGGTATGGTGTACGCTTACAGCAATTTCTGGGTAGCATTCATCAATGCATTTGTTATTGATAATACACAATAGTTGGATAAAATATGTCATCGGTCTCCCAAGGTTTGCGACTAGTTTCGTCAATAACCGTAGTAATTGATCTTGTAAAAATGTGTATATCAAGATTTTCATAATTTAAACTGCAGTGGTGAAACACAGTTTCAGTTATGATAACCTTGTTATACAGAATATTACCAGGTCAATAACTACAGTTTTCTTGTACAGGTTCATACACCATGTAACACTCTGTTTACAAGAATCGCTGAATAGGTAGAGTGTCATTTGAGTGATGGTGAGATCACAAATCATCAATTGGGAGTGCAAGTAATATGAAATTCGTACGTGACACCCTCCTTTAAATGGTCAGTATTACTGCGAATTTGTTAAACGATATTTCATGCCTCACTATTGATCCTCTCCCTCGTTTGTCCTTCAGGAATTCTCCTAGCCCTTATTAAACGATATTGGGCCAAGGAGAATCGAACGACCATTTATTTTCTCCCTCGTAAGTTCTTAAACAGCACCCGGATCAAAGTTAGGAGAATCTACAGCAAGGAGAGGAGAGTCCACGCAGGTTTTTAAACAGCACCCCGTCTCGCCCTCTGTCTCTATTTTTCCCTCTGCATTTGTATGCTTCTCTCTGCTTCTGTATATATCTCCCTCTGTCTGCATCTGCCTGCCTCTGATTGTCTCTGCCTACCTCTGTCTCTATCGGCCTTTGTCTTTCTCTGTCTCATTTCTGTCTGCCTCTGTCTGACCCTGTTTCTATTTGTCCCTGTAAGTCTCTGTCTGCCTCTCTCTCCTTCTATTTAGCTCTACCTGCCTCTGTCTGTCTCCCCCTGGCTGTCTCTGCTACTCTCTACCTCTGCCTCACTCCCTCTTTCTCTTTCCCAGTCTCTCTGTCTGTCTGACACTCTCTCACTCTCTTCTCTCTGTATTTCCCCCTCTTTGTCGCGAACCCTCTCTCTCTCCTTTTGCCCTTATCTGTCTGCCTTTCTCTATTTTCTCCCCTGCCTCGGTCCCTCTGTCTCTCACTGGCACTGTCCGTCTCTATGCCCGCTTCTATATACCTGACTGTCTTCTCTGTCTATATCCCTCTCTCTATACATAAATACATATTCGTATATGTATAGATAGCTATATACACAATATCACTATGATTTGGATCTGCATGGTTGTATTACCGCGTAGTTGACGCATAGTAATACTCCAAGTGATAGCCAGGGGTATTGCGTAGTGTCAACTTCAGTGAGACTACAGCCACACAGCCACTCACCTTTCGACTAATGATTAGGAACAAAATCTTGTAAATGATTAGAAATTCGACACAAGCGCCGTGCATGGTTTATATAAAATAGTCCCGAAAAAAAAATATATACATGTATATATATAATATATATATATATATACTTTGATCTGTTATTGCTCGCGGTAAAAGGCCCTGCTCTCCAAATTGTAGACTTGAACGGGTTTTATTGTGATTCCCACAAAGACCGGCTCCTTTAATCCACAAGCACTGATCCCTGAAGCTGCAGATTATCCCAGCATGGTGGCCGGAGCACAGCCTGAGGATTAACTCCGAAATCCTTCCGCCTCAGATCCTTAAGATTACCCCAATCAGCTACAACATGTATTCAGAAATAACTGCTGTTCACAGAGCTTTAAATTCCACTACCCTGCGGCTCTTTCAATTTTGAAGTGTTCCTTTCTCATTTCAATGTGTGTATATTATATATATATATATATATATATATATATATATATATATATATATATATATATATATATCCAGCTTCTGTACATACAACCATATTGTTGTATACACACCCTCCTTTATACTTGCTCAAATCTTTAAACTTACTCAAATCTTATAGATATCTATATTCATTAGAATAATTATAACAACTTTCTTTTTAAATTATCGGGATAGTATTCGCGTGCGCAATACGACAATCCCATCTACCATCAAGTGCTTTTCTGATAAAAATGCTGAACAATTTCCTTTTCAATATTAGTATGGTTTCAATGATTCTGTATTGATACCTTCCTAGTGTAGGCCCAGGAATCAAAGGCTGAGGAGTGTAGGGGGCAGGTTAAGGGAGGTGGGGGCGGTGGCGGCAGACGGGGATTCAGAAGTGGAGGGATATGACACAGGAACTGAAGGCAGTCTAACTCTACCTGTATGACACAGGGACTGAGGGTAGTCTAACACTACCTGTATGACACAGGAACTGAGGGTACTCTAACACTACCTGTATGACACAGGAACTGAAGGCAGTCTAACAATACCTGTATGACATGGGAACTGAAGGCAGTCTAACTCTACCTGTATGACACAGGAACTGAAGGCAGTCTAACACTACCTGTATGACACAGGAACTGAAGGCAGTCTAACACTACCTGTATGACACAGGAACTGAAGGCAGTCTGACTCTACCTGTATGACACAGGAACTGAAGGCAGTCTAACCCAACTTGTATGACACAGGAACTGAAGGCAGTCTAACCCAACTTGTATGACACAGGAACTGAAGGCAGTCTAACCCAACTTGTATGACACAGGAACTGAAGGCAGTCTAACACTACCTGTATGACACAGGGGCTGAGGACAGTCTAACACTACCTGTATGACACAGGAACTGAAGGCAGTCTAACTCTACCTGTATGACACAGGGACTGAGGGTAGTCTAACACTACCTGTATGACACAGGAACTGAAGGCAGTCTAACACTACCTGTATGACACAGGAACTGAGGGTAGTCTAACTCTACCTGTATGACACAGGGACTGAGGGTAGTCTAACACTACCTGTATGACACAGGAACTGAAGGCAGTCTAACACTACCTGTATGACACAGGAACTGAAGGCAGTCTTACTCTACCTGTATGACACAGGAACTGAGGGCAGTCTAACTCTACCTGTATGACACAGGAACTGAAGGCAGTCTAACACTACCTGTATGACACAGGGACTGAGGGCAGTCTGACTCTACCTGTATGACACAGGGACTGAGGGTAGTCTAACACTACCTGTATGACACAGGAACTGAAGGCAGTCTAACACTACCTGTATGACACAGGGACTGAGGGCAGTCTTACTCTACCTGTATGACACAGGAACTGAGGGTAGTCTAACTCTACCTGTATGACACAGGGACTGAGGGTAGTCTAACACTACCTGTATGACACAGGAACTGAAGGCAGTCTAACACTACCTGTATGACACAGGAACTGAAGGCAGTCTTACTCTACCTGTATGACACAGGAACTGAGGGCAGTCTAACTCTACCTGTATGACACAGGAACTGAAGGCAGTCTAACACTACCTGTATGACACAGGGACTGAGGGCAGTCTAACTCTACCTGTATGACACAGGAACTGAAGGCAGTCTAACACTATCTGTATGACACAGGAACTGAGGGTAGTCTAACTCTACCTGTATGACACAGGAACTGAAGGCAGTCTAACTGTATGACACAGGGGCTGAGGGTACTCTAACACTACCTGTATGACACAGGGGCTGAAGGCAGTCTAACACAACCTGTATGACACAGGCACTGAGGGTAGTCCAACACTATCTGTATGACACAGGAACTGAGGACAGTCTAACACTACCTGTATGACACAGGAACTGAGGACAGTCTAATACTACCTGTATGACACAGGCACTGAGGGTAGTCCAACACTACTCTATCTATCTCAGACCACGTGGGTAGCTGTTACGACTGAGGACGTAATGGTTAAGATTTAAACCTGCCCCGTAACACAACCTGGTGAAGCTTTCTATCCCTCTGAGGCGTGAGGCCAGTCTTAGAGAGGTTTCACTTCAAGTAGCAGCCTCTCCTCAATATGCTTTCAAGGTAGGGCCGTTTGTATTTGTTTCACAATTATCTCGGGATTCATTTGCTATTATTGTATAGCCCTAGGCGAATGTTTTACTATTACTGACCAGGAGTATAGATACCGTTCATCACTGAGTGACGAAATAATATTCATACATCCCTCCGTACCACATGACCATTGTCATTCTGCTATTTAGTGAGTTTTAAATGTAATTTTTAACTATTTCCAGGTATATGATAATAAGGAGACATAGTGAGTGTGACTGAATTACATCTGTTCCTTGTTGTTTTCGTTGGAAATATTCGTTGGAAATATTCACATCGCTCTTCGAACTCGATGAATATTTCTGACCAAAACAACTCGGAACAGATTTCATTCAGTCACACTAACCATGTCTCCATATGTTATACCCGTGCACGTACGTATGGTACCGTGTGCCGTACACTGTCATACGGAACATGTTGAGACAGTCACTATACATATATTTACGGTGAAATGTTATTCTCTGCTGTGTAATAGATATAGAACAACATACCATGGTCACACATTATAGGCGGACAGGTTTAGGATGCCCGAATGAAATCTGTTCCAAGGTGTTTGGGTGTGTTTAGATATACCACGTTCGAATAACGTAGTGCTTCTAAACAAAGCAACACAATATGGTATATATTATTCAGGCACTGTTAAACTTTCTTCTTAAAATCATATACAATAGTAACAATAAACACGCCATTATGAAGAACCTTTTTTTTTGAAGGACAATAAGTCATATCTTACCGAGGCAGGAACTCTATTCGTTTGTAAATTTGTAATGAATGAAATCTGTATAGCTGACCAATAAGTGTGAGACATTCATGCACATGCACATATTGATATCTTTACATTTCTTATCACGATATTTGCTGAGAATGTGAATTTGTGAATGTAGCTGGAACTATCTTCAATTCCTTAATTAACGTTGATTGGCTCAATGCCTATTAAGTAGCTTTTTCCACATGGACCATCCATAAAGTACCCCTAAATTCCGAAGATCTTGACCCCATCTGCACCACCACTCTCAATTTCGTACACAATTTCACAAAGAAGGAGCATACGCAAAATCTCCGAAATTTTTGCCAACCCCATGGAGCGTACCTACTTTATGGATTGCCCCACACGACTTAGTAGGTAGATGGGTATTCTTTTAATGGTCGTTGAGATCTATTAATGTCATAAAATGTCCCGAGGCGGTAGGCAGAGGGAGGTATTTATGGCATCAAAAAGCCGTGAATGGCATCTCTATACGCGCTCAGTTACTACGTTTTTCCTATTATTACATACCTATTTATCAAGTAAAAAGTTCATTTTGTATTTTTATTTTATGTGCCTGTTGACTCGAGGCATTTAATACGGGCACAGTGCGCCCGAATATTCACTACGGGGGCACTGCGACTGAACAATATTCATACTGCACGCCTAGTATCGGGTAGTATTTTTTTTAATTATTTGCGCAAGAAGCCAGGTGTCTTCTGCTACATTGAACACCTCTGTTACCAAGATTACAAATTGTCACCTTTTACCTGCAGGATATACAATATGTACAACCCATAAAGTGGGATTCACACAATGGGATTCATGTACCTAACAAGGTGTCTGTCGGAGACAATTCCTGCTGAGATTCTCTACTGGAACACAATCTCGTCGTCTGGATCATAGGTTTCCATTTTGCTCAGACAATTTTTTTTCCTTGGAATTGTCGGCGATAATCAACTCTAACGAGGAAAAAAATCTCATGTGATTTTGACTTTAAACGCGTTTAAAAATGAGAGAGGTATTTTGGTGAGACAAATGTACTTCATGCATTCTCCCCAAGGCTGTGAGTCTCAGTGGTCCTAAATTACACCTATTCACACGGGGAAGTACCCTGAGTCGGCGACTGTGTACCCTGTGTACCCTGTGTAGGGGTGTAGGGGGTGTAAGGGTGAGACTATGTACCTGGTAAGTCTTCCCATGTGAATTGAACCAGCCATGTTTCCCTGAGACTGTAGAACACCCAAATCTGTGAAACTCTGTACCCAGCAAGAAATTGTCAGCGACTGGTGAAAAGGTGTGAAGTACACTAGTCTCAGGTCCATTTGTCCCACCGTGTGAATCCCACTTCAGGGCGAAAAATGAAAGATGAGATGAGTAATGCCAATGACAAACTGTTATGCTACATAATTATCATAAAGGATATTTTTGACCTACCTTCATAGACGTTCAGCCATAGATTTATAATATTAGGAAACATCCTAACTGTGGACGAAACGGTTCCTGTTCGAGGTCAGTCTTTGATCTCATACTGCCTGACGCCAAAGGCGGAAGGCAGTATGAAATCAAAGACTGACCGAGAACGAGAAACGTTTCACCCACAGTGAGGACGTTTGCTTATTATTATATACCTTAAATCGATGAAAAAAACGACATTTTGATGACATATTCAGTCACACTCATAGCGGGCACGAACATTATTATTACTGCACCCCTAGCAGCGGACAGTATTTCATAGACATTCACATACAGGTATATAATGAAAGATATATTGACTATATTATTTGTAAAAATCTCATTACATCCCTTTTTTTTTTCTTTTTTTTTCTTCTCATTTTTTCTCCTCTTACGCTATGCTAAAACCTGGTTGCTAAATATACATGTCGGTTGTATCTCGATGTATCTCAATTGGAAGAACTCCTCTTGTGGGAGAAATTGAAATAAAGTGAAACAACAACAAAATAATAATGATATATTCACCCTTCATTCTTCAGCGTGACCTCGGCGGGGACCTCGGGAAAGTCCGACCTCCTGTCCTCGTGTATGGGCGGCCTCGGCCAGTCCTCAGCCAAGTGGATCGCCGAGCAAAACCGCAAGAGGGCGCTCAAGTCGCTGGAGCCGGCGACGCACTTCTCCAGCGTCCCTACGTCACATCCGCTGACGGTGTGTTTCGACTATGAAGGCACGGGTCTCAGTCACAGGACGGTCCTAGACGCCACCGAACGCACCATCCAACGCTACCAGAACGCGAGGGTGACCAAGATCCAGTTTGTAGCGAAGAGCATCGTACTGTCAAGTATGTGGGTGCCCAACAGGTGGGTGGTGACTGTGAGCACTCAGAGCGCCCAGCAGGCACTCATTGTCAGCGGTGTCAGTATATTCGGCAAGGATGTAAAATGTCGCCTGTACGATGATGTTTTGGCGGAAGAATACAAACGCTTCCTAGAGAAAGAAGAGCGGACTGCGGAATAGGAACTATGTTTTTGTGTGTAAGGTGTCAGTATATTTGGCAAGGATGAAAAATGTCGGCTGTATGATGACGTATTGGCGGAGAAATACAAACGCTCCCTAGAGAAAGAAAAGCGGACAGCGGAATAGGAAATATGTTTTTGTGTGCAAGGCGCTCTTTTTAGTGGTGTCAGTATATTCGGCAAGGATGTAAAATGTCGGCTGTATGATGACGTATTGGCGGAGGAATACAAACGCTTCCTAGAGAAAGAAAAGCGGACAGCGGAATAGGAACTATGTTTTTGTGTGCAAGGCATCAGTATATTTGGCAAGGATGTAAAATGTCGTCTGTATGATGACATATTGCCGCAGGAATACAAATGCTTCCTAGAGAAAGAAGAGCAGACTGCAGAATAGGAACTATGTCATTGTGTGCAAGGCACTCTTCTTAGTGGCTTCAGAATATTTGGCAGGGATGTAAAATGTTGTCTGTACAATGATGTATTGGTGGAGAAATACAAACGCTTCCTAGAAAAAGAAGAGTGGACGGTGGAATAGGAACTATGTTTTTGTGTGCAAGGTGTCAGTATATTCAGCACAGATGTAAAATGTCGGCTCTATGGAATTGTATTGATGGAGGAATACAAACACTTCCTAGAGAAAGAATGTGAGCAGACTGCAGAATAGGAACTATGTTTTTGTGTGCAAGGTGTCAGTATATTCGGCAAGGATGTAAAATGTCGGCTGTATGATGACATATTGGCAGAGGAATACAAATGCTTTGTAGAGAAAGAAAAGCGGACTGCAGAATAGGAACTATGTTTTTGTGTACAAGGTGTCAGTATATTTGACACAGATGTAAAATATGGTCTGAACGATGGTGCATCAGTGGAAGAATACAAATGCTTCTAAGAGAAAGAAAAGCGGACTGTCGAATAGGAACTACGTTTTTGTGTGCAAGGCACTTTTGTCAGTGGTGTCAGTATATTCGGCAAGGATGTAAAATGCCATCTGTACGACGACATCTCAGCGGAGGAATACAAACGCTTTCTAGAGAAAAAAGAGCGGACCTCAGAATAGGAACTATGTTTTTGTGTGCAAGGCATCAGTATATTTGGCACAGATGTAGATATTGTCTGTACGATGATGTATTGGCAGAGGAATGCAAAAACTTCCTAGAGAAAGAAGAGCAGACTGCGAAATAAAAACTATGTTATTGAGTGCAAGGCACTCTTTTTAGTGATGTCAGTATATTTGGCAAGGATGTAAAATGTCGGCTGTATGATGACGTATTGGCGGAGGAATACAAATGCTTCCTAGAGAAAGAAGAGCGGACTGCAAAATAGGAACTATGTTTTTATTTGTGTAATTCACTCATTTTAGTGGCATCAGTATATTCGGCAAGGATGTAAAATAATTTATGTATGATGACGTATTGGCAAACGAATACAAACGTTTCCTAGAGAAAGAAGATGGCATTGCGAATAGAAACCTATTTTTGGTGCAAAGCACTCATTGTCAGTATTATCGGCAAGGATGTCAAATGTCTTTACAATGATGTATTAGCAGAGGAATACAGATGCTTCTTAGAGAATGAACAGCGGACTGGAACTATGTTTTCATGTGCAAGAAACAGGGAGAGTGAATGCTGAACTAGAAGTTAAATGACAGGATTCTGGATTACAAGAATTATTGTATAAAGATTATCAAATATGTCTGATAAGATAAGTGTGAACACGCTATTGATCTGTATAAAGATATGGAGGGATTTATTGATTAGATAGATATCAATTATGCTGCATAATTATTAATATAATTCAGGATACTGATTTTCTGCTGATCATCAAATTATAAGCTGAGGGATACAGTGATCAGGATAATAAGGAAAATCCGAAACACTCAAACCTATTACTCTTATGACCATATTTGGTCATTATATAGCTAATATTGTATATATTTTGTATTGTATATTATACATTGTATATTGCTATGTATATAATAATATCATTTATCCTACCCCTAATAAAAACGCCATAGGCCTAACATGGGATTTATTTATGTCACAGGTGTGAGATAAAGTGTTGTTTATGCCACTACTTTTTGATACTGGAAAGATATGGAAACGGGGTCGGATAAAATCTAGACGCCTCTCGTTTGAGTTTGAGTTTATTTATGCCACTCATTTTGTTGACTCCGTAATGTCACTTGTCTTCGACTCGTGAAATTATGGAGCCAACAAAATGCGTGGCATAAATAAACTCAGGCTCAAACTCGTGACGTCTCTTGATAGTATCATATATCCACTGAAAAGTAGAGTTTGCTCTTTACTAATTAGAGGGGCACATGATGTTCTTCCCGGATACAGAACAACCAGCAATATCGTACCACACGTTGTAAGCAGTTGCGTATCTTTTAGCTGAACTTACAATACAGTAGGATAACCTACATGTATATATATGATAGCATTGTATCCATTACCAGGAATTGCGAGTCTAAAGGTCAAACTGAATCGTCAGTATATTACATCAACATGATTAACACGGTATACACTAATGGATTTATGTGTTACCTAGTTTGTGCAGATACACATTAACTTGTTAGTTCATGAGTTCACAAAAGAAGGTCATATATTGTCACTAATACCTTTAGGCATAGACCTATGAAACCTGATTTTTATTTCCGTCGCCTGTATTTTGAATATCTGATAGATGTATACGAAATAAAATATGTATGAATTATCAGGGTTTTTTCTATCCCACTTCTTTCTATCTTCCCCTTTCTGTGTATCTTTTCCTCAAAATATGCATGTGTATAAAATTTCAGTATATCTTACTGTGTAATAACTTCCTACCCCTCTGTTTCTATTTTCCTCTTTCTCTCTCACATTCTGTGTCCATGTCCCTCTCTTCATGTCCCACTTCCTTTCTCTGTATTTCTCTTTCCCCTTAGTTTTTCCCTATAAAGAGCCAACATAACATCTGAAGATTCTGGCTATGTAGAAAACAACACAGGATTGATGTCCGGTGCCTCTTTTATTGGTGAATAATGTAAAACATTTAAATGATTGAGAATCGAAGTGAAATGTAACAATTTAGAACCCGGATTCTCCTATGTAGCAAATGACCTGTAAACGAACTATCTGATCCAATAAAAGAAAATTTACACAAACAAAAAAAAACCCACAAATATACTCAAATGTATATATTTATCTTATATATAGAACAGTGATTATTGAACATTCATTATATGAATATATAGAACATTGTCACGTCATAGTTTAGCGGTTTTCGCTTTCTTAAGACAGATTCACTGTTGGTGATGTTACAACTTGCTCTCTTTTATGTTGCACATAAAGAAAATGTGTTTGATATGAAATATTAGCCGAATCTGCTTACACAATTTACTCAAATATTAATATTTCTTATTGGAGAGCTTCACAAAACCATCCTATGATAGTGTATTGAATAGGTACATCAATCAAGTCTTTGAGTTGTAGACTTTCCCACGAGAAGTCTTCAAAATGTTGTCAGGTGTACAATAGTTCCAGTCCTGTGATAAAAAAACAGCTATGCTAGCCATCCCTGTGGCTAGTTATCGATTGAGATTATATTCCAAGAACTCATTCATTGCTAAATTGCAAGATTCTACGGTCTTCAAAAATCTACATGTAAATAAAATATTTTTTACAGGAGATTGTATTTATAGTTGATATTAATAATAGTTAATAGAATTTACCAAAATTCAGACCCAGGGTAAAACGTAAAACCGTGAAAGGTAGTCATTAAACGTAGCCCAGAGAAGAATGTCTGCATTATTGTAACGCCTGTGGATAAAGTATAAAACGAAAATCAAGATAAGTTTTTGGTGTGGCGGATGATCATTGACGATACATACACAATAAATAAAGGTTTTGTGTAGGATTGGCCGTAATCTCCGAGTAGTTGAGGCGTAGTAATATCCAAGCGATTAGTGAGGATATTACATTGTCAACTATGAGGAGATGACGGTCACTCGTATACAAAACGAGTCGTTATTGTATTTATTACCCACCAACAAGATTAATAACAATTTTATTGCAATTAAAAAGTTTCTGCACAACATTTAGTTCCAGACACCACAGCACTGTCAAGCGTGGCAGAAATTCGGTCTAGACTTACACCAAGAATATAGTTTGTCATTAACCTGTGATTTTAGCATGCAAAGTGTGTTATAACAGTGATTTCTGATGGTAAATGAGATTATGATGATTGATTCTAAATATTTAATGTTAGTGCCACATGTCTGCCACTGTTCACGAGAGGGTGTATAAGGTCCGGCGTCCACCTACTACGATATGTCTCCGATATGGTCTACGATGCACCTCCCGATAAAAAATAGAAATCGCGTCGGAAGGTCACCTAATATCGGAGCAGTTGACCACGTTTCTGCGATTAGACACCGATAAAAACACCATACAATGCGCGGTGGATTGGCTTGTCTAGACATACGTCTACGATTTTGCACCTTCCCGATATGGCACCGATTTTGACATTTTGTATCGGTGCCATATCGGGAGGTCTACGATTCTATCGTAGTAGGTGGACGCCGGGCCTTACCCTGGACTCAGATGCCACCTGCTGTATGTATATAAACTGGATGCACATGTCATTTCATCGCTTCAGCATTGAAGCTCAGTTAAGTTCTTGACTCATAGTAGTACATAATACATCTATGTTTGAGTTCTGACTCCCTTCTTCTTAAGGTCTACACCTAGAAAGTCTGGGCCTCTAGACTTTACAATATGATCCTACACGCTGGCCTCCAGGTGGCTAAGTTGGGTACATAGTTGGTGAGACAGCACTGCGACCATGTCTAAACAAAATCCTCATAAAGATTCTATATGGGTTAATATCCAAATCCCATGATATTCTGTACCTCATTAAGGGTAAAAGTCACTGACAATTGCAGGGAACGATACTTGTTCAGGGAAATGGAACTCTACCATTCGGACGAGGAGATTGTGTTCCAGTTCGGAATCTCAGCAGGATTTGTCTCAGATAGAAACCCTGTGAGGTACATGAATCCCACCATGTGAATCCCACCTAACAGGATACAGAATCAAAGTAGGATTTGTTTCAGATAGACACCCTGTGAGGTACATGAATCCCACCATGTGAATCCCACTAAACACGATACAGAATCACAGTAGGATTTGTCTCAGATAGACACTCTGTGAGGTACATGAATCCCACCGTGTGAATCCAACTTAAAGTACTCCCTTCCTTGAGTGGGCTTATCTCTATCATAACCTGAAAATATCTCTAGATGTGATTATTCTAATTTAGATCGTTGGTATTAAGTGATATATCGATTTCCAAGGTGAATTATTTATATATTTCTAAAATAAATGGTTGAATTTACATGTTTTTACAGGTTTCAATGATAATATATACATTTTCAAAATCTCATGAGATTCTGTACATTGTTAGGGGTAATTGTCGCCGACAGTTGTTGAGGAAAAGACTTCAATTCAGACGAGGAGACTGTGTTCGAGTAGAGAATCTCAGCAGGTCTTGTCTCAGAAAAACACCCTGTGAATCCCGCTTAATACATTAACTTCTACGCTAAATTACCCAATATACATTTAAAGGCATATCCTACAATTCACACAGGCGCCACCTGGTGACATTTAGCTAATGGTAATTATCAGTCGAAGCTGCTTCTTTCTTCTTCATTCTAATTCTAGATGAGTAAATTGAACGTTTTCTGTAGGTTATCCAATTTTTATACGTAAAATAGGCCAATTTATATTTGCTTGATTTACATAAGTAATGTACTGAAAAATATGGTGTTCTTCAATTCTCTCTAGAACAAGAATGGTGACCTATGATTTTTAAAACTTAAAAGTTCCGTACAAACCGTAAATCATCATCGAGCTCTGTGACTTGTACAAGAATATTTACTATATACCCGAAATTAAACTTATTTCATTTGCCTTAACGACCAACGCACACATATGTGAAGGTGGTCCGTATTTCCCTGTGCGACCCGGTGGTCCATTCAGTATTTTTACGTTAAATGGCGAAACGGTGCGCATTTACATATATACGGCATGGGTATATAGTAAACGGTGCGTATTTACAGTATATACGACATGGGTATATAGTAAACGGTGCGTATAATTTACAGTATATACGGTATGGGTACATAGTAAACGGTGCGTATGATTTACAGTATATACGGCATGGGTGTATAGTAAATGGTGCGTATAATATACAGTATATATACGGCATGGGTATATAGTAACCGGTGCGTATTTACAGTATATACGGCATGGGTATATAGTAAACGGTGCGTGTTTACAGTATACACCGTATGGGTATATAGTAAACGGTGCGTATTTACAGTATATACGGCATGGGTATATAATAAACGGTGAGTATTTACAGTATATATACGGCATGGGTAAATAGTAAACGGTGCTTATTTACAGTATATACAGCATTGGTACATAGTAAACAGTGTGTATAATTTACAGTATTTACGGCATGGGTATATAGTAAATGGTGCATATTTACAGTATATAAAGCATGGGTATATAGTAAACGGTGCGTATTTACAGTATATACGGAATGGGTATATAGTAAACGGTGCATATTTACAGTATATATGGCATGGGTATATAGTAAACGGTGAGTATTTACAGTATATATACGGCATGGGTATATAGTAAACGGTGAGTATTTACAGTATGTACGGCATGGGTAAATAGTAAACGGTACGTATTTACAGTATATACGGCATGGGTATATAATAAACGGTGAGTATTTACAGTATATATACGGCATGGGTAAATAGTAAACGGTGCTTATTTACAGTATATACAGCATTGGTACATAGTAAACAGTGCGTATAATTTACAGTATATACGGCATGGGTCTATAGTAAACGGTGCGTATAATTTACAGTATATACGGCATGGGTATATAGTAAACGGTGCGTATTTACAGTATATACGGCATGGGTATATAGTAAACGGTGCATATAATTTACAGTATATACGGCATGGGTATATAGTAAACGGTGCGTATAATTTACAGTATATACGGCATGGGTATAGTAAACGGTGTGTATTTACAATATATACGGCATGGGTATATAGTAAACGGTGCGTATTTACAGTATATATACGGCATGGGTATATAGTAAACGGTGCGTATTTTCAGTATGTACGGCATGGGTATATAGTAAGCGGTGCGTATTTACAATATATACGGTATGGGTATATAGTAAACAGTGCGTATAATTTACAGTATATACGGCATGGGTATATAGTAAACGGTGCATATTTACAGTATATACGGCATGGGTATATAGTAAACGGTGCATATTTACAGTATATATACGGCATGGTTATATAGCAAACGGTGCGTATTTACAGCATATGGCATGGGTATATAGTAAACGGTGAGTATTTACAGTATATACGACATGGGTATATAGTAAACGGTGCGTATTTACAGTATATATACGGCATGGGTATATAGTAAACGGTGCGTATTTACAGTATATACGTCATGGGTATATAGTAAACGGTGCGTATTTACAGTATATATATGGCATGGGTATATAGTAAACGGTGCGCATTTACAGTATATACGGCATGGGTATATAGTAAGCGGTGCGTATTTACAATATATACGGTATGGGTATATAGTAAACGGTGCGTATAATTTACAGTATATACGGCATGGGTATATAGTAAACGGTGCATATTTACAGTATATGCGGCATGGGTATATAGTAAACGGTGCATATTTACAGTATATATACGGCATGGTTATATAGCAAACGGTGCGTATTTACAGCATATGGCATGTGTGTATATTAAACGGTGAGTATTTACAGTATATACGACATGGGTATATAGTAAACGGTGCGTATTTACAGTATATATACGGCATGGGTATATAGTAAACGGTGCGTATTTACAGTATATACGGCATGGGTCTATAGTAAACGGTGCGTGTAATTTACAGTATATACGGCATGGGTATATAGTAAACGGTGCGTATTTACAATATATACGGCATGGGTATATAGTAAACGGTGCGCATTAACAGTATATACGGCATGGGTATATGGTAAACGGTGCGTGTAATTTACAGTATATACAGCATGGGTATATAGTAAACGGTGCGTATTTACAGTATATACGGCATGGGTATATAGTAAACGGTGCGTATTTACAGTATATACGGCATGGGTATATAGTAAACGGTGCTCATTTACAGTATATACGGCATGGGTATATAGTAAACGGTGCGTAGTTACAGTATATACGGCATGGGTATATAGTAAACGGTGCGTATTTACACATACGGCATGGGTATATAGTAAACGGTGCGTATTTACAGTATTTACGGCATGGGTCTATAGTAAAGATGAGCACTGGGCACGATGCTAGACGCTCACCAGGTGACCCGTTCTCACTGTGTCTGTGAGATAATCCCACAGCGGTCAGACTCCCACAGGTGTGCGGCGACGGAGGGCAGATAAGGTGAGCTATAAGACGGGGGCTGGCCAGGGACTCCTCATTCACACCTGAACACTCACCTCACCTGTCAACATGCTTCGTTTTGCCATCTTCGCCGCCGTCGCCATGGCCGCCTGCCTGGCCCAAGGCCCCACACTCAAGGAGTGCCGTATGTAGAGGGTTTTATTATTATTATTATTAATTTTATTATTATTATTATTACATTTTTTTTTTTAATTCTCCATCTTTTTTTTCATCTTTTTTTCCATTTTCATGTTTTTTTTTCATTTGTTTTCTTGGATATGATTCACAAGCGTTCAACCATCATACCACGTGATATCTTATTCTTTGACTACTGATAGGTCTGACCACGGTAGCTCTTTAAAAGAATGTATATTTTGTTTAGTAATTTTTTTTTCTTCAAGATTTCTTTATTGAGGCTGATATACTGTACATACAAAGTTTATAAGTTCTTGTGTTGATTTTACATTATAATCTTGGCCAAATAAAGGGGCAGTTGCCTCAATTGCAGCGCAATTGGTTTTCATAGCAGTGACACACAGACAATATATATATATTACAATACCATAATAGTACATATTCTCTGCGAGCTATACTAGTGATCCCTATACTAACCAGCCTATGCTGTATGCAGGTGGTAGCTTTTCTATATGCCCAACTTATGCCAGTGATCCCTACACTGACTGAGTTTTGCTGCATAAGCGGTAGCTAATGTATATGCTATACCTATGACAGTAATCTCTATACTTATTAGCGTTTGTTCCATAAGTGGTAATTGTATTGTATTTATGTATGCATACAAGTGGTTTCTATACTTACTAACCTATGCGTGATCAATCTCACTAGTGCCCAAATTTACCAGAAAAAAAAACAAAGTGGGCGTTTAGGCCTGGCGTCCACCTACTACGATAGAAATTTAGACCTACCGAAATGGCACCGATACAAAAAGTAGATATCGGAGACATATCGGGAAGGTGCAAAATCGAAGACATATGTCTAGACATTCCAATTCACCACGCATCGTAAGGGGTTGACTGGTAAACAAGGTGATCATGGTCCCGATATGTCCTACGATATTACAAGGGCTAAAGGGCTAAATCTTGAGGTGTTATCTTCATTTTTAGATATACGATACACCATAATTCAGGAAATATCATATGGATTAATGCTTACCGGGACACAGAGAACAACAATGTATTTTCCTCAGGCACTAAAGGCTCTTTAACAAGTCAAACTAAGAGAATATCGATTTGAGATACTTAAACCTGCTCAAAGATCAGTATCGCACACGTGAGCACAGTTTTTCCGACAGAATTCTCTGCGATGCTCCCGATTAGCCACCGCAATTTCAACATGTTGAAATGTCGTAGAGAAGCTACAATACAGCTTTTACATCGGTACCTAATCGTAGACGCCTGTTTTTCATCGGTGCCTAATCGCAAAGACTTGGCCAATTGCCCCGATACTAGGTAACCTTTCCGACGCGATTTTGATTTTGTATCGGGAGGTGCATCGTAGACCATATTGGAGGCATATCGTAGTAGGTGGACGCCAGACTTTACACTGCGTGCTATGCTTAGGCCCAGCGTCCACCTACTACGATAGAATCGTAGACCTCCCGATATGGCACCGATACAAAATGTCAAAATCGGTGCCTTATCGGGAAGGTGCAAAATCGTAGATATATGTCTAGACAGGCCAATTCACCACGCATTGTATGGGGTTTTTATCGGTGTCTAATCGCAGAAACGTGGTCAACTGCCGCGATATTAGGTGACCTTCCGACGCGATTTCGATTTTTTATCGGGAGGTGCATCGTAGACCATATCGGAGCCATATCGTAGTAGGTGGACGCCGGGCCTTATGCAATACTTTCCGATCCCGCCCGATCACCATTTTGGCAGGTCTCGGCATGGATTGGTCGCTCGGTGGAATCAACACTTAAAGGCATATCCTACAATTCACAGTGGCGCCACCTGGTGATTTCTAAATAATGTCAATTATTGGTCAAAACTTGTTTCTTTGGATTCATTGTAACTTTATTTGAGTAAATTCAACATTTTGTCTTGTTTATCCGATCATAATAGGTAATTTTCTTCAATTCCTTCAAAAAGAAGGACAGTGACCTATGACTTTTAAAACCTAAATATGTAGTACTATATATATGTTATATTCTGTGAAAGTTTAAGGAAAATGACATGGGATTTATTATGTGAAAAAATACTTTTAAGAATTTCTATATATTCTAATATATATAATTATCATAATATTGATCTATAAATCAAAAACTAGCACGGTGACCCCCAATTTTTAAATTAGATATGTGTTCCACAACACTTGGAGATCATCATATTAGATTTTCAGGAAATTGACATGGGTTTTCAAGTCAAATTGTCCGATATGCCTTTAATACTCACACACATGTACACTCTGTTTCTCACAGACCCCAACGGAGACTCTGCCGTGGTTATCACCAACCCCAAGGTGGACCCCTACCCGCCCAGGATCCCCGGCAAGGTGAGGATCAGCCTGGATGTGGAGATCAAGAGACCCGTCGACAAGTTTGACGTCAACGTCACCCTCACCAAGGACCTGAACGGATTCCCCCTGAGGATCCCCTGCCTCGAGAACGTCGGCTCATGGTAACCTCCATCGTCCCTTTGAATTTTCACTTTTATCATCAATAAGACAATGTATGTACTTTTTACTGCTAATACGCTCATATCTATAGGCCGCGCAACCATAGTGGGGACTGAAAACTACAAAATGATGTTGTGATTTTTTACTTGATATACAAATATCCTCATAGGCTGTAAAAAAAAAGATACAGATTTACAAAAGGTAGCATATTAAACCAGAGATGATGGGCTTTATTGCCACATATATTTTGAATTTATTGAGATAATTTATCTTTTTTTCATTTTTGACATATCATCTCAAAAGTAGTGTTAAGGTTAGGCTAAATGTTTGACTTCTATAATATGAGTGAGGATTCTAAAGAATTCCATATGGAAGCAAAATCAAAACCCAGTTTGATTAAGTAGCGAATTCTTTTAACTTTTGTTGTACTCATAGTGGAGGTAAAAATGTATATATGAACTTTTATTCTTCCTTTTATTTGTACTCTGGTCTTCTGAACTGTTTATTGGATATTATGTTAAGGATATGAGAGTGGCACTCGCATAAAAACAAATGACTGATTAGCCAGTCAGGCTTTTGCTAGACCAGATTTTCTTTGCCCTTAAAGGGTGTTTTATTAAAGAAGTCATAAAAAAGGAGCAAAAACATGACTGATTGCTTGCTCTGTATGTCACAGTGTGACGTACGGGTATAAATACGCCATGGGTAGGAGCAGGCAGTATGTGTTGTAGATACAGCAATAGGTAATTATATAGAACGTCCTGACCATGCTGTACAAGTCACAGAAAGAGATGCTAATTTACGGTTTGTGCGGACCGAGGCATTTATGCCGAGTTCCGTACAAACCGTAAATTATCATCGAGTTCTGTGACTAGTACAAGCATGGTTGGACGTTATATATTTACTATATACCCAAAATTTAAAAAAAAATCCTTAATTTAGTTTTTAACAACCGATATGTTAATAAACGTGTATGGCAAGGTGGTCCGTATTTTAGTGTACGGACCAGTGGTCCATACAGTATTTTTACGTCATATGCCAAAACGGTGTGTATTTACAGTATATACGGCATGGGTATATAGTAAATAATGATATGTTTGCTGTTCTATTTGTCCTATCAATATGCACATATCTAACTTTGCAGCATGTACAAAAGCATGTGCACTGTGTTCACTGTTCTATTCGTCCTATCATTCCACTCATCTCTAACTTTGCAGCATGTACAGACACATATATACTGTGTTTGTTATTCTATCCGTCCTATCATTCCACTCATCCCTAACTTTGCAGCATGTACAGACACATATATACTGTGTTCGTTATTCTATTCGTCCTATCATTCCACTCATCTCTAACTTTGCAGCATGTACAGACACATATATACTGTGTTTGTTATTCTATTCGTCCTATCATTCCACTCATCTCTAACTTTGCAGCATGTACAGACACATATATACTGTGTTTGTTATTCTATTCGTCCTATCATTCCACTCATCTCTAACTTTGCAGCATGTACAGAGACATGTGCAGCGTGCTGAGTGAGGCCTTCCCTGATGGTAAGTGCCCTCCAGTCGTCACTCAGTGCACGTGCCCCTTCAAGGCCAACACCCTCCTGGTCAGAGAGCTGGAGCTGGATCTGCCACAGCTGCCCGAGGAGATCGCCGCCATCGTTGACGTAAGACATTGATCTCTCCCTTCTTATTATCCATCGTATAGGGGACAGAGCCGTTGTTAGTTCACGAAGCAGTCACTAAGTGGTCGGGGGACAAACCTGTATTCTGGCTCTTTGTTCTTACAAAAATCAACTGCCTTTCAATATTTTACCATGGTTCCCTTGACTCTCTACACCCATCCCAAAGTAGGATGACATAATAACTAAACCCAAGACATGATATTTTCCATATGGAACACTTTATATATATATATATATGAGCAGGGCTAAAGTTGTGACATTTCCCAATTATCACTCACTTCTTTTCCACCTCCTTTAGTGAAGAACACCTACTTCTTCACCTCCTTTAGTGAAGAACACCTACTCGGGGGGCGTCATGGCGGCGCCCATGAATCATAGGCTATGTGCCGTATACAAAGCCCCCAATGAAAATGTATGGGGACTCAATAAACCACGACCCATTGTATACAACCTGTCAGATACCATTTATCATCCATCGTATACAAAGCCCCTTTGAAAATGTATGGGGACTCAGTAAACCACGACCCATTGTATACAACCTGTCAGATACCATTTATTATCCATCGTATACAAAGCCCCCATTGAAAATGTATGGGGACTCATTAAACCACGACCCATTGTATACAACCTGTCAGATACCATTTATTATCCATCGTATACAAAGCCCCCATTGAAAATGTATGGGGACTCAGTAAACCACGACCCATTGTATAAAACCTGTCAGATACCATTTATTATCCATCGTATACAAACCCCCCATTGAAAATGTATGGGGACTCATTAAACCACGACCCATTGTATACAACCTGTCAGATACCATTTATTATCCATCGTATACAAAGCCCCCATTGAAAATGAATGGGGACTCATTAAACCACGACCCATTGTATAAAAACCTGTCAGATACCATTTATTATCCATCGTATACAAAGCCCCCATTGAAAATGTATGGGGACTCACGCCCTATTGTATACAACCTGTCAGATACCATTTATTATCCATCGTATACAAAGCCCCCATTGAAAATGAATGGGGACTCAGTAAACCACGACCCATTGTATAAAAACCTGTCAGATACATAACTGTGGTATACGGATTCAAACCTGTGGTATACGGCCTCAAAACCATGGTATACGGGAAAAATAGTCCCTTTTGATATAGAGCAAAGAAATAGTTCCTAGTGTTATACCCTTTAATATGGCAATTACTGGGTTAATTTATTCGAAAAGATGGATAATAAATGCAACAAATGATGATTTTGTGGAGAGGCAGCTCTGTAAACCACTCGAGTTTGACGTCGTAATACACTCGCTAGCTCTCGTGTATTATTACGCGTCAACCTCTGGTGGTTTACGGCCGCCCGTCCACAAAACCATCGATTATTGTCTATATATTTCCATAGATTTAACATTGGGAAGATGTACTCAATGCTCATGGAGTATATATATACATATTATCTCACCCCTGGTACATGTTTATCCATAGGAATAACATTAGAAAAAAATACTCAACGATCACCACGGTAAAGTGACAATACTACGCCACAGCCGTGGTGTAATGAATTTGAGATGACGTCATATGGATTTGCTAAGTGTATTCTAATCATTGTGAAATTTTGATGATATCTAATGTCATAAAAACAGTACTCGAATCGTAAAATACACAAAACTCCACTCGTTTGAGTGGGCCATAATCGTCACTCTGCTTCGCCTCGATGACCATTGCGGCCCATCCAAACTTGTGGATTATTGTCTATCTATATGATTCTCGATGCAGTTCTATATAAATATTGACTGGTTTCAGATTCAAGTGGTCGTATGCTCCGAGGAGTTGACTCTACGCAATATTCTCGCGTATACGCTCGGATATCACTGCGCGTCAACTCCTATGAGTATATG
The DNA here is from genome assembly GCA_950022655.1 of Alentia gelatinosa. Taxonomy (NCBI): domain Eukaryota; kingdom Metazoa; phylum Annelida; class Polychaeta; order Phyllodocida; family Polynoidae; genus Alentia; species Alentia gelatinosa. The sequence continues at coordinate 131,275,034 of OX465580.1, read as the reverse complement.
ACCGCTTGTATCTGAAACCAGTCTATATTGTATTCATCATCCACATTTTCTGGTCAAGTGGCATTTTCTATATCAGTTCGTGTTAGTTATGCACTATTTTTCCGTACGCACTATTTTCACCGTATGCGCCCCTGGGTGTAGGGCCCGAGTGCAAGAACGGCTGTATCGCCGAATTTGGTGATTGTACACACAATATTCCCTCAATAAAAATTGCTTTAAATAAAAACTTGATAATAAAGATTATGTTTTCTATTACAGGGCAAGTACGAGGTGTTCCTGTCCCTGCAGGACAGCGCCACCCAGGCCGTCCTCTCCTGCCTGAACGTCAAGCTGGAGATCCGCGCCGGTCTCCTCTACCTCCAATAAGTTACACGTCTCTAGGAAATAATAAAAAGTTTTATATTCTATATGAGAATGTGTTCTTGTATCTATAAGATGGTCTCCTCTACCTCCAATAAGTTACACGTCTCTAGGAAATAATAAAAAGTTTTATAGTCTATATGAGAATGTGTTCTTGTATCTATAAGATAGTCTTCTCTACCTCCAATAAGTTACACGTCTCTAGTAAATAATAAAAGTTTTATATTCTATATGAGAATGTGTTCTTGTATCTATAAGATAGCGCCAGCCAGAGACTCGAGATCCGCGCTGGACTCCTCTACCTCCAATAAGTTACACGTCTCTAGGAAATAATAAAAAATTTATATTCTATATGAGAATGTGTTCTTGTATCTATAAGATAGCGCCAGCCAGAGACTTGAGATCCACGCTGGTCTCATTTACCTCCAATAAGTTACACGTCTCTAGGAAATAATAAAAAAGTTTTATATTTCATATGAGAATGTGTTCTTGTATCTATAAGATGGTCTCCTTTACCTCCAAAAAGTTACACGTCTCTAGGAAATAATAAAAAGTTTTATAGTCTATATGAGAATGTGTTCTTGTATCTATAAGATAGTGCCAGCCAGAGACTCGAGATCTGTGCTGGACTCCTCAACCTCCAATAAGTTACACGTCTCTAGGAAATAATAAAAAGTTTTACAGTCTATATGAGAATGTGTTCTTGTATCTATAAGATAGCGCCAGCCAGAGACTTGAGATCTGTGCTGGACTCCTCGACCTCCAATAAGTTACACGTCTCTAGGAAATAATAAGAAGTTTTATAGTCTATATGAGGATGTGTTCTTGTATCTATATGATGGGCTCCTTTACCTCCAATAAGTTACACGTCTCTAGGAAATAATAAAAAGTTTTATATTCTATATGAGAATGTGTTCTTGTATCTATAAGATAGTCTCCTCTGCCTCCAATAAGTTACACGTCTCTAGGAAATAATAAAAAGTTTTATATTCTATATGAGAATGTGTTCTTGTATCTATAAGATGGTCTCCTTTACCTCCAATAAGTTACACGTCTCTAGGAAATAATAAAAAGTTTTACAGTCTATATGAGAATGTGTTCTTGTATCTATAAGATAGTCTCCTCTACCTCCAATAAGTTACACATCTCTAGGAAATAATAAAAAGTTTTATATTCGATATGAGAATGTGTTCTTGTATCTATAAGATGGTCTCCTTTACCTCCAATAGGTTACACGTCTCTAGGAAATAATAAAAAAGTTTTATATTCTATATGAGAATGTGTTCTTGTATCTATAAGATGGTCTCCTTAACCTCCAATAAGTTACACGTCTCTAGGAAATAATAAAAAGTTTTATAGTCTATATGAGAATGTGTTCTTGTATCTATAAAATAGTCTCCTCTACCTCCAATAAGTTACACGTCTCTAGGAAATAATAAAAAGTTTTATAGTCTATATGAGAATGTGTTCTTGTATCTATAAGATAGTACCAGCCAGAGACTTGAGATCCGCGCTGGTCTCATTTACCTCCAATAAGTTACACGTCTCTAGGAAATAATAAAAAGTTTTATATTCTATATGAGAATGTGTTCTTGTATCTATAAGATGGGCTCCTCTACCTCCAATAAGTTACGCATCTCTAGGAAATAATAAAAAGTTTTATAGTCTATATGAGAATGTGTTCTTGTATCTATAAGATAGTCTCCTCTACCTCCAATAAGTTACACGTCTCTAGGAAATAATAAAAAGTTTTATAGTCTATATGAGAATGTGTTCTTGTATCTATAAGATAGTACCAGCCAGAGACTTGAGATCCGCGCTGGTCTCATTTACCTCCAATAAGTTACACGTCTCTAGGAAATAATAAAAAGTTTTATATTCTATATGAGAATGTGTTCTTGTATCTATAAGATGGGCTCCTCTACCTCCAATAAGTTAGACATCTCTAGGAAATAATAAAAAGATTTATATTCTATATGAGAGTGTGTTCTTGTATCTATAAGATGGTCTCCTCTACCTCCAATAAGTTACACGTCTCTAGGAAATAATAAAAAGTTTTATATTCTATATGAGAATGTGTTCTTGTATCTATAAGATAGCGCCAGCCAGAGACTTGAGATCCGCGCTGGTCTCATTTACCTCCAATAAGTTACACGTCTCTAGGAAATAATAAAAAGATTTATATTCTATATGAGAATGTGTTCTTGTATCTATAAGATGGGCTCCTCTACCTCCAATAAGTTACACGTCTCTAGGAAATAATAAAAAGTTTGATATTCTATATGAGAATGTGTTCTTGTATCTATAAGATGGGCTCCTCTACCTCCAATAAGTTACACGTCTCTAGGAAATAATAAAAAATTTATATTCTATATGAGAATGTCTTCTTGTATCTATAAGATAGTGCCAGCCAGAGACTTGAGATCCGCGCTGGTCTCATTTACCTCCAATAAGTTACACGTCTCTAGGAAATAATAAAAAGATTTATATTCTATATGAGAATGTGTTTTTGTATCTATAAGATGGGCTCCTCTACCTCCAATAAGTTACACGTCTCTAGGAAATAATAAAAAGTTTTATATTCTATATGAGAATGTGTTCTTGTATCTATAAGATGGTCTCCTTTACCTCCAATAAGTTACACGTCTCTAGGAAATAATAAAAAGTTTTATATTCTATATGAGAATGTGTTCTTGTATCTATAAGATAGTGCCAGCCAGAGACTTGAGATCTGTGCTGGTCTCCTCTATCTCCAATATGTTACACGTCTCTAGGAAATAATAAAAAGTTTTATATTCTATATGAGAATGTGTTCTTGTGAATTACTACGTGATTCAAACTCGATGGGATACGAGCTCAGACCCTAAACTTTCATGGATTTCATAAATAATATGAGAATGTGTTCTTGTATCTATAAGATATGTCAGCTAGAGACTTGAGATGCGGGGGGGGGGGGCACAGGGGTCTAGGAAAAGAATCGCACGACAAATTTCAGACATGTTTGAAATTTATCGCATGCGATTCTGGGTCCCTCCGAGGTACAATTTGTCGCCGAGAAAATGTGTACACCCTCCACAGGGGTTGGTTCCGGAATTGCAGGGCTGGAAATTCCAAGGCTGGAAATCCCAAGGCTGAACCAACTGTGCGATACGATTTGGGGGGACCACATATCGCACGAAAGGGAACAAGAACCGTACAATGGGTTCAGGCCTTAAGAAAAAAAACCTGTGGTGCCTACCTATATTGGCCTATAATTAGTCGGTGGGTGACGAGGAATAGCCCTTCCACACGCAGTTACATGGTGATATGTGGTGCCTCACCGATTAATAACCCAGAGTTGACCAACGACTAGAATTGCTATGCAGTCAGAGGGGTAGAAAATCATAATAATTTCATACAGAGTGGACAGAATTGCTTAACCCTTTCCTTACCAATGATGCCTCAAGGCACTCCCGTGGCTAGAGCAAATGATACCTCAGGGCACTCGCGTATCCAGCACAAATCATGCCTTGAGGCAACGTTTTCAATTTTTGTTAAAATATCATTTATCTCAGATAATTCAACATGGATCTTAACAATTGTTTCCAGCGATAATGTAAAATGCCTTCTTAGTGATAATTAATAAATGATTTTATAGTTATCACCATGGAAACATTGACTGACAAATTTAAATATGATGTAAAAAAATACATTTTCTCTACAATGGTAACATAGCCTTGGCCTACAGAGGTAGTTCAGTGTCAGGCATGCTGCATCTATAGACATGCACCGGCAACCAGGTCCGGTAGGGAAAGGGGACTAAAAGCCTGCCCCCACCTACCACGATTCTGGTCCCAATTGGCCTTACAACGGCCTTCCCGACACCATTCCGATTGTAGTGTGAGGTCTGGCAAAATCGTAGTAGGTTGAACAGGTTTCTGCGATTCCGTCTACAACAGCTCACGATAGGCTGCGATGAAAACGCCAATCGTAGAGGTCCCGATAATTTCCAACATGTTGGAAATTTCGTAGCCTGTCGTAGGGTATGGTAGCCTATCGGGAAGATATCGTGGTCAGCGTTTATGTTATTAGTCCTCCAAAGGCGTTGCCACGCTCTACGATTTCAAACTGTTGGACCTATCAGGGACCTCCCGATAGGTCACGATTTCCCCATTTCAAATCGTAGCGATCGGGAAGCATGTCGTGGCCTATCGTGGTAGGTGGGGGTCCCCTCTTACTCCCACCAAGCCCTTTCTGGCACGCTGTGATGGTCGACCCCTGAGACATGTTATTACTATATACCTATAGGCGCATGTCCCACTTTTACTAACCAATAGGACAATTCCGTTCGTCACTGAGTGACGAAAGAATATCCATACGTCCCTCCGTACCACGTGACCACTCATTCTACTATTTAGTGAGTTGTAGAATGGCATTTTTTATTATTTGGTATATATATAATATAAAAAAAGTTACACCGTGAGTTTGACTGAATTCCATCTGTTCCTCGATATTTTTGTCAGAAATACTCTTCTGAGTATTTCTGATCAAAATATCTCTGAACAGATTCCATTCAGTCAAACTAACTATGTCTCTAGCTTACGATAAAGGTTAATCAGCAAAAACGGAATCGTACAGTCTGCTTTCCTTTATAGCTCTGCCTATGGGATGTGATATACTTCAGGAAAGTTAAATAAAGTCTATAACATCATCAAACCAATGCGAATGGTTTCCTGTCTAAATAAATTATAGGACAGTTGTTAAGTTATTCTGAATGACCTTGACCTTTACATATCAAGCCTGTTTCTATAATGACGTATTTGCAAACCTCCCATAATGTCATAGAGAACCTATACCAAAATGTTTCATTAAAACCTGACTGAGTTAGGCAGTAGTATACGGAGACAGGTTTACTGTGGCTGTACGTGATTAATTTATATGCGGTAAAATTGACAATAAATCGAACTGATGCTGAAGGCAGAGGTTCGTTTTATCGTAAACGTTACCAAGTATTTAACGGGACAGACACAGTATACCTGTTTTTTGTATTATTATTTACCTTAAAATATCCAATTTTTAACTTTGCTTCTGGGCGATTTTTTTTTATTTCGCCGCCGTACATGCCCCGTACGCCACATACATACCCCGTACGTCACCTAGGTGTCGTACGGATATAAATACGACATGGGTAGGAGCGGGCCGTATGTGTAGGATATACTATCACAGGTATATAATGATACTACTACTAGTGCCAAGTTCGAGATTGAATATTTATCATGCCATCTCACATATTTGTCAAGTTTGACAAAAGAGAATATATGATATCTGAAATTACAATTATAAACATATTAAATGATAACACATTATTCTGAACGTCTCTGGCAATGTTAATACGTGTTTATTGTAAAAGAGTAATATTTTGGGTCAGAAATGATAGTTTTAAACTGTAAATTAAATTGAACCTTCTGCTGTAGGCCTGCAATGATTATTACATGGCGGATCTACGTCATTTTCAGACGTTCATATCACGTGACCCGTCTACCCGTTCGTCTCAAATTCTCAACAGGGTCGGACATTTCTTTTGACCCACCCACCCACGTCATTTTCGTATTCTCAAAAATGTTCATATTCAACTCTTTTCTACATTCATATTCTACTGCCACTGTGCTGTTTCAAAATTTCACTCTACTGTTTCATGTTTTTATCATGTATCATCATTTTCTCTACAATATTTTTACGTATATATTTTTTTGGGGCGATAAGCAAATTTCTATTTAATTTTCCAAATACAGTGTTCAGTTTTACAATTTTCTCACATTTCTTTAGTACACAAGTACATCATATTTAGAGAAGTGTGGTCTTTTCTCATTGCTCCCTTTTTTCTAAAGTTTTTGTTTTAACCTATTCCCCCCTTAGATAATTTCAACTAACTGAATTACTTTCCTTGTTGCCACCCTTGTATTTTTCACTTAAGTATTCGCAGAACATTGTTGAACTCGAAGATTCCCGCTAGCATTTCACACAAGCTGACATCTTCATAATGATTACTTCTTAATACACATGTAGGTGATAGATGAAGAACACTGGCTTGCTGCATTATTCATTATATCTGATTGGATCACACATTTAACCTCAGAGTGGCTATTAATATATATACAGTCAGAACCATCTCTGCCAAGCCAAAATGAAACCCTTTTTTTAAAATGAATACTTATATAGAACGTCCTGACCATGCTGTACAATTCACAGAACGAGATGGTAATTTACGGTTTTTACGGACCGAGGCATTTATGCCGAGTTCCGTACAAACGGTAAATTATCATCGAGTTCTGTGACTTGTACAAGCATGGTTGGACGTAATATATTTACTATATACCCGAAATTAAAAAAAAAACAAAAAAACATTTGGCTTAACAACCAATTTTTTAATAAAGGTGTATGGCAAGGTGGTCCGTATTTTAGTGTACGGACCGGCGGTCCGTACAGTATATTTACGTCATATGCCGAAACGGTGCGTATTTACAGTATATACGGCATGGGTTTATAGTAAAAGATAAAACAATAAAACAAATGTTTCCAGGAGGGGGGGGGGGGGGTAGCGGGAATAGAAATTTGGGGTCTGGTCCAGGGACTACTTTCAGTAGGGGTTAAACATAACTGACTAGTGTTCGACACAGGTTCAGAGCAGTTTTTTTTGGGTTAATGAGCATTGTGAGGTCATACAGTAGGGGTCAGACGAGGTACCACGTGAGCGTTGCAATTCCCACGGGTCCTGAGAGGTGTAACTCATACGACTCATCACCCAACGTCATCACGTCACTGAAGGTACAGAGTACCAACAGGTAAGAATTATTCCTACTGTATGACATCTGGTAACCGTTTTGTGGTCATATTTAATACTTCTGCACTACCCACAAAAATGGTGTGGGTCCCACTTCTCATTCTCTGAATATAAATAATACATTCTAAAATGTTTCTATACAGATATCTCCCTATACAGTAAGTTACGCATTTTACCAAGAGATAAGCTTATTCTATAAATCAATATTACATGAGGAAAAAAATCAATTCTTTGATATCCAGTCGCTAAGTTTGTATGTGTCCACAACACCTGGAGATCATCATATACAATTTTCAAGAAATTGACATGGGTTTTAATTTTCAAGCCAAATTGCCCGATATGCCTTTAAACATTTATTTATAATTTTCGGTTCAAACTCTTTCTAGGTGATCATAGAGCTGATTCAGTCTTATGTTAAGTCAGTAAAATATGACATTTGTTTAATTTGACTATACCCAATTAGTAAAATATGCCTATTTTGTTTGCTGGTTTTATTGAAAAATATTGTATTCTTCGATTCTTTCAAAAACAAGGATGGTACGCGTGACCTAAAGTTTTCAAAACTGAAATGTGTATCGGTAGTAGGCCTTCCTTCGAGGTACCGGGTACGTACCTTTGCAATATTCTTTAGGACCTGTGCTTTAGAATCAATTTTAAGAATGTTTATATATTTTATGATGGTATTTTCATAGTTTTGATTCCTAAATCAATAACTGTGTTCTATACTACATTACATCACCAACTACATATGCATCACCATGGAAATTAATTTGATTCGCCATCATCACCTTTGCCATATTCTTCTGTTTATTGTTATTTTTATTTATTCATTATGAGGTCATACAGTAGGGGTCAGACGAGATACCACGTGAGCGTTGCAATTCCCACGGGTCCTGAGAGGTGTAACTCATACGACTCATCACCCAACGTCATCACGTCACTGAAGGTACAGAGTACCAACAGGTAAGAATTATTCCTACTGTATGACAACGGGTAGGGGGAACGTGGCCAAACTTAATACCTCAGTGCAACCACGGAAATGGTGTGACACATACTTCTCATCCTCTGAAAATAAAGACTCAATTTTTAGAAATTTCTTCAAAGAAATTACCCAATGTACTATATTACGCATATTATGATTTGATTGAATCGTTCTATAAATCTATATCACATGGAAAATATCAGTTTTTTGATAAACAGTAGCTAAGACTGAGGACCACCTGACCTCCACAGCATGTGGCGGCCTCTTGTGGTAATAGGGGACAACTGTCAGTGGGTGCTTACTTCATCAAATTACTTTACCTAATCATTGTTGTACATGGTATAGACTGTAATATGACCTATCTAATGTAGACCGAAAGTCTGGGCTTCCCAAATATCCATAACTAGAATTCATGCGCATTAATGTTAAATGATGCGCATCGAATACTCAAATACAATATATTCTACTATCATTAGAACCAAGCACCCTCCCATTTTTACCTACTATATCTAAAACGGTAGAATTTCGTCGAATCCGCTTGAAGTTGCTCCCGCACATAGAAACATAGTTAAGCAGACCTAGGGCTGGAGATTGAAGACCCACGGGAGTGAGATTCTCGTGTAGTGAAAAACTCGAATCTGTTCTTATTTTTTGTAGGACTATACTCAGACAAACTTCTTCTCTCATGATTCATTTCGAGCCATGCCAAAATCAAAGTTTAGTATTGTAGTTTTCTGATCTATTTTTCTCGTGAGAAACCAATGGGATCCTAACTTTCGCTGGTACCCCTTTCGAAACTCTGCTGATACCCCTCCCCCCCCCCCCACCACCACTCCAGCCACCATTGTAAGTATTTGACCCATCTCAGACATCTAGCTCTGCGGAGCAGTCAGCAGAGTGTGCGGCTAGGGATGTGGGTGTAGGGAGTTCGGTTCCCGTATTGGTTTTTGACTTTTCGGGTTTTTTAAAAAATATTTTCCCCCCTACCTCGGACCCGACGAAGTCGCTAGTACCTTGTAATACGAAATCTTGCGATCTCATTGTGGTAGGTAACCAGCGTAGTGGTCTCACTGCTTTCTCTCGAGACTAGCAGATAACAAAAACTACATTACTAAACTTTGATTTCGGCATGGCTTGAAATAAATCATAAGTGAAAAGGTACTTCTGCCAATAGATCTACAAAAAAAGAAGAACAGGTTTGAGTTTTTCACTGTACGAGAATCTCACTCTCGTGGGCCCTCAGTCTCCAAACATAGGTCGTGTTCACTCTGTCTCTATGTGCGGGAGTATCTCCAAGCGGATCCGATCAGGGGCCCGTTTCAATAGAATGGGTCACTAAGCCACTTAGTGACATGTTTAGTGACTCAAATAGTGACTTGGGACCCGTTTCAATAGGCTGTAGGACGTCCGTTAACGGGGGTAGTGACACGATAGCGACAGGTTGCATTGCAGTAGTTTAGGGACAACCGATTCTGCGACACCGGGTAGCAGACAAGCGCAAAAAGTGGCTTGTACCATTTCAGAAGTGGCTGTCCGGTCACTAAAAGGGTCACTATAGTGTCTATAATAGCGAGAGGGTATACCCTCTCGTTTTTGAAGTCACAAACACATAACTTTACTTACCATAAGAATAAAGCTATGAAACTTTAACCCCAGTTAGGGACACATACAACTTATAAACATGCAAAATATGAAGAATATCGGTCCATGCAATCCAGAGATATTCACATTTGAATTTTATCCAGTGACCTTTACCTTGACACCACTTGTTCCCGATAGCAGTAACACCATCCATTGTAAGGCCCAGGCAGCAATGTCACTATGTCACCAATAGTGAACGGACACACCACCCCAATAGTGACATGCCTTTTGCAACGAGAATTAAATTTTGTCACTATTCCTGTCACTAGTTGAGTCACTATACATGTCACTAAGTGGCTTAGTGACCCATTCTATTGAAACGGGCCCCTGAATAGCACAAAAAGTTAGGACTCGTTGCAAAAGGCATGTCACTATTGGGGTGGTGTGTCCGTTCACTATTGGTGACATAGTGACATTGCTGCCTGGGCCTTACAATGGATGGTGTTACTGCTATCGGTAACAAGTGGTGTCAAGGTGAAGGTCACTGGATAAATTATCGACTGCACTTGAGTAATTTTACACTGGCTATCAGAGCAGCATTTTCTATGACAAAATTCAAATGTGAATATCATTAGATTGCATGGACCGATATCCTTCATATTTGGCATGTTTATAAGTTGTATGTGTCCCTAACTGGGGTTAAAGTTTCATAGCTTTATTCCTCTGGTAAGTAAAGTTATGTGTTTGTGACATCAAAAACGAGAGGGTATATCCTCTCGCTATTATAGCCACTATAGTGACCCTTTTAGTGACCGAACAGCCACTTCTGAAATGGTACAAGCCACTATTTGCGGTTATCTTTTATCCTATGTCCCAGAAATGTTTGTACCTTAAGTATTGAAACGCGAAGTACCGCTATTATGTCACTAAACCCAATAACGGACGTCCTACAGACTATTGAAACGGGTCCCAGAATCATAGTTTTTTTAGATATAGTAGGTAACCAGACATTATATTCAGTGACAATAAATGGGTTAAATCTATATACCGTACTACTTTGCAAACATACATTAAAATATTTACAGTGGATAGATACTGGGGCACCGTGATTCAACACGTTTATGAAGCTCTCCACAGAACCTCCAAATATTGAATTTTTTCTTTCCATTTTCTCCAGAGCAGACATGTTTTTCCACCCTCACTTTCAAATCGATAATTTTAATGACGATCCAATGTTTTTCACAATTATGTAACATTGGCGGGTGATGTAATTTCATTTTATTTTAAAACAGAAAAAAATAAAAATCTGTCGTGCTGTGTCAAACAAATTTCGGTCGAACCATCGACCAATTCTTATATGATGGTGACAGAAATTGTGGAAATTTCTTCTCGGACACTGAATGATTGTTTTTTTTGTGTTTTTTTTTTATTCAATAAACTCCAGTTCTAACCAAGGTTAGATCTTCCACTGGGCAACACATTAACATACAACAAGCTTGTTCATCTTGTATTAAACATCCGTAGTTACAAATACATGTTGTGGTGTGATAATGATGAGATGAATTAATGACTATGTCAGACAATCAAACAATCAACCTCCAATCGTAAACTGAGTACATGGTTTTCACCTTTTGCTTAAAACATTTTGTTGTCTCACTACATTGAGTGTCCATGCTAAGGCTATTCCATAGAGTTTGACCACGATAGTAGGGTGATCGCTGGTAGTTACTACACAATATACACTTAGTCTTAAATTTCACTTTGTTATCGCTACGCGTTCGCCTGACGGTACAATCTAAATTACTGGGGTTTTTGGACAGCTTGTACATTACATTCAGTAACTGCATATTTCTTCGGTTTCCTAGGTAGTCTATGTTATTGAGCCTATGTAGTTCAACAGTATCATACCTTCTATTCCAGATCTTACCTATTATCCTGAGAGCGCGATTCTGAGTAACTTGTAACGAATGTATATATAGCTTATCAGAAGAACCATCAATAATAAACGAACAGTATTCAAATATTGGCCTGATGATAACAGTGTAGATAACCTTAGCTGTATTTTGGTTGATACAGCTACTGATTTAACTGAGTTTAAATAATCTGTTGTTTGCAGTACGATTGATCTCTTTAAGATGACTATTAAAGCTCAAAACATCATCAATGGTTACTCCCAAGTATTTATATTTGTCGACTGATTCTAACATAATTTCACCACAAAATATTGCACGTTTGTCTTAGTGTCTCTGCTTTGGACCAGAAGCATGCCACACTGGTCCAAAGCAGAGAAACTTAGACATCATTGTTCTGCTGATAGTGACGTCACTTTATTCATGATAAACCCCAAACACGGTGACAGTAGCCTTTATGACGTTATTCTCATACGTGGCCACCGCCATATTGTCATTCTCAGCGTCCCACAAACAGCGCGACACGGAACGCGCGCCCTGCTTCCGGTTCTCCATCAGGGTCACGTGACAGACGACCTTGTGACGTGGACACTGCGTCTTGGCGGCGTCCTTCACCTGGTTCGCGATCTCCACACAGAGGGCGCCAGTGCGCAGAGCGTCGTACGCGGAAATTTCCCCCAAGACCCTCTCCAGGATCTGTGTCGCCGTCTGGTGGATTATGGCAGACTTAAAGCGTTGATCCTGGTCCGGGCCTAGTTTGTAGGTGTTGGCGATTGCCAGGTTCCGGAAAGAGTCGACAACTTGCAGACGCAGTTTGACGTCATTGGCGGCATTGAAGAATGAACGAGGCGCGTGGGACGCCCGCCGGGACGGGGGAACTGTGACGTCACTCAAGCGCGATTGTCGTCTGCTTTGATTATAGCTCACAGATGGTGCTGACACCCTGCGGACGGTTCTGACATCGTCTGGTACCACCAAGGATGCCTGGAATCAGTAAACATGTATTTAGTACATGGAATCAGTGAATATTTATTTAGTACATGGAATCAATGAATATTTATTTAGTACATGGAATCAATGAATATTTATTTAGTACATGGAATCAGTGAATATGTATTTAGTACATGGCATCAGTGAATATTTATTTAGTCCATGGAATCAGTCAATATGTATTTAGTCCATGGAATCAGTCAATATGTATTTAGTCCATGGAATCAGTCAATATGTATTTAGTACATGGAATCAGTGAATATTTATTTAGTACATGGCATCAGCGAATATTTATTTAGTACATGGCATCAGTGAATATTTATCTAGTCCATGGAATCGGTGAATATGTATTTAGTCCATGGAATCATTGAATATGTATTTAGTCCATGGAATCAGTGAGTTTATTTAGTACATGGCATCAGTGAATATGTATTTAGTGAACATCAGTGAACATGTCTTAGTTCATGATAATTGTAAAATCTCGGCCCAAGAGATTGCAGTAGGTGATTATGTATTAAGTACAAGGAATCATTGAATATATATTTAGTACATGGAATCAGTTTTGTGTCAGCAGTGCTAAAGGTCCGTTGGTGGTCCCTGACTGTATATCGGTGATGGCCAATGGAAAGGGGCTATTTGGAGAACACAAAAAATCGACACCGTTTTCGTCGGCCAATGGAATCGGGCAATTAAGCCAGAGACACACCAAGCGAGAAACGGGGCGATTTCTGGAATCACCAACACAAAATGGCGTGTATGTGAGCTATTATTTAATAAGTCACCGGATTATTGCCTCTGAGACGCTGAATTAACGGTGGGAGACATTACTGGGAAATAATATCACACATTCGTACCACACATTTTGCTGGCTCCATAATTTCACGAGTCGAAGACGAGTGACATTACGGAGCCAACAAAATGCGTGACATAAATAAGCTCAAACTCAAACGAGTGGCGTCTAGATTTTATCCTACCCCGTTTTCACATTTTTCCAGCATTAAAAAGTAGTGGCATAAACAACACTTTATGTCACACCCGTGAAATAAACAAATCCCATGTTAAGCCTATGGCGTTTTTTATTAGGGGTAGGATAAAATTTGATACCACCATATGACTATTGAACATGCTTTGACGCCTTCAAGCGGGCTTGGATTAGTCGTCTACAGGGGCGGCGATTCTGTGAAAACTTATAGTTGTCAGTGTGAACGCTCGGGTACATTCTGAAGTCAACGACTTTTGTGGTGGACATTGCCAACACCTGACGACTATTGGCTGGACGATCTCCAGTCGCCTCGCTTTTAGTCGACTAATGTAAACACCAGGGACCTGTTTCACTAGTTTCGTGACATGTCTAGATGGCGTCTGTAACACCATACGGACAAATCAACACAAGTTGCGGCACTTGGGACAATACAGACCCCAAACACGGTGTGTCCGGCTTCAAAAATATTAGACAGTTTCACTCACCTTCTGTAAGAATTAAGCAATGAAACTTTAACACGAGTAAGGGATACATATAACCTACACTCGTACCAAATATGAATTGAATTGGTCGCTCCAAACCGCTGATATTTGACATCAACTGTTACATGCGTTTTGAAACCCGACAATAAATTTTCAGCTGTTGCTTGCACTGTTGGTGCAGCTCTTGATGTCTGTCTAGGTCTAATGTCACGAAACTAATGAAACAGGTCCCTGGTTAGGCCAGTCTAATAATTTACTGTGTAATAGCTAGTTTAGAATAACACTAGGAACCACCGTTGTTCTTATACAGACTTGGCAAAAGCAAGTTGGCAAGAACCATTAGTAGCTACCATTGTTTGTTTTTTTCAAAAAGCATTTTATTGCCACTTGTCAAACATACATGAAATTAATATTCAAAACAACAGAAAGTTTTCCATGTACTACATAAAAAGATTATTCATAGCTGCTTGTTTTTTTGGAGGAAAAGAAAAAGACATACATAGAGTACGGGATGGTTTTATAATTGGTAAAAAGAGAAAACCCTTTCGTAATACACAACCTAAACCAAACTCATGAGAGGTTTGGATAGATATTTTTACAATGTTGAGGCAACTTCCTTAGTAGCTACCATTGTTAATCGTGGATTGACAAAACGCGAGAATCACTAAAAATAGAGATGAAATATGCTTCATACTGCCTGGACCTAAAACTAATATGATACTGAACAGCCCCCATTGAAGAAGCCGGAGGGAATGAGACAAACTTCCGCTGAGATGTCACTAGCAGGGGCCACTATATTGTACAGTTCAGCAACCCTAACTCAGCTCGTATATAAGGCCTGGCGTCCACCTACTACGATAGAAATTTAGACCTACAGATATGGCACCGATCCAAAAACCAAATATCGGAGACATATCGGGAAGGTGCAAAATCGTAGACATATGTCTAGACATGCCAATCCACCATGCATTGTATGGGGTTCTTATCGGTTTCTAATCGTAGAAACGTGGTCAACTGCCCCGATATTAGGTGATCTACCGACGCGATTTTGATTTTTTATCGGAAGGTGCATCGTAGACCATATCGGAGCCATATCGTAGTAGGTGGACCCCGGGCCTAACCTGGGACCTGTTTCACTAGTTTCGTGACATGTCTGTGACACATATACAGACATTGGGGTTGTCTAGTCTCGTGACAACACAAGTAGCTGCTCTTAGGTAAACACAGACCCCAAACATTATTAACAGAATTAGAAAAATCTACACATCATGGACCTGTTTCACTAGTTTAATGACAAAAGTGTTAGACAGACATGAAAAGCGGCACCAACAGTGCAAGCAAGAACGGACAAAACAAAGTCTAATGTCTAGTTCTTATGAAACCGGGCACAAAATCTAGACACCATCTAGACATGTTACGAAACTACTGAAACAAGTCCCTGGTGCAGGAAATGTGTGTTTTTGTTGATATGAGTTGTAGTGTTAGGCCCGGCGTCCACCTACTACAATAGGATCGTAGACCTCCCGATATGGCACCAATACAAAATGTCAAAATCGGTGCCATATCGGGAAGGTGCAAAATCGTAGACAGATATCTAGACATGCCAATCCACCACGCATTGTATGGTTTTTTTATCGGTGTCTAATCGCAGAAACGTGGACAACTGCCCCGATATTAGGTGACCTTCCGATGCGATTTTGATTTTGCATCAGGAGGTGCATCGTAGGGCATATCGGTGCCATATCGTAGTAGGTGGACGCCGGGCATTAAGGTTAGGGTTAGGGATAGGCTTAGGGGATGGTTTTTCTGTTCGTTTTCTCCTGTAGATAAGATCAAATTTGAAGCCAAGGGAGTTTTTTACGGGTCGAGTTCTCCAGTGTTCTATAATCATACCTGAAGGAGGCCAAGTCGACGAAATATTGGTAATTAACGATAACTGTTCCATGTAAACAAAAATCAATAACAAAAGCCTATCAAACACACCTTGTTCTGTGTGAACCTAGTGTAAACATAACATAATTATTACCATGTTCTGTCATTGTTTTCACTTCTTCGTCTTTATATCTCTTCTTTCCTTGTCTTCAATGTATAACAATATGTACGATAAGGATTTTTGTTTTCAATAATTGTACATATGTAATCTATATTGAGCATATCACTGAGAGCATAATAAAAGAGAGTTATGCTCATGTTGAAAAAGAGACAAACGTAAAACTTACCATGGTCAATCTGAAGCAATACGGTGTTGTCACACAAGGATATCACTCAGGGAGTCCACTAGTGGATGCAGACGAAAAGTTACGCCGAGATGTGAAGGTTACTCCGAGATAACGAAGTTATTCCGAGGTGTGAAAGTTGCTCCGAGATAACGAAGTTACTCCGAGATAACGAAGTTACTCCGAGATAATGTAGTTATTCCGAGATAATGTAGTTATTCCGAGGTGTTAAAGTTACTCCGAGGAAATACGTGTTGGTTCGTCGATTGTATTTCACACAGTAGCAACAGAAATTATGGGATCAAGGCTATGGGTGTGAGTGTAACTGTTATATCACCGACATATCATCATGTCCGTGGTCATATGCTCACTGTTCACCCACTATAAATGTATGTTGTGTGGTAACGAGTTAGTTGCTGTCCACGTGTCCTAGGCCTAGTTATAAAGTTAATAAAGTCAGTAGGGTGCCCTACCGCTCAGCTCACTGCCCGACTGAAACTAACACAACGTCTCTCTAAACCCTCTCCGCAACAGAACCAGCGGGAACGAATTAAGTAAGCAAATATAAACTGATTAATGTGTATTGTTTAGCAACAAAGGGTGAGTGCCCCCCCCCCCCCCCCCCCGTCTCCCTCCCCGCCCACCCCCAACCTGCTACCTGGGGGGTGTTAAAGCCCCTACTGACACGAAAAGCCTCAGTGACCATCCAACCAGAGACTTGAGATCTCCCCCCCCCCCCCCCCCCTCCAGGGGCCCGTTGAATAATCTAGGATCGTACATGTTGACGCTTTTCTGTACCTCGTACAAGAGTTTTTGTTTGATACAAGACGGGCGAGAGCTTAGTGGCGCCCTTTATCAATTAGTTCCCAACCATCATTTCATGTGACACCGATTTTACCGACTACCAGCGAAATGTGATCTCATTGGTTTCTCACGAGAAATGTAGATCAGAAAACTACAATATTAAACTTTGATTTCGGCATGGCTTGAAATGAATCATAAGAGAAAAAGTTTGTCTGAGTATAGTCCTACAATAAAGAAGAACAGATTCGAGTTTTTCACTGCACGAGAATCTCACTCTCGTGGGCCTTCATTCTCCAAGCCTATGTCTAGGTCACTATGTCTCTATGTGCGGGAGCAACTTCAAGCGGATCCGACGAAATTCTAACGTTTTATATGTGGTAGGTAAATATTTGTGTCTGTTCACTAAGACAGTTTTTAGCCGTCAATGAGGTCGTCCATAAGTGTTGAATAGAGTTGACCCACATCGTCCCTGGGACTCTATGGCGTACAGAAAAGCGTCTACATGTACGATCTTACGTTATTAAACGGGCCCCAAGCCTCTTAATATATCCGGAGAGACACCAAGCGAGAAACGCAGCGATTTCCGGAATCGCCAACACGAAATGGCGTGTATTTGAGCTATTATTTCCTAGTTTTACCTTGTTATTTTCTTTTTGTTCTAAACCAAGACAATACATTGGCTAAGACCTGTTCCCGCCACTCTTTGTCTTGATCTGCACCAATTAGGGGCAGCTATTGACCACATGTGACTGATCCCGACCAGTGGATACCATGCTTTCAAGATGACCGGAATAAATTAACTCACACGCCGGCCGCCGGCCGAGTGAACGCCGTCACATACCAGCAGTCGCTCAAGCCCATGGATCCCCCGTCTCTAATGCTGGAGACACACCAAGCGAGAAACGCAGCGATTTCCGGAATCGCCAACACAATATGGCGAATAAGTGCGCTATTATTCTATATTTCACATGATTTTTGCTTCCGAGACGTTAACTTATGGGTGGGACATATTACTATAAAATAATTTTTCACATACATGCTATTTTGTGTTGGCGATTACAGAGATCGCTGCCTTGACTCGCTTGGTGTGTCCCCGGTATAATGCTGGAGACACACCAAGCGAGTGACACGGCGATTTCCGTAATCGCCAACACAATATGGCGTATATGTGAGCTACTATTTCATATTTCCCCTGATTATTGCGTCAGAGATGCTAAATTATTGGTGGGAGATATTCCTATGAAATAATGTCGCACATACACGCAGATTTTTGTTGGCGATTATGGAGATCGCTGCCGTTACTCGCTTGGTGTGTCCTCGGCATAACCTACTTATTCTTATATGATATTTCACATATGTGCCATTTTGTGTTGGCGATTACAGAGAACATTGGCGTTTCTCGCTTGGCATGTTTGCAGCTTCACCAGACACCTGGGGGGGGGGGGGAGTTTAATAATGTGGTCCTAGGAGGGTTATGCCTGTAAGAGATGTCCTAGGACAGTTTGCGGTTATTATAAGGCCTGGCGTCCACCTACTACGAAAGAAATTTAGACCTCCCGATATGGCACCGATACAAAAAGCAAGTATCGGAGACATATCGGTAAGGTGCAAAATCGGAGACATATGTCTAAACATGCCAATCAACCATGCATCTTAATGGCTTTTTTTCGGTGCCTAATCGCAGAAACATGGTCAACTGCCCCGATGACCTTCCGACGCGATTTTGCTTTTTTATCGGGAGGTGCATTGTAGACCGTATCGGAGCTATATCGTAGTAGGTGTACCAAGCCTAACTATAAAGGGGATCTTAGCGACGGGTTGTCTTAGCCAAGGATCTTAACCAGATTGTCCTGCAGGGGGCCGTTGAATAATCTATGATCTTACT
This sequence comes from Alentia gelatinosa, assembly GCA_950022655.1. Classification (NCBI taxonomy): domain Eukaryota; kingdom Metazoa; phylum Annelida; class Polychaeta; order Phyllodocida; family Polynoidae; genus Alentia; species Alentia gelatinosa. The sequence goes on along the minus strand of OX465580.1, from coordinate 131,256,022 downwards.
TAAAAACATTTGTTCGCACCTTTGTACAAGGGTTATCGTTTGATAATATCTAAGTTTGTTTGCTAAGACAGTATCAGACATCCATAAGTGTTGAATAAAGTTAACCCACATCATCTCTGGCTGTCTATGGCATACAGAAAAAGGGTCTTTATGTAGGACCCTTGATTATTCAACGGGGCCTTGGCAAAAGTGTTTAACAAGTTTGACCCACATCTTACAAACTGTCCTCCACATATCCAAAAGGGTCATAGATGGGGGACACCTATATAGGTGTCTTAAATGGTTCAAATTCGCTAAGAACAACCTTATTCATCAATGTAACTGGAGAAAATATGTATATTATGTATGTAATACAAAACGGCAGTGTTAGAGGGGAAATATCTTAAGTATTCAGTTACATTACATATTATGAAATTAGTTACCACAACCCCCACTATGTGACACTACCTTCAGATCTTAGGAATTCTCCTCCATAGGGATCCCACAGCTGTCTTACAGCCTGTTTTTTGTATTAGCCTGGGACCAAATTCAGTTGTAAGTCTGCAGGATTTTCCCCTCCACAGGGGACACAATTTGTTAAACAGGAAAAGTCGCCGCCGCCCTGGAAATTACAAATCGGCACTACACCCCCTCCCCCAACAACTCCCTCCCCCAGTGCCACACGGGGACACTGCAGCGGCGTAACCACGAGCGCCACCTTAGCGAGGCTTTCGCTGATCACCAAGGTGTGATAGCAGCTTCCTCATTTGATAGTCGGAGGGTTTAACTTGTACTGAATTATAGCCAACTCCAGAGAGTCTTTACTATAGAATATGTAGACCGTGGGGAGTTTGACATTAAAGGCACATATATATATATATATATATATATATATATATATATATATATATATATATATATATATATATATATATATATATATAGACATTTGGTAAGATTAGTTTGTTGGTTTTAACAGAAAAAATCTCAGATATTTGAATCATTGACTCTGATCAGGAACAAATATATTGGATGAGGGAAGGTCACATGTACTTCGATATCAAATGAATGTAAAAGTTTTTGCTAACAAAAAAAGAGATATGCATATATACATGTATGCTAATTTCAATGAGGTGGGAAAGGTAGACGAACCCTGTAATGGTAAAGTATCACAATCCTCCCATTTTAGCCAGTTTAATCTCCGACACATTCTGCACAGTCTTAAAATAATATAACGGAGGGCTGTGGTAGAATTTATGTGTGGGACAGGCTGCTGAACTGTAGAACAAGAAATGTAATAAAACAACATTTAAATAATAAAAAGTAAATGGATAATGGAGAAAGAAAAAGCCTGCAGAATGATTGCCTCCATCAAAAACCGTCAACTCGTAAATGTCACACAGCATTTATTATTTCTTTTTAGGTGCAGTTATTGCTGGGTGAAAAAACGTTTGAAGTTCACCAGAAAGAAAACCTGTGAATTATTTTGACACTCGCAATATTGCAACAAGGAATCTTTTGAATGGATACTTTTAATGAAAATAAGAAAATGATTACACATAATAATTGTGTTAGCGCGTGTAATTGATGGTGAGTTCGCAGGTAGTATGAATTTTAAAAATTATTTAGATGATTTAGACCGCGCAGGTAGAGAGCTCTTGGAATTTTGAAGAAATTCAAGGGGTATTCTAAATAATATATACATGACAACTGCAGTGACCTTGACCCTACTATGGTTCAGGGGCCCGTTTAATAATCTAAGCTGGTACATAAACACCCTTTCCTGTTTCGTACAAGGGTTATTGTTTGATGATATTCTGTTGGCTAAGACAGTATTCATAAGGTCGTCCGTAAAATTGTTGAATAAAGTTGACCCACATCGTCTTTGGGTCTCTATGGCATACAGAAAAGGGTCTAAATGTACGATCCTAGATTATTAAACGAACCCCTGCTTTTAGCGTTTAGTTCTCGTGTCACGTTACCTTGCGCTTCTTTCTCCTCTAATCATGAACATTCACAAATTTTCACAATTTGAGAATGATTGATATAATCCTTTCAGGGCGGATAATTCCCCAGCATAGACCGGGTAATGCCTTGAGGCATTATTTATGAAATTTAGTAATATTTACCATTTCATTGTTTTATGAAGAAATAATTTATCAATATATCTGAAACTTTCAGAGAATGTACCTATGATATAGTATTTGATATTATTTGGCAAAACAAATAATATAAATAAGAATGATGGGTCATATCACGTGATCAAATAATGGCATATGGGTTTAGACACAATTTGACCCGTCCCCTGGAGTTATGCCAATCCAAAGTACCCGCCCCAACCAACAGGGCTCTGCCACAGACCCCCGTCTTTAAAGGGTTAATAAATGTCTTGGCAACAACAAAATATGATACCGTGAGATAAGTAAGCTAAGTGATTGTTCTGGATATACATCTCCCAAATGCTGTTATAATATATTGTGTAAGTCTAGTGCCGTCCTGTATTTTCGTGAACAAGATAAAAAAAATACTGTGAAAAGGTGCAACGGAATCTTTAATCCAATCTTAATCGATTGTCAAAATGAATTCTGCTCAAACTAGAAATGTATCCTGCCCTGCCCGTCAAAATTACTTCTACATCAACAGATGACATCATTTGTCAAGTGTATCCTACTAGAGCGATATTTTTCACTTTTCTGAACTCCAGACCGAATACAGTGACCCAATGTTAACCCTTTCACGCCGGGCACCTCTGACAAAGCAATGTCTGTAAGGCCGGGTATGGTGTTAGTATATACCGCCAGGGGACGGGTCTTTTCAAGCCTATTTGATAATTTTATTGTTTCATCACGTGATAAAACACGTGATCTTTGATATTATTTTATGAATATTTCAAAATCGTAAGCATAATGTTATACCAACATTCTGTGAAAAAGTCATCATCATTGATGAATTATTTAGAAAGTTATTATATATAAACTATGATTATGTAAGTCTTAGAAAATGATGCCTTAAGGCATCACCCGGCCACACACGGCGATGCCTTAAGGCATCATCCGGACACGTGCGGCGATGCCTTAAGGCATCATCCGGACACGTGCGGCGATGCCTTAAGGCATCACCCGGTGCCAAAGGGCTAGGCCTAAGGAGTTTTTTATTAGGGGTAGGATAAACGATGTTACTTGAATTGATAAGTTAGATATTATAATTGTTAGAGTAGAATTACTTACTCATGCCAAAGGGATCTCTAACGGATCCCCGAACATTAAGCAGCCGTAAAAAGAATTGCATTACCAAAGAAGTATATAATATTATTTACTATATACCCATGCCGTATATACTATAAATATGCACCGTTTCGGCAGATGACGTAAAAATACTGTACGGACCGCCGGTCCGTACACTAAAATACGGACCACCTTGCCATACACGTTTATTAACATATCGGTTGTTAAAAAATAAATTAATGATTTCTTTTTTAAATTTTGGGTATATAGTAAGTATATAACGTCCAACCATGCTTGTGCAAGTCACAGGACTCGATGATAATTTACGGTTTGTACGGAATACATAAATGCCTCGGTCCGTACAAACCGTAAATTACCATCTCGTTCTAAAATACGTCCGTTACCTGTCACAGCAAGTAGCAGATTAAACGTTAAGAGCCCGGTTACCAGGTTACCCGTAGCCGCAGCAGTAACCCGGTAACTATGTGTGGGATAAACAAGTGACGATAATAACAACAGCAGTCAAGGGGTGAATAATTTGAGTTATACAATTGGATAATAATTTATATACATATAACGAGGTTGATATTTAAATATATATATACGTTGCAATAGATTTTTTTAATTGTTTATTGACAACATCTAGTAGGTGTGCTAGTTCTTCCTGTCATGTAAAAGAAAATAAATGTCTGTAAGGCCGGGTATGGTGTTAGTATATACCGTGCAGGTGGCACCACCAGCACCTGCCCCTTGTTCTTTTACCTATAGGAAATAGAGATCCACACCGCCAGGTGTCAGATCAGTTTTAACTGTGATGCCATCTGTATTTGATTAAAGAACTAATTAATCTTCCCCTGTCTCCTTCAATATGTGCCCCTGAATTGTTGTATCATAATCGCATCGTAAAAATTAGCGATACCGCGGAAATATAGCGATACGATCCGATATTATTGGAGCAACGCTTCTTTAGTCGGGTCGTTAAAGTGATCATAATAATAAAATTGCGATCTGATTATAGCTAGTGATACCACAAAAACAGGAGCAACGGGGCCCAGAGACGGATATACTGGAAGATCACATCCACATGTATATGACTAAGAACTATGCTAGTCTGAAATAAAAATCTTGTTCAAAAATGAAAAAAAAATCAGGAGACTAAAACAGAAACATTGTGCGTAAGAAATTACTCTTACCTGCTTTTGACTTAAAAGCGCTCATACAATTATTTATTGTATATAGGAAGTATCATGAGTGGATAATCGGTGCACTGCAATACCCAAAACAAAAACTGAAAAATACTGCGTTTCAAGGATTTGTAACACTTATTTAACTAATTATTTTTTCTGAATTATAGATTTGGAAAAAGAACAGTACTACACTGGTTATCATTAAACAGTTTTGGCTTTTTTTAGTCCATCATATGGACGTTTTCAGTTAATTTTCTATGTGGAAAAAGAAAATTGATATGCATCTACATTACTTATTCAGTGCAGGCCATATAGTTTGAGATGTCATATATTTTCTTGTACTTTGACATTCAGTGTTTCCTTCCTGACCGTGTGTACTGGGAAGTTATGAACGCTGCTTGAGTAAAACGATAGGTGGCCTACGGTTATATGAGATCTCTAGACTCCCCAGTCTTCTCTTCACACCGAGATACTGTTTTCTGATTAGTCTACAGTTTGGTATACATTCAAAGAAATAAAGTAACATTCCAACTCGTATGAGGCTATGAATTGGTAATCAGAGAATGATTAAAACTCCCTCAGGACGGATGCTAGGAGACAGCCACATTTTGGATGAAGTCGTAATTTGGTTAATCCATCAATCGATACGTGGTGGTGGTAGCAGCGGCCGTTAAGGAGCTGTTGCAGGAGCTGGGATGATGGGGCCCGTCTACTATTATATACCTATGGGCGAACATGTATGAAATACTGCCCGCTGCTAGGGGTGTAGTATTTATATAGAACGTCCTGACCATGCTGTACAAGTCACAGAACGAGATGCTAGTTTACCGTTTGTACGGACCGAGGCGTTTACGCCAAGTTCCGTAAGAAACGGGAAATTAGCATCGAGTTCTGTGACTTGTACAAGCATGGTTGGATGTTATATGTTTATCATATACCCGATATTTACTATATACCCGAAATTCTTTTTTTTTTAACAACCAAACTTTTAATAAATGTGAATGGCTAGGTGTTACGTATTTTAGTGTACAGACCAGTGGTCCTTACCGTATTTTTACGTCATATGCCAAAACAGTGCGTATTTACAGTATTTATATACGGCAGGTATATAGTAAAACGAATGTTCGCGCCCGCTGTGACAGCGGGCCATAGTGAATGATATTGGCTTTGTACAGTCAATTTCTAAACAAGTAGGAGGTATATAGTAATAAGAAAACCTAGTGACTGAGCCCGTGCGGGTGCCGTTCTTGGTTATTTGATGACAAAAATACGGCCTGCGGCATTGGGCCGTATTTTTTCATCAAATGACCTCGAATGGCCACCCGTACGGGCTCAGTAACCACGTTTTCTCATAATAATCTAGGATTCTGCATTAGAGACCCAGGGACGATGTAGCTGGCCATTAAGTCAACACTTATGTATGACGTTATGGACGGCAAATACTTTTATCTGAAACCAGTCTATATTGTATTTATTAACCACCTTTTCTGCACAAGTGACATGTCGATATCAGTTCATTTTAGTTATGCACTATTTTTTCATACGCACTATTTTTCCGTATGCGCCACCCGGACCATAGAACATATCCATATGCGCCGGGTATGTCCATACATGCTGCCTATGTGTTTTCTATGGACACTTTGTATTAGGTAAATATATATACGTCCACATTTTAGGCCAGTGTATGTGGCATATACAATGCTGTGTAGGTGTGTATACGGATGCGTAATGGCTGTATTTGTCGCCCAGCGTATATGAGCAGAAATATCCTGTGCGCGATATATATAAGCTGGTCGTATACATGTCATATACGTTTGGCATATATATATATGTATACTGATAAAAAATAAAGGTTCACGACCGCCCTGCCCCCGCCACCCTGTTCCCCCCTTCAATTTCTGAACACTCATCTGTGCCCAGCCCCTGCCATCCCCCCACCCCGCCCCCCTGGAGAGTAGCATAAATAAAACAGAATCAGGTGTATATATATGACATATACATATATATAACTGCAACATGGACGCTTATATACGTCTATAGATGAGGCGTATACACGATGGAAAATAGGACTAATTTATTTACGCAAAATCGTACCTATATACGCCGGGCGTATACATGTATAAAATAGGGTGGTACTAGATCATTAAACGGGCACCTGTTGAGAATGGGTGGAGAAGTTGAAGGGGTCGGAGTAGGCATAGACTGAAGCCACTCTATGTCCGAACATATATTTATTCTAAAAATAATAAGTTGAAAAAAGGAAAAATAATAAGTTATTCTACCCCTAATAAAAAACACCATTGGCTTAACATGGGATTTGTTTGTGTAACAGGTGTGACATAAAGTGTTGTTTATGCCACTACTTTCTGATACTGTAAAAATATGGAAATGGGGTAGGATAAAATCTAGACGCCACTCGTTTGAGTTTGAGCTCATGAAATTATGCAGCCAACAAAATGCGTGGCATAAAAAAACTGAGACTCAAACTCGCGACGTCTCTTCATAATATATCATTCTTCAGTGGGTCAATGAAATATCTCTGGGCACTACTCTGAAACTATCACACTGGGCTGCTTCACCCAATGTCACAGAGTTGGCACCCAGATAGTGAAGGGTTAGGGTTTTTGCAGCAAGCTCAATGTCTATGTAACCTCTACAACCTCTCCAGCCTTTAGGCAGCGTATCTGAGTACAAATAAATGTATTTAAGTTTACAAACTTCATCATATTCTAGAGATGATATGATGGATGTTACGGACAGTATGTGATTACATCATTATATTATTTATCAAGATGAACAGAATTAAATCTCTGTAGATATATACGTTGAGATTACCCTATGCATGCAAATCTGCGAGTGTATCAGTTATAATTATAGTTGTGAGACCTGGCAATCGTTCTTTGAGATTACGTGATAAATTACAGGAACTATAAAGGCTGCTACTATACTGAACGTTATTTCTCCCATCCTAGTTCGCCAGGAAATTATAAGATATCGCCAATAGTCAGAGGGCAATCATTGTTATCAGTTTTCATAATCTACAGATGATATTGAGAAGAGGCTAAAATTCCTGCCAAAATATTTTTCGTAAAATGTAAGAAATCGCCACTAGTCAGAGGGCAATCATCGTTATCAGTTTAAATAATCGGCATATGATATTGAGAAAAGGCTAAAACTCCTCCAGATATTTTTTTTCTAAAAATCCAGTGATAATTGGTCCCGCCACCTACTATTTTGGATGGTGTCAGGGGGCAAGAAGGCCGCCTCCATAGTAGAATAGCTATATGCGCCCTATAAATACACAAAATTGACTGGTTTCAGATACAAGCAGCTGTATGCTCCGAGGAGGCATAGCAATATCCGAGCGTATGCGAGGATATTGCGCAGAGTCAACTCCGAGGAGCATACAACAGCTTTTACCTGAAACCAGTCTATATTGTCATTATTATCCACCTTTTCTGGGCAAGTGGCATGTCGAAATCAGTTCATTTCAATCATGCACTATGTTTTCGTATGCACTATTTTTCCGTATGCGCCACCTGGAGCATACAACATTTCTGTATGATCCTGGTATGTCTATACACATTATCTCACCCCTGGTACAAGTTTGGCCATAGGAATAACGTTAGAAAAAATACTCAACGATCACCCCAGTAGAGTGACAATACTACGCCATGGTCGTGGAGTAGTGAATGCGAGATGACGTAATAGGCGATTGACCAATCAGGGGTCAGGATTTCAGAGAAAAGACAAGACAAAACAAGAAATTTAAACGTCCCTACCAGTAAAAGGGGGGAGATAAATCCAGGACCACACTCAAATCGTATAAATAAACAATGCTCAACTCGTTTGACGATTATGGCCCATCCAAACTCGTGGAGTATGGTGTATTTATACGATTCTCAATGCAGGTCTATATAACTCCCTATGTGTTATCTATGGACACTTTGTATTGGTGGATGATAAAGGCCTGTTACTCCCCCACAGACTTCAGAGCTCTGTCTGCCCTTCAAGCACTGAGCAGCTCCACTGAGCAGCTCTGAGCAGTTCACCCGTCCCCAACCAGCCGTCCAGCGCTGCAGTGTACGTACGCCAGGGAGCTGCGTGTCTTCAGCATCCACTCTCCAAGCAGATCCTTAGCATCTCACCATAGTAATCCTAACCGGCAATTCTCCGCTTGGAGCGCAACACGCGTGCTCCAAACCGCTGCTGCTGCTGCTGGGTACGACCTAGACTGGCTCCAGTCCCTGCATCCTATAAACCCTATTGAGGTATCCCAGAATACAGTCTGTTTACAAGTCCCGGTGTGCGCTGGTTACCGACGTTGTATGGTGATACACCTTGAACCGTAACCCGAAATTATTGCAGTTTATCGGTTTTTATAAATCTTCAAATGGGAAATCCGATGTCAGAATGGAAATTTCAGCTATTTCTACATATGAATCCGAAATTATATTCAGGTTCTTCAAATATAAATGGGAAAACTATGTTGTTGTGGTGAGGCCAGCCAGTCGCGAGCGGAACTGTAATTTACCCTGGGCGATAATAGGGGGACTAGTAACCTCTGGAGGGCGTATGGCTACCCTCCTCGCTGGGACACAGGGACTGGTACAATCTGTAATGGTGTTGGATTTCTGGCGCTGTTTAGCTCCAGTATTCAATACAGATATCCTGGCTACTGGTCAGGATATATGCTGAGAGATTGATCTTAATCGGGTAATAGTCAGGAGCAGACGAAATTCATAGAGCCTCCAGAGGTTACTAAACCCCGATTATCTCCCCGGGTAAGGCAAAGTTCCGCTCCCGATTGACTGGCCACACTATGACAACATGACCCACAGTTTTCTAATTATAATTGGAGAAACTGAATATAATTTCGGATTCCCATGTAGAAATAGCTGAAATTTCCATTTCTGGCATCAGAATTTTAATTTGAAGGTTTCTGAAAACCGTTAAACTGCATTAATTCTGGGTTACGGGTAAAGGGTCTATCACCATACAATGTCGGTAACCAGCAAAACCCGGAACTTGTGAACAGACTGAATTATGGGATACCTCAATAGGGTCTATTGCTATGACAACAGAGGCGGACAGGAAAGTATAGGGTTACAGGGAGTGGCTTGGGGCCATAAACAGGAGATTCTGTTCATAGTGGACAAGTCTTTGTTTCATGGGCCAGTCAGAGAAGGATACATACTATAATGAACTTTATTCTGATTGTGTTAAATTTAATGAATGTTCATAATCAAAGACTTGAGCAAGTCTAGGTACGACCCACCGTGCGGCGCGCTTTCTCTCACTCTCCCAGCACATTTCCCATGCAGTTTGCGGTGATTAATAGCCCCAGGATCTCTGCTTGGAGAGTGATTTTTCTCCAACTCCCACACCCGGTGTTCGCTTCTTCTCAGTTGCCCCAGTTATTGGCGTGGGGGGCTCAACAACCCCAGCGCAACACCCCCCACCCACCCACCCACCCCTCCCCATCCCCCCACCCCCCGCGTGCATGCTCCGCCCGCCCGCCCGCCCGTCCGTGCGCCATCATTCCTCCACGCAGGGCCCGGAGCAGCTTCAGTCGGGGCCGGGGAGCGGGTCTACACGGCCGGCGAGCAAGTCTTCACCGGGCCGGTGTCTAGTATACGGGAGGAGGCTGGCTGGCAGGCTGACTAGCTGGCACAGGACGGGGTGCATACTGTATGGTGTGGTGGTAGGGGCACCGTGTATTGTATGTATGCGCCACGCGCCGGGCTATATTTAATACGTACACCCCACAACACGCACTGGTATCACACGAGGGATATACGGACACGGTACCACCCGCTGAGGTTGTATACGGACCAGGATATGCCCTGCGTGGGAGAGTTACGCCATACGTGACTAGGGGACCCAGAGGATGGGCCTACAGTACCGGAGAAGCCCCACTGAGCGCTGCGTGCCTGTAGGCGGGCTTTAGGCCGACGTTAGGCGGGTGTTAGGCGCCGCGGCAGGACGTTAGGCGCGCAGGGTCAATACAAACACAGAGCAGCTCATACGGAGTTCGGATCCCGAGATTCACGGCTGTGGTGGTGGTGGTGGTGGTGGTGGACCGACAGGGCAGTGGGATAGATCGGAGAAGACGTTACCGGGACCCAAGGCCCTCACCCGCCGTCAACACGCACCGAGCTGCTCCCGGGGCCCCTCCGGTGGGCGCCGGGTGGAGGAGGAGTAGCTCGCCTCCGTGACAGTCCCGGAGACATCCACACAGACACACACACTCCGAGCTCACAGGGAGCCAACAGTCTGCAGTAACTCAATGTTTATCTGAGGTTGGGTGGCTGTGAGAAGGATCCAGTACAAGAACCTGGAGATTGAGGGAGGTGGTCTGTACACGCACTGAGGGTGGGTTGTGAGGGGGTGGAATGCAGGCCCCCCTCAACCCCGTACCCTGCACGCTGACAGTACAGAGCCACGCATGCCGGACAAACCCTCTGAGATTAACCACATGTATGTAAGCACCCCCTTCTCCACACCCACCCCTGTTAGACACCCACCCCTCCAGTGAGACAACCCGACTCCGTGGTCAGTGTAACCCCAGTGTACCCTCACCCTCACCCTCACCCCACTCACGGGGTATCGGGTTAAGGGGGTGACGGGGCGTGTGGAGTGGTAGCAGGGGGAAAAGATACAAACCCCAGGGTGTAGATTATACCCCATCTGGAGGTACAGACCCAGGAGAAGTCCACAGGAGGGTGCTGGGGTGTAGGACTAGCCCGAGTTCTATATAGCAACCTGGAGGAGGAGGCCTGAAGGAGGACGCCTGGAGGATCTAGTAGAGGATCACAGTAGGAGGAATACACTCAGAGAACCCGGGGCTCGGATGGGGCATGGTGGACTACCCGGGACCCCTGGAGAAGCCAGGCCTCACCGACACCTTCTACGTTATATATGTGTAGGAATCGATACGTAGCCTTCATGCTACAGACAGTATGCTGTGAAATGTGGAAGCTACACCACACTGTGATCTCGTGCTAACAACCTAGGACATCGTGCTATGGGATTATTTTGTTTTATCTACCAGAACACTTGGGGAAACGATTTCAAGAGATATCTGTGATATATCTGTTTGGGATTAATTTGTCAGTCACTTTTGACTTAAAATAACTTAGATATTTTGGGTTTCATTGAACGTAACATAGTATTCGCCGTTTACTCCACGATAAAAAAGTAACATCCAGATACCATGTGAAACACCCCCCCCCCCCCCTCCCTCAAACCAATTGAACGATAATAGGGGAGTAAACACAACCAGATCTGATAAGATTGCGGACGATCCGCCAACATGCAACCCGGTACTACGGGACATAACCCGACTCTCCCAGTCCAACATATCGGGCCGGTGGAAGCCTCACTTTTATAGGGTTACGAGAATCGGGATGATGCACACTGGACGAAACAGGTGACACCCGGGAGGCGCCCTGGGGTGCGTGGAGGCGGCATCGGAGGCGGCGGAGGCGGCGTCGGAGGAGGAGGTAGACGGGGCGCAGGAGGATGTTCAAGCGGAGGGACATCCCTCCCGTGCTGCTGCTGTTGTTACTCATCATCCTGGTGATGCTCACTCTCTCGCAGATACTCGTCGTTCATAACGGACGATACGGACGGAACGTTCACAATATGCGCAAGTTGCAGCTGGAGCTCCGAGAGATGGACATCAACCTGCACTCGCTGATGATGCAGAATGTGCCGTCCATCGAGCTCAACCGACGACTGCTGCAGAACGAGATCAACGCGGGCAGGATCGCTGCTATTATCGCCCAGGCCTCGCGTACCCAGCATGCATTGCCGGACAGGGTCAAGGCCGCTAGGGCGCGTGGTAGGGGTCAGGAGGTCAGCGGAGAGGAGCAAAGACGTGTGAGGGTGGAACAGCCACATCAACAGCAACAACAGCAACAACAACAGCAACAACAACATCTACAGCAATCACAGCAACAACAACAACAGCTACAGCAATCAGAGCAACAGCAACAACAGCAGCAACAACAGCTACAGCAATCGCAGCAACAGCAGCAGCAATTACAATCACAAGAGCAACAGCAACAACAACATCAAGTACAACAACAACAACAACAGCAACAACAATTACTGCAGCGGCAATGGGTAATAACTGCACCTGGAAAAAGGACCAGAATTCAAACTAGCTCCAATCGCAGTCAGTCCCCATTAACTGTGACTGCGAATGGAGAGCGAGGCATTCCTCCTAAACTTGGTGTAAATCATGTAAATATAAATGTCAGTGACCGGATTCACCGTGATGGGACTCCTCCATCACCCTCATCAAAACTCCCATCGAGTAATAACTCCTCGGGAGTAACGTTTTTATCTCATCCCTCACCAGCACGAACCCAAAACGTTGTCCAACAAACGTCGTCAACGACGTTATCCACCCCGCACGCCAGTCACCAGGGTGGCGCTCACTTCCGGTCACGTGTGGGGTCCACTTCCGGTGTGAGTGAGCACCGGACTGCCCCTGGTGGCGATTACAGTGCGGGGATGATTTCTAGGACGTCTTTGTCGAGTAATAAAACTGCCATGGGCAGATATGGAGTTATACACCACGTACGAGCGACGGGTAAAAAGAAGGATAGGATCAACTACTGCCCCTCCATACCACCCAATCTGAGTGAGTACTTCTTTACTATACACCTCTGCATATTGTTCTCATACTAACTGACCTCTACTCCATATACACATACATATAGGTTCATCTGATCGCCAATTTCACCGCATATTTTACAAACAGGTAGACAGTAACCCTGTTTCTCCATATAAACACTCCAGGCGTTACTAATCTCCCTAATATCGCCCAGGGTAAGTAAAGGATCCGCTCCCGACAGGCTGGCCGCACCACGGCCGAATGTCCCCCGATGAACAACCGTTTCCTGATTTCTAAAAAGAGAAACCGAATATAATTTGGAATGTCTTTGTAGAAGTAACTGAAATTTCCATTTCTGCCACCGGATCTGTAATAATTGTGGGATATGGGTCAAGGGTCAAGGGGTTATCACCATACAACGATGGAAACCAGCGAACACCGGAACCTAAAAAAAACAGACTGAATTACGGGATACCCAATAAGGTGTATCAGAGCTTGGGGCAGTCTGAGACTGGTGGAGTTGCTCCGTTTAAAACATGTAACCATGTATATGACAGCTTGGGAAATCTAATACTAAGTGATAGAATTTCCTCAATATAACATTGCGTATGTGACAGCTTGAGGCAATCTGAGACTAATTGCCGGATTTGCTCTTATATGTCAGCACGTATATGACAGCTTGGGAATCTAATACTGAGTGATATAATTTCCTCAATATATGACAGCTTAGGGCAGTCCGAGTGTGTGTGTGTGTGGGGGGGGGGGGGGGGGTCTCGTGCCTAGATCTAGGGAACCTCCCCTTGTTACATAAAGATTAACATGATTGCCAGGTAGGGGAGAACACATCCCCTACAGGCTATTAACGTTAGTTACCTCATACAACTAGGCAATATATTTAGTCTCATTCCCAATCGCATATGCTATTCCTCTTTGCAAAGTTGTATACGGACGTGGACCAATTTGCACCAGGAACACCCTTTAAGCCGGATGCCCATCTACCGATTTAGGGTTGAACGATTAGTTCCCAAATCGTATAGGAGTCGGGTTACTTTGTCGCAGGCTAATTACATAACCCCTCGCTCGACCCACACACTGATAAAATCGGTGTATTAATGTCACAGAGATGACATGCATTTAGGGAAGTGAAAGTTTTTGCAGCATGCTGGAAGTCTATATATATGTAAATCCTCTTACAATGTAGCATGATACAAAATGAAGTGATATCAAACTTTCAAAAGATAAAAGATAACTTATTGAATGTTTCTTCAAAAGAATAATCGATTTTACCACGCCCTCTAGCGGGTATACCAGCGTAGAAATGGTGGCTTTTACCCATGATGCCCCAGGTATATGGCGGGCGTTACCTGGCCTATTATGTGAGTAAGCACATTTATATGCCAGGCTTCCAGGCTATCATGGAAGTGGAATGGCTATACACATGTATCAAGAGAAAGAACAGGAATTTGGGATGAACAAGCCACAAACATGATCGCCACTAGATAAATAGAATTACATCTAAAGGCCTGGCGTCCACCTACTAGGATAGAAATTTAGACCTACCGATATGGCACCGATACAAAAAGCAAATATCGGAGACATATCGGGAAGGTGGAAAATCGTAGACATATGTCTAGCCATACCAATCCACCAAGCATTGTATGGGATTTTTATCGGTGTCTAATTGCAGAAACGTGGTTAACTGCCCCGATATTAGGGGACCTTCCGACGCGATTTTGATTTTTTGGTCGGGAGGTGCATCGCAGACCATATCGGAGCCATGTCGTAGTAGGTGGACGCCGGGCCTAACATAGGAGGCTCCCTGTTACATATTGTCAGATGTCAGTACTATTTGAACACTTTGGCGTTCCGTGTTGATGTTACAGTGATCCGGGCATGAGGAATGCTATCAGTAACTGGTCGACCCGGTCTTTCACATCCTGTATTATCGCCATCTTTATGAGGGGAGGTAGTTTTGCGCAAGTCTTTGGTTTTCACATTAAAAAATATTTGAATCCTGATCATATGTAACCTACTTTACAGAGATGGCCGTTTTCCACTTTACAATGAATATCCTTGTTTTCATGAAATAAGTTCATGAAATGTTTTTTTAGTATTAAACGAGAATATATAGTAATGATAGTATAATTTGAGCCTCCGTAATAAAACAGTGATTTTGAACCTCCCCAAACATCCTCAACCCTAAACCATGGCCAACACTTCTGTGTTTTTTGTGTTTTCTCAGTCTCTCTTGAGGCAGTATATTCCAGATGAGATTGTTTCCGCTATTTTTGTTTTACTGACCCCAACTGACATCTTTAGACTTAATACCAGTGAGGAAGTGAGGAGGGGTATGGTCGGGGGAGGGGTATAGGTGACGGACTCGGAGACTGGAGCAATACGTTTTGTTGACATAAGTTCAACAGAAATACTTCATATATCTACAGCATTCAGCTATTAATACGAACTTAATACAAACATGTCAGTATAAACGTATAGGGACTAGAGATCGCTACCGATGGGAATGCGGAAATAAAAAAGTCCCTAGCATGCAATGTACTGTGTGAGGAGTACAGCGGCCTTTTTCTCTTCCTTTGATTTAAATTTGCAATGCTGAATGATCCATACAACAAAAGCATGATGTTGAGAGTGACCGTATTCTCCCCGCAGTTGAGGCTATGCAGTACTGCAAAAGAATTAGCGAAACACCCTGCATTATTATGGAACTATTTTGCTAGGTACGAACTGTTCACCTACTATATATAACGAGGGGGGGATATGTTAATCATTGACTGATGAGCATGCAATAAAAATGTATAACAGTTTTATATTGAACTGCATCGACAATCGTATAAATAGACAATAATCCACGAGTTTGCATGTACCGGAATCGTCATCGAGGCGAAGTCGAGTGACGATTATGGCACATCCAAACGAGTTGAATATTGTCTATTTTACGATTCGAGTGCGGTTCTGGATTTATCTCACCCCTCTCTATGATATTAAATAGCATCAGAATATCAGAATAGTTCGAATTTACCTAGCAAACACAAATGACGTCATCTGACATTCAATACGCCACGGCCGTGGCGTTGTATAATCACTTTACGGGGGTGATCGTTCAGTATTTTTTCCTAATGTTATTTCTATGGCTAATCTTGTACCAGGGGTGAGATAAAAAAAGGTTGCGGTTACATTCAGTCTATGGATCGTGTTTTGTAACAAACTTGGACCTATTCAACTTGCTATTTCTGCAACTGCCAGAGTCTAGGATCCAAACATATCAAGCTCCAGTGTCTTTAGGTATTTGGTCTTGAGTGATTGGTCATGGTCAGCTGGGCATGGTTTTAAAACCCTGCGACACTGGCTCCCTGTTCCGTATCACATTGAATAGAACGCAAGTAGTGAAGGGGTAGTTTTCATGCAGTATGCTGGAAGTCTTTTATCGTAAAACGGGATGACTTTTAATCTTGCCCACCGTATGCCACGACTGGAGTTTGGCATAATGACTACATGAGGCGGAGCAAAAACTTCAAGAGTGGCATGCAGTGGCCAAGATTAAAACGAATCAGGTTTTGATTTTATCCTACCCCGTCTCCTCGATTTTGGAATATTATGTGATAAAAATTATGTATGCCACTAGTGGCATATAAAACTCCGTATGCCAGTCAGCGTGGCATACGGAAACTCAATGTTAAGCCTATGGGATTTTATATTAGGGGTAGGATAAATGTAATAACTCTAGGCGATGGATATTGTAACGATCGTGTATCAGAATGACAACAACACCGAGAATTAGTGTGCACAAGCGTTCAACTCGTTATAGTGTAACAATAAACATGTACAATAAATCATCATCAGCAGTGAAACAATCCTAGCTGGTCTATATTCCTATATATACCTATTAGCGAACAACCTTTGATTACTTAACGCTGCTGGGGGTGGAATAACTTTTGTTTACTGCGCAGGTTGACGTTTACTGCCCAGGTTGACGTTTACTGCCCAGGTTGACGTTCAGAGACATTCGGTTTTTATCGATATTAGCCAACAATTGGAGGTATATAAGAATAGGGAAACCACGTGCCAGTGGAAATAAGGAACTCGGTAAGGCTTGGAAAAATTACTGCCCGCGGTTACGCCTTGGGCAGCGCTTGAAGTTACTCTGCACATACATACGGACAAAGCAGACCTGAAAAGAGGGCTTATTCTTTCTTGGATGAAATGAGTGAAGCCACCAAAATGTTTTTTAGCGCCCACACCATCCTCCCACTAATAGCATACTTGACGGAGTGGTTCCTAAGTCGTCTTGTCAGCCAGCGGAAAATCATCCATATATAAACCATTTAATATGGGAAATGAAAACCGCACCGATTAATTGTGTTCTCCTAAAAGTCAGTTGATGGTGGCCAACGATTGCACGTCGGTATTTAAAAATCGGTGAGGATACTGTTTCTTGTTTCAGCAACATTTAACAGGTCCATACCAACAGAACTGTCCTCCATAGACAACGACCATCACCAACGGTTTCAAACCCCTCTGATTCTGTCGGTTATAGGCCAAGTCAGTCAGTTGTGAGCTTATTGCATAATCTATAGCTATGCACAATTAATCGGTGAACACTTCCCTGAATAGGCCTATTTCCATTGGCCGACGAAAATGGTGTAGATTATTTTAGTTACCCAGAAAGTCTATATTGACCATGCATCTATAAAGAAGGATGGTAGATTTCACTCAGCGACCAAGCTTTCACTCAGTGGCGAGTGGTGCCACATTGCATAATCTAAACAGAAAAAGTTGTGGGTCATTTCACGAGCTGGGTCGTTTCCATTGACTTATTGTGGGTCACTAGTGCCAAAAGTCCGTTGGTGGTTCCTGACCGTAGATCGGTGACGTGATATCGGCCAATGGGAACGGGCCTTATAATATATATGTCTGTTTCCATTCAACGATCTGGCGTCAGTGGTTCCTGACTGCAGATCAGTGGCAAAAATAGTTGGCCAGTGGAAAATAGATTATAGCAGTGTTATATATATAGACATAATTTCATATAGTTAACTACCCAGGAGGTAGGCATACATTATATCTCACCTTTCCCTGTAGGAGACTTAATGAGGCGTTAAAATGGCAGCCATGGACTTATCAAATATCAGGGGTTGAGGTGTGGTGTAGGGGTGAGGGTGTTCTGGCAGGGTACAGCATGCTGCACTTCGGGGTACCGCGATGGGTGTTGTGTTGTGGGGGTGAGGATAGACTTGCTCTTGTCTTTGATTATGAACATTTATTAGATTATCAAACAAATTTAGGAAAAGGTATATTGGATTCTAGACCGGACTAGAAATCAAATGAGCCAGCGCAATGTAGAGGGAGGGGTAAGTGAGGCGGACAGGGAGGTGGAGGTGTAGGGGTGGGACACAGGGACTGAGGTGGAGTGTAGGGGGAGGGGTAAGGGAGGTGGACAGGGAGGTAGAGGTGTAGGGGTAGGACACAGGGACTGAGGTGGAGTGGAGAAGGGTAAGGGAGGTGGACAGGGAGGTAGAGGTGTAGGGGTGGGACACAGGGACTGAGGTGGAGTGGAGAAGGGTAAGGGAGGTGGACAGGGAGGTAGAGGTGTAGGGGTGGGACACAGGGACAGAGGTAGAGTGGAGAGGAGGGGTAAGGAAGGCGGACAGGGAGGTAGAAGTGTAGGGGTGGGACACAGGGACTGAGGTGGAGTGTAGGGGGAGGGGTAAGGGAGGTGGACAGGGAGGTAGAGGTGTAGGGGTGGGTCACAGGGACTGAGGTAGAGTGTAGAGGAGGGGTAAGGGAGGCGGACAGGGAGGTAGAAGTGTAGGGGTGGGACACAGGGACTGAGGTGGAGTGTAGGGGGAGGGGTAAGGGAGGTGGACAGGGAGGTGGAGGTGTAGGGGTGGGACACAGGCAGTGGGGTTGAGTGTAGAGCGAGGGGTAAGGGAAGTGGACAGGGAGGTAGAGGTGGAGGGGTGGGACACAGGGACTGAAGCCAGTCTAGGGGAGGGGTAAGGGAGGTGGACAGGGAGGTAGAGGTGTAGGGGTGGGACACAGGGACTGAGGTGGAGTGTAGGGGGAGGGGTAAGGGAGGTGGACAGGGAGGCAGAAGTGTAGGGGTGGGGCACAGGGACTGAGGTGGAGTGTAGGGGGGGTAAGAGAGGTGGACAGGGAGGTAGAGGTGTAGGGGTGGGACACAGGGACTGAGGTGGAATGTAGAGGGAGGGGTAAGGGAGGTGGACAGGGAGGTAGAGGTGTAGGGGTAGGACACAGGGACTGAGGTGGAGTGTAGAGGGAGGGGTAAGGGAGGTGGACAGGGAGGCAGAAGTGTAGGGGTGGGACACAGGGACGGAGGTGGAGTGTAGGGGGAGGGGTAGGGGAGGCGGACAGGGAGGCAGAAGTGTAGGGGTGGGACACAGGGACTGAGGTGGAGTGTAGGGGGAGGGGTAAGGGAGGTGGACAGGGAGGTAGAGGTGTAGGGGTAGGACACAGGCAGTCGGGTTGAGTGTGGAGCGAGGGGTAAGGGAAGTGGACAGGGAGGTAGAGGTGGAGGAGTGGGACACAGGGACTGAGGTGGAGTGTAGGGGGAGGGGTAAGTGAGGCGGACAGGGAGGTAGAGGTGTAGGGGTGGGACACAGGGACTGAGGTGGAGTGTAGAAGGAAGGGTAAGGGAGGTAGACAGAGGCACAGGCGGAAGGGTAGGACACAAGGACTGGGGCCAATCTACATTGAGGATTATAGGGGTGGGCATAGAATCGCTCAAACCTTTGATTAGATCCATCATTAAGAAACAAACTACTTTGCAACATTTGGTCTTCCCCAAGAGCCTAACAAGCCCAGTGGCTAAAAGGGGGCGTCCACCAACCACGACAAGGTAACGACAAGCACTGACAAGAAAGTTCCAATCGGCGCCTTGTCGTAGCCTTGTTGTGAGAAGGGACGTCCGTTCTCTCTGTCGTGGGCCCTTGTCGTAGCGTGTCGAGGAGTGCACGCTCCACCAAATTATCCTATCATAGACCTCTGCAATAAGCTCACGACATGCCACGACAAAGGTCCAGTCGTGGCAAAAATCGAACATGTTCGATTTTGTCGTAACCTTGTTGGATGGCCCCCGAAGGCCCCCCCCCCCCCCCCAACCAGCTTCCAGTCACAGCCTGTCGTGGCCTTGTCGCAGACTCTTGTCGGGAACTAGGGTCCACCAACCACGACAAGGCTACGACAAGCCTTCCAATCGTAGGCCTGTCGTGGACCTTGTCAGAAAGCCGTTGTCGTAGCCATGTCGTGGTTGGTAGACGCCCGCCTTTAGGGAAGCGGTGGCAGCAGAGGAGGAGGGGTAGCTATAGGACACTATCGTAAAACTGGATGAGTATTAATCTTGACCACCGTATGCCACGACTGGAGTTTGGCATAGTGACTTCATGAGGCGAAGCCAAGTGAAGTCCGGAGCCAAAACTACAGGAGTGGCATGCGGTGGCCAAGATTAAAAGGAATCAGGTTTTGATTTTATCCTACCCCGTCTCCTCGATTTTGGAATATTACGTGGTAACAACTCTGTATGCCACTAGTGGCATATAAAACTCTGTATGCCAGTAAGCATGGCATACGGAAACCTCAGGAGTGGCATGCAGCGGCCAAGATTAAAACGAATCAGGTTTTGATTTTATCCTGCCCCGTCTCCTCGATTTTGGAATATTACGTGGTAACAACTCTGTATGCCACTAGTGGCATATAAAACTCCGTATGCCAGTCAGCGTGGCATACGGAAACTCAATGTTAAGCATATGGGATTTTATATTAGGGGTAGGATAAAGGGACTGAGGCCAGTCTAGGGTGGAGATTTCAGGGGTGGGCATTAATCATTTAATGAATGTTCATAATCAAAGACTTGAGCAAGTCTAGGGTGGGCACTCAGTGACCACGCCTTTAAATGTCGCTTATTACAGACTCCGGTGTGGTGTGTTGAGTCTGTGCCAGATTCCATGCGCTCCTGCCAGCTTTCTCCCGGTCCCTCTTTGCTTGTCCGTGTAAGTGAAAAACCCATTTTCCAATTACCAGTGTTTGGTGCCGATGAATTAGTCGTAAACCATCATAAATCGATAAGTAGATATTGAGAAAAAACTACAGAAAGGCACCAACTGATCCATGCTCCAAATTTGGGACATTTTTGGCACTGCCGGTGATTTCAACGCGGGTTGATTTTGATGCTGAGGAATAAGGCCATGCCTCAATAAATTGGTGGAAAATTATAAGCTAACCAGGTGTAGGTATATAATAAATGTGCTTAATCAAAGGCTTGTTCAAGTCTAGTATGTAATGTGTGTATCTATGTGTATGCAATGAGTGTGTGTCTGTATGTGCTGTATGTGTGTCTATGTGTGTCTATGTGTGTCAATGTGTGTCTATGTGTGCATATGTGTGTCTATGTGTGTCTTTGTGTGTCTATGTGTGTCTGTGTGTCTGTGTGTGTCTATGTGTGTCTATGTGTGTCTATGTGTGTCTATGTGTGTCTTTGTGTGTCTATGTGTGTCTGTGTGTGTCTGTGTGTGTCTATGTGTGTCTGTGAATCTATCTGTGTATTTGTCTTTGTGTCTGCACGTGTGGGTTTCTTTGTGTGTCTCTGTGTCTGTGCCTGTCTCTGTCTGTCTCTCAGTGACTGTGTATGTTGCTTTCATTGTTCATGTCAGGTCATAGCGTGTCCAACCCCGCCCTCCCCCACCTCTCTGCAACTCCAGTGGGATATTATATATTATTACAGTGTGTGCGTTTGTGTCTGTGTCTGTCTCTGTCTCTCTGTAAGCTGCTTGCATTGGTTATGTCAGATCATAACGCCTCCACCCCGCCCTCTCCAACCTCTCACCACCTCCAGTGTTATTTTATTACAGTGTGTCTGTGTTTCTGTCTGTCTCTGTCTCTGTCTGTCTGTCTCTGTCTGTCTTTGTCTGTGTTTCTGTATGTCTCTGTATGTCTGTCTCTGTCTCTGTCTGTCTGTCTCTGTCCGTCTGTCTCTGTCTCTGTCTGTCTCTGTCTGTATGTCTCTGTCTCTGTCTGTCTGTCTCTGTCTGTCTGTCTCTGTCTATCTGTCTCTGTCTGTCTGTCTCTGTCTGTCTGTCTCTGTCTCTGTCTCTCTGTAAGCTGCTTTCATTGGTTATGTCAGATCATAACGCCTCCACCCCGCCCTCCCCACCTCTCACCACCTCCAGTGTGATATTATTACAGTGTGTCTCTGTCTGTCTCTGTCTGTCTGTCTCTGTCTCTGTCTGTCTGTCTATCTCTGTCTCTCTGTAAGCTGCTTTCATTGGTTATGTCAGATGATAACGCCTCCACCCCGCCCTCCCCGCCTCTCACCACCTCCAGTGTGATATTATTACAGTGTGTCTCTGTCTCTCTGTCTGTCTGTATCTGTCTCTGTCTCTGTCTCTCTGTCTGTCTCTGTGTAAGCTGTTTGCATTGGTTATGTCAGATCATAACGCCTCCACCCCGCCCTCCCCGCCTCTCACCACCTCCAGTGTGATATTATTACAGTGTGTCTCTGTCTCTCTGTCTGTCTCTCTGTCTGTCTGTATCTGTCTCTGTCTCTGTCTCTCTGTCTGTCTCTGTGTAAGTTGCTTGCATTGGTTATGTCAGATCATAACGCCTCCACCCCGCCCTCCCCACCTCTCACCACCTCCAGTGTGATATTATTACAGTGTGTCTCTGTCTCTCTGTCTGTCTCTCTGTCTGTCTGTATCTGTCTCTGTCTCTGTCTCTCTGTCTGTCTCTGTGTAAGTTGCTTGCATTGGTTATGTCAGATCATAACGCCTCCACCCCGCCCTCCCCACCTCTCACCACCTCCAGTGTGATATTATTACGTGACCACCAGGCGGCAGGCCATTATCTCAACCCTCTAGGGGGCGCTCTGTCTGCGCACGCGCAGTGCCCGCAGCGGTCAGTGTTGGAGTTAGAGGTCAGAGGTCAGCCATTTAGCATGCTGGTAAGGAGCCCCCTGTGAAGCCCTGACTCATACCCTCTCTGACTCTTTTAATGACACTAACCTCTATCCCGACCCTTTACCCCTCTTTCGCCTCACCCCCTTTACAAGATTGTCCCTCCCTCTCAACCCTTTAACCTCACATGTTTAAACCTACCACCATCTTTCCCTCTCTCCTCTACATTCCTACTCCTCTATCATAAGCATCTCTCTCCTCTCACCTTCTTTACAAGATTGTCCCTCCCTCTCAACCCTTTAACCTCACATGTTTGAACCTACCACCATCTTTCCCTCTCTCCTCTACATTCCTACTCCTCTATCATAAGCATCTCTCTCCTCTCACCCTCTTTACAGTATTGTCCGTCCCTCTCAACCCTTTAACCTCACATGTTTTAACCTACCACCATCTCCCACTTACTTCTCTCTCTCGCCTCACCCCTTTACATTCCTACTCCTCTATCTCAGGCCTCTCTCCCCTCACCCTCTTTACAGTATTGTCCGTCCCTCTCAACCCTTTAACCTCTCATGTTTAAACCTACCACTATCTCCCACTCTCTTCTCTCTCTCGCCTCACCCCTTTACATTCCTACTCCTCTATCTCAGGCCTCTCTCCCCTCACCCTCTTTACAGTATTGCCCCTCCCTCCCAACCCTTTAATAGTTAAATGTTTAAACTTACCACTCACTCTCACATCCCTTCCCCTCACCCCTTTACACTCCTACCCCTCTATCTCAACTCTCTCTCGCCTCACCCTCTTTACAGTGTTGCCCCTCTCTCTCAACCCTTTAACCTCACATGTTTAAGCTTACCACCATCTTTCCCTCTCTCCTCTACATTCTTACTCCTCTATCATAAGCATCTCTCTCCCCTCACCCTCTTTACAGTATTGCCCCTCCCTCTGAACCATTTCACCTCACATGTTTAAACCCACCACCCTTCTCTCTCTCGCCTCACCCCTTTACATTACTATTCCTCTATCTTAGGCCTCTCTACCCTCACCCTCTTTACAGTGTTGCCCCTCTCTCTCAACCCTTTCACCTCACATGTTTAAACTTACCACCCTCTGTCGCCTCCCTTCCCCTCGCCCCTATACATTCCTACCCCTCTATCTCAACCCTCTCTCCTCTCACCCTCTTTTACACCTTTTACCTCAGTTCCCCAGACCCGGCACCTCACTCCATCTAGGTACACCCTTACCTTTCGTCCCGACCCTCTAACCTCAGACGTACACTTAACCCTCTGTCTCAGGCCTCTCATCTCAAACCTTTACACCTTCACCCCTCCCTCTCAATACGAGCTTTTAACCTCATATTTATACACTTACCCCTCTATCTCAACCCTTTGTTACCTTACCCCTTTATACACCCTTGCCCTCTCTGCCCTCCTTCATTCCTTTATATTCCTACTCCTTTTCTATAACCCTTTCACACCTCACCCCTTTGTACACTATTACCTCTATTTCTCAACCCACTCACCTCACCCCCTTTACAGGATTACTCCTCCCAAAACCTCTATTCCCTCACTTATACCCTTACATCTCTCTCTCGCCCCTCTCTCAGCTTACCCCTTTTTACACCCTTACCCATCCCTCTCAACCCCCTCTGATTTCTTACTTACATCCCTCTTTCTCACCACTCTCTCAGCTTACCACCTTTTGCAGTTACCCCTTCCTCCCAACCCCTTGTTAACTGACCCCTCTTTCTCACACTCTCTGTCACCTTACATATATCTCTCTCTCTCTCTCTCTCTCGCCCTTTTCACCCCACCCCCTTCATTTTCCTGTCACCCAATTGTCTCCCCTTCACTTTCTCACCTCTCTCTCTCTCCTTTCTGACCTCATTCCCTTTAAAGGCCCATTCACACTAGTAGATTTCTGCCCCTGAGACTACTGTCGGGCATAATCGCCGGGAAACACAGTCGCACAGCGGGTGGGAGGGTATAGTCGGCGACTATGCCCTGATATATTTCAAACATGTTTGAAATTGAATTGGTGCCTTTTTTGCCATTTTGTGTTCCCACTTGGCGACTCATGAAATTCCTAGAAATTTTGGCTGATAGTCGGAGACCGGTGCCCTATGAATGCCCCAAAATCGCCTAGTGGGAACCGGGCTTAAGCCTTACTCTGAACACTCTCTCTCCCATGCTGTGTAACCTAACGATCTAACCTCACCCCAACACCAGACAAAAATTCCACCAGCCACACTCCTCACCCTTTCTATAAATCACCACTGGATCTGCCATTCTCATCTTACCCCCGCGAACGTCTCATTTCCTTACCGCTGCCCATCACACGCCCCCACACCTATCACCACGCCCCCTGCGGCCAGTCTCCAGCTTTCCACCCTCCCTCTGCCCGGTGCCCATTTCCTCTACAGATCCCCACTTAGCTCTTTAGTGCTGGGCTTGCTATTAATATTCACAGACCCCTGCCTTTAGCGCCCACTTGCACTTTTTACAATCATCAGATCACCCCCCCCCCCCTCCCCCTCACTTCTTACCTGTCCCCCAAAACATGGTCGCCTTCTAAAACCTAGCCATTTTTTCTTTCTTCCAATTTACCCGCTTACCATTTAACAAACCCGTTACCCTTTAACATGCCCCCTCACCCTCTAGATGGATTCCCTTTTCCCTTTAACTTTCACTCGTGCCCTCTAGTCTAACCCCCATTTCCCTTTAACTTACACCTTTTCCCTCTAGCCTAATCCTATTTTCCTCTTTAACTTGCACCTGTACCCTCTATAGCCTAACCCCCTGTACCCTTAAACCTTCCCCCTTGCCCTCTAGCCTAGCACCCTTATGTCAATCTGTTCTCCCTGCCCTCCTTTATACAATTATTTTATTGAATCTACCAAGTACAATTTTAAGTTTTTCAGATACAACTCTGGGTGGAAATTCACATTACTCATTTCGGACATTACAATAGTTGAATTCACAGTCACTAACCTACTCTACACTCTAACCATCCCTTAACCTTCGACATGACTTCCAACATGCCTACCTTACCTTCTAACCTTCCCTCCATACCCTCCAACCTGCCCCATTACCTCAACCACCCTATTATTACGCTCAAGTCTCATTAAATCCATATCCCCATCCCCTTTCTTCATCCATTCCTTTATGCTGCTCTACGGGACTAATCCAATGCATATTTGCAGTGTCTCTGCTTAGTCTTTGTCTTGTTATTATTCCTTTCCTCATTATTTATCTACAATTTCCTCCATTTGCTTTTCTTTCCCCCTTTTATCCACGTTCCTAGCATCCCGACCTCCCTGCCCCCGTTCGCCCGATCACACAGTGCCTTTAGACCCCCAGTCATCATCCTCCCCACTGCGCCGCTCCGCTGCCTCGTCTCGTTTCACCCTGAGCTGCTCGATGCCGCCTTCTCCGGAACTGGGGTAATTTGTGGTGAGCTGCTCTCCATATCTCTCAGAGCAGAGTGGCTCTATTTAGTCTCCTGTGCGGCAAGCCCTTCAGCGGCTTGTGTTTGTGAAGTCCTGACTGCTATTTGTCAAGACTTGATCTGTCTGTCGTAGGGATGATTGTGTCTGTGAAATCCTGGCAGCGATTGGGCCAGACTTGATTCATCAGTCGTAGAGATAATTGTGTCTGTAAAACTCTGACTGCCGTTTGTCAAGACTCGATTCATCAGTTCGTAGAGATGATTGCATCTGTGAAGCCCTGACTGTCAGTCGTCAAGACTTGATCCATCAGTCATACCAGACTACCAACGACTACCAGAATAAAAGTACTTTTATTTTGTCGGTGATCCTCAAACTTGAGGAGCTGAATTAAAAATGAGTATGGAACCATCAAATGCAGTAGAAATAAGAGTCCACTTTACCCTCACCGAAGGTTTAATTGAATAAATTGGACGTTAAACTACCCAAACAAACAAAAAAATCCTCAACGATTATTTATTACCGACGTACAGTCGGTGGCCACCACCAACAGACCATTAAGGTTCTATTTCAGATGGTCAATGGAAATATCACCTATGATCAAATGATCGATGCGGTTTTCCTCATTCAATATAAAGTGGCCTATAACCAAATAGTCTTTGCCGTTTTCATCACCCAATGAAATATGGCCAAAATCCAAATAATCAATGACATTTTCATCGGCCAATTGGAAATGGACAGTAGCCGAATAACCCATGCCTTTATCATCAGCCAAGGAAACATGGCCAATAGCCAAATAATCAGTGCTGTTTTTACCAACGGTATCTGCCAATTGAAAATAGATGAATAATCATAATTGTTTTCAACAGCAAATTGCAAGTGGACTACATCCAACTAATCAGTGCCATTTTTATCAGGAAATAGCAAATGGACTATAACCGAATAATCAATAATAGTTTCATTAGCTAATGGAAAATGGCCCATAAAACCAAATAAAGCGTGCCATTTTCATCAGCCAATGGAAACAGGCCTAAAGGGGCACTAAAACAAACTCTCCCGTTTTCATCTGCCAATGGAAACAACCCTAATTGGGAACTCAATCTGTGCTGTTTTTATCGGCCCATGGCAACAGGACTAAAGGGGTGCTCAAATCATCTGTCCCATTTTAATCGGCCAATGAAAGCAGGCCTTAAGAGGAGTTAAAAAAATCGGTCCCGTTTTCATCGGCCACTGGAAACAGGCTTAAGGGTAACTCAAATAATCTGTCTCCATCAGCCAATTGAAGCAAGCGTAAAGGGGAGCTCAAATAATCTGTTCTGTTTTCATCGGCCAATGGAAACAGACCTAAAGGGGAGCTCAAACAATCTGTACTGTTTTCATTGGCCAATGTAAACAGGCCTGAAGGGGAACTGAAACAATCGGTTCCATTTTCATTGGCCAATGGAAACAGGCTTAAAGGGGGAGCTTAAAAAACCTGTCCCGTTTCCATCGGTGAATGGAGACAGGCCTTAAGGGGAGTTGAAATAATTGGTACCATTTTCATTGGCCAATGGCCTAAGAGGGAGCTCAAATAATCAGTCTCACTTTCATCGGCCACTGGAAACAGGCCTTAAGGGGAACTCATATGATCTGTCTCGTTTTCATCAGCCAATAGAAGCAAGCGTAAAGGGGAGCTCAAATAATCTGTACTGTTTTCATTTGTAAACAGGCCTGAAGGGGAACTGAAATAATTGGTTCTGTTTTCATCGGCCAATGGAAACAGACCTAAAGGGGAGCTCAAACAATCTGTACTGTTTTCATTGGCCAATGTAAACAGGCCTGAAGGGGAACTGAAATAATCGGTTCCGTTTTCATTAGCCAATGGAAACAGGCCTCAAGGGGAACTCAAATAATCCGTCCCGTTTTCATCAAGCCAGCCTTTAAGAGTGCACGTGGTGAAAATGCGTTGATGCGGGTATACAGGCGTGGGTGGCGGCAGGCTCGCTGACCGGCACAGAGGCCCAGTGTGACTGCCGCCACAACAAGCCAACAATGCTAATGTCTCAAATCGATCCCTCCCCACCACCACCTGCCGTCCCCGCACTGCATCACGGGAAACAGCGCGGGGGCTGCCGGGAAGGCCAGTTAACTGTGAGACCAGGGCGAGGAGGGTTAAAGCTGGCCCAGAGAAAACCCGGTCTAAATGGGTTAAAAGCGGTAGGATGAATTCATGACTGCACATGGTGTGGGGTGTGGAGTGGATGTTGGAGGTGTCGTGGAGGCGTGGGCGGGTTAGAGGGGGGGGGGGAGAGAAACGAGTGATGCTGATGGTGGTCGGGGTTTTCGATTTCCATAAGGTGAGGACAGAGGATTTATCTCACTCCTGGGACCTGTTTCACTAGTTTCGTGACATGTCTAGATGGCGTCTGTGACACCATACGGACAGATCACAAGATTGCAATCAATGACACGCAGAGTTTCACTCACTTCTCATAGGAATTAAGCAATGACACTTTAACATGGGTAGGGGATACATATAACCTATAATCGTTCCAAATATGAAGAAGATTGGGCACTCTGATTTTCTGATATTTGCTTGTCTTTTTCCGCTGTTGCTTGCACTGTTGGTGCCGCTGTTGATGTCTGCCTAGGCCCAATGTCACGAGCCTACTGAAACAGGTCCCTGGTATTATTTCTCCATATACTTAACATTGGGAACTCGTATCTAAAGCCCATTAGATATTTTGGAAAAATATCCAATGGGGTATTACGTTACAAATGTAAAAAATTCAGGACTTATATAGAACTGCATCGAGAATCGTATAAATAGACAATACTCCACGAGTTTGGATGGGCCGTAATCGTCATCGAGGCTAAGCCGAGTGACGATTATGGCCCATTCAAACAAGTGTAGTTTTGTCTATTTTACGATTCTAGTGCAGTTCTGGATTTATCTCACCCCTTTTTATGATATAAAATATCATCAAAATTTCACAATAATTAGAATATACTTAGCAAATCCATATGATGTCATCTCAAATTCACTCCACCATGGCCGTGGCGTAGTATTGATACTTTACAAGGGTGATCGTTGAGTATTTCTTTCTTATGTTATTGCTATGGTTAAACTTGTACCAGGGGTGAGATAATGAACATGGTGTGGGTGTGTGGAGTGGATGTTTTAGGTGTCGTGGAGGTGTAGGCGGGGGAGAGGGAAAAAAGAAGAAAAAAAAAAAAAAATCTCACCCCTTGTATCTTTCTCCTATAAGTTTAACTTGCCTGTTAACTCGTTCTCCATGCCCCTACGAGTATATTGCAGTCCGTTCTCCATGGTCTATAATCTGTGTGTCGATCATTCTGTTAGTGTTTACAGGGGTGAGATAAATACAGAAAGCAACTTGTTTTGGTCAAAGTTGCATGTGAGGTGTGATGGTATATTTAGGGAGAAGTGTGTGTGTGTGAGGTGTGAGGGAATATAAGAGAAGTGTATGTGTGAGGTGTGAGGGAGTATAAGAGAAGAGGTGTGTGAGGTGTGAGGGAGTATAGGAGAAGGGGTGTGTGTGAGGTGTGAGGGAGTATAGGAGAAGGGGTGTGTGAGGTGTGAGGGGGTATAAGAGAAGGGGTGTGTGAGGTGTGAGGGAGTATAAGAGAAGGGGTGTGTGAGGTGTGAGGGAGTATAGGAGAAGTGTGTGTGTGAGGTGTGAGGGAGTATAAGAGAAGGGGTGTGTGAGGTGTGAGGGAGTATAAGAGAAGGGGTGTGTGTGAGGTGTGAGGGAGTATAGGAGAAGGGGTGTGTGAGGTGTGAGGGGGTATAAGAGAAGAGGTGTGTGAGGTGTGAGGGAGTATAAGAGAAGAGGTGTGTGAGGTGTGAGGGAGTATAAGAGAAGGGTTGTGTGAGGTCTGAGGGAGTATAAGAGAAGGGGTGTGTGAGATGTGAGGGACTATAGGAGAAGTGTGTGTGAGGTGTGAGGGGGTATAAGAGAAGGGGTGTGTGAGGTGTGAGGGGGTATAAGAGAAGGGGTGTGTGAGGTGTGAGGGAGTATAGGAGAAGGGGTGTGTGAGGTGTGAGGGAGTATAAGAGAAGAGGTGTGTGAGGTGTGAGGGAGTATAAGAGAAGGGGTGTGTGAGGTGTGAGGGAGTATAAGAGAAGGGGTGTGTGAGGAATATCACATAGCCTTCAAATGAGTTAGAGACAGAAATACCCGGTGTGAGATAAACGTCGAGACAGTAGGGATAGGTGTGCGTGTGTGAGGTGAGAGTGGGTATATAGGAGGTGGCATAAATACATAAATTTAGGACAAGTCATCTGGTGTGTAAAAAGAGGCCGTGGTTGCTTCTCAAGTTGAGTGGCAATAATATCTCCTGTGTATTTCATTTTGTATCATAAACTACCAATGGCCCCTATACGGCAGCCTATGATCCATGGGCGCTGCCATGACACCCCCAGAGTAGGTGTTCTTCACTAATAGAGGTGCAAAATAAGTGAGTGATAATTGGGAAGTGTCATAACTCTAGCCTTGCTCAAATATTTATATAAAGTGTTCGATATGGAAAATATCATGTCTTGGGTTTAATCATTATATCATCCTTCTCTGGGATGGGTGTAGAGAGTCAAAGGAACCATGGTAAAACATTGAAAGGCAGTTGAATTTTGTAAGCACAAAGAGCCAGAATACAGGGACCTGTTTCACTAGTTTCGTGACATGTCTGTGACACCATACAGACATTGGAGTTGTCTAGTTTCGTGACAACACAAATAGCTGCCCTTAGGAAAAGACAGACCCCAAACACAAAAATTAGACAAATCTACACGTCATGGACCTGTTTCACTAGTTTTGTGACAAAAGTATTAGACAGACATGAAAAGCGACACCAACAGTGCAAGGAAGAACGGACAAAACAAAGTTTAATGTATAGTTCTTATGAAACCGGACACATCATCTAGATGCCATCTAGACATGTCACGCCGTCTAGACATGTCACGAAACTAGTGAAACAGGTCCCTGGTGTTGTCCCCCAACCACCTAGTGACTGCTTCGTGAACTACCAATGGCTCTGTTCCCTATAGGAGGTGGCGTCCATACATGAGAGGTGTTAAAACAGACGTCTATTGACACGCTAAAACAATGGACGACATACAGGATATAGACCATGGAGAACGGACTGCAATACTCGTAGGGGCATAGAGAACGAGTTCCCAATGTTAAGCCTATCAGACAGAAATACCCTAGTGACTGCTTCGTGAACTACCAATGGCTCTGTCCCCTATAGAAGGTGGCGTCCATACATGAGAGGTGTTAAAGCAGACGACTATTGATAGGCGGGAGTCGGTAAGTAGCCGGAGAGGGTTGAAGTACCTGCAGGATGCAGAGAATGCTGATTACTGGCGAGCACTGAGTCCATTAATGCTCCATTCAGGGGACCAGGCTTTGTTGACCCAGCACTCATTCGTCACTCTCCAAGCGCAGGAAGCAGCCGGGGTGTTTCTGTTTCCAACCAGAAAGAATATTACAGGAAAGCCTCCCTAGATTATTTTCCTAGAACAACACTCCATCAACTTACATACTATGCCTTTTCTATTGCCTAGCAATAAAAGCATTGTCGGATATCATAAGGAAACATATTTACTTTGGGCAAACATTTTCTGTTTGCGGTATGTTGATCCATTAGCTTGGACTGACTATGTAAACGGAGGTTCGAACAAAACGACTGAAATAACAAAATAAGTTAGGCAGGTAGGCTATAAATGGGCTGAAATAGGCAGTTGTAGATAAACGTAGACTGAAACAGATAGCTTTAGATAAACAGACTGAAATAGGCAGGTATCGGTAAACGGACTGAAATAGACAGGTATAGGTAAACAAACTGAAATAGGCAGGTGTAGATAAACAGACTGAAATAGGCAGGTATCGGTAAACGGACTGAAATAGGAAAGTATAGGTAAATGGACTGAAATAGACAGATATATGTTAACATACTGAAATAGACAGGTATAGGTAAACAGACTGAAATAGGAAAGTATAGGTAAATACACAGAAATAGGCAGATATAGGTAAATGGACTGAAATAGGAAAGTATAGGTAAATGGACTGAAATAGGCAGATGTAGGTAAACAGACTGAAATAGAAAAGTATAGGTAAATACACAGAAATAGGCAGATATAGGTAAATGAACTCGAATAGGCAGTTGTAGGTAAATGAACTGAAATAGGCAGGTACAGATTAACAGACTGAAATAGGCAGATTTAGGTAAATGGACTGAAATAGTAAAGTATAGGTAAATGGACTGAAATAGGCAGATGTAGGTAAATGGACTGAAATAGGAAAGTATAGGTAAATGGACTGAAATAGGCAGATATAGGTAAATGAACTCGAATAGGCAGTTGTAGGTAAATGAACTGAAATAGGCAGGTACAGATTAACAGACTCGAATAGGAAAGTATAGGTAAATGATCTGAAATAGGAAAGTATAGGTAAATGGACTGAAATAGACAGGTTTAAGTAAACGGACGATACAGTTATCTCTTTCACGATCGATGATGCTATTCCCAAGACGCCCTTTCTACACTAGATATAGTAGCAGGCATCATGCGAACTGCCCATTTCTGATTGGATCATTTCACCGTTGTAGGTCACGTGACCACAACAAGCCCCCTATGGTGGCAAACGCCTACAAGGGAGTCCCCAAAGTGGCGACTCCCACGATGCCTGGCATTAATCACTGAGTGAGCTCAGGGAAAAGACTGATGAGGTAAATCTTGGATTTTCTTGCAGAAATCCCGGCAGACTGCAGATAAAAACGAGGGCAATTCTGTGTCAACTTTGTCCTGTGGTTACTGATACATCGACCATATGTTATAGTAATATAGTATATATACGCAATAACGACTGGTTTTGTGTACGAGTGGCCATAATCTCCGAGTAGTTGACGCGTAGTAATATCCGAGCGATCAGCAACTACAAGGAGATTACGGTCACTCGTATATGAAACTAGTCGTTATTGTATTTATTATCTACAAGTTCAATTACAAATCTATTGTAATAAAAAAGCTTCTGCAGGACATTTAGTTCCATACACCACAGCACTGTTAAGCATGGCAGTAATTCGGTGTAAACTTAGGCCCGGCGTCCACCTACTACGATATGGCACCGATATGGTCTACGATGCACCTCCCGATAACAAATCAGATTCGCGTCGGAAGGTTACCTGATATCGGGGCAATTGACCACGTTTCTGCGATTAGATACCGATAAAAGCCCCATACAACGCATGGTGGATTGGCTTGTCTAGACATATGTCTACGATTTTGCACCTTCCCGATATGGCACCGATTTTGACATTTTGTATCGGTGCCATATCGGGAGGTCTACGATTCTATCGTAGTAGGTGGACGCCGGGCCTAACACCAATAATATAGTTCGCCACTATCCTGTGCTTTTGGCATGCAAAGTGTGTTATTACAATGATTTCTGATAGTAAATGAGATTATTATGATTGATTCTAAATAATTAACATTGAATGAACATTCAAGGAAGTTATTTCGAAGTACATGATGATTCGACCTCATTATGGACCAGACTATTTTTCCAGAATCTCCGGGTAGCTGTTTCCAGGTGCCCTTTACATTTCTTATGGAAACTCCGTAATCTGTGGGTAATAAAGTTATATCACAAGGCCATTGCTGTCAGGCCACCTCCTGCATGGAGTTGTCCCAATACCTTCACTGCCATATAAGGAATGTTATAGAAGGCATTTATGTCTTGTGGTTACTGATGCATAGACCGTATGTGCTGTAATAGTGATATCGTGTCAGTAAAAGGCAGTATTCCACCTAGTTACATAATAGATTGTCAGTATAAATGAGGGTATCCGCTAGTGACATTATAATATATTGTCAGGACAAAGCAGGATACCCAATAATCTTCTAATCTATCAACAGAAGAAGGAGTGATATTAGCTAGATTATTATTGTTAGGATAAGGCAGGGTATCAGTTAGTTGTTAAAGTGATTGACAGGATCAATCATTAAATGCATGTTGATCCTAATCTAGTCAAGAGATGGTGACAACATCTTGAACTATACTGTCAGCTCAATGCTGTCAATCTGCTGCTGTCAATCCACTACTGTCAATATATATATAGCTCTTACTACGCTGTCAGTACAGTTACTTTCAGTCCAGTATTGACCTTATATAGCCAAGCCATTGCTGTAAAGTCCCTCACTGCATGGAGTTGTCCCTATGTCTTCACTGCCATATAAGGTATATAGAAGGCATGGATTGAACCAGCAGCCAATGACTGCATTCAGGGGAAACCACGACTTTCACCCTGACCTCCTTACATAGCGCTAACAGTGCCTTGGGACAGTTCTACAGTCTATAGTTGACCTGAATGTCTTTGCCAAACCCCAACCCCCTTCTACCGTCTGAGTATTACTGTCAGTCAACTACTGTCAGTTCTCTCTTGTCCTAGAGAAGTCAGAGGACGTCTGCCAGTCAACCGGCCTGCTGGGGTGGACATCAATGAACAATCTGTTCATCCTCTTGGTCGCCTTGCCTCCTTGTGGTGCAGGCCGGATATGCCTGCATGCAAGTATAACTAAAGCAACCAGTGTGGGGAGTTAGCTCAGTGGTAAAGAGCACTGGACACTTTTCTCCTTCACCAATGTTAATGGAAGATTTACTGCTATATCAAAGGCCAATCCTTCTCAGACCATGTCTATGGGATGTAAAAGAACTCTCACCACAGTAAATGTGTAGAGGTGAGATTTAATCCTACTCATCTCAGAATGGATTTGGTTAAAGTAACTCAAAGTAAGTCTAATAGTACATATTGGACGTTAAACTACCCGAACAAACAATCAAATAAATGTCAGTCTCCACCGCTGTTAATTCAATGCCAGTCCGCTACTGTCAATACACTGTCAGTCCACTGCTGTCAACACCTTGTCATCCAAATGGTTTCAGTCTATGCCTGTCTCTGTCGACGATCTCTTGTGAGAGTGTGGATTAGACCGGATCCAGTCCCTGCATCCTATGGCTACCCTCCCCGCTTGGATACAGGGACTGGTACAATCGGGAATGGTGTTGGATTTCTCGTGCTGTTTTACTCTCCATAAAGATATACTGAGTACTGGTCAGGATATCTGCTAGGAGATTGATACCCTCTCACTTTGATCTGAAAGGGGGCACAGTCAGGAGCAGGCAAAATTTAATTGCTATGACAACACAGGCGGCCAGGGAACTGGAGGATGGGAAGAGGTTGGGGTAGGAGGAGGTATACAGGGAGCAGCTTGGGGCCATAAACAGGAGATTCCCCTCACAGTGGACAGGTCTTTGATTCATGGGCCAGTCAGAGAAGGTTACATACTATAATGAACTTTATTCTGATTGCCTTTAATCATTTAATGAATAGACAATAATCGATGGTTTTGTGTACAGGCGGCCGTAAACCACGAGAGTTGACGCGTAGTAATACACGAGCGCTAGCGAGTGTATTGCGACGTCAACCGCGAGTGGTTTACAGAGCTACCTGTCCACAAAATCATCGTTTGTTGCATTTATTATCCATCTTTTCGAATAAATTAAACCCAGTAGGCTAATTGTTATGTTAACGGGTATAACACCAGAAACTTTGCTTATTTCTTTGCTCTATAGCAAAAGGGACTATTTTCACCGTATACTATGATTTTGAGGCCGTATACCACAGGTTTGAATCCGTATACCACAGTTATGGTATCTGAGAGTTTGTATACAATAGGTAGTGGTTTACTGAGTCCCCATTCAATGGGGACTTTGTATACGATGGATAATAAATGCTCATAATCACAGACTTGAGCAAGTCTATCTGTGGATCTGTGATACACTACAGGCAACATTCCAGCCGTGCTCAGTCTTTTATCAGAGGTATCGTGTTTATACTGTCAGACTGGGCTCACAATCCCCACTCCCCTCCACCATGCTAAATATGTCCATAAACTACACTTAAAAGCCACGACTGATCTGCAGCTACTGTTTAGGCATGGCAGAGTACCAGTGGCACTTACAGATGGCCAGGGTTTTTTTTTATAGATATAAAACGGTGAGCTTTGGTGAATATTTAACAGTAGATGCCACTGGTGTGTTACACAGTACATTAGGAGTTCTGGTCTGTAACAATAAACACATTGAGCGAGCAGCTTTTTGTAACTCACTAATGCGTCGGTTTTGTGGAGCTATAAAGAAAGGAGGTTGACAAAGTAGAGTTAGTTGTCATCTGTATATGAGATATAGGCAACAGAAAATAAAAGGTATCATGAAAACTTCACTTGTAATGTGTTGGTATGAATGTTTAGTGAGGAACTTTTCAAGTTAATGTTACAGCTGGGTGCATTGTATATATGCATGGCATGTAAAGAATACATGAGAACTTGCCCCATGCTGCTCTAATAGATCTTTTGTGATCATACTTTAATGTCAATGATATTGGGTATGATGAAAGAGAAAAAGATCTCTATCTGCTGAGAGTACTTTGAGGACACTGATATTACATATGACAAATTCAAAATGTTTCTCCCCACGGATAACTCTTCGAGGATAACAATATAGTGTAATACCAAATAGGAATATGTCTATCTATTGATGGTTATTCAAGGGCAATAGTAAGGCATATGAAAAATATGAATATCCATAAATTGAAAATGATTTAGGGACAATATGGCATATGGCATATATACAACAATAGAAAATAAATCTATCAATTGCTAATACTTTAATGCCAATAATATTGTGTAAAATATGTTTATTCAAGGGCTATGATATGTCGTATGGGAAAATAGAAAGAACCCTCCAATGATACCATATCCTTAAGCTGTAATATGTTTTATGCACAATATAGCTGCTTTAAAAGAATCACTTCAAGGGCAATAGAGTGGCGTATAAACAATAGACATATAAACAAAAGCACGAGGAGGTGGCATAATATGAGTTGTCAAAACAATATCAGGGTCCAGCTCATGTACACTTGAAGAAAGAGGGGAGAAAAGTCGGTTGGATTAGTTTTTTGTGTAACAATGAGTAACGCCCATATTGTGCTACTTTACACCTGCTGCTACCATTTCACCACTTTTCATATTTCGCATTCCCAATTCTAGGAGTATATGTCCCAATACTATGGTGCAGTCGCACAGTAGGATTATCTGTCTTCTTATCATATTTCTGAACTTCTTTTTTTCTATCCTCTCTCAACCTGTACATTTGATGTCACTTTACGAGAATTGGCCCCAAATAAATTTCGGTTGCTATTTGCAACTAGGATGAAATAGTATGTTTATGATTGTGGAATCTTAAGGGTGAACATTTAAAAGGTTTGTATTTTGGCCAGTAAGAGGGTAATTTGTTGTAATCTACTTGGCGCCAAGCCAAACAGTCAGTTCTACACCTGCTTAAGTAAGGCTCACAAATACATCAATCACCAGTAGGTCAATGAGGTACTGCAGTGTGTGATGACTGTCCATGGCAAGGATTGTACATTGTCAGCTGGGCTCGCATCTAGGATGCCCTGAGACATACTGCCCTCCTGCACCTTTACCAATGCTACATTGTTGGCACCCCGAGAGTGGTGGGATTGTGTGTCACACTAAAAGTTTGTATATCTTATCCTTATAGGCCCGTTTCCATTGGCCGACAAAAGCGGTGTAGATTCTTGTGTACTCCTAATAGCCTATTTCCATTGGCCATCACTGATATACAGTCAGGGACTAGCGATGGACCTTTAGCACTGCTGACGGAAAATATAAAAAGGCTTTTAGGAGAACTAAAAAAATCTACACCGTTTTGGTTGACCAATGGAAACGGGCCTTGAATGCAAATGCGGGTAGATAGATAAGCACTTACCTTCTTTAAATGGCCTTCCCATAGAAATTATCATGGTGACATAGTATTCTTTTAGCATTTCTAATTTGTACATGTTCCCAACTATCATAATCCAGAATCATTTGAAGATAGCAATAGAACATCAGTCTCATTTAGCAACAAAGTCAAAATATTGCAGTTTCACATAGACAACAATAGTTAAACACTTACATTTTCAGATTGCCTTTCCATAGAAGTTAACATGGTGACATGCCCAATTTTTTAGCATTTTCTATTTGCTGATATATAAAAAATATTATCCAGAGTTATTTGCAAAAATCAATAGAATTTAGAAATCACCCAACTACCAGCATTTATCTTTAAACCATATTTGAGCATGCCCAACGTTCAATAATCTCCCTCCGGTAGTACCAGTGGCTACCGCTAGAGGTAGCATTGATCTTGGGGTGGCATTAATGTGATGACACCGCCCTATTGACATGAAAGACCGACCCGACTCCCAGCACAGTGTCAGTACTTTCAACAGAGCTAATAATGAATGATACAAAGTCGTCAGGCACACCACAATACCGTGCCAGCTTTCTCATTCACCAAACACCACTCTCCAATCAGATCCTTCCTGTGGTTGTGG
The DNA here is from genome assembly GCA_950022655.1 of Alentia gelatinosa. Taxonomy (NCBI): domain Eukaryota; kingdom Metazoa; phylum Annelida; class Polychaeta; order Phyllodocida; family Polynoidae; genus Alentia; species Alentia gelatinosa. The sequence goes on along the minus strand of OX465580.1, from coordinate 131,217,179 downwards.
TGTACCACACGATCATCGCGGTTCAGGAACTGTGCTCGGAGAGTGCAAACAGCTGGCCATTGTTGGCGCAGGGTTTATACTGTGTGCTGTTATCTGATTGGCCTGGAAATGGACCAATCACCGGTGGCTGTTGTAAACTGCCTGTAGTGTACTTTATGTATAGTGAGGGCACACTGGTGGCTCCCCTGGTGGTATAGAGATAGGGTAAGGCTATGTCTCTGTTTGTTCTAAGGTGGGATCCACACGGAGAGACTCATGTACTTTAGTGTACTTTACATCTTATCCCAAAAAATCCGTATAATTTCTTCCTTTCTCCACTAATCTCAGAGCATAATGCTGAACGTTTCTAAGGATAATGGCGGATTTGATTCACGTGGAAGGACAAATATGGTACATATTATATGGATTTTTTCGTTCCAGTAGAGATTTGGCGTCCCCGTGGTCCGAAAAAATTTGTTGGTACATAGTCTCAGCAATCTCCCCTTCTAAAAGTTCCAGTTCTTTAGTGTATTAGCCCTAAAACCTCTTAAAAGCAGTTTAGGCACAGACTTGAATTGATTATTGAGCCAAGAACCTAATGGTGCTGTATTTTAAGGGAGAGGAGTATTTGAACCTATTAAATATTCAGGGCTACCGATCGACTTATGTGAAATTTTACCAAGCGAGGGGTTAATGCTCCCGAGTGGTCCGGGGGCTGTACAGGTCCCCTGGGGGGAGGGGTAGGACCAACGGGCTCAAGATGTCAGATCCCCAAAAGCCCTTGACTTTAGAGGAGCCTTTAAGGGGGAATATAGACGTCTATTTCGAAAGCTATACTGCCGTGCATATCTTCTCAGTAGGCTACAAACTTATGTTTCTAAGAAACATGGTAGAAAATGGTATCAACGCGAGTGCATGATCTCCCATTTTATAAGTGGTCATTGGTAAACCATGAGACGATGAGAAACTGATCTCATCATCCGTCAAAAACAAACTTGTCATTTTAGACGTATAGAGTCTGGAGAGGACTACTGAGGAGAATACGAATTGCCGTAATCTTCTAAGAGAATATGGTAGAAATATCACTGAAATATCAAAATAGTACACATTTGATGCCTTAAGGCATCATCCGCCCTTAAAGGGTTCATCAATATGGCGTATAGATTCGTTTGTCTCACGGTAAAAACGTAAAGCGTGCGGATTTCCATGCGGATTTGGGTTCGCAGACATTCGCAAACGCTCGCATGGACATGCGAATGCCTTGCGACAATATTCAGTATATTGAATATCATCACATGGGATTCACACAGTCGCATTGATCGCAGACGCATTCGCTTGGTTGTCTTAGTGGATCTGGCACGTTAAGGCATCATCCGCCCTTAAAGGGTTAATCAATATTCCGTATAGATTCGTTTGTCTCACGGTAAAAACGTAAAGCGCCAGATCCACTAAGGCAATTTTCCATGCGAATTTGGGTTCGCAGACGTTCGCAAACGTTCGCATGGACATGCGAATGCCTTGCGACAATATTCAATATATTGAATATCATCGCATGGGATTCGCACAGTCGCATGGATCGCAGACGTATTCGCTTGTTCGCTTTAGTGGATCTGGCGCTTTAGGCTTGGCAGACCTAAATACCTATCAGCCCATCAGGAGATATTTAGACTATGTTAGGAGGTCACAGTGAAGGTCGTGGTGTGCTCTGAATGCGGTCATTGGCTGCTTGGTCAATACATGCCTTCTATATTATTATGTACCTACCTATAGGCGAATTTCTCACTTTTACTGACCAGGACTACAAATTCCGTTCATCTCCGAGTGACGAAATAATATTCATACGTCCCTCCGTACCACTGTCATTCTCCTATTTAGTGAGTTGTGGAATGGCATTCTTAATTATTTCAAGGTACATAATAATAGAAAGAAACGTTATATTTTTCGATATCGGAGAGTATTTATGACCAAAATATCTCTGAACAGATTCCATTTAGTCACACTAACTATGTCTCTATATAATCCTTATAATGCACTGAAGACAGATTATTTCACCTGTCTCAGGGTAAAAACGTGAGGCTTGGCAGAGCTGAATATTTATCAGCCCTCAATGGATATTGCCTGTGATGAAGCAATGCCAACGTAGATATGCAGGCATCTTCCTGTGGGTACGTGTTCATCCTGAGCCGAGCCGACAGGGATTGAGACAAGACAGAGTCATCATAATCAGAATAGTGAGAGACAGAAAAAAAAGCCAATTAGTCACTGGGCAAAACAGAGACTCCCGCGGCCTCCCTGACGCTTTTTGAGCCTCTTTCTGAGCCCGACCCCCGCCCCGCGTGCCAAGTACGCGCCCGCGCCGCTAGGGGGCCGCCGCCAGGGGATCTTCGCCAGGGGGAGCCTCTAACGTAAGGGCGCGGCCTTCTGGGAAGGGACTTTGGGTCGGTGATGTAGACGTAAAAAGTCAATTAGACATCGTTCCATCAAAGCATGTCACTTCCACAGATTTCCTCCTTGCTGCCCTCTCCCTCTCCTTCCCCATTGCTGTGCTCCGGTTTTTATTCTTCCGGAAAGGACAAGACAGGTTTGCTTTCTTGTCGCAATGTTCGTATCCTCCTCGGCTGTAGTTTTCTTTGGCTGTGTCTTGTCTGAGGTCTGCAGCCGGCTCTTCGTTGTTGTACTGCCCATCAGTTCTGTGGTTAAGGCACTGGACTTGTAATCCCAAGGTTGTGGGGGTTCGAGTCCCACTGCAGCCACTCTCCTCTTTCATCCTTCATAGACGTACTGCTATATCAAAGCCAATCCTTCTCGTACCATGTATATGTGGTGTTGTGTGCAGCCACCTTTCTCCTTCTAGCTTCCAGGCACTCTCGCTTCTGCTTGCCATCATCCTTCCTTTTCTGAAGCCGAAATCCCGAGCAGCGATTTAAATTAACCCCAAATCAACATGTACAGACTTCTGGAATTCAATTATCTACCACACACAGGGTAGACATTGGACCTTCTGATGGCAAATGGCGATTTTTAATTGGAGGCTTGCAACTCCTATTTCTGGAATGTAAAAAAAAAATGGTTCCAGTTTTATCTGACTCGCCAGTCGCGGTCTACAGCCATTCCTCAGTGCTTGAATCTAGAGACTCGAGAAATAAAATAACGTTTTGACAACGTCCTGGGAACGTTTTAGAAAAGGACGAGTCCAGATGTTGGCTGATAAGAGCCTGAAAAGGAGAAGCTGGGTGATCGGGGACGATGGTCCGCAGGCACACTACGCCGCTCTTATCTGTCCTCATTTTCTGTAGATTAAAGGCATATCGGACAATATGGCTTGAAAATTAAAACCTATGTCAATTTTCTGAAAATTGAATATGATGATCTCTAAGTGTTGGGGAACACATATCTAACTTTCAAATTGGGGGTCACCGTACTAGTTTTTGATTTATAGATCAATATTATGGTAATTTCATATAAGAATATATAGAAATTCTAAAAGTTTTTTTTTAACAATGTAAAACCCATGTCATTTTCGTCAAACTTTCACAGAATATAGTACATATATAGTACAACTTATTTAGCTTTTAAAAACCATAGGTCACTGTCCTCGTTTTTGAAACAATTGATGAAAACCATATTTTTCAGTATATTTCCTATGTATATCAAGAGAATGTAAATTGGCCTATTTTATGTATTAAGATTATATAAACTGGACAAAATGTTAAGTTTACTCATGAAGAATTAGAATAACTCTCACAAAACCAGTTTTGACCTATAATTGACATTATTTAAAAATCACCAGGTGGCGCCACTGTAAATTGTAGGGTATACCTTTAAAATACTGCAATGAAGAATGAATTTCAGAATATTTCTATAAGAGAGGAAACTGTACTGAAAACCTCAATTTATACATGTTTAAAGGCAAATTGGACAATCTGACTTGAAAATTGAAACCCATGTCAGTTCCCTGAAAATTGGATATAATGATCTCTAAGTATTGTTAAGCACATATCTGACTTAATTATTGGGAGTCACTGTGCTAGTGTTTGAATTAGAGATCGATATTATCATCATTTTATATAAGAATATTTAGCCATTCTAAACGCGGGGTGACCGCTTACGTGGGGTGTCCGTTAGGCGGGGTTCTACTGTATTATAGAACACTATCTAACTTAAAAATCAGGAGTCACCGTGCTAGTTTCTGATTCAGATATCAGTATTATGGGCCTTCATCGACTGTATGATACAGACGTGCAGTCGGTGGCAACGCCGACAGATTCTTAGGAAAATTCATATAAGCAGTGACTTTTTCGTTAGCTAATGGAAAATGACTTATAGACTCCAAGGATTGCCACTCAACGAAACCCTCAGAATTCCTTCATGGAGGATATGGTGCAGAGCCATATCTCGATGGTTATAGATGTAGGAATGAGTTCAAACATGACACAGGTATTCAACTTGCCTGTTAAACCCATTAATCACTCCCCAGTATTCGTACCAGGTTGCCATATGCTCAGAAATGTTTGGTTGAACTGATAGTAGTACCAAGCCTCCCAGTGAAACCTTTAAGAACCTATAGAACCCATTAAAAACCTATATTTCAACTCTTGGGCCTTTATATTTCTTTAAAGTAAGCTTTATAACCTATAAAAACCTTTGCCATGCAAATTGATGTATATAGCATATAAGTTAGGTCTATACATTTAGGTAATAGATAAACATACGAGTGAGTATAGTTTGGCGAGAATACAACCAGACCCTATGGCCATTTATTACGTGAATACAAGATGAAGAAACCCCCAGTATTACATAAATACAGAACTGGGTAACTTAAACCTTAATTTAAAAATGAAAATTAGGTCCTGCTCATACGATTGACTAAGGTAGAGTGAGGAGATCCCCAACCGTCGCATCAAAAGAACTATGACGTGTGCGACAATAGGCGACGCCCCCGAGTGGCTATACCATAGAAACGTGCTTAGCAAATGGGGGCCTAATTATATATGTATAAGTAATGTGCATTATACATTGATATACAGAAGATTTTAGATGTTAACTTGACATAAAGTCAGATTTTTATATGACAAGAAATCCACATTATCAGTGTATTTGAGAGAAATAGAAATGTTTATTGATCACCAGTTTGTATGGCTCCTTGCCAGTCTGGCTTTCTCAGCATGCATGTCTAACCTGATAAGCCAGACATCCTGATGTCCTGCAAATTAGCATTGGATAATCTTCTTGGAAATCAAGAACTAAAGATGAGTGATTCACTATATTCTGATTCCATCAAGGTGAATTTGTTAACCCTAAAACCCTATAAAAGCCTATGTTTTTGGCTTCTGATTCCATCAAGGTGAATTTGTTAACCCTAAAACCCTATAAAAGCCTATGTTTTTGGCCTCTGATTCCATCAAGGTGAATTTGTTAACCCTAAAACCCTATAAAAGCCTATGTTTTTGGCCTGGAAAACATTTATAAACCTACATTTTGATTTTCAAAACCTATTAAAAAACCTTTATTGAGGAAGAGTGTTAGTGTGAGGCCTGCAGTATCCATTCAGAGGAGTTAGACTGACCTGTGACAGTGGCATGCAGCTAAAGCCCAATGCCCATCTACCGATTTCGGAACATTCATGTACCTTTGTCGGCGACAAACGGACGGTAATTTGTCTCACCGAAGGCATCCTAACGGAGTCGGCCGTAGTCGGTAGATGTAGGACAGCTAGGCAAGGGTCAGCCAGCGATTAGTAGACCGATTTGCTTAGGACTAATATCCACCACCCCATCTCCTCAATGTCCGCCGGTCGAGAGAAGGGTTACATAATTTGCCTGCGACAAGTTCACTGACTCCTATACGATTTGAGAACTAATCGCTCAACCCTGAATCGGTAGATGGGCATCAGGCTTAAAGGTGCTTAACTATACTGACAGCAGCATGCAGTCAGATATGTTCCACCGAGCTGATAACAGAATGCAGTCAGAGGTATCAAGTGTTCGACTGAGCTGTTTGACTAAAAGCCATTTTCCACTGCCCAACGACAACGGCACAGATTGAGTTCTCCTAGGAGTCGGGTTTTTTTTGGTTTTTTTTCTTATTTGCGCCATAAAAAGCTTTGGTGACAACTGCGTTAGCAGGTAACATACACCTCTGTTACCATCGTACATTTTGTTTGAACGTCAACAATTCCGTCATAAAGTACAAATATATACAAGCCTGAACGGCTAGAATGATCATGAAAAACATGAGGATGAAATACGAATCAATAGAGTACTGGTCGATCTATCTATTACTTATACAACATATCTTTTATCTCCTTCTTGAACATACCAACACTACTACGTTGCAAATTACCATTCAACTTATGGTTGATGGTTGATCTGAGAATTAGTAAGGATGCAGTGTCTGTCTTGTTTCTGGCGCATTTAATAGGTCAATAGCAACAGAATAGTCCTCCGAACTTAATTACCATCACTAATGATTTCAATCCCTAAGTTGATTCTGCTGGTCAATGACCTAGTCAGTTGGTGGTGACCTCATTGCATAATCTATACACAATTAATCAGTGAACACTTCTCTGCATGCCAGTTTACATTTACCGATCTGGGACCTGTTTCACTAGTTTCGTGACATGTCTAGATGGCGTGTCCGTTTTGTCCGGTTTCATAAGAACTAGACAATAGACTTCGTTTTGGCCGTTCTTGCTTGCACTGTTGGTGCCACTTTTGCCACGATCGGTGTCTAATCGCAGAAACGTGGTCAACTGCCCCGATATAAGGTAACCTTCCGACGCGATTTTGATTTTTTATCGGGAGGTGCATCGTAGACCATATCGGAGCCATATCGTAGTAGGTGGACGCCGGACCTTACTCGCTTTGTGTGTCTCCAACATAAAGGGGGGCGTCCACCAACCACGACAAGGCTACAACAATGGCTTTCCAACAAGGTCCACAACAGCTCTACTATTGGAAGCCTTGTCGTAGCCTTGTCATGGTTGGTGGACCACAGTTCCCGACAAGAGGCTACGACAAGGCCACGACAGGCTGCGACATGAAGCTTGTCGGGGGCCTGTCAGGGGCCTTCCGACAAGGTTACGACAAAATCAAACATGTTCGAATTTGGAGCCGTGTCGTGGCGTGTCGTTGCGTGTCGGGAGGTTGTCGCAGAGGTCTACGATAGAATATTTAGGTGGAGCGTGTACTTCCTGACAGGCTGCGACAAGGGCTCACGACAACTCCCCTCCTCACGACAATGCTGCGACAAGGCACCGATTGGAACTTTCTTGTCTGCTCTTGTCGTAGCCTTGTTGTGGTTGGTGGACGCCCCCCCTAATGAAAGAGAAAAGCAGCTACATGTGGCGGGCAGTGAGAGGCCCACTCGGCACCACCACAGCTCCCCCTGAGACCCCAATGAAATAATAGATGAAATGCACAATCACCCAGCGCCCCCGCTCCCTTCAAATAAAGTTAATAATGCCCTTCAATTTCTTCCCCGCGGTTAGTCTTTTTGGGGACATGTTTTAATGGGGATCTTCAAAGAAATTTAAGGCCATTCAGAGAGTAACAATTATAGTGGTGGTTTTGAAAGTTTCCACAGACGCTCACATGTGATGACACCCGATTCCACTACCGTAGGCAATGACCAGAAATATTGAGGCAGAGATTAAAGTTAATGCGTTGGTTTTTTAACACCACATGACCAGGGTTATGAATGTAATTCCGGTGATAAAGAATTTAGTCCTCTATTTATTCTGCCAGTCCTGCTTGATGAAGGGTCGGAGCCTTCCAATATTTTTGGATAAACAAGTTTGTTGCCTTTTATTACCAAATAAATGCAATTTCTATTCACAAAGTCTACACTCAAATATGAATATTTATCTTATGTGGGATTCACACGATGGGACAAATGGACCTGCGACTGGTGTACTTCACACCTTTGCACCAGTCGGCTACTATTTCCAGCTGGGTACAAAGTTTCACAGATTGGGGTGTTCTACAGTCTAAGAGTAATATGGCGGATTCAATTCACATGGGAAGACTTGACAGGTACATAGTCTCGCCCCCACACCCCAAACACAGGGTACACAGGGTACACAGGGTGCACAGGGTACACAGTCGGCGACTCAGGGTACTTACCCGTGTGAATAGGTGTTATTTGGGACCACTGAGACTCACAAATTGGGGGAGAATGTGTGAAAGACATTTGTTTCACCAAAATGTCCCTCTAAATTTTCAACCTGTTTAAAGTCAATATCTCATGAGATTCTGTTCTATGTTAGGGGTGATTGTCGTCGACAATTGCAAGAGAAGAAAGTTGTCTCAGCAAAATGGAACCATGTCATTCACACGAGGAGATTGTGTTCCAGTACCGCATCTCAACAGGATTTGTCTCAGACAAACGGCCTGTGAGGTACGTGAATCCTATCGTGTGAATCCCACTTTACCCCTCATATCAATCTCCATAGGGTTAACATGGTGTGTTAACATGCCACAGTTATACCATACAATATTTGTATGCCACGGATGACATGAAGTTCAAAATACATGTCGGGGTAGGATAAAATCTAAACAGCACGAAATTCCATATAAGTATTTACATGGCGTTCATTGTCTTCTGCTACAGATATCACACAGCGCTGCTTTGTGATATCATTCTGCAAAGACAACTCATGCCATTTAAGCAATCATATGAAATTTCTGGTGACATTTCTTGATAATATGATTTTTATATTTTTGAAGTGAATTTGTTCAATGTAGGTACCTTGTCTTTAGTGCGTTATGATAGAGAGAAACTGATTCAGGGTTGGAGAACATTGGATAGCATGCAGATAATGAAGGGATACCGTTTATGCATAAGCTGGAAATCTATGTGACCATTCTAGCCTCTAAGCAATGTATATAGCGCTTGCAAGCACGCTCCAACAAAGAGCAACAGAACCAGAGGGTAATAAGCCACACCCTAGGGCACTCATCAGTGTCCCTAGGTTCGCAAGAACCTTTATTCTCCTTTATACTTTTACTTGGATAATTACCTATTCATTGTCTTCTGCTACATATATCAATCAGCTCCGCTTTGTGATATCATTCCGTGAAGACAACTCAAACTTTGATAAGGTTTGGTTTTATTCAATCTATTATTCATTCTCTGTAACCCACTTGCACCCAGCAGTAGCAGTGGGTGAGCACCCACGCTCAATAACTAGGAGCAAATGGTATGTTCATCATTGATGAATGAACGTGCATTTATGAATGAAAAACAATAAAAGGTTTGGGTTACATTCAGTCTATGGACAATCTTCCGTAACACACTTGCACCCAGTCAACTTCCTATTTCTGCAACTGACTGAGTCAAGGATCCAAACAAGCACCAGTGGGTCAATGAGGTATTTCGTGTCTCTAGTGATTGGTCATGGTCAGTTGAACATGCCTCGTAGACACTGGCACCCTGCTCCTTTTACAAAATCACAGTGAATAACATGCATATAGTGAAGAGATAGTCTTTGCAGCAAGCTGAAACTCTACGTAACCACTCTAACCATCAGGCAGAGTATATGAGGGTGTGGCCCCCGAAATAAAAACAAGTACCTCAATCCTATCTATTAAATTAGTTATTTGCACAAGTGCAATACACGATTCTAGAAAACCAACAAAAATACTCGTAACACAACCAGCGTGTAATAAGCCCCAAATAATACATTTCTGTCACTCCTAATTTCCCCCATGCGGGCTGTTTAGATACAGATAAATGCTCCTTGTTACTGGGACAAAATAACAGCATGTTAAAGCTCCACAGTGGGCTAACTGACGAGCGGCGATTCGCTCAGTGTCATTTACAACACTATTAACGTAATGGTGTGTGGCCGGGCCTGCGTGTCGCTGGGCATGTAATCTATTCATGCGGGGTGTGAGCGGTGGGGCATGGTCCGTAGTTCTGGCAGGTCCAGGTTGTAGTCATTTCACCCTCTGTCAACCACCACGGTCCCCCGCGGTCTGCTGGGCTGCCCTCTGAGCTGTACTGATGTGTGGTTTGTCGTGATGCAAAACAATGAGTCGTGTTGAATGGTAGCACGTCATGCTTCATCCTACCCCTCATGTAAATCTCCATAGACTTAACATGGTGTGACTGTATGCTACGGTTATTGTCCCACCCCTCATATAAATCTCCATAGACTTAACATGGTGTTACTGTTCTCTGTACCGGCCTATGTAATGCGGTAACAGAGGTGTTCGATGTACCTGCGCCAGATGAGACCTGTTTCTTGCTAAATAAAAAAATATATAAAAGAATATGTAGGAGTGCTATTTCTACATAAATTCATCTCATAGATTCAGTCAAACCCAAAGTAAGTCTGATAGAATATATTGGAACTTAACCTACCCAAACAAACAAACAAAAGTCTGGTAGCTATCTATGGTTTGGATTCCCATGTGGTGAAACGTTTCTCAAAGAGGGACGTAACACAACAGGGTCCTCTCCACCCTCAGAAGGAATGTGAGAGTGTGTGCGACTGGTGACCAGAAACTGGAGCCATTTATCATATCTCATATGTCTGTCTGCTGTTCACACCCTTCCCAGTAAAGAGTGTCTCTCCACTCACTCTCCGAACAGAGAGTACCCATCACCTCTCACTCTCCAAGCAGGGGGTGCATGTCACCTCTGACTCTTCAAGCAGATGGTGCATGTCACCTGTTTCTCTCCAAATTGAGAATGCATGTCACCTCTGAATGTTGTTTTACACTCCATGTCAGCTTTATTTTCAGCCTATCAACGAAACGAAGTCTATCGAAACTGAAACTGCATGAGATGAGAGGGCCATTCTGCAATTCATAGAATTTTGACCCCGAAATACTCATCTGTGAAGGGGCGGAAATAGACAAGGCGACCATGGGCTTATTGGAATTTCAGCAGGATTTGTCTAGATTAAACACCCTGTGATGTACCTGGATCCCATCGTGTGAGTTCTGCTTCTTAAGTGAAATTCACATGGCGGGATTCATGTACCTCGCAGGGTTAAAAATTCTCATGAGATTATGTTCCTTTTTAGGGCTAAATGTCACCAACAATTGCACACCATATGACGTACATAAAACCTATCGTATGGATCCAACTTGATAGGCGTGTCCCACTTTATACCAAGAAAACAATAGTGTAGTAAAGTGGAATTCACACGGTGGGATACATGTACCTCACAGAGTTCAAACTTGTGTATGCTATTTTATTGAATTAAGCTCTTGTCAATACTTGTGCACCGTAATACCTCTCCGAGCCTTAATTTGTCGTAAAAATATCATCCCCTACGTTAAAGCAAAATAGAAATGAATACTTTGCTCCGTGGGCTTAAAAATCAATATTGTCTCAATTGACAAAAAATATAGGCAGAAGTTTTTTTTGCCTTTTTTTTCCCTTGTTGGTGACTCTGTATCAGGCCAGTGGGAGTGGCCGAGATTTCCGTTCACGTCTGCTAAAAGCACGATCCTTGTGTTTACTCTATCAGCCTTGTTGTGCTTACTCGCAGCCACAGTCTACCACTCGTCTTTCTTTGTTTAGAATAGTTTCGGAAATACCTCTGCCTCCCTCTCTGTGGGTTTCTGTGGGTGTGGGTGGTGTGTGAGGTGGCTGGAGGGGAGTCTGTTTTGAATAAAAGAATGCTAAGCAGAAGGAAGGCTTGAATAGATGAAGAAAAAACATTTTTTCAATGTTTAGGAGTCTGACGAGGCTTAGCGGTTGAAATACACGTCCTACCCAAAAAAAATTCCAACTGTAGTGCCGTGAAGGCGCCAACAGAACGAAAGAATTACACTAAAATTATTTCAATGTTTGTACTGTGTTCATCTTACACACATATATATATACACACACATATATGTAATTATATAATATACATGCATATAAGATATCATGCATATCCTTTTAACCATAAGTAGTATATCATGAGGCTACAAGCCGAGCGATGTAAAATTCTCACCTAGAAACCGGTCTCACTACTATAATTGACCTGAATATGGTGGAAATCTCTTATATTTCTCAATAAAAGCTATGTCGATTCGACAGGCATCTATGCTATATGCTGCGAATTTCTATTACCTGATATTGCGTCAGGTCTTTTTTTTCAAACTTTTTATTTATAGTGGAAAAGCTCAGTTTTATATAAAACTGGTATCCTTGCTCGGCCAGTGCTTGGTCATCAACCTTGGTATGAAAAACTCAGCCTTGGGCTGTAAGCGTCAGCCTTGGTGTAATATTTATTTATTTATTTATTCTACCTTTTTTATATAGACAATAATCGATGGTTTTGTGGACAGGCGGCCGTAAACCATGAGAGGTTGACGCGTAGTAACATAAACAATGCACGGCGCTTGGGTCGAATTTTTAATTATTTACAAGATTATTTTCCTAATAATTGCTCGAAAGGTGAGTAATAAAAACAACATTACCATGATTTCGATCTGTGTGGCCGTATTCTCCTTGTAGTTGACACTACGTAATACTCCTCGCTATCGCTCGAAGGTTTAATACGCGCCAACTACGCGGAGAATACGGCCACTCAGATCGAAATCATGGTAATATTGTGTATGTACTATGTAGAAACATGAAACTTCTGAAATTTGCCCAATCATACCTTAAACGTAGTATTTTCAACTCAATTGTTAGTTCCTTTGTCAAGTGACCTGTAAATATTCATAAATCCTTTGCTTACAAGTCTGGTTATTTGGATATGAAGGTAAATTCCCAGTTATTTCACTCCCATGTGAAGCCACTTCAAATTACTTCAGCCATTGTGAGTTCAACTGTTGTTCCGCTTTTAAAGGTGAAGGTCATGCCCACGGGAGCATGCCTTATCGCTATTCATCTGAGTCACTCTAAGTGGAAGTTACTCATAAGATAAGAACTGCTCCTTCACTAGTTTAATATGATCCAGGAAGTGTGATCGCTAACACAGGATCCGCCATGCAACTTGTGCCTGAATAACATAGGCATTTTCGGGGACAAGAACAAAGATATTCCAAGACGGCTGCGCTTGGGAAGGATGGACAGATCTCTTGGGATTAACACATTATCTTACCCTAGTATTCATCTCCATAGGCGTAGCATAAGGAACTCATACTCCACGGCCGTGAAGTTTGTGTACCCAATACTCAATGGCTAATTGGGTGATTCATTTTATCCATAAATAATGTTATACGGGGAGAGATAAAATCAGAAACCCACTCGATGAAAATAACTTGGTGCGCACTTCACCTCGTTTGACCACAGAGTAATTCACTCAGCTTCGCTTCGTGAATTACTCTGCAGTCAAACTCGGTGGCTCTAGTACAGACCAAGCCATTTTCATTTCGTGGGTTTCCCTCTAATAATCACATAGTTATTGAGTAAGATGGTAATGTGGGAATGAATCACAATATTATCGTAAAACTGGATCAGTTTTAATCATAGTCACTCTATGCCACAACTGGAGTTTGGCATAGTGACTTCATAAGGCGAAGCAGAGTGAAGTTCGGAGCCAAAACTCCAGGAGTGGCATGCAGTGGCCAAGATTAAAACAAATCAGGTTTTGATGTTATCCTACCCTGTCTCTTTGTTTTTGGAATATTACGTGATAACAATTCTGGATGCCACTAGTGGCATATACAACTCTGTATGCCAGTTAGCATGGCATACAGAAACTCAATTTTAAGCTTATGGGATTTTATATTAGGGGTAGAATAATATCATGAAACATCACAAAATTTCATATGATTGATTATTTGGCATGAGTTGTCTTCGCGGCATGATATCACGAAGTGGAGCTGAGTGATATTTGTAGGGGAAGACAACGAATGGCATATAAACAATTATATGAAATTGAGTGATGTTTAGAATTGATCCTACCCTGTTACATGTTTTTTATTTCATATGTCACCAGTGGCATATAAATATTTTATGCCATAACCGTGGCATAAAGTCACACCATGTTAAGTCTATGGAGATTTATATGAGGGGTAGGATAAAACGTGGTATAAGTTTACTGAATGCAACATCGTTTAGTACTTGTAGGAGGCTGGCCATGGGTGGCCCGGGCAGTGAAAAATACATTGATCGCCTAGCACCTAATGCAACAACCAGCCCTGTTGTAGAAAAGGGCAATGGGGATGAGGGTGTGAATATTTTACCTAGGTCCAGATAAATCAAACACCAGTGGTTCAATGAGTTATTTCAGTCTCTAGTGATTGGTCACGCCTCCTAGATGTGGTTGGGTATCCCACGCTTAATAACTAGGAGCAAATGGTATGTTCATCATTGATGAATGAGCGTGCATTTATGAATGAATAACAATAAAAGGTTTAGGTTACATTCAGTCTATGGATAATCTTCCGTAACCCACTTGCACCCAGTCAACTTCCTATTTCTGCAACTGACTGAGTCTCGAATCCAAACAAGCACCAGTGGGTCATGGTCAGCTGGGCATGCCTCTGAAACCCTGAGACACTGGCACCCTGCTCTGTTCTCAATATCACAGTGAATAGAATGCAGATAGTGAAGGGATAATAATCGGGAAAGATGCTGGAAGTGCATATGTGACCACTCTTACCTTTAGGCAATATAGTTAGACCGTGCAAGCACGCTCTAGAAGGTAAGGCTATACGGCACAGTAACATGGCAAAACATCATCATGTAACTATAGACTGTTAGGCCTTTTTTTCACAATTTTTATTAAGGGATTGCTTCTGTAACAAATCACCGAAATCGGCATGAGTGCCGGTTTTCTCTTTCTTTTTTTTCTTTTTTAATTATCTTTATTTGCATCTCTCACATCAAGTGAGTTATTCTGATACAAACATATAGAAACATTCTTAATAAATCGTACAGGATTACATCATCATGACGTTATAAAGAATCAAGAAAATAAGAAAATATATATGATACTTTCGGGCCCTGCACGTTCAGGGGCTTACTTACCAGCGATAGAACCTTTGGAGTAATTATTTGGTTGCATCCAGGTTACATGATACAGTACCTTATCATACCACGGCTTTCCATCTTCGTCTAACCTTATCCACTGTTTGTCTGTAGGCAACTCACATTAGGCTGGGATTCACCTGCACTGAAGGCTGCGATATAGGGCGGAATTCCGGCCATAAAACCCTTTCCTGACAGGGCAATGCCTTATGGCATTCCCGTAGATACGGTCGTAGAATGCCATAGAGCATTCAAGTGGGCAGCACAGGACAGTGCTGGTTTTCTGTTCCTTTGCAGTTTTTCTGGATTTTATCCAAGAATTGTAAAAGGTACATGATATATTTGGCCGAGTGTTGCCAGTATTTCGGTGAAATATCTGAAAGTTTGGGTAATGATGTATGTATTACTGATAGTTTAAAATCTGAACATTTAACAACATGATGATAATGCCATAAAAACATTACGATCGGTTATTTATCCTACCCCTAATAAAAACGGTCCATAGGCATAACATAGGCAAATTTTATGCGGCATGCCATGACATAAAGTGCGATTTATGCCTCTAGGGGCATAAAAAAATCGACCAATCAGCGACCAGATTGTAAGCTGCCCCGAAAGAAGTTCCGGTTGGACTTCGGTTGGTCGTTTAATCAATATTTATATTTTAGTAATCCAAAAGCGTAGAAACGGGGTAGGATAAATACGAAACCGAACTCGAGTTAGACTTGTCAGTGTCTATGCCACTCTGGTCAGGTCTGTTCCTCACTACGCTCAGCTAACGCTTCGCGTAGTAATACGAACCTTCCCATCGTGGCATAAACACTGACGAGTCTAACTCTTGTTCAGTTTCTACTAAGTGCAGGGTGAATGGTGGGTGGCTGTTAGAGGGTTAAATTAACAGTCTCAGTTTATCTTACCCCTGGTATTTTATCCCCATAGAATTAACTTCGGGAACTCCTATCTAAAGCCCATTGAGTATTTAGAAACAAAATTCAATGGGAGATTATGTCAGAAAGTTTAGCCCATTAGTCAATGCGAAGGTTGAGATAAATTCAGAAACCTATTCGGGTTTATGTTTAGAGCTCGTATCACATCTCGTTTGAATCGCTACGTTATTCACGTGGATTCACCTTACGAATTGCTACGCGATTCAAACTGGATGGGATACAAGCTCTTACCTGAAACTTTATGTATATTTATTTTTATTCAAGTCTATAGTAACATATTTAGTAGAAACCAAACGAGAGTTAGCCTTGTCAATATTTATGCCACGATGGGCAGGTTGTGTATTACTACACCAGGTGTTAGCCAAGTGTAGTCAGTAGCAGACCTGACCAGAGTGGTATAAACATTGAGAAGGCTAACTCGAGTTTGGTTTCGTATTTATCCTACCTCATTTTGTAATTATCCATGTTAGTAGCATGTTGACACTCATCGGAGGATGGCCACATTTATCAATGCTGCCGCATCTACTTTCGTTATCTCGTCCCTGATTGGTCCATTTTTTTCATTAATCTTGGTGCATAAATAACACTTTATTCAATGCCCTGTCAAATACATTGAGTCAATGTTAAACCTATGGCGTATTTTTATTAGGGGTAGGATAAAGTACCCTCACCAAATGTCGCTCTTCCAGGTACCCGTAAAAATCATAGGTTTCCTCTATGATATTTCATGATATAGTCAGGAACGAATATTTAGTAGAAACTGAACGAGAGTTAGACTTGTCAGTGTTTATGCCACGACGGGAAGGTTGTGTGTTACTACGCGAAGCGTTAGCTGAGCGTTGTGAGGAACTAGACACTGATAAGTCTAACTCGAGTTCGGTTTCGTATTTATCCTACCCGGTCTCTACCCTTTTGAATTACTAGAATATAAATATTGATTGAACGACCAACCAAAGTCCAACCAGAACTTTTGAGTCCAACCGGAACTTTTTTCGGAGCAGTTCACAATCTGGTCGCTGATTTGTCTATTTTTTGTATGCCCCTGGAGGCATAAATCGCCCTTTATGTCATGGCATGCCGCATAAAATTTGCCTATGTTATGCCTATGGACCGTTTTTATTAGGGGTAGGATAAATAAATAATATTCTACCCAAAACACGAGAGGCAAAACACTAGTATAATATCCCAAGCGGGGTCCGTAACCTTAGACTGGTGGGCCATAGAATGCTATGACGTTCCTTCTTCGTCTAACCTTCCCCATTTATCACCACGATGACGTTAACGCCCTGACAGGTATTTACAGACGTATGAGCACCATGTGATATCAGACTCGGCCGTCATGTAGGAGAGATAAGCAGGAGGTGGGCGGGGGGGGGGGGGGGGGAGAGTGACGGGTGTGCTGGGAGAGTGGTTCCCACTCAGTGTGGTCTGCATATACTGTGGAGGGTGCACCCCTCTCATAAGATCTCACACTCTCTAAAGCCGGATGCCCATCTACCGATTTAGGGTTGAACGATTAGTTCCCAAATCATATAGGAGTCGGTCACCTTGTCGCAGGCAAATTATGTAACCCCTCGCTCGACCCGCACACTGATAAAATTGGTGTATGGTCCACTAATCGCTGGGGGAGGGCAAAAACCAAAGAAACCGAGTGTTCACTAATCGCTGGGTAGCCTTGCCTAGCTGTCCTACATCTACTGACTCCGTTAGGATGGCTTGGCTGAGACAAATTACCCTCCGTTTGTCGCCAACAAACGTACATAAATGTTCCGAAATCGGTAGATGGGCATTGGGCTTTAGTGGTATCCTGTACTCTCCCTACGCTCTATAGGAGAAGAATTCTTAACGAACTAGGCTTAGAGCCTTCAGAATCCACTGGCCTGCCTCCCATTCTAAAGACGTACATCAAAGACGTGTGCCAGTGAATTCTCAAGGCTCTAAGCCTAGTTCGTTAAGGATTCTTGTCCTATAGAGCGTAGTGAGAACCTGGTACAAAATACCACTTAGAGGGTGTGAGATCCTATGAGAAGGGGTGCACCATTTATGGTCAGAGCTTGTGTCCCATCTAGTTTGAATTGCGTAGTAATTCACAAGGCAAAGGCGCGTGAATTATGTAGCGATTTAAACGAGAGGCTTTCTCTATGCTAGCACGTTTGCTCCGAATGGAGGATGTCCCCATGTATGTGTTTCTATTGCAATCCGATATCCATCTATAAATTGTGCATCTAACTAGTTTATGAACCGTCATCACTTTTGGTAGACCTTGCCAATGGTCATATGTCATGTGCCATTTTGTACTGGCCGACGAAAACGTCACTGATTTATTGAATTCTCCTAATAGTCGGTTGGTGGTGGTCAACGACTGCACGTCAGTGTCTAATAATCGGTGAGGGTGCAGTGTATGCCTTTTTTCTTCCGTATTTGACAGGTTTTTAAAATATTTTTTTTTGATATAATATTATATACTGTCCTCCAAACACAATGACAATCGCGGTGGAGGCCTTAATGCATAATCTATACACAATTAGTCGATGAACTCATTTCTGCATGTCTGTTTCCATTCATCAGGGACCTGTTTCAGTAGTTTCGTGACAAGCCTAGATGGCGTCTGTGACACCATACGGACAGATCACAAGATTGCAATCGATGACACGCGGAGTTTCACTCATTTCCCGTAGGAATTAAGCAATGACACTTTAACATGAGTAGGAGATACATATAACCTATAATCGTTCCAAATATGGAGAAGATTGGACAATCCGATTTTCTTATATTTGCTAGTCTTTTTCTGCTGTTGCTTGCACTGTTGGTGCCGCTGTTGATGTCTGTCTAGGCCTAATGTCACGAGACTACTGAAACAGGTCCCTGGTGTCGGTGGTTCCCGACCGCAGATCTGTGGTGATTTTTCGGCCAGTGGAAAATGGCTAATATCAACAATTTCATGAGAGCGATATCCAAGCACAGAACACATCCACCGTCACGAGGTGCATGTATCATCGGATATTAGCGATGCAAAATTGATCAGCTCAATTGAACTGAGCCTGTAAATCAATGTTTCTAGGCACTGTGCGGAAAGAGCTGTTCTGTTCACGTATTGAAATAAAACAATGGATATAATGATTCGTCCTCAATGCCTGCCCAGCAGCATGTCGGCAATATGTGGCTATTTATTGGCAGCGTCTAATATGGTTGTTTCCTGCATCACAATTTAGCGACTAATATGCCATTTTCCTAATAGTCGATGCTATAGCCATTTTCATGCCATTTTTCTCATGCTTTACAATTTATAAAACAATGTGTCATTTTCCTAATAGTTCACAATAGAGATAATAATGTGCCATTGTTCTAATGCTGTACAAAATAGTAGGTAATATTCCATTTTCCGAATTCTTGATACTATAGTGAGTAATATGCCATTTTCCGAATACTTGGCAATATACAGACTAATTATAAATCCCATCTTCCCAATACTTGGCAACGGACTTCGAAACAGTTGTCTACTCCTCGGAGTTGCCTAAACTTCTCACAGCATATTACCGCTTATATCTGAAACCTATCTATATTGTTTTCATTATCCAACTTTAATCAACTAGTGGCGTGCCAATTTTACTTCACTTTAGGTATGCGCAATTCTTTTATTATCCACCTAATACAAAGTGTCCATAGAAAACACATAGGGTGTGTGTATGGACATACCCGGCGCATACGGATACGTTGTATGCTCCGGGTGGCGCATACGGAAAAATAGTGCGTAAGGGAAAATAGTGCATAACTAAAACAAACTGATATCGACATGCCACTTGTCAAAAGAAAGTGGATAATAAATACAATATAGACTGGTTTCAGATAAAAGCGTTTGTATGCTCCTCGGAGATTACTCTACGCAATATCCTCGCACACGCTCGGGTATAACTACGCGTCAATTCCTCGGAGCATACAGCCGCTTGTATCCGAAACCAGTCAATATTGTGTATTTATACACATCATTTGTCCGTATGCGCCGGGTTTTTTTTTGCGGCCTGGAGCATACACCATATCCGTATACATGCGCCAGGTATGCCCTTACAGAACCCCTGTATAGGTATTATCATGAAACATCACGAAATTTCATATGATTGTCTATATGGCATGAAGACAACGAATGACATGTAAACAATTATGTGAAATTGAGTGATGTTTAGATTGTATCCTACCCTATCATATATTCTTAACTTGATTTGTCACCAGTGGCATATAAATATTTTATGGCATACACGTGGCATACAGGCCCACCATGTTAAGTCTATGGAGATTTATATGAGGGGTAGGATAAACTATGGATCCTCTATATTAGATGGATAATAAACAATGGAATTCCACTCACCTGATGCCATAAAGTGCAGCATTTGATACATAATTTTCCAGGTGGCTCCCAACAGTATGTCTGATACCATACGCCCTGAATAATAGACATCATTCTCATCTCCCGCCCCTTCCTATGGGTGACGCTCCGGCCGGCTGCATTGCTTATTAGATTGGCTGACATTAGGCGGATGGCTTGGCCCCAGTGTGGGGAACAATGGGGGTCTGTTAATTGAATGTTGGTAAAGTTAATGATTGATCGGAACTAGAAGCGTTACGCCATTAGCACCAAATACGTGCGTCATGTGACGCGGTTGGGTGACTACCGCATGCGTGTGTATCTTCATTTAGCAACTTTTGATTGAGTTATGGTTCATAAAATCGAGCGCACAGGGAATTTGGAACCGAATGAATTTTAGACACTACATAGGTTTTTATGTTTTTGCAGTTGCCTTTTTTATTCACAAATAAATTCCATGACATGCAACCATACGACCATAGCCGGGTGTTTCCTGATACTGGAGTAAATAAAAAGATGATGTAGTAACTCCTGCACTACGTAATTGTCTGAGGTAATGTTGTTAATTTGGTAATAAGTATTTCAACTGTAATAAGATATGGCACGTGAACAGAGCCGCTGACACGAAGTAAGATGGCAAATAGTCGGAAGTAAGACATAGAGCCGGTCGTCTGTATAAGGAAGGGAATGATCACGTGAGTTGCTGACGTAGCAGCAGAGGGGTATACCTCTGCGGTTCCTGCGGAGAGCAGCAGTGAGTACAAGGCTAAGATCTAGTAGAGAAACTAGGGAGAAAAGCCGCTCCTCACTGGAGGATGAGCTTATTCTAGCTGCCGGAGGCTTCACTCTACATGGAGTGCAGTTGCCTACAGGAGAAAGGTTGCTGCGTGGATTTGCCTACTCCATGAGTAACTTACATACCAACGTGTTAGGAACTATCTCTCAATGGGAGAGAACACATAGAGGATACATCGTACTTGATGTACGGGAACATTGGAATAACATTGGACTAACATCAAGGAAGTGGTGATAAACAGTGAGTGTGTAATGAATCAGTCTAATTGCACTTGGACATTCATTAAGGACAAATAAGGAACGATGAAACAATAGTTATATGAGCAACCGGACTAGCTTTATATGTGGAAGTCAACATCAATGGTTATGCAGGTTTGAACAATATCATTCAACATGCGAATATTATCAATGTGAACTTGATCAGTTTTACTTAAGAGTGAGAGTTTGCTGTCAACTAATGTAATCATTTAACATGATCGTTAGTAGTGTAGTGCTCCAACAAGATTACATATCAATGGATCGCTTCTCAGGATATTAAGGTTGCATAACAAGATATCATTGTTCGTCCTTATTACCTCTGACCACAGCGGTGTGAGGTCACCGTGTCGCTGTGGTAGTGCCTCTTGAGTAATCCAACCTTTGAGAATGATCTACAATTTAAGAAGAGATATGAGCAATAGAAGTAAAAAGAACTCGCTACTTTCCACGGCCCTATGTTTTACTTAAGATCTTTTTTCTGTAACCGGTTCCACTTGCCGAATCCTGACCAAAATGATTGAAAGAAAAGGTCTGTCAGTGGTGGATACATGAAATTAAGATCTAAGTTCCGGTTTTTTTTGCGTTTTTTTTTTAAATTTCTAGCATCACTTCCCGACAAGAATGTCACTTCCTTGCGATATTGTACCTTGGCCATGGGATAATATTGCAACAAAATATCTCTAGGTGTGCCTTGAAATGCCTTGTGATACGAACCACCCCTCCCGCTGTGGAGGCCGATGCCCGAGGTACGTTTTACTGCGACTTTTCCCCTTCCCTGCTGTGTAAACCACCCCGCCCTTGCAATATTCTCCACCAAGGAAAAATGTTGCTATGGCTCCGATATGGTCTTCGATGCACCTCCCGATAAAAAATGAAAATCGCGTCGGAAGGTTACCTAATATAGGGGCAGTTGACCTCGTTTCTGCGATTAGACACCGATAAAAACCCCATACAATGCGTGGTGGATTGGCATGTCTAGACATATGTCTACGATTTTGCACCTTCCTGATATGTCTCCGATATTTGCTTCTTGTATCGGTGCCATATCGGTAGGTCTAAATTTCTATCGTAGTAGGTGGACGCCAGGCCTTATAGTGTGCGTTGGCCTTTGAGGAGGCGGGGAGAGGATATACCGGATAGTTGCAACACAAACTACCAAATCTCCACGCCACCTAGCATCATTAAAGCGACACTCAGCGGAATCACAGCAGTACAAAGCTACAGTCTGAACTAGCCTTCCTCCCGAGTCCTATCTCATAAATAATTCAGTCGTGCTGTTTTATTCGACAAGCTCTTGACTTGCCTTATCAGTCCTTGTCAGACTAGCAGAAGTTCTTTTTGTACCACCAACGCATGGCTTCCTTTGTTAGCTGACATTTAAAGGAAATGAGTAAGGCGCGAGTTATGGAGACTCTGGATAAACTGTCCCGCCATATATCAGAGCGATGGGAACACGCCCCTCCTAACCTCTCTCTCACCGGTTCGCAAGCCGTGAGAATTCTGAGTTCGTGGGCAAATTTATATCAGAATATACTCCTGCATTTACACGTTGTGATAAACTACTGGGAGCTGTTTCAAAAGTCGAGTGAGGTCTCGCCAGCGGCACGTCGCATTTTAAAGCGGGAGGTCGCAAAAGCGAGCGGCACTCTGAATCAAAGCGGCAGCAAAACCGGTACCAATACCAAATAGCGAGCGGCACCTCCACCTCGACAGCGACACTTCAAGTGCAGTTGTTGAGCTCTCGCTTTGGCTGAGAGTCCCTGGTCATACCTCACGCAAACAAGAACATCAATGACTTTAGACCATGAAGTATTGACTTATTAGAAGGAAACCCACGAGATGGAAATAGCTGAACTGCTCGAAGCTGCTCAGATCTGCTTATAGATACTCAGAACTGCTCGGAGTTGTTTGTAGTTAGAAAGAAACCCACGAGATGAAAAGAGATTGGTCCGTACTCCACTGAGTTTGACTGCAGAGTAATTCACGAAGCAAAGCTGATTGAATTACTATGCGGTAAAACGAGATGGAGTACGGACCAAGTTATTTTCATCGAGTAAGTTTCTGATTTTATCTCACCCCGTATGACATTATTCATTGATAAAATGAACCACTGAATTACCCGTAGAGTATTGGGTGGACAAACCTCACGGCCGTGGAGTACCAGATCCCAATGTTAAGTCTATGGAGAAAAATACCGGTGTGAGATAAAAGGTGGACTCAGCCTCTACCTGCCCAAGTAGTTGCATATGGATAATTATTAACCCTTTAAGGACGGCTGCCTGCGGCCTGAGGTACCCCCTAAAGGACGGGTGCTAGTGGCACTTTATACCGCTAGGGGACGAGCACTTAGTCGTTAAAACCCATAATTTGAGTGTTAAATCATGTGATACAATATATAATCTTAAATATTTAATTGTTTCTGAATACAAATACTATTTATGATGTTAGACCTACATTCTGTGAAAATTTGATTAATATTGCTCCATTATTTCCTTGTTAAAAACTAATTTGTATATTTTTGAGAAATGATGCCTCAAGGCATCATTCGCCCTGGGCCGGATGATGCCTTGAGGCATCATTCGCCCTGGGCCGGGTTAGTGAATGTGAAATCTTTGGTAATATCCTCGAATACTCAAGCATGAGTCCCGCAGGTGCAATGGGGTTGAATCCGACCCAGGCACGGAATTCAGGGATTGAGGATAGCTTAGCTATGGCCCAGCACTTAGTCTTAGCCTGGTATGAATGTCCATATAGGCTTAACATTATTCCCAACTCGTTCCCAACAGACTTGTGAGTACGGTAACTCATACTCAATGGATGATGAAGAGATAAATATTTCTAGGTTAATATAAAATCAGTAACATATTGGTGTTTGGCCTTAGTCTCCGTTCGCCATCTCATTATGTTCGCACTTCGGAATATTCATTCAGCTACATTATCCTACCCCTAATAAAAAACCGCCATAGACTTAACATAGGGAAATTTTATGTGGCAGGCCGTGATATAAAGTGTTTTTTATGCCACTAGAGTAAGAACAATATTGACCAATGAGAGAGCAGGACGTCAGCTACTATGAAAAAAAAGTTCTGTTGGTCATTGACTCAATATTTATCTTTTAGTAATACAAAAGCATAGACGAGGTAGGATAAATACAAAACCGAACGAGAGTTCTCGTTCGGTTTCTACTAAGTCTCTTTCACGTTACCGGTGCATCAATTTAATTATTATTGTACTGCACATTTTCCCACTGGGTGACACTCCTTTCTCACTGCTTGAAGACCACTTAGCATCACAATTGTAAACCATCACATAACCTGTGAGGTTGCCTAAAATAAGGAACTGCATCAAGATCTGTAGCCATGAAAATGCACTCTGTGTTTTTGTTGCATAGTAATCTCATCAGGAAAAGCCTAGAAATTATGTAGCATACTAAATCGAATGGTGCATTAAGGATCTAGTGTGGTTCAGATATTTTTGTTGAGAAATTATATTAGGGTCTAATCTTACATGATTCCAGGGTCGGCTAGTGCCGTTCTGCCGCCTGGTCCCTTTGTTACTATTAGTACATTTTCTTACTAATGGGCATGCATTTATATTTCTCTTAGAATTATTTCTGTTACATGAGCATACATTCTACAACATATGAGTATACATACAATCTACAGCATATAAGTAATCAGCTATGAGTGGACTGATGAGATGAAAATGTGTGTGATTGACATTTGTAGGTTACGATTTGCACAGGTTGACTATTGCTCCGATTGCCATTAGGGATCATATAAGGCATAAGTACAGTAGAAGTCACTGACTGGGTAAAATGTGGGACATCATCCCCTATTGAGTATTTTTCTACAATACTACACGGGCGTTGCATACGATTTACCAATGTTAAGGCCCGGCGTCGACCTACTACGACAGAATCGTAGACCACCCGATAAGGCACCGATACAAAATGTCAAAATCGGTGCCATATCGGGAAGGTGCAAAATCGTAGACATATGTCTAGACAAGCCAATCCACCATGCATTGTATGGGGTTTATATCGGTGTCTAATCGCCGAAACGTGGTCAACTGCCCCAATATTAGGGGACCTTCCGACGCGATTTTGATTTTTTTATCGGGAGGTGCATCGTAGACCATATCGGAGCCATATCATAGTAGGTGGATGCCGGACCTAACTCTACGGGGAAAAAATACCAGGGGTAAGATAAACCAAGGACCGTACCACTGCAGGGCCTATTTGAGTGGTCGCCTATCATTGAACCCAGTATGTGCAGGATTCATGCCAACCAACCTGTCACACCTTTGAAGATATAGTCTCACTTCAAAGCCAAAAAACCTCTATTATCGCCCGGACCATCGGCCTCTGACCCCCGCCAACATACGGCAGCACTGTGTGGAATGCCTCCCCACTCTCCTAGCAGAGATCCTGAATGGATGGTAACTCCCAGCCTCCCCAAGGATCTGCTTGGAGATTGTACCACCCCATCTCTTTGTGGTTCTGTGGGGTTTTTTTTGCGCAGTGAGAGATAAAGCTTGGGCTCTGTGTGTGGGGTGCTGATACACTCTCCAACCATAGCTCTTGTGCCCTACTTGTATCTCTGCACTAAAGTTTGGGATAAAATTGTCCCTTAAACCAATCTCTTATATGCCTTATGCCTTATGTCTAATCTTTAAAATATCCTAGATTGTCATTAAAACTCATCCAATACTTATGTTCTTTTCCTGCTCACAATATATCCGGGAGATGTCTTTAAAACAGTTTGTTAGTTCCACTGCTTCTTAGTTTCAGTTCCTGTTCCGGTATATCGTGTTGAATAGTTCAGGTCGTTTCATCCCTATCGTAGTGAGTAATATTTGTTTCAATGAGAATAACGTTACCATCAAAATTATCCTTATTTATTAGTGAATAAATTGACTCAAATGGAAAGTCTTGGTAAGGTTCTTCCTCCTGATCTTTACAGGTCAGATGCTATGCTTTGAATGGTATATTTACCCCCATCATCGCTCGGCTCTAGTTCCTCACGTGTCCGCCTAGGGGCAGCTAGAACGATTCTGTTGCAGCCAATGAGCACAGAGCTTACAGATGCCGAGCCTGTCATGTAAACCCCCTGAAGTTTATATAAAAGGGTAACAAATTCTGTCAATAAATCAATAATTCAAGTTTTTAATTTTTTTTTTAAATTTTACCTTTATTGCACCTCTCACAATAGTGAGTTCTTCCGATAAAACATTCTGGTATACATGGTATATATGGAATCGTCATATTAATCCTGTATCATTTATACAAATACATTAAATTAAACATACAGTAGAACCCCGCCTAACGGACACCCTGCGTAAGCGATCATCCCGCGTTAACAGACACCTTTACTCGGAACGGTTCCCTCTATTAGATGTTTATTTTAACCTCGCGTAAGCGGACACCCCGCGTAAGCGGACACTTTGGCCCGGAGCAGAGGGTGTCCGCATACGCTGGGTTCTACTGTATATAATTTTGATAGTTCTTCACTGATCAGTTCTTCACTCATAGAAGTAACACGTCTATATTCATCTTAAGGTCTACCACTGCGTAGCCTGGTCCCTAGACTGTACAATGTGCCTGGGTTGGAGCAGAGATTAGTAAACCTAAGCGGCAGGAGAGATCTGCGTGGAGAGTGTGAGGGAGCAGGGGAGGCACAGCTGGGAAGTCTCCGTTGTCACCCGCGCGTTATTATGTACATCAACACCTGCTGCTGGGTGTTTGGACCGACCCCCCCTCTCCCACACCTCTCCCACACCTCTCCCACACCTTCTGGCCTGTGCTGATACCCTAAAACCAGGGTATCGGCGCAAAACGGCCATTACACACATATTTTCTCCTCTATTACGTCTTTTCCACTTTTTTTCTTTTACAATCATCCTACGACGTACGCTGCAAGCTAGACTTGCACAAGTCTTTGATTATATTATTATATACCTGTGTCCGAATATCTGTGAAATACTGCCCGCTGCTAGGGGTGCAGTAATAATAATGTTCGGGCCCACTGTGATAGTGACTTAGTAAGTCATTAAAATGACGTTTTTTTCATTGATTTAAGGTATATAATAATAAGCAAACGTCCTGACTGTAGACGAAACGATTCTCCTTCTCGGTCAGTCGTCGATTTCATACTGCCTTCCGCCTATGGCGTCAGGCAGTATTATATCGACGACTGACCTCGAACAGGAACCGTTTCGCCCACAGTAAGGACGTCTCCTAATAATATTTTCTTCTCTATTACGTCTTTTCCACGTTTTTTCTTTTACAATCATCCTACGACGTACGCTGCAAGCTAGACTTGCACAAGTCTTTGATTATCATTTTTTCTTCTCTATTACGTCTATCCACTTTTTTTTCTTTTACAATCATCCTACGACGTATGCTGCAAGCTAGACTTGCAAAAGTCTTTGATTATAATATTTTCTTCTCTAATACGTCTATCTATTTTTTTTTTTTACAATTATCCTACTAAATACGCTGCAAGCTAGACTTGCACAAGTCTTTGATTATCATATATCCTTCTCTATTACGTCTTTTCCACTTTTTCCTTTTACAACTATCATACGACTTCCGCTGGAAGCTAGACTTGCACAAGTCTTTGACTATGAACATATCTAAGAGAGAAAACTACTTTGCAACATGTGAACTTCCCTTAACACTGGTCCGCGCTCCACTGAGTCTGACCATGGAGTAATCCACGAGGCGAAGCTGAGGGAATTTCATAGCGGTCAAATGAGGTGGACTGCGGACCAAACTATTTTCATCGCGTGGGTTTCTGATCTTATCTCACCCCATATAACATTATTAATTGATAAAATAAACCACCCAATTAGCCATTGAGTATTGGGTACACTACCTTCACGGCTGTGAAGTATGATTTCCTAACGTTAAGCCTATGGAGAAAGATACCGGGCTGAGATAACGAGTGAAATATGGGGAATGCCTTGAGGTATTCTCGCTCCCCACAGACTGCCCAGAGACATCCTCGATCCTGTAGACACTGCTACCCACCAGACTGCCCTCCTGGAAAGGGTCAAAGGCATATCGGACAATTTTCTTTGAAAATCAATATCCATGTCTATTTCCTGAAAATTGAATATGATGAGCGTAATGTATTGTAGAACAAATTTATATGAATTAAAGATCAGGGGTCACCGTGCTAGATTTTGATAGGGATTGATATTATGATAATACTATAATAGAATACATAGAAATTCTAAAAAGTTGCTTTTTACATACTTTTTGACCCATGTCATTTTCTTAACACTTTCAGTGAATATAGTATATCTATAGCACTACACATTCCAGCTTTTTAAAACCATAGGTCTCGGTCCTTGTTCTTAAGATATATATTTCCTATGTATATCAGTATTATGCTTAATTTACCTTTTAGGATTGGATAAACTAGATGCAACCTTTTATTTACTCATTTGGAATTAGTATGTATCCCAAGAAACCTGTTTTTGACTGATAATTAACGATTTTTTAAAATCACCAGGTGGCGCCACTGGGAATTGTAGGAAATGCCTTTAAGCAGATCATCTTTACTCAGAACGGAAGTTTCCCCATACTTAATGTTTATTTCGGCCCCCCTTCAGCATACCACCATACTGTACATATGTATAGTTGAGCAGCCACGCTTTAATATCATAGTTCTGCTGTATAATATATACTATGCCATTGTGACGAATTTGTGAATATTATTAGCCAAAGGAGAAAGAAACATAGCTCTTATGCTGGCTACCAAGACAAAAGGAATATAGGACTATACAAAGGCTTAAAATATGGTCAGAAGCGATGGGCCCTAGCCCAGAATTGGCTTTTGTAATATCAACTAACAATTGGTATCACGTGGTCATATCTGACCAAAGCCAGCTACCCAACAGTCTAGCCAGGACTGAGGTTATGTACAAAAAGACAGTCATCTGGATTTGGGATTCTTACATCTTTAATTGATTTTTTTCAAAATCAGTTTATTGGCACTTCTCAAACTTACATGGAATTAGTATTCAATACAACAGTAAATCATCCATGCACAACATCATAACAAATTTTATAGCAGCTTGTTTGTGGTTTTTTTAGGAAAATAGAAAGACATACATAGAATAACAGACATTCTTAACACTGGTAAAAATAATACAGAACCTAAACCAAACTCATCAGAGGTTGGGCTAGGTAACTTAATGATCTGGAGGGAATTTCCCTCAAAATTTTACAGGACAGAACGTTGTAGAACATTATAGCTAGATACAACCAAACATTTCCAGGAGTGACAGATCACAATACAGATCACAATTTCATGTTATATAAAATCTAAGTATACATTAATTGTGGATAAGTAAAGTAACATAAATATCAAAATGTAAAGAAAGCTACATGAGCCACTCTGTATATCATGTGACAGGAGTGTTTAGTAACTTGACTATAATGTCAGAAAACCGTACAATATCTATTTTACCAATAGGTTGAATGGACCACACTATTGATTTGTTACTTATATACGAGATAACATTGAAAGTCTGTAACCCGTCCGTGCTGGATGCATGATCAAACCGGCTCATCGCCGTATGTACACTCCAGGATAAATAAAGTGCTTCAAAAAAGTCATATTGAAGGGCAATGAAGCTTAAGACCATGTAGCCAAGGCAGCACTGGTCAGAGAACATGGAGCCCATACAAATCCTCATACAGATCTGAAAGCAATGGCTAAAAAGCATTTGCGAAGACGCCGGCAGAACATCTGGGACATTATCTCACCCCGGTATTTTTCTCCATAGGCTTAACATTAGGAACTCGTACTCAACGGCCGTGAGGTTCGTGTACCAAGTATCCAATGGCTAATTGGGTGATTCATCTCATCAATAATTAATGTTATACCGGCTGAGATAAAATCAGAAACCCACTCGATGAAAATAATTTGGTCTGTACTCCACCGTTTGACACAGAGTAATTCACTCAGCTTCGCTTCGTGAATTACTCGGTGGAGTACAGAGCAAACTAATTTCATCTCGTGGGTTTCCTTCTAAATACCAGAGATAGTTAATCAAGCAATAGTGTACATAGACAATAATCAATGATTTTCTGGACAGGCGGCCGTAAACCACGAGAGTTGACGCGTAGTCATACACGAGCGCTAGCGAGTGCATGACGATGTCAACCGCGAGTGGTTTTCAGTCTGCCTGTCCACAAAATCATCGTTTGTTGCATTTATTATCCATCTTTTCGAATGAATTAAACCTTGTAATTGCCATATTAAAGGGTATAACAATAGGGACTATTTCTTTGCTCTATAGCAAAAGGGACTATTTTCCCTATACCATTGTTTTGAGGCCGTATACCACAGGTTTGATTCCGTATACCACAGTTATGCTATCTAACAGGTTTTATATAATGGGTCGTGGTTTACTGAGTCTCCATACATTTTCAATTGGGGCTTTGTATACGATGGATAATAAAGTCCATCAGCCATAATTTCAGGTGACCCTTCTGTAGACTGGTCACACCCAACTGACAAATGGTGAATTTAACACCCATGTGCCAGACATGCAAAACACATCTGAACATTGAACATCTGATGTCAGGTAACAAAGAAGAACCGGGAAAATCTCCTGAATAATACTACATCAATTCACAGTGCCTTCCACAGCACTGGTTAAAAAGAGCTTCTTCAATTCATAAGAGAATCTGAGATATTTGAACAGACATAAACAACCAAAGCCTGTACATCCAGGCACACCACCCTATCTAAGGAATAGGAAAAAGAAGAAAAGTTCTTAAGCCATTGCAAAGTCTGGGAAGAGATATTCTAAACTGACTGGACGTAAAATCAACCAAACCAAACCAACCCCTGCCACCACCTATCGGCAACAGTGAGCACATAGCCCTCTAGCCAGCAGACATGTCATCTGTCCCACCCTGCAAAAAAACAAAATAAAAGCTCAATTCAAATCAATGTGTAATGGATCACATTTCCAATATAAGGCTGAAGACAGTTGCACTATACTTTTATATTACCATTACTTATCCTATATGGGAATTGTTACAGTGCTCGAATGTATGTAGTCAGTCGAAGGATTGGCCGTGAGAACTGCCAGGCCAACTTTCCTTTTGTGCAATAAAAAAAAAAAATATATATATACATATATATATATATATATATATATATATATATATATATATATATATATTTATCGAAGCCGAGTGACGATTACGGTACATCCAAACGAGTGGAGTATTGTGTATTATACGATTCGAGTGTGGTTCTGGATTTATCTCACCTCTTTCTCTGCCATTAAATAGCATCACAACATCAAAATAATTAAAATATACCTAGCAAATCCATATGACGTCATCTCACATTCACTACGCCACGGCCGTGGCGTAGTATTGTTACTTTACTGGGGTGATCGTTGAGTATTTTTTTCTAATGGTATTTCAATGGCTAAGCTTGTACCAGGGGTGAGATAAATATCCCCTCCCCACTTCCTGTTCAGAAGACCGCCACACCGTATATGTTATTAAACGTTGGACAAATATGCTGCAAAGAATCTTCACTATTTGTGTGTCAACTCTGTGACATTGGGACATTGGTAGGGTGCAGAAGACCAGTGTGATAGTGTCTTAAAGGAGTGCCCAGCTGACCATTATCAATCAGCTTTTATCTTAGCCTGGAATAAACGTCCATAGGCTTAACATTAGGAACTCGCTCTCAACAGGCTTGCGAGAACGGTGACTCATTCTCAACGGGTGATAAACAGATATTTCCAGGCTAAGATAAAATACATTAGAAAGTAATACACAAGCTCAGTGTACAACAAACCTGTTTAGAAAAGATGTATTAAGAAAGATAAAGGTATATATCGATCAAGAGAGTTAAAGGATTTGAAAATGCAGAAAAAGCGAATGTAACATATGTGATATACATCAAGCAATCCAGTAATGTAAATAATCATATAATCATTATAAAATAACAGTAGCTTTTCTTAGCTCCTTTCTACAGAAAGCGATATGTTAGTGTGTATATGGAGTAAAACCATCGTTACTGAACATTATCATAGTAAACAGTTATGTTCAATTTTCTTTATTTCCCAACCACGGGCGTGGAAGAACAGCTATGTATTGTCGAATGCTTTGTGAACTAAATAATCCAAAAAAAAATCCAAAAAAAAAATCAGAAACATTTTCTTGCTTAGTCTGAGTCTCCATTCGCCATCTCGTCCATATTACTGCGCATTCAAAACTCGATGGCGTACGAGGACACAGACCAAACTCTCATCAGTTTCTTTCATAATCCTTATCATTATGTGCCCCAAATCGACGAGAAAATGTTTATTTACTTACCTATATTACCAATAGCTCACCCCAAGCAGTGGGTAGTATAAGTATTTCGCAAATATTCGTGTTCAGGTATTTATTATATACCCATGCCGTATATATACTGTAAATACGCACCGTTTCGGCATATGACGTAAAAATACTGTACGGACCGCTGGTCCGTACACTAAAATACTGACCACCTTGCCATACACATTTATTATCATATCGGTGATTTTTTTTTTAAATTTTGTGTATATAGTAAATATTTAACGTCCAACCATGCTTGTACAAGTCACAGAACTCGATGATAATTTACGGTTTATACGGAACTCGGCATAAATGCCTCGGTCCGTACAAACCGTAAATTACCAACTCGTTCAATGAATTGTACAGCATGGTGAGGACGTTCTATATAAGTACTAACAAATGTCGTCAATCTATGTGTATGTATATCATGTTTCCATTTACGTCTATTTCAATCTACACTGTGGCTGCCCGTGCGTATGTCCCGAACATAACTCTCAGAATCAATAGCTGACTGGATATGAGAAAATGGCAGAATGAATGCCAGGCGGAGACATTGAAGTTTAATTCAAATCAATGTGGAATGGATCAGTGACTATGGGCTTGAAATGTCAGGGGAGAGATCGATATGAGCGCAGTGCTTCACAGAGTACACCTATTGATAACCAACAGTCGCCCCCCACTATTACACTGACCATTGTACGGCAGGCCGCAATGTGCGCGCCCAGGGGCATAGTGAACACGAGTTGGCACTCCGGATGCTCTTAAAGTTTGCATCAGTATTATTCAATAATCCCAGTGTGGGCTGTTAAAGTTCACATTAGGAGTATGCCCTTTTATTATATGTCATGGCAGTATTTCGTAAGTATACCATTTGCTGCTCCCTATGTCGTATGTCACCTGGGGGGACGTGGGATAGTGTTACAGCTATCCAAGGTCGAATTGCATCATTTTAAGGTGTGATTGTTGATACGAAAACACGGCCCGTTTAACAATCTAGGAGAGTACATCCAAGGTCGAATTGCATCATTTTAAAGGCATATTCTAAAATACACAGTGGCGCCACCTGGTGACTTTTGAATAATGTCAATTATTAGTCAAAATTGGTTTCTTGGGATTCATTCTAATTCTACATGAGTAAATCTAACAATTTGTTCAGTTTTTCCAATTCTACAAGGTAAAATAGGCCCATTTATATTTGTTTGATTCACATAGGAAATCTACTGAAAAATATGGTTTTCTTCAATTTTTTCAAGAACAAGGACGGTGACCTGTGGTTTTTAAAACCTGAATAAAATGTACTATAGTTTGTGAAAGTTTGAGGAAAATGACAAGGGTTTTTATATTTACTATGTGAATAAATACCTTTTAGAATTTCTCTGTTTTCCAATATATAATTATCATAATATTGATCTATAAATCAAAACCTAGGCCGGTGACCCCCGATTTTTAAGTTAGATATGTGTTCCAGACAGTATTTAGCCATTCATGAGATCGTCTATAAGTGTTGAATAAACTTGAACAACATTGTCCCTGGGTCTCTATGGATTACAGAAAAGATGAACTACAATTTTAAAGAAGGATTTTCTTCTTTAATGGTAGAATAATGTAGAATACCGTACTTTTATAAGTAGGGAGGGGAGGCTTTGATAAAGGGGGATATATGATTTAATTCCTTTATCATAATAAATATGTATGTGCTTTGGGGTAGAGAGAGAAGGATAACTTACGTCGAACATTCTTGATAACATTCCTGATCAGATTATAATGTGTCTGGCGTTTACCACATATATATTTAACATACAAGTAGAATAATCCTTGTTTCCATGTTATACGGAGATTTACTTACAGTGCATCTCATAAACACTGTAAAACTGTCTATTACATATCCCGATGCCAAAGGCATCAATAGAAGGTAAAATTCCATCATTTTAAGGTATATCATATTTTGAGGTATAAGACAGTAAGTCTGGTTTCCTATTGTAATATATCTTGAAATTTTGAAATATAGAAAGACATAGTTAGTGTGACTGAATGGAATCTGTTCAGAGATATTTTTTTATCAAAATATCGAGGAATAGATGTAATTCAGACACACTCACTATGTCTTTTTATTACTATATGCCGAAATTCGATAAAAATGCCATTCATGTACTTCAGTTATCAACCTATTTCAACCTCCGAAATAAGCAAGGCAGGTATGAATCACCGAACATTCACCTTGATGGATAGTTCACGGGTGATCACGTGGTACGGTGTGGCGTAAAAATATTTTACGCCACGGTGCGGCCGAACGGTATCTTTTCTCCTATTGCGTAAAAGTGAGACATTCGTGCACCGGTATATAGTAATATTACTTTCTACTGATATGGAATAGATTGCCGAACTCCATACCTCATCAGGTCTAGTATAACCCAAAACCATAAATACATCAGTAAGGTAGGTCCAGTGAAGTTATTTTCTATAGGCTTGGGATCGAATCAGCTGCATTCGTAAAATGAGTCTTTACTTGAAATGCTTCCCTTCCCTTTAATGTGTCCCCCTTTGATCTATTATCCCTCTTTTGGAAAGTACCCATTGGAAATATGGGTAAACCATTAATTATTATTCAAGAACTGTCAGATAACATAACCATTGTATACATGCGGATTTCAAATCCATTGTATACGGAATTCAAAAGCACTGTACACGGAAAATATACCCTTTAATCGGATATCTAGTCTTTTTGCTCGGCTATACAATGCTATACCTATAGTTGGAGTTGAAAAATAGGTTCAATTGCTATAACCCTTGCCTATAATATGTGAATTGTCGGGTTCAATATATTCGAGAAGATGGATGATAAATACACCACCTAAGGCTGACTGCGTGATACACAAGCGTTAGCGTCAACCTCTGGAGGTTTACGGCCGCCTGTCTACAAAACCATCGTTTATTGGACATCTATGTATTATATCCCGGGGTACAGAAGTCGGATATCTGACTTGGATGCAAGTGTACTGGACTAGGAGACAGGACTAAGATAAATCACCAGGGCCTGGCTGTATAGATGGAGGATGGGGACTGGGCTCTGTAAGACAACTCAGCCACGACAAACCAAAGAGAACGGCACCGCATACCAATGTGCTGCCACCACTCGGCAGCGCTACTCCCTCATACCAGCGAGTATAGACACAGCTGGCGAGACACAGACCCAGAGGCAGGGTTTACTTATACTACACAGGCTGACAACAAACACATATGTACCCACCTTAATGAACATAGAAGAGTAAGGCACAGAGAGAGAGACAGAGAGAAACAGAGGCAAAAAGATTAGGGTAGGGTTGAGTTGGGTTGGGTTTACTTGTACCACATATAACTGAATACACACGGAATGTTTACCCACCTGGAGAAAGAGAGAGAGAGAGAGAGAGAGGGAGAGAGAGTGAGGGAGAGAGAGAGAGGGAGAGAGAGAGAGGGAGAGAGAGAGAGGGAGAGAGAGAGAGGGAGAGAGAGAGAGGGAGAGAGAGAGGCAGAGAGGGAGAGAAAGGGAGAGAGAGGGAGGGAGAGAGAGAGGGAGAGAGAGAGGGAGAGAGAGAGAGGGAGAGAGAGGGAGGGAGAGAGAGGGAGGGAGAGAGAGGGAGAGAGAGAGGGAGAGAGAGGGAGGGAGGGAGAGAGAGAGAGAGGGAGAGACAGAGGGAGAGAGAAAGAGTGAGGGAGAGAGAGGGAGAGAGAGAGGGAGAGAGAGAGGGAGAGAGAGAGGGAGAGAGAGAGAGAGGCAGAGAGGTATGGAGAGAAACAGATAGATGGAGAGAAGTCATACAGGGAGAGGTATGGAGAGAAACAGAGAGATGGAGAAAAAGGAAATGTTTTCTTTTGCATTTAATTTGTTAATTCTCCTAATCTAGGACAAGTTCCTCCTCTTGAAAATGATTGCTACTGATGGGGTGGACAGCAACGATAGTGCCTCCATGTGGTACTAAAGAAGAAACCAACAAGTTTTGGTCAAAGTCGTCGTTCTCCACGAGTTTGATGCGGCGTGATATGAACGAGGCGACAGCCGAGTGAATATCACATAGCATTCAAACGAGTTGGAGAATGACTTCTTTGACCAAAAAGAGTTGCTTTCTGTATTTATCTCACCCCTGTACACACTAAAAGAATGGGCAACAAACAGGATACAAACCATACAGAACGGACTGCAATACTTGTAGGGGCATGGAGAACGAGATCCCAATGTTAAGCCTATGGAAATTTATTCCAGGGGTGAGATAAAGGCCAGAAATGCTTAACTGAAGAACCGGGGTTGGGAGTTAGCTCTGTGGTAAAAAGCACTGAACTCGCAATCCCAAGGTTGTAGGACTTTGTGGGTTCGAGTCCCACTTCAGCCACTCTTCTCCTTCACCCCTAGCAG
Source organism: Alentia gelatinosa (assembly GCA_950022655.1). Classification (NCBI taxonomy): domain Eukaryota; kingdom Metazoa; phylum Annelida; class Polychaeta; order Phyllodocida; family Polynoidae; genus Alentia; species Alentia gelatinosa. The sequence continues at coordinate 131,180,160 of OX465580.1, read as the reverse complement.
TAGTAGTAGATTTACTGTTATTACTGCTACTGCTATAAACGTCAATTCTTCCCACACTATCTGTATGTGGTGTGGTAAGTAAAATGACTTTCACTTCAGTAAATGTGTAGGGGTGTGTCTCTACATATCATTGATTTATTCAAACCCATATTAGACGGTAGACCACCCAAACAAACAAACAAACTTGAAAATGGTATGTTCAAGTAATGTGCACATTGCGCTGAAGCAAAACCACACAGTTTACCACAAACGCAGAGATGTGCACCAACCTAAGAGAGAGTAGTGAGAAAGACACAGGGAAAGAAAATCAGAGAGAAACAGAGGGATGGGTTGGGCTTACTTGTATCACACACAATTCACTACACATCCACAAATACTTACTCACAATGATGCAGATCAATTGGGAAACGTTCAAATTCTGATATTCTCATCAATTACTCTTTTACAATTCTAGACAACACAGTCCCTTCAAACGTCACATGGATGACCAAAAGGTGTTATTCTGAAAAGTACCTGAAGATTCTCGAAGAGAAACTAAGGCAAAATAAGAAAAATTACTAGGAGTAGATAGTATGTTCATTATTGATGAATGAGCGTGCAATTATAAATGACTTATACTTGAACGGTTTGGGTTAGATTCAGTATATATGGATCGTTTTCTGTAATCCAATTACACCCAGTCACCTTGCCATTTCTTCAACTGAGTCTAGGATCCAAATATATAAAGCACCAGTTGGTCAATGAGGTATTTCGGTCTTGAGAGAATGGTTATGTTCAGTTGGGCACGCTTCTAATACACTGAGACACTGGGATCCTGCTCCTTAACCAGTAGCACAATGAGTAGCACACAGATAGGGAAGGGATAGTGTCTTTGCAGTACGCTGGAAGCCTATATCTGACCAGTCTAGTCTTTAGGCAACGTATTTCGTGCAAGCAGGCTCTAATGATAAAACTGATTGCCATAGTGACCTTGCCTCGTGACAGATTTTACCCTTAGAGGGGCCGTGCACCAACCTCCCGACGCGAACCGGCGTGCCCCGATATTGCCCTCCCGATACAAAGTCCATATCATAGCAAAATCGTAGAGCTTATCGGGGCAGTTGGTCAGGTTTCTACGATAATGCTACCGACGCGCTACGAAGCGAACCGACGCGAGCCGATAAAAAAACCATATCTTAGAGGGTCTACGACAATCGATCATGTATCGATTGTCGTAGCCATCGGGCCGCGTCGGTGCGCATCGGGCCGCGTCGGTGCGCGTCGGTATGTATAGATGACACTTTAAACAGGAAATCATATGAAATAATCGATGGAAAATTATGAAATTTTCAGAATACCTAGAATATATGATGCTAATGCGGTTCTGCAAGAATGGTGAAAGTTGATGGTAGATAAGGGTCTTAAATCGATCAATTTATACTTCAACTGGGAATTAATTTTTTCATTGAATATTATTAGGCAATATCATATAAACTATTGTTTTGTATTTACAGGTATAATATCAACCATAAATATGCATTATTTCTGGAATTATAAAGGAAATGTTGTTAATCACGATGGATGCGTCGTGAGCTATATCGGGGTGTATCGGGACCATGGTACCCTCCCAACACGTTACGACGCGTCCCGACGCGGCCCGACGCGATCCGACGCGCTACGATATGCCTCCCGACGCGCTACGATATGGTCTTTTTGTATCGGCTCGCGTCAGCTCTCGTGCGGGGTCTTAATCAACTCATTTTTATGATGTACACGGATGTCGTAGGGCAGGGCTAGAGGATGACAGGTCTTAGAGCCATGTCTGGTAGCTGCTCGGAGCTGCTCAGAAGTGCTCAGAGGTGCTCACAGCTACTTAGTACTGGTCAGAGGAGCTCAGAACGGCTTCTTACTGTCAGAGGCTGCTCAGAACTACTTAGGGCTACCCTGAGTTCCTCAGACCTACTCTGCTCTACAGCTACAGAGCTGTTCATTACTCCTGCGAGCTACCCGGAGCTACTCGGAGCTGTTGGAAACTGTCCATAAATACTCGTGATAGCTGTGAACTGCTCATAGCTGCTCGGATCTGCTAATGATTAACACTGAGAGAAGGAGGGATTGACACATGTAAACTACAAGGAATATTCACATGTATACTACGATGGAATTAGAAGGAAACCCACGAGATGAAAATATCTTGGTCCGTACTCCACCGAGTTTGACTGCAGAGTAATTCACTGCAGTTAAACGAGGTGGAGTGCAGACAAAGTTATTTTCTTCGAGTGGGTTTCTGATTTTATCTCAACCCATATGACATTATTTATTGATGAAATGAATCGCCAGATTAGCCATTGAGTATTGGGTACACGAACCTCATGGCCATGGAGTACGAGTTCCTAATGTTAAGCCTATGGAGAAAAATACCGGAGGGAGATAAAGTCACATATATAACACACTCTGCAGAAAAGGTATTGAAAATAACGAGAGCTAAGCTCAAATTAAAAAATAGCCATAAATAGATAAATAAAAACACTGAGAGAAGAAAAATTTGGAAATATTCTCATTGAAGAGAAAAAATGTTCCGCCTCAGGCAATTGCCTAGATGAAGAAAGCCCTTTTATAATGTATACGAGAAATAAGAGAAAGTCAGTGATCTTGTAGGGTTGGTGGGCAGTTCCGTATTGCGCTAGGGAGCAGGATAGAGTGAGGGCGTGGGCCGCGAGGTGTAGGCACTCACATGACCAGTGGAGGAGCCCGGTAGCCTGAGGTCACGTGAGGCGGGTGGCGTCCTTGGTAACGACTCACTCTCTCCCGCTCTCGCATTAATCCTAACCGACATAATATAGTAAGACTTGCTGTTTAAAAACTGACACTCAGATATGCTCAGAAGTACTCAGATTAGCTATGAACTGCTCACACTTGCGGAGATCTGCTTTAGGCTAATCAGACCTACACGGAGTTGCACATAGCGAGGGTGGTTGTGGCCCATTAGATTGTAGGTCAACTCTCGCTTGTAGAGCCGTCCCAAGGCGCTAAAAATATCATGTAAGGAGGTCAGGGTCAAGGTCGGGGTTTGCTGCGAATGCAGTCATTGGCTACTCAGTCTACTCTATTCCGTATATGGACTTAGTGTAATGGGACAACTCCATGCTGCAGCTGTTGAAAGCTGTTCAGGGACACCCAAAGCTGCTGGGAACTATTCGTAACTTTCGTCCTACCCGTAACCATCTCCTCTCTTCCTGCCTCAGACATGCTCACAGTTGCTAGGTACTGCTCTCACTGTTGCAATCTACCCAGCTTAGTCATACCTTAAACTTTATTACTGCTCAGACCCACTGTTCTAAGCTGCTCTAAGAAGCGACTTATATGCACTCAGAACTGCTCGAAACTGCTCAAAGCTCCTCAGAGCTACTGGGAACTGCTCAGAGGTATTCAGTAACTGTTCAGAACTGCTGAGATAGGCTCATGGTACACAAATGGGCTCAGAGCTGCTCGGAGCTGCTCAGATCTGCTCGAAACTGCTAGGAATTGTCCTTTGTCACAGACTATAAGGCCCGGCGTCCACCTACTACGATAGAATCGTAGACCTCACGATATGGCACCCATACAAAATGTCAAAATCGGTGCCATATCGGGAAGGTGCAAAATCGTAGACATATGTCTAGACATGCCAATCCACCACACATTGTATGGTTTTTTTTATCAGTGTCTAATCGCAGAAACGTGGTCAACTGCCCCGATATTAGGCAACCTTCCGACGCGATTTTGATTTATTATCGGGAGGTGCATCGTAGACCATATCGGAGCCATATCGTAGTAGGTGGACGCCGGACCTAAGACTCAGACTACTTCTTCCCTGCCCGCCTCTGATATCCAGATGTAAAACACTGTTACTGCTGAGATCTGCTGGGAACCTGCCTGGGATACTCAGAACTGTTCAGGGCCCCTCTGAGCTGCCCGGAATAGCTCACATTGTCACAGACTACATGGCTCCATTATCACTCACTGAGATATATCTCTCTCAGTTTCGATTCAAAAGAAATGGTACTTGGAATTCGTCCCACTTGTACGTACGAGCGGGACAAGAACCAAGTACCATTCTACTTACTCATATACGCCGGGCGCATTCATAAGTAAAATGACGGTGTTCGTGCAGTGTAAGAGCCATTCGGAACTGCTTGAAACTAACTGCTTATAGCTACTGAGAACTGCTCTCAGTTGCTTGTAAGTGCTCATACTGTCACGTTGTACCAAATCCTACCCGGGACTACCTCCCTACTTCCTGCCTCCCACACCGAGACGGGCTTTGCAGTTCCTCATGGCTTTATCCACCACCATATGTCATCCAGCCCGGACCTCGCCCCTCAGCTAACAGCTCGGTCAACAGCTGCTCAGAACATAACAGCCGAGTTAACCCATACGCGGCAGGCCCAGCAGCAACCATATACGTAAGGTAGCGTATTATCGTAAAACAGGATGAGTTTTAGTCACCGTAAGCCATGACTGGAGTTTGGCAGAGTGATTTTACGAGGCGAAGCCGAGTGAAGTCCGGAGCCAAAACTCCAGGAGTGGAATGCGGTGGCCAAGATTAAACGAATTAGGTTTTGATTTTATCCTACCCCGTCGCCTTGATTTTGGAATATTATGTGATAAAAATTCTGTATGCCACTAGTGGCATATAAAACTATGTATGCCAGTCAGCGTGGCATACGGAAACTCAATGTTAAGCCTATGGGATTTTATATTAGGAGTAGGATAATATATGGAAACTGGCTGACTGTCTTCGTACGACAAAAACACGCGGTAAAATTATTGATCAGATACATCCCAATGCCAAAGGCAGAGGGACGTTTGTGATTAATAATTTCACCAAGTATTTTGACGTACAAAGACAGTCAGCCCGTTTTCGTATTACTATATATCTAAAAATGGCGAAATTTTAGCAATTCACGTGATTACATACCCCGTGATTACATACCCCGTACGTCACAGTGTGACGTACAGCTATACATACGTCATGGGTAGCAGCGAGCAGTATGTGTGGGTCATACGGTCATAGGTATATAATAATAGCACTGTAGCTACGCTATGATGCCTGGAGGCATTCCCGGGTGTAGAACGCTATGAGGCATTGAGGCATATATTCCGAAATTGAAGTAATTGTCTTTTTTCTAATGAAATAATGCGAATATTTTGATAATATTTGTCCAGCATATGTAAAACTATATTATAGTTGATATCCTTACTATTGTATAACATCCTAATCATTTTGGATTACTATGGAGGTGTGATATAATGATATCTCTGGAGATATTGTGAAAAGTGCCAGCGTACTACAGGGGTGAAAATGGTAATGCTGCAGCGTATTTAAGGGTGCGTATTTGGTGCTATGTAGCGTTGTAAAGGGTTAATGTCTACATGTGCGCATAGGGAACGGGTTCCTACAGGTCTCTTATGGTAATTTGATGACGTGACCATGTGATATCTGATATCATTTCTTATTTACATATAGATTTTGAATATGATGTTTTGCTATACACTGTAAATTATACGTAACGCTTCGCTTTATAACGTAAATATTTGGTACGGAATAGTGTTCCGTACGGCAGAATAGGGAACGCTGTTCCGTACACGTTGACGAAAATATTAGTTGTTAGGCTAGCTTTTTTCCCATGTATATTATAAATATAGAACTACCTACCATGCTTGTACAAACCACAAAACTTGATAATAATTTACGGGAATGCCTAAAAGCATCATAGCGTACTATGCCCAGGAATGCCTCCTGGCATCATAGCGTACTAGACCCAGGAATGCCTCCTGGCATCATAGCGTACTATGCCCAGGAATGCCTCCAGGCATCATACAGCACTATGACTGGGAATGCCTCCAGGCATCATGGCGTAGCACGCGTTAGAATGCCTCCAGGCATCACAGCATAATAGACACAGGAGTGCCTCCATAGCGTACTGTACTGGACCCAGGAATGCCTCCATGCATCATAGCGTACTGTACTATAGACCCAGGAGAGCCTCCAGGCATTACAGCGTACTGTACTAGACCCAGGAGTGCCTCCAGCCATCATAGCGTACTAAGCACAGGAATGCCTCCAGGCATCATAGCGTACTAGACCCGGGAATGCCTCCATGCATCATAGCGTACTGTACTATAGACCCAGGAGAGCCTCCATGCATCACAGCGTACTGTACTAGACCCAGGAATGCCTCCAGCCATCACAGCGTACTGTACTATAGACCCAGGAGAGCCTCCATGCATCATAGCGTACTGTACTAGACCCAGGAATGCCTCCAGCCATCACAGCGTACTGTACTAGACCCAGGAATGCCTCCAGCCATCATAGCGTACTGTACTAGACCCAGGAATGCCTCCAGCCATCATAGCGTACTGTACTAGACCCAGGAGTGCCTCCAGCCATCATAGCGTACTAAGCACAGGAATGCCTCCAGGCATCATAGCGTACTAGACCCGGGAATGCCTCCATGCATCATAGCGTACTGTACTATAGACCCAGGAGAGCCTCCATGCATCACAGCGTACTGTACTAGACCCAGGAATGCCTCCAGCCATCACAGCGTACTGTACTAGACCCAGGAATGCCTCCAGCCATCACAGCGTACTGTACTAGACCCAGGAATGCCTCCAGCCATCATAGCGTACTGTACTAGACCCAGGAGTGCCTCCAGCCATCATAGCGTACTGTACTAGACCCAGGAGTGCCTCCAGCCATCATAGCGTACTGTACTAGACCCAGGAGTGCCTCCAGCCATCATAGCGTAGCTAAAGGGTTAACAGCTCAGCTAACAGCCCTGATTCACGGTAGAGCCTGCCGACACGTCAAGCCGAGAGCAAACACGTGCACGGTCCGCGCTGCATTAGGTTTTACGCGTGAGAGGCATAACTCCACGCCAGTGTTTTGTCAACGGATGAGCCTCTCTAATATTCTGTCCTAAATAAACCTGAGCCGCATAATCTATGCCTTGTCAACGGGGCAGATTTCTAAATCCCTGGGCTCAATACGTGTGTAATATTCAATAATGATGTGCTGCTTAAATACTGTGTCCTAGATGATTATATAATTTTCTATCATATTTATATTCTTTACACATCTAGATGTATTATTTTTTTATCCCAAGGTAAAGTGCCATATCGCTGAATACTGTACTGGCTGCTGGAACACATTTTATCTGAAAAACTCGCTTTGCGAGAGATTACAATTACTAAATAACAGAAAAATATGAAAATCATAATGTTTTATCAATAGGCCATATCCTTAAACATCAAAATATTATTGAATGCATTATTTCATGCCTGGCTTTTGATAACAGAGGAAATATTCCTTAATAAGGGTTAAGGGGATGACAGCATTTCGCCTGTGGTTACCTGCTTAGCCTCTTGAGCAAACCAGGAAACTTTAAATTATTGGTGCAAATTTTGTTCATAAATGTTCTTATGTCACTTTGAAATATCCATCTCTTTTGAACATATGAATTACAAAATTACCACGAGTCCACCATTTTTGATTGAATTGGCCTTTATGATATTTGGGAGTTTGAAGATGGTAGTCTTAGTCCAACATTTCAGCGGTTGTTGCCTCCATCAGAGTTAAAATATCAATGTGAGCGTTGGTAGAGAATTGTCCTGTTTCTATCTTCCTTCTCTCTCTCTCTCTCCTTCTCCCTCTCCCTCTCTCTCTCTCTCTCTCTCTCTCTCTCTCTCTCTCTCTCTCCCTTTCCCTTTCCCCGCCCTCCCTCCCTGTCTTTCTCCCTCTCCCTCTCTCTCTCTCTTTCTCCCTCTCCCATTTCCCCTCCATCCCTCCCTCTCTCCCTCCCTGGGTCTCTCCCTCTCCCTTTATCTCCCTCCCTCTCTCTCCCCCTCTCCCTCTCCCTCTATCTCCCTCCCTCTCTCTCCCCCTCTCCCTCTCCCTCCCTCTCTCTCCCCCTCTCCCTCTCTCTCCCCCTCTCCCTCTCCCTTCATCTCCCTCCCTCTCTTTCCCCCTCTCCCGCTCCCTCTATCTCCCTCCCTCTCTCTCCACCTCTCCCTCTCCCTCTCTCTCCCTCCCTCTATTTCCCTCCCTCCCTCTCTCTCCCCCTCTCCCTCTCCCTCCCTCTCTCTCCCCCTCTCCCTCTCTCTCCCCCTCTCCCTCCCTCTCTTTCCCCCTCTCCCACTCCCTCTATCTCCCTCCCTCTCTCTCCACCTCTCCCTCTCCCTCTCTCTCCCTCCCTCTATCTCCCTCCCTCTCTCTCCACCTCTCCCTCTCCCTCTCTCTCCCTCCCTCTATCTCCCTCCCTCTCTCTCCACCTCTCCCTCTCCCTCTCCCTCTCCCTCTATCTCCCTCCCTCTCTCTCCCCCTCTCCCTCTCCCTCCCTCTCTCTCCCCCCTCTCCCTCTCTCTCCCCCTCTCCCTCTCCCTTCATCTCCCTCCCTCTCTTTCCCCCTCTCCCGCTCCCTCTATCTCCCTCCCTCTCTCTCCACCTCTCCCTCTCCCTCTCTCTCCCTCCCTCTATTTCCCTCCCTCCCTCTCTCTCCCCCTCTCTCATTCTCTCTCCCTCTCTCCCCCTCTCTCTCCCCTCCTCCCTCTCTCTCCCCCCTCTCTCTCCCTCTCTCTCTCTCTCCCTCCCTCCCTCCCTCTCTCTCCCTCTCCCTCTCCCTCTCTCTCCCTCCTTCCCTCTCCCTCTCCCTCTCTCTCCCCCTCTCCCTCCTTCCCTCTCCCTCTCTCTCCCTCTCTCCCTCTCTCTCCCTCCCTCCCTCCCTCTCTCTCCCTCTCTCTCCCTCTCTCTCTCTCCCTCTCTCCCTCTCTCTCCCCCTCTCTCCCTCCCTCTCCCTCCCTCCCTCTCCCTCTCTCTCCCTCTCCCTCCCTCCCTCCCTCCCTCCCTCCCTCTCCCTCTCTCTCTTTCTCTCTCTTTCTCAACCTCCCTCCTTGTTCCTGCTAGACCTGACTCACACTCTCTCTTTGTCTTGAACCCTCTCTGTCCCCTGTTTCCTGTAGCTCCCACTCCTCAGCTTCGTTCACTGCTAGCTTTGACTCACTGTAGAGTGAAAACCCTGGCTCCATCTGTATATATAACTTCCCTGCTGATCCTCTTCCCTCAAAGGTCAGTCTTTTAGACAGATGGGTCTAAGTAGCAGGTGCCCCTAGTGCCCCAAGCAACAGTCGAAATGTCGCAGTTTCTCTGTGTGTATAGGTAGCCAAAGTGAACCTACTGAAACTGCAGATACCCGCTCACAAAAAGAGTACTTCCGGTGACAACTGAAAATGAAGTTTCACCGCTTAAGCTATATCTGGTTTGTGGTTGGAATTTGAGTTTGGATCTTATTTGTTACTATTGCAGTATATATATATATATATATATATATATATATATATATATATATATATATATATATATATATTAATTATTGAATATTGTTCGCCTGTAGCAAATACATAGCGGTCTACGGCCATACCATTATTATTCATAGTTAGGAAATAGTAAGGAAAAGCAATTCCAATTATGCTACACATTGAGATGAAGAAAAGAATATTAGTACGTACATTGCCGATACCTTTAGATTCGAATAATGATTGTGTCTGAAAATATATGAAACTGTGATAGTTATGAGATTCTCTGAGACCATGCATTTTAGAACTCATAGATTGAGGCTTATATTAAGATGTAAACACATGACTACTTTGAACAATTAAGGCAGTGAGCCAAGCCGATCCTGGGACCTGTTTAATAATCTAGGGTCGTACATGAAGACCTTTTTCTGTACGCCAAGGAGGGAGACCGGGGGACAATGTGGGTCAACTTTGTTTAACTCTTATTGACGACTTTGTGGACGGCTAAGAATGTCTTAGCGAATAAAATTAAATATTATCATAATTTTTTTAGATTTAGTATATGCATCTCTTGGAAGAAGCGGAGTTAATCATTAAACGATAACCCTTGTACGAGGTACAGAAAGGGGTCTTCATGTACGAGTGTAGATTATTAAACCTGGAGTAGGTGATCATTAGAATTTCTCAAGTCTTTGATTATGAACATGCATTGAATTACTCAACAAAATTCAACTAAAGTAAACCTTCTCCTGCCTAGTCCTAGAATTGCGTGGAGGAGGGGTACAGGGATTGAAGCATCGGCGATCTTAACTGAACATTTTTTCATACACCACAGATAATCGGTAAAATCTTTGTTGGCCAATGGAAACAAGCCTTAGAACACACACCTAGATGTAAAGAGACGTGTTGTAAGTGTCGTAAGCTGATTTGTCACGCTAATTGCTGTCATCAGCACATTAGATTCTGTGCAGAAACATACAAATTATTATTATTCAACACCATGTCGTTGCCTGTCAGTTCCGGAGGTCGTAAACGTTAGGGGAAGCCATGAAGGCCATCTGGAAGCCATTCTCATGTGTTAAAGTGGTTGGACCTTCAAGTGCAAGTGTATATGAATCCCAGTACATATACAATATTACCATGATTTTGATCTGAGTGGCCGTATTCTCCGCGTAGTTGACGCGTAGTATTGCGTAGTGTCAACTACAAGGAGAATACGGCCACACAGATAGAAATCATGGTAATATTGTATTTATTACTCACCTTTCAAGTAATTATTAGAAATTGTGTAAATAATTAGAAATTCGACCCAAGCGCCGTGCATTGTTTCTACAAATTAGTTCCCATAATGCCCGTCAGGTGGCCCAAAAAGCTTTATTCTCCTAGGAGATTCCGGAGGTTTGTATTCTACTCATTAGCGATCTGTAGGTTCCATAGGCTTAGCATGGAGACTCTGTGTTAGATGGGTAATAAAGGTTGTTATATAACCATGCCGTATATATTGTAAATTCGCACCGTTTCGACATATAACGTAAACATATCTGAAAACACCCGTGTTCCGTACGGCAAAATACGGGACACTTTTCAGTACGTGTTAAATAAAACATCAGTTGTAAGGCCAAATAAAGGTAATTATTTTTTATTAATTTCGGGTATTTATATAAACGACCTGACCATGCTGTACAAGCTACAAAATCAGATGCAAATTCCGTACGAACCGTAAATTATCATCGAGTTTGTAGCTTGTACAAGCATGGAGGGTTGTTTTATATTTACTATATACCCAAAATAAATAAAATAATTAAATCAATTTGGCAAATAACTAATATTCTAACTAATATTTTGTATATTACGAGATGGTAATTTACGGTTTGTACGGACCGAGGCATTTATGCCGAGTTCCGTACAAACCGTAAATTATCATCGAGTTCTGTGACTTGTACAAGCATGGTTGGACGTTATATACTTACTGTATACCCGAAATTTAAAAAATATTCATTTATTTCGTTTGTCATAACAACCAATATCTGATAAATGGATATGGCAAGGTGGTCCGTATTTTAGTGTACGGACCACTGGCCCGTACAGTATTTTTACGTTATGTGTCAAAATGGTACATATTTACAGTAAATACGGCATGGGTATATAGTAAATTATAAAACTACCGCCCAGACTTCAGCACAACACAGTCTAGCGGCCACTACGCCTAGAGACTTAGTAGAGGTACAGTTCTGGTTCTTGCCACTTTAACCCTTTCCCTAGAGCATCCGATTCCCCTGGAGGGCCTTGCTCCACATTTGCGGATTACAGAATAGTGACCCGAGGGCACAGTTGCTCCCGATTTAAGCGACTCGCGTAAGATTAGCCGTATCGCTGTGTAAATTGCGGCAATTAACGATTTGGTTAATTTTTGGAGCTATCATGCTGCAGTAGCCACAGCAATGCCTAGAGGCATGATACTGAAGTAGCCATGGAAATGCCTGGAGGCATCATGCTGCAGTAGCCACAGCAAGGCCTAGAGGCATGATAGCGCAGTAGCCATGGAAATGCCCGGAGGCATCATGCTGCAGTAGCCAAGGAAATGTCTGGAGGGTCGTGGACAGGTGAAGTTGACCCGTCTGAAAATAGGTCACTCCAGACTTACACACGAATATCTCCTGAAAGGGTAAAATCCCCCATTATGCCAAGAATGCAATGTACCCATCACTGTTGAGCATATCCTGCTGAACTGTAAAAGGGTACAAGAGAATAGAAGAAAGCACTTGAAAAACAGTAACAACATGAAAAAGTTGTCTGAAACTATTCCAAAGAAAGATATCATCATGTATTTGAAAGAGACAAATCTCTTTGATTGTATATAAAATATTTGAAAACATTGAAAAGAAATGACTGAAATAAGTCTAAGAAAGTGAAAAGCTAAATCATTGTTAGTCCCTATATACCCTCAGGGTCTCCTGGGACTTCAAACCACAAACAAACATCATGCTGCAGTAGCCATGTGATTTGCTCGACTATTTGTTTGGGTAGTTTAACGTCCAGTTTATTCAATTAGACTTAAAAGGCCATAAAAATACCTGGAGCGATCCTGCTGCATTACCCACAGGAAGGACTGGAGGAATAATACTGCGTTGTAAGGGATAAAAGCACGACCTCGGTGCTAGCTACATACAGACGTGCCCCACCTGACGTGCCCCGCCTGACGTGCCCCGCCTGACGTGCCCCGCCTGACGTGCCCCGCCTGACGTGCCCCGCCTCACGTGCCCCGCCTCACGTGCCCCGCCTGACCTGCCCCGCCTGACCTGCCCCGCCTGACCTGCCCCGCCTGACCTGCCCCGCCTGACCTGCCCCGCCTGACCTGCCCCGCCTGCTGTCCACTGAGAAGCCATACAGAAGCCACTCCGCCCAGACGTCTTATAGTAGTACAAGAGAAGCCAGGACTATGATGGTGCCTTTCACCAGGACGTATTACTCTTAGACACTCATACCTGCGCCACCTACGCTGGGCCCTGTGCCCCCCAACTCGTACTATGGGGGGGGGGGGAGATAATATACGTTAGTAAGTGTAAGCGCCATCAGAAAAGAACAGACAATATAATTACTTTATAGCATGTATGTCCCCCCAGTCTCCACTGAAGTAAATTAAGCAGAGACCAGAGTCATCAATTTATATAACACCAAGGTGAAAAGGTCAAGATTTGTCCATATTTGTATATATCGTACCCCTAATAAAAACGCCATAGGCTTAACATAGGATTTGTTTATTTCACTGGTGTGACATAAAGTGTTGTTTATGCCGCTACTTTCTGACACTGAAAAAATATGGAAATGGGGTAGGATAAAATCTAGACGCCACTCGTTTGAGTTTGAGCTTATTTATGCCACTCATTTTGTGACTTCTCTTCATATTACTCTTAATGTGTTTTGACACGGCACTTGAACATCACCAACCCGCAGTACGACCACGAATAGAGAGAAATAGGGGAGACCGCAAGAGAACGAAAGAATTTTGACCGAAAAACTTGTATTTACTCTTATTTTTTCATACTCAATTTTGCAAAAATGGCTAATAATTGCAAGCTGATAAGATATCAAAACCAGTTCATTCACACACAGATTGGATGGTTTACGACTACTTTATGGAAGACCGCCAATGAAATGGTGATTATTGTACGTTAAAGTTACTCAATAAAAAAAAAGAAGACAGTCATCAATATCCGGGAGAAGACGAGCATTGTCTCAGGTTTTTTTTATTCTATTTCATAAAGTTTTATTGGTTTTGTGTGGTAAACATTCATGATACTAAAACTTTATAGTTTCTCCAGCTGATATTGAAGTATTCCTTCTTTCTCTATCCATTATGTAGAGCAGACATCCATCCTTTCATTCCAGCCCCCTACACAGTGGCTCCAGTTTCTTATTTGTTTGACGGGATCCTTCAGTTAAAAGTTGGCCAGTCTTGGTTCTATGCTGAAAAGTCGAGGTAAAAATGTCAGGCAGAAAGTGTGAGCCGGTATTGAGACCAGACACGAGCAAGAACTGTCAAGGTCACTTCAAGGTTACTTAAGTGTGAGCAGTCGATGACGGCGCCACCTGCCGCCACGCCACCTGGTGGGTGGTGAGTGATGACCCGCCAGAATCTGCCCCCGCAACACCGAAACTCGCTCGTCTTCTGAAAGGTAGCGCCCCAGTTCAGTGATGGTTTACTACCCATTATCTCATCCCTGGTATTTTTTCCCCATAGACTTCACATTTGGAATTCTTATTCATTCGTATTTTTTTCTAAATACTCAATAGGGGATCATGTCATAAAGGTTAGTTAAAGAGTCAATGTGAAGAGTGAGATAAATACAGAAACCTATGCATGTTTAGGTTCAAGTTTAGGGTCCCATCTCGTTTGAATCACTACATGATTCACGTGTCTTCGCCTTATGAATTACTATACGATCATTAAACTTTCTTAGGTTTCCTCTATAATACAAAGTCAGTTCAGCGTTGGTTTACTACCCAATACAAGGTCAGTTCAGTATTGGTTTACTACCCAATACAAGGTCAGTTCAGAGTTTGTTTACTACCCAATACAAGGTCAGTTCAGTGTTTGTTTACTACCCAATACAAGGTCAGTTCAGTGTTTGTTTACTACCTAATACAAGGTCAGTTCAGTATTGGTTTGCTACCTAATACAAGGTCAGTTCAGTGTTGGTTTACTACCAAATACAAGGTCAGCTCAGTGTTGGTTTACTACCAAATACAAGGTCAGCTCAGTGTTGGTTTGATACAAAATACAAGGTCAGCTCAGTGTTGGTTTGATACAAAATACAAGGTCAGCTCAGTGTTGGTTTGATACCAAATACAAGGTCAGCACAGTGCTGGTTTACTACCAAATACAAGGTCAGCAAAGTGCTGGTATACTACCAAATACAAGGTCAGCAAAGTGCTGGTATACTACCAAATACAAGGTCAGTTCAGTTCTGGTTTACTACCAAATACAAGGTCAAATCAGTGTTGGTTTACTACCCAGTACAAAGTCAGTTCAGTGCTGGTTTACTACCTAATACAAGGTCAATTCAGTGCTGGTTTACTACCAAATACAAGGTCAATTCAGTGTTGGTTTACTACCCAGTACAAAGTCAGCTCAGTGCTGGTTTACTACCAAATACAAGGTCAGTCCAGTGCTGGTTTACTACCAAATACAAGGTCAGTTCAGTGTTGGTTTACTACCAAATACAAGGTCAGCTCAGTGCTGGTTTACTACCAAATACAAGGTCAGTCCAGTGCTGGTTTACTAACAAATACAAGGTCAGTTCAGTGTTGGTTTACTGCCTAATACAAGGTCAGCTCAGTGTTGGTTTACTACCAAATACAAGGTCAGCTCAGTGCTGGTTTACTACCAAATACAAGGTCAGTCCAGTGCTGGTTTACTACCAAATACAAGGTCAGCTCAGTGTTGGTTTGATACAAAATACAAGGTCAGCTCAGTGCTGGTTTACTGCCTTATACAAGGTCAGCTCAGTGTTGGTTTACTACCAAATACAAGGTCAGTTCAGTGCTGGTTTACTATCCAATACAAATACAAGGTCAGTTCTGTGTTGGTTTACTACTTAATACAAGGTCAGTTCAGTACAGAAATCATGCAGTGAGTTTTGGTCTTTAGGCTTTAGGGATTGCTACCAAACACTACATCTGCTCAGTATTGGTTTACTACCCGATGATATGTCAGATTGGCTTTGGTCTATTCAAACTCCCTCATACAATGACAGTTCAGCATATCCTTACTTCCTGAGACACTGTCGGACTGGCCAAGACCAACTTCCTTACACAATGTCACTTCAGCTTATGCTAACTTCCTAAGACACTTTCAGTTCAGCTCAAGCCTACTTCCTGATACAACCCGACCCAAACCCACTCCCCGATGTCAGTTCGACCCGGGCCCAATTCAACATGGAGGTCGATGCCTAAAGCCAGCCAACCGGAACAGGAAGTAATGAGTTGGTGAGGACGGATGCCACCAGGCGGCTCTGAATGCGGGCAGGTCGCTTCGCGGAATATTCAGAGGCATGCGTGAGGCGGTGGTGGTAGAGGCGGGTGTGGCGGGCAATGGATGGAGGAATGAAGGGAGATGGGAGGAGGAGGATAAGTCTGGAGAGGAATGGCAGGAGGGGGAGCCTGTGGAGGCGCGTGAGAGCGTTACAGATATCAGCGGAGAGACACTGAGACCTGCAGGAGACACGGCTGGGCTTTATATTGTAACGCACTGCACGTCTAACATTCCCCGAGAACATGTACGTGATCATAACAGAAACCAACCCGGAAATGAAATGAGAGCGGACTGATTTGCATTTATTATCCTCCCTAATACAAATTTATTCTCATTATGGGGAATTATGTTCAATAAGCAAAAAAGAAAAGTCTATAGTAAATCAATAGGAACTCTAGCTGTATGAACATACTAAGTGCATACGGATATGTTGTATGTGCTGGGCCTAGGGTTTATATTGTAACGCACTGCACGTCCAACGTTCCCCGGGAACATGTACGTGATCATAACAGAAAACAACCCTGAAAGGAAATGAAAGAAGACTGATATGCATTTATTATCCACCGAATACGAATCTATTCTTATCATGGGTAATTCTCTTTGATAAACTAAGAGAAAAAAAGGAGTTTCTCACCATGGCAGAAATGAACCCTGAAATGCTGTATGAAATGAGAGCAGACTGATTTGCATTTATTATCCTCCCTAATACGAATCTATTCTTATCATGGGGAATTCTCTTTGATAAACTAAGAAAAAAAAAGACTGAGTCTCTCAACATGGCAGAAATGAACCCTGAAATGCTGTATGAAATGAGGGCGGACTGATTCGCATTTATTATCCTCCCTAATACAAATTTATCCTTATATGGGGAATTATGTTTAATAAACAAAAAAAAGTCTATAGTAAATCACTGGGAACTCTAGCTGTATGAACATACTAAGTGCATACGGATATGTTGTATGTGCTGGGCCTGGGATTAATATTGTAACGCACTGCACGTCCAACGTTCCCCCAGAACATGTACGTGATCATAACAGAAACCAACCCGGAAATGAAATGAAAGAAGACTGATTTGCATTTATTATCCACCTAACACAAATCTATGCTTATCATGGGGAATTCTCTTTGATAAACTAAGAAAAAGCAACAACTGAGTTTCTCACCATGGCAGAAATGGACCCTGAAATGCTGTATGAAATGAGAGCAGACTGATTTGCATTTATTATCCTCCCTGATACAAATCTATCCTTATATGGGGAATTATGTTTGATAAACAAAAAAAAGTCTATAGTAAATCAATAGGAACTCTAGCTGTGTGGACATATCAAGTTTATACGGATATGTTGTATGTGCTGGGCCTAGGGTTTATATTGTAACGCACTGCACGTCCAACGTTCCCCGGGAACATGTACGTGATCATAACAAAAAACAACCCTGAAAGGAAATGAAAGAAGACTGATATGCATTTATTATCCACCGAATACGAATCTATTCTTATCATGGGTAATTCTCTTTGATAAACTAAGAGAAAAAAAGGAGTTTCTCACCATGGCAGAAATGAGCCCTGAAATGCTGTATGAAATGAGAGCAGACTGATTTGCATTTATTATCCTCCCTAATACGAATCTATTCTTATCATGGGGAATTCTCTTTGATAAACTAAGAAAAAAAAAGACTGAGTCTCTCAACATGGCAGAAATGAACCCTGAAATGCTGTATGAAATGAGGGCGGACTGATTCGCATTTATTATCCTCCCTAATACAAATTTATCCTTATATGGGGAATTATGTTTAATAAACAAAAAAAAGTCTATAGTAAATCACTGGGAACTCTAGCTGTATGAACATACTAAGTGCATACGGATATGTTGTATGTGCTGGGCCTGGGATTAATATTGTAACGCACTGCACGTCCAACGTTCCCCCAGAACATGTACGTGATCATAACAGAAACCAACCCGGAAATGAAATGAAAGAAGACTGATTTGCATTTATTATCCACCTAACACAAATCTATGCTTATCATGGGGAATTCTCTTTGATAAACTAAGAAAAAGCAACAACTGAGTTTCTCACCATGGCAGAAATGGACCCTGAAATGCTGTATGAAATGAGAGCAGACTGATTTGCATTTATTATCCTCCCTGATACAAATCTATCCTTATATGGGGAATTATGTTTGATAAACAAAAAAAAGTCTATAGTAAATCAATAGGAACTCTAGCTGTGTGGACATATCAAGTGCATACGGATATGTTGTATGTGCTGGGCCTAGGGTTTATATTGTAACGCCCTGCACGTCCAACGTTCCCCGGGAACATGTACGTGATCATAACAGAAAACAACCCTGAAAGGAAATGAAAGAAGACTGATATGCATTTATTATCCACCGAATACGAATCTATTCTTATCATGGGTAATTCTCTTTGATAAACTAAGAGAAAAAAAGGAGTTTCTCACCATGGCAGAAATGAACCCTGAAATGCTGTATGAAATGAGAGCAGACTGATTTGCATTTATTATCCTCCCTAATACGAATCTATTCTTATCATGGGGAATTCTCTTTGATAAACTAAGAAAAAAAAAGACTGAGTCTCTCAACATGGCAGAAATGAACCCTGAAATGCTGTATGAAATGAGGGCGGACTGATTCGCATTTATTATCCTCCCTAATACAAATTTATCCTTATATGGGGAATTATGTTTAATAAACAAAAAAAAGTCTATAGTAAATCACTGGGAACTCTAGCTGTATGAACATACTAAGTGCATACGGATATGTTGTATGTGCTGGGCCTGGGATTAATATTGTAACGCACTGCACGTCCAACGTTCCCCCAGAACATGTACGTGATCATAACAGAAACCAACCCGGAAATGAAATGAAAGAAGACTGATTTGCATTTATTATCCACCTAACACAAATCTATGCTTATCATGGGGAATTCTCTTTGATAAACTAAGAAAAAGCAACAACTGAGTTTCTCACCATGGCAGAAATGGACCCTGAAATGCTGTATGAAATGAGAGCAGACTGATTTGCATTTATTATCCTCCCTGATACAAATCTATCCTTATATGGGGAATTATGTTTGATAAACAAAAAAAAGTCTATAGTAAATCAATAGGAACTCTAGCTGTGTGGACATATCAAGTGCATAAGGATATGTTGTCTGGCCTTGGCCTAGGGTTTATATTGTAACGCACTGCACGTTCAACATTCCCCGAGAAAATCTACGTGATCATAATAGAAACCAACCCTGAAATGAAATGAAAGAAGACTGATTTGCATTTATTATCCACCGAATACAAATCTATGCTTTTCATGGGGAATTCTCTTTGATAAACTAAGAAAAAAAAAGGAGTTTCTCACCATGGCAGAAATGAACCCTGAAATGCTGTATGAAATGAGAGCAGACTGATTTGCATTTATTATCCTCCCTAATACGAATCTATTCTTATCATGGGGAATTCTCTTTGATAAACTAAGAAAAAAAAAGACTGAGTCTCTCAACATGGCAGAAATGAACCCTGAAATGCTGTATGAAATGAGAGCAGACTGATTTGCATTTAATATCCTCCCTGATACAAATCTATCCTTATATGGGGAATTATGTTTGATAAACAAAAAAAAGTCTATAGTAAATCAATAGGAACTCTAGCTGTGTGGACATATCAAGTGCATAAGGATATGTTGTCTGGCCTTGGCCTAGGGTTTATATTGTAACGCACTGCACGTTCAGCATTCCCCGAGAAAATCTACGTGATCATAATAGAAACCAACCCTGAAATGAAATGAAAGAAGACTGATTTGCATTTATTATCCACCTAATACAAATCTATGCTTTTCATGGGGAATTCTCTTTGATAAACTAAGAAAAAAAAAGGAGTTTCTCACCATGGCAGAAATGAACCCTGAAATGCTGTATGAAATGAGAGCAGACTGATTTGCATTTATTTTCCTCCCTAATACGAATCTATTCTTATCATGGGGAATTCTCTTTGATAAACTAAGAAAAAAAAAGACTGAGTCTCTCAACATGGCAGAAATGAACCCTGAAATGCTGTATGAAATGAGGGCGGACTGATTCGCATTTATTATCCTCCCTAATACAAATTTATCCTTATATGGGGAATTATGTTTAATAAACAAAAAAAAGTCTATAGTAAATCACTGGGAACTCTAGCTGTATGAACATACTAAGTGCATACAGATATGTTGTATGTGCTGGGCCTGGGATTAATATTGTAACGCACTGCACGTCCAACGTTCCCCCAGAACATGTACGTGATCATAACAGAAACCAACCCGGAAATGAAATGAAAGAAGACTGATTTGCATTTATTATCCACCTAACACAAATCTATGCTTATCATGGGGAATTCTCTTTGATAAACTAAGAAAAAGCAACAACTGAGTTTCTCACCATTGCAGAAATGGACCCTGAAATGCTGTATGAAATGAGAGCAGACTGATTTGCATTTATTATCCTCCCTGATACAAATCTATCCTTATATGGGGAATTATGTTTGATAAACAAAAAAAAGTCTATAGTAAATCAATAGGAACTCTAGCTGTGTGGACATATCAAGTGTATAAGGATATGTTGTCTGGCCTTGGCCTAGGGTTTATATTGTAACGCACTGCACGTTCAACATTCCCCGAGAAAATCTACGTGATCATAATAGAAACCAACCCTGAAATGAAATGAAAGAAGACTGATTTGCATTTATTATCCACCTAATACAAATCTATGCTTTTCATGGGGAATTCTCTTTGATAAACTAAGAAAAAAAAAGGAGTTTCTCACCATGGCAGAAATGAACCCTGAAATGTTGTATGAAATGAAAGCAGACTGATTTGCAAACTTTGTTCAATAACAAAATAAAAAGATAAGTGTCTTTAAACGAATCAGAAGGAACTCTACCTGTCTGGACATATTAAGTGCATACGGATATGTTGTATGCCCTGGGCCTGGGGATTATATTGTAACGCACTGTATTTTCTTCATTCCCCGTTCGAGTCCCACCCCCAGCAGTGGTAGATTTACTGCTAAACCAAAGGCCAATCCTTCTCATACCATGTCTATGTGGTGTGGGAAGTAAAAGAACTCTCACCTCGGTAAATTTGTAGGGGTGAGATTTCTACCTGAATTCATCACATAGATTTGATCACCACCCTTGTGGTGTAAAAGAACCTTGAGAAAGTCTGGAAAGGACCAATAATGGTTGACTGGACGTAAAATCAAACCACACAAAGAAACAAACAAACCTCATTCCCCGTGAAGCCGTCCGTAGTCATAGCAGAGACCAACCCTGAAATGAAATGAAAGCTGGCTGATTTGTATTTATTATCCACCTAATACTATAGAGGAAACCCTGCGTTTGAATCACGTAGAAATTCATGTGGCGAAGTCGCGTGAATTACGTAGCGATTCAAACAAGATGGGATCGAGCTCTTGAATAAACATGAATGGGTCTCTGGATTTAGCTCACTCTTCACATTAACTAATGAGCTAACTCACCGTTTTAAACAATTAGGCGGGAGTTTTAGAAGTTCATGAGTATTTGGTCTGTGTCCCCGTATGTCATCGAGTTTGGAGCGCTCAGGGATATAGAAGAGGTGATCTGAGAGTGAATATTCTGAGGCCCTTCAAACGAGATGGCTATCGGGGACACAGACCAAATACGAATATGTTTCTGATCTTATCTTAGCAGTTACTTATCTGTTTATCACCCATTAAGTTACCGTACTCACATGTTTGTTGAGAATGAGTTCCTAATGTTAAGCCTATGGACATTTATATTAGGCTAAGATAATAAAGAAGAAACCAAAAAGTTTTGGTCAAAGTCGTCGTTCTCAACAAGTTTGATGAGGAGTGATATAAACGAGGCGACAGCAGAGTAAATATCACGTAGCATTCAAACAAGTTGCAGAATGACTTCTTTGACCAAAACGAGTTGCTTTCTTTATTTATCTCACCCCAGTACACACTAAAAGAATGGGCAACACCCAGGATATAAACCATGGAGAGCGGACTGCAATACTTGTAGGGGCATGGAGAACGAGTTCCCAATATTAGGCCTAGGGAGATTTATACCAGACTAAGGTCCAGCGTCCACCTACTGCGATATGTCTCCGATATGGTCTATGATACACCTCCCGATAAAAAAATCAAAATCGCGTCGGAAGGTCCCCTAATATCGGGCAGTTGACCACGTTTCTGTGATTAGACACTGATAAAAACCCCATACAATGTGTGGTGGATTGGCTTGTCTAGACATATGCACCTTCCCGAAATGGCACCGATTTTGACATTTTGTATCGGTGCCATATCGGGAGGTCTAAATTTCTATCGTAGTAGGTGGGCGCCGGGCCTAATAAGGAAAAGATCGTCGGCATACATTATTTAAAAGTTGATATCACTGGCGTCTCGTGATCAACGTGATCTCGCATGTTACCACGTGACTTGACACGTGATGGTGCGGCGTTCCGCTTCACTGACCACGTCTGGTGTTCACTCAGGTGTGGCTTGTCATCACGGCAGTCTCTGTTTCTGTTTTTGAACTGACCTGTAACAGATTTCCGTTCTTGTCATGCACACATCGTTCCCCACACTGCCTGGTCTGTAATTCTGTCATGTTTGATTAATAATACATTTTGGTCATTTGTTCTTCTGTATATCATGAGTTTGAATCATGTACTAATTCACAAGGCGAAGCCGCATAAAGAACAATGATAAAGTTGTGCTTGTGTTGATATGTTCAATATTCTGATAATATTCGTCTATTTGTACCTTGTACCTATGTCACAATAACATTTTAATCATCTTTTGTTGTATTCAATATCCATCTTCTCATATGAATTAAACCCAGGACTTGAGACCGTAAACGATCGGTTTCAAACCCGTATTCAATGGTTAGGGTTTCCGACAACATGGGACAAATGGGTTGTGGTTTACTGTAAACGATTTCAATAGAGATGAAAAATAGATGGATGATAAAGCCCTGTATTTATCATACCTGTTATTTACTGTTGCATCGAAATACCACTCGCTGTGTGGAAGAGCGACGTTTCATTTTGTCATGCACAGTCTGATCAAATCAAAATAACGAATATTTAAAAAGGCTAAGACACATGCTGCCACCAGCTACAGCCTAAATCAAATACTGCCATTTCTTACAGCCAAGGGCACAAACTGGTTCCAGTTACTATAGAAGAAACCTTTAGTGAAAGTTTAGGGTCAGAGCTTGTATATCATGAGTTTGAATCATGTACTAATTCACAAGGCGAAGCCACATAAATTACGTAGGATTCAAACAAGATTGGATTGAGCTCTGACCCTAAACTTAGAAAGGTTTCTGAATTTATCTCACCCTTCACATTGACTAATGGGCTAACATTTGTGACATAATCCCCTAATTGGATATTTTTCCTAATTATCTCATGAGTGTTGGAGTACTTAATGTGGAATCCATGGTGAAAAAATACCAGGGGTGTAATAAAAAGACAATAATCAATCGTTTTGTGGACAGGTGGCCATAAACCACGAGAGGTTGATGCACAGTAATACACGAGCGCTAGCGAGTGTGTTACAACGTCAACCTCGAGTGGCTTACAGAACCGCCTGTCCACATAACTATCATTTGCTGCATTTATTATCCATCTTTTTGAATTAATCAAACTCACTAATTACCACATTAAAGGGTATAACCATAGGGACAATTTCTTTCCTCTACAGAACAAAGAGGCTATTTTCCCCGTATACCACAGTTTTGAGGCCTATACCACATATATGAATCCATATACCACAGTTATAATATCTCACTGGTTTTATATAATGGGTCGTGGTTTACTGAGTCCCCATTCATTTTCAATGGTGTCTGTGTATACGATGGATGATTAAGCCTAAAGCCAGGCCCCCACCTACCACGATTCTGGTCCCGATTGACCTTACGACGGCCTTCGCGGCACCATTCCGATTCTATCGTGAGGTCAGCCAAAATCATGGTAGGTGGAACAGGTTTCTGCGATTCACTCTATGATACCCCACGATAGGCTGCGATAGCAAACGCCAATCGTAGAGGTCCCTATAACTTCCAACATGTTGGAAAATTCGTAGACTGTCATAGCCTGTTGGAGGTGATTTTACAGGAAAATATCTCTTGCAGGTGAAATAATTATCGGAAAATTATGAAATTCTGGAATTAGATAGGGCACATATAGATGTATAATCGCCACAAATATGATATTATTTGTTTAAGTTTAAAGGTCTGAAAATGATAGTTTCATATCGGAATCATGATTCTCTCAGAGTTATATTTTTCAATTTGATTGTATTAGAATCTGAACAATAGCATTATAATATGTCGTAAATACCTTTAAAAGATTACCGAGATTCATTGAATATTTCCAGAATTATAGTATATTTCAATATTAAAACTCAGCCTGAGATCGGAATTAATACACAGGTTGAATCGTGACCATAGTTTATGTTTTTGGTCCTCCCAAGGCGTTTCTACGCTCTACGATTTCAAACCCTGGCCACGATTTGAAACTATCGGGAACCTCCCGATAGGTCGCGATTTGGGCATTTCAAATCGTAGCTATCGGGAAGTATGTCTTAGACTATCGTGGTGGGTGGGGGCCCGGCTTAAGACACATACTGCCACCAGTTACAGCCTTAAAGCCTGCCCCCACCTACCACGATTCTGGTTCCGATTGGCCTTACGATGGCCTTCCCGACACCATTCCGATTCTAGCGTGAGGTCTGGCAAAATCGTGGTAGGTGGGACAGGTTTCTGCGATTCCGTCCACGACAGCTCACGGTAGGCTGCGATGAAAACGCCAATCGTAGAGGTCCCGATAATTTCCAACATGTTGGAAATTTCGTAGCCTGTCGTTGGGTATCGTAGCCTAGTGGGAAAATATCGAGGTCAGCGCGTATGATTCACCGATTGGATCACGACAGAGGTCTATGATTTGGGGACCTCCCGATAGGTCACGATTTCGCCATTTCGATTCGTAGCGATCGGGAAGCATGTCGTGGCCTATCGTGGTAGGTGGGGGTCCCCTCTAAAACACAAATTCCATCAGTTTCCGCGACCATCAGCGTTACACACTAAACGCCCCGTTGCCAGATTAAAATGGAGAGAGAACGGTTTCTAGGGGACTAGAAAACCAGAACAATGCGGAGAGGATGAGAAAATCAGGGACTGCTTCGGGCGTCATGGTTTCCGTCGAGATGGCTTCCTGCGGTCGATGGCTTCACGAGAAGTGGCTCCAGATCACTGAGCCGGTCCTCTGCAGGTTGATGAGAGGGCTGTGGGGCTGTATTTGCAGGGGGCAGACAGAGGAGAGACTGAGTAGGAGGAGGAATGGAGGAGAGAGAGGGGGAGGGGCGGACGTTACTATAAACTCCGCGATCGAACTTGATTACAGAACACTGGAAAATGGCGATGCGCTCCTCCTACCCACTCCCCGCGTTATCTCGTTTGGGAACGAGATTCGCTGGTAGCTGAAGGGGCCGGAGGAAGTCAAGCGCAGGATATCTGCTAGGAGAGTGGTTAAAAGGGCTGAAACCATCCACATTTTTATTCTTTTTTTTATTCAGTAGTAAATAAAGACGGTGTACATTTGCCTATATGGGCGTTCATCCCACCATTCGCCATGATGTATATAGTAAGTCCCCTATTATCGCTCACTGAATATAACAAGTCCCCTATTATCGTTCTCTGACCGTGCGGCGTTGGATTGTGTTAGTGGGAATGGATTTATAATCTCGTGTCTCTATAACAGACCCAACCGAGAGGAACACGGAAAGGGTTTTTGTCTCCAGTCGTCATTAGTTCGCATTTTACCCGCCTAGAGGGCGCTGGTGTTAAAGTGGAGAGGAGGAAAATATCGACAAGCGCTCTGAGCTTGTTATTCACTCTCCCCCCACAGGTGGGGGCTGGTGAGTAGGTCACTCCTGAAGTCACTCTCCTAACAGAGATTCCGCACGCTGATGCTAAGAACAAATCTACTTTTAGTATGAAGTAAGTTGACCACACAAAACCAAACTCGTACAATTTAAAATTCAAAGTAGTTGATTGATGATAGAAGTATCAAGACACGTCACGAGTTTGAATCTCACGCATTTTGTTGGCATCACTATTTCACGAGTCGAAGACGAGTGACATTACGAAGACGAGTGACGAAACTCAAACAACTCATATCATATTAGTCGGGAAAATACTGCCCAAAGCGCTGAGGATTTCGGATATGTCAAAAAATGGCCAGATTTTGGCCAAAACAGGCAGGATGGGGCAGAGATACAAGCGGCCGCAGGGAGTAGAGCGCAGGATCTCTGCTGGGAGAGTGTGGAGGGTTCGCACTCAGTTTCCGGTACAGAGGTGTGGTGTGTTGGCAGGTCGTCGTTGGGCAGTCAGTGCACATTCACCGTTAGCTCCAGTCCATACCGCCCACACACCCATACTCACACCAGACCGCCTGTAAAGGGCACTAAGTACCATTAGGCCCGGCGTCCACCTACTACGATAGAAACTTAGACCTACCGATATGGCACCGATACAAAAAGCAAATATCGGAGACATGTATATCGGGAAGGTGCAAAATCGTAGACATATGTCTAGACATGCCAATCCACCACGCATTGTATGAGGTTTTTATCGGTGTCTAATCGCAGAATCATGGTCAACTGCCCCGATATTAGGTGACCTTCCGACGCGATTTTGATATTTTTATCGGGAGGTGCATCGTAGACCATATCGCTGCCATATCGTAGTAGGTGGACGCCAGGCCTTAATATCTGATACTTTTGTGTTTGTAACTGTTCAAATATACGGGAACATAATCCTAGGCTGTTAACAGTCTGTTCAATACAATACACTCAAATATGTATAGTTTATGATTATTTCTTTTCCAGTGTTCCCCTCCCCATCCTCCATTTTATTGGATTTTGAGTATTAGTTTCTTTCTATGGAAAGAAAATCTCTTTCATAAAATAATTGAATATACTTCACTAATTCAAAGGATATGATTTTCAAATGAATCTGTTAATTTCAAAGACTTTAGTGTTTACGGATATTTTTCTTATATTCCGACAAATTGTCCTCTTTCCATTTGATGTTACCCAAATAACGATCAAAGAGAAAAGGGGAGTAAATACATGATTTTAGGACGGAAAGAAAAACAAACATTTTAAAACGTAAAGAACACTGGTTGATGGTCGTCAGATGCCTGAACAACATATCAATTAAAGACAAATAATATTAGATTATACACTTCTCTGGAAGCCTCTGTGATATTCCTATGTATACTTAGGCCCGGCGTCCACCTACTACGATGTGGCTCCGATATGGTCTACAATGCACCTTCCGATAAAAAAATCAAAATCGCGTCGGAAGGTCCCCTAATATTGGGGCAATTGACCACATTTCTACGATTAGACACCGATAAAAAACCAATACAATGCGTGGTGGACTGGCATGTCTAGACAATTGTCTACGATTTTGTACCTACCCGATATGTCTACGATATTTGCTTTTTGTATCGGTGCCATATCGGTAGGTCTAAATTTCTATCGTAGTAGGTGGACGCCAGGCCTAAGAGACAAATTAATATTAGATTACACACTTATCTGGAAGCACCTTTGACATTCCTATCTATATTTGTTGTACATCTCATAACGCACATAACACGCCCTCAAATATAACTTTACAAGAGTATTGCACGTGAATTTCCTGGCCTGGAGCTACTTTGAAATAGGCAAACCATGCCTGAGTTGACCTCCAACCAAAATAAAAGTCTTGCAAAAAAAAAAATCTCTGAGATCCATTGAACACTCTTCACATATGATGCTGATTTGCGGACACATTTTGCCTACTGAGTGGTGAGCTATACAAACCAGATGAAGGCCGAATCGCATCTCACAGTCAACGAGTACTGTCAACAGTAACAGTTGTGACTCACCCTGCAGTTTACACAGACGGGGGTGGTCTGCCAACGCGTCCAGCGCTGACACAATTACGTCCTAAATGCAGTGTTAGGCCCGGCGTCCACCTACTACGATAGAATCGTAGACCTCCCGATATGGCACCGATACAAAATGTCAAAATCGGTGCCATATCGGGAAGATGCAAAATCGTAGACATATGTCTAGACATGCCAATCCACCACGCATTGTATGGGGTTTTTATCGGTGTCTAATCGCAAAAACGTGGTCAACTGCCCCGATATTGGGTGACCTTCCGACATGATTTTGATTTTGTATCGGGAGGTGCATCATAGACCATATAGGAGGTATATCGTAGTAGGTGGACGCCGGGCCTAACTCCTGCCCACTGCATGGGCTATCAAACCAGCCGTTCGACTGACACCTATGCAGAGATGAAAATTTTCCTCTTTTCCAAGGAAATCCTTGTTTTGATTTACAGTTTATAACATTCCCTTTTCTTGTGTAAAAGAAGGAAGATCAATTGAGCCTCATTCACACCAATAAAGAGTGGACCATACACATTCGCCCAAT
The DNA here is from genome assembly GCA_950022655.1 of Alentia gelatinosa. NCBI lineage: Eukaryota > Metazoa > Annelida > Polychaeta > Phyllodocida > Polynoidae > Alentia > Alentia gelatinosa. The sequence goes on along the minus strand of OX465580.1, from coordinate 131,151,780 downwards.
TCCTTGTTCAATAACGATGTGTTTTCCATGTTTTTACAGTCTCTCTGATGTAGTAAATTCCATAAGAAAAATATTTCCTATACCTTTCATGACCCCAACTGACATCCCTGTATATGAAGTCTAAATATGTGAATTAAAAAATAGACGAAAATAGACACTCACCAATTTCTTTCTTAACCCTTTAAGGGCGGGTACCTGTGGCAATGGCATTTGGTAAAGGGCGGGTACTAATGCTAATGTATACCGCCAGAGGGCGGGAGGTCTCAGGCCTATTGTGATAGTTCTATAGTCTAGGATGTGATAAAATATGTAATATTCATAGAATCTTATTATCCATAGAATCAATAGCTGGGTATTCCATCTATAGTCTGAAAATTTCATGACTATAAATCCAATATTTCCAATTTTTTTCCATAAAAACGAAATTTTGCAAATTTAAGAAAATGATGCCATATGGCATCACCCGCCGTGAATGGGTTAATACGCGTCCCTCGTACCCATCCCGACCATCGGAGCGCTGTCACAGTCACCCGCCTGGAAAGGGTTAACGCTTCCCACTGACGAGATTCATCAAATTATCCTCTTCATTACGATCGTCGCAATCTACGATATTCTATTAAGGGTTGATAGGCATGTGGACTGATTTAATAACAACGCAGGAGGCATGTACGTGCCTAATCCACATCACACAGTTACCAGCCTAGTCACATACTGGGGAACGGAATGTTGCAGTATCCCATCCCCAAATTATAAGTCTGAAGACACAACAGGCAGGCTGGGATAGATAAATTCTATATAAAATCTTATGAGTATAAAATATGTTGTGAGAGATTGATGAGATTTATTGATTTATTGATAATAGTTGAGTTTGAGTATAAAATTTAATTCAAATTATTGTGAGGTGAAGATGAAGGGTTGTAGGATGGAGTAATTGTATATTGGGTGGGGGGGAAGGTATTTTTAGAAGTGTGTGTGGACGAGGGTATAGAGTGGGATAGGATATTATATATCTGTGGGTGTATGAACTAAGTATACTTACCGCTCCTACCCATGGCGTATTCATAACCGTACGTCTCACTGTGACGTACGGGGTATGTGATCACGTGACTAGATGAAAAATCGCTTTTTTTTAGGTATATAATAATATGAAAACAGGCTGACTGTCTTCGTACGTAAAAATACTTGGTGAAATTATTGATCACATACATCCCTCAGCCTACGGCATCGGGATGTCTGTGATCACTATTTTCATCGCGTATTTTTGACTTACGAAGACAGTAAGCCAGTTTCCGTATATTATGTGTAAGGTTGACGGTAGGGGGGGGGGGGGGTGTATGTTTGTGATTGTAGTATAGCGCTTCACCACAAGAGGGGGAGGGGGGAGGGGGGGTGGCACAATGAGCCCCCTCCCACAGGGATGATTGCTGGACCATTATCCAATCCCCAAGAATGAAGACACAGGATGAGATAAATAGATTTTATTCATAATATTTGTTGATAAGGTTGATTGATAAGATTTATTGATAATAGATGGAAAATGCTCCAGTAAAAGGTCGGGTAGGGTACTGCCGGTTTGATTCATCGGTTGACCAAAGATTCGGTGGGTGGTGCCAGAATATGCAACATTGGGTTTATATATTTATCGTCGAGCAGGTTGGAATTTTTGCTGTTTACACTTATCGATATTGGGAACGTGTGGTAATCGGTTGCCTGGTTCTATGATTCTTTAATCGTCGCCAACAATTGCAAGGGAAAATACTTGTCTTTAGTAGAATTCACACGGTGGGATTCATTTACCTCACAAGGTTAAAAATAGCATGAGGTTTTGTTCCTTTATAGGGGTAAATGTCGCCAATAATTGCAAGGAAAAATACTTGTCTCAGGGAAATGGAACCATACAGTCCAGACGAGGAAATTGTGTTTGAGTACAGAATCCCAGCAGGATTTGTCTCAGACAAACACCCTGTGAGGTACATCAATCCCACTGTGTGAATCCTACTTTAGGGAAATGAACCCTTACCATTCAGACAGAATCCCAGCTGGATTTGTTTCTGATAAACACCCTGTGAGGTGCATGATTCTCACCGGGTGAATTCCACTTTAAGTGGAATTCACACGATGGGATTCACCTCACAGGGTGTTTGTCTGAGACAAATCCTGCTGAGATTCTGTATTCGAACACAATTTCCTGTCTGAATTGTATGGTTCCATTTCCCTGAGACAAGTATTTTCCCCTACGATTGTCGGCGACAATTACCCCAACAAAGCACAGAATCCAATGAGATTTTGATTTTAGACATGTTTAAATTCTGTAGGGTCGTTTTGGTAAGACAAATGGACCTACTGCGAAGTCGGTAACTAAGTACCTGTCCTAGCCAATAGGAGGCCAGCAAGTATGATAACATGTTTGTAACACCCGTCACCTCAGAGTATTAGAGTCCCAGGGTGGGTGTTCACTGTGACTGTGTCTGAGACTATGTACCAGTTGTGTCCTTCCATGTGAATCCAATTCGCCATTTTTCCTTGAGACTGGTAAAATTCACTTTGCCACGAGAATTTTGTACCAAAGGAGAATTGTCTGAGACTATGAGGAAGGTATGATGTACACCCGCCTCAGGCACATTAGTCTCTACGTGTGAATCCCACTTTAGGGAAATGAACCCCTACTATTGAGACATAATCTCAGCCGGATTTGTCTCAGATAAACACCCTGTGAGGAACATCAATCTCACCGTGTGAATCCCACTTTAGGGAAATTAATATAGAATCTCAGCCGGATTTGTCTCAGATAAACACCCTGTGAGGTACATGAATATCACAGTGTGAATCCTGCTTTACGTAGACTCTCAGGGTGCGGCAAGCCCTGTTTATTGTCAGTAGCCGTTTCCACCCGCAGCCATTTCTTTCTACTCATTTTTTGTCCATCATCTATTTCTGTTAATATAAAAGCAGAGCAGACCGATCTATTTTACTGAAGGTCAAATAGAATCGGCGATAAAATATGGTTAAAGTAATGTCAGGTCGCATTTTTTCTACACTTCTATTATTATTAGTTCCTTTCATGGGGAGTTCCTATTCCGGATGTAGATTAAGGGCATCGGTAGTTGATCATAATGCAAATATAGGAACATACTTGAATGTTTTAAAGGCATATCCTACAATTCCCGGTGGCGTCACCTGGTGATTTTCAAATATTGTCGACTATTAGTCTAAACTGGTTATTTGGAATACATTCTACTTCCAAATCAGTAAATATAAAACTATCCAGTTTATCCAATCCTAATAGGTCAATTAAGCTAACTTACATATTACTGAATTACATAGGAAATGGTACTGACAAATATGATCTTCTTCAATTCTCTCAGGAACGGTGACCTATGGTTTTAAAAACAGAAATATGTTGTACCATACATCTACTATATTCTCTGAAAGTTTCATGAGATATAAGAGAGGGGTCAAGGATTAAGGTTGAAAGGTCCGCCTATCCCTAAAACTGGAACGAATGATGTAAACAAAAGAAAAAGAAAAACTGATTGCAAAAGAAAAAGAAAAGAAGAAGGTTTCATGAGAATGGCATGGATATTTTTACTATGTGAAATGCAACTTTTTAGAATTTCTATATATTCTATTATAAAATTATCATAATATTAATCTCTAAATCAAAATCTGACTTGGTTACCCCCGATTTTTTATTTGGATATGTGTTCTACAATACATTGAGCTCGTCATATCAAGTTGTCAGATTGTCAAGTGTTATAGAAAACAAATCAATGAAGGGATAGAATGCACAATTTCGGTGAATTATGAATATACCAGGAATTACAGCAGAATCTTGAATATATATGAGCAGAAACATGAGCATGTGGAGACATTAAATTGTTTTATAAAATGCCATCTAACTAGTCAATATTGCGGATCCATTCATACACTAAAAGATTTTTTAAAAGGTTTTTTGGGTCAAAAATGCGATTGTAAAAAGAGAGAAGAAAATCGGATAGAAGAAAAATATGAATGTATACAATACATACGTCCAGTAAACCTCCACCCACAACACTAAACCACAATCTCTCTTCTCACCTTGCAGAGGGTCGAGTGTTCGTGAACTTTGAGCACCGACACAACTTCACGGAAGCGGAAATCGTGCGGCAGAACGCGCACATCCGGCCGGGCGGTATGTGGCGCCCCACTTCCTGCGTGGCGCGCCACCGTGTGGCCATCATCGTGCCCTACCGGGACCGCTGGGAACACCTGATGATCCTCCTGTCTCACCTCCACCCCATCCTCGAGCGACAGCAGCTCGACTATAGGATCTTCGTCGTCGAACAGGTGAGCCAAAGTTCTTCTAGTTAGTTTAATTAACCCTTTAAGGGCGAATGATGCATTTTTTTTATATTTTTTTTTTATGCTTTTATTCACATCTTTCAGACGAGAAAGCTCTTCCCGTGAATACATACTTCATTTCTCTTGTTACAGGCATTTCACTCTAGTGCTATTAGATGATGTGTATAATGAGACGTGATTAATACATAAGCATAGTTAGTGCATGGTCATAGTGTACATGAGAACAGTAATACAACATAATTAAATGATCCGCTTAAATGCAGGCAAGAAACTTATGGCAGGTAACATTTGTATCTTCTCTTGGTTTACTCGACTACCTAACTTGCAGTTCATCCATAAACCTGTCAAGTTCTCTCTTAAATTCTTCTTTAGAGTTGAAGCATCATCCAGTCCAGGGCGAACGATGCCTTGAGGCATCATTTCTCAAAAACGTTTTTAACCCTTTAAGGACGAATGATGCCTGGAGGCATCAACCAGCCCAAGCCAAGTGATGCCTTTAGGCATCAACCGGCCCAGGCCGAAGGGTGCCTCAAGACATCATATCTCTTAAACCTACAAAATTGTTTTTGTCAAGGAGATAATTTATTAATATACATGAAATCTTCAGAAAATGTAGGTCGATATCAAAATTCATATTAGTAAGCTAAAATAAGTGAAATATTATTGATTGCCAATAATATCACATGAGGACTTTATCCAAAATTGGTTCATCCTTTAGAAATATATATATGCACTATCACTAGCACCCGTCCTTATATGGTGACAGCTCTGCCACAGGTGGCCGTCCTTAAAGGGTTAACAAGGAAATAATGGAGCAATATTAATCATTTTTTTATAGAATGTAGGTCTAACACCACATTTACTATTTCTATTCAGAAGAATTGAAATATTTAGGATTATGTTTCGTACCACGTGATTGAATATTTAAATTATGAGTTTTAACCATTATGTGCCCGTCCCCTAGCGGGACAAACAGCGAACAGCTCCCGCCTTTAAGGGGGTAGCTCAGCCGCAGGCACCCGTCATTAAAGGGTTAAAGGCATTAACGGTGACGCCAACTGGTAATTTTTAAATCTTGTCGTTTATCAGACAAAACTGTTTTTTTGGGAGTCAAATTCTAAGTGAATAAATTTAACATTTTAGTCCAGTTTATTTAATGTTAATAGGTATTAAAGGCTGATTCACATCAGACGAGAAAGCTCTTCCCGTGAATACATACTTCATTTCTCTTGTTACAGGCATTTCACTCTAGTGCTATTAGATGATGTGTATAATGAGACGTGATTAATACATAAGCATAGTTAGTGCATGGTCATAGTGTACATGAGAACAGTAATACAACATAATTAAATGATCCGCTTAAATGCAGGCAAGAAACTTATGGCAGGTAACATTTGTATCTTCTCTTGGTTTACTCGACTACCTAACTTGCAGTTCATCCATAAACCTGTCAAGTTCTCTCTTAAATTCTTCTTTAGAGTTGAAGCATCATCCAGTCCAGGGCGAACGATGCCTTGAGGCATCATTTCTCAAAAACGTTTTTAACCCTTTAAGGACGAATGATGCCTGGAGGCATCAACCAGCCCAAGCCAAGTGATGCCTTTAGGCATCAACCGGCCCAGGCCGAAGGGTGCCTCAAGACATCATATCTCTTAAACCTACAAAATTGTTTTTGTCAAGGAGATAATTTATTAATATACATGAAATCTTCAGAAAATGTAGGTCGATATCAAAATTCATATTAGTAAGCTAAAATAAGTGAAATATTATTGATTGCCAATAATATCACATGAGGACTTTATCCAAAATTGGTTCATCCTTTAGAAATATATATATGCACTATCACTAGCACCCGTCCTTATATGGTGACAGCTCTGCCACAGGTGGCCGTCCTTAAAGGGTTAACAAGGAAATAATGGAGCAATATTAATCATTTTTTTATAGAATGTAGGTCTAACACCACATTTACTATTTCTATTCAGAAGAATTGAAATATTTAGGATTATGTTTCGTACCACGTGATTGAATATTTAAATTATGAGTTTTAACCATTATGTGCCCGTCCCCTAGCGGGACAAACAGCGAACAGCTCCCGCCTTTAAGGGGGTAGCTCAGCCGCAGGCACCCGTCATTAAAGGGTTAAAGGCATTAACGGTGACGCCAACTGGTAATTTTTAAATCTTGTCGTTTATCAGACAAAACTGTTTTTTTGGGAGTCAAATTCTAAGTGAATAAATTTAACATTTTAGTCCAGTTTATTTAATGTTAATAGGTATTAAAGGCTGATTCACATCAGACGAGAAAGCTCTTCCCGTGAATACATACTTCATTTCTCTTGTTACAGGCATTTCACTCTAGTGCTATTAGATGATGTGTATAATGAGACGTGATTAATACATAAGCATAGTTAGTGCATGGTCATAGTGTACATGAGAACAGTAATACAACATAATTAAATGATCCGCTTAAATGCAGGCAAGAAACTTATGGCAGGTAACATTTGTATCTTCTCTTGGTTTACTCGACTACCTAACTTGCAGTTCATCCATAAACCTGTCAAGTTCTCTCTTAAATTCTTCTTTAGAGTTGAAGCATCATCCAGTCCAGGGCGAACGATGCCTTGAGGCATCATTTCTCAAAAACGTTTTTAACCCTTTAAGGACGAATGATGCCTGGAGGCATCAACCAGCCCAAGCCAAGTGATGCCTTTAGGCATCAACCGGCCCAGGCCGAAGGGTGCCTCAAGACATCATATCTCTTAAACCTACAAAATTGTTTTTGTCAAGGAGATAATTTATTAATATACATGAAATCTTCAGAAAATGTAGGTCGATATCAAAATTCATATTAGTAAGCTAAAATAAGTGAAATATTATTGATTGCCAATAATATCACATGAGGACTTTATCCAAAATTGGTTCATCCTTTAGAAATATATATATGCACTATCACTAGCACCCGTCCTTATATGGTGACAGCTCTGCCACAGGTGGCCGTCCTTAAAGGGTTAACAAGGAAATAATGGAGCAATATTAATCATTTTTTTATAGAATGTAGGTCTAACACCACATTTACTATTTCTATTCAGAAGAATTGAAATATTTAGGATTATGTTTCGTACCACGTGATTGAATATTTAAATTATGAGTTTTAACCATTATGTGCCCGTCCCCTAGCGGGACAAACAGCGAACAGCTCCCGCCTTTAAGGGGGTAGCTCAGCCGCAGGCACCCGTCATTAAAGGGTTAAAGGCATTAACGGTGACGCCAACTGGTAATTTTTAAATCTTGTCGTTTATCAGACAAAACTGTTTTTTTGGGAGTCAAATTCTAAGTGAATAAATTTAACATTTTAGTCCAGTTTATTTAATGTTAATAGGTATTAAAGGCTGATTCACATTTGCTTGATTTCCATAGGAAATATACTGAAAAATATGGACACTTATTCCTCATTCTGCGGAGGTTTAAATCTCGTTCAATCAAACTCGGTTTAAACCTCCGGCAAAATAGGTTCTGAAACCCGAAGATAACCCCACAGGAATACGGTTTATCTATAATATAATTATTTCATCAATGTTAATGATTAAAGACTTGGGGAATTCTACTCTGTCCACTACGGATCAGTGAATGTCTGCTTGCCAAATCGGAGATCGGAAGGTCACCTAGTATCGGGGCAGTTGACCACGTTTCTGCGATTAGACACCGATAAAAACCCCATACAATGCGTGGTGAATGGGCTTGTCTAGACATATGTCTACGATTTTGCACCTTCCCGATATGTCTCCGATATTGACATTTTGTATCGGTGCCAAATGGGTAGGTCTAAATTTCTATCGTAGTAGGTGGACGCCGGGCCTTAAGGTACTAAATATACGGTACTTATAGACGTGCCTCTCTTACTCTCTGTTTCTTTCTCTTCCAATTGCCTCTCTTCTCTCTGTCTCTCCCCCTCTCTATTTCTCTCTATTCTCATTGCCTTCATCCCCTCTCTCTCCCTCTCCCCTTCTCTGTTTCTCTCTATTCTAATTACCTTTCTCCCCTCTCTCTCCCTCTCCTCCTCTCTGTTTCTTTCCATTCTCACCATTGCCTTTCTCCCTTCTCACTCCCTCTGCCCCTTTCTGTTTCTCTCTATTCTCATTGCCTTTCTCCCCTCTCTCTCCCTCTCCCCACTCTCTGTTTCTCTCTATTCTCATTGCCTTTCTCCCCTCTCTCTCCCTCTCCCCCTATCTGTTTCTCTCTATTCTCATTGCCTACTTCCCTCTCTCTCCTACCCCCATCTCTGTTTCGCTCTATTCTCATTGCCTTTCTCCCCTCCTCTCTCTCCCTCTCTCCCTCTGTCCCTCTCTGTCCTCTCTTTCCCACGAGAAACCTGGCTCTTTCCGAACTCATAGCAGGATAAACAATATCTCAAATGTCTCATATTCACTGTAGCCACTAAAGCGACAGCCTCGTGATTCTATATTTAATACTTCACATGTAAATGCCATCCTCTATAACTCCCACTGCCCGCCCACTCAGTGCCTCTATCTACAGCAGGAGAAAACTCAGCGCATATATGTCCATGCACGTCTGCTCTGATTGATGTAGCTGCAGACAATCAGCTTAAAACGCACCTTCCACTCACCATCCAAGAAGGACAATGAATATTAAAAAGTGGAATTCATTTCTTGCATACAGGCAGTTCCCCCCTCGGATATGTTTTGTCCTTTCACGATTTGATTATTTCAGCTGCGATGTGAAAAGGTTTCGGAATCTGATATAGGGATGTGCGGATAATGCCGGATTGCGCATGCGTGGCATGGCTGAGTCAATATAACGGAAGTAGTAATTTCATTTGACGATAAATCAAAGCATTACAAAGCGAAGCGGACAGAATGTGACAGTGGAGTAAGATTAGACAGGGCTCAGTCTCTGCGTCCTGTGCCTCAAGTGGAATTCACACGGTGGGATTTATGTACCTCACAGGGTTAAACATCTCATGAGATTCTGTTCCTTATTAGAGATAAATGTCGCCTACAATTGCAAGGGGAAATACCTGTCTCAGGGAAATCCTACAATTCAGATGATGTGGGATTCACACGATGGAATTTATGTACCTTACAGGGTGTTTGTCTGAGACAAATCCTGCTGGGATTCTGTACTCGAACACAATCTCATCGTTTAAATTGTAGGGGTTAACCCTGAAAAAGAACAGAATCTATTGAGATTTTGAACCATGTAAGGTACATGAATCCCATCGTGTGAATCCCACTGAAGGAGATTGTGTTTCAGTACAGGATCTCAGCAGGATCTGTCTCAGACAAACACCCTGTGAGGTACATGAATCCCATCGTGTGAATCTCACTTAAGGAGATTGTGTTCGAGCACAGAATCTCAGCAGGATTTGTCTCGGACAAATACCCTGCGAGGTGTATGAACCTGAATCCCACTTCATCCATCCCTCCTCGTCCGTCTGTCTGTGTGTCTTCATTGGCTTGTTTCCATTGGCTAACGAAAATGGTACTGATTTCTGTAGAAACCCCAATGGCCATTTTCCATTACACGACAAAGATAGCACCCATTATTCGAGTTCCCCGAAAAATCTCTCGGAGTGGTCACCGACAGTATGTCAGTATAATCTGTGAGGATGCAGTGTCTATACTGTTTGTACTGTATACTCCGGGTAAATACCGATTTGAATTCCATATCAAAATCTTGAAGATCACCAATGAAATCAAAGCCTTTTGATTCTGTCGGATCTGTGAGAAAATGAGTCGGTAGTGGCTGTGCTGCATTAGTGAGCATATCTCTGCATATAAGCCATAGTTTCCATTGGCTTACGAATACGGTGTAGATTTTGTACTAATTTTGTGCTAATGGTCCACTACTTTGTGCAGTTGACCTCGTAATAGACTCGCTAGCGCTCGTGTATTACTACGCGTCAACCTCTCGTGGTTTACGGCCGCCTGTACACAAAACCATCGATTAAATATATTGTCTATGTCTCCAACCCAACTTGCATCTCAGACATGTAGAACTAAGGAAGAAACCAACAAGGTTTGGGCTGAGTCGCCGTTCTCCACGAGTTCAAACGCGGAGTGATATTCACGACACGAAGCGGAGTGAATATCGCGCAGCGTTTGAATGAGTGGAGAACGGCGACGAAGCGTAAACCAAAAGCTTTCTGTATTTATCTCACCCCTCCACAATTAAATGAAACTTTACACAGTATCACATATAAATGATAGTCAACTTACATTCATATTTAGATGATCTGGTCGTTAACAATCCGATATCGAGATCTTATCTTATTGTGAGTGACAACTGACGCTCTATTGAGCCGGGACTATATTGCAGTTACTACTGCGCGCTGATTGGTTAGCAAATTTGACGTCATAGCGTGGCGAATAATCCGCAATTCTCGTAGGGGCGTGGAGAACGAGTTCCCAATGTTAAGCTTATGGACATTTATTCCAGGGTTGAGATAAAAGGTAGTCCTCCAAGAAGCCTGAAGAATGGGAAATGTTGAGGAGGGATAAGGGAGAATGTAGAACTAAGGGGAAACGTAGTTACTGAGCCCGTAGGGATGGCCGTGTTTCGTATTGCATAAAATATGTCCCGACACCAAAGGCGGAGGGACATATTCATGTTAGAAAAGGCCAAGAAGGTCATCCCTACGGCTTAGTCTCTACTTTTTCTTATTACTAAATACATAAAAAAATACGAAAAACATCATTTCATTCACCTTTTAAATCATCGACTCATAGCTTATTCACTATGTCTCAGTGAGCCTGAACATTATTTATACTACAGCCCTAGCAGCGGTTAGTATTTCATAGACGTTCGACTACATGTATATTATTATATACCTGTGTGCAATGTCTAATACTGCGAATGAAATACTGCCTGCTGCTAGGGGTGCAGTAATAATAATGTTCGTGCCCGCTGTGAGTGTGACTAAATAAGTCATTAAAATGGTGTTTTTTCATCGATTTAAAGTATATAATGATAAGCAAACGTCCTAACTATGGATGATACACTTCTCGTTCTCGGTCAGTCGTCAATTTTATACTGCCTTCCGCCTATGGCGTCAGGCAGTATGAAATCAGCAACTGACCTCGAACATGAATCGTTTCATCCACAGTAAGGACGTTTCCTAATATTATAATACAGGAGGCGGTTGGAGGCGAAACCTAGAAGGCAATGTGCCTGTACAAAGTCCCTGTGCTTGTATGAATTCCCCTTCCTACTTTAACCGAGGTAAATATATACTCGGATAATTACCTATTCACGGGCCTGCCAAACTTTGGAGAACATAATCATATCGATTTCTTCGATTTCTTCTCTTTTTTTCATTTCTAAAAGTATTTTTCAAGATTGGAATCTTTATTCAAGTTTAAGTATCCAGAACGAAGGACTTGGGCAAGTCTAGTGTCAGACAGGAACTCGACCTGAAGGGATAACTCAGCATCCATTGCGGGCAAAGCTTATTTAGAGAACAGCACGCGACATGCAACGGTCACGTTAACACTAGACGACTGAAAACGTAACGATAGAAAATCGTGCATCTAAAGCCCGGTTCCCACTAAACAATTTTGGGGCATTCCGAGGGCACCCGTCGTCGACTATCATCTAAGATTTCTAGGAATTTGCCGAGTCGCCAAATAAGAACGCAAAATGGCAAAATCTTGGCGTACCCCCCGTTATTCGGGCTTGAATCGGCGACTGATTTCCCTATAAAAAGGGCTTTAGTTTCTTACGCCGATCCTGCTGCGATCTAGACTCAGTCGCCGACTTTGCCCTCCCACCCGCGGTGCGACTGCCGGTTCCCGGTGATAATGCCCAGCAGTAGTCTCAGGGGCAAGAATCGCCAAGTGAGAATAGGCCTTGAGAATCGTGTTAGACCCAGTTTACACCTACTGATTGAAAAGGCACCGGATGAAATATGGATAGAAATTGAGGTAGGTCGGCGGTGCCCCACGCGAAAATAACGATTATTGGTGATACTACAAGTCGTTGAGGTGTTTACACATGATAACTGTTAATTGTGTTTTTCCTCAGTATATGTTCGTACGCCTGATGACCGAGTATTGATTATGTGAGCATCAATATTCTTTAGAATCGTTCATATATTATATTAGTCAGGGGGCCAGTTCCCTGAAATCCTGTTATTTAAGGAGTTTCGTTCCATGGAAGTATAGCAGCAATTTTATTGTATCAAATGAAAGCCAAGACCTTGGCCATTCCAGATATGGTAGCCATTTTTCTGTAAATGTGTCCATTTGACCTTTTATTAGAGGTCAAAGGTCAAAGGTCATCAAATTTAAGAGGGTTTTGAAATTGAGACATATATTGTCATTTCTCCAAGAGTATTAAGTTGATTTCTTAGATATTTGGTAAATATATTGAGACACCATAGAGTAATTAGCTTTTGTTACCATTTTGATTTTGATCAAGGTCAAGGTCACCAAATGTAATGTTTCCACCCAGAATTTCACCGACGATTTCAATTCTTTAATTTATACTTTTGTTTACACTGATATTTTATCGGGAACATGTAATAATCGGTCAGTGTTGCCAGATTCTATAATCGGTGGTTATAATCGGTAGGTGTAGATTGGGACATACTCCAGATTCTGGGGCCAAGAAGTGATTCGAGTATTTGCACTTGACGACTAATTATAGAATCTAGGCATGACGATTAGTTCCGGAAACCTGCCGACTGATGTATTGAATAATTGTCGACGATTATTTCAAGCAGATATGAAATAATCGCCAGCACAAACAATTGTTACATGATGCCACATTGCCGAATATCGAGCATAGATGTTGTGGCACCGCTCGATTTGCTGTACGATTTATAATTGCAACATTAAATAATCGTGAATAGTGCCAAAGTCAATGATCGTGACCAATAATCGTCGTGTGTAATAGCCTTCTATAGGCCCGTTTACATTGGCCGACGAAAACGGCGGAGATATTTTCAGTTACCCGGAAAGTCTGTTGGTGGTGCCACCGACTGTGCGTCAGTTAAGAAAAATCGTTGAGGGTAGTAGTTTCCACTCTTTCAGTCAGTGGTGGGTGGTGCAACATTGCATAATCTAAACAGAAGAAGTCGTGGGTCATTTCACGAGCTGGGTCGTTTCCATTGACCGATTTTGGGTCAGCAGTCCGTCAGTGGTTCCTGACTCTAGATCAGTGACATCGGGAAATCGGCCAATGGAAACGGCCCTTAACACGCATTATGAAGTGGGATCCTAAATAAGGGCTGGAATGCTAGGTTCAATAAAACATGGCAGATCTCCGCTCCGGGCGAGACTGCAGGGCATTATTTTAGTCATTGTTCATCAAATGGAAAATGGGGAGAGAACGCTTAGAAAAAGAGAGGCGATACGACGTGTTCTGCTGAATCAGCAGAAAACGTCAGACCAGGTGTCATATCAGCGGTACCGAACTGCGGACTGGACACGCATTGAACATGGAATGTATACGGATTGAACACGGAATGCATGCGGAATGTATACGGAGTGCATACGGAATTAGCACAGACTGGACACGCATTGAGCACAGACTGGACACGGATTGTACACGGAATGGATACGGATTAAACACGGAATGGACACGGATTGAACACGGATTGAACACCGAATAGACACGGAATGGACATGGATTGAAAACGGAATGGACACGGATTGAACACGGAATGGACACGGATTGAACACGGAATAGACACGGACTAAACACGGAATGTACATGGATTAAACACGGAATAGACACGGATTGAACACGGAATGGACACGGATTGAACACGGAATGGACACAGATTTAACACGGAATAGACACGGACTAAACACGGAATGGACACGGATTTAACACGGAATGGACACGGATTGAACACGGAATAGACACGGATTAAACACGGAATGGACACGGATTGAACATGGAATAGACATGGACTAAACACGGAATAGACACGGTCTGAACACGGAATAAACACAGATTGAACACGGAATAGACACGGATTGAACACGGAATGGACACGGACTGAACACCGAATAGACATGGACTAAACACGGAATGGACACGGATTAAACATTCACTTGAAACAGAGTGAACTCGGACTGGTGAGAGATTGAATTCATAGAGACACCACACATATATTGAACACAGACTGGAAAGCAGATTAAACAGACTGGACACCGATTGAACACACATTTGACACAGTTTGGATACGGTTTGGACAGCGATTTGATGCAGGTTTGACTCAACCTGAGCACAAATGGACTATGAACAGGATACACATTGACTGATCACATATTGAACATTAAAGATGAAACCAACAAGTTTTGCTTAATGTCATTGTTCTCCACGAGTTTGATGTGGAGTGAATATCATGTAGCATTCAAAAACATTTGGAGAGCAACAACTTGGACCCAAACGAGTTGCTTTCTGTATTTTTCTCTCCCCTGCTCACCCTTAAAGAATGGATGATACACAGGATATATACCTGGGCTGCAATACTGGCTGCAAGACTTAAGCAGAACTGGTTTGAGAATCGTATTTCTAACCACTACGCCACGAGTTTGGATGCGTAGTAATCGTCACGAGGAAATCTGTTTTTATCTCACCTCGTCCACAAACTGTATAATTTAATCAAAATATCAATGTTTTGCAAGTTACTCACCCAAGATCCATTTAGGAATCGTAATAACATCCAATTTCATGTTGCGTCTGTTCGATGCCTCCAAATGTCTAGCGGAACTTTTTTTTTCCTAGTCGCTGATTTGCTAGTCGCATCTGACGTAATAACGCACACACTCCGCAACGAGCATGGCGTAAGTATTGTCACTCTACCGGGGTGATCGTTGAGTATTTATTTCTAACGTTATTCCTATGGCTAGACTTGTACCAGGGGTGAGATAATGGAGGAGACTGGGGGAGACTGGGGGACACTGGTGGAGTATAAGGGAGACTGGGGGAGACTAGAAGAGACTGGAGGAGACTGGGGGAGACTGGGGGAGACTGATGGAGTATAAGGGAGAGGCATGGAGAACGAGTTCTAAATGTTAAGCCCACGGGACAAAAATACCAGGGGTGAGATAAAGAATAGAAAGGATTGAAAACTGGCAATTATGTCAATCTTGACGTTACGAGGCTGTGTGTTGTGGCTCAGGACTCCGAAACCTCGCAGATTGAAAACAGACTGGACATAGATGGAACACAGACTAGACATAGATTAAACATGAACTTGACATGGATTGTATGGCGCAACTGGCGTATACGAATAACCTGGTTCTATTTACCCTGGTCGAGTACTGCATGGTATAAATGCTCAACCTAGGTCTACTTCGGGGCCAGGAGACTTGAGAAGTATCTCATCCCCTAAACGCAATTGGCCTGAATTTAACGCTAATATTTGTGGAGCTGTTCCACTGCCTTTTCACTAGCCCGATTGATTTCTTTTAGAGATGTTCAAAAGACATCATAAATTTATATTAAACGTGTGCATGAACTTCAAATACTACACTTCTGTGCATGATTTATAGATAACGTTCAGGCTCTTTGTAAGTAATTGAATAAAATGGTGGTTTTTTTTCGTGAATTTGAGGAATATAATAATAAAGAAATATAATAACTGAGCTGGTAGTGATGACCATTTTTAACTACCACCCTTTTTTTTTTTTTTTTCCTCATCTTTCTTTATTAAGTCCATTAAGTACAGCATTACGGTTTCATTGGTAAGTGAATTTGAGTACGAACAATCTTTGGAAACAATAAAGGGGGCATTGCCTCAACTATAAAAGTTGATTTTCATGGCTTTGCCCTATCCCGAAAAGTGATAATTACACATTTGTGGTTGAGTATAATAACTAATTTTTACAAAACCGATATGGATAACAGGTTATTGATACTGAAGTTATAATAATCGTAACCATTTCACCAACAACGATATTGGTATCTTCATTAAGAGAACCCAAGATAAACCTAGTTAAACATCAAAATATAAATTATGTCAGAAGTTTGGAAGACCATTCATAATACAATGAATACATATCATGTAAATAGAGAAAGCATTCGAACTTTACAACATCACAAGACTATTTTGTAGTTTTTTCTTTGTTAAAGATTTGAAACATTTGTATTCTTCTGTGTTTCTTACAAGTGCTGGTTGGTCGTTCCACAATCTACTGCCATAGTAGTGACAGGAGGACATGTATGCATTACAGTTTGGTTTAAAGTTAACCCTTAGCCTATGGCCTGGTTTTGTGTACGAGTGGCCGTAATCTCCGAGTAGTTGACGTGTAATAATATCCGAGCGATTAGCGAGGATATTACGTCATCAATTACGAGGAGATTGCGGACACTCGTACACAGAACCAGTCATTATTATATCTGTTAGGTCCGGCGTCCACCTACTACGATACGGCTCCGATATGGTCTATGATGCAGCTCCCGATAAAAAATCAAAATCGCGTCGGAAGGTTACCTAATATCTGGGCAGTTGACTACGTTTCTGCAATTAGACACCGATAAAAGCCCCATACAATGCGTGGTGGATTGGCTTGTATAGACATATGTCTACGATTTTGCACCTTCCCGATATGGCAGCGATTTTGACATTTTGTATCGGTGCCATATCGGGAGGTCTACGATTTTATCTTAGTAGGTGGACGCCGGGCCTTACTCACCTACAAGATTAATAACATGTCTATTGCCTAAAAAGTACATATAGTTCCAGATTACGCCATAACGCCACAGCACTGTCAAGTATGGTGGTAATTCGGTGTATACTTACGCCTGTTATATAGTTCGCTATTTTTCTGGGTTTTTAGTATGCAAAACCTTTGATGACAGTAATTTCTGATGGTAAATGAGATTATTGTGACTGATTATAACTAATTAATATTGAATGAAAATTAAATAAACTTATTTTGAAAAACATTATGAATTGACCTTATTTTGGCAGGGACTTTTTTCCGAAATCTCCTGCAGGAGATTCTGACATGCCGGAATCTCCGGGTAGCGAATTCTAGGTGCCCTATACATTTCCTATGGAGACTCCATAATAGGTGGGTAATAAAAGATGAAAGACCTTGAAACGCCATCAGAACTGTCTCAGTGACTACATTTCCTCATTACCCCTATATCCATAAGAGAGGCGGCAGCATGGGTAAATAGAATTTATTTGGATATTATTAAATTATATGTGTGTATAATAAAAGATAATGATAAAGGTATATAGAGTATATGGTTCATGTTCCCTGGGGGCACCATTTCAGCCCTTGGTAGCTGTTCTTTACTGCTGTGGGAGAGAAAGTCGGTGTCCTTCACTTCTGAAGGTGCAAAGGTACCTGACTGATAATAGGCCTCTGTCACTGGACTTGTAACCCCAATGTTGTAGAGCTCAATTGTTTTGAGTCCCACTGCAGCCACTCGTGTCCCTCATCCTCAGCAGTGATAGATTTACTGCTATGTCAAAGGCCAATCGCTCTCAGACTATATCTATGTGGTGGGTAATGGGTAGGAGTAAGAATTCATCACATAGATTCGAACACCTTCAAACCCAAAGTAAGTCTAATAGAACAATGACAAATGTCACAATTCTAGTCTTTCTCACATATGTGTATAGAGCCTCTCATGAGAAAACTAGCATGTCCTGGGTTTCATCTGTAAGTCATCTTAGGCCCGGCGTCCACCTTCTACGATAGAATCGTAGACCTCCCGATATGGCACCGATACAAAATGTCAAAATCGGTGCCATATCGGGAAGGTGCAAAATCATAGACGTATGTCTAGACAAGCCAATCCACCTTGCATTGTATGGGTTTTTTATCAGTGTCTAATCGGAGAAACGTGGTCAACTGCCCCGATATCAGGTAACCTTCTCACGCGATTCTGATTTTTTATCGGCAGGTGCATCGTAGACCATATCGGTGCCATATCATAGTAGGTGGACGCCGGGCCTAAAACTGGGATGGTCGTAGAGAGTAAAAGGAGGCATTGTAAACCTTTAGGAGCCAGTTGGTTTTCGTAATAGCAAAAAGGCACAGTACAGAAACCGTCCACGCAATGGCGCCACACTATCGGCCATCTGGTGACTGTTTCATGAACTAACAATGGCTCTGTACCCTATAGGAACACGCAGTTCACTCTATCAGACATCCTAACTACCCGCACTGCCGCAGCGTGTATAGAACACTGCCCCGCAGTGTCTGGTCGATACAGTCAAACCACGAGCGTCCATCCCTGTCCGCCAGAGGTCTCTGCCGCCTGCCACATCGACCTGCCCCCATCAACCCGAGCTCCCCCTGCCGGCCAGGAATGGATTTTACTTCCGGCCGGGGAGGAAGTTGAATGCGCGCGCATCCTAATGGATAAGCCCTCTCCTGCAGAGACCGAGATAAAAAGGAAGACCTTCAGGAAATATGTCCGGCGGATGTTGGGATGGGGAGGGGGGGAGGGGGTTATTTGTCTGGCAGCCCCCCCCCCCCTTACCGGACCCCCCCCCCCCCCTATCCCACTCATCCTATGCGAGTAATGAATTCAGGGAATGATGGAAGCTAAATGCTTCGGTTGGGGATTTAAAGCTACCAGAGGACACCAAATGGCTTGTCTTGGTGCTCGGAGGGCCTCTGGAAGGACCCAGACTGATATAGGGTATCACTATAGGCCGTGCAACCATATTGGGGACTGAAAACTTGTTAGTTTTGACATAGTTTACAAAGTTTCTCATAACTTAGGCTCTAAACAAGATACACATTTGCAAAAGGAAGCATATTAAACCTAAGATTATGGGCTTTATTGTCTTGTATATATATACTGAATTTATTCAGGAAGATGATCTGTTTTAATTCTTATGTATTTTCTCAGAAATCATGTTAAAAGTTAGGCAAAATGTTTGACTCCTAGAATATGAGTGAAGATTCTATAGAATTCCATGTGGGACAAAAATCTGAACCCAATTCTATTAAGTAGAGAATCATTTCACGATCATTTTGATATCTTATCTTTTGTTGTACTCATAGTAGAAGTCAAAATGAACTGTTTTGTTATGAAAATAGAAAAGTTTCAAAAAGCCCCTTTTTGTGATATCTGCCATATGTCAAAGCATTGTCATAGTAGGCGAAAAATGCAGAAACAAAGCCTTGGTCAGGAAATATGCAATATTTTGATATTGTAATTCCAAAGAATGATTTTCCTTTCGTTGTTATATATGAACAAATGCTTACTTAGCCTAATTAGATATGCAGCAGAAGTCAATCTATAAGATCTTTGAGAGAAGCACTACTTGAATTTTTTAATTATTTTTTTATATTTATTTGCACATAAGTACAGTAAATGGCCTCTGCCAAGGCAGGTATTCTGGCCATTCCAATAACAGGGAACTGATATATCACATAAACAACTCTCGCCAAGTTCCAACTATACAATATATATACATGGTG
Organism: Alentia gelatinosa; assembly: GCA_950022655.1. Taxonomy (NCBI): domain Eukaryota; kingdom Metazoa; phylum Annelida; class Polychaeta; order Phyllodocida; family Polynoidae; genus Alentia; species Alentia gelatinosa. Next base: position 131,132,015 of record OX465580.1, on the reverse strand, counting down.
GATGAGAATAATGAAATTGAAGAGGAAGAAATTCTAACAGAGAGATAACCATTTTATATACCTAATTTTGTATTCACATCCTACCTTATTATCCTACCCCTAATATAAAATCCCATAGGCTTAACATTGGGATTCCGTATGCCACGCTGACTGGCATACGGTGTTTTATATGCCACTAGTGGCATACAGCATTGTTATCACATAATATTCCAAAATCGAGGAGATAGGGTAGGATAAAACCAAAACCTGATTTGTTTCAATCTTGGCCACCGCATTCCACTCCTGAAGTTTTGGCTCCGGACTTCACTCGGCTTCGCCTCATGAAGTCACTTTGCCAAACTCCAGTCATGGAATACGGTGGACAAGATTAAACCTCATCCAGTTTTACGATAGTCCCTAATATGCCTTCCTGGGGGGACTTAACCAGGAAAACCGGAGGGGACTGGAGCAGAATATATATACATGGTGGATGAGAATAATGAAATTGAAGAGGAAGAAATTCTAACAGAGAGATAACCATTTTATATACCTGATTGTGTATTCACATCCCACCATAGTCCCTAATATGCCTTCCTGACCCATAGTGGCTGGGGGGACTTCACCAGGAAAACCGGAGGGGACTGGAGCAGACAGGAGGAGACTGGAGGAGCTTTGAGACATTGAGACTGTCAGGCGAGAGGCTGGGGGGACGTAAAGGGCTGACGGTTAAGTCGTCGGGGGGTGGCTTAAAGGAAGCTGACAGGATCAACCACAGGGAGGGGCAGCGGAGTTATGAGGGGATTGGGGGATTGGGAATAAAGCTGCGAGCTAACACAACAGGCTGGGGTACAGATGGGTAGGATGGAGGGCCATGAGATAAAATAGACAGTAAACGATGGTTCTGTGGAAAGGCGGCCGTAAACCACGAGAGGGTTCACGCCTAGTAATACACAAGTACTAGCGAGTGTATTACGACATCAACCTCGAGTTGTTGACAGAGCTGCCTGTCCACCAATCCATTGTTTATTGAGCGCGGGAAATCGCGATCATATACGTCATCTAGAGAGGTTAGAATGCTCACATAGGCTTTCAGCTTACTGCAGAGAATCTAACACTTTGCTATCAATGTCCCAACTTTAAAGGCCTGGCTAGATGAGCAGGGGCCCAGTATCCCAGTCTGACCATACCCCTGCCCCACGACTTATTTGGTTCCTTTTAATAGAACATTCATGGATGAGTGAATGTGTGAACGGGTGTGTGGTGCAATGTTGCAAATCAAAGGAAATCACATATTAACAAGGTGTATTGATTGACTGAAGTATGGCTGATAGTCAACCTGAAGAAAGAATCTTAATGGACCATGATAATAGAGGGAAAACATATGACAAATATGTTAGTAAGAGGACTACAGACAGCACTAGTAGTACTCCAAATCAAGTACTCTCAAGCCAAACCAACATGAGTGTATCAAGCGCTAAGGGGCTATCAGAGAGTGAACTCAGTGGCATAGCTGACCTATTAGCCAGAGAAGTAGGGCAGTTGACCAAGACTCTAAATGAAAAATTCAGTCACAACCACGACAAGGTGAATGTGATCTGTAGTATGCTAGACCAGGCACAAGTCAAAATCAAAAACGTTACCCAGAAAATGACAAACATCTCAAAAGAAATATACCGAAGTATTGATATTCTCTTACTTTTATTTCATGAGATTTTGGTATACCGCGCTCTTCCATTATGAATGGAAATAACATATGCTCCTAGTTGTTTTTATCATCCATCTTTTTGAATAAACCAGGTAATTGCCATATTGGAGAGTATAATAATGGGGACTATTTCTTTGCTCTACAGCACAAAGGGACTATTTTTTCCGTACACGATGGCTTCGAGGCTGTATACCACGGATTTGCATCAGTATACCACAGTTAGGGTATCTGACAGGTCCCCATACATTTTCAATTGTGTCTTCTTACACGATGGATGATAAAAAGTATCAGTGTACTCAGGAATGTGCCATGAGGGTGGTTCTGTGGGAAGTCATTGCTTAGAAGTAGTCGTCAAATGGGGATTTTAGCAAATTTATGGGAACTAAACCCGCATTCCAATTTACATTTGTTAAATTTATCGAATCGGGCGAATCGAATTTTACAAGATTGGATTTATTTTAATAATGGGAAATTAGGCATATTACATTCATGAATGAAAGCTTTGTGGCAATTGTGTCCCTCTATATTTGCATAGAGTAAGTATGAATTGTAGGTATATGAGGGGCATGTTGTGGTTTCTACAGAGCTGTTGGTTTTACTGTGATTTTGAGATGGTCTTTGGCTGGTTACAGGTGATGTTCTTTATTTACACGAGGCAAATACTTAAAAAATAAAAAGTCAAACATCCACTCATATATTATTCTATAAAAGATCCCTTAAAGGCATATCCTACCATTCACAGTGGCGCCACCTGGTGATTTTTGAATCTTGTCAATTATTAGTCGCAACTGGATTCTTGGGATTTATTCTAAATCTAGATGAGTACATTTAACATTTTGTCCAGTTTATCCAATCCCAATTGGTAAAATAAGCCAATTTGCATTTGCTTGATTTACATAGGAAATCTACTGAAAAATATGGTTTTCTTCATTTTGTTCAAAAACAAGGGCGGTGACCTGTGATCTTAAAGACATATATAAGTAGTACTATATGTGTACTATATTCTGTGAAAATTTGAGGAAAATGACATGGGTTTTACTATGTGAAAAATATTTTTTAGAATTTCTATATATTCTTATATAAAATTATCATCATATTTATCTATAGATCAAAAACTAGCACAGTAACCCCCGATTTTTAAGTTAGATATGTATTCCACAACACTTGGAGATCATCATATTAAATTTTCAGGAAATTGACATGGGTTTTAATTTTCAAGCCAAATTGCCCGATATGCCTTTAATCTCCTGACAGAATATTTTTAAACCAATATATTGCCACTTCTGCGCTATTCTATATATCTTAAAAGGTCCAGCCATCCTTTGTTTGTATGTGTGGTGCTTGCTACTATTTATCAGGGGAGAACCAGCTAATGCAATACCATATTATGTACGGCATAACGCTAGACAAATTGCATAATATATATATTTTTTTTTTCATTCATTTTATTTAGACTGTAGCATCCTAGGCTCTTAGGCCTGTCTTCCTTCAGTACAGTATTACATTGTAGAAGCATTCAGCTTGCATTTACATAGTCATTGGCTTAAAGTAAGCAACAGTAGCATATGGTATAGATCATGCGAGAATCAATCGATCTCTGACAATTCGTGAATGTTGGGCTTACCGCCCGTCTAGTAAGATTATAGCATGTGAGTCAACTTACAGTCAGGCAAACCTGACCCAATGGTAAGGTATTTTCAATGGGACCTGATGCTTATCTACACCAGTTGGTTCATTCTCTGTTTAGAATAAGTGTGAGTTCCACAGGGTTTAGTGGCATTTTACCCAACATAATTTTAATCGTGATTAAGCAAGTTTCTGACTAGGTCTTTATTCCTGTTTAGGTAATGTTTTAGTTCTTTCGGAGAACCGGTAGAGCGAGCCTTTGGTGGGAGGGCATTCCACATCACAGAGCTTTGGTACATTATACTGTGCATAAACAAGTTACAGTTTGGTTTGGGTACTCGTAATAACTTCTCCGTGTGAGCTCTTGTTCGTAGGTTCCTATTATCTAAATAACGTTCATCATCCAGCCTCTGCATGGATATTTTCAGGAGGTTTTTTGCTCTTCGTACTTCGAGGAAGTCAAGATTATATTTTTGGTGTAAGTTTTCAGTATTAGGCTTTGGGTGTTGTGGGGTGGCTAGGCGTATGACGGCCAATGCTATCTATATCAATCACTCAAGGAGGACTACTTAGTAATTATTTGTGAACGCGAATCAGTACAAATCAGAAAAGGAATCAGAAAGAAATATTTCTAAAACAAAGAGTACAATATTGGTGGACTGCATATTATTATTTTTGCAAACTCGATTCAGGAAAACTAAGACAAAAACCGAACAATTCCTTTTTTTTTTAAACGAAAAAAAAGAGAAAAAAATGGAGGACTAATGTTTCAACTTGGGTCAGTAAAATTAAATTAACAATCGAAAAGTAAATAAGAAAGGATTTTCATTTAGGAATTTTATAAACGGAAGCCTGATAATAATTGTTTATGAAAATAAAATAAACATACCCGATGAAGGCAAAAACTGTCGGAACGTTGTGTCAAAACCAAAAAATGTTATAACCATACTTATATGAAAATAAAATTTAAAAGCTGAAAAATATGTACTGGGTTTGTTGTGATAAAACTTAGAAGAAATGAAATAAATAATCAAAATTAAAATTTGAAGAACCTGAAGAACCTGTATTAAGTCAAGAAACCGAAACAATTCTTTGTTGTGAAATATACAAAAATACAACCTGGAGGACTATCTTCATAAGTGTTTGCAATTGTTTCAGTAAAATTAATTAAACAATCAAAAAGCAGATTTTATTTAGATGATATAAGAACGAAGGCCTAATAATAATTGTTTATACAAATAAAATAACCGAAATTGTAATCAGATTAAATTAAAGAACCTGTTCTTTACTTAAATGAGAAAAAAAATCGAAATTCTGTTTAAAATCCACTCAAATTTACCGAAGTGCCCGTGAATCTACCCGGACGACGAGAAGCATGCTGATCCGTAGACTTGCTCAAGTCTTTGATTATCAACATTCATTAAATGATTAATCACAATCAGAATGAAGTTCATTAAAGTATGTATCCTTCTCTGACTGGCCCATGAATCAAAGACTTGTCCACTATGAACAGAATCTCCTGTTTATGGCCCCAAGACACTTCCTGTAACCCTATACTTCCTCCTACCCCTCCCCTCCTCCAGTTCCCTGGCCGCCTGTGTTGTCATAGCAATAAATTTCGCCTGCTCCAGACTGTGACCTGATCAAGATCAAAGTGAGAGGGTATCAATCTCCCAGCAGATATCCTGAAAAGTAGCCAGGATATCTGTATGGAGAGTGTTGGGAATACTGGTGCTAAACAGCGCCAGAAATCTAACACCATTACTGATTGTACCAGTCCCTGTATCCCAACCAGGAGAGTAGCCATAGGATGCAGGGACTGCAGCCAGTCTAGCTGATCCGGTGATCAACCACAAAGCCGCCGGTGAGAATTGCTCTTACGTTGACGGGCAGAGCTCGCCTAACGAGCACACTGCGTCACTTGACCTGTGAGACGTGGCACTGCGCAGCTCATCAGACGTCACGATCTGCTCACACACAGAAAGGAGAGCAGTGTGCTCAGCGGGCGGAATGACACTGCGACACTCGCTGAGAGGCGTCATTTGGGGGATCGAGAATCGCTCCTCCATCACACTGTCAATTCCGTGGTGATGGGTCCCGCCTCCAGCCCACTGACGATGTAGTCTATGTGTGCTGGTGCAACCTCCTGTTGATGGGGTCTATATGTGCCTGGGCAACCCTCTTGCAGCATAGTAAGAGGGTGCGTCCACCAACCACGACAAGGCTACGACAAGAGCAGACAAGAAAGTTCCAATCGGTGCCTTGTCGCAGCATTGTCGTGAGGAGGGGAGTTGTCGTGAGCCCTTGTCGCAGCCTGTCGGGAAGTGCACGCTCCACCTAAATATTCTATCGACAACCTCCCGACACGCCACGACACGCCACGACACGGCTCCAAAATCGAACATGTTCAATTTTGTCGTAACCTTGTCGGAAGGCCCCCGACAGGCCCCCGACAAGCTTCATGTCGTAGCCTGTCGTGGCCTTGTCGTAGCCTCTTGTCGGGAACTGTGGTCCACCAACCACGACAAGGCTACGACAAGGCTTCCAATCGTAGAGCTGTCGTGGACCTTGTCAGAAAGCCATTGTCGTAGCCTTGTCGTGGTTGGTGGACGCCCCCTCTAAATGTCACTGCACAAAAACCACCAGTTTATATATGTATACACCCGGCGTATATAGGTAGGATTTTGCGTATGCAAGGTAGTCCTATTTTCCGCTGTGTATACGCCTCATCTATAGACGTGTAAAATGTATACGACCCAGGTATACATGTCCTGCACACAATATTTCTCTTCTTATATGCTTTGCGGCAAATATAGCCAATACGATGATGTATAGAAGAGGAAATGTGTCAATATACAACCGATACATGCACTTACGCCATGGCGTATATATGAGTAAACTGGTGGTTTTCGCCCTGTGTGTGTCTGTGCAACGCTTATCTATAGTCTAGTCTTAATCTATAGCGCACAGAGTGGTTGCTAGTTCTGCCCTGATCCGTCAGGAATTTGTTAGACAGAGCCACTGTAGTCGGGGGACAACCACTGGAAGGCCTGGCGTCCACCTACTACGAAAGAAATTTAGACCTCCCGAAATGGCACAGATACAAAAAGCAAATATCGCAGACATATCGTGAAGGTGCAAAATCGTAGACATATATGTCAAGACATGCCAATCCACCACGCATTGTATGGGGTAGACCCCCATTTTACATCGGTGCCTAATAGCAGAGACGTGGTCAACTGCCCCGATAGTAGGTGATCTTCCAACGCGATTTTGATTTTGTATTGGGAGGTGTATCTAGACTATATCTGAGCCATATCGTAGTAGGTGGACGCCGGCCCTTATAAGCTGTTTAAGGCCCAGCGTCCACCTAATACGATAGAAATTTAGACCTACTGATATGGCACCGATACAAAAAAACAATTATCGGAGACAAATCGGGAAGGTGCAAAATCGGTGACATATTTCTAGACATGCCAATTCACCACATATCGCAATGGGTTCTACTGTAAAAAAAAAGGTGACCATGGTTGCGATATGCCCCACGATACAACCAGGGCACAATTGCATATCTTGAAGTGTTAGTTTCACTTTTAGATATATGACACTATAATCCATGAAATATCGCATCGATAATGTTTATCATTAGGCATAGAACAACAATGTATTTTTTTCTGGGACTAAAGGCTCGGTTCTAGGTCAAAATAAGAAAGTATTGATTTGAGACACTCAAACCTTTTCGAAAATCCCCAGATTTGCAGGGCATATGGGCATATGTATCGTTGATCTTATCCCATAATTGTATAATTTTCCAATCAGTATCTCACATGTGAGAGCAATTTTCTCGGCAGAATTATCTCCAATACTCTCGATATGCCACCGACATTTCAACATGTTGAAATGTCGTAGAGACCCTACAATACAGGTTTTGCATCGGAACGAAATCGTAGACCCCCATTTTGTATCGGTGCCTTGTCACAGAGATGTGGTCAACTGCCCCGATATTAGGTTACTTTCCGACGCGATTTTGATTTTGTATCGGGAGGTTCATCGTAGACCATATCGGTGCCATATCGAAGTAGGTGGACGCCGGGCCATAATCTATAGATAATATTGAAACGAGGCTAAGATTCCTACATAAGATACATTGATAATTGGTCCCGCCACCTGGTGTTTTAGATGGCGTCAGGGGTATGATGGCCATCTCCACAGCACAAGAGCTATGTGCCTTATATGTGCCTGTGCCACCCTCTGTCACTGGAGTCTAAGGCCCGGCGTCCACCTACTATGATAGAATCGTAGACCTCCCGCTATGGCACCGATACAAAATGTCAAAATTGGTGCCATAACGGGAAGGTGCAAAATCGTAGACATATGTCTAGACATGCCAATCCACCACGCATTGTATGGGGTTTTTATCGGTGTTTAATCGCAGAAAAGTGGTCAACTGCCCCGATTTTAGGTAACCTTCCGACGCGATTTTGATTTTTTATCGGGAGATGCATCGTAGAGCATATCGGTGCCATATCCTAGTAGGTGGACGCCAGGCCTTAATGTCTCTGTACAACCCTCTGTTGAAACAGTCTAAACCTGCTTATGCAACCCTCTTGCAGCATAGTCTATATGTGTCTGTGCAACGCCTGTCAAAAGAGTAATTGCGCTTCTGCAACCTCTGATATAGACTCGTCTTGGTATAGCCCTCTGTCAGTGTGAACAAGACTTGTCCATTGCCCTTTGTCAGTATCACCAAGACGTATCCCCCAGTGAACAAGACCTATCCTTCTAGGCTAGGCACTATTCTCCTCTGCTCAGTATCGGTATATGATAGCATGGTCATGCGAGTTTCACAGAAAAGGTTTATTCTCGATCTGTAAAATACTTTTGTGAAGAAGAAAACGGCAGAATTATGACAGAAGTGTTATTTTTTACTGCATAATCAATCCTAACCTATTATTGTATGGAAAAGGAAGTCTTTGTTAATGAACCCTCCAAATTGTAACAAAATGATGATTTGCGAGGCTATATTCTTCGCATATATGCCATGGGAATGGGATACAATCGCACAAAGTATCCTTGGAAAGGGGATGTGCTCTAAACTCCAGGAGTTCCCATTGAATAATCTAGGCTCGACCCTTTTCTTATCTTCTACTTGACCTATCGTTTAATAATATTTAAGTTTGTCTATGAGGTGAAAAAAAGTGGACCCATATCGTCCCTGGGACTCCTTGGCGTACAGACAAATGTCTTCATGTACTATCCTAGGACAGACAAGACATGAAGACATGGACTATGACAAAAACAAGAAAAGTTAACCCTTTCAGGGCGAGTAATGCCTTGAGGCATTCCCCAGTGTAGGGCGAATGATGCCTTGAGGCATTCCCCAGCATAGGGCGAATAATGCCTCGAGGCATTATTTACAATATTTGTGATATTATTGTTTTATCAAGAAATAATGGATCGATAAAGACAAAACTTGTAGAGAATATACTTATAATATGATAATTGATATTATTAGGTAAAACGAATGAGAAAAAAAATGAGTTTGAAATATCATATCACGTGATCAGAAAATCGAATCTGGGTTTGGACGATAATAGGTTCGCCCCCTAGCATTATACCTATCCCTGGTGCCCGTCCCCACCAACATGGGTCTGCCACAGACCCCTGCCTGTGGGTTAAGGCCTGGCGTCCACCTACTACGATAGAATCGTAGACCTCCCGATATGGCACCGATACAAAATGTCAAAATCGGTGCCCTATCGGGAAGGTTCAAAATCGTAGACATATGTCTAGACAAGCCAATCCACCATGCGTTGTATAGGGTTTTTATCGGTGTCTAATCGCAGAAACGTGGTCAACTGCCCCGATATTAGGTGACCGTCCGACGCGATTTTGATTTTTTATCGGGAGGTGCATCGTAGACCATATCGGTGCCATATCGTAGTAGGTGGACGCCAGGCCTTACAGACATAACACACATCTTTAACGGACAAGAAGAAAAAAAACCCACAAAAAGACCTCCCCATTTGTACCTTAAACATTGAACTGACAACTTCATATTCATGTGATGATATTTGTCATCAAGATCTTATGATCTCTTTATAATCTCGGAGAGATTCACAGGTGCATCCCCCAATCTACGTGTACTTCTGACCCTTTGTGGAAGTTCTCCTCTCCAGTCTTTAGGAACCAAAAGACCCTTGAGGTAAAAAAGAAGAAAAAAAAAAAGAAAAAAAAGAAGGACCCCACTCTGTCCAAGGAATGCCATCCTGCTTTCAGAGGCCTTCGCTCGTTGTTCCGAGACTCCTGCATCATCTGAAAGCCCACAAAGACGGTCATCTCCACATATTGAATTTTCCCCCTACTCTCAGCGGAAAGCTCACGCCGCGGTTTTTTTGGGGAATATTGAATGCATTGATTCTTTGACGGCTCCTGTCATAGAAAGCCATGATCCATGTCCTACTGGTCCCCATGTCAACTCCCCAGGCCGCCGGTCCATTGAGGAGGCACTGCCTCAACCCCCTTCAAACACATACAATCACAACACATTCCCATGTCAGCCACAACAACACAGCACGCAGGTGCCTGTTCTGACCTTGACCTTTGACCTTGACCTTGACCTTGACTTGTGACCTTGACCTTTGAATCGGAAGTAATACCCGCCTGCGATCAATCATTTCAAAGTGAAACGAAATCTATCAATGCTACCCTCCCATTTAGAATTCTATACCTGGACCGTCAAGATTCATATTATTTAAAGAAATGTGAACGTGAAACGCGTGTTTTCGTCGGAAGTAATATCTGAGCTTGGATTCACATTATGGGATTCATGTACATCACAGGGTGTTTCTCTAAGACAAATCCTGCTGAGATTCTGTATTCAAAAACTATTTCTTCGTCTAAATTGTAGGGTTCCATATCTCTGTAATTATTGGCAATATTACCCTCTAAAAAGGAACAACATCTCATGAGATTTCGAACCCTGTAAAGTGGGATTCACACGATGGGATTTACGTACCTCACAGGGTGTTTGTCTGAAACAAATCCTGCTGAGATTTTGTATCCTATTAAGCGGGAATCACACGATGGAATTCATGTATCTCAAAGGGTGTTTGTCTGAGACAAATCCTACTGAGATTCTGTACTCAAACACAATATCTTCGTCTAAATTGTAGGGTTCCATTTCCCTGAGACATATTTTTTCCTCTGTAATAATTGGCAACATTAACCCATAAAAGGGAACAAACAAAATCTCATGAGATTTTGAACCCTGTGAGGTACATGAATCCCACTTCATACCGCATCGCATGCATTTTGCCTCGAATCATTTCAGATAATTTAAGTTTTTTATCTTAGTAATTACACCTCAGCATCCACTCGTTAGGTGTTGCTATGGAACTATTACAGCAGCTAGTTAGACAATCAATACCCGCACGTGATTACTGGAGGAAAGAATTCGATGAAATGCAGGAAAAAGATGCAAAGTAACGGCTTGAAGTGGTCGCCTCATTTCTGCGGTCGATCGGTAGGTGCACTCTCCCAGCAGAGCTTTCGTGACGCCTAAATTACTAATCACTGCTTCAACCCGGTCATGTTCTAAAGTACCGACCCTTTCTTGACTATTAAATGTTTATATTTGGTAGTAAGCAAACAGGTATATGGACAATATCTTATTATCCACCTAATACAGAGTCTCCATAGGAATAGCATTGGGTCTGAGTATTTAGCTACCAGGAGATTACTGAGGCCCATAAACTCCTGCAGGAGATTACTGGAAATAGTTCCCCAAACGACATCGGCCGCCTAGCGAGCACAACACGAACTAATAGTATGCACGCCACCTATCGCGAAATAGGCGAACATCGCGGGAAAAACACGCTGGAGTCGATAAAGTTTACATGTTCTTCTAAGTATGGATTTACACTGAAATATAGGACCAGACAAGGTGAGACCTCTCTGACAACTGTAGTCTGATAGATTATGAAGTTAAGGAGACCCTACCACAGATGAATTCACCAAACTTGAACTGTAGTTCTGTTGTTTGTGATGTTGTGATGCAACATCGTCTGCTGCTGTCACTGACAGTGACACTGACAACGGAAATGGAAGTTGGAACTTGCCATGATATTTTAAAACAATAATGGTTTCGAGCATCGTAATTATTAGCAAGGAATGGTGGTTAATAAATACAATATAAACTGGTTTCAGATAAAAATAACTGTAATCTCCTCGGACTAGACTCTTCGTAATCACCTCACTATCGTTCGGAGATTACTACACGCCTTGTCCTCGGAGATTACCGCCGCTTGTATCTGAAACCAGTTAATATTGTGTATGTAATTAACATATATAATGCATAATGACTTCACATTAATTCCAAATACGCCCACATGGTGGCATGATGTTTGGAGTGGTCACTGGACTGGAACAAGGGCCACAGTCAGTCATGATGATGTATATTTGATTAAACAATCTGTTCTAGACCTTGTAACTATACCTCAAGCGTTCTAGTTGATTTCTTAAGGTTCTGAACAAGGCTATTATAGCCTCAGGACTTTACAGTGTGATATACCGGAACAGGAACTGGTACTACACTCAAGGTTCAAAGCAGTGGAACTGTGAGAGAGATATAAAAGTCAAACCACTGATATATATTAGAGCGTGCTTGCAAGCGCTGAATACATCATCTAGAGGTCAGAGGCAGGGTGAGAGTGGTCACATTGAACTTTCAGTGTGCTTCCAGAAAACTATCCCTTTACTACCTGTGTGCTATTCACTGTGCTATTGAGAAGAGAGCAGGGTGCCAGTGTCTCAGGGTCTTAGAGGTGTGCTCAGCTGACCATGACCAATCACTCAAGACCAAAGTACCTCATGACCCACTGTTGCTTGATCTGTTTGGATCTTAGATAGGCAGTTGAAGAAAGGGCAAGTTGACTGGGTGCAAGTGTGTCATAGAGAAAGATCCGTATACTCAATCTAACCCAAAACTCTCAATTGTTATTCCTTTATAATTGCACGCTCATTCATCAATGATGAATATACTATTAGCTCCTAGTTAGTTTAGGAAAAATAAGTTGTAAGTGATAAATGAGCTTCACAGACAATCCGGCTGTATTTATATCACAAAGAACAGGGCACCGTTTAACAAGTTATCGACATATTGGGAAGGTGCCAAATCGAAGACATATGTCTAGACATGCAAATCCACCACGCATTGTATGGGGTTTTTATCGGTGTCTGATTGCAGAAACGTGGTCAACTGCCCCGATATAAGGGGATCTTCCGACACGATTTTGTTTTTTTATCGGGAGGTGCATCGTAGACCATATCAGAGCCATATCGTAGTAGGTGGACGCCGGGCCTAACTCTCCTATAGGACCGCCTTGTTAAACTCCCCCCAGGTACCTTGGCACAGAGACACAAACAGGGTGCAGGGATTATACCTGGAGAGTGTACGAGGTGCTGGAGTCTGTCATTAACCACTAATTAGCCCAGCCTGCCCCCGCTACCACAGTGGCGCCCCCTAGCGGAGCCTCTTTCACTTACCGTCTACATTAATCTGAACCCCCGCCTGGAATTATGGGATAGATAAGGACCTGGTGACGTCATCGTCCAGCGTCTACGGCGCCAGGGGACTAAAGATAAGGGCGTGTTTTTTTTGTTTTGGATCTGAGGAAAATGAAGGCTTGAAAGGCAATGATTTGAATAGAAGTAATCTAGGGAGTGGGCGATAAAGTGGGATTTGGCGATGGTGTAACTCTATCTGTAACGTAACGGTCCAGCTGTTATCAGATAATCTCCCTACACACTGCAGTCAGAGAATGCTGGAGTCATCCCCAATCTCCAGTCGTATGATATTTAGAAGGAAACCCACGAGAAACTTGGCCCGAACTCCACCGAGTTTGACTGCGGAGTAATCCACGATGCGAAGCTGAGTGAATTACGTAGCGGTCAAACGAGGTGGAGTGCAGAGCAGGTTATTCTCATCGAGTGGGTTTCTGATTTTATCTCACCCCGTATAACATCATTTATTGCTGGAATAACTCGCCAAATTAGCCATTGAGCCGTGGAGTACGGGTTCCTAATGTTAAGCCTATGGAGATAAATACCGGGGTGAGATAAGATGAAGGAATCTTGAAAAAAGAAATCGACGATCTTAGAGTGGTGTACGATACATAGGTAATTCACGGAACCAGAACTTGGGCTATTTGACCGCGTTCGCACTCTATGATATTCACTTATCCGGTGATACCTATATGTCTGGCGCATATACCTTACATATAACTATGAACATGTATACTGTGATATTCACGTATATATTTATAACTTGAAGTATTACTTATTCTTTCATTCCAGGTTGTTAAGATTGGCTATGAAATATTAAAAAATAAAACACAATAATTCACAAAATGAATCATTACAAAGCTGTTGGAAGTTTTACCTATACTAGCGACTTCATCGTAATTAGTGGCGCCCCCTACTATTATAACCTGGAATTAACTTCTAGGTCCTTACAGCTGCTATTATTTCGCGTGACACGGGTGTTTTACCGGCAACCAGCGAAATGTGATCTTATTTCATTCTCTCAAGGAAAAGGGATTGGAAAAGTACAGTTCTAAATTTTGTTTTTAGTACAGCTAGAAACAAATCTTTAGGATAGATGTACATCTGTGTGAAGACAAAAAATAGCAGGATTCAGTTAAGTACTGCACGAGATTCTCACTCTCGTGGCCCCTCACTCTCCATGCCTGGGTCTGGTTCACTCTGTCTCTATGTAAGGGAGCAACTTCAAGCGGATATGACGGAAATTCTAACGTTTTATATGTGGTAGGTAAAAAGCGGCCCGCTGCTACCAAGATGTATTCATGGCCACACATCACACTGTGAAGTGCGGGGTATGGCATTATATGACGAGGTAAAAGTTCGCAAGCTGACCGTCTTTGTTTATCAAAATACTTTGTGAAACTATCAATCAGATTGAGCCTTCTGCATGCCTCCGGTAGCGGGATATGGCTGATCAATAACTTCACCCAGACTTTTGACATACGACGACAGTAAGCCAGTTTTCAAGGCCCGGCGTCCACCTACTACGATATGGCTCTGATATAGTCTACGCTTGGACCTCCCGATACAAAATCAATGTCGCGTCGGAAGGTCACCTGATATGGGGGCAGTTGACCACGTCTCTGCGATTAGGCATCAATGCAAATGGGGGTCTACGTTTTCGTTCCGATAAAAACCGTGTATCGTAGGGTGTCTACGACATTGTTGAAATGTCGGTGCCTAATCGGGAGCATCGCAGAGTATACTGCCAGGAAAATCAGTCTCACATGTGAGATACTGATCGGAAAATTATGAAATTTTGGAATTACAGGTAGATGGAATATCCATATGCCCGTATGCCCCGCAAATTTAGTGATTATCAATCAGGTTTAAGTGTCTAAAATAAATATTTACTTAGTTTGACTTGGAAAAAAAAAGGTTTTAGAGCCTGAAAAAAACATATTGTCGTTCTATGTGCCCTGGGAAACATTATCCATGCGATATTTCCTGAATTATAGTATATCATTTATCTAAAAATAAAGATAACACCTCAAGGTATGCACTTTAGCCCTGGTTGTATCGTGGGGCATATCGGGACCGTGGTCACCTGTTTTCACAAGTCCACCCCTTACGATGCGTGGTGAATTGGCATGTCTAGACACATGTCTACGATTTTGCACCCTCCCGATATGTCTCCGATATTCACTTTTTGTATCGGTGCCATATCGGGAGGTCTAAATTTCTATCGTACCATGTAGACGCCAGGGCTAATACACAATGCGAATGCGGATTATATTTTCAAACATCACAGAGTCAAATAATTTATTGCTTGTCTCCGGAAGTGTTGTTTTGTGAACGGGTATCTGCCGTTTCAGCAGGTACACCTTTCCCCACAATAAATCTCTGACTGTGCATGATATTTGTATCCACCATAATCTGTTGTTACAAGCATATGGTACGGATCTATGCCCATTAAGCTGACATGTACTGGCTGTGATGAAATATATCTACGTCCGTTGGCCTTTGCTCAAAGCAGCCATTCTATGAACGTTCAAAGACAACATTAGTTAGTGATTAGATTCAACAGTGACAGACTGAATTTCTGCCTGCTGTGTACGACAGTATGTAAGAAAGCCTAATGTATGGCTAATGTTTGTCTATATTCTGAATTTAAACAAAAATTGTGATGTCCCCCGGGAAACAATAACGACCATTCAATATGCCATATCAATGTTATTTTACCTTTTGATTTATTATATTCCCAAATGCATTATACAATGCTCTATTGGGGTAAAACAGCCATTGAACTAAATGTTCTAAAGGTGCTGTAAATGCGACACCTACATTAGGTTAATAATAATCAATATCTCGGCAAGAGTTTCACATGGTTCACTTGGTATCACCACGGACTTGGAATGGTCACTCCCAATTAGTCTCCGATTTTTACTTTTTGTATCGGCGCCATATCGATGGGTTTAGATTTCTGTCGTAGCAGGTGGACGCCAGGCCACCTGTTCCACAAGACTTTTAGTTGATGATATATAATTTGTCGGAGACTCACATAATTCCGACATTTTAAGGTGAATTATGCGATATGTTTTATAGTCTCATATTTCATATACCCTCCTATATAGACCTGGTATAGAGCACAGGCCCAGACTATAGAGATGGAGCAGTGGACCAGTGTACCTCATTAACACCTGAGCCGACAGGCAATCCATCAACAAGATCAATTAGTATACAGCGGAACCTCATTAAGACTCCCATCTTACAGTCCATGTGGCGGGAAGCCTGACTTATCGGGAAACGATGAGCCAGAAAAGGTCCATTCCGTTGACAGCCAGGGTGGTCTAAGTGGCAGTCTCTACCGTTTCATTTTTTTTGTTTTTTTTTGTTTAACTCTCTTTATTGCATTCGATGTGGTACGTTCTTCCATGGTGGTGCACTACGCGCTTGTCCGAGATTATGTTACGATTCCTAAAGGTATAGTCAGTAAGACATGAATATAAAACAGAGTGTTAGCAGGAATTATCTCACCCCAGATATTTTTTCTCCATAGACTTAACATTGGAAACTCGTTTCTTACGCCCATTAGATATTTAGGAAAAATATCCAATGGGGGATAGTGTCACAAACGTTAGCCCATTAGTCAATATTAAGGGTGAGATAAATTCAGAAACCCATTCAAGTTTAGGGTCAGAGCTCGATCCCATCTCATTTGAATCACATAGCAATTCACGCGGCTTTGCCTTGTGAATTACTACGTGATTCAAACTCGATGGGATACAAGCTCAGACCCTAAACTTTTGATGGGTTTCCTCTATAGTAACTCCTAGAGCGATCGCCTGTATAAGGAAGTGAATGGTCACGTGACTTGCTGATGTAAGCAGCTGAGGAGTACACCTCTGCTGCGGCAGGGAAGCAGCAATTCGGTAGAAGGAGTAAGATCTGGAAGAGCTGAGCAAACCTGCTCCCGCTGGAGTAAGGTTTGAGATTAGGCGCCGGAGGCTTCACCCTATTTGGAGTGAAGCCGCCTACTATGAACATTCACTGCGTGAAGCCATTCTCTCTGTGAGTTGCTTACAGACCGACATGTGAGTAACTAACTCTCAATGGAGACTACACAGAGTGGATAAACAGGACTTGTAAGATCTGAGCACAGGACATGGTGCACCGTGAACTTAAACGCTTAATTCTGCAGTTTACCTAACTGGTTTGTATCATCACTTCAGATGTAGCACTTACATCTCGTTGAATCACTGTACCACATGATAATATAAATCACGGATTGCTCTCAGGATATAAAAATCAAAATCGCGTCGGAAGGTCACCTAATATCGGGGCAGTTGATCACGTTTCTGCGATTAGACACAGATAAAAATCCCATACAATGCATGGTGGATTGGCCTGTCTAGACATATGTCTACGATTTTGCACCTTCCCGATTTGTCTCCGATATTGACTTTTTGTGTCGGAGCCATATCGCTAGGTCTAAATTTCCATCGTAGTAGGTGGACACCGGGCCTAAAGGGTATATCAATATAAACTATTTCTTTGCTCTATAGCACAAAGGGACTATTTTCCCGTATATCATGGCTTAGAGGCTGCATACCACATATTTGAGGCTCTATACTATAGTTAAGCGCGGCGTCCACCTACTACGATACAACTCCGATATGGTCTACGACGGACCTCCCAATACAAAATCAAAATCGCGTCGGAAGGTCACCTAATATCGGGGCAGTTGACCACGTCTCTGCGATTAGGCACCGATGTAAAATGGGGGTCTACCCCTGTCGATGCATGGTGAATTGGCATATCTTGACATATGTCTACGATTTTGCACCTTCACGATATGTCTCTGATATTTGCTTTTTGTATCAATGCCATATCAGTAGGTCTAAATTCCTATTGTAGTAGGTGGACGCCAGGCCTTATGGTATCCGACAGGTTTTATATAATTGGTTGTGGTTTACTGAGTCATCATACATTTTCAATGGGGTCTTGAATATGGATAATAAAAAACATTTCTCACACAAGGTGAGATCTTGGTCTAAGGCCTGGCGTCCACCTAGCTCCGGCTACACTACAATAGACCTTATGATGCGTGCATCGGGGTGCACCCTAAAATTTTCCTCACCCCTGGTTGTACTATATGTACTATAGTCTGTGAAGGTTTAAGGTAAATGACATGGGTTCTACTATGTTAAAAAATACTTTTCAGAATTTCTATATATTCTTATATAAATTATCATAATATTGATCTATAAATCCAAAACTAGCGCGCTGACCACCGATTTTTAAGCTAGATATGTGTTCCACAACACTAGGAGATCATCATATTCAATTATCAGGAAATTGACATAAATTTTGATTTTCAAGCCAAATTGTAGGATATGCCTTTAAGGGAGTGGCGGCGTGGGTGCTCTAAATCCACACAGAAGATCTGTACATGGTTTTGAATATCGCCGCACTGTTTCTATAAATTTGCTGACCGACTTTCTTTGACACCTCTGATCTAGTTCATCAATCCACATTGAATTCACTGGCACTCTGATTGCCCAGAATATGTATGTGGAGTGAACTGGAACAAACTACCAGAAATATCTAGGGAAACCAACACCTTGAAGGAGTTCAAAAACTTAACAAAACAGACGATGCTGGGAACTGTTCCGTTGTTCCGCATATAATCCATGTTATAAATGTATAACTAATTTTGCTTTTGATGTCACTTGTGACGATCCTGAGAATTGACCAACATCTAATCTGGCTATAGCGTATTTAATGGACTTAGGTGATCTGTAATATTAATGTCTACTCATGTAATGTATTAGAACAAGTTATTCCCTAAGGGGACTTTTACCTCCATTTCTTTTCGGATAAGATTTTAGTCTATTAATCATAATATGAAAGTAAATTAGACCGCAATGTATAACGTCAAAACAGCATAAAATGACAAAGAAGGACAATTCAGGTTAAATTAGAGTTCATCGCTTCCTTTAGACTGTCCTTAGACCTGGGCCTGTTAGGGTGGTTCAGGGAGGCTTCATATTGCAAAGTGATTTGATTTTGTAATGAATGTCCTTAATCAAAGACTTGAGTAGGTCTATAGTTCCCTTTGTCAGCAGAGATAAACACCTGGATTGTAAATATTGTAATTGGTGTGTACTTAATGACTGATCTATCAGATGAGTGTCTCAGCAGCATCTGTGCGCAGTGAGTAGTATATTGAATGTGAGATTTTATGTAGGTTGTTGATTGGGCAAGCTCTTCCTTTATTTCACATCAATTCTTACTTTCTAACAAATGGGTTTTCTTCTTTATCCCACCCCTGGTACAGGTTGTGCCATTGAGTTTACGTTGAAATAAAATACGCCACGCTCACCTATGTAGAGTGTCAATTCTCTGCCATTGCAGTGGCGGAGAATATATGTATGGTGCGACCAATGAATGTCGCGGAAAAGAAAATAGTTCCGGTGCCATTGTTTGAACCGCAGCTGCAGCAACAATAGTTCCGACGCCATTGTTTGAACAATTCAATACATGATTATATTATTGCTTAAAATCGACTGTAAGGTCCGTGTTGGGGGTGAGATAAAAACAGAACCGCTTTCGAAACATATTTTGAACCACTACGCCACGAGTTTAGATGCTCCGTATCATCACTCGGCTATGCCTCGTGACGATTACTACGCATCCAAACTCGTGGCATAGTGGTTCAAAATACCTTTCTAAAGACAGTTCTGCTTAATTATCCTACCCCTAATAAAAAACTCCATAGGCTTAACATGGGATTTGTTTATTTCACGGGTGTGACATAAAGTGTTGTTTATGCCACTACTTTCAGATACTGAAAAAATATGGAAACGGGGTAGGATAAAATCTAGATGCCACTCGTTTGAGTTTGAGCTTATTTATGCCACTCATTTTGTTGGCTCCGTAATGTCACTCGTCTTCGACTCGTGAAATTATGGAGCCAACAAAATGCGCGGCATAAATAAACTCAGACTCAAACTCGTGACGTCTCTTGATAGTATTTCACATCTCTCTTATTCTCAGACATTTGGGTTAACTCCCATATATCACGTTTTTACAATAAAAGTTGTCTCCCTTTCACATAATATGGCAATGTCATCAATACTAAATTGTACTTGTGCGTAAACATCTTCCCTTTCCTTTAATAGAGATGGCACATTATTTAGTAACTCAACCTTCAGTAATTTCCTCAAAGATTTTATGTAGTTTAGTTCCCCATTATCGAATATATCAAGCATACATGCTGGGAACAAGTGTTATGTTCATCGCCTGATGAATGGGCATTGAATTTTAGGAGATGAAATTGTCAGTAATTTGTGTAGAAAACGCCCAAAATCACAACATAGATCGGTCTTCAGCTTTTCCAATTTATATTTCAAAATAAAGTTTTACGAGAAAAGTTGATAAATCCATCGGTAGTGGTTGACTTATATCTTATTTCCCTTCCCTGATGTTTACTATTAGGTTGCTATACTGCCCCGGCGTTTACCCTGGACCATTATAGATGTCGATTCTTGAATTTTGCACCACCTGAAGACTTTCAGCTGTCAATTGCTAGACATTGGTACATGTGAAAAGTGTAAATGCTTGAGGAGATTCTATGGCTGATATTGCGTAATCGAGCACGACCTGACGGCTATAGGCTAGAAGATCTACAGTCATCACATTTTTGTTGTCTAGTGAAAACGCCGGTTTAGAGTTTCACACACACTGCACCGCTCCAGTTTATCGCAACGCAAAAACTGTCTCTGCAATGATGGACTCTTTACAATCTTAGGATTTTAAGATGTTCCCTCCGCGCCTTTTTACGGACGATGTAGTACTACCCAAGAGAATGTAGTTTCTAGCTGTGTAGTGTGTCTAGTAGATTTTCCCGCTAGATTTGTAAATGATATTGATATCTTTATTTGAATTACTCTAGTTGCAACCTCTTGATCACTTTTGAAATTATATGATTAGATCATAAGAGTTTTAAGATTTGAAGTAAACATTCAACTGTCATCTTCTGAACTTAGTGACAACATCTCTAATTTCTTGGCTCTACTGAATATAAAACTATACTACATCACTCAGAAAGAAGTAATACAATGTAATCTTCCTTAAAATTGATAGTTCTAGCGTTGTCACACTTTTAGATTTATCAAACCAGTTTGGGTTTGAATTGACAACAAATCTCGTCCAAAAAATAGTTCCTTCCCAGAAGCCTATCATTGCAGCGACGAGTTTTCTATATGTTGCTCTAGCACTGCAGTATGAGTTTCACATTCTCCTCTTTCTTTGCTTTCGCTAGTTCATAACATGCCCACATGGTGGCAGGCCTGTATGCGGCCTTCATAGCCTGAGCTATTCATATCAAGTATCCCCGATGGGGCATGTGCGACAAACCGGAACAAACCTACAGCAACTGACCCCTGTCCCTGTGTATATAAACCTCCCAGTTTGTGGAATAAATCGGTTTTCTCTATCTCTTGGCTGTACCCAGTACTCCTGTATCTGAGTCTTATATTTCTTTCTCATTTTAAGCGGAATACAGACTGAGCGATTCTTGTACCTACAGATGCATTTATTGGTGATAATGTTGCCTGCGCCTCTGTACTTTTACTATGTCGCGCAGTATGAGATCTTGAACATTCCACCCACACACCCTTCTCCACAATCAAAGGGACACCAAGGCACAAAATCTCTTTGTGAATTTGGTATTTAACATTTCCAAGAGGCCCCCCTTACGATACTTGTGCCTCCCCCCCCCCCCCCCCCACTCCACAGTGAGGCCATGGGGCAGGAATAGCAAGGACATTTATGTCACAGTGCATTGATAACTCCATTTTATCATCTTAGCCTGGTATAAACAGCTATAGGCTCAACATTAGGAACATATACTCAACAGGCTTGCGAATATGGTAACTCGTACTCAATGAGCGATAAACAGATAAATATTTCAAGGCTAAGATAAAATCAGAAACATATTTCACCATCACATCCCCGGTCACCATCTTGTTTGGACCGTTTCGAAATATTCACTATTCGCCTCATTCATATTACTGCACACGGTGACAGGGGTGAGGTAAATCCAGAACCAGGACATCTTATGTGGCGTCGGGCCATACTTTTTCAACAAATGACCTTCAACGGCCATCCGTACGGGCTCAGTAACCACGTTTTCTAATAATACCCATTTATATGATTCTCGATGCAGTTCTGTATAATTAATATATACCCATGCCGTATATACTGTAAATATGCAACGTTTCGGCATATGACGTAAAAATACTGTACGGACCAGCGGTCCGTACACTAAAATATGGACCACCTTGCACCATACACGTTTATTAGGAAATTGGTTGTTAAGCCACATGAAATTGATTTTTTTTTTAATTTCGGGTATATAGTAAATATATAATGTCCAACCATGCTTGTACAAGTCACAGAACTCGATGATGATTCACTGTTTGTACGGAACTCGGCATAAATGCCTCGGTCCGTACAAACCGTAAATTAACATCTCGTTCTGAGAATTGTACAGCATGGTCAGGACGTTCTGTATAATTACACCATGATTGTGACGACTCTGTTCTTCTTCTGTTGACATCTTCTGCAGCGTCAGGCCATATTTTTTCAACAAATGACCTCCAACGGCCATCCGTACGGGCTCAGTAACCACGTTTTCTAATAATACCCATTTATATTTTTCTCGATGCAGTTCTGTATAAATTACACCATGATTATGACAACTCCGTTCTTCTTCTATTGACCTCTTCTGCAGCGTCTGGGCATATTTTTTCAACAAATGACCTCCAACGGCCATCCGTACGGGCTCAGTAACCACGTTTTCTAATAATACCCATTTATATTTTTCTCGATGCAGTTCTGTATAAATTACACCATGATTATGACAACTCCATTCTTCTTCTATTGACCTCTTCTGCAGCGTCTGGGCATATTTTTTCAACAAATGACCTCCAACGGCCATCCGTACGGGCTCAGTAACCACGTTTTCTAATAATACCCATTTATATGATTATCAATGCAGTTCTGCATAAATTACACCATGATTATGACAACTCCATTCTTCTTCTGTTGACATCTTCTGCGGCGTCGGGCCATATTTTTTCAACAAATGACCTCCAACGGCCATCTGTACGGGCTCAGTAACCACGTTTTCTAATAATACCCATTTATATGATTCTCGATGCAGTTCTATATAACTACACCATGATTGTGACGGCTCTGCCTCTTCTGTTGACAGTGGGGCCGCGACACGTTCAACAAGGCGCGCATCATGAACATCGCCTTCGTCGAGGCACTCAAACAGAACAACTTCCAGTGTTTCGTCTTCCACGACGTGGACCTGGTGCCTGAGGACGACCGCAACATGTACTCCTGCCCCACCCAGCCGCGCCACATGTCCGTCGCCATCGACGAGATGGGCTACAAGTAAGGCGCTAACTATTCTTACTGCTATATCTCACCCAAAGATTCAGAGGTATTTTTTTTTGTTTTTTTTTCTTCAAAAGCAGCTTTATTTGATTATTTTTGTTTACAATCCGTTGACATCTAAGTACATGAGTGAAGATTTAACTCGTAGTTGGCATTTACATACATGAGAACAAATATACATAAGATTCAGAGGTATTAATCCTGAGGATTGTAAATATACTTGTTAGTAATTGATAGAATGAATATTGAGTATGTGAAGGTGTCCCTACTTTCTCAGAAGTCCATTCTTTATGGTTAGCCTCCATTGTTTTTAAATATGGACACGGTTGCACAAAAGATGAATGCAGGATTTAATCACACATTCATCCATCATCCAGTTGGAGGGTATCGTCAATATTGTCAATTTTTTAGATTACTTTATTGTTCTCTATTTTTGTTTTTTGTTTCTTGAAAGACGGCTAACTTATGTAAAAATGCAAAATAATAAAAAGATAGCTCGAGACTGATCACCAAATTTTGACTTTTTTTAAATTATTTATTTATCCTGTCGACGTTCAGCATCTTATAATGCTTGTTTCAATTCATAGACAGCGATATATTTAATTAAGTTCAGTCTGAGATCACTTTGTAGCAGTAGAATAACAAATAACAAACAGGGTTAACATATATACATACATATTCTTTTTTAAAAATTAAATAGCAGCTTTTATTTCTCTATCGATGTACAGTGTTGTATGTGTCAATTTTTTAATATGAATACTAGGTACGAGTCTCTACCAAAGCCTCGTTTTTTCTTCCTTTTTGTTGTTGTTGATATATATATATATATATATATTTATATGTATATATGTATGTATATATATATATATATATATATATATATATATATATATATATATATATATATATGTATATATATATATATATATATTTAACCTATACTCGAATTTAAAAGGCCTGGGGGAAACATTAGAATATGAACAAGAATAGTGTAAGGCCTGGCGTCCACCTACTACGATATGTCTCCGATATGGACTACGATGCACCTCCCGATAAAAAATCAAAATCGCGTCGGAAGGTCACCTAATATTGGGGCAATTGACCACGTTTCTGCGATTAGACACTGATAAAACCCCATACAATGCGTGGTGAATTGACATGTCTAGACATATGTCTACGATTTTGCACCTTCCCTATAAGGCCTGGCGTCCACCTACTACGATAGAAATTTAGACCTACCGATATGGCACCGATACAAAAAGCAAATATCGGAGACATATCGGGAAGGTGCAAAATCGTAGACATATGTCTAGACATGCCAATCAACCAAGCATTGTATGGGTTTTTTTCGGTGTCTAATCGCAGAAGCGTGGTCAACTACCCCGATATTAGCTGACCTTCCGACGCGATTATGATTTTGTATCGGGAGGTGCATCGTTTACCATATCGGTGCCATATCGTAGTAGGTGGACGCCGGGCCTAGGTCTCCAATATTTGCTTTTTGTATCGGTGCCATATCGGTAGGTCTAAATTTCTATCATAGTAGGGGGACGCCAGGCCTAAATTTTTACAATATCACTGTGGTAAATCCAACAATATACGAGTCACATAGTTTATAATAATACTTCAACCCATAACTGTGGGCATAAAGGGTACCATGGGAAGATTTGCACCTTACTACAAAAGGCTGGGGCACCATGAGGTTGTGACTTTGTGAGGAGAGGTTTCTTGTGCACTTCATACACGGCATATAGCCTATGAGCCATGGGGCTACCATGACGCCCCCCGAGTAGCTGTTCTTCACTCATGGAGGTGAAAAAGTAGGTGTTCTTCACTAATGGAGATGAAAAAGTAGGTGTTCACTAATGGAGGTGCTAAACAATTGAGTGATAATTGGGAAGTGTCACAACTCTAGCCTTGCTCACATATGTATATAAAGTGTTTCATGTGGAAAATATCATGTCCTGGGTTTAATCATTGTCATCCTGCTCTGGGATAGGTGTAGAGAGTCAAGGGAACCATGGTAAAACATTGAAAGGCAGTTGAAGAATAAAGAGCCAGACTATAGATCTGTCCC
This sequence comes from Alentia gelatinosa, assembly GCA_950022655.1. Classification (NCBI taxonomy): domain Eukaryota; kingdom Metazoa; phylum Annelida; class Polychaeta; order Phyllodocida; family Polynoidae; genus Alentia; species Alentia gelatinosa. The sequence goes on along the minus strand of OX465580.1, from coordinate 131,106,612 downwards.
CCCAAAGGGCCTGCCATACTGCTAGCCACCTAGTGACTGCTTCATGAACTAACAATGGCTCTGTCCCCTATACTACCACCAGTCCCCGTCCTTTCCCACACTGGTCCTCACCGCGTCTTGTGCTAAACGCTTTTTTCGATCCGCTGTCTTCCCCAATGACACCCGCGCTCGCAGCGCTCCTAGCGGCGACCGACCCCGTCCCTACGCCGCTTCCGGTCAGCCCGTCGGCATTATTTCCGGCGTCGGGCGGAAGTGGCGCAGTACGCAGGCCAATTCCTACGTCACAGGTCGGCGTCTGACGTCACGGCTCTTCCGGTGGTGGTCGCCGGTCGCTGATTGGTTGATGTCGGAGCGTGAGTCTCGTTCTCAAAAGCCACGTGACCACGTCAACGACAGATGCTGGTTCCTGGCAGAAAGCACTGTGAGTAGAAAGGGGGGGGGGGGGGGGAGAGGGATGTCTTTGCTTTTAGTCTCCGGAGATACCAACAAACTGAGAAGCTCAGGCGATATGGGTGTGTGTGTGTGGAGGCTGGGGAATAGGCTTGCACTCGGACAATCATAGACTTGTTCAAGTCTTTGATTAAGAACATTCATTAAATGATTAAACACAATCAGAATAAAGTTCATAACTGGCCCTTGAATCAAAGACTTGTCAACTATGAACAGGATCTCCTTTTTACGGCCCCAAGACACTCCCTATAATCCTATACCTCCTCCTACCCCTCCCCCTCCCCTCCTCCAGTTCCCTGGCTGCCTGTGTTGTCATAGCAATAAATTTCGCCTGCTCCTGACTGTGACCCGATTGAGATCAAAGTGAGAAGGTATCAATCTCCCAGCAGATATCCTGACCAGTACCCAGGATATCTGAATGGAGAGTGTTGGAAACACTGGAGCTAAACAAAGCCAGAAATCAAACACCATTACCGATTGTACCATTCCCTTTATCCCAGCGAGGAGGGTAGCCATAGGATGCAGGGACTGGAGCCAGTCTAAGGCAATCACAGCGGAATTTTGTTTTCATAGTCTGTCTGACCCGGCGTTTTCACTCGACGACTATAGGCGGCGATTCTTTAATTTAGCATCGCCTGGCTAGAAGTCGTTTAGTATAAACACCAAGCGTGACGTGTGACGACTGCAGATCATCTGATTAAGTCTGATTATGCGATTCGTCACCACCTGACAACTTTTGGACACGCTCTGATGCCGGCGACTATTTCAAGCCGTATTGGAATAGTCATCTAGACAGGCTGCAATTCTATGAAAACTTAGTCAGTGTAGATGCTCGGGTGCATTCTGAGGTCGACGACTTTTGCATTGGATATTGCCACCACCTGACAATTATTGGCTTGATAATAATCACCACGGCTTGAGTCGTCTAGTGTAAACCTGTCCACTGCCTAACCCAACACTGTTAAAACACCACAAACTGCAGGCCAGGGCGTGGTGCTATAAGTATGTGTGTAGACATAGACAATGAACGACTGGCTCACAGTATTCCCGCTAGGTGGCATCATTGAGATTATAGGAACCTCTGGGTTGCATTGATGAACGTCTTTAGCACGGGAGGGAAACAAGTTGATTCTCAAGGCTCTAAGTCTAGTTCGTTAAGAATTCTTCTCCTACAGAGCGTAGTGAGAGTACCGAATACGACTTAGAGAGGGCGAGATCTTATGAGAGGGGTGCACCCAGGAACCAGCTCATACTGTGGTACAGTGTAACATTTGTTTTCAATAGTGGAGGAAGAGGAGAGGTGGGGGGGGGGGGACGTACCAGGGACCTGTTTCAGTAGTTCCATGACATTAGGCCGAGACAGATATCAATGGCGGCACCAACAGTGCAAGCAACAGTGGAAAAAGTCTAGTAAATATTAGCAGATCAGAGCGGCCAATCTTCTTCATATTTGGAACGATTATAGGTTATATGTATCCCCTATCCGTGTTAAAGTGTCATCACTTAATTCATACGGAATGAGTGAAATTCAGCGTGTCATTGATTGAAGTCTTGTGATCTTTCCGTATGGTGTCACAGACGCCATCTAGACATGTCACGAAACTACTAAAACAGATCCCTGGGTACATTGTGTGTGGTCGCATGCTAAGATCTGTTTTTGTTGATCTTTTATTTTTATAGCACACCCCAGTTAGGCGACCTTAGACTCAGCATGACTAGTGTGGGCTAATGAGGATAAAATATTCTCCTCTCTAACGATAGCTACTAACGAATCCCGAACCTCATATTAGGTTCCATGCATGATAATTTACAGTCCCATCCAACAGTAATGGAGGTTGAATTACCAATTGTCGAGATGCCATTTCAGAAATAAGCCTGTCAACAATCTCTCCATTCAATATTTGCCATCGTGAGGAGCTTTGACGCGTAAATTGACACCCGATGCGAAACACTAGACATGGAAGCTAATAACCCGTAGACAGCTAATAACGAGAGGACACAAATAGTGCTGTGGAAATATTCTACACTTTTAGAGAGCAACTCAGTTTGTTTCGTGTGTAACTCTATTCAATATTTATGAATATTATTTCAAATATTACCAAAATCGGCCAATATTCTCAGAATGTATGCGAGCTATAAGATAATTACGAATTTTAAGATTTTGATTTGTGATATTGAAAATGTTGCAATTTCTAAAAGTTGGGTTCAACCGGCTGGAGCCATACCCGTACCAAGACCCGACAACGACCCGATCACGACCCGATCACGACCCGATCACGACCCAATCACCATCCGATCACCATCCGATCACCATCCGATCACGGCTCGATCACCACCCGACCACCACACGATCACGGCCAGACCACCACCCGATCACCCCCCGATCACCACCCGATCACGGCCGGACCACCACCCGAGCACCACCCGATCACGGCCCGATCATCACCCGATTCTGATACGAAAATGATCCGACTACATCGGCAGCAGGCCCAGTATTTTGAATTGGATTTCTTGTCCGAACCCCTTCCTATCCACCAATATCATCCATTACACTGATGGTACCCGACTAGCAAATCCCACAATCTCAGAATCATATTTCGGCTGAGAATTCAGCTAGATGGAACAGCCCCCTAATAATCTTACAAGATTTGATACGATCAACAAAATTTCCCGCTTGGAAGAACAAAATGTATATATTGAATGCGTGAAATAAAAACTAAAAAAAACAAAACAAGATGCTATCAAGTGCTGAAGGACACAGCCGGACCATGCCAGGCAAAATGAATCTGTTGTTGGAATCAGCACTTTATACTCACACAAGACATTATACGTTGGGATTTCCATAAGGGAGATACACAGTGAGGGGATGGGGGAGCAAAGTTATTTGAGTCTTTCCATACATTCCCTTTTTTTAATCGAGGACGTACTAGAAGTTATGCTGAGCGAAATGAGTGAATTCTGAAGGATTGTTATGAAGCAATCGCTGTTTCATATTGGTTTCCTATTCCAGCAGTGGAAGCATTTATTTACGTTGTTTGCTGATGACTCTCCTGCTCCGTCAGATAATAGCAATCAGTATGCAAAACAGGGAATTGTAATTAGTACTCTACCTCCCTCTGACACCGCATTAGCAGTCATTAAGGCTGGGAACCCGCTGAGCTCCCAACACACTCCGACACGCTTTCCGACATGCTTCCAACACAGAATCGTATTTTGTGTTGGAAGTGAAGACTATGTCACAGCAATAATTGGTACTATACGTCCCTCTGACACCACATTAACAGTCATTAAAGCTGGGAACCCGCTGAGCTCCCAACACACTCCGACACGCTTTCCGACATGCTTCCAACACAGAATCGTATTTTGTGTTGGAAGTGAAGACTATGTCACAGCAATAATTGGTACTATACTTCCCTCTGACACCACATTAACAGTCATTAAAGCTGGGAACCCGCTGAGCTCCCAACACACTCCGACACGCTTTCCGACATGCTTCCAACACAGAATCGTATTTTGTGTTGGAAGTGAAGACTATGTCACAGCAATAATTGGTACTATACGTCCCTCTGACACCACATTAACAGTCATTAAAGCTGGGAACCCGCTGAGCTCCCAACACACTCCGACACGCTTTCCGACATGCTTCCAACACAGAATCGTATTTTGTGTTGAAAGCGAAGACTATGTCACAGCAATGATTGGTACTATACGTCCCTCTGACACCACATTAACAGTCATTAAAGCTGGGAACCCGCTGAGCTCCCAACACACTCCGACACGCTTTCCGACATGCTTCCAACACAGAATCATATTTTGTGTTGGAAGCGAAGACTATGTCACAGCAATAATTGGTACTCTAAGTCCCTCTGACACCGCATTAACAGTCATTAAAGCTGGGAACCCGCTGAGCTCCCAACACACTCCGACATGCTTTCCGACATGCTTCCAACACAGAATCGTATTTTGTGTCGGAAGCGAAGACTATGTCACAGCAGTAATTGGTACTCTACTCTCTGCTGGGGTGGACAGCAATTACCAATCTTTTCACCCTCTTTGTAACCTCGCCTCCTCGTGGTGCAGGCCAGATATGCTTGCACACAAGCATAACTAACACGACTGGGGTTGGAGTTAGCTCAGTGATAAAGAGCACTGGTCTTGTAATCCCAAGGTTGTTGGACTTTGTTGATTTGAGTCCCACTGCAGCCACTTTTCTCCTTCACCCCTAGCAGTGGTAGATCAAAGGCCAGTCCTTCTCATACCATGTCTATGAGGTGTGGGAAGTAAAAGACCTCTCACCTCAGTAAATATACATGTAGGGATGGGATTTCTACCTACATTCATCTCATAGATTCGGTCAAATCCAAAGTAAGTCTAATTGAGCAAATAGGACGTTAAACTACCCAAAAAAACAAACAAACTCTGACACGCATTCCGACATGCCTCCGGCACAGAATTTGTGTCGGAACGAAGACTGTGTCAAAGCAGTGGATCAGGCATTCTGACACACCTTACGAGACTCTCTGACACAGAGAGATTTGGTCCTGAAATACATCCGACGCAAATGCCATGTTTATATAGAACTGCATCGAGAATCGTATAAATAGACAATACTCCACAAGTTTGGCTGGGCTGCAATCGTCATCGAGCCGAAGCAGAGTGACAATTATGGCACAGCCAAACGAGTGGAGTATTGTCTATTTTACGATTCGAGTGCGGTTCTGGATTTATCTCACCCCTTTCTATGGCATTGAATAGCATCACAACTTCAGAATAATCAGAATATACTTAGCAAATTCACTACGCCACGGCCGTGGCATAGTATTGTCACTTTACGGGGGTGATCGTTGAGTATATTTTTCTAATGTTATTCCTATGGCTCAACTTGTACCAGGGTTGAGATAATGAAAGCCTCCTGACACAATCGAACATGTAGAGGCTAGATTCTGTTGGGGCATGTCGGAATGTGTCGGAAGCACAAATCACTGGTCAATGTTACAAGTTACCACTAGGAGACACACAGGTAAACCCTTTATCCCACCCCTAATATAAAATCCCATAGGCTTAACATTGGGTTTCCGTATGCCACGCTGACTGGCATACAGAGTTTTATATGCCACTAGTGGCACACAGCATTGTTATCATGTAATCTTCCAAAATCGAGGAGATAGGGTAGGATAAAATCAAAACCTGATTCGGTTTAAACTTGGCCACCGCATTCCACTCCTAAAGTTTTGGCTCAGGACTTCACTCGGCTTCGCCTCATGAAGTCACTTTGCCAAACTCCAGTCGTGGAATACGGTGGACAAGATTAAACCTCATCCAGTTTTACGATAGAACCCACTGGACTTCCGATGCAAACCAACAGGCTTACGATGTACTCTACTATTCACAATTGTATTGGATTTAATAGGCGTCGGGGTGCATCAGAATATCTGAATTTCTGCATCACTGTTGTTTGGGTAGACCTATTCATGGTTTATGTCACCTTCAGATGTAAGTATATGAATAACAAAAAATAGTAATGCATTTTGTAACGTGTGTTAGAACAATGGTTACCTATTTATTTCTCCAAAACCCGATCACAAAATTAGTTCTACCTTCTGACACAGCTTCAGTGTGGGAATTTCATGTCATAGCTTTGTGTCGTAAGAAAGGAATTGAAGAGTGTTTGGTATGTGTCTTCGTTCACCAGTGGTTTGGAGTGTGCAATAAAATGAAAGAGACGATAGCCGAGTGAATATTCTGAAGCGCTTCAAACGAGATGGCGAATATGGACTCAGACCAAGCACGAATATATTTCCGATTTTATCTCAGCATGGAAATATTTATCTTTTTATCACCCGTTGAAAATGAGTCACCGTACACGGAAGCATGTTGAATACGATTTCCTAATGTTAAGCCTATGGACGTTTATAATACCAGGCTAAGATAATGTTGGAACTAGTGGGAAGTAGTCGGTGTCCAGTCCAAGAGAAACCTGCAATGGAGAATTCCTCTACAGACACTCTGCCGAGGAATCAAAGCCATATAAGAAACTCTTTGATGTCCTATTTAAATCAGGAGGGGGAAAAAAAGGGAAGACCAACATTCTCAATTCTCAGTCTGTATGTGCTCGCCATCCTGCATGGGAAAGAAAAACAAGCCTAGAAATGGTGCAGTGGCTCGAGGCTTAGGCTGCTTTCAAAGGCATTCCCTCGGGAGGTCCTGGTATGTAATTGTGAGGCAGTGAAGGGTGAAGTGAGTGTGTGTGACTTTTATCTCTCATTCACCGCAGCTTTTCTTGTAAGGCCTGGTGGACTCTCGCCTCACCTCCGTTGGTTCCTCTCTCCTAGCAGAGATCCCGTGCTTTTCTTCCTGTGGCCGCTTGTATCTCTGCCCCAACCTGCCTGTTTGGGCCAAAATCTGGCCCATAAGCCAGGTTTTGAATCCTAAATTCCGAGGGCTTTTGGGGGTATTTAGTTTTCTACTTGTAAATAGAAATGAACATATTTATATGATAAATAAAATACTCTCATTTCTGTTGTTATGCATGTCAAACCAGACACAGTCTCTGGGATTACTTTCTACAGTGGAAAGCAGGGTTTTGTTTTGTCAACAATGCCCATGTGCCCCCCTAAAGGGGCAGTGTAATCAACTGTGGATTCCCATTATGAAATGGTTTAAGTCTGACAAAGAAACAGCTGGATTGTCTGTGAAACTCCTTTAACAATTCCCATTTTTCCATACTCATGATATGTGAGTTGTTTGACTTGTATAACTTTTGACGGTTGCCTTGTTTTGAATCTGAAATCTTTGCTAGTCTCCGCTGTCTTTAGTGGAACTAGCTTTGGGTTGGGGCAGAGATTAGTAAGCGCTCGATCTGGGAGGAGAGTGCGTTGGTTTCTGGTTTGGCTCGAGGCTGAGGTTTAAATACGACACACACTTACAGCTTCTTCCAATAAGGACAGCCACACCAGGGGTTTGTTTAATGATTTATTATGTATCCATTCAGTAAATTTGATGACTACGTACTGCTGCTCTCTATATAGTATCAATTCTGTACTCCACCCTGTGCTAAACACTTTTTTATTATCCATCGTATACAAAGACCTCATTGAAAATGCATGGGGACTCAGTAAACCACGACCCGTTGTATAAAACCTGTCAGATACCATAACTGTGGTATACGGATTCAAACCTGTGGTATACGGCCTCGAAACCATGGTATACGGGAAAAATAGTCCCTTTTGTTATAGAGCAAAGAAATAGTTCCTAATGTTATACCCGTTAATATGGCAATTACTGGGTTTAATTTATTCGAAAAGATGGATAATAAATACAACAAACGATGGTTTTGTGGACAGGCGGTTCTGTACACCACTCGAGGTTGACGTCGTAATACACTCGCTGGCGCTCGTTTATTACTATGCGTCAACCTCTCGTGGTTTACAGCCGCCTGTCCACAAAACCATCGATTATTGTCTATTTATCATATACCTAATCATGAAGTCAGTGTAAATACCCACCTCTATCCACCCCCTCTTTTTCTTTTTTGCCAAATGGAAGGCGGTAGTCAGTACAGGGAGTCACTCATATTGTCAAATGGAAGAACTGGTGTACCAGAATCTGTTAATGAAAAGCCAAAAAGAAAAAATAATGCTGGCTTACAATAAGATTTCAGCTGGTCACGTGTCTCCACAACATGACATTACCACCAGCTGCTGCGTCCTTCTCTGTCAATAATTACAACACGTACCCCGTCTTTTATTTCTCATAGAGATTTCACAATGTATAATGAAAGCAAAGATGTGTGCAGTAAAGTGCACAGCAATGTACCATCACCATCATATGCTTCAAAGGCACATTCCTTTTCATATTGTGTCGAAGTATAAAGTTGAATACATTTACCTACATTCCGGGGCGTTCCTCGTAGAACCTTAAATCCCTGTGGCATAGAACTAATGAGAAAATTTTAACTTTAGAACTAAGATATAAGTCTCCAAATATATACACTCAGTGACGCTTGGGATGTTGAACAAACAAAGAACTTATTACTATGTGCCATAATATTGCTATTTATCTCACTCCTGGTACAAGTTTAGCGATATGAATAACCCCAAAAGATTTTACGTAACGATTAACCATGTAAAGTGCCAATACTACACGGTTGTCGTGGAAGAGGGGTGTGAGATGATGTCAATTGTCATAAGTGACAGACTAATTAGCGGCCAGGATTCGAGAAAGTAGACTAGACATCAACTTGGAGATTTAAATGTTCCTAATAGGATTTGCATATGTAATATGAATCATTCTGATATTGTGGTGTTATTCTAATGCCAATGAAGAGGGTGAGATAAATCCAGAACCATGCTCGATTGATGAAATAAACAATATTGCACCATGGTGTCTCTACCGACGTCTAAGGAACGAAGCAATTTAACCACAAACAATACTCCACTCATTCGGATATGCTGTAATAGTGACTCTGCCTTTTTTATGAGGATTAAAGAAGAAACCAGCAAGTTTTGGTCAAAGTCGTCGTTCTCCACGAGTTCATTACGGTGTGATATGAACGAGGCGACGGCCGAGTGAATATCACATAGCATTCAAACGAGTTGGAGAATGACTTCTTTGACCAAAACGAGTGCCTGTCTGTAATAATCTCACCCCTGTACACACTAAAAGAATGGGCAACACACAGGATATAGACCATGAAGAACGTACTGCAATAATTGAAGGGGCATGGGAAAGGAGATCCCAATGTTAAGCCTATGGACATTTATTCCAGGGGTGAGATAATACTGTCCTTCTTAATTCCTAGAGTAACCCCTTTTTACGATTCCCAATCCAGTTCATTCTAATTACTCCAGGAGGGACTTAGCATGCTAGCTATAATGCATCCTCTCCATACACGGGGTTGTTGAGTTGGCTCAGTGGTTAAGGAACTTTATTTCACCCCTGGTATTTTTCTCCATAGACTTGACATTGGGAACTCGTATCTAACGTTATATATTTAGGAAAAATATCCAATGGGGGATAATGTCACAAAGGTTAGCCCATTAGTCAATATTAAGGGTGAGATAAATTCAGAAACCCAATCAAGTTTAGGGTCAGAGCCCGATCCCATCTCATTTGAATCACGTAGTAATTCACGCGGCTTCGCCTTGTGAATCACTACGTGATTCAATCTCGATGGTATACAGACCCTAAATTTTCATTCATTTCAACCCTAGGTTTCCTCTATAGGACCTATAATTCCAAGGTTAAGGGTTCGATTCCCACTGCAGCCTCTCTTCTCCTTCATCTCCAGCAGTGGTAAATTTACTGCTATATCAAAGGCCAAGTAAAATACTTTGTACATATTACATGTTCCTCCTCTATCTGTGAATGCTATCTTATAGTACTGTCCTGTCATGTAACACTCTTCTCCCCTATAACTCACTGTATCACTGTTTGAGTCAATGTTATGTACTGTATGTTGTTACTATATATATTGACGACATGTAAAAACGCCCCACGGGTGAATGTTGCCATGTTTACTTGAATAACAAAATAAAAAAATCCTTCTGATGCCATTCTATGTGGTGTGGGGAGTGAAAGAACTCTCACCTCGGTAAATGTGTAGGGGTGTAATTTCTACTTAAATTCATTGCATAGGCTCGATCACCACCCTTGTGGTGTGAAAGATCCTGGAGAAAACCTATAATGGTTAACTGGACGTTAAAGACAGATGCGGGTAGGTATCGCACTGCCTCCTGTGTAGACACTGGTGCTGCCATCTTGTTTCATGAAAATATAACAGTTTCCCATATATACCAATGGTTAAGCACTTACCTTCTTTAGATGGCCTTCCCATAGAAATTATCATGGTGACATAGTATTCTTTTAGCATTTCTCATTTGTACATGTTCCCAACTATTATAATCCAGAATAATTTGAAGATAGCAATAGAACATCAGTGTCATTTAGCAACAAAGTCAAAATATTGCATTGTCCCATAGACACCAATAGTTAAGCACTTACATTTTCAGATGGCCCTCCAATAGAAGCTAGCATGGTGACATGCCATTTTGCTGATATATGGAACCTATATTATACTGAGTTATTTGCAAATATCAATAGAATTTAGAAATCACCCAACTACCAGCATTTGTCTTTAATGTCCAGTTAACTATTACAGATTCTTACCAGACTATCCTTGTTACTTAAGGTAAAAGTACCGGATTCGCTGTTACAAGGAATACCCCTACATATGAAATGTTCAAGAGTATCACAAAAACCATTATGTTAGAAAATATTATAGGTCTGAACGAGTGATTAGTGGCTGGAATGTGGGGGAGCCCATACTCATCATCACAAGCAGCAGGATTGTCTTGGATAGTTAGGAACTGATGTGTTAGATTGTAAGTTAAAATACGGAATTACATGCCTACATTTGTAATCGATGATGTTATTATGTTAACAGGAAAAGAAACCTGATGAAAACCAGCGCACGCATACATGCAATGCTGACAGGTTTCTCTTATTGGCTCTAGTGAATGACGAATATCATAAAACAAAATGTATACTGTCTAAAGTGAAAAGAACCAATAAAATCTGATAAAAAAAATTTAAAAAACGAGTTCATGCGGTACTTTTACTGAAAGTAACGCGGGACGATAAGCCGTCCCAATTAGTTTAACTAGTTTCCCTAATGTTCCAGGCCATGGGGGACTACCAGCATTTGCCTTTAAATAAAACCAACAAACCAACAAACTCCCCAGTTACCAGGTGACCCATGTAGTTACCATAATCTCAGTCCCAGCAGCGAGATTACCTGTACTCTGTGTGTTGCTAGGCAACATGCCTTACACCAGTACCTGAGCGGGTTTTCCCTGCATGTATGTTCTGAGACAAAGCAAACATTGAAGAAGACAGACGACAATGATCAAATATTCAGGCGTGCAGGCCCAAAGTCAACCTTGCAATAACTGCAATGACTTTTGCAATGTCAGCGGTTTAATTGGTAATAATGCGCACCATAAAACAGATGACTGAACGTGTTTTAAAGATTATGAACAACCCAATAATTTGTCACTATCCCCAATAACTGATCCGGAAATTCTGACAGTTTCTTGCTAGTTTTATTTCCTGTAACATGCGCTTAGCATATGGTTTTCTGGTAGTTCATGGGAGTTGAAATGAAAACATGACACTGTACGCTATGGAAATTGGACACGAGGCTACGGATGCACATTGCCCGCGATCTTGAAGTGTCCTCTATCAGATTACTTAGACCGGGCGCCCACCAACGCCGACGCAAGCCGATACAAAAGGACCAAATCGTAGCGCGTCGGGAGGCATATCGTATCGTATCGGTTCGCGTCGGTTCGTATCGGTGCGCGTCGCAACGTGTTAGGAGGGGTCATGAAAAAGGTGCCATGGTCCCGATTCATCCCGATATAGCTCACGATGCAACCAGCGTAATCAACCATTTTTCCTTTATAATTCCAGAAATAATGCATATTTATGATTGATATTTTATCTGTAGATAGAAAACAATATTATATGTTATTTCATAATAATATTTGATGAAGAAAATCGATTCCAAATTAAAGTGTAAAATGATCGATTTGAGACCCTTATCTCTTATCAAATTTCCCCATATTTGCAGAGCGGCAAGATCATTATATATTCCATCGATTATTTCCTATGATTTCTCGTTAAAAGCGTCCTCTATACACACCGACGCGCATCGACGCGCATCGACGCGCTACGACAATCGATCATGTACGTTTTTTTATCGTATCTCGTCGGTGCGCGTCGCTAGCGTTATCGCTAGCGTTATCGTACAAACCTGACCAACTTTCCCGATATACTCTACGATTTTGCTAAGATATGGATTTTGTATCGGAAGGTCAATATCGGGGCGCATCGGTTCGCGTCGGTAGCCTGGTGCCCCCCCCCCCCCCCCCTCCACGCCCTTTAAGTAGAATTCACACGTTCGGATCCATGTATTCCACAGGGTTTAAAACCTCATGAGATTCTGTTCCTTGTAAAGCCGAATTTACACGGTGGGATCCATGTACTTCACAGATGTACTATGTACTACTATGAGTCATGACTTAACTGATTTATTGACAAGTTGTGATTTTCTTTTATACACTTCAGCGTGTTGGACATGGGAAGTTCGGCATCTGTGAGCTCTCATTGGCCGTTTAGACAACAGCCAATAGGAGATGTCTGGTTCACCGCTCATTCCAGTCTCTCATACATTCCCGGAGGGCCACTCATGACACTAACAACGTTAACTCGGAGTGTCATTGTTAGAGGGCCCTGTCCCCACTGTGGACAAGTTAGGAACTTAGGCCCGGCGTCCACCTATTACCATAGAATCGTAGACCTCCCGATATGGCATCGATACAAAATGTCAAAATCGGTGCCATATCGGGAAGGTGCAAAATCGTAGACATATGTCTAGACATTCCAATCCACCACGCATCGTATGGGGTTTTTATCGGTGTCTGATTGGAGAAACGTGGTCAACTGCCACGATATTAGGTAACCTTCCGATATGATTTTGATTTTTTTATCGGGAGGTGCATCGTAGACCATATCGGAGCCATATCGTAGTAGGTGGACGCCGGGCCTAAAGCTGAGCAATGATAGCATGGCAGCAGAACTGTAAACATCAGAGCGGAGGAGATTATCCAAAAGTGATTATGGTTCTTATTCAGTCAATTTGTTCACTGATAAATTGCGATAATTTTGATGATTATATCTTCTTTTCAATGAAAAAATCATTTATATAACTGTGGCATACCGACTGAATACAGAGGTTTTTTAATATTGTACATGAACATAAAATAAGTTTAGAAACTTTACAAATTCATTGTAAAGGGAAAGTAAAAAGTTGCTGTTTAAAGGTATATGATAATAAAAAAAACAGGTATACTATGTCTGTATGTGATATCAATGTGTGTAGTAATATTGACTTTAAAATAATAGTGAATTCTACCGCATGTTTATTAAGTACAGACACAGAAATCCTGTTTCTGTATATTACTTGGCCACAACAGGGATGTATAGAACTGACTTTACAAGAGTTTACTTGAGCACTGCAGTTCGATGGGGCATCTTTCGTTCCAGAGTGCCCCCTGCTAGAGTGTGCCTGCTTAATGGACTAAAATGATCATAAAGTAACGGACTCCATTATTGGCCAAAATGCTCTGGGTGACCCCCAGTTCCTGGGGTGTAATATTTAGACGATTCGGAAATAGGCCAAGGCGCATATGGCAAATAGCTTTTTTTCCATGGGCAGCAATTTTGCCCCAGACAGCAAAGAGATAGCAGTTGGTTGAGGCATTAACAATGGATTATAGTATAAAACAAAAATGTACCTGTTCGTCCGCCATTTTGGTTACCATGCATTACCCAGACTCTGTTATGATACTAATCTTTTGTCGATTCCCCATATTATTCCTTTTATTATCCACCTAATACAAAGTGTCCATAGAAAAGGCATAGAGAGTTTGTATGGACATACCCGGAGCATACGGATATGTTGTATGCTCCAGGTGGCGCATACGGAAAAATAGTGCGTACGGAAAAATAGTGCATAATTAAAATGAACTGATATTGACATGTCACTTGTCCAGAAAAGGTGTATAATAAATACAATATAGACTGGTTTCAGATAAAAGCAGTTGTATGCTCCTCGGAGTTGCCTCTGCGCAATATCCTCGCATACGCTCGGATATTACTACGCGTCAACTCCTCTGAGCATACGGCCGCTTGTATCTGAAACCAGTCAATATTGTGTATATATCCACCCAATGAGTATAGAGAAAGGTCTACAAATATCAGCTGGGACAAGAATAACCATCATGGTTAAGGTCCCCGTCTGCTTTTAACTGCCCCCCCTGCCGCATGGTGGCGGTAGTGGTTAATGGGCCCCCTGTGTTAATTGTTGTCGCTGGCCGCTGGTGGCGCTGGGGCTGGCATCAAGGAGCCCACTTGATTTCCCCGGGGAGTTTGAATAATTGAACACGCCCTTGTGGGGAGGAAAGAGTGTCTTTTTTGTGACCTTTCCATCTTGTCTGGCTCTCTGTAACCGTCCATCGTCCACTGCCCCTCCTCTGTGTCCCCTCCTTTCATTGTGTGCCTCTTCCTCTCTGTCTCTCTCCCTCTCTGCCGCTCTCTGTCGCTGTGTGTTTGTCTCCCTCTATGTGTCTCTGTTAATCTGTCCCTCTCTCTGTTTAGTTCATTGTCTCTGTGTCCCTCTCTAGATGTCTATCCATGTATCTCTCCCTTTCTATGTCTCTGTCTCCCTCTCTTTCTCTGTCTCTATATATCTGTCTCTCTCTCTCCTATCTCACTCTCTATCTGTCTCTGTCCCTTTCTCTGTTGCTCTCTCTGTCTCCGTCTCCCTCTTTAGATGTCTCTAAATGTCTCTCTCCCTGTCTGCCTCTGTCTCTCCTTGTCTCTCTCTACCTCTCCGCCCGTCTCTGTCTCTCTCCCTTTCCCCCTCTATATCTATCTGTCTCTGTATCTCTCACTCTCTTTATCTATATCTCCTTATTTATCTATCTCCGCCATTCTCTTTCTCCTTACCTCTGTCTCTTTAGCTCTCTATCTCTCTCCCTCTTTCTCTCTCTCACCCTCCTTATCTTTCTCCGCCAGTCTCTTTTTCCCTCACTCTGTCTCTCTAGCCCTCTATATCTCTCTCCCTCTTTCTCTCTCTCTCACCCTCCTTATCTATCTCTGCCAGTTTCTTTCTCCCTCCCTCTGTCTCTCTAACTTTCTCTATCTCTCTCCAGCTTTCTCTTTGTAATGAGACCAGGGACCTGTTTCACAAGTTTCGTGACATGTCTAGATGGCGTGACATGTCTAGATGGTGTCTAGATGGTGTGTCCGGTTTCATAAGAACTATACATTTAACTTCATTTTGTGTGTTCTTGCTTGCACTGTTGGTGCCGCTTTTCATGTCTGTCTAACACTTTTGTCACTAAACTAGTGAAACAGGTCCATGATGTGTAGATTTTTCTAATTCCTATGTTTGGGGTCTGTCTTTTCCTAAGGACGGCTCCTTGTGTTGTCACAAAACCAGACAACCCAATCTGTCTGTATGGTGTCACAGACATGTCACTAGTGAAACAGGTCCCTGATCATGACGGGCATTTGGAAGTAGGGATATAGGGCGTGGTGATATAGAGCGCATTGGTAGGGCCGTGCTGTGGGGCTTGGTTGGGGGCGTTGTTCCTCGATAACACAAGAACGGCAAGTTATTGCTACTTTTTTAGCGTGGGATACTCACGTTCAGATAAGCTGCCTAAAGGTTAGAGAGATTGGAGAGGTTACATAGACTCCGGGCTTGCTGTAAAAACCTTACTCTTCACAATCTGCAGGCCAACTCTGTGACAGAAACCAGGGGCCCGTTTAATAATATAGGATCGTACATGAAGACCATTTTCTATACCTCGTACTAGGTCATCCATATGTGTTGAATCACGTATGGGCTCCTTGACATACAGAAAAGGGTCTACATGTACAATCCTAGATTATTAGACCCGGCGTCCACCTACTGTGATAGGGCTCCGATATGGTCTACGATGCACCTCCCGATGAAAAATCTAAATCGCGTCGGAAGATCACCTAATATCGGGGCAGTTGACCGCGTTTCTGCGATTCAACATCGATAAAAAAACCATTCAATTTGTGGTGGATTGGCATGTCTAGACATGTGTCTACGATTTTGCACCTTCCAGATATGTCTCCGATATTTGCCTTTGGTATCAGTGCCACATCGGTAGGGCTAAATTTCTATCGTAGCAGGTGGACGCCATGCCTTAAACGGGCCCTAACGTCTTAGTTTTAGAGGCGTACCCAGCTGACCATAACCAATCACCAGAGACTGAAATACTCGCCTAAGGCAGTTTTAGAAATGACAGGTTGGATAGATACCAAGTGGTTTACAGAAAATCACAATTAAACTGAATAAAAATCAGTCCTTTAATTCCTATTGTCATATGAACCATCAATAAACCATTTGTTCCTAGTTCCTAGATGACTGGTGGCTGAGACCTTCCCATTAAACTTCAGACCTCTCATTTTGTAGAAAATCCCCCTGCCCAAGCAATGAATATGAAAAGTGTTCAAAGCTGACTGACTGGGACCAAGGAGATTATTGAACATGATGAAGAGATTAATTGTGAAAATATGTTTTGATATCTGGTTCAATTAAGGCCTGGCGTCCACCTACTACGATAGAAATCTAGACCTACCGATACAAAAACCAAATATCGGAGACACATCGGGAAGGTGCAAAATCGTAGACATAGGTCTAGACAGGCAAATCCACCACGCATTGTATGGAGATTTTAATAGTGTCTAATCGCAGAAACATGGTCAACTTCCCCGATATTAGGTGACCTTCCGACACAATTTAGATTTTTTATCGGTAGGTGCATCGTAGACCATATCGGAGCCATATCATAGTAAGTGGACGCCGGACCTTAGTCCCCCATGGACTATAACATTAGGGAAACTAGTTAAACTAATTAGGACAGCTTCTCGTCCCGCGTTACTTTCAGTAAAAGTACCACATGAGCTCGTACAGCGAATCCGGTACTTTTGCCGTAGGTAACAAGGATAGTCTTGTAAGAATCTGTAATGGTTAACTTGACGTTAAAGACAAATGCTGGTAGTTGGTTGATTTCTAAACTCTATTAATTTTTCCAAATAACTCAGAATAATATAAGTTCCATATATCAGCAAAAAGAAATGCAAAAAATGTGGCATGTCACCATGCTAACATCTATGGAAAGGCCATCTGAAAAATGTAAGTGCTTAACTATTGGTGTCTATGGGAAAATGCAATATTTTGACTTTGTTGCTAAATGACACTGATGTTCTATTGCTATCTTCAAATAATTCTGGATTATGATAGTTTGGAACACATACAAATGAGAAATCCTAAAAATGATACTATGTTGCATGTTAATTTCTATGAGAAGGCCATCTGAAGAAGGTTAGTGTTTTACTATTGCTCTTTATGGGAAACTGCTACATTTTTCATGAAACCAGATGGCAGCACCAGTCTTAAATAGGGTAGAAACAGGGGGCGCCTTCATAACTACCCGCATTTGTCTTTAAAATCGTCGGCAAGCACATCTACTATTCAGTGAAAACCGGAGGTGCATATCACTGACAACGGTTCTAATCACGACCCTTTCTTCACACAGATGAGCCCCGGTATTATGTAATAGGAAATATATACATTCAGCTGCAGTCCAGGCAGAGTTAATATTCACACTCTTTTTCTACCCGCATTTGTCTAACCACACAACCAACCAACCTAGATTTTTAAAGAGCCCCAGAGCTGTTCCTTTCTCTCTCTCTCTCTCTCAGAACCGCACTTGAATTGTAAAATAGACAATACTCCACTCATTTGGCTGTGCCATAAGCATCACTCGGCTTCGCCTCGATGACGATTGCGGCCCAACCAAACTCGTGGAGTATTGTCTATTTATACGATTCTCGATGCAGTTCTACATAAATAATCATTGACTAGACGTTAAATCAAACCAACCAACCAACCTAGATTTTTCGAGAGCCCCAGAGCTCCTCTCTCTCTCCCTCTCTGTCTCTCTCTCTCTCTCTCTCTCTGTCTCTCTCCCTCTTTCTCTCTGTCTCTCTCTCTCTCTGTCTCTCTCCCTCTCTCTCTCTCTCCCTCTCTCTCTCTCTCTCTCTCTCTCCCTCCTCTCTCTCTCTCCCTCTCTCTCTCTCTCTCCCTCTCTCTCTCTCTCTCTCCCTCTCTCTCTCTGTCTCTCTCTCTCTCCACTCATTGGAGAGTCGTGTGCCTGCATCACTTCGCATAGCTTACAGAGTACGAACGCCTGATGGATGACATTAGCACCCCCTCTCCTACCCCACCCCGTAATACTTGCCTCCCGAGCAGTGTCAGCCAATGAGGGATTATTGCAGCTCAAGCAGGCATTTCCGCCGCTACCCGCCAGGCAGATGACGCTCGTTCTGTTTTCTTTTTTCCACTTTTATGTCTGAGTTTTTTTTCTTTGTATTGGTGAATGGAGGATATCAGCCCATAAACATTTCTCACGTCAATATCCTTGGTGTGATTAGAATGGATGTGATGCATAAAGAGTGCGTGAATGAATGAGTAGGATAGTGAGTATGGACGAGAATGAATATGTGAATAAATCCTTCTTATACCATGCCTATGTGGTGTGAGAAGTAAAGGAATTTTCTCCTTGCACTGCACGAAAACCACTATTTTACATTTATATACGCCATCGCGATAACGCACGTATCGGCTGTATCGTGGCTTGTTTATACTTGTATACACCTCTTATACGCGTCTACGTTTCGGGCGTCAACATAATGCGGCGTTTATTATGTGTAAATATTCAATTTATACTCAATCAGGTTTTATAAAGGTTTTATAAAATAAATTGGTAATATAAGATTATATTTTTTATATAATACAGACTTGGATGGTTAATGGCAAATGAAATATGCTACCACTGATGTCCCCAAGTGGCAGAGGTCGGAATTATTGGATAGTGGCGTAAATGAATAGAAGCAGGCGTATATATGACGTATATAAGATGGCACCATGGACACGTATATACGCCACTAGATAAGGCGTCTATGAGACGTCTAACAGGTCGAACTTCTAGACGCAAAATCCTACTGTTAGACGCGTTTCGGATACATATGTAAAGCGGTACGTTTCGTGCAGTGTTGGTAAATGTGTAGGGGTGAGATTTCTACCTATATTCATCTGATAGATTCGATCACCTTCAAATCCAAATTGAGTCTGTTAGAACATATTGGTCATTAAAGTACCCAAACAATGTCACAAAGTATGTGCCAGTGTGTGGTATGTGACTGTCGGTGGTATGTGAGCGTTGGTGGTATGTGACACTCAGTGGTGATTTTTTTTTTTTTTAAATGTTTTATTCACTTCTTTCAAAATTCGAAGATCTTCTGGTGAAATAAAGAAAACTCATAACGACATAACCGTATACATAATTGTTGAATAACAGGTGAAGTGATTTGTGATGGTGGGTGGGGTATGACAGTGAGTGGCATGTTATATTATTATATACATGTCTGCGAAAGAATAAACTTACGTCACTCTGTACCACGTGGCCACTTTCATTCTCAGAAAAAGTGAGTTGTAAAATCGAAAAATGGTGCTGTTAATAATTTCTAGGATTTTCTCGTTTGAATGGGCCGTAATCATCACTCGGCTTCGCCTCGATGACGATTGCGGCCCATCCAAACTTGTGGAGTATTGTCTATTTATGCAATTCTTGATGCAGTTCTATATAAGTATTCCATTCCAAATAAAGCTATTAGGGCGCTCTGTACGCAGTATTCCCCCTGGCATCATTATAGGAATCTGATGTACGTGTTTAGCACGGGAGGCAGGCCAGTGGATTCTCAAGGCTCTAAACCTAGTTGTTAGGAATTCTTCTCCCATATAGAGCGTAGTGAGAACCTTGTACAGAATACCACTTGGACAGTTTGAGATCTTATGAGAGGGGTGCTACACCCTGTAGACATCTAAGGCCCGGCGTCCACCTACTACGATAGAATCGTAGACCTCCCGATATGGCACCAATACAAAATGTCAAAATCGGTGCCATATCGGGAAGGTGCAAAATCGTAGACATATGTCTAGACAAGCCAATCCACCATGCATTGTATGGGGTTTATATCGGTGTCTAATCGCCGAAATGTGGTCAACTGCCCCGATATTAGGTAACCTTCCGACGCGATTTAGATTTTTTATCGGGAGGTGCATCGTAGACCAAATCGGAGCCATATCGTAGTAGGTGGACGCCGGGCCTTAGTCTGCCTGTGGCACGAGGAAGGAAGGTGGGAGTTGATGGATGCTTCTTCAACATTCACCAAGTAGTCTGGTCTAGAGATGGAAAGATTAAAGATGGTAGGGAAGTAGAGATGTAATCAATTTACTTTCCCCTTCATTGAAATGCGACAGCGGCCCATGCTGCTGGGAAATATACAGAACAGATGTGAGTACCTCGGGGGGCAATGGGCTGCTCGTTATACAGATGGGCAGCTGGTGCATGCTGCAGGCTCTGTGTAACACAGCAACATACTTGTCCATACATAACAGCACTACAGCGGCCGACTTATTGTAAATCATTTATATTTTTATGTTCTGTTTTTGTTTTGTTTTTAATAATGTTTATTTCACCAATCTGTCTACATGAAACAGTTCTTCCATGGGAATCAGGATTGCATACATCTAGATCAAACAAACGTCTTGATGAAGTTTTTAGATATAATGGAGAAATGTGATCATTAAATACAGTAAATACAGAACACCATTTGGTTATTGTCCAATGTTACACTGACTGTAGGAAACATTTGAGCTCTTCTTTGGACCCGGCTTTCTGTGTAATACTATCTAGTTTGTTCCATAGGGCTATACCTCGATGAAGGGGCGATCTTTTATGCCCTTCCCCTCTATACCTAAATTCTCGAAATCTTATCCTATGGTCACTTCTTGTGCCCCGCTTTCTTTGATCCAAATATTCCACGTCATGTGATATTCAAATATTCCACTGTCATGTGTCATCCAGATTACTTATTGCTCATATCGAGAGGATGTATATTTATTTATCCTACCCTCATATATCTCCATAGACTTAACATGGTGTGACTGTATGCCACGGGTATGCCATAAAATATTTATATGCCACTGGTGACATATGAAGTTAAAAACATGTGACAGGATAGGATAAAATCTAAACATCACTCAATTTCATATAATCGTTTACATGCCATTCGTTATCTTCTGCTACAGATATCACTCAGCTCTACCTCGTGATATCATTCCGCAAAGACAACGCATGCCATATAAACAGTCATATGAAATTTTGGGATGTTTCATGATAACACCTGATGTTAAATGCCACATGCAAGAATCCCTGGCGTAGGTGAATGTATGCTATTTACTTGAATAAAAAAAAATTGAAACTGCTCTAACATCTACACAGAGGCCTACTTGTGATGAGATAAACTGCTCGCAACATAACATTCACACAGCGACCTACTTATCGTGAGGTAAAATGCTCCTAATATCACATGCCCACAGCAACCTACTTATCATTAGTTAAAATACTCATATAACATGCCCACAGCGACATACTTATCATTAGGCAAAGTGCTTGTAATATTACATGCCCACAGTGACATACTTATCGTTAGGTAAAATGCTCATAATATCATATGCCCACAGCGACCTACTTATTGTTAGGTAAAATGCTCATAATATTACATGCCCACAGCAACCTACTTATCGTTAGTTAAAATACTCATATAACATGCCCACAGGGACTTACTTATCGTGAGGGAAAATGCTTGTAATATTACATGCCCACAGTGACATACTTATCGTTAGGTAAAATGCTCGTAATATCACATGCCCACAGCAACCTACTTATTGTTAGGTAAAATGCCCATGATGTTACATGCCCACAGCAACATACTTATCGTTAGGTAAAATTCTCGCAACATAACATTCACAAAGCGACCTACTTATCGTTAGGTTGAATGCTCGTAATATCACATGCCCACAGCGACCTACGTATCGTTAGGTAAAAATGCTCGCAACATAACATTCACACAGCGACATACTTATTGTTAAGTAAAATGCTCGTAACACTACATACCCACAGTTACATACTTATCGTTAGGTAAAATGCTCATATTATTACATGCCCACAGCAACATACTTATTATAGGGCAAAATGCTCTAACATAGCAGTCAAACAGCGGTCTACTTACTAATCAGTCATTGAAAGTCTTGCGTTTATACCGCAATATATAGCTTTACAGATATAAAATCAGTGGTTGAAAACCACTGATTAAATGAAAATATTTCCCACCGGTTGTTCAGTAACAAAGTCAGGTTGCAGTTGCCTCATTATATTTCTTAACAAAAGTAGTCTTCCACCATCCTCCACTCTGTCTCATTTTCAGTCAGTTTGCTGTGGCCTAATTAGATAGTCTTCACACACAAAATATATTACCATTTCCCACCCTATCTCATTTTCACGGATCGTCAGACATTCCTAATACTCATTTGGTCATTCCTGACTGCAGATTGGTGTTAAAAAATGGGTTAAAGGAAACAGACTATCAGCTGGTGCGTAGATTGGTGCAGGCTCGGTTCATCATCGAAACTGCAGATTGGTAAACAAAAAATGGTCATTGGAAACAGGCCTTATGTCATGATTGTAGCTCTGACACCCAGGGCCTTTATATATTCAAGATGATGAGATGAAAGCCTTCTGCTTTTGTTGGTCAGTAACAGAGTCAGTTTGCAGTGGCCTCATTATATACTCTTGAAAAATATAATCTTACACTGTTTCCCACTCTGCCTCATTTTCACCAATTGTCAAATGCCCCTAATACTCATTTGGTGGTTCCCAACTGCAGATCAGTGGTAAAGAATAGGTCATTAGAAACAGGCCTAATGTCATGATTGTAACTCAGAATATTTCCCTCTGTTGGTCAGTAACGAAGTGAGTTAGCTGTGGCCTCATTTTATACTCTTCACAAACATAATCTATCAAGATTTCATACTCGTCTCATCTCCACTGATCATCCACTGATGAAATGACAGCATTTTGCTTTTTTTGGTCAGTAACAGAGTAAGTTAGCAGTGACCTCATAATATACTCTTCACAAAGATAATCTGTCACCCATTCCCGCTCTGTCTCATTTTCACCAATCGTCAAATGCCCCTAATACTCATTTGGTCGTTCCAAATGCAGATCCATGGTAAAAAGATGGGCTAATGGAAACAGGCCTTATGTCATGATTGTAACTCTGGCATTCAGGGCCTTTACATATTCAGGATCATGATTTCCAGCTCGCCCGCTGCAGCGCTCTTCTGATAATGGCTAGACACCCCGCGCGGGCTATCAGCTGGTGGTTAGATTGGTGCAGGCAGGGTTCATCGTCACTCTGAGGCCTCTCTGATGTGAGTAATTACCAGCTCATTCTCCACCTGATGGCCATTACGGATACCCCTCAGCCTCTACTCCACCTTCCCTCCCTGCCTGGTGTAAATCATTGCCGCACCTAGTCTGCCTCCGTAGACAGGGGACTGCCACAATACTACAAAGTCAACCTTGAGTCGTTTATACAGCCGCCCGTCCACAAAAATCAATAGTTATTTTGTATTTATTATCCATATTGTGGAATGAATGAAACACCAAGATTGCCATGTAAAGGGTAAAATGCCACAAAATGCTATTTTGTTTATGAAATTTTTCGTTTGTTTGAATTTGTGTTTTTTTCCTGAGGGGAGTGCGTTTTTTTCAGTTTTTTTTTAAGGCATATCAGGCAGATCAGCTTGAAAATTAAAATCTTCATCATGTTCCTACGAATGTGTTGTAGAACAGGGACCTGTTTCACTAGTTTCGTGACATGTCTAGATGGCGTGTCCAGTTTGTCCGGTTTCATAAGAACTAGACATTAGACTTTGTATTGTCCGTTCTTGCTTGCACTGTTGGTGCCACTTTTGTCACAAAACTAGTGAAACAGGTCCATGATGTGTAGATTTGTCTAATTCTTATGTCTGAGGTCTGTCTTTTCCTAAGGGCAGCTACTTGTGTTGTCACAAAACTAGACAACCCCAATGTCTGTTTGGTGTCACAGACAGGTCACGAAACTAGTGGAACAGGGAGCTGTTTCAAAAGTCGGGTGGGTGCTAAACGAGAGTTCTCATCGCCAATGCGAGAGGCCAACAATGGAACTTGAGGCGTCACTGTCGAGGTGGAGGTGCCGCTCTCTATGGTTGTAGTTTTGCTGCCGCTTTAATTTGAGGTGCCGCTCGCTGTTGCCGGCCTCTCGCTTTCAAAATGTGACGTGCCGCTGGCGAGACCTCATTCGACTTTTGAAACAGCTCCAAGGTCCTAGATGTCTAACTTGAATGGCTTGCCTGGTCAAGGTACCACTCTGTCTATACTACTCACAATGATTTTTCTGTTACTTTTATCACTAAATATGTTGGCCTAGTCCTTAAGGGTAGTTTTGGCCCACCGGATTCAGCAATTCAACTATAAGCTGTAGAACCGTCAAAAGGCGCTATTATTTCTATTTAAGAAGTTCAGAGTGAAGGTAATTGGCTGCTTGGTCTTCTATATTCCTTATAAATAAGACGAGAGGCGTGACGGCAGTTACAAAATTTATTCAAGGTGAAACTTGAGGTGTGTATAACAGGGTATACACAACACATAGTATAACAGAGTATACTTTATACCTAAAATACAAGGAGGAAAAACGTGTCCAGAAATTAGGCTGAAGGAACGACAGTCATTAAAGTTTTTGGTGTGGGTGGGTGGGTCAAAGTTCTTTTCAAGTCCAGCGGCGCGCGTGCCAGCGTGATGTCAGAAGCACACGTCATAGATGTTAGTTCGTGGTCGTGCCAAGAGGTGGCGCAGCTGCGCCCTCGCTGACTTATACTCGTTTACTCGTCCTAGGGCAGCGAACGTAAAATACCATTTACACATATTTAGTGGCGATGTTGCCACGAGTGGCGCTAAACCATGTGTTCGTGTCCTTGTCATGTCTGCATCATGTAGATGGAATAGCAATGGGATGTCTGTAAATGCAAATGGAAAACGGGTTGGATCTGAAAAAATGTCGGCGGTAGGTGACCTCGAACCAAGACATAGTTCTGTCTACAGTCTTTGAGTCGATTCATACACAAAAGCAGTATTTACCTCCTAAACCCGGTTCACCCAATCATAAGACGAGTACATGTTTTTGACCACAATCTTAAACTCCTTAGTGTCTCTTATATGCTGGGTGTCTGCATTTAGTTGTGTCCATAGCTTGTTTCCTCGACACAATCGGGGATTGATTTTGCATATTTGAGCCATTTGACCTGTTTTAGGTGACCGCCACACATTAGATACCTTGATATTTGGCCATTACTCACCTTTAGTTGTTATGGGGCCTGTATCGCAAGTTTAAAATCGCAAACGAACGTCATGTTGAAATTGGTCGCTATGATGTCAATCTCGCGGATCTTGTCCTCGCATGTTAGATTACGTATAGTAAGACAAAGCTCACCATAGTGGACCATAGTCGCCGAATATGTCACCCCCGTGAGAGGGTAGTATTTCACTTTATCCTACCCCTAATATAAAATCCCATAGGCTTAACATTGAATTTCCGTATGCCACGCTGACTGGCATACAGAGTTTTATATGCCACTAGTGGCATACAGAATTGTTATCACATAATATTCCAAAATCGAGATAAAACCAAAACCTGATTCGTTTTAATCGTGGCCACCGCATGCCACGCCTGGAGTTTTGGCTCCGGACTTCACTCGGCTTCGCTTCGTGAAATCACTATGCCAAACTCCAGGCGTGGCATACGGTGGCCAAGATTAAAACTCATCCAGTTTTACGATATACATTTGCATACAAGTATGTAATAATATACAATATTCATGATATATCTGAAAGGACTAGAAATTTATGGATGAAACCTCAGTCTGGTTGAATCAGCACTTAACACCTCTGTTGTAAACAGCACTCTATATACAGTGGGGACCTGAAACAGTGGACATCAGTGTGACTGATATCAACCGTCAGCTACTTTCATTATCCCTCTACCCTCCCCCCACACGCATCCCTCACTGCCTGGGGCTGGGCTAGCCACCTCACTCCTCCTCCTCCCTCCTCCTACTCCTAGTATAATGAAGACAGATATCCCTGCCTCGTTTGTGTCAGATAAAAACCTGCCCGACCAGTCGCATCCATTGCGCTCAGAGAGTGGGGGCAGGTGTGGCCCGCTTACTATGCATCTCTCTGTGCAAAGTAGGACCAGCTCTAAAGTCCCCTGGTGGATTTATCTGTGATGTATAATACATGTTCTGTGATGTAAGATCTACGACCCTACGATATACACCACTGATACACAGTCCTCTATACATATGTCTGGAAATGAAGCCGCCTCCACAACACTGTTATATATATATTATCGTAAAACTGGATGAGTTTTAATCTTAGCCACCATATGCTACAACTGGAGTTTGGCATCGTGACTTCATGAGGCGAAGCCGAGTGAAACCAAAACTCCAGGAGTGGTATGATTAAAACGAATAGGTTTTGATTTTATCCTACCCCGTCTCCTCGATTTTGGAATATTACATGACAACACTTCTGTATGTCACTAGTGGCATATAAAACTCTGTATGCCAGTCATGTGTCATACAGAAACTCAATGTTAAGCCTATGGGATTTTATATTAGGGGTAGGATAACATATAAGAATACAAGGTACCATATATCAATATATTTTGTTTATTTCTACCAGTTATGTCCAGACGAACCAATCTTCCACTAGAGTTTCGAAATCAAATACACCTAGATATCCTGGTGTATAGCGTCAAATTCAATTACATAATAGAAGAGAGTTTAAATGAGATTTTAATGAATGATGAGATGAATTACAAGTTCTTGCAGTATTACAATACATGACAATACACCTATTCATATCTTCATAACCTTTTCTTAATGATGGCTTTGAACTCTTTTTTAGAGGCCAGACCCTGGGTTATGATATGTGATGTATATTCGGCGACCCTACTGTATATCACATTGATATACAGAGATGGCAGTTTCCCTATTTTTCAACCAAATCCTTGTTTTCATTTTGCAGTTGGGCTTTGTTTTTGATAACTCCTACTGATATCCCTGCCATATGTCATGTATCATATATAAGAGAAGACGATCTTTTCTATATGAATACATAACCAAAATGTATTGAACTATTAAGGAAGTCACTGGATTTATGTTAATGAGTAAATGAGTAACAGAACGGACTCAAAGAGTACCTCGGAAGACTAACACCAAACATTTTAACCTGGATAAGGTCCATGTTATGGACGAAACGTCGGTTGAGTAAAAGAAATCATCAACAGTTAAGACCAACTTGCTAATTGTGCTAATTGCTGTTATGAAAGACATTTACTGTCTGGAAAAAAAACCTCATAATTTCATATAGTTTACGATCCCACTTTATATCTCTCTTTTCATAAAGCCAAAAGCTCCATAGTACAAAACCGCTCCTGTAAGGGTTGTAGTATTCGTACTAAGGCTGGAGTTGTTATACCACGTGTCAAGGTTGACCACGTGACAGATTCTCAGCCAATCAGAGACCCTGTTATGACAATCTATGGCATGAAGCATAGACAAGGTTCACATGTGGCAGCCATCTAATTGACACTGTTATAAGTGAGGAATATGGTTTATATTTTCATTATTTTCAGATATATAATGATCAGAAAACCACTACGAAGCTGACTATGCAGAGAAGTTCCTAGAACTCATCCCAAGTTGCAGCGTTCATTTCAGCCCTGAAAATAATAAAGGAAAATCAGAAAGAAATATTGTAGAATTAAGGAAAATGAATGACATTACACGGCAAGAGTACAGCATGATGACTTCGAGCTTACGTGATTACGATTGTACTCGTTACAGATTGACCTACCAGGAGCTGGTCTATGATGAGTCACACTTTACATGATTTACGATCCTCCTCGTTACAGATTGACCTACCAGGAACTGGTGTATGATGAGATACACTTTACATGATTTACGATTCTTCTCGTTACAGATTGGTCAACAAAGAGTTGTTGTATGATGAGTGACAACTTACATGATCTACGATTCTCGTCGTTACAGATTATGACTATGATGAGTCACACTTTACATGATTTACGGTTGTCCTCGTTACAGATTGGCCTACCAGGAACTGGTCTATGATGAGTCACACTTTACATCATTTACGATTGTCCTCGTTACAGATTATGACTATGATGAGTCACACTTTACATGATTTACGATTCTGTTACAGATTGGCCTACCAGGAGCTGGTCTATGATGAGTCACACTTTACATGATCTACGATTCTCCTCGTTACAGATTGGCCTACCAGGAGCTGGTCTATGATGAGTCACACTTTACATGATCTACAATTCTCCTCGTTACAGATTGGCCTACCAGGAGCTCGTAGGAGGAGTGCTGAACATGCGGACTGAGCACTTCCAGCGTGTTAACGGGTACTCCAACCTCTACTGGGGCTGGGGCGCGGAGGACGATGACATGGCTTACAGGTGAGTGACCCAGTGTGGCTCGCTACTTTAGTGACTATAGAGGAAACCGTTAAAAGTTAGGGTCAGAGCCTGTCACATATTGAGTAGGTAAAAAAAGTCTCCTCTCACGCAGTGGTCATCCGCTTTCCTTGTGGGATGTGGGTCAAACTTTGCGTTGGAGCCACATAGGGAGCCAAAGTGAACCCGCTAAAACGGCAGATGCCCGTGTTCAAAACACCATTTCCGGAGGCCAGTAAGAACGAGGCTTAGTGCTAAACCTATGGGGGTTTGAGGCTAGAATTTTGTTTTTGGTCTTGTTTGTTACTTTTGAAGCGTAGTTTACTACAATCGTCTCTGAATAACTCTGTCTCGAAGCTATGATGACAGTTGTTAAGTTCATAAAAAAATATGGATGTAAAAGTAAGGAGAATGACACATATAATCTCAAACCTACATAGTCAAAGTACTGAGTGTCTATACCTGGAAATGGAGTTTTGTAAACGGGTATCTGTGGTTTCAGTGGGTTCACTCTGGCTCCCTATGTAGGTAGACAAGGCGTATCGTTTTCTCACAACTGTCTCCCACCGCTTGCGACCACGTAATAGAGAGAGAGGGGAAGCGGACCGCGGAGGTTCCCGCGTCCTTCTGCGTACCCTAGTTTCGTCGAATTTGATTGGTCGAGGCGTACACGTGACCCTCGGCCTTGTACCTCGTTGGTTCTGGTAAAGCTGTGTGACCTATTTCGGTCATACATGCAGTTTTTGTGGTATGGGGCGCTGTGTGGGAGGAAATGAACTTCTACACATTTCCTGTGGAATTCTGTCAATGCAGAAACCTGTTGTTTTGAGGCAACCAAGTGCCCAAAAAACCTAGCTTTGTTCAAGGCTAGGAGGATGCCCATTAGTTTATGTTTGTTCCATCCCTTGTTGGACCCAAGTCAGCAGGGGGTCTGGACTTCAATGACCAGCATCGAATTGTTCCGTAGCGAGGTGTTTACCCTATTAATTCTCTAGTGGTTTCGACTGTTTTCTAGTCTCGTCAGGCAAAGTGCAGTAGGTGTTCTTCTGTGGTCCTTCTCCCAGGGTTTCACCCGGGAAGAGGATACTCCAGCCCCTTTTGGAAATATTTCCCACATGTCTGCGGGGAATATTGTTATCGTCTTTCTATTATATGTAGCCCCAGCATTTCTCTTCTCCGTCCCCCGTGTAAACACAGTGATTTTTATAATTTATCTCCGTTCCAGTGGAGAGGTATCTCCTGGGTTGGGAAGAAACATTTTTTTGACGTGGCGTTTTTTTGGGGAGCAGACAGTGCGCAGTGAACGTCAAGGTCGCCGCATAAATTAGCGGAGGCGTGTGGTAAGTACACAGGCCACAAGAGAAGACATTTGCTATGACGAAATTCAAACGCCAATAACAAGAGAACGGAAGGGCCGGACTTCTTGATATTTGGGGCGATTATAGGTTATATCCCTTACTCGTGTTAAAGTTGTATTGCTTGATTCTTACGGGTAGCACGGGAAATCCTCTATATATACGCACAGTGAGGTTTGATAGAACCTAAGACAATTCTATACTTTAGACACTTTTAGCGGCGATCTCACGTGGCGCACTACAATTCTGTCTATAGCACACTGGCCATCTTTTGTCTTGCAAAATGTCTTAGATTCGCAGACACATCTCAGCTTTCAAGAATAAGATAATGTCGTGACTGGAAAACAGGGCCCTGGTTTACTATAAGAGTGGAATACACGCCTTAATGAATATATGTATCGCTGAATGATCGTTCTTTACCGCGGGGCTTGCATAATTAAGGTGATGGATCGTCCACTGCTCGTTACCATCAGTGTTAGGACGATAATGAGTGATATTGCCTATAAGTGGACTCATAATTCCAATCACTGTCTGGTAATTGTAAGTTGTAGGTGACATTACACATTCACTCTGATTCGCAAGTCCCTCTAAACCGTTACCGTGGTTAATTAAGCACCGTAATCACGAACTAACTGCTTGGAGACTGCTATTCATGATGTCTCATCACTCACCAAGCGGAATCCCTCTCTATAGTGGCACACATAGTTCGTTTTGGTATCGCGTAGGGGCGCCACCAATGGCCTCACTGTACTCTTGGAGCCCTGGGAAACTAGGAGCAGATAGCATGTACATCATTGATGAATGAGCGTGCAATAATGAAAGAATAAAAATTAAAGGGTTTGGGTTATATTGAGGCTATGGATTGTTTTCTGTAACATGCTTGCACTCAGTAAACTTGCCATTTCTGCAACTGCCTATCTGGGATCCAAACTAAACCCAAGACATGATATTTTCCATATGGAACACTTTATATCAATATGTGAGCAAGGCTAAAGTTGTGACATTTCCCAATTATCACTCACTTCTGTTCCACCTCCTTTAGTGAAGAACACCTACTTTTTCACCTCCTTTAGTGAAGAACACCTACTCGGGGGGCGTCATGGCAGCACCCATGGATCATAGTCTATATGCCGTATAGCTTGATTGTGATTATTAACATTCATTAGATAATCAAACTAAATTCAGAATTAAATATATTACAATATGTAACCTTCTTCTGGCAGGCCTGTCTGTGTAAAGTGGTAGAGATGGAGTGTAGTGGCAGGATCAGGGAGGTGCACATGGAGGCAGAAGTAGAGGGGTAGGAAGCAGAGGACTGAGGCTAGTTTAAGGGGGGCGTCCACCAACCACGACAAGGCTACAACGATGGCTTTCCGACAAGGTCCACGACAGGCCTACGATTGGAAAGCGTGTCGTAGCCTTGTAGTGGTTGGTGGACCCTAGTTCCCGACAAGAGTCTATAACAAGGCCACGACAGGCTGTGACTGGAAGCTTGGCAGGGGCCTGTCGGGGGCCTTCCGACAAGGCTACGACAAAATCGAACATGTTTGATTTTTGCTACGACTGAACCTTTGTCGTGGAGTGTTGTGGTTTCCTCGATATCACTGTTGTAGTGTGTCGGAACCATGGGCGCCTTTTTTACGGCAACCAGCAACGTCTACGACACGCCCGACAACGCTGTCCCGACACTGCTCTTCTCACAACAAGCCTGCGACAAGGCGCCGATAGGAACTTTGTTGTCTGCTCTTGTCGTAGCCTTGGTGTGGTTGGTGGACGCCCCCCTTTAGCCTGACTGCTATACTAACATGTCTATGATTGTGGGTCAAGGCGGCCACAGATTTGACTATACTAAAGTTACCATGGTATAGAAAGACCTTGCTCTGGTGGCCAGTGTAGTGTGTATATCAGAATATACTCTAGTACAGTCTGTTGTCGCCAGGGCCAGGGCACACAGGCTCAAACTAGAGGAGGTGTGAAGCGTAGCGCCCCCTATCGTTTTGGCATGGTCTCAAATGACAGCTGAATGCGGATTGCTATACTAAAATAGGCTAACTAGTAACAGCTACTACATACAAACTGTTAGAGCTCTATCAAAAAAATTTTCAGATATTGATAGAGTGATATCTAATGTACTCCAAACCACAATAGAGCTCAATAGAGCTCCACGTTTTGTGCCTGTTTTGTGTTGTGGAATACAACCTTATTTTTCACAAATTCCAATGTTCAACCTACGACAGGAAACCTTAGCCATAGCACAGGTATATGACATGTGTATCACTAAATAGGCCCATGTCCTAGGTTTCTAACAATGTTTTGTTTATCAAAATCGGCCTATTATTCATGCCACAAGAGCTATTTGCATGTTTCATGTTTTGGTGGGGTTCTTCTCAGAGCTCCTTCCCTCATGCTGGCATGTTTGAAAGTGGCGCCTTGAACCCTGCCGTGATCGCATATGAGTTGGGTCCCTATAGGGGGCGCTGCGCTTCACACCTACTCTTCATGCATAGGTCCTAAAATTAGAACAGCTAATCACGAAATTCCTATCTCCCATCAGACAGAGGGAACTGGCAAATTGGAGGCTTGCTCTGTTAGACCCTTACAGACCGTAGGCCTTATATAGGTGGTGCGGTCTGTAAACGGACTAATATCAGAACTACCAAATGCTGACCCCTAGTGTCATTTTTTAAACCACCTTTTCTCAGCTCCTATCATTTCCTCCTACTATTTCCTATTAAACACAAATCCAACCCATACTATTTCCCATTTGTCTAAACACACAAATCCCACCTATACTATTTCCCATTTGTCTAAACACACAAATCCAACCCATACTATTTCTCATTTGTCTAAACACACAAATCCAGCCCATACTATAACTCATTTGTCTAAATACACAAATCCAGCCCATACTAATTCCCATTTGTCTAAATACACAAATCCAGCCCATACTATTTCTCATTTGTCTAAACACACAAATCCAACCCATACTATAACTCATTTGTCTAAACACACAAATCCAACCTATACCATTTCCCATTTGTCTAAATACACAAATCCAGCCTATACTATTTCCCATTTGTCTAAACACACAAATCAAACCCATACTATTTCCCATTTGTCTAAACTCACAAATCAAACCCATATTATTTCTCATTTGTCTAAACACACAAATCCAACCTATACCATTTCCCATTTGTCAAAACACACAAATCCAACCCATACTATAACTCATTTGTCTAAACACACAAATCCAACCTATACCATTTCCCATTTGTCTAAATACACAAATCCAACCCATACTATAACACATTTGTCTAAACACACAAATCCAACCCATACTATAACTCATTTGTCTAAATACACAAATCCAGCCCATACTAATTCCCATTTGTCTAAATACACAAATCAAACCCATACTATTTCCCATTTGTCTAAACACACAAATCCAACCCATACTATTTCCCATTTGTCTAAACACACAAATCCAACCCATACTATTCTCATGTCTCTAAACACACAAATCAAATCCATATTATTTCCCATTTGTCTGAATACACAACTCCAGCCCATCCCATTTCTCGTTTCAGAATCATGCACGTCGGTCTGAAGATCACTCGGCCGCCGGAAGGAGTGGCCAGATATAAAATGGTGAAACACACCAAACGAAAACCAGCAGATTGGCGGAAAAGGTGAGCTGGGAGGCTAACCAGAAATATGTATGATGAATAAAATAATCATTTGTGAATATAGATGACAAGCCAAAGTACCCATTTCTAAACGGAGGAGTATGGTTCATTTCCTTAATATGGTCCCTCGCTGATTTTTATTAACGTAGTGGGTTATCTGTGAAATATTCCAATTTTCTCTCGTCTTCAAATCCGTTTTGATTGCCTAAACGAAAAGGTAGAAAGTATAATTGTGATGATGTGGGGTAAAGCTTCAGAAAATCATAATTACTAAAGAATAGAATGACATTCTGCTTAAATGTTGAGCATAGTACATGATAGATGTGATGCAATGGAAATATCCTGAAATAAAAGCCTTCTACAATAAGACGAAATTGACCATCCCTAGCAATTTTTTTTTGAAGGGGTGGGGGAAACTACCCCCCGCCCCAACCCCCACCTACCCTTTTACACACCCCTGCTACTGTAACCAGAATTTCTCGTGAATAATCTGAATTCTTTTTTTCTTTTTTTAAAGTTGGTATTTAATCTGGAGTTAACTACTAGGATATATGTATCATCCTATTTTCAGTAGGCTCTAGGTCCATGCATCCGTTTGGGTAATTGTGTAAGTGGTTTTTAATAAAAGAGAGGCAACATACAGTACAAGGTGTTAAATCATAAAGAGATATATATCAGTATACACTTTCAGTTCACTGCACAGTACAAACAAAAGACAGCTAATACTATATGGTATATACAATACTCGGTGGCTAAGTGGTAGGGGTGTTCACCTCGAGCATGGGAGGTCGTGGGTTCACACCCCGGTCGGGTCATACCAAAGACTTACACAAAAATGGTGCCCACTGCCAATTCGGTTTAACACCCGCCATTAGAATGAGGAGTAGGGGAAAGGGCCCGAGTGGAAGAACGGCTCTATAGCCGAATGCGGTGATGGTGAACACACAATATTCCCTAAAAAAATTGCCCCCAAAAAAGAAACAAAAAAATGCTATTTTGATTAAATATTGATATTAATTATAATAATGTAGAGGAATATCCTTCCTTGATTTCAGAGCCAAGCTTCTCTACACGGGAACACGTCGCTTTCAATTCGACGGCCTCAACAGCCTACAGTACCGAGTGGTCCACTTGAAAAAACTGCCTCTCTTCTCGCACATTCTCGTCGACATCGGGAAACCCCCGCGTGGTTTCTGACGTCACGCCTCGTTTGGGGAATCCCTGGTCCCGTAATGGCGGTGAGAGGAGGACTGTAAATATCCGTTATCAAGAGACAGACGTGTTGGAGATTTCTAGTATAACTTCAGGCTGTTATAAAGCACCAGGAAATGAAGAACAGAGGAACCGCTTGTGATACCTAAAACTGTATTATAAGATGGCTGGAGACTACTTTCTGTATGAATAGTGTACATAAATCCCACTCATACAAACAAGGAGATTCTCTGCGTACAATTAGTGATATCACAGTCCCATGGTGCATTGTGGGTAATTATAAAGTGTTCTAGATACTGACCTGGCCAGGTAGGACAGGTTGACCCACCGAACTCACACTATAATGGAAATTAGCGAGGAAGACCCGATTATGGAGAGTTTCGAGAGTTTTCCCCAAGATACGCACACAAAGATGATAGTCGACGCCGGGCGCCATTTTGACTGTATCACGTGTCCTTATTGATGTGTCACGTGACCTGAGAGTTCCAGTTGACTGATAACAGGAACATAAAGGCATCTTCAAGAAGGATGCCATTATTCCCTAACACCGACCATGTGGCGCCCCCCCTGTGGTACTTTTGTGAACTACCAATGACTGGGAATGCACATAGGTTTGACCCCGACTGGTGGCGCCATCTAATGGTTCTCAAGGGACCTCGCTCTGAGCCCACTAGCAGATGGCAAGGTAATCAGGATAGGTTATGTTCCCTGTACTTCTCACCAACCACACACTGTCTATGGCAAACTGGGGTTACCAATCTCAGCTACAATAATATATCCCTGCATTGGTGAAGTCATTGGACCCTGACTCTCAATAAGTGGCACTTCTCCCTACCCCTGTAGTTCAGCTGTGGACTACCAATGGAAGTAATACAATGGCGGTTAGCCCCCAAAATGGTGGTGCTATCTTAAGTGCTGATTCCACCAATATGATGCATTTGCTGTGTTGTATCCTGGTATATCTTGGTACTTCTTACAGTGCTGCAATATATTTTACATCCTTTGCCGCAACATGTTGCACGCGATGATATATGAAATTTTTTCGCGATGATCTGTGTACATTTTAGTGTTCCACCACCACGGTGACTCACAATCCATTGCCAACATATTGCGGCATACCACAGCATATCGCGACAAGAACACGGCAAAGGTGCTTAGCCGGACGGATGGTGCACGGCAAAAATGCACATGATTATTCAAAAACCTGGCAAGATTTAGCAAGACAACCAAATCTCGCTATATCTTGTGTGTTGATGGAACCAGCACTTTATGGGTCCCACTGGATTTCCTGTTGATCTTCTTACAGATGGCTCTGGAAACAGAGTAGGCTATGTGCCACCTACAAGACCCATTGATATCACCATGAAACTTCAACACCTGTCAAACGATGGCTTCAATGGGAGAAGTGTTGTCTATAGGGAACATTGCTATTGTGTCATAGAGGTAGCCATTTTACCCCCTGATGCTAAATAAAACATCAGGTGGCGGGACCATGCATCAATGGATTTTACGAACAATATTTTTGGGGGGCTTGCCATGGAGGAATTTCAAGGAGGAATCTCAATATCAACTATAGATTATAAGAACTGATAACAATGGTTTTCCCCGACTACCGAGGCGATATCTTACAATTTCCTGGTGGATGATAGTGGAACTAGCAATCACTCTGTGCCCTTTAGGTTCCACTGGGTGGCGCCACTGACCCGTGATAACTGCTTACGGTTCACCGGTATGGTGAGGGTGGTTGTGGCCCCTAAGATTTGAGGTCAACTCTCAACGGTAGAACTGTCCCAAGGCGCTATAAATATCATGTAAGGAGGTCAGGGTCAAGGTCGGGGTTTGCTGCGAATGCAGTCATTGGCTACTCGGTCTACTCTATTCCTTATATGGACTTAGTGTAATGGGACAACTCCATGCTGGAGGACTTTTTTCCCACGCTATGGGATTCAGTTATTTGCAGGTACTATGAGCTCATACACCTCCTATACTGACTCAAACTAGGAGGGGTGTCTGTGGGATGCGATTGTAGGAGTCACGCTTCAATTAGTCACCAATCCTACGGACAATGGTCACGCCTGACTGACGAGGAAGCATTATCTTCTGATAACAGAGATTACAACGCTATCTCACCACCCTGTGTATACTCCATGTATATTTTACCATCCTAGCATTGATTAATCGGCGATCATCTGTTATTATGTGAAAATACACCCAAAGCGTACAACATGAGGTGCTGTAGTGAATGAAACTTGAGTGCTGTCTTCCTCGTCTGTACATAGGAGAGGTATGGGGTCAAGACGGTCAGTATCCAATCAAATTGCTTCATTTAGTCACGTGGGCAACCTGGATGGTATGGATTTCACCACCTGGGTGGTATGAATTTCAGCCTGGGTGATATGGATTACAGTTTGGCCAGTGTATAATTCAACCTGGTCAGTGTGGATTTCAAGCTGAGCAGTATGAATTTCAGCCTAGGCCGTATGGGAAAATACATACCGTCTTGGACTTATGTTATTATTATAAAATGTATAGCAATGGTACTTAACAATATGACAAACTACAATAGATACATAATAATTCAGTATTAGCCCAACATGTTCCATATTAGGTTCCTGCTACTTGATGGTGCATGCGGGGAAGAGGGAGTGTCAGCGGAACCGGAAATCAATCATTGAACACGTGCACTGGGCATGCGCCAAGTATTAATCATACCAGGCATTCATTTGACAAGCTTCTTTTACCCCTCGCAACATCCCTAGCCCCAAATCAATATGGCTGGACCACAAGGAGGACCCACAAAGATATTTGATTATTGAGTACGAGGAGAGAGGCAAAGAAACGCTGCTGAGACAGGAATCGTTTGATGAGGAAGAGTTTCTGAAAAAATAAAAATAAAGTGAAAGACATGTGTGAAGGCACAGGCGTGTAGAAATCCTCTGTGTTGAGATGGTGTTATTGTCCCGATAATCCATCAGGAATTAGTAGAAACCGAACGAGAGTTAGACTTGACAATGTTTATGCCACGACGGGAAGGTCGCATATTACTACACGAGGCGTAGCCGAGTGTAGTGAGGAGCAGACCTGACCAGAGTAGCAGAGTCTAATAACTCGAGTTTGGTTTCGTATTTATCCTACCCCGTCAATGCTTTTGTATTACTAAAAGATAAATATTGAGTCAATGACCAACAGAACTTTTTTTCATAGTAGCTGACATCCTGCTCTCTGATTGGTCAATATTGTTATTACTCTAGTGGCATAAAAAACACTTTATGTCACCGCCTGCCACATAAAATTTCCCTCTGTTAAGTCTATGGCGTTTTTTTATTAGGGGTAGGATAAAGGGATTATATGGCCTTGCGCCCACCAATGCGATGGTCTACAATAGAACACCCGATAGGCTACGATTGGAAATGGCAAAATCATAGCCTATCGGGAGGTATTTGGAAGAGGTATGTGTAAAGACGTTGCACTAGGTAGCTCACGACCACAGGAATAGAAAGGAGAGCCCTTGATGGGGTGTTTTATACCCCATTTTCCCGCTCACGGGTGCAGTTTGGATCCTCATTGGTTCCCATTTATAACAATTTGATTGTTTACACGTGAAGAGAGGGTGTGCTTGGCAGTCTGTGTGTAGCCTGCCGAGTATTTTCTTCAAGACTAAGTAAACCGGATTAGGTTT
The DNA here is from genome assembly GCA_950022655.1 of Alentia gelatinosa. Taxonomy (NCBI): domain Eukaryota; kingdom Metazoa; phylum Annelida; class Polychaeta; order Phyllodocida; family Polynoidae; genus Alentia; species Alentia gelatinosa. The sequence continues at coordinate 131,068,078 of OX465580.1, read as the reverse complement.
TACTAAGGAAGACTGGAAAGAGTTTTTTAAACAACAAGGTATTTGGAAGAGGCCTTGAATCGTAGAGCTCTGTCTTGATCCGATCAGTGGACCATGCTCCATGGCTACGATTAGCTACCGATAGGCTACAATAGGCTACGATAGGCTACGATGGGCTACGAAAAAATCCAACATGTTGGATTTCATCAGGAACTCCAGGATTGGCTTTTCCAATCGTAGCCTATCAGTATCCAATTGTGGGCTATAGTAAAGGCAATCGTAGAAACATGGTCCACTGCCATGATTTTATCCGACCTCCCGATGAAATTTCACACCAGTCAGGAAGTCAATCGTAAGGCCTATCTGGACCAGAATCAGCGTTGATGGGTGCAAGGATTTAGGAGCCCGACAGCAGGGTAGGAATGCTGTCCATACTGCTGAGTTGTGACACTGGTGTGACTGTAAAGCCTGTTAGACATTGACACTTTATTGCTGATTCTCACTGATCTGACGATCAGTTATACTCGGCTATTCATATAGAACGACCTGACCATACTGTCAAGCTATAAAAGGAGATGATGATTTTTGATTTTTATCTTAGCCTGGTATAAATGTCCATAGGCTTAGAACAAGAAACTCGTGCGTATACTCAACAGGTTTGTGAATACGGCCAATCACACCGAACGTGTGATTAACAGATAAATATTTCCAGGCTAAGATAAGATCACAAACAAATTCACTGAGTCCCCAATGGCCATCTCGTTTGTAGTGCTAATAGTCACTCGCCTCGTTCATATTACTGCGCACTTCAAACTGGATGACGAATGGAGACACAAACCAAATACTTATCAGATTCCTTCTAATTATTGCTGATTCTCACTGATCTGATGCTTAGTTATAGTCAGCTATTACTATATACCCATGCCGTATATACTGTAAATACGCACCGTTTCGGCATATGACGAACAAATACGTCCGTACACTAAAATACGGACCACCTTGCCATACATGTTTATTAAGAAATTGGTTGTTAAGCCAAATGAAATTGATTTTTTTTGAATTTCGGGTATATAGTAAATATATAACGTCCAACTATGCTTGTACATTCACAGAACTCGATGATGATTTACCATTGGTACGGAACTCGGCATAAATGCCTCGGTCCGTTCAAACCGTAAATTAACATCTCGTTCTGTGAATTGTACAGCATGGTCAGGACGTTCTATATAAGTATTGGTAACAATCTTTTCAATGAACAACACCTTCGTAAAGCAGTGATGACACATTAATTTTTTATTCGATCACTGATCATTAAATGATGGTTCGTAATAATTGGTAACAAACTTTCGATATATGTTCCCCCAAACAGCAGCGACAAACATCCATGATTCTCCCCAATCATTAAAAAAATTTACAGAACGACCTGACCATAGTGTGCAGCGAAGTGTGTGCATTAATTATTGCCAATATGATCAAATCCTCGGTTAGGAGAATATGGCAAGTCAATGTCTTATAGGCTTAACATGTCTGGATTGTCTTTGGCTTGGATGGTCTTGGACTATCTGCACCTTATATCGGGAGCTAAAGTAAACTGGCTGTAACTGCAGATACCTGTTCATGACACAGTTCTTATGTAGACAACTATACTGAGCCTTTGGTTCTTCAGTGTAGAAGATTTGCCGCAACAATTTGGTTTGGATCCAAATCGGTTGCAGTTACCAGAGTGTGTATACAGTGTTTGTCTGATTAAAGGGGGTGCTTTACCGGGCCGATTTCTCACCCGATCAATTGTTCCTGGGCCTTTAAGAGGAACCTCACCTATTGTAATTTATTTAATTATGATAATAATAGTTTAATAAATGACCATTTTCAAAGATTTGAGAAATTCTAGGTCATCCGATAATGATCGGCGAGTGTCTGGCTACGAGATCGGCGACCGTCGGTCCAGTGGAACACCCCCTTAAAGATGGAAATAAATGGGCATGAGATTCTTTGAGATTAATGTTATGCATTTCAAAGATAAACGAATGAGAATTAGATTCTTAAAACACACACCGTGCCTCTGTCTCCGGAAGTACTGCTTTGTGAACGGGTATCTGCTGTTTAAGTGGGTTCACTGTGGCTCCCTTTCTAAATATTAAAGTCTTTCATTTGCATACTTGGTGTTTACTGGTGCAGGTTGGGGACAGTGTAACATCATTTTTTTTTTTTTTTTTTTATTTATTTATCGACCATTTCTTTCACCTATTCGGTGTTTTACAAAGTAACAGTCGCATGACTATGTTACAGATGGATCAAGTACAGATAATATCTTTCAATTTTGCAAGTATTCACAGCCAAGCATGATGATAGTAATGTTAAAAGAAGTGAATACCTGGCAATTACTGGTGCTTCTCTATTTATCGATGATTATTGCAAATAAATCAACTCTTGGTGTATCCTGGTGCTTCTGTACCCAGTTTCCTGTATGACTCTTCCTAAAGACATTGTGTATATATATCGAGCATTAGGTAATTTTGTAATTGTCTATCAAAGCATATAAAACAACCCATGAACATGATGGTATTCCCTTGTTCTGATTCTAAGACACTGAGTATGACTTTTCAAAGGCTTGGTACTTTCTTTATCATTGTGTTTCTAACTTGACCTTAAGAGGTGAGGAAAAGGACACCTAGATGGCAAAATTAGTAATCAAGTATACGAGGACACAATATGCAGTATTTCATTTTCAACACCAGTAATGCTGGTAGTACAACATCTTGTTACTTAGATATGGGTGAGAGATATTAAGAACGAATGCTTAAAGACTGTGAGAAGTTATGTGAGAGGTGCTGTTAAATTTCTACATGGGTAGAGGGATAGTAAAATTAGTACTCCTATCCCTATGCCCCTGGCCAATGCATTATATTATATGGAAACTGGCTTCCTCTTTCAATATATGAAAAATACGTGGTGAGATACCTAGATGATACAGCCATAGGCATATACACAATGTTTATTTGTTTTGGGTACTGAGTGGCCTTATTCTCCGAGAATTCGAGGCATAGTAATATCCGAGTGATCGCGAGGATATTACGTAGGGTCAAACCGAGGGGAATACATCTACTGGTGAAACCTATGAATCTTGTATTTATCATCCAAACATAATACATCCAAACATAAAGAAGGTGTTGCAAATCGCCATTGTTGTGAAATATAAATACAATCTGTATTCTACGCTTCCAGCGATACAGACTTCCTGTGTGGTCTCTATGGTGACTTTCTATCAGTTGAAGGATAGTATGGAGAAACTAAACAAGAGTTAGTCGTGTTGTTGTTTATCGCATGACGGCAAGATCGCAATATTACTGCGCGAGGCGAAGCCGAGAGCAGTAATACGCGATCTTGCCGGAGTGCGATGAACAATAACACGACTAACTCGAGTTTGGTTTAGAATTTATCCTACCCCGCCCGTCTAAATTACCTCTACATTAAAAAATGGCATCATTTGTCAAGTGTATCCCACTAGGGCGATATTTTTCATTTTTCTGAACTCCAGACCAAATACAGTGACCCAATGTTAAGCCTATGGAGTTTTTTATTAGGGGTAGGATAAAAACTTATACCAACCAAGTGGTCAGAGAGTTCTAATCGATATAAGGTAAAAGATACTAGGCAGTTTCTTGGCAATTTCCTTTGTGTAAATGAGGTACAAATGCTAAGTTCAAAGCCTGGTTTGCTCTTGAAAAGATCAATTCGGTGCTTCTCAATCTTTCTGCCCTAACCTAACCATGGATTATACATTCGCCATTCCTTATAGAGTTTGAGATTTTACCTTCAGTCAATGATATGGTACGCCACATGGCAGTATTGCAGTGGCATAATTACATTACATAATTCTTGGAGATTCTGTTCCTGGGACATACCACTGACATTTTTAATCCTGATACATGATAGCATCCAGGATTTATCGTTTATCAGTTCTGTTGATATCCATGTCGAGATTGGGAACAATTGCATATATAATCTGTTAACTTCCCACATCATGGGAACTGATTTTTTATAATCATATTCTGATCTGGCAATACATGGAGCTTGCTTGTACCAGTAAACTGAGAACTTGTACTCAACTTCAGATTACTCTATAGTATTGAGGTGGTTGTGACGATTCGCTGAACAAATAAATTAACTTGTTAGCAAACATCTGCGTTGTTTGTGTTACTCTGATGTGGTGTGGTCTACTGGTGATGCCCTCTATTGATTGAATCCCTTCTGGGGCCCGTTTAATAATCTAGGATCCTATATATGTAGACTCTATTTTTTATCTCACCCTGGTACAAGTTTAGCCATAGGAAAAACATTAGAAAAAAAACAACTAAATGGTCACCCCCGTAAAGTGACAATATCATGCGACGGCCATGGCCTCGTGAATGTGAGATGACGTCATTTGGATTTGCTAAGTATTTTCTAAATATTTTGGTATTCTGATGCTATATAATGTCATAGACCCTAGTCAGGTATCCCAGAATTCAGTCTATTCACAAGTTCCGGTTGTCGCTGGTTACCGACGTTGTATGGTGATAGACCCTTTACCCGTAGACCCAGATTAATTCAGTTTAACGGTTTTCAGAAATCTTCAAATTGAAATTCTGATGCCAGAAATGGAAATTTCAGCTATTTCTACATGGAAATCCGAATTTGTATTCAGTTTCTCCAATTATAAATCAGAAAACTGTGGTTCATGTTGTCGTAGTGTGGCCAGTCAATCGGGAGAGGAACTTTGCCTTACCCGGGGTGATAATAGGGAGTTTAGTAAACTCTGGAGGCTCTATAGAAAGAGGTGAGATAAATCCAGAACTGCACTCGAATCGTAAATACACACTTCGCCTCGATGGTGAGTGCCGCACATCCAAACTTCTGGAGTATTGTGTAATTATACTATTCTCGATGCAGTTCTAAGATAAAATGTATATACCTTACTGGTACATACTCACATACCACGTTTTCATTTTTATTTTATTGTATACCTTCAGATATAAGTATTTGATGAATTACATAAGGAAATATGTAACGTCCGAGCTGGATTCAAAGTGTGCTGGTATATCTCTTGACATCTTAGTGAAAGTCAAGCACAGAATATGCTCCAAGCACATTTTTTACTCTTTTTTCCCTTCAACTCCTGTGATCCTTGTGCATGTCACTGCCCTCACTTCCCAAGTAGGTCAGTGCAATTTTTTTCAGCCGATCAGAATTTGTATTCAAAGTAGGGTGGTACATCATTTTATACCACCATACTGTGCCGGTATATATTTAATGCCAATACCCTAGCAGAGGTTGGTATTTGTGTAACAGACTGGCACAGGTATATAATAATATATAAGTATGCCATGGAGACGATGTGAGTCAACTTTATTCAACACCTATGGATGACCTTATGGACGGCTAATATTGTCTTAGTTCAATATTATCAAACAAAAACCTTTGTACGAGGTATAGGAAAGGGGTCTTCATGTACGATCCTAGATTATTAAACGGGCCCCAGCTTCCCCGTGAAGTTCACGATAGTTCCCTCGCTATCTACGTACCTACGATAGGCGCAGTGTACAGTGATCTGAGAGTTCTGAGGGACTTTGAGGGGCGTTGTAACAGGTAGAGTGTGTGATGGTTAGTGCGCAGTGGTGGCTGTGTTGCACCTTTCTTTGCACCACTGATCTACATGCTGATCCTGACCCTACCACCTACACTACAGAGTGAAGCCTGGAAGCCTGGCCTATGTGCTCACTCACATAATAGGCCAGGTAACGCCCGTGAATTATGGCTAACACCACGAAAGATCTGGGAGAGTTCCAACTGGTACTACACTGGTTCCCTGGTCATCCGCTGCTTGGTAAATTCGTCGATCAGATGAACCTCTGCCTTCGGCATCGGTTCATCTGATCGCCGATTTTACCGCGTATTTAATCCGTACGGAGACAGTAAGCCTGTTTCTCTATGATACTGCATCAGTTAATTGTTATGAAATTTGGGACGTTGTCAGCAAAAATCTAAGTTTTGAAGCTATCACGGGAAATCATAGCCAAGGCATAGGTATATGATATGTAAACCAACAAACAGTCCAGAGTCTTAGCTTTCTAACAATGTTTTATTTATAAAGATTTACACAAAGCCAGAGCAAGTCACATTCTCAAGTTTGAAAAAAATATTTTGTTCCAAGGTACATATAGTGCCTCACACAATCTAATACTGTCAGACCCAATGCTCTATTACCTCAGGAAATATCTATCACAACCTGGTAATATTGATATCACTTTAATCGTCTTGAAATGCCTAAGAAGTTAGGATGTTTATTTCTATATGTCATCGCGGTAGATTTTTCATTAAATCACTGTGAAAAAAGGAAAGTAACATGTTCTAAGGTTTTTTACCAAAACAATTCCGATATTCATTCAATGACAGGAAATCTTATCCATAACACAGTTATATCATATATATACCAACTGATAGGCCTAGGTCTCAGCGTTCTAACATTATTTTTTAAATAAGATTCGGCCGATTATTCATGAAGCCAGAAGGCTTTATATTTTTATTATCATAGTATTAGGTGCTTCCTCCAGTGTTGGTGCTACATGGCAGAGCCTATCGCCTCGTTCTGATGTGACCTACTTGTCGGCCATTACAAGATGGCGCCAGTGTGAAGAGGGTCTATGACATATTCGATTAGTAAAGCGACAGCTAGGCTAATCTATACAGTTGTCATTCAGCCAACACTGGAATATTGTTCTTTTCTTATTGAAGGATTTCAGAATCCCTGATAAATGTATTACACGTATCTCAAAACAGGGCTTTTAAAACTATTAAGAAAAGTTAGGATCTGTATCAAATCTATAAACAATCTGAAGATGTTGACAACCTTGACATAAGAGTGAGACCAACCAGAAGTGATTCAAAGGTTATATATGAATGGATAACTTTTAGTAATTACTTACAAATCACTTATTATAAAGGACAGATCTTAAGGGATAGCTTGGATCATTCATTCCAAAAAAGCGAGACATACAAGGATTTTAAAGAGGTCAAAATGATGTATTCCACCTATGACTGGGTATGGTAATTATTCATTCATAACCTCATACTTAGATCATCCTTAACCCTTTCCCTGCAGCACCCAGTTCCCCTGCTCACCATTATGGCAGGCATTGCCTGCATAAACGACCCTGCTACAGCAGGCACCTTTTTTTTGGAAAATAGCAATGTCACATGATGTGTCATGTGATTTGAGTAATTTACCTTGGTAGCTGATGATATTTTTTCCAACCAAATCAAAGGTCAATATGGCATTTATACTATGTCAAAATTTCTTTCAAATCAAACAATTATTTTTTTATTTATTGAATTTTGTATATAAGTATCAATGATGCCTCTATGATGCCTGGAGGCATCATGCTATGGTAGCCAGGGGAATGCCTGGAGGCATCATGCTGCTGTAGCCAGGGGAATGCCTGGAGGCATCTTGCTGCAGTTAAAGGGTTAACATGTATCGTTATTTGAGAGAACTGTAAAAAAGAAGACAAAATTCCAACCCCTCGAATTGACTTTTGAATTTAGAATACGAACTTTTCTCTATCAATTTATAAACTTCATCACAGTTAAAATTAAATTTCAGTCAAGAATTTCAGTCAAGAATTTCTTGGAATGTTAACCTTGATAAAGGGCCCTTCAGCTCGAAACGTTGGTTCAATAAACAATGCCCACTAAAACTACTTGGCTGCCTTATGGTTGTACTGTCTTTCTACCAATCGGCAAATCATTACTTTACTGAACCCCTGACCCTTGATATTCCATATAAGGTCATTAGACTGAGTTTTAAAGTGATGAATAATTTCAACACATGTGTATATTTATCTGATTATCATATACCTCAGAATTATTAGAATAATTACGCCGTAACAACCTTTATTAACTCCACTTGGGCACACAACGGATGAACTGAATACTACAATACTCTACATACTTCACTCACACCAACCTATTATCCTTTATTTTGACAGCACTTGAACTGTTCCTAGCGGCCACCCCTCAGTACCGGTTCTATAATGGACTATTCCATACCGCGTGTCGGTCACACACAACTTCGTGACTTCTCAGCCGTTTTATGAAATCTACTAGCGACTTCGTCACGTTATATTATCCATCGTATACAAAGCCCCCATTGAAAATGTATGGGGACTGAGTAAACCACGACCCATTGTATAAAACCTGTCAAATACCATAACTGTGGTATACGGATTCAAACCTGTGGTATACGGCCTCAAAACCATGGTATACGGGAAAAACAGTCCCTTTTGGTATAGAGCAAAGAAATAGTTCCTAGTGTTATACTCGTTAACATGGCAATTACTGGGTTTAATTTATTCGAAAAGATGGATAATAAATGCAACAAATGATGATTTTGTGGACAGGCGGCTCTATATATTATAACCCTCGAGGTTGACGTCGTAATACACTCGCTAGCGCTCGTGTATTACTACGCATCAAACTCTCGTGGTTTACGGCCGCCTGTCCACAAAACCATCGATTATTGTCTATGTATTTGATAGGGTGAGGGCTTAGTGGCGCCCCCTGCTATTAATACCTGGAACTATCAATTAGTTCCCAACAATCATTTCATGCGACACATATTTTAGCGACTACCAGCGAAATGTGATCTCACTGTATTCTCTCAAGGAAATGAGATCGGAAAACTACAGTTCTAAATTATGTTTTCAATACAGCTAGAAACAAATCCTAAGGATAGAAGTATATCTGTGTAGACAAACACAAAAAAAGGTAGCAGGATCCAGTTAAGTACTGCACGAGAATCTCACTCTCGTGGCATTTCAGTCTCCAGGCCCAGGTCTGGTTCACTATGTCTCTATGTACGGGAGCAACTCCAAGCAGATCCGACGAAATTCTAGCGTTTTATATGTGGTATGTAAATAGCGCGTAATGACAAAATATCGAGGAAGATAATGGAGAGAATTCAAGGGCATAATATTTCTCACCCGATCAATTTTTCTTGAGGAAGCTCACGCATTGTAATTCATTTAATTCTGATAATAATGGTTAAATAAATGACCATTTTCAAAGATTTGAGAAATTCTAGGGCATTCGATAATAATCGGCGATTGTCTTGCTACGGAATCGGCTACCGTCGGTCCAGTGGAACACGGCCATCATTTGATACCGTCTAAATGGTGTAGATTTGAGAAATGAATCGATAACAACAACATCACTCGCGTCCCCCATTGCCAAGTTCGGCTGACTGACATCAACAATCCATAGTCCGCATTAGTGTGACTTTAGACAGCGGGCAATGCGGTAGAAACCACCAGCTTTCCTATCGATCACAGTCAATATAACACCTTATTATGGTCGACTATATTTAGAGAGCTAGCCACATCTAGGACTGCCCTCGAACTGTCCTTTTCTGAGGACAAGTTTGCACGATTTTGGACAATTGAAGGAGAAGTCCCACCTTCAGGATTTTTTTATGAAACGGATTTCTTCCGCAGAAATTGGTAGCTCGAGGATGATTTCTAAGACAGATCCTAGATCATTCTACGGACCCCTGGGGCCCGTTTATTAACTCTTTCAGTCCGAGCAATGCCTGGAGGCATTCCCTCCCAGGGGACGAGCAATGCCTCCAGGCATTGTTTAAAAATATATTTATGTTTATGTATCACCATCACAAACGTTATGTTTTATGAGAAATAATGAATAGATTTACACCACTTTTTCACAATTAATAAAAAATACCATGTTCATTAATATACTCTATGGGTATTCGACAAATAACTATAGTAACTGGTATCTAAAGGTTGCTAAGTGACGCCCATACGACAAACAGACACCATACGGTGATAGTCTCGTCCCCTTGGGGTTTATAGAGGTGTTATGCCTCGTCCTATAGTGCCTGTGCTCTCCAATCAGGCTCGGACAGAAAGAGTTAATCTAGGTTCTTACATTAAGACCATTTTCTGCACCTTGCACAAGTTGGGTTTTTTTAGATCATTTTATTTATCCTGGATATCAAAAAGGCAATACTGCCTGTTTACATTTAATTCCAGCTCGTGGTACTTTCATTTAGTGGTCATCTTAATACTTCTCAGCTAGCTAACAACCTTATCGCTTAAGTGATATTTACAGGTATCAATCTTGATTAGAAACTGTCCATATTGTTGTAAACATTTCGCGGCTATAAGCCAGTGAGGCCCGGCGTCCACCTGCTACGATATGGCACCGATATGGTCTACGATGCACCTCCCGATAAAAAATAAAAATCGCGTCGGAAGGTTACCTGATCGGGGCAGTTGACCACGTCTCTGCGATTAGACACCGATAAAACCCCCGTACAATGCGTGGTGGATTGGCTTGTCTAGACATATGTCTACGATTTTGCACCTTCCCGATATGGCACCGATTTTGACATTTTGTATCGGTGCCATATCGTGAGGTCTACGATTCTATTGTATTAGGTGGACGCCGGGCCTAAGTATATAGTTTATAGCATACGGCCGCTTGTCCAAGTGTTATGGTTTGATGATATTTAAGTCTGTTCGCTTAGGCAATATTAGCCATCCATGAGGTCATCCATAAGTGCTGAATAAAGTTGACCCACAGCTTCCTTGGGTCTCTATGGCATATAGAAAAAATGGTCTCCATGTACGATCCTAGATTATTAAATGGGCTCCAGTGGCTCCTAAGATTACAGAAAAGTAGACTACACTTAAAAGGTGTCTAACCCGGTGTTTACACTAGACAAATTAATATGCGGCGACTATAGATCGGCACTCCATTAGTGGGGCAATGTCAACAGCAAAAGTCGTCGGGCTCAGAATGTACCCGAGCACTTATGACTCTAAGTTTTCATTGAGTCGTCGCCTGTGTAGACGAATTCAAGGCCGCTTTAAATAGTCGTGGGCATCAGAGCGTGTCCAATAGTCGTCAGGTGGTGCTAAATTGAATTATCTAAAGGGGGTTTTCCACTGGACCGACGGACGCCGATTTCATAGCCAGACACTCGCCGATCATTATCGGATGCCCTAGAATTTCTCATATCTTTGAAAATGGTCATTTATCAAACTATTATTATCAGAATTATAATAAATTACAAAATGTGGGCTTCATCTTAAGCGCCCAGGAACAATTGATCGGGTGAGAAATTGGCCTGGTGGAGCACCCCCTTTATGTAACCACCAGACAATCTGCAGTCGTCACACGCTTGGCGTTCACATAAGACGATTTCCATCATTTTACTGCTGAAAGTTACCTGCAGGTGCAAAATGCAGGAATCGCCGATCAGAAGGGTCTAGTGTTAACGCCTCAACATGGCAAAAGACTGCATATAAAAAGGTATAATGTCTTTAGTACAGGCAACTAAAAGGATGTCACAATATGGCCAAATAGCAAAGAACTGCATACGAGAAACCTTTATAGCCTTTAAATGATTTAAGAAATAAATCTATGGAAAATTGCAGATGTGTGAAGGGATATTGATAGTTCACATGGAAAAGGTTGCTGTATGACATTGAGAAGGCTTTTAAAAAAATTTGTAAAGCAATTTTTAAGGGGATATTGTGTTACAACACAATCACCGAATTCGGCTATATAGCCATTCTTCCCTCGGGCCCTAGACCCCTACTCCTCATTCTAATGGCGGGTGTTAGCCGAATGGGCAGCGTGTACCATTTTTGTGTAAGTCTTTGGTATGACCCGACCGGGGTTTGAACCCACGACCTCCCATGCTCGAGGCGAACACCCCTACCACTTGGCCACCGAGCATATTATGCTTCTGTTTACTGCTCTGAGTCAGGAAAGGAGCAGAATATGGAGTTCAATACCAAAGTTTAAATCTATGAGCCATTGTACTACTTTCAAGCCTGGCGTCTACCGAGCTCCCAATCCCCTACGATAGACCTTACGATGCGTGTATCGGGGTGAATCCACGGGTTTATTACCCACCTGATACGGAGTCTCCATACTAAGCCTATGGAGATTACAGATCGCTACTGAGGAGGATACGGAACTCCGTACCCTCCTAGGAGGATACGGATTTTTTAGATGAAAGTAGTCCCAAACATAACTTCTTAATTACGTTGAAAAGTTTTCTAACGATCATATCTATTGCTTAAATCTAAAAATAAGTGAGTAATAAATAAAACATTACCATAATTTCTACCTCTGTGGCCGTATTCTCCTTGTAGTTGACGCTACGCAATATTCGTCAACTACGCGGAGAATACGGCCACTCAGATCGAAATCATGGTAATATTGTGTATTTATTATCCACCTAATACAAAGTGTCTATAGAAAACACATAGGGAGTTTGTATGGACATACCCGGCACATACGGATATGTTGCATGCTGCGGGTGGCGCATACGGAAAAATAGTGCAAAACTAAAATGAACTAATATTGGTATGCCACTTGTCAGGAAAAGGTGGATGATAAATACAATATAGACTGGCAGCAGATAAAAGCGTTTATGCTCCTTGGAGTTGATGCTGCGCAACATCCTCGCATACGCTCGAATATTACTACGCGTCAACGTCAAGTGTAAAAACTAAAAGGATGGATCTACAAGTTAAAACTTTGAAACAAATGTTTTCAGTGGTTAGCGAGAAGGAAAATTTGGGGTCTTGGCTCAAGGACAATAAACGGATATATGATATATATGTATTCGTCTCAAATGAATGATCTGTATGGCCTACATAACACGTGGACTATGATACCATTGAGAAGAGGGAATTGAGCGAGTCATGAAACCACAAAAGGAACCGAGAGAAGAATCAATATATATTCAGCAATATCAATGACTTCCCCTCTGTACAGTTGTAAGATTAAGTAATCCTGTTCTTAAATTACTTATTGCGATCTGATACAAGGATATTTGAACCGTTTGTCAACATATATATCAGATATGCACGCTGTGAATATTGGACCACGAGGAGTGTTAGAGGGGACCCCCACCTACCACGATAAGCCACGACACGCTTCCCGATCGCTACGATTTGAAACGGGGAAATCGTGACCTATCGGGAGGTCCCCGATTGGTCCAACAATTTGAAATTGTAGAGCGTGGCAACGCCTTGGGAGGACCAATAACATAAACGCTGACCACGATATCTTCCCGATAGGCTACGATACCCTACCACAGGCTACGAAATTTCCAACATGTTGGAAATTATCGGGACCTCTACGATTGGCGTTTTCATCGCAGCCTATCGTGAGCTGTCGTAGACGGAATCGCAGAAACCTGTTCCACCTACCACGATTTTGCCAGACCTCACGCTACAATCGGAATGGTGTCAGGAAGGCCGTCGTAAGGCCAATCGGGACCAGAATCGTGGTAGGTCGGGGCAGGCTTTAACATTCAGTGGCGTAAGAGGATTCACTATAACCGATTTGGGAGTCAAATTGCCTCTTTCATTAACCCACTCACACCGGGTAATGCCTTGAAGCATCAACCAGGGCTAGCCGGGTGATGCCTCAAGGCATCATCTGGGACTAACCGCTTGATGCCTTGAGGCATCATTTCCAAATTATCGTTTTTGTGAATAAAATTGGAAATATTTGTTTAATAATTATGAAATTACCCCAGTATGTAGGTATAATATGATATTTATCAATCTTATGCAAAATAAAGAATGATATTAGGGATCACGTGGCGTGTCACGTGATGACAATCAGGCCTCTTTCCCCGGCCTCTAGCGGTATTCACTGGCACTAGTACCCGGCTTCATGCCTGTGCTATTACCGTAATAGGGTCAATATTTATCATCAATCGGTTGCAAATTCCCCATTCAACATGTGTGTGTCCACAGTAAACAACTACACATCGCTTCTAAGTTGTCAGAAACCACTACCATTGACTACGGATTTGAAGCAGATTCATTATGGCCTAACAGCCATAGATTGCAGGAGGGCACGCTCTTTGTAGTCTGTTCATCCTGGGAACTAGAACAAGTAGCAGATAAACATCAGGGACCTGTTTCAGTAGTTTGGTGACATGTCTAGATGGCGTCTGTGACACCATATGGACAGATCAACACAAGTTGCGGCACTTAGGACAAGACAGACCCAAAACATGGTGTCTCCGGTTTCAAAAGTATTAGACCATTTCACTCACTTTCTGCAGGAATTAAGCAATGAAGCTTTGACACGGGTAAGGGATACATATAACCTATAATCTTTCCAAATATGAAGAAAATTGGCCACTCCGATTCGCTGATATTTGACATCAACTGTGACATGCGTTTTGAAACCCGACAATTTGTTTACCGCTGTTGCTTGCAGTGTTGGTGCCGCTGTTGATGTCTGTCTAGGCCTAATGTCACGAAACTACTGAAACAGGTCCCTGCCGTTGACAGAATAGCGCAGGTACAAGAAGAAGGGCAATATAGAGAGACATGGTTAGTGTGACTGAATGGAATCGCAAATATTCCCTGAGTTCGGAGAATGAGGGGAGTATTGCACCATTGTATGGGTATAATTAAGGCCTAATTAATATTGTGGGTAGCTAGTTATCTATCTTCAGAGTCTGGTTACTTATAGTCTTGAATAGTTCGAATGTAGGGTAGACTTAACTCTCTTGGTATGGTCACAAAGACAAATAAGGATGAACAATGGAGTACAGTTTAGCATCTTTAATATCCTGAGAAGCAATCCAAAGGTATATTGATATGTAGTCGCACTACCATTGTGCTCACTCAATGTCACACAGTATTACATAACTCAGGGTAAATGTTATTCACTCAAGACTCAAGTCAGTAGCTTACAAGTGATAGTATGTATAGTAATCTAAAAGTACACTAAATATAATTACAGTTAAATTATGATAATAATGGAATGGTGATGAAATAATGAGATACAATATAATAATATAGTGTGTGTGGCAGTCAGTTATACTGGTATACGGCATATAGCCTATGATCCATGGGTGCCACCATGACGCCCCCCAAGTAGGTGTTCTTCACTAAAGGAGGTGAAAAAGTAGCTGTTCTTCACTAATGGAGGTGCAAAAGAAGTGAGTGATGATTGGGAAATGTCACTTTTCTTGCCTTGCTCACATATGTAAATAAAGTGTTCCATGTGAAAAACATCATGTCCTGGGTTTTAGCATTATATCTTCCTGCTCTGGGATCGGTGTAGAGAGTCAATGGAACCTTGGTAAAACATTGAGAGGCAGCGGAATTTTGTAAGAACAAAGAGCCAGAATGCAGGTTTTATCCCCCCACCACCTAGTGACTGCTTCATGAACTAACAATGGCTCTGTCCCCTATAGCTTGTGATTATCAAATTACCCGTCTTTTCGTATTGGTAATAATGTGTTTTGATTCCAGAATTTTCTTAAATGTGAATTTAGTGTCTGCAAACTTTAGCTCGGTTTCTTGCTCATTCCACGATTTGCGACCTCGATAGGCAGTGTTCAGTGTTCACTTCTGGGCTTGGGCATCTTGAACATTGTTCGAGCGCAAGCTCATACGATTTTGGATTAAATCCTCAAGTTCATCTGTCTCAACAAGTAGGCCCTTCAAGTACACTTTTCTCATACAGGCTAGTTCTTCGCGTCTACGCTGTAGTGTGTCTACCCCCTGTTAGTGTGTGGAGCTCTTCGACAGTGTGCACCCCAACCCAGTCGGACAGGCAAGTCCGCAGGCCCCTGACTATTTTTCGGGTGTGTGGGTAGCGATGGGCGATAAGGCCCGTTTCCATTGGCCGACGAAGATTGCTTAGACTTTTTGAGTTACACAGAAAGTCTGTCGGTGGTGCCACTGACTGTGCGTCAGTATAGAAAAATCGCCGAGGGTAGTAGATTTCACTCAGTGACCAAGCTTTCACTTAGTGGTGGGTGGTGCCACATTACATAATCTAAGCAGAAAAAGTCGTAGGGCATTTCAAGACCTTGGTTGTTTTCATTGATCGATATTGGGTCCACAGTGCCAAAAGTCCATCGGTGGTCCCTGACTGTAGATCGGTGACGGGAAATCGGCCAATGGAAATGGGCCTTTAGTATTGTGTAACCCTAACCAGTAACCCATAACCCTATACCCTTTAGCACACCATACCAAAACATTTATGCCCCATACCATACACTGACCCCGACCCCAAAGCATATACCCTAAGCCTAACCCCTATAACCTAATCCTAATCTCTTTTCCCTTACCATTATACCCTAACTCTAGACCCTATACTGTATTGGAAAGTATCAGTATATCTCTAACCCTATAATCTATACACTAACACTAATCCCTATACCAAACCCCTAACTCTAACCCCTATACCATATTGAGAAGTATAAATATACCCCATACCCTTTACCCTAATCCTAACACCTATATCCATAACATAACCTATAACACTTATCCCTTTGTCCTAACCTCTAGGACAAACCTGAACCTTACCCTTATATCCTATTCCCTAACTTGAACCCAAACCTTTATATCCTATGCCCACCCTAACACTAACCCCTAACACTAACCGTGAACCTAATCCATATGCTACACCCTAACCGTAAACCCTAACCCCTATACCCTTTACTCTAATCTAACCCTTACCCCTATACCCTACACAAACTCCTCTTCCCTAACCCAAACCCTAATAGCAGTCGCCCTTTGTGCATTCACATGAGTGTTTGGGTCAAGGTCATGCGGTAGTGCCCACTGCATTAAGCATATTGATTCTGAGTAATGGGAGCCTGGTAGCAACACCTCAGCCTCCTGAATGTTTATTTGACAAAGTGTGACAACATCATAAAACGGCATAAGACCCCACGTCATATATACATCATGACCATACCCCACTTCTCACTCTGTCCACATCCACCCAACCTGGAAGTCACCCCTGTACAGGCACATAGCACAGCTCTATCAAGAGGGGCCTCCCTGTACCCCCTGAGTCAGAAAAGGTGAGCCTCATGGGGATGATAAATGTGGAGATCCCGGAGAAACCCAAGGTTTCTCCGGAGCAGCTTGTCAATCAGCAATTAGACAGTGATGTGAGTTGGCAGCAGTTTACAGAAAACACCACATGTCACGGAGTCAAGTATATCTTCCAGGACTCTCCTCTCAAACTGCGCAGGTACCAAGCTAGGTTTTATCATCATCTTCCTTTTTTTTTAATCATGACCTTAAAACTATAGGGAGCCAAAGTGAACCTGCAAAAACGGCAGATACCCGTGTTCAAAACACCATTTCCGGAGGCCAGTAAGAACGAGGCTTAGTGCTAAATCTATGGGGGTTTGAGGCTAGAATTTTGTCTTTGGTCTCGTTAGTTACTATTGAAGTGTAGTTTACTGCTATTCTCTCTGAATAACTCTTTCTCGAAGCTAGGATGAAGTTTGTCAAAAATATGGATCTAAAGGTTTGGAGAATGACGTATATAATCTCGAACCTACCTAGTCAAGGTACTGAGTGGCAATATCTGGAAATGATGTTTTGTGAATGGGTATCTGTGGTTTCAGCGGGTTCACTTTGGCTCCCTATAATCAATACTAACTCCTTTACCCTAACCCTTAATCCCTAACCCCTATGATACCCTATGCCCTATCCAAACCCTTACCCCTAAGACTAAACTTGAACCTAACCCCTATACCTTAACACTGAACTCTAGGCCCTATACCCTATGCCCTACCCGAACTGTCGTTTATGGCTCGGGCGTAGAACTAAACCAAGTGGTAGATGCTGTGCAGGCTAATCTCGATAAAGTTACAAAATGGTGCAGCTCAAATCGGCTAACAATTAGCGAAAAGAAGACCAAATTTATGATATTCGGGACTAGACAAAAGCTTGCCAAGTGCCCTGACATTGCGAACCCACTGAACATTAGAGGAACCCCGATTGATAGAGTGCATCAATTCAAGTATCTGGGAGTTTGCCTGGACCAGAACCTATCTATGTCTAGTCATGTGGACAAGTATAAATTGGACAGACTACAAAGTATTCAGAATAAGTGCCTTAGGACAGTTTTTAATGCAAGGGAGTGTATCCCAGTTATTAGTCTACACCAACGTTCCAGGTCGCAAAACATATTAGCACAAAGAACAACTCACTTGAATAACTATATGTACCTACAAACATCATTAAATGACTTACTTGAAGAAAAGAGAGAAATCCACACAAGACAGCATGATGCAAAAACTTTCAAGGTAACCAAACCCAACATCGAAGCCTATAAAAGGAGTGCGCTGTACAGAGGAATGATTAGTTGGAACGGTCTCACCTTGAGCATGAGAAACACAGACAGTTACCTATCCTTTAAATATAAACAAAAGATCTGGGCTTTGTCCAAGAACCAGATAGGTTGATGTTTCCTACTTGACTCCGTAGTGCACACCCCCCGATTTTGTCTTGAGTCAATGTAATAATGTAAGAAATTTGAAGCTATTCGAGACTTTTTTAACCATGTCTTGCTATTAGGAACTACTTGTATTATACAAAACTAGTAGATATTTAGAACCTTATAACGGTTAGTTTTAGTAATTGATCTTTTTCTTTGTTGTATACACAGACACTCAGTACATAATTTTTGTATAAATAACCTTGCTTGTAGTAATCACCATGTGGTGGACGACAATTGTAGTCGCCCGTAAGTTTACGACATTGTCAAATTTACGCTATGACCATGACTGTATATGGTCAGTGTTATCTCTCTTGCTTAAAAATAAGGTGAAATTACTGTAACTCCTGCATCTGGGAGATCCACTCAAAAAGGCTCACATGCCTATGTATCCCCCAGGATAAATAAAATTCTTTAAAAAAACCAAAAAACTCTAACCCCCTGCACTAAACCTGAACCTAACCCTATACACTAAACCTGAACCCTAAACCCTATACCCTATGGCCTACCTAACCCCTAATCCCAAACGCTAATCCTGAACCTAACCCCTATTTGTTATAGATCTTTGAAGATGATTTTCATGCTCAGCCTGTACAGATTGATAGTTTCCAATTTGACCACACAATATGTCTGTTCAGTAGAGATAACCAAATAAATTTGTGTCTTATATTCAATACTCCCATCTGGTTGTTTGTGGTTATGTTTCAAATACTTTTTTTGTTTTGGTTGAAGTGTTTACTAACAATTCCTCCCTAGAGTTGGGAGTTCCAATTGTACATTACAGGAACAAAAACATTTGAATGAACCATTATGCTCTTCTACAGAAGTGCATAGGTGAGGGGTGTAAGATGATGATATGATTAAGGTACCATTCAGTGTCATAGCTTTATGTTATCCCAACTTTTAGTTCTGATGAGATATAGATAAGAGACTGCTGTCGACGTGCTTTTAATAGAGTTGCACCATTGTTCATGAGTATTTTATTTACGTTTAACAGATCCAGCTAGTCTGTGTTTCTTATGTGTTTTATTTTGTTTAACAAACCCACAGGCCTCATTTTAGTAACATTAGATATATTTCATGAGTTCCATTTTATGTTTGCAAGGCCAATCTGGCTGATCCTAATTGTGTTTGATATACTAAATGACTCATTTTATGTTTCACAATTTTAACTTTTTGTTAAATAACCCTCTTTGGCTGACCATGAATGTGTTTCACATAGTTTTGTTTTTTTTACAAGTTTGTTTCTCTTTTTATGTTTTTTCAGCCCCATTTGTATTACATGATTGTGTTTCAGATAATTTCTCATTTTTAAATTTGACAGGTCGAACTGGCTTACCATGATCGTATTTCAGATAGTTTCTCATTTAACATTTGACAGACCCATCTGGCTGGCATGATTATGTTTCACATAGTTTTGTTTTACACATTGTTTTTCTTTTTACATTTGACAAGCCCATCTAGCTGACATGATTGTGTTTCAGATCAATTCTCTTTTTACATTTGACAGTTTTATTTCTACAAGTTTTTTTTCTTTTCATATGTTTTACAGGCCCATTCGTATTACATAATTGTGTTTCAGATTATTTCTTTTTACATTTACATGTGATTTGTTTTTACATTATAGAGGACAAATCCGCTGACCATGATTGCGTTTCAGATCAATTCTCTTTTTACATTTGACAGGCCCATCTGGCTGACGATGGTGGTTTTTTGCATCGGGTTCTTCATCTCACAGGTCGGTGTCCGCACCAGGGTCTATTTCGAGTACCAGACAACTACAAGTTCTGAGGTTTTCTATCCACGGTCACTCGAGTTTCCAGCCGTCACTATTTGCAACCAGAACAGCTTCAGGTAATCTTTCCACCTACCTATGTGAATTTCAATTCACTATTTGCAACCAGAACAGCTTCAGGTAATCTTTCCACCTACCTATGTGAATTTCAATTCACGATTTGCAACCATAACAGCTTCAGGTAATCTTTCCACCTACCTATGTGAATTTCAATTCATGATTTGCAACCATAACAGCTTCAGGTAATCTTTCCACCTACCCATGTGAATTTCAATTCACGATTTGCAACCAGAACAGCTTCAGGTAATCTTTCCACCTACCTATGTGAATTTCAATTCACGATTTGCAACCAGAACAACTTCAGGTAATCTTTCCACCTACCTATGTGAATTTCAATTCATGATTTGCAACCATAACAGCTTCAGGCAATCTTTCCACCTACCCATGTGAATTTCAATTCATCCACATAAAAATCATCAAAAATTGTTATGGCCAAAGAAGAAAAGTGTGTCTACGGTTATATGAGCAAATAAAAACCAACCCACGTAGGGATAGGGGATTCTGTTGGTTTTTAGATTTCTTTAATGCATTCCTTCAGACAGCATCAATATTGAAGACATGTAAATAGCGTATAACATTCTTAATCCCTTGATTCTGCCATTCTGGATATGGTTAGCTGTAAACAGGGATGCGAGTTTGCCAACATATGACGGAATCCCGACCTGTCCTGCATACTGAAAACAATGTGGCATCTCCTGTAGTTTTTCACGTTTATCTCTCATCCAAGTGACCTCTGATCATAGGTTAGGATGAAGCACACGATGTACCTTGCTTGGGACACTGTGAATGATAATTTCCAATCTAATTTCCAATCTGGAACTAACTGCAAATACTGTTTTGATGTGTCTGTCATATTGTCTTGTTATGTTTTGTCCTGTATGAAAATTTTAAAAAATTTAAAAAATGGGGAGAAGAAATAATATTCCATGGGTGAGATGTGACACATGTATTTCGAAAATCTGTAGAAACAGGGTAGATTAATTTACCAGTGCATGACAACCCTAAATCATTTAGAAATGTATCTGTTTCTTTATGGCTGCTAAAATACTTGTGTGTATATACCCTGTACAAGTGGAAAATAAAATATTCTCCACAATAAAAAAAAAATTATTCCAATCTGCAGGTGGCATCACATAATTGGGTTTTCGTTAAGTAGATTTATCATTTATGATGAGAAATGAATTTGATGAATAAATAAATAAATTATGGCTGATTATTACTTCTTCATGCGATCTAACATTTGATACTTGATACCATTTCTTATTTCTTATCATGAATTCTAAATAGTATGTCATACCTACATTCTGTAATGGTTTCATCGATGTTGATAAACTATTTCCAATTTTAATACAAAAATAAATTCTATAAATCTTGGAATGTGATGCTTCAAGGCATCGCCTAATTACCTACACTGTGATGTAGAAAAGTATCACCTGCTACAAATGGGTTGATTAACTACATAGAGGAAGGAGAGCGGTGGTGGTCAATTACATCTTTAACCCTTTAAAAGGGAGGTGACCTGTTTCAATAATACAGGAATAAGGGTGGGTACTAGTGGGTGCACCCCTCTCATAAGATCTCACACTCTCTAAGTCGTATTGTGTACTCTCACTGTGCTCTATGGAGAAGATTTCTTAACGAACTAGGCTTAGAGCCTTGGGAATCCACTGGCCTGTCTCCCGTGAAAAAGGCCAAAGATTTGTATAATCTCAATGATGCCACCTAGCGGGAATACTGTGTGCCAGTGGATTCTATTATCATCACCTCAATTTCACCTCAAGTCATTATTTGGGTGTGGTATCTGTATTCTGTGAAATTTTCATGCTTATCTATCTGATATTTCCTCTATTCCATAATAACGAGATTTGTTGTTTATTTAGTGAAGAGTAATAATCGGTGATCTTTAAAACAGATTTGCTCCTAAAGTTTGCATTTGGAAACCAGACATGTAACAAAGTCAAATCATGTTGTTGTATTGCAGTAAACATCGCTGGAGTTGATGAAAGACCTTATGATGCCGTTGATTGATGTCCCTAGTCTCCTCGTGAGGCTAAAACTAGTTCTTTTGACAATAAGTCTACAGCTGAGTACATTTAATGAAAAAAACAGAAGACTTATTAAGTAAAAGTTTAAGAATAAGAACTTCAGCCATAACTACAGATATTGATGGGAAGGATAGCTTCACAAATGTATAATGCTTTATTTTTCTTTTGCACCAGGATAACAGCAGCATATGAAAGAAACTTGGACGACGTCATTGAGGAAATCTTTAAGACCAACAACGTATCAGGTATTTCAGTTCCTAACTTACCTATTTTCTTTCTAATGCTCTTCATTGCAGATAAAAGACAGGTACTCTAAAGTGTGGGGGGGGGGAGGGTTGGGAGGGTGGGGAGGGTGGGGAGGTTGGGGAGGTAGCTCAATGGTTAGAGCACCGGACTTGTAACCCCAAGGTTGTAAGACTTTGTGGGTTCAAGTCCCACCCCCAGCAGTGGTAGATTTACTGCTATAACAAAGGCCATCCTTCTCATCTCATGTCTATGTGGTGTGAGAAGTAAAATAACTCTCAATTTGGTAAATGTGTAGGGGTGAGATTTCTACCTGAATTCATCACATAGATTCGATCACCCTAGTGGTGTAAAAGAAACTTGAGAAAGTCTGGAAAGGACCTATTATGGTTGACTGGACGTAAAATCAAACCAAACAAACAAACAAACAAAACTCTAAAGTGGTAAGAAACTATGACAGTTTATTTGAAAGGGTTGATCTTGGCGCATCCCTCTCTACTGCCGCCCTCATTGGTTTTTCCATTTAAACTTCCATATGATTATATTCTTCCATAATTTTGAAATTCCCAATTTTCAGCATTTAAGTTTTACAAGTAATTTTGTCCTCTTCAGGAATCGATGTGGAAATGTTTGAAGATCGCGTTAAAGATGTGAATTATACTGACTTCATCATCACGGCCGCCCATCAGAAACAAAATTTCATCGATAGGTAAGTCTGGAAAATAAAAAGTTGAATATTAGTTGAATCTCCTGCACGAAACTAAGCACTTTATATATGTATAGGCCCGGCGTATATAGGTATGTTTTGCGTATACAAGGTCGTCCTATTCCCCGTGTGTATACGCCTCATCTGTAGGCGCCTGATTCATATATACGCCTGATTCATATATACGCCTGATTCATATATACGCCTGATTCTGTTGTATTTACACCATTAGTTCCGATCTCTGCCACTTAGGGACACCACTGGTAGCATATTTCATTTCCTATTAACCATCCCAGTCTCTATTATATGAAAAATACGATCTTAAATTACCAATTTATTTTATAAATCCTATCTAAAACCTGATTAAGTATAAATTGATTAACTATACATAATAAATTATATGTTTTTTACCGTTTTTTTAATAGATTTAAGTTTAGAACACCATTTCTAGGTGTGGTCACCCTACAGTAAGTCAAACAAGCTATCCTCCTGACCCTGGCATCCCCTCAGGGTGTGTGGACAGGTTACCGGGCAACTCAGCTGCCTACCCCACCGACATCAAAGCTGCATCAAAGTGGTTTCGGCAGTAGGTGTGTTGGTGGCGGGAGCTGGCTGGAGGTGGTGGCTGCAGTCACAAGTGAGTGGGGTGTGTCGGGGGGTGCCGGGTGGAAGGTCTACCAACACACAAGGGGGCGGTGGCGGGTCCCGATTCTTTTGTTCGTTTTATTATCATGTATACGCCCGGCGTACATATATCGCGCAGAGGATGTTTCCTCTCGTATAGGCCAGGTGTGAAATACAGCCAAGACGCGTCCGTATACAAAAGGAAACGGGGGAGATCCAGTGAGACCAATGAAGATGGCGCCACTGTAGCCACTGTAGCCGTAGCCTGGCAGCCTGGCCTTGTTAGACTAAAGACCAGGTAACGGGTTCCAGTTTCGTGGTGCATTGTTGGTAACGCCTCCATTGGCAGACCACCAGATACACTGGTTCCCAGGGTATCCACTAGGGGGCTCGGCGGAGATATACTACAGTCTAGGTGAAGGATGTAAGAACCCGTTACCTGTCCCTTATTCATTAGGGCAGGGAACCAGTCTACTGTAGCTGGGGGTTGACCTTTGTCATCCACCGTTATAGTCCATTACTAACTGCAACTGCCACCCTTTCGTTTTGTATTGCTTTAGTGGCATAATGGGAGACCCCATGACTTAGACATTGATGCTGAAAATTGTGTACTTCTATATGATGTTTTACGTCTTGAAGAATAAACAATTTTCTAACAATTTGCCCTTAGTGATCACCATTTTCTCTCCTGATCCTTGTCTGTCTAGCTGTACGTGGAATGGCATGGAATGTGACATCGAGACAGATTTTAAAACCGTTATAACAGACCTGGGCGTCTGCTACATGTTTAACGGCGACACCAAAGCTCCTCGTCACACAACGGAGTCAGGTGAGACTGTTAAAACCCTTTCTGGCAGGGCAATGCCATATGGCATTCCCCTGGCCATGGCAGGACAATGACATATGGCATTCCCGTATGGAATGGATGAACCATTCTGTATTTGTGACTTGGTAACTTTTTGGAAAATTATTCCAGTATCATGAAAATTATTTGATATATTAGGCTCAGTGTTGCCAGTAACTCTTTCTAATATTGGAAAGTTCTGATAAAAAATACAGATTTACTGGAATTTTTGTAATTTGTAATAACATTGACTACAAAAGCCAGCCATACAAAGGCCACAATTGGTTCTGGTGCCTGCTATAGCAAGGGTACATGGTGAATGATGTGTGGCTCTTGAAGGGTTAAAACCCTTTGTAAAGAATTGGGCCCTACTTGCGTAAGGAGCAGACCTTAAGAGAAAAAAAAGGCAAGAAACATATAAGATATCTTATGAGTAGAGAGCTAAATTAGAATGGATTATGACATGAAAACTGACACAGTGTTCAACTACATTCACCGGTTATCCTGAATATAGATGATTATCTACTTACGTTGCTCACTTCATCTCATTTCATTATCATTACAATCATTGTCATCATAGAATGATACCGTAATTTGTTGTATTGAACTAATAAATCCTAGTATGAATGTACTGCTATTAAGGAAGTCCCTCGGTTAATAAGGCTCGAATGGAAGAATGGCACTGATGCCTAATTCGGTGATTTACAACAAATACAAGTACCCCAATAAAAATTCTCAAAATATATTTTTTTTTTAAACACAGAGGTCAAGAACTTAACTGTTTATTGACGGGAAAGGGTCCTTGTTTTATACCCTTAGCAGGGGCTTGACATGAAATGCTTGGCATCTGTGAGCTCTGCGTTCTCATTGGCTGTTGGTACAACAGCCAATAGGGGATGATCAAATCTGTTCTGGTTGAGCGCTTGTTCTTGCTGTCACCCCTGTCAGGAGGCCGCTCATGACACTGAGCAAATCTGCCCTCATGTGGACATACTGGAAACTAGAGCTGAGCAATAATAGGGGTATTATATGCCATTCAAAGCATGGCAGCCATAAGTGTAAACATCAGGTGAAAATGGTGACTGTTCCAATTCAGTCAATTTGTTCCTTACTAATTGGGGCTAATTGGAAATTGGACGATAATTCTAGGTGGCGAATTGGTGGCTCTACCTAGCAGTGCCATGACTAACCACTCCGATGCTGTAGCCACACAATAGAGGGCGCCACCAGCGGTCTTCACGCCAAGCTCAAGTTCAGAAGCGGATTATAGGCACCCTACAAAACGATTATAAAGATGGGTAAAACCACGCCGAAACACAAGAAAAATAGCAGGCAAAGGCCGCCGAAGGCCCAGGAGTCGCTGAGGTGGATCATAGCGGGCGCTTCACTTTATTTGATAGAAGGTTCAGCACTTTGGAATCTGCACTTGCGGATATAGCGGCCAGGCGCCAGCTAGCACCAATGGCGCCCAGCCAGATCCAGGCACCCCGGCATCTTTGGCATCGAGTATGTCCCAGCAACGGAGAACAACGGTCGGAGTCGCTTAGTCACAGTCGCCACAGGGATCTACCACAGGTCAGGAGTGTCTCTTCGTTGAAAAAGTTGTGGCTGTGGCACCTTTAGGCCAGATGGCTGTTCCTGCAGTCCTGGCCAACTACGCGGAAATCTCAGCACAAGCGATGGGTCCGGTGTGATGCGAAAATCGGTTACCTTGCGAAATTCCGCTTTTATCGCCCACTCTACTCGCGCATGCGTGTGGAGAACTTCCTGCGCTCACATTTCACGGACTATTCTGGAGCCTCGGAAAACATAGTAGAATTCTCGGGGGCGGAACATTCAAACCCAAACGAGGCTCTAGCTGGCAAAGGGTTTTGCCATTTTCGGAGACCCTAGCTTTCTGTTATTATCGCTCGATCGCTAAAACGTAAATCCATCTTTGCGCTAGTCCGCGAAAGATCTGGTAGGAGAGTGGTACTAACTAGGATGCGAGCGCCCGATGATTTCCGCACTCTCCAATCATCAAATTCACCACTGCGCATGCTCATGGGCGATAAAAGCGGAATTTCGCAAGGTAACCGATTTTCGCATCACACCGGGCACCGCATTTGAGAGTGCGCTCCTGGATCAGAGGAAGGCGGCCGCCTTGGCACCGCCTACTACAGTCAGGCCTGCCGAGTGGATGAAGAGGTCGAGGACCAAGTTCCCAAAATCCTCGAGACAACGTCCTCAAGGGTCTCAGAGTCAGGTAAAAGTGTTTTTTACCCTCGCAAATATGTATTCAGGAGCCCAGAAAGGACATAGACTGGCCTTAATGAGTTAATCTTAGCTGAGTATGCGTGGGCTATCCTAAGGATTATTAACGACCCTGACTTTCCCCCCCCCCCCCAGTATGTATCACCCCTAGTGGCTCACCTGGGGGATGTTTTAGAGGATGCTAGAGAGTTTGACTTTCCTCAAGTCCGCCACTGGTCGGAGCGGGTCTTTGCCATGGTCAGCGAAGGCTGCCTAAGGCTAGGCTGGCATGATGAAACACATATTCAGCTTCTCAGAGTTGCGATATCTCGAGTCTACTCAGGCCATATCGCCTATACCACTGAGGGTTCCAAGGCAAGAAGGCTAAGGATGACAACTCGAGGCCTTGCCCGGCCCGGGGTGTGAAAAGAACGGGGGCCATGTCGAGTCAGGGGTCCGTATGACCGCAACGGCCTGCCAGGTTAAACAGGGCAATCTAAGCACGGCAAGTCCTGCAAGCGCAACCCGCACTTCAGACCCAGTCTTGACCCCTCCAAGGTTTTTCACTGATAGGCGAGGTGTGCCCCATATCGGGGCACCTCGCTCATGCCTCACGCGATGTTTCTGATGCAGAAGTTTGTGTTACGGCTGCTACGGTTCAGGATTCCCCCACGGCCGGCCATGTTGATTGTTATGGAAAGGACTTCAAAAATCTAGATGCAGCCTCTCCTCTTGATGTTAGTGTAGAAACTACAGACATGTGTATGTATGGTGACGGTGCACACGTGCCTACAGCGGAGATCAAGCAGATGGCGCCACAGGCGCAGACAAGGATATGGCAGGTGGCGCAACTAGCGTAGCTCAGGACACGGCAGGTCCCGCCCCAGTTCCTTCGGTTGCGGCCCTACGGTGTGGGCCTGCCACCTACGCCACGGTCTTCAGGGCGCTTTGGCCTCGGCCTGCTCCCCATGCCTGGACGGGTAGGGAAGCCCAGGCCTCGGTCAACAGCTGCATCATGGCCTCGGGGCTCCCTAATTACCTCGGGGCCCGTGTTCCGGTTCCCCCAGGCCTTTGCGTGAGCACCTGGAGGTTGGCCCTTGAGGACTACCACGATTCCCAAGTCGTCGACATGATCGAGTATGGCTGGCCGTTGGGGTATACTGGTGTGGCTCCCCCACTCGACGGCCAAGAACCACGCTTCAGCCGAGAACTATCCTACCCACGTCGAGGCCTATATTGCGAAGGAGCTACATGAAGGGGGTTTACTGGGGCCATTCCAGGCCCTCCTGTTTGAGCCATCGACGGCCATCTCCCCTCTCATGACATGCCCAAAGACGGGCTCTCCCAGCCGTAGAGTAATTGTGGACATGTCGTTCCCCCCGGGGGGTGTCAACGCAGGGGTGGAGATGGGCCCCCACCTCCCATATGCTCAGATGTGCACCCTTCAGATGGTGGCCGACATCCAGGCACTCGGATCTGAGGCATGCTTCCATGCTGTCGCTCTCCTCCAGTGTATCGCGACCCTCGGCCACGGGTTCCCCCCCCTCCTGAGTCGGACGTCGTCGTCTACACGGATAACATGGACCCGGTCGCCCTCATAGCTTCAGGCAGAACTAGCGATCTGGTCTACTCAGCCGTTGCCCGGGAGGTCTGGCTGGTCCCGGCCCTCTGGGATATTGACATTAACTTTGTATATGCGGCTGCTTCGGGTGCCGTTGTTCCCGGCAGCCGTGCAGTTAAGGATGTTTGACCTTGCTATTTTCACTTCTCTGCCCTTTAGGCACTGGCACCGCCCTCCACGCCCAGATGATGGTATCCCTGGCATCGGCTGAGGCCCCTTCTACCCGCCAGAACCACCTCCTCCAGGCACAGGCATACGTGCGCTTTGCAGTATCTACGGGTTTCGACCCCCTATGACCGACCGTCGCCTACAGGGCTCTCTTCGTTCAGGCCTTGGCCAACTTCTTCCGAGCTCTGGCGATGCCGCCAACTCTTTGTCTGGGGCTAGGACTCATCGCCATGGTGGGGACCCCGCCGCCTTCTCCGCGGATGAGGTCCTCGCAGTCTAGTGGGGGTCCAGGTGCCTCTCCACACATACACCATCACCGGTCCCTGCAGTTCGCTTTCGAGAACTCCGGCACGTGATAGCATCTAGCCCTCCTCCTTCTACAAGCATCGAATATTGTCTCCCGTCCCTCACTTCTTGGGGTGGCCCTCGCACCTTCAGACAGGAGGACATACACATGTTGCCTGCACTCATCAGGATTTACGTGAGGTCGACGAAGAAGCGTCATCGGGCAGCCCCCCCCTCACATGGTTGACCTCCCGCGCCTGGCGGATCCGGCAGTCTGTCCGGTCGCAGCATACCACCACAATGTGACGGCATTTCCAGCCCCTCCACGGTTGCCAGCTTTTATCCTGACTTTGTTGATTCAACTCACCTCTCAGCCGTTGTTCGCTGTGATGCGAGCTGCTTTGGCAGCCATTGGACAACTGGCGGCAGAGAGGCTTACGCTTAATTCTCTGAGGCAGGGGGCGGTCCACGATGCCGTGGCCGCGGGGGTCCCCCCGAGTCAGATTCGCCAACATGGCACCTGGAACAGTGCCTCGGGCATCAGGCCCTATTTACCCCTACCGGGAAAGACGTTGACCCCTTCCCAGCAGTTCTAAGCATCTTGGCATTTATACCAATGCCCTTTGGCATATTTCTCACTTTTGAGAATTTTCTATTTCAGTATTCATATTTCCTATCATACCCTACGGACATTTATCAAAATGCTGTGTTTGTTCAGATATCAGGTTTAAACGTATCTTCATAAATAGTATCAATCTGAATCTATACCGTATCAAGTTTATCCTGTTAAATTGAATAAACAATTTTACTCCAATTTCACCTCCTTACAATTAGGGGTAATTTAGATAATTACTTTCTTATCATAGAAACCAACATTACTTGGCCACAATAGGGATGTATAGACCAGAACTTTACACCTGGGTTAGAAATACTGGATAACTCATCCCCAAGACAACTGGCCCCACAATCTTCTGGTCCCTTCACTGGGGAAATTGTGGTGGCAAGGGTTGCAGTACGTAAAGCCAATACAAACCCTAATGGCCCTACCAACTTCTGAGACAAAATCTAACAAGCATTCCTACATATGCCTCCTACACTTAAACAGAATATTTCAACCTTCTGACAGAGCTACGATGCAGGAATTTTGTTTCATAGCCATGTCGAAACCATGTGAGAGTGTGTCGCAAGTAGCGGGTTGGGGTCCTTACCCTCATCGAAATCCTATATCGAGCACATTTATAAAGGTTGGTGGCATGCAGTATCTGTGCAATTGAATTAAGACTAATGGCCTACTTAAGAGTTTTAAAGTACAGGGTGACTTTGATGGACTAATTGTCCTAAATAGAGCAAGTTTACCCTTATATGAATTTCCCAGCTCAGAAAACCTATGTCTAGCTTATAAATCATGTTTCTACCTCAATTGAAACCAGAATTAGAGTATTTCATAGAGTTCAGGACGCCATGTTGAATTTACACTAATTTACTGGGAAGATCTTTTTGGGGATTGATATGTATTCACCAACTCAGAAAACATATATTTAGCATTTTAAATTCTGTTTCTACCTCAATTCAAACCAGAATTATGGAATTTTATAGGTTTTGGATGACCCTATTGAATTTCTGCTAATCTGACCTACTTACAACAGTTAGATTATTTTCAATTTTCATTCTGGTATCATGCAGAGTATTCTGAGGTGAATGCCAGTGGAAATGAATCTATTGCTTTTTGTGGCTAGTTAGGATGTCTTTGGTTTATTTTAACTGGACTAATGAGTAAATGTAACAAATGGATAAACATAGGAGATAGGCAGGTTGATTGGGTAGGAGGTATGTAAGTTGATGTGTTGACAGAGTGATGTTTTCTTTTGTTTACATGACTGGTATACTGGTACAGTCAGCAGTATTGGGTCGGACTAGGTTCATTATATAACAATATGAAGATAGTAGCTAAATGTAGCTGAACTTATATATAATATTGCATCTAGGGTATGGAGCCTCTTAGCATGAATTTTACGGTAAAGGGATGTTCCACTGGACCGACGGTAGCCGATTCCGTAGCCAGACAATCGCCGATTATTATCGGATGCCCTAGAATTTCTCAAATCTTTGAAAATGGTCATTTATTAACTATTATTATCAGAATTAAATGAATTATAATAGGTGTGCTTCCTCTTAAGGGCCCAGGAACAATTGATCGGGTGAGACTGTGTACCTGGTACGTCTTCCCATGTGAATTGAATCCGCCAAGTCTCCCTGGGACTTTATTAACCACCTAATACGGAGTCTCCATAGGAATAGCACTGGGTGTGAGTATTTTGCTACCAGGAGATTACTGAGGCCCGTAACCTCCTGCAGGAGATTACTGGAAATAGTTCCCAAAGCGTCATCGGGCCCCTAGCGAGCGAAACATGAACTAATACATGCAGTGACAGCAGCAGACAATCACACAACGTCACAATCAATGTAAACGAATGTTTACATGAATTAAATGAATCCATCTGTGGCATTGTCTCCTAAACTCCATAATCTGTCAGATTACAGTTGACAATTAGTTCTTACCTTGTTTTGCCCTGTACATCAGTGTATAATTCATCCTCCGATGACAACATGAAACCAACATGGCGAACACTGCACGAAAACCACCATTTTACATATATATACGCCATCGCGATAATGCACAAATCGGCTGAATATTGACTTATTTTCATTTATATACGCCTCTTATCCGCACCTGCGTTTGGGGCGTCTACGAGACGGTTTCCATATGTAGACGCGTACGACTTGGCTGTATTTCACACCAGGCGTATCCAAGACATACTCTGCGCGATATATATATGCCAGGCGTATGTGTATGTGTACCGAAATTTTAAAAAGTCCGCTACCTATACCATGCCCGTTGTTGTTTTTAGACCCGCTGACCCCCGTCTCCTGCCACCCCCCCGGTCACCCCCCGACTCCCCCCCACCACCCCACGCCACCCCAAGCCAGCCTCAGTGAGAAGCCCCCCGCTGCCCGCCACCGCCCCACCACCCGCCCATGCCCGCCCATGCCCGCCGCAAGGTGTTATGGTGTCGGGTGGGGGCCGGGTACACATGTGCAGCCGCATTCACACATGTGCGGCCGCATTCACACGTGTGCAGCCGCATTCACACGGGGGTAAGATGATTTCAGTAGTCAGCTATAACCTTGAAAAGGGTCCTTATATGCTAGGCCAAGACTGACTACACATAGGCATGGTGTTTTAAAGTCAAATCTATTAGACGGTAAAAAATAAATAAGTACAGGGTTTATTATGTGTAATTAATCAATTTATACTCAATCCGGTTTTATAAATGTTCTATAAAATAAATTGGTAATATAAGATTGTATTTTTCATATAATACAGACTTGGATGGTTAATGGAAAATGAAATATGCTACCAGTAGTGTCCCCAAGTTTCAAAGATCGGAACTATTGGATGGTGGTGTATATACAACGGAATCAGGCGTATATATGACGTATGTAAGACCGGACCATGGACATGTATATACGCCACTAGATAAGGCGTCTACAAGACGGATAACAGGTCGAACTTCTAGACGCAAAATCCTACTGTTAGACGTGTTTCGGATACATATGTAAAGCGGTAGGTTTCGTGCCATGGAAAGGATACAAACTAACTGCCACCTCACAGGCAATTTAGGAACAACATTATAATTAACGATAGGAGGCGCATCGGTCAAGTTTCAGAAGAGCATCGTAATTATTAACAAAGAACGGTGGTTAATAAAAACAATATAAACTGGTTTCAGATAAAACCGGCCGTAATCTCCTCGGACTAGACTCTACGTAATCACCTCACTATCGTTCGGAGATTACTACGCGTCTTGTCCTCGGAGATTACGGCCGCTTGTATCTGAAACCAGTTAATATTGTGTATGTAGAACACCCCAATCTGTGAAACTTTGTACCTAGCGGGAAATAGTCGGCGACCTGTGAAGTACACCAGTCTCAGGTTCATTTGACCCTACGTATGAATACCACTTTCGCAGCGCACATAAACTGGTCAGGTGGAAGAACTGGAGCCTGGGTGCCTTTTAATAATCTGGAGAACATATCCTGGCTTTACGATAAGAATCAACTCATAATTAAGAAGACTCAGTCATTTCTCATAAACCCCAACCAGCGATGTAACCACAAAAGTGCTGATTTTTACAATGTTGACACATAATGAGGCCATATTCGAGGACCAAGCGAAAGCTACAATACCCCTTAAGGTTTCTTAGACTTCAGACGACTTAGGAGAAGTTTAAGATTCAAAGGAGAGTTAAACGACATATTTATACAAGGATATTTCGTAGCCTAGAGGTGATCGTATCCTAGCTCTAGGACCAAAGTGCTCATACAACGACATTGGCCCCAGGACGATCGGAAGACAATTTCTACGATATATCCTGGATTATTAAACGGCACCCTGGGGCCCGTTTGATAATTTAGGATCGTACATGAAGACCCTTTTCTGTATGCCATAGAGATCCAGGAACGATGTTGGTCAACTTTATTCAACACGTATGGACGACCTTATGGATGTTTGATACTGTCTTTTTTTTTCTTTTTTTCTTTTTTTATATTCATTTTGGACATAGTACATTCACCAAATGGCGAAACAGGAAACATTGAAAAAGATGCGTAGACAAGACATAACAGTGTGCATACATGGGGTATAGGTAGTTTTTATGTAAGTTAAGACATATTGCGCAATATCAAAGATAATGATAACAGGTCATATGACACTGTTCAGTTTTCAAGTTTGCATAGTTCATTTGATTACAGTTTATATAAGTCTGATATATATCCATATCTACCACCATCTACCTAAACAATCCAAACATACATATGTACAAAAAAAAAAAAACAGGACGTACAAAAAAGAAAAAGGTACAATTACAGCACAGAACTTAGTGAACAGGCTTGAATATTGATAAACGATAACCCTTGTACAAGGTACAGAAAGGAGTCGTCATGTACGATCCTAGATTACTAAACGGGCCCCAGGGTAGCTGGAGCTCAGCTAATGGGCACTTTTAACATAGCTGGGTTTATTTGCAGAAAATGAACCCAGCTATATTATAACTAGATTGGCAACCACCCCCTATATGCGCTGAGCTACGATATAGGGGTTGGTCGGGTTAAATCCGACACGGTATCCCTTTGTGATAGCCTCAAACTAAGTTATTTTGTTCTATGTATACTATAAAAGCAGATATACTTAATATGAATTATCCATTGCTTACAAATTGATAAAGGCACCAAGATTTGTGTTCATTATATTTCGAAATAATACACAGGAAAGAAATAAAAATACGGATAATTGCTTCGAGGTTTTGACATAACACACTCTCCAAGCAGTACAAAAGGTCAGGCAGGAGAATAACAAACATATCCTACGCTGTAATTCAGCCAATATTCACCAGATGGCGTATTCCTATCTGAAGGTATAAGTACTACACAGGTGGGAACCAGCCAAGGGTCAAGGCGGCATCTGGATTTAACCCGACCTGGGGCCCGTTTCAATAGAATGGGTCACTAAACCACTTAGTGACATGTTTAGTGACGCCAATAGTGACTTGAATAACAGAAAAAGTTTGGTCGCGTTGCAATAGGCTTGTCACTAAAGGGGAGGTGTGTCTTGTCACTATTGTGGATGTGTCCCTAGTTTGGGACAACACATGTTGGGTACCCCACCTCTCATACTCATGTCCTACTGGGGACAAGTGGTGTCAAGGTGAAGGTCACCGCATAAATTAGCGACTACCTTGAGTAATTTTACACTGGCCACCAGAGCAGCATTTCCTATGACAAAATTCAAATGTGAATATCATTAGATTGCCTGGACCGATATCCTTCATATTTGGCATGTTTATAAGTTGTATGTGTCCCTAACTGGGGTTAAAGTTTCATAGTTTTATTCCTATGGTAAGTAAAGTTATGTGTTTGTGACATCAAAAACGAGAGAGTATACCCTCTCGCTATTATAGACACTATAGTGACCCTTTTAGTGACCGGACAGCCACTTCTGAAATGGTACAAGCCACTATTTGCGGCTGTCTCTTATCCTATGTCCCAGAAACGTTTGTCCCTTAAGTACTGAAACGCGAAGTACCGCTATTGTGTCACTAAACCAAATAACGGACGTCCTACAGACTATTGAAACGGGTCCCAGAGCTAACTTTGTGTAGCTCTGGTTGCCAGTGTATGTTATAACGGCCTACTTGATGACCCCAGTCCGTCCTTAGACTCTAGTACAGTCTGTTATCGCCAGGGCCAGGGCACACAGACTCAAACTCAGACTGTTATAGGGTGCTATTTTAAGGCAGGAATTCCTGCCTCCGCTGGTACTCAGCTACCCTGAGTGATTTGCCAGTAACCAGTGTGTTACTCTTCAAGCATAGGTCCTAGAGTAGCTTGTACAGGATATGTACCAAATAAATCAGCTTGGAGAGTTATGATGGTTCCTAGAATAACTCCACCTGGACAGCGTTGCGGATTTCTACTTGCCAAACTAATGCTATAAATAGAATAACCAACCCCAATATGACTGGCCAATCTGGGCCATGCTCTGTTAGACCTTAACGTACCGTAACCCGAAGGCGGCGCGGTGCGTGAACGGACTAGTCCGTCCTCTCCTAGGCTCAGAATTACGTCACTGCTGTGTGTGTATTGCTTGGACTAATGCATCTGCAAACATTACATATTTATCTCATATTAAGGAAGAAAGATGGAGGCACTCATTGAATGACGTCAAGCGGCCGAGGGTGAGGGGTGGTTCGAATTTCCATTACCAAACATGACAAGGTGGAAGGGAGGAGAGGAGGGAGGGGGAGGCAAGTGATTTATGATGTGATGTTTTTGTTTTCAAGATATGGGGGGGGGGAACCAAGGAGAATCACTCCTCTCATAAGATCTCACACTCTCTAGATAAATAGTAGAAACCAAACGAGAGTTAGCCTTGTCAATGTTTATCTCACCCCTGGAATAAATGTCCATAGGCTTAACATTGGGAACTCGTTCTCCATGCCCCATCAAGTATTGCAGTCCGTTCTCCATGGTCTATATCCTCTTTGTTACCCATTCTTTTAGTGTGTTCAGGGGTGAGATAAATACAGAAAGCAACTTGTTTTGGTCAAAGAAGTCATTCTCCAACTCGTTTGAATGCAATGTGATATTCACTCGGCTTTCGCCTCGTTCATATCACACCGCATCAAACTCGTGGAGAACGAAGACTTTGACCAAAACTTGTTGGTTTCTTCTTTATTATGTCACGATGGGCAGGTTGTGTATTACTACACGAGGCATTAGCCGAGTGTAGTCAGACCAGAGTGGTATAAACATTGACAAGGCTAATTCTAGTTTGGTTTCGTACTTATCCTCCCCCATCTCACCAATATAAAGAGAGAATTTTGTAATTATCCATGTTAGTAGCGTGTTCACACTCATCAGAGGATTGCCACATTTATCAATGCTGCCCGATCTACTTTCGTTATCTGGTCCCTGATTGGTCCGTTTTTTTATTCACCTCGGTGCATAAATAACACTTTATTCAACGCTCCGTCAAATACATTGAGTCATCGTTAAACCTATGGCGTTTTTTTATTAGGGGTAGAATAAATGGTATTCTGTACTCTCACTATACCCTATGGAAAAGAATTCTTAATGAACTAGACTTAGAGCCTTGAGAATCCACTGGCCTGCCTCCGGTGCTAAAGACATTATTATCCATCGTATACAAAGACCCCATTGAAAATGTATGGGGACTCAGTAAACCATGACCCATTATATAAAACCTGTCAGATACCATAACTGTGGTATACGGATTCACAACTGTGGTATACGGTCTCAAAACCATGGTATATGGAAAAAAAGTCCATTTTTGCTATAGAGCAAAGAAATAGTCCCTATTGTTATACCCTTTGATATGGAAATTACTGGGATTAAATTATTCGAGAAGATTGATAATAAATACAACAAACGATGGTTATGTGGATAGGCGGCTCTGTAAACCACTCGAGGTCAACCTCTCGTGGTTTACGGCCGCCTGTCCAAGAAACCATCGATTATTGTCTATTTCATCAATGCAACTCTTATGATCTCAATGATGCCACCTAGTGGAATACTGTGTGCCAGTGGATGCTCAAGGCTCTAAACCTAGTTTGTTAAGAATTCTTCTCCCAACTCTTATGTGAGGGGTGCGAAAAGAAGGATATTACTGGGAACATATATCTGCTGAAATTCGGATTATTTGTTTCAAAGGTATTAGTGTAATTGGGGCCCTTGTAAATGCAGGTGAAGTAAATACCTGTGTAACTCCATAGATAAAAATGGATAGTTTTCTGGAAGCACACTGAAAGTTCAATGTGACCACTCTAACCTCTAGATGATGTATTTATCGTGTGCAAGCACACTCTAACCAGTCATGTAGACAAAAGAAAACATCACTCTGTCAACACATCAACTTACATACCTCCTACCCATCAACCTGCCTACCTCCTATGTTTCTCCATTTGTTACATTTACTCATTAGTCCAGTCAGAATATGCCAAAGACATCCTAACCATCCACAAAAAGCAATAGATTCAATTCCAGTGGCATTCACATCAGAATACCCTACATGATACCAGAATGAAAATTGAAAATAATCTAACTGTTGTAAGTAGGTCAGATTAGCAGAAATTCAATAGGGTCATCCAAAACCTATAAAATTCCATAATTCTGGTTTGAATTGAGTTAGAAACAGAATTTAAAATGCTAAATATATGTTTTCTGAGCTGGTGAATACATGTATATTAGTGTAAATTCAACATGGCTAGGTTTTCTGACCTGGGGAATTCATACAAGGGTGAACTCGCTCCATTTAGTTATTTCTAACCAACTTGTAAAGTTTTGGTCTGTACATCCTTATTGTGGCTAAGTAATATTACTCTCTATGAGAAGAAAGTAATCATCAAAATTACCCCTATTGTCTATTAGTGAATAAATTGACTGAATTAGAAAGGTTTCCATTGTGGTCAACCTGTTCTTCCCAGATGTTAACAGTTCAGCTACCATGCTTTGAATGGCATACATTACCCCTATTATCACTCAGCTCTAGCTCCTAGTTTGTCCACATGGGGCTGGGTGTTCTACCAATGGCACCTTGAGTAGTTCAGTGTCATGAGCAGCCTCCTGACATGTGCGACAGACCAGAACGGGCGCTCAACCTGAAAGATTTTGCCATCCCCTATTGGCGGTTGGTACAACAGCCGATGAGAATTCAGAGCTCACAAATGCCAAGGCTATGATGTCAACCCCTGCTCGTCATGCATCTTGTCGATAAATCAGTTCAGTTAAATCTTTGATACATAGTATTACCAGCTACATCTCTGTTTGAGTACCTACTCCCTTACTCTTAAGGTCTACCCTTGCGCAAGTAGAGCTCTAGAATTTACACCTTGTTGTGCATGGATATGGGTAAAGTATGGTGTCTGCCCATCCATTAAAGGCAAATCCTACAAGTCACAGTAGTGCCACCTGGTGATTTTCAAATACTGATAATTATTAATTAAAACCAGTTCCTTTGACTTATTCTAACAATAAATGGGTGATTCATAACATATTCCTATATACCTATGGCTGTACACTCTATGCTTACACCACGTTCTGGGGGGTGGAGTAACTATCTGATACTACCCAAGGTTGCCGTATACTACCCGACGTTGCCGTATACTACCCAAGGTTGACATTTAGACCAATCAGATTGTCTCTTACAAAATTCATATGAAAAGCGCAGTGGGGAGTAAACATAAAGTGGCAAGTTACTCGATAAGGTTGGATCTGGCTTCAGGTTTGATGGTGGATGAGCAAATAACGTTAATTGTCGTTATTAAACCACATTTGAAGGTATATAGGAATAGGGAAACCAAGTACCAGTGAAAGGAAGTCAAAATTACTTGGTAAGGCTTGGAAAAATTACTGCCCGCGGCCAAGGCCTTGGGCAGTAATTTTTCCAAGCCTTACCTCGTAACTTTGACTTCCTTTCACCGGAACATAGTTTCCCTCTATTATCTAGTTTGACCTAACCCTATAGGTAAAGTAGACCAATTTATGTTCGACTGATTTACATAGGAGATGTACTGAAAAATATAGTTTCTTCAATTCTCTCAAAAACATTGACAGTGACCTCTGATTTTTAAAATCTAAATATGTAGCACTATACATCTAATATATTCTTTTTGAGAAAATGACATGGGTTTTAATTTTGAATGTTAATTTTTCCGATATGCATTTAACTTGCTACCCGGCAACATTGGAATCCTTGTAAATTCTGAGTATTGTGTTTTTACAGGTGAGGGCGCTGGACTCAAGTTGCTTCTTAATCTGGAGCAGTATGAATATATGAGAGGACCAAACAACGATGCTGGTATCAAGGTACACTCATCTGTATATTTATGTATTGTCAGGACACATCCCTTGTCCCATCAGTTTAGCAAATTACTGCATACTCTGCAATAATAACCAGAATTCCTATACAGGACAACTTGTAATAATTATTTATCATTGTTTTTATACATTCATAGTTTTGTACCCCTGTCCCCTGTTCTTTAATAGTTATGTACCCAAGTTCCCTGAATGTTAATAGTTAAGTAACAATGTTCCCTGTACTTTGATATTTATGCACTGCATATATATATTGTGTATACCTGTTTACTATATACCCATGCCGTATATACTGTAAATACGCACCGTTTTGGCCTATGACGTAAAAATACTGTACGGACCGCTGGTCTGTACACTAAAATATGGACCACCTTGCCATACACGTTTACTAACATATCGGTTGTTAAAAATAGAATTAATGATTTTTTTCTAAATTTTGGGTATATAGTAAATATATAACGTCCAACCATGCTTGTACAACTCACAGAACGAGATGATAATTTACCGTTTGTACGGAACTCAGCGTAACCGCCTCGGTCCGTACAAACTGTAAATTACCATCTCGTTCTGTGAATTGTACAGCATGGTCAGGACGTTCTATATAATTACCTTTAAATGACAGATCCTGCTGCATCCTCCTGAGGAGACACCGGTCATGAGGGAACATGGCTTCGCCGCGGCCCCCGGATCCCGCACTCTCGTCGCCATGAAACGCTATGAGGTGAGCACCAATTTTATCCTACCCCTAATAAAAATGGTCCGGAGGCATAACATAGGCAAATTTTATGCGGCATGCCATGACATAAAGTGCGATTTATGCCGCTAGGGGCATAAAAAAATCGACCAATCAGCGACCAGTTGTAAGCTGCTCCGAAAAAGGTTCCGGTTGGACTCAAAAGTTCCGGTTGGACTTCGGTTGGTCGTTCAATCAATATTTATAATTTCGTAATCCAAAATCGTAGAGATTGGGTAGGATAAATACGAAACCAAACTCGAGTTAGACTTGTCAGTGTCTATGCCACTCTGGTCAGGTCTGTTTCTCACTACACTCAACTTACGCTTCGAGTAGTAATACACGACCTTCCCGTCGTGGCATAAACACTGACAAGTCTAACTCTCGTTCAGTTTCTACTAATTACTTATTAAGTCCACACTCAACCTAGAACTTTCACAATGCAGCTTCAAAGTTGTGAATGGAAACAGCCTGGTATTTTCATTTTGGTGATGACTATGCAATAAGTCCACTAACTATTCACTTAGTCAATGACCGACAGAAACGAAACGCCTTGATTTCGTTGGTTATCCTCAAGATACCATTAAGACAATTTAATCGGTATAGAGCTGCAAAGGGCAGGAGACAATTTATATTAATATGTTTTTTTAATTAACAAGTTTTGCCATAGTTGACAGTTTTACAGCCTTGTAGTATACATTATCATCGGAAATGTGTGTGTGTCATGTCCACACTCTTATATATATACGACTGGCTTCTGTGGT
Source organism: Alentia gelatinosa (assembly GCA_950022655.1). NCBI lineage: Eukaryota > Metazoa > Annelida > Polychaeta > Phyllodocida > Polynoidae > Alentia > Alentia gelatinosa. The sequence continues at coordinate 131,027,173 of OX465580.1, read as the reverse complement.
ATAGAATTACAAAGATTGATATGGTAAGATAAAAAGAATAATGAGATGAGTTCAATCTAATATACCCATCCTGGAAAATAGCTGTAAATAGACTTGGAAGCTATAGCCAGAAGTTACTCTCTGTATAAATATAGTCTCCTTTTAAGTTGTTTTCATATATTGGATAACTAAAATCATCATACAATATTTACCATCAATTTCAAATAGATCATGAACGAGTCCTTTGTAGGTTTTCAATTCTTTTATTTGATTATTTTATAACATTCCTCCTCCATATAATATGGCTATTAAACTGATTTGATTCCTATTAGATATCAAGCAATCTGGAAAATGTATGAATATACCATATCGATGTATCTGAAAAACTCGGCTTCGGCGGAGATGATACTTGTTACTAAATAAAATTGAAAAAAAGAATAATAAATAAAGATGATGTTTTACAAAATTTGGTTCTAGGTTTCAGAAATTTCATAACAGATTTTTTTTCCTTTTATCTTAGCACCATGCTATTTTGGTTATTCTCATTCAGAGCTTTGACAGTGTGCCACTGGGTCTGGTCCCTCAGACAGACACATGACCTCTATATTGGAGTCTTAATAATTTAATAAGCTATTTAAGCCAATGAGAGGTACTATTCCCTGATTCTATCAACTGATATAGGGGACAGAGCCATTGTTAGTTCACGAAGCAGTTACTAGGTGGTCGGGGGGACAAAGCTGTATTCTGGCTCTTTGTTCTTACGAAATTCAACTGCCTTTCAATGTTTTACCAAGGTTCCCTTGACTCTCTACACCCATCCCAAAGTAGGATGACATAATGATTAAACCCAAAGCATGATATTTTCCATATTGAACACTTTATATAAATATGTGAGCAAGGCTAGAGTTGTGACACTTCCCAATTATCACTCACTTCTTTTCTGCCTCCTTTAGTGAAGAACACCTACTTTTTCACCTACATTAGTGAATATACCCTACTCGGGGGTTCGTCATGGCGGCGCCCATGGATCATAGGCTATATGCCGTATACTATCAATATAAATATCATTTACTGCTTGATCTTAACTTGATGTACTATATTGTCACCAAGGTGTTGTTATTGGAGCTACCTTATGAGGAGTGCGCGCTAATTCCTATCTAATTATGTGTCCAATTTCATCTACTAAGACAAATACCATTCATCACACATGATATTGACTTGATGTACAATCTATTAATGAAGGTGAGGTTATTAAAAGGATCTGAATCGATATCCATAGCCAGTGAAAATATGACATGAGTTTTGTTTGCAGAGTAATTTCCCATGGCAAAGATGAGTGAGATTATATACCAAACTAAGACAAAGGGATTGATTGGGCTCACTTCTTATCACTGGCTTATGCATATGACATCATCACCCATTGAGTATTCTTTCATAATACTCCATGGGTGTTGAGTATAAATTCCCAATGTTAAATAGATAGGGGAAATTTGGGGTCTTATATGTTGAATAGCGTATGCCTATGAAAGTACATGTTGCAAGGATACCTCATAAAAGGTTTACTGTTTAATAATATTTAAGCTTTTTTGCTTAAACAATCCTAGCTGATGGAAGATCATCCATAAGTTTTGAATGAAGTTGGCGAACATTGTCCCTAGGTCTCATTGTTTTACAGAAAAGGATCTTCATGCATGAGCCTAAATTATCCAAGAGGCCCCAGATTTCTATCTATTCCTGTTTCTTTTTATGATATGTTCTCATATCGGTACGATTTATCATGACTGATACAATTTAAGCCAATGTCGCTCATTTTTAACCAAGATATTGTTGATGCTGTTAGAGACTCGCATTGATAGTAGCATATATATATATATATTTATATATATATATATATATATATATATATATATATATATATATATATATATATATATATATTTATATATACCTATGCCGGGAAATCCTAAAAATAACTTATGTTTTATCCATCCAAGCATATTGTACTGGAACATACTTTGATTCAACCCATAGTATATATACTTCATCCCTCCAAGCACATTCTGAATACTGGTTTGACATGTTGTCATGTTTGGGTACATATTATATTGATGATTATCTAATTCAGTTTATGACTTTATTACTATGATGACCATCATTTATGACATATGATATTAACCAAATGTTCCATATTCTCATACAAGGTGTTGTCACTGGAGCCACCATACGGAGATTGCCACCCCAACAACTTGCCCGTGTCACAATGCCTCATGGAGTGCAGGGCGCGTGCCGTTATCGACAAGTGTGGCTGTCAGGCAGCTCACATGAACGTCACACCTCAGACAACCACATCTGGGAACACAAGTCAGTGTCAAGTTTCTTTAGTATCTATTATTTGTTACTCCTCACTATATCTTTGCTTATGCTCATATATTACTAAATGCCACCTACTTGGAGGATATGCCAATCTAAAACTAGTTATTATCTTGAATGTATGCATGAGTTTCCATATGGTCAGAAAGGAGCCAGGGACCTGTTTCAGTAGTTTTGTGACATGTCTAGATGGCGTCTGTGATACCATACGGACAGATCACAAGACTGTAATCAATGACACGCGGAATTTCACTCACTTCCCGTAAGCAATGACACTTTAATAACGAGTAGGAGATACATATAACCTATAATCACCCCAAATATGAAGAAGATTGGCAGCTCAGATCAGCTGATAGTTGCTAGATTATTTCCGCTGTTGCTTGCAATGTGGTGCTGCTGTTGATGTCTGTCTAGGCCTAATCTCACGAAACTACTGAAACAATTCCCAGATGTGTACTGCCCAAGTAGCATCCATTTACTTACCAGGAAACAATGCCTTAACCCTTTCCTGACAGGCAATTCCATATGATATTCCCATAGATAAGGCTGGAAAATACCATATTGGACTCCTGTGAATGTGACTGGAGAATGTCATATGGTATTAACTTGGACATAACAGGACAATGCTGTTTTTTCTTCCTTTGTAGTTTTTCAAAAAATAATTATGAATCAGTATTATGAAAATTACAGGACATATTTTGCAGGGTGCTGCCAGTAATTATTGAAAGTATCAGAAAGTTTAGGTGAAGATTCATAAACTACTGAGAGTTTTAAATTTGTAATCTCTCTTGTGGTAAAACCTTAGTAAATAAGGATTCTAAGTACGATGATAATAAGTTGGATCATCTCAATGTTGTCAGAAATGTACAGTTGTAATAGTCTCTCCTGTCAGAAGTTTATGTTATATCAACGATAATAGGTCAAGTTAATGTCAACACTGTCCAAATTACAAAGTAGTTATATGTCCGTTCTTGTTCAAAAAATGTATGTGAGTAATATGTCTGTCTGACAGACAAAACCAATTTTAGAATGAATAAGCAAGAATATATCATAGGTGCTTAACAAGTAAGAAAGGCAAACCAAGGACTCGCAATTTACAAATTTAAAATGAATAAACTGCTTATATATATTTTTGTTAAAAACCCAGAATCTATCATCTGTCATCTGACAGCTCACACCTTAAGGTTTGTTGGTGATTCCCCCGGTTTGAATCTTTACTATTTTTAGCACAGCTAACAGGAAAATTCTCTGTGCCATCCAATCAGCATCTAGCCCTGTTAGATCAGGCTGCCTTGTGTCTCTATCCTGTATCCCCACACTGCATGTGCCTCACATGTGGGTGGGGCTTGGTCTTTTGGATTTATCAAAGAGCTTCTGGTTGTGACATTTTCACTCGGATATAACTATTCATCAGCTACTCAGAGATGATGGCCACTCGCATACAAAACCACTAATTATTGCGCATATATTACACAAAGTAACTAGGAGCTAAGAGTATGTTCATCATAAATGAATGAGCGTGCAATTATAAATGAATAACAATTAAAAGGTTTGGATTAGATTAAGTCTATGGACAGTTTTCTCTGACCCACTTGCACCCGGTCAACTTGCTATTTCTGCAACTGACTAACTAGGATCCAAACAGATCAAGCAGAAGTTGGTCTTGAGGTATTTTGGTCCTCAGTGATTGGTCATGGTCAGCTGGGCACACCTCTGAGACCCTGGGATACTGGTTCCCTGCTCTGTTCTTACTATCACATTGAACATCATGCAGATAGTGAAGGGATAGTTTTCTGGAAGCATGTGGTATTTAGCACGTGCAAGCACGCTCTAATAAACTGTTGACTGTTCTCAATACATATTGATAAAATGAAGCAATGAATTGTAACTTCCTATTTCCCACATAGATATTGGGCCCATTGGATGATCTAGGCTTGTAAATGAATATCCTTGCCTGGACCCCAAAGAGACCCAGGGATGATGTTGGTTAATACAAATCAACACTTATTGAGGACCTTACGGACAGCTAAGACTGTATTAGATAATGAACTTAAATATCATCAACCAATAACGCTTGTATGAGGTACAGAAAAGGGTTGACACTTACAAGCCTAAATTATCCAATGGGCCTTGTTCTTTTGCATATTATTATATACCTATGGCCGTATGAACCACACATACTGCCCGCTGCTACCCATGACGTATGTATAGCCGTACGTCACACTGTGACGTACAGGGTATGTGATCACGTGACTAGCTATAATTACGCCATTTTTAGGTATATAATAATACAAAAACGGGCTGACTGTCTTCGTACGTCAAAATACTTGGTAAAATTATCAATCAGATACATCCCTCTGCCTTCGGCATCGGGATGTCTCTGATCTATAATTTCACCGCGTATTTTTGACGTACGACGACAGTAAGCCAGTTTCCGTATAGTACAGATAATATCAGTTTCTTTCCAGTGGATACCTATCTGTTTTGTTCTAGTGATGTCCAACATCTGATGTTTTCTTTTTGATCTAGCGCGGTATTGTGGCTTCATGGAGTCAGTGATCTGCATACGAGAGGCCCAGAGTAAGTTATTTCCATTTCTCTCCTTGTAATTCATCAAGAATACTGATTTCATGTTTCAGATATTATCGTAAAACTGGATGAGGTTTAATCTTGGCCACCGTATTCCACGACTGGAGTTTGGCAAAGTGACTTCATGAGGCGAAGCCGAGTGAAGTTCGGAGCCAAAACTTCAGGAGTGGAATGCGGTGCCCAAGATTAAAACGAATCAGGTTTTGATTTTATCCTACCCTATCTCCTCGATTTTGGAATATTACGTGATAACAATGCTGTATGCCACTAGTGGCATATAAAACTCTGTATGCCAGTCAGCGTGGCATACGGAAACCCAATGTTAAGCCTATGGGTTTTTATATTAGGGGTAGGATAAATCATTGTTATTTTAGTACATAAATGAGACCAGAGGTGTGGCAGCAGTTTAAAGGTTTAATATGGCAAACTTGAAATGCAATATAAGTAAACAACAGTTTACAATGAAGCACCAGAAGAATGGGGAGGAATTTATCATTTGAAGAATGGTGTTGGAAATGGTGTGAGTTGTTGGGAGATCCATCTTGAAGCAAAGGCAGTGGTTGCTGGTGTGTGATGATGTGTTGAGCACGTGGTGGTGTGATGCTGTGATGATCCCACAGGCGGCACAATTGCAGCATGTTTCCCAGTGAGTGGAGAGTGCCATGCCCCCATGCTTACTTAAGCTTGTATACTTGTCAGAAGTTGAGATTTTTGTTAAAATTGTTAAAAAAATATTTAGATTATTTTGTCTTTTTCCTTCTATGTGGATAGTTTCTTTATCTCACCCCTGGTACAAGCTTCGCCATAGACATAACATTAGGAAAAAATACTCAACGATCACCCACGTAAAGTGACAATATGAGATGACGTCATATGGATTCGCTAGGTATATTCGAGCTATTTTGATATTCTGATACTATCTAACATCATAGAAAGGGGTGAGATAAATCCAGAACCGCACTCGAATCGTAAAATAGACAATACTCCACTCGTTTGAATGTGCCATAATCGTCACTCGGCTTCGCCTCGATGACGATGCGGGCACATCCAAACTCGTGGAGTATTGTCTATTTATACGATTCTCGATGCAGTTCTATATAATTATTTTTGTTTGGTCGTGGTGGCCTCAGATAAGCTCACTGTTTCGAATTCTCCCTAGGTGTGGGTTTATGGAGCAATATTTGTCCTTTCCTATCCTGAGATGTTCCTATCCTGTGTGCCGTTGAATGATTTCTAATCCATTGTATATAGCCTCAAAGCCATTGTATACGAGCACATGTATTCCATGTTAATTCCTGCTCCATGTTTAGTAAATCCCAAATCGAAAATGTGAAAACTCCATGACATTGCCATTGTATGCGATTGCATTATTGCACTGTAAATGAAAAATGTTTATTTACTTACTAACATCTTGTCTAGTACATACCCGTCTGTAAGTTGTGTGTATTGTATTGATTTGTATTTTTTTATTTTCCTATTGTATAATATATGGAAGATTAACACGGTTATGAGACAAGTGCACTTGCTGCAAATAAAAAACTTGATAGAAAAAAACAACAATCACTGAACAATAGAAATAGAAGTTTATCTGAAGCATCGGAATTTTCAAAAACTAATTCAATATTGATTGTAAGGGCCCCCTCCCACCTACTACGATGCACTACGACGCACTAAGATTAAGTCTGCGACAGCAGCCCTCGTCGCAGACAGTGTCGCCGACGAGGGCTGCTATCGCAGACTTAATCGTAGTGCATCGTAGTAGGTGGGAGGGCCCCCTAATATTGCGGCGACAAACAGCTGCGCTCTGCGATTAACCTTCCGACGCACTACGACGCGCTACGAAATTCAAACATGTTTGAATATCGTAGAGCCTCTACGATTAACGTTTTTTTGTTGTAGTGCGTCGTAGCGCAGCGAATTCGTCGGCGACAAAACCTGACTAATTGACGAGTTCGTCGGCGACACCTCCACGATTTCTTCAGTTTGTCCCCGACACAGAAAAAGAGTTAATCGTAGACTTAATCGTAGTAGGTGGGAGGGGCCTCTTAAAAAACATTCTGGACCTATATTCTTCAAAGTCCATGTACAGTGATATGAAGGATTACCATCATGCTCAACGGTGGTATTCACATAGCGGCTTTGGGACATACTATACACTGCACGAAAACCACCATTTTATTCATATATACGCCATCGCGGAAGTACATGTATTGGCGGAATACTGACTTGTTTTCATATATTTATATACGCCCAAGGTTTATTTACAAACGCGTCTTGGCTGTATTTCACACCTGGCACATATGAGAGGAAATATCCTCTCCCCCTACTGCCTCCCGCCCGTTTGTGTTGGTAGAAGTACAGGTGTGAGAAACCCTCCCCCCGCCGCCTAACCCCCCCCCCCCCCCGCTCTCAGTGAAGCCCTCTTCACTGGACGTTTTTATATGCCTACAGATGAGGTGTATACACACGGGGAATAGGACAACCTTGTATACGCAAAAGTCATATACGCCAGGCACATTCATGTGTAAAATAGTGGTTTTCGTGCAGTGATAACGTCAAACGCTTGATATCACTTTAACTGTACTTCTAAGTAGCAAAAAATAATATTCTGGGTTTTATTATTATTGATCATGTGTAAGAAATACAACAATCAATAGTTTTGGGATGGTCAGCTCTGTAAACAACTCAATGTTCACTACCCTTCGACCTCTTGTAGTCTACAGACACCAATCCAAAGATCATTGATTGTTGTCTATGTAATACATGTCTGCCTTTGGCAAACACAGGTGACATGTTTGTTATGTATTCTCAATATCTTTGACTATCAACCTGACAGATGGGTATTTTGTTGAAATAAAATATTCAAATTGAAAAAGATTTTTTGTAATCTAAATAGCTTAAGATTGTAGTAGTGAGAGTAGCTTACAACTTACTGGGCTCCACCTTTCATTGGAATTTTAACGCAGATCACATTAAGAAGGTAGGACTTGACTGTCAGTGCAGTGCACCATGTAAAGAGGTGAAATACGACCAACAGCTCTCCTACGCACAGCTCTCCAAGTTTAACATAGACCGCATCATCCTCGACAACCCAAAGAAGAAAGTCATGCTTGAGGACCAATTTAGAAGTGTAAGTATAAGGCCCAATTTACACCTACCCATTTTGATAACCGATTATACGGCATATAGCCTATGATCCATAGGCGCCGCCATGACGCCCCCCGAGTAGGTGTTCTTCACTAATGGAGGTGAAAAAGAAGGTGTTCTTCACTAAAGAAGGTGGAAAAGAAGTGAGTGATAATTGGGAAATGTCACAACTTTAGCCTTGCTCAAATATTTATATAAAGTATTCCATATGGAAAATATCATGTCTTGGGTTTAATCATTATGTCATCCTGCTTTGGGATGGGTGTAGAGAGTCAAGGGAACCATAGCAAAATATTGAAAGGCAGTTGAATTTTGTAATAACAAGGAGCCAGAATACAGGTTTGTCCCCCGACCACCTAGTGACTGCTTCGTGAACTAACAATGGCTCTGTCCCCTATAGAATCTGGCACCACTTACTGATTATTTCATATTTCTGACAAAGTATTGGTGTAAAGTGCAAACGAGAAAATCCAAGGCCAGGGCAATGACTTCTCTTCCCCAAATTGTATAATCTGGCACTACTGCCCAAAAGTATAAGTAACCTATAAAAAAATCAAAGTGGGTTAAACTGATCTATGTTGGCCACACCGCCAGGGAAGCATGACTCGAATGTGACATACAGATCAGAGTCATGTAATGCAGCCAGGATCCAGACCTGATGGCAGCACCCAGCTACAAAAGTGTCCTCCACGGTCCTGTCCTCCAGCACTGCAAGAGTGACATTCGTGTCTGTGACAACCTAGACCTGGGACCTGTTTCAGTAGTTTCGTGACATGTCTAGATTGTGTCTGTGACACCATACGGACAGATCACAAGATTGCAGTCGATGACACACGGAGTTTCACTCACTTCTCGTAAGAATTAAGCAATGACACTTTAACATGAGTAGGGGATACATATAATCTATAATCGTTCCAAATATGAAGAAAATTGGCCACTTCAATGTTTTGATATTTGCTAGTCTTTTTCCGCTGTTGCTTGCACTGTTGGTGCCGCTGTTGATGTCTGTCTAGGCCTAATGTCACGAGACTACTGAAACAGGCCCCAGGGTCACACTACACTCCCAGTCCAGCAGCAGCATGCAGGCTATAGGCCCGTTTCCATCCACTGCACGAAAACCACCAGTTTATTGCTATATACGCCATCGTGGAAATGCATGTATCGGCTGTATTTTTACTTGTTTTCATATGTATACACCCGTATTTCACGCCAGCGTATGAGGCGTATACAAAACTGTTTCATTTTTTGTATACAGGCACGTCTTGGCTGTATTTCACACCAGGCATATACAAGAGGAAATATCCTCTGCGCAACATGTATACGACCGGCATATATTCAGTCATATACATACACAATATTGACTGGTTTCAGATACAAGCGGCTGTATGCTCCGAGGAGTTGACGCGTAGTAATATCCGAGCGTATGCGAGGATATTGCACAGAGTCAACTCCGAGGAGCATACAAACGCTTTTATCTGAAACCAGTCTATATTGTATTTATTATCCATCTTTTCTGGGCAAGTGGCATGTCGATATCAGTTCGTTTTAGTTATGCACTATTTTTCCGCACGCACTATTTTTCCGTATGCGCCACCCGGAGCATACAACATATCCGTATGCACCGGGTATATCCATACGAACTCCCTATGTGTTTTCTATGGACACTTTGTATTAGGTGGATAATAAATTTGTATATGCCTTAATTTGTGTGGCGTATGTATGTCCATGAGAATGTATTTCACCTTGTATACGTTTTTATTCTACCCCTAATATAAAATCCAATAGCCTTAACATTGAGTTTCCGTATGCCATGCTGACTTTTTTTTTTTTTTTTTTTTATTTGCGTTGTTTACCCTGCAGGGTCATCAGAACAAGTTCCGGTTTGCTTTGACCCTGCAGCATTACAAGACTTAAATCACAGTATATCTATCCTGTAGGTCAGAGATATGGGTGTCTCTAGTAGAGTTTCTTAGAGTCCAAACTCCATTTGTTGTAAAGTTCACTCCTGACCCATCAGTAATACTCATGTCGTTGATTACTGGCATATGGAGGTTCATATGCCACTAGTGGCATACACATTTTTTTTCACGTAATATTCCAAAATCGAGGAGATGGTGTAGGATAAAATCTAAACCTGATCCATTTTAATCTTGGCCACCGCATCCCACTCCTGGAGTTTTGGCTCCGGACTTCACTCGGCTTCGCCTCATGAAGTCACTATGCCAAACTCCAGTCGTGGCATACAGTGGCCCAGAGTAAAACTCATCCAGTTTTACGATAGTATACCCCTAACCTATCCCAAGCATAACCGCAGTGCTGGCAGCACCCAGCTACAAAAATGTCCTTCATGCTCCTGTACTCAAGCACCGCATAAGCAACATTCGTGTCTGTGACAACCTAGACCTGGGTCACGCTACACTCCCAGTCCAGCAGCAGCATACAGGCTATCGGCCCGTTTCCATTGGCTGACGAAAACGGCAGAGATTTTTTGAGTTACCCAGAAAGTCTGACGGTGGCGCCAAGGACTGTGTGTCGGTATTGAAAAATCACTGAGGGTAGTATATTGCTCTCAGTGACCAAGGTTTCACTCAGTGGTGGGTGGTGCCACATTGAATAATCTAAGCAGAAAAAGTTGGAGCTGGGTCCTTTCCATTTAATCGATTTTGGGTCAGTAGTGCCAAAGGTCCGTCGGTGGTTCCTGACTGTAAATTGGTGATGGAAACAGGCCTTATGACAACTGCCAGAGTGAGTGCCATGCAGCTTGTAGAGCCACAAAGAGGCAAGTCATGATCCTACAATCTGTGTGTGGAGACGAAGTATGTGACCCTACGGTAACACAACCACAACTGTCAGCCTGAGCGTTTAAACCCGGTCAGGATCGCAAATCCGCCGTCTCTTCCCATTGGTTGAGCGTAGTTGTTTACTTGACGTTCATTGGTTGCTAATGACGCTTCTCCCCGCTCGGACCTGGCAACCTGTGTGACGTTGCGTGGTCCACTAAGCTCGCTGTTGCCGCTCTGTTTGTACAGGGGCTGATCATAGCATATGGGGAAGGGGGGCAGTGCCTGTGTTGTACCGGGACTGACCATTTAACCACTACAATCTAACAACCTCATTCAGTTTGTCTGGGGTAATGTCACCAGCATTGCCTTGTGTCAAGGCGGAGCCCCAGCCATGTAACACAGGTCAATAAGGGCTGACATCCCAGCAAACACAAATACGTTCTTGCAACGTAAATTCAAGTATTTTTTGGAGAGAATTTACACAATTTTTCTGCAGAAGGAACTTAGAAATCTTTTTTTTTTAATTCAGTAGAAGCATACCTCAATTTCTTGAGTTTTCCAGATGTATTCAACCATGGTATGAGTGAGATATTAGGAGTTTAGAGTGACAGCGCAAGATAGGACCTAAATAAGCATTCTGAAGCCCATTTTCTGACATTTCAAAAGTTATCTTTGATCCAGCAAAAAAAAAAAAAAAAAAGCGCTCTCGTCATATTTTTCATGGCTTGCTGATGAGAAACAAGTTTTTTTAGTGGCCTAAGGTAGGTTATTTTATGTATTTTAGAAACTACATCTACATAATTAATTTGAATATATATCTCTATGAAGGAGAGAAGTGACTATAGGTGTCACCATGAATTATACTCAGCTATACTCTGATATAGTTTTAATACTTTTTTTTGTCATAAGCCCCACCACTTGCAATTTTTTTTTTTCTCATATGGAAAAAAACTGGACTAACATGAATGTCCATACCACACACCTGCAGAAGGGTGTGGTCCCACTCAACGGCCAAAATTACCTAAATTAGGATCACTGCCGTGACAAAAAGATCAGCCAATCATAACCTGAATGAGATTAACGATAATTGAATCTGCTCGTTTGGTAAATTTGGTAAACATACCCTCCGTAAAAAGCACAAAAGACTGACAAAAACCACTGCCATTCCATCTAGTGAATTCATGCATATAAACGTAATATCAATTGCGTGAATTCACGTAAAATTACCATTCATTCTAAAGTCGAAAGTAAACCTTAACATTTCTATGTTTATATGTTTGAAATCACGATGCGTACCAAAGTTTCACGTCCTTACCCCACCATATCGGACCACGTATTAGAGAGACAAGGGCAGCGGACACAGGGAAGTTCCCGCGTCCTGCTGCGTACCCTACTTTCGGCGTGTCTGATTGGCTGAGGCGTGCACGTGACCCTCAGCGTTGTATTCCATTGGCTACGAGCGCTCAGTGTGTGCCGCCGGCGTTCGACTATACGCCTGAGTTCGCTTGAACTCTGGGCGAGGTGATGTTCGACTATATGACTGAGGCTGACTTGTGTGTTAGGCCACACAGCTCCTATTGGATTCTCTTGTATCAGAGAGGCCACAAATGTTTATATACATAGAAAGTCTACCTCTGAGACACGTAGAAGGACGGGCTCTGGGACCTGTTTCACTAGTTTCGTGACATTTCTAGTTGGCGTCTAGATGGTGTGTCCGGTTTCATAAGAACTAGACATTAGACTTCGTTTTGTCTGTTCTTGCATGCACTGTTGGTGCCGCTTTTCATGTCTGTTTAACACTTTTGTCACGAAACTAGAGAAACAGGTCCATGATGTGTCAGATTTGTCTAATTCTTATGTTTGGGGTTTGTCTTTTCCTAAGGGCAGCTACTTGTGTTGTCAAGAAACTAGACAACCCCAATATCTGTATGGTGTCACAGACATGTCACGAAACTAGTGAAACAGGTCCCTGGAGAGAGATATACATAAACATAACTCCAACTGGCCTAGCACGAGATATGTACAGAATCAGTATATATGATGCTAAACAGGACAAAATTATTTATGCCTGAGGAGACTTGTTTATGCAGTAAGTAAACAAATGTGAAATGAAATTTTCATGCCGTGGAAGGTATAAAGGAAAGAAATGTCTAGTACATTGTCATGAATGATACAGCATTCAGATGATGTACATTTAGAAAAATAAGAGAACAAAGCTCCTTTCAAGAAATAAAAACATCACTTATATCGGTAGTGTAGTAAATTGGAAAAATTGTGGCAATCTAGAATAGGAAGACCTGAAGGTTGAAGTCCAGTAAGGGGTAGAGGTATACCATGTAACCAGGTCCCAGGAGAGTCTCACATGGTCTGAGTCACAATAGGGCACAGCACCCTCCACAGCAGTCGCTATCTGACACTCAGCCAGGCCAGATGAGTGACATGTAATATCATATGTAACAAAACGAGAAGTACTAAAATTATAACAATAAATCTGTTTAATTGTGTACTATGTTACCAGAATATATTAAAAAAAAATTCACATAGTAAAACCTGTGTCATTTTCATCAGACTTTCACAGAATGTAGTACATTAGAGTACTACACATTTTAGTTTTAAAAACTATAAGTCACCATCACTGTTTTTGAATGAATTGAGGCAAACTATATTTTTCAGTACATTTCTTCAATAATCCAATCAGATTGCCTTAATGTACCTGTTTACAGAAAAATGGCTACAAGATCTGAAATAGTCAAAGTCTTTCGTTTGATACAATATAATTGCTGCTATACCTCCATTGAACGAAAGGGCACTTTTTCAACAAGACTAGACCGCAGAGGCTTGCCATAAAAACATCACATTTGGTCATATTTCCTCCCATAGAAAATGAATAATATGCAGATGTTAAAAGGTTTAAATAACTTTTTTTTAAATTTCACATCACTCAGTCCTAACCCTAGTTGGATCTTCCACTGCAGGGAAATTACAATTTAGTACACGAGACACCATTACATGTAACATGGATAGAAAATGTATTTTGTGTAGTGAAAACTGAGCCGTTGTCTTTTATGTCTTACACAGGTTCGCGATGTCAGCCAAAGGATATCTGATGCCTCTAGAAACTGGACCAATATCAGACAATTTCTCAAGTTTTTTCATGAATTCACTGAGACCCTCAATGACCTGAATATATTCATGGGAAGACCAGGGGCCATGCCTGAACTTCATAACCTACCTGATATCTTCTCATACAAGTTCACAAACTCTGATGGTAACTTCATCATAGACCAATATGAAATTGCTAACCATAAGGCTAAGTCTTTTGACCAAACAATCATGAAACAGATGAAACTATGTCTGATAGATATTAGGAACAACCTCTTCAATGCATATAGTAAGGATGATTATGATATTCCTCCTTTTCTAAGAAGATGCGCAGATATGGCAGATAATGCCCAACAGAATGCGTCTCTTGGATTCAACTCAACGGAAAAAGGAAACCTGACTTTGCGTTTCACAGAAGAAGATGAAATGACCTGTCGTGATGAAGTGAAACAGCGACAATTTGAGGCCATGAGCCTGGTTCTTGATGTGAGAGAAACCCTGCGGGGATTAAAGCATTTTAGACAGAGTTGTTATGAAGAAATGGTCACAAGTATATTTGAAAATTCACTTATAAAGCTCCGAGACCCTCGACATTGGCGATGCATGGAAGTGATGAATGCTATGCCAGTAATAAAGGGACTTTTCGCAGACCTCAGCAATGGGATTGATGACTTCATAAAGTCTGACACCTTCCAGGATAATTTGAAATGTATCGAAAAGGTGCTAGTTAACCTTGGTAGGCTGCTGAACTACATATTAAGTTCGAAACCCTGTAAGTGGGTTAAGGACGATCTGGTGAAGGAATATCAAACTGATAACTCCTTCTCGTCATTGGTAGGGTTGACAGACCAGAGCCGAGAACTTGTGCGAAAGGAAATCCATACCCTCACAGACAACTTGTTAGATATAAGAATGACTTGCAATCGGGATATTTTACCTTTGATTCAGGAACTGCAGTCTTACATTGATGGAAACGGAACAACATCATCCCTGGCAGGTATCATGGTTACTCCAGAGATGGTCTCAACCATCGAGAAAATGGAGACAGATTTTATGACTTTACATTACCGCATCACAAACATACAGGTAGGTTAACAGGGTTTTTTTCAATTATTTTGAGAAAACCCTCTATCACATTCTTATAATCTACAGTGGGTTCAATCATCAATGTTTGCAGTTTTTTCATAACAGTTGCTTCCTATACCGTCTAGTTATATGGATTTCCAAGTAGTGATTTCTTGATTGCTATATTTCTTTTATGTTTTTTTGGTATATAAACTAATACTAAATTCATCTAATTCCTTTCATAAGTTTGAGACTGTATCTTGTAATCCACAGTGGTGCCGCATAAGTGATGTTTTTTTGTTGTTGTTTTTTAAATAGAGCACAGCATTTATTTTCCAGTATACAGCATACAGTACTCTTTTTTTTTTTCTTTTTTTTTAATAGAGCACAGCATTTATTTTCCAGTATACAGCATACAGTACATTGCATTATTTCCTTGTTGTCTTGTTCTTATATCTATCTGACTGTACACTTGTAGCAGTCTCTTACACACATCTTCTGTCTTGCTCCCTTTTTTTGATATTTTAACTTTATAATTACATGGTTACATGGTATACCTCTACCCCTTACTGGACTACAACCTTCAGGTCTTCCTATTCTAGATTGCCACCATTTTTCTAATCTACTACACTGCTGATTCTCCATATATTTATCAGTCATTCAATATTGATTTTCAGGAATATTCTATCTGTTCTCATTAGTCTCCTTCTCCTTGGGTGACATCGTCTGTTATCCTCTTCATCATGCTTTTCCACCTCCTGCTCTCTTCAATATAGGCATATCATTCCATAGATTATCTTAATTCTTGTCAGTCCCTTTCCTCTGGTTCTTAGATGCTACATCACACAATCAAGTAGTCCAACCACCTGTCTCATTTCTGGAGGTAACATATATACAAAGAATTATTCATAACAATTACCATCCTAACTGAGTGCTTTCCCAAACCATTACCTTCATAAGCACAACCCTTACACCAAGAAAAAACAATAGACAAACAGGACCAATAACAAGGACATAACACTTGGAGAGCCTTTTAGCAGCACCAGATTACAAACTCTTCCATATATGAGAAAGATGATGAAATTTATACATCTTGTTTTCCAAATAACATGTCTGCCTTTCCACCGATAGCTTATATTTCAGTTCCCTCAGGAACTGCAACCAGTCTAAATCATTTGCGTAAAAAAGTCTTTGGCGGTGTATAAATGCCTTAGCATACAGAACAACATAATTCATCATTTTTACCTTATGACCTTGTCCCTGAATTCCTAATAAGATATCTTTCGCTCTTATCATGAACATATCTTTACCATATATAACAGCAATCCATTTCTTAATTGTACCCCAAAACTCCCGAACATCATGGCACTCAATGAAGAAGTGTTGGATATCATCCCTTCTATAACAGAAATTACATTCCTCAGATGACACTATTTTCCGTTTGGATAAATAAACGTTACATGTTATTGTTTTGTTCATGATGCGATATTGCAGAGACTGAATTTTAGTTTCTCGTGTAGTTAAATAAGGCAATTTACTCCATATCTTCCACTCCCTTGCTCTCATGTCTACCTCTGGGCACACATCCCCCCATCTTCTCCTAGCACTTGGAATCGAGCACAGAGTAAATCGAACGAGATTGAGGAGATCTCCTGAAAATTATCCTCAGTGGAGCTATCCCTCCTGGGGACTCTCCTCCCCCAGGAGAGTTGAAAATAAAACGACCCCTGGCTTCAGATTGGCCATGATATCTCACTTTGACACGACTTGGATTAATATTGCATATGATTATTTCATGTTATTCCCATGGCTAAACTTTTACTACGAATGATAAAAACACTCTTTCTTTTCATTACCTAGCTGGTTGACGATTGTCTTTATCGTTGGGTTCCCTGGAATCCCTTCCTTAACCCATATATACTGGATTTCCCATTAAAATTGTGATTTTTAATTATTTTCCAGACTTATCTCGTGCAGTATCGAAATCGGATTGCCACACTCTATGAGGCCCTATTAGAGCTACCTATTCCAATCATGACCTGTGATAGCATCCATCAACTCAGCCTGGTTTCAGAGATGGTTGCAACCAAATATGCCAACATAAATCCTAAAGTCTTAAGATGCAGCGAAGCATATACGGATCTTATGATACTCCTCGATAAGGTTTGTTGATAAGCATTTCTTCAAATTGATTCTTTTTTATTTTTATTCGGAAATGTTTACCATTTATAAATATGATATCCAACCACATAAATCACTTATTTGGCAAAATAAATCCCTGTATTTAGGGGCATCATCGCAGAGGTGTTTTCTTTTTAATTTGTTTGCAACATTAGCCTACAAGTATCTATTATTCTGCATTAACAAGATGGTGAAATTCTGGTTGAAAGTATTCCATTTTATGACCTTGATCTTAATGAAACTCCTTTCGAAGAAAAGACAAAATACAATTTCATAACCCTTGAAAATTTGATGTCAAAAGAACGAATCTACAGAAAAGCGCCTACCAGATCTGTAATGGCCAAAGCCTTAGCTCTAATTTAGTGCAATACAATTACTACTATACTTCTAATGAATGAAACTCTTTAAACAGAAGGATTTCAGGAAGCTGGTTCTTAGACCTTATCCTACCCCTAATAAAAAACCGCCATAGAGTTAACATAGGGAAATTTTATGTGGCAAGCCGTGACATAAAGTGTTTTTTATGCCACTAGAGAAATAACAATATTGACCAATCAGAGAGCAGGATGTCAGCTACTATGAAAAAAAAGTTCTGTTGGTCCTTGACTCAATATTCATCTTTTAGTAATACAAAAGCATAGACGGGGTAGGATAAATACGAAACCGAACTCGAGTTAGACTTGTCAATGTATATGGCACTCTGGTCAGGTCTGCTCTTCACTACACTCGGCTTCGCCTCGTGTAGTAATTCACGACCTTCCCGTCGTGGCATAAACATTGTCAAGTCTAACTCTCGTTCGGTTTCTACTAATTATTACCCACCTAATACGGAGTCTCCATGGGAAATGTATAGAGCACATGGAATCCGCTACCTGGAGATTCTGGCATGTCAGAATCTCCTGCAGGAGATTCTGGATAAATAGTCCTGTCCATAATGAGGTCAAATCATCATGTACTTCGAAATAAATTTCTTGAATGTTTATTTAATGTTAATTATCTAGAAGCAATCATGATAATCTCATTTACCATAAAAAATCATTGTAATAACACACATTGCATGCTAAAAGCACAGGTTAATGGCAAACTATATTATTGCATGGTGTAAGTCTACACCGAATTACTGCCACACTCAACAGGGCGGTGGTGTCTGGAACTCTATGTATTACAGAAACATCTTTATTGCAATAGATGTGTTATTAATCTTGTAGGTGGGTAATAAATACAATAACGACTGGTTTTGTGTACGAGTGACCGTAATCTCCTCGTATAGTTGAAGACATAATATCCTCGCTAATCGCTCGGATATTACTACGCGTCAACTACTCAGAGATTACGGCCACTCGTACACAAAACCAGTCATTATTGTGTATATATTCATTTTTCACTTTAAAACAAAATGGTTGGAAGTCAATGGGTGATAAGGTACTCAACATTGGTGATCCTATCCTTTTTGCTATCCCAAAATATTAAACGGTCCCCTAGGTATCCATGGGGTCAATTCCCTGTTGCTAAATCATTGCTTGCAAACCGATTTTTGTTGGTATGAACTATTTCATCAATGACAAAAGGTTTAATTAGTCAGTGATAGATCTATTAGTCAGCGGTAAGAGTAGTTTATAACCATATGGCGTCTCAACCTCTGTGACAGAATCCACAGGTACTTTTGGAGAAATAAAAAAATATGTCTCAATTTCACAATCCTCTGAAATTTGAACTATTGACCTCTACTAAGAGGTCGAAAGCACACATCTATGGAAAACTTCCTGCTAAATCTGGAATGACCAAAGTCTTAGCTCTGAATGATCCCATACAATTAGTACTTTACTATATATACCAATGCCGTATATACTCTAAATACGCACCGTTTCGCCATATAACGTAAATATACTGTACGGACCACTGGTCCGTACACTAAAATACGGACTACCTTGCCAAACACGTTTATTAACATATTGGTTGTTAAAAATTAAATTAATAATTATTTTTTTAATTTTGGGTAAATAGTAAATATATAACGTCCAACCATGCTTGTACAAGTCACAGAACTCGATGATAATTTACGGTTTGTGTCACAAATCTTGTGTATAATGTGGGGATTAGATCAGTGGATAACTCAGAAGCAGTCTACATTTCAAGTTCGCCAGCATTGACTGTTTATTACAATAGTACCCCAGATACACTGTAGGGGGCGCCCTGGTGCTGGATAACGTTTTAGAGGCGCTACACAACATCTCCCTTTTTTTTTCAAAACTTTCTTAAACAAGAGTCTTTATGTTTCTCTCAAATAAGTCTTACTTCAGATAGGGAGTTTTTATCTCTTACATTTACTACTACTTTGAAATGTCTTTAGAATGTCTATATGAGTCTCAATGTTAATCAGCTGTAAGAGAATATTTATAGTAGCAACACAACATGAACAAAACATATCCTGCGAATAAGGAGTAGACTTCTCCCTTTCGCGCCTTGTCCCGGGCATTATTCTTAGCCCATGTCGGGGGACAAGACTAAGCTTCAATCAGTCTCTCTGGCCTCCTGATCATCCTCAGAGACCGGCGTAGCACAGGTGTTTCTGTGAGAGCTGGAGTAGGTGGACCAGCTGATGCAGCCGGATTAGGTGCGGCGACCACAGAAGGCTGATAGTGGTCAGGTCGAGTCAGAGTTGTAGGACTCTGCACTGCAGAACTTGGCTGGGAGTCTGCAGTCTCAGTTAGCTGCAGATGTCGACGATTTCTCCGGAAAATGCCTGACTCTGTCTGTACATTATATGACCTTGGAGTCTCGGCTGAGGTGGTTATCACACCTTTAGTCGTCCAAGTCTTTTCCTGGTCGGTCTTCAGCCTAACTACATCTCCTGGTTGTAGATTAGGCAGGGATTTGACACCATGACGGTTGTTGTAGTGGTGCTCATATCCTGCTTTTGTTGCTTTATCAGTGTCTCTAATGACGTCTGGGTTAGGCCACGATGGCCTAAGTCTGGCACCAAGAGTTGGCAGATTCGTACGAATATGTCGGCCCATGAGGAGCTGGGATGGGCTACACCCTGTAGCGGCGATGACAGTGTCCCTGTAAATCATCAGTGCCAGCCATGGATCGTCTTGTCTCAGGATACTTTTGGCTGTTTTCACGGCACGTTCTGCCTCTCCATTAGAACTTGGCAGGTGGGGACTAGAAGTGATGTGGTTGAAATCACACTTCTTCGCGAATTGTTTAAACTGTTCAGATGCAAACTGGGGCCCGTTGTCTGAGACTACTTCCTGTGGGAATCCCAGTCTGGCAAACACATCCTTCATCTTGGCTATCACTGCTGAAGATGTAGTCGTTGATAGATGAAGTATCTCAATCCACCGTGAATGATAGTCAACCATAACAAGATACTCTTGACGCTCGAACTGACACAGGTCAACTCCTATTTTCTGCCAGGGTAGATCAGGGAGCGTAGTCGTCATGAGTGGTTCCTTGTTCTGGGTCGGTCTATAGGTTTGACAATGGTCACAAGTGGTCACGATACCTTTCACATCCTTGGCGATACCAGGCCACCACACAGACTCCTTTGCTCGTTCAAGGCATTTTGTGATACCCTGATGGCCTTGGTGTATCTTGTCGAGAATATCGGGTCTCATCTTTTCCGGGACGATGATCCTGTTGCCATAAGTCAGTAGACAATTACTAACTGATAGGCTCCCTCTCACATTGAAGAGCTGTTTCAGCTGGTCTGGGACGTCCTGTTCGTACTTCGGCCATCCAGCCAGGGCATACACACTTGCGGCTCGGAGGACATCATCATCGTGTGTCGCCTTCCGAAGCTCTGCCATCCGGTGGTCGGACATGGGAAGACTCTCCTCTACCATGGCCACATGTATTGCAACCTCTGTGTCCGTCACAGTTGCATTATCCCACTTAGGGCTTCGTGAAAGCGCATCAGATATCACCATCGTCTTTCCAGGTGCATACTCAGCCTTCGCATTAAAGCGGAGCATGCGCATCAACAAACGTTGACATCTCAAGGGTGCTCTGTCTAAGTCCTTCTCGTTGATCAGAGTCACCAAGGGCTTGTGGTCTGTTAAGACCTTAAAGTTCTCCAGTCCACAAAGGAAACGATCAAACTTCTCACAGGCCCAAACACTAGCGAGACATTCCTTCTCAATCTGGGCATACCGTTGTTCAGCTGATGATAAGGTCCTTGAACAGTATGCGATGGGCTTTAGCTGACCATCGTGGTCCTGAAGCAGCACACCACCTAGACCATAGCTACTGGCATCAGCGCTCACTACGGTCGGCTTGCAAACATCGTAGTAGGCAAGAGCTTGGGCTGATGATACCAGCTTTTTCATCCTATCAAAGGCCTCCTGCTGAGGTTGTCCCCATGACCACACAGTGTCACTTCGAAGCAGGTCGTTCAAAGGCTTAGTAATGTCATGAAGATTTGGGAGGTAGGCTCCGAGGTAATGTACCATCCCCATGATCTGGCGTAAAAGCGGCACGGACGTTGGTTCGGGCATCTCGATTATCGCCGATACCTTGTCGCTGTCTGGTTCAATACCACTTTTGGTGAACTTATGTCCTAAGAACTTGAGTTCTGACTTGCCGATCACACACTTCTCCTTGTTCAGTTTTAGGTCAGATTCCTGAAGACGTTTCATGACGTTGTCTAGCCTCCGATCGTGTTCCTCTCGGTCTTTACCATAGACGAGAATGTCGTCCATGTACACGAATGTACCCTCCAGTCCATCTAAGACCTCAACCATCTTTCTCATGAAGATTTCAGGTGCGGATGTTATCCCGAACGGGAGTCGTCTGAAACAGTATCTCCCGAAGGGCGTTATAAAGGTTGTCAGCTCACAGCTCTGCTCCTCAAGCGGGATCTGGTAGAATCCACTGGTCGCGTCCAGAGAGGAGAATACTGACGCACCATTCAGCTTGGATGTTGCATCTTCTAAGGTCGGTAACACATACCTTTCACGTTTAACACTTACGTTTAGTTTCTTCAGATCTACACAAAGCCTCACTTTACCTGACTTCTTCACCACAGGTACCATTGGAGCACACCATGCCGTAGGTTTTGTAATCTTATGAATTACATCGTTGGCCTCTAGCCTCTCGAGTTCCTCTTTAACCTTTGGGAGCAGGGGAATGGGTACACGTTGTGCAACAGTTAGAGCATATGGCTGGGCATCATCGTGGAGCACAATCTTGACAGGCTCTGTCTTGAGGCATCCCAAACCATGGAAGACCTCCACTTGATCTATCTTCTTGATCAGACCCATACGGCAGGCGACGCTGCGGCTCATCAAGCAGTCAATCAACTTTGGAACTACGATCACTCTAAAGAAATACTTTGTACCTTTAAAGTTTGTTCTGGCGACAAACTGTCCCAAAGGCTTGACTGCACCACCCAGACTTGACAACTCGATGTTGACAGACTTGAGTTGTGGCTTATTTCTCATCCTCCTGAATGTCCCCTCTGACATAATGCTGACGTCGGCTCCAGAGTCTAGTTTCCATTTGACAAAATTTCCGTTGATGTCAAGCTCTGTAAACCAAGCTGGGTCACTGTCGGGGCAGTCAACGGCTCCAAGGAAGTACCCACTGGCTCCTCCATCGTCATCGTCATTTTGGTTGATAGTCACTTCAAGGTCTTCAACGGCTGGTTTATTTTTACAAACAGAAGCGAAATGGTTCCAACCCTTGCAGAGCACACACTTCTTTCCCTGAGCTGGACACTTCTGGGTCCTATGCACGTAACCGCACTTTCCACACTTTGAGCTGTCCTTCTTTGGTGGGCCGCCACTTTCCTTCTTGGGTGGTCTGCTTCCACCAGCAGGTTTCTTCGGCTTTGGTTTACGTACAAAGTCCACCTTTGTCTCGTTCTGCTTTTTAACCAATTCGGAGTGTCGCGCCATCTCTACTGCCTTATCGAGCGTCAACTCGTCTTGTTCCAGCTGTAGTTTCAATGACACCTCCTTGTCGGACATTCCGCTGATTAGACGGTCTCTGATGTTTTCGGTCTCACGATCCCCGAAACGACAATTTTCCGCTAACTCGTGAAGGTTACGCACAAAACACTCAACGGATTCTCCTGCTTGTTGAGTCCGCTGGTAAAACCGTGTCCTCTCATGAATAGTATTTCTCTTAGGGACGAAATATGCGTTGAATTTATCGAGCACTACATCGTAATCATCTTTTGGGTCGAGCGGATTAGGCTGAGCTTCGGTCGCGGCTGGTGGAGGATTGAACGTAAAGGACTTATAGATATTTTCTGCCTGTCTACCCATCGCGTAAATGAGTGACGCAACCTGAATTTCACCGTCATCTTTGTGAAGTTTTGTGGCAATTCTAAACCTTGCAAACCTTTCCCTCCACTCTGGCCATTTAGCAGGGGCATCAAAAGTCATAGGCTCAGGGGGGTTAAATTTGGGCATGTTGACAGTGACAGTACAGTCTTAAACTCAGATGTCAACACCACAACTTCACTCAAAATGCCACACACAGAGAGATTTCACTCAGTACTAGGATTCTACTAGTGTATAGCACTACAGTTGGATAGGTGATTTCAAAACATTAGACAGTCTTTATCCACTCCAGTTCATCTACTCATATCTGTTCACAACAACAATGTGCTTCCTCACTTGACCACTTTGCTTTCAGAGTTATCTCCTCTGATTTCAATGACAATGTAGGTTTATACATTACCAACTTGTTCCAGGAATGTATAACCACTCAAGAAGATCCCACTAGCTGCCACCATGTCACAAATCTTGTGTATAATGTGGGGATTAGATCAGTGGATAACTCAGAAGCAGTCTACATTTCAAGTTCGCCAGCATTGACTGTTTATTACAATAGTACCCCAGATACACTGTAGGGGGCGCCCTGGTGCTGGATAACGTTTTAGAGGCGCTACACAACAGTTTGTACGGAACTCGGCATAAATGCCTCGTTCCGTACAAACCGTAAATTACCATCTCGTTCTGTAACTTGTACAGCATGGTCAGGACGTTCTTTATAAATACTTCTGTGGAACAAAACTACTTAGATAAAATGATTTCAGGGAGCTGGACTATACCTTAAACATTTTTTTTTTTTTTTAATAAACTTTGATGAATATTCCCCTCTGAAGAAACTCTCTGTCCTCCAGCGGCACGCTATGGTCCTGCCACACAGTCATCCCTAAAGAGTTAAACCTGAAAAATAACTCTGATACTAGCTGCAGTAAACTGCATGAGAACCACCATTTTACATGTATGTGCCCAGCATACATAGGTAAGTTGGGGGTGGGTGCGGTAGGGGGTGTTATCGGCTGCACGCTAAAGTGCTAAAACAACACACTGAAAATTTATGGCAGGGTGGTCGGTTGGCTAACATTTCTATCGATATATATATATACGACTAGCATATACAAGTTGCACAGAGGATATTTCCTTTTGTATGGGCCTGGTGTGAAATACAGGCAAGACATGTCCGTATATCAGAGGAGACAGTCCTGTATACGCCTCTTACGTTGGTGTGAAATATGGGCATATTACCAAGAAGAATCAGGAAATTTCATATAATTGTTTATATGGCATTAGTTGTTTTCGCGGCATGATATCACGAAGCGGAGCTGACTGATTTCTGCAGCAGAAGACAACGAATGCCATGTAAACAATTGTATGAAATTAAGTGACGTTTAGATTTTATCCTATCCCGTCACATGTTTTTAACTTCATATGTCACCTGTGGCATATAAATATTATATGGCATAACCGTGGCATACAGTCACTCCATGTTAAGTCTATGGAGATTTATATGGGGGGGGGTAGGATAAATGTATGAAAACTTGTCAATTTCCAGCCGATACATGCACTTTCGCGATGGCGTAATATATACAGGAATATAGAAAGACATGGTTAGTGTGTCTGAATGGAATCTGTTCCTCGATATTTTGATCAAAAATACTCACCGAATTCGAAGAATGAGGTTAGTATTTTTGATCAAAATATCGAGGAACAGATGGAATTCAGACACACTCACTATGTCTTTTTATTATTATATGGCGAAATTTGATTAAAATGCCATTTTTTGTACTTATGTTATCAACCTATTTCAACCTCCGAAATAAGTAAGGTATGTATGAATCCCCGAACATTCAACTTGATGGATAGTTCACGGGTGATCCGCTTAATGGCGCCTCTGCGATAACGCCAGAACGTTGTTATGGAGAGTGATAGCGGGGGTTGTAGCAGAGATTAAAGTAAGTGAGAGAACTACGAAAATTCTGCTGGGAGAGTGAGCGGTAGTAATGACGTCACACAGTAACTTTCGTTCCGACTTCAAGTTAGGCGGCAGGTTGCTCAATGACACTATTAAATCTGTTTATTCACTGTATATATATATTCTTTAAATCCTCTCTGTGTTCTGCGTAATACTCTGTGTATTTCCGTATTTGCCAGCACATTTGCTCGCTTATACGAACAGTTATCGGTACGAATCGCGGGGAACGGCCGCCATTTTGTTTGTTTATTTTTTGTTCCGATCGGGTCAACATGTCACGTGGTACAGTGGGTAGTATTGATATTTTTTACGCCACAGTGCGGCCGAATGTAATCTTTTCTGCTATCGCGTAAAAGTGAGACATTCGTGCACCGGTATATAATAATAAACTTGTGGTTTTCGTGCTGCGATAGGGATTACCTATAATGAGAATTCTGTTTGCAGGTGATACAGGATTATGACGACATATTCGAGAGGATGCTGACAGAGCTTAAATCTCCACTGAGGCAACTAACAAATCATATGAGTGATCTAAAGGTGGAGCTTGACAACTACCAGGACTCACTCGTGATTGACGTCCCATTCTTTATGTAAGCATGACAACATTCTTAAGCAGGGACCTGTTTCACTAGTTTCGTGACATGTCTGTGACACCATACAGACAGATTGGGTTGTCTGGTTTTGTGACAACACAAGTAGCTGCCCTTAGGAAAGGAACAGACCCCAGACATAGGAATTAGACAAATCTACACATCATGGACATGTTTAACTAGTTTTGTAACAAAAGTAAAGACAGACATGAAAAGCGGCACCAACAGTACAAGCAAGAACGCACAAATTGAAGTTTAATGTATAGTTCTTATGAAACCGGACACACCATCTAGACATGTCACGCCATCTAGACATGTCACGAAACTAGTGAAACAGGTCCCTGGTGGCAGAGCCCTTATATATAGCAGATAGCCTTTGTTCCCTGGGCACTGCCATTTGTGAGGTATATGAAAGGAGGTGAGGAGTTAGTGAATTCATGTGCATATTGTCATTAGATTTCCATATCCTGTTTGTCTTTTGACTTTACCAATTTGAAATTCTTACCTATAAAACTTTTTTTTAATTTGACTCTCATTTGTTGATATGATATATGATTGAATGGAGGTGGTTGAATTTGCAAAGACCTCAAAAGACCCTTGATCATTGGCATTTCTGCCATATGGCAGGTGAATGACCCAAATCTATGGTTTGTGGTCTGTCATCCCATCATATATCCCAACACTACAGGCAGAGGGACATATTAAAGGGACGACAGGCTGAATCTACCCCATGACTCCAGCCCTATGGCTTCAGTGGCAAGAATTAGTCATGGGGAATATTGAAAAGACATGGCATTGACAGTGACTACTGAGCAAGTGATCTATTGCGCTAAGCCTGGGCCCTGTTTTTTAGTCACGACAACCTATATGTAAGACATCTTACAGCTGACAGTGTACTATAGAGAAGATATCTTGGGAATCAGCCACCGATTGTCCCTCAAGGACACTTAGGCTGCAGCCAGGTGTGCTATAGACAAGACAATCTTAGGGTCACGTGGTTCAAAATGTCTTACAAACTGTCTTAGACCTAAGACATCTATGGACATGTCGTACTGAATGCGCAACTTCACTTCCCGTATGAATTAAGCAATGAAATTTTAACACAAGTGTCTATCTCCCATGTCCCAGACCATCAGAGCACACCTCCGCTAATTTATGTGGTGACCTTGACAGAAGAGTACACTGGCCAACAGAGCAGACATTTGTTATGACGAAATTCAAACGCGAATAACAGCAGAACGGTGGGGCCGATCTTCCTTATATTTGGTAGGATTATCGGTTATATGTATCCTCTATATATGCACAGTGAGGTTTGATAGAGCCTAATACAATTTTGTACTTGTCTTAGACAGGGACACTTTTAGCGGCGATCCAACATGCCACACTGAGACACTGTCTATAGTACAGCCGCCATTTTGTGTCTTCCAAACAGTCTTCCAATCCCACAGATGTCTTAGGGTATCGTTGGCCGATTATGTCGTGACTGAAAAAAGGGCCCTCGGCCCTGTTTTTTAGTCACGACCATTGTGAGGCCAGGTACCCCCAAGATCTACCTGTGATTTCACGACAGATTTAATGACACAAGATGGCAGCTGTTTTATAGACAGTGTCGTAGTGCGCCATGGACGATCGCCGCGAAAAATGTCGGCCACTACGACAAGTATAGAAATGTCTTAGGTTCTATCACAGAACAAAGGGGCTGTTTTGGTAATATCTGTGGATCGGTGTGGCCTATCTTCTTCATATATTATATAGGTTATATTTTCCACAAACTCTTGTTAAAGTTTCATGGCTTAATTCCCACGGGAAGTGTGTTATAATTCTGCGGAAATCTTTTGCGGAGCGGCGTAGTGTATTGCTGCTGCAGACAGCTTGTAGTGCGGCCGAATCGGGAACAAGCAAAGTCGATGTCAAGGGCGCCGCAAAAATTAGCGGCCGCTTGAGTAGGCCTACACTGGCCACCAGAACAGCCTTTGCTACGACATAATTCAAACGTGTATATTTCTAAGTCGGTGCGTCCGATCTTCTTCATATTTGGTACGGTTATTGCTTATATCCCTTACTCGTGTTAAAATTTTATCGCTTAATTCCTACGGGAAGTTAATTTCCGCGTTCGGTATGACATGTCCATAGATGTCTTAGGCTTACGACAGTTTGGGACACAAATTTACCCATGTGACCTTACATTTGTTGTGACTATAGCACACCTTACACAGCCCTAAGTGTCTTAGAGCTATGAGTATTGGCCAACCCCCTAAAATGTTGTGTCTATAATACACTGACAGCAAAAACATGTCGTTCATAACGATTGTCGTGACCAAAAAACAGGGCCCTGGTGTCAGACTGCACCTTGGCATTTAGAACATGGAATTTTGTTGGGTTAATTTGTTTTTTGACCCTCAACCTCTGTTCTGAATGGTCAGAAATCGCCCATCTTGGTGGAAACGATCACGGGACCAATCCAGAACGAGGTTTAGTTTTGTTTAGGAGTGTTTCACCGGTGTGTGGTGCCAGTGGATGTATGTGCTGCCATCTGGTGTGTGTTTTTTTATGGCTGGGGCTGGTACCCTGTCTCACTACACTCTTAGTATAGGGTTTCTGTTCGCCTGTTTCAGGGAGTGTGTTCCATAGATGACAGTCCATAGTTTGTTTGGACAGCAACATCGGGGGATGTACTCAGTAGTTTCGATGAGGATATTTCTCCAGGCTTTTGTCGTAGCTTTTAATTTTTGCTCCTCTTATCACAGTCTTGCTGACAGATCATTTACAGTTGTCTGGCATAGAGTCAGTTTTGATTCATTGGTTCAAATTAATCCCGTCAAATGGGAGCACAAATGGGAACACAGTGGTAAACTAGGAGCAAATAGTATGTTCATCATAGATGAATGAGCGTGGAATTATAAAAGAATAACTATTAAAAGGTATAAGTTAGATTTAGCTTATGGATAGTTTTCTGTAACCCACTTGCATCCACTCAACTTGCCATTTCTGCAACTGCCTATCTAGGATCCAAACACATCAAGCACCAGTGGTATTTTGTGCTTGAGTGATTGGTCATGGTAAGCTAGGCACGCCTCTCACGCTGGCTCCCTGCTCTGTTATTATCACAGTGAATAGCACACAGATAGTGCAAGGATAGTATGTATGCAGTACCCTGAAAGTCTATATGGACCCCTC
Source organism: Alentia gelatinosa (assembly GCA_950022655.1). Classification (NCBI taxonomy): domain Eukaryota; kingdom Metazoa; phylum Annelida; class Polychaeta; order Phyllodocida; family Polynoidae; genus Alentia; species Alentia gelatinosa. The sequence continues at coordinate 130,997,940 of OX465580.1, read as the reverse complement.
CAAACTCTAGATGATGTATATATAGTGCGTGCAAGCACGCTCTAAAATACCAAACTCCTGGGATGAATTTGAACTTGAATTTGAACTGATAAATTGTGGAAATACCTTGGACTTCTATCACTACAAGCTCAGTAATAATGTTTTTCAATCTACATTGAAATATATGTAAACTATCCAAATTGTGGTAAACACAGGTGTCATCTGCACATAGTAATGTAAATAAATGAAAAGAATAGTATTTAGACATGAGAAGTACATGTCGTGGTATGCTTAATTTCGGCAAATTGTTCTCCAATCGTGGACTTCATCACTGCGCATGTTCGCGCATGCGCACAAGATACTAGTGGGCGATAATTACCATTTTTGGCATGGTAACCGTTTTTGGCACCACACCGGTTCAGTAGCTTGGTTGTCTGGGCATAATCAGTGACAGAAAGTTAGAACAACCCTGTGGATTAGCATATATGTCATCTGTATTTCAGTAAACTTTCATTAATGAATGTAAATAGACGTTGTGATCGCTTGAGCTACTTTTTCAAATAAAGAACTCACCACACACTTCCATGAGGAAGAGAACGGTGACCAATTTGGTAAAACTTTTTTCCTCAAACTTTCATTAATGATTGTCTGATAACCCAATTTCCTCTTTTTGTCTTGATTAATATATTCCTTCAATATTATTATTTCAGGGAGAACTTCCTGCAGTTGGACGTTTTCTACAAGGACAGGTATTACGATGTGATGTCTGAACAAGCGGTCTTCAGCCTCTCGAGTCTATACAGCGAGGTGGGAGGCTTCATGGGGCTACTGCTCGGAGCTAGTGTCCTCACTCTGTGTGAGCTACTCGACTACATCCTGCTCAGGCTCATACACTATTGTTACAAGTCCAACCAACATGGAAAAGTACATCAAGTATCTGTATCCCCATATTCAGCACCTGCCTGAGACGGATGCCATTATTCTTTGTAGACCACCCCTGGTATTTGTTTTAGACATTAAACTAGCGACTCCGTCGATTCCTATTCGGCTACCCCCTCCCCCCTCCTCCCCCCCCCCCCCCCCCCCCCCAGTAAACGTTTACTGCCGTCCTGCCCCCTTGTGGGTTAACGGAAAACCATCATTAACTTGTGGTCATCATTTCGTAAGACACAGGTGCTTGAGCTGATCATCAACGATCAGAACAGTATGGATTGACACCAGCGAAAGCGTGTGATCTCATCTCTTTCTCTCAAGCAAAGGAGATCATAGAACTACAGTTCCAAATTTGTGTATTAGTATGGCGAAAAACATATCCCAAGGATAGAAATATATCTGTGTATAAAGATACAAAAAAAGAGTAACAGGATTCAGTTAAGAACGACCCGAGAATCTCACTCTCGTGGCCCTTCTGTCTCCATGCAGAGGTCTGGTTCACTCTGTCTCTATGTGCGGGAAACACTCCAAGCGGATTCTACCAGAACCGTAGTTTTTTAGATATAGTAGGTAATTACCATTATATGGGAACACGAGGCAGACTCAATGATATCGCGACAACAAGTAATTTTCCTGTATTTCTCTCCCCAAGCACGTCAGCTTCGGCCGACCTCTGTGATTTTGTATCCCCTCACGTGATTGGGTGGCTGCAGCCACTTTTTCATACGTGTGTTTCTATTGGTTTTAGTCCTGTGTGACGTTTTGTCTGAGCGCTGGGTGTGCAATGCACTGCCACTTGTACCCCCCCCCCCCCCCCAGGACTCCCTCCTTTCGTTTCTTACTGAAACTCATCAGGCGAGTACTTTAGGGGGTCCTTATTTGACCACCAGGGGGTAATTAGTAGAAACCGAACGAGAGTTAGACTTGACAATGTTTATGCCACGACGGGAAGGTCGCGTATTACTACACGAGGCGTAGCCGAGTGTAGTGAGGAGCAGACCTGACCAGAGTGGCATAGACATTGTGAAGTCTAACTCGAGTTTGGTTTCGTATTTATCCTACCTCGTGTACTTTTGTATTACTAAATGATAGATATTGAGTCAATGACCAACAGAACTTGTTTTCATAGTAGCTGACATCCTGCTCTCTGATTGTTCAATATTGTTATTACTCTAGTGGCATAAAAAACACTTTATGTCACGGCCTGCCACATAAATATCCCTATGTTAAGTCTATGGCGGTTTTTTATCAGGGGTAGGATAAAACCAGATGGACTACATCTCGGCTTACTTTTTGTATGTTTGTGTTTTTTTTATCCCCCATACTGGGGTGCCCTTGGGGACTGATACAGGAAAAAGTTGTCAGGGCCTGGCCTATTGCATCACATAATAGTTTCAAATTTTTTCTTTCGACTGCAGGTGGGTGATCTTCCGTATTTATAGTTGGAAAAAATTGTGTTCGCTTCGTAATGTCACTCGTCTTTGACTCGTGAAATTACGGAGCCAACAAAATGTGTGACTTAAATAAACTAAGACTCAAACTCATGACGTCTCTTGATAATATGCCACCCCTTGTATTTGTTTTAGATTATCAAGAGACGTTACGAGTTTGAGTCTGAGTTTATTTATGCCACAAATATTGTTGGCTCCATAATTTCACGAGTCAAAGACAAGTGACATTAGGGAGCCAACAAAATGAGTGGCATAAATAAGCTCAAACTCAAACGAGTGGCGTCCAGATTTTATCCTACCCCGTTTCCATATTGTTTCAGTATCAGAAAGTAGTGGCATAAACAACACTTTATGTCACATGTGTGGCTGTAATAACATCAATTCCTGTTATATTATGCTCTACATTTAAGATATTCATAAGTTGATACACTTAAATTTGCAGAAAATGTCAAATGCAAGATTTAATCATTTCTACACAGGGAAACAGGTTAGCCTATGTGCCAGATACGTTTTTGTTGACACACTCTATTTGTATGATATAAAAGATGTTGTAATATTCATTGATGTTCAATGTAAACAAATATAAAAATGTCACAAGATCTATTCAATAATGCTGTCCAGAAAACCTTGTTTTAAAATGATATCCATTCTAGATGTGTAATTTCTTAATTATGAATTGTATCAGTTCATATAGTAATATAAAGAGACATCACCAGTTTGAGTTTTGGTTTGTTATGTCTCGCATTTTGTTGGCTCCATAATCCCACGAGTCTTTGACTTGTGAGATTATGGAGCCAACAAAATGCGTGACATAAAGCTTTGTGAAATGGAATAAAATGATGGCGGCCATGTTGTAAACTACGCGGTTGTGCAATCCGAAAACTTCATGTTGGGCTGGAATCCTGATTTATCTATCCATCGATTTTTTCTCCGAATGTGAGTGAGTAATGTGAGTGAGTTTAGCGTCCGTTTTCTGTATTGTAACCATTATTGTGAAACTGGTATATAATTAGTTGATACCCAGGTGTCTCGGTGGCTGCCTACTTTCTTGTCCTTTGATGGTCATGTCCTGTCCTACGAGGCCTCCTCAAAACTTGATAATATCAAGAGACGTCACGAGTTTGAGTCTGAGTTTATTTATGCCACGCATTACGAAGCGAACAAAATGAGTGGCATAAAAAAGCTCAAACTTTAACGAGTGGCGTCTAGATTTTATCCTACCCCGTTTCCATATTTTTTCAGTATCAGAAAGTAGTGGCATAAACAAATCCCATGTTAAGCCTATGGCGTTTTTTATGAGGGGTAGGATAAACATCTATACAACATGGACTTAACCCTTTCCCTGCAGCACCCAGTTTCCCCGTTCACCATTACACGGCAGGCATTGCCTGCCCAAACGACCCTGCTACGGCAGGCACCTTTTTTCGGGAAATAGTAATGTCATGTGATGTGTCATGTGATTTAAGTAATCTACCTTGGTGACTGAACATATTTTATTATACCAAATCAAAAGTCAATATGGCTCTTATACATTGTCAAAATTTCTTTTTAATCAAAAAATTATCTTTTCATCTATTAAAATTTGTATATGAGTGTCACTGATGCCTCGAAGATGCCTGGAGGCATCTTCCTGCCGTAGCCAGGGGAATGCCTGGAGGCATCTTCCTGTCGTAGCCAGGGGAATGACTGGAGGCATCTTCCTGCCGTAACCAGGGGAATGCCTGGAGGCATCTTCCTGCCGTAACCAGGGGAATGCCTGGAGGCATCTTCCTGCCGTAACCAGGGGAATGCCTGGAGGCATCATCCTGCTGTTAAAGGGTTAAACATTCAGACCTACCGTGTCTGAAACATATGAACTGACAAGAAATTAATTTCTGCAATAGGAGGAGGAGGAACCTCTTTTCTTCCTGATTTACTCATATCAAAAAGGATTTATCTGTCCCCAAAAAAAGTTCAAGCAGCCTTCAATAGCACTGAATGACTGAATAAGGACTGCCAAGATCTTAACCGTTTATTCATGTAATAATTGCACGCTTCTTATTTGATGTGATATCATAGATGTACACCTCAGGTGATTGTATCAAAAGCATTTATAAAAGTAAAAGCTGATTATATAAAAAGAAAAAGAGAAAAGGATAGATAGATAGAAATAAAAATGTGTGACGTAAATAAACTTTAACTCAAATGAATATTGATTAGATTTTAACCTTCCCCGTTTTCATGATTTTTGAATATTAGAAAGTATTGACATAAACAACACTTTATGTCACACCCGTGACATAAACAAATCCCATGTTAAGCCTATAGTGTATTTTATTAGGGGTAAGATTAGGTCATTTAGTCGTGTCACTGAGCTGTATGTCATATGTTAGCTGAAATATCATGTGGCAATCGTTAATATATTATACAATGTCTGTTGTCACTTGAACGAGTATACCATATAATTAATGTGAATTAACACTTGCACGGCATGATTATGGCAGGTAGATTTTCCTCTAGTTGATCTAATATTCATTTGGGTTGGAATTGTGATGATGTTGTTTCAATAAATACTATTTTATGTTGTGGTACTGTGTCTTATTCAACCTTTCTCTAAAGTACATATATTCAACTTATACAGTAAGATCCCAGAAAAGCAAACAAATACGTTCCAAATCCGTAGCTAATACGTGGTCTCCAACAATTCAAATACGTAGAAGAAACGCCGAATTTTACGCCAGTGTGACTGGAGCATGATATCAGCTAGGCATCAGAAACGGTCCCATCGAGATATTTGAACTGAAAATCATAATAACAATGTTTCTCCCATTTGAAAGTTAAATATAATAATTTGACTCATGGACAATCTATCATTATGTGTTTACTCCAGTAACCCTTTATGGCCGGCGGCTTATGGAAGAACTACACACTTGGGGATGGCTACTTTAAATACAGTTCTAGGGAACGGGGGCTTTGTCATCAAAATTCGAATGTTTATCACGTGATGTAATATGCTATCTTTAAAATTTGTTTTTCTATTGATTAGAATCCAGAAACAAGATGTTACACCTACCTTCTGTGCAAATTTCAAGTTTATTGTTAGAATATTTCCTTTTGAAAAACCATTTCATACATTTCCAGTAAATGATGCCTTAAGGCATCATCCGCCCCCTACCGGTCGATGCCTTAAGGCATCATCTGCCTTTAAAGGCGCCTTCAAGGAAAGATGGTATGGCGGTCGTAACCCACGAGGGGATGGCAAGTAGTAATGCACGAGCGCTATCTGCAACATTACGTAGCCAAGTTTGAGTGATTACAGGGCCGCAAGTCCACAAAACCATTTTTGGGGGTGTTCATTATCCATCTTCTTGAATGAATGAAACCTAGGAATGAGCATAGCTCTCAACCACATAGGGACTATTTTCTCGTAACCTATGACTTTGAGACTGTAATCAATGCGCTTAAAATCCGTTATCAATGGTTATGGTTTCTGACATCATAGAAAAAGAATAGCTGGTGGTTGTTAGTGGTTGTCTCCATACATTTCTAATGGGAAGTTTGTCATGCTGGAGAACAAGTAGTCCCACACTCATCCAGCCTAACACTCTGTAGAACTGAGTCGGGGATTCCCTCCTCTTGGGAAACCCCCTTATGACGTCATTATTGGCGTCATCTGTCGTTGTCATAATTACTATGACGTCAGAGTATCGCATTCAAAAACAAACGGACGTTGAGCGTACCGGTACGTATTTCCTTATAGTCTTTATTGGGTGGAAGTCTGTATTAAGTTTTTACAACTCCTTTTATAATACCTTAATACGTTCTACTTGTGTGTTTAGTAACAAAAGTAAGGTCATTCTTTGTATTTTTTATTGATCTTTTAACGTACTGTGTCTTTTAACAGCAGACATGCAAACGGCGGCCATTGGATTTCAGCTTGTTTACCTCAGCTCGTAAGAGAAATTTAAATATGTAATCATAACTTTTGATGTTGGGTATTTCACACTTTATATCACTTTCTATTTCAAAATACATACACCCATTCTAAGTTCCAATACTTCTACCACATAAAGGGTTCTATTGATATTTTGATCATATTAGAGAATCTATTATTTTAAATATTAATAGGTGAGTACAAATCCATCCGCCATTTTGTTTGGTCTAATCTAGGCGTTGTTATATTTGCCCGTGTGGCGGCGCTGAATGTAAAGTTAATGATTCTTTCTCCTCCCTATAATTCCTGCGGTCACGTGAGTTAGGTCACGTGTTAATCCGCTCTTGGGATTAGACCGCAGCGAGTTTCTATAGAGCGTTTCCAGCTTACGACACTGCCATATATATGAGGTGGGGTTTATAGAGCGCTTTCAGCTTACGTCCCGTCACCGCCATATGTGAGGTGTGAGGGAGAGGTTAGTTTGCAGCATGTTTTTTCTCTCTGTCTCTTTTGTTTATTGCAACAGTTCTGTCACATCTGGATTGATCTTCCACTGGTAATTTAAAGTATAATCACCTTTAAATCAATCATCAATGAGGAACATATTACACGCATTGCCTTATGACTGGGTGATGTCTGATCATTATGGTTGATGATTGATGGTAGATGATTAATGGATATTGACATCAACCTCACATCGCTCATACTTTCCGTAGCACTAAGACCATTCGTAAACAGACAACTTATGTTTGATTTCTTTTATTTATTGAGCTCTTTTTTTTCTTGTTGTTGTTGTTGTTCTTCTTGTTGTTGTTGTTGTTGTTGTTCTTCTTCTTCTTCTTCTTCTTCTTCTTCTTCTACTTCTTCTTCTTCTTCTTCTACTTCTTCTTCTTCTTCTACTTCTTCTTTTCTTCTTCTTCTTCTACTTCTTCTTCTACTTCTACCTCTACTTCTTCACAAAGCCACCATTGAAAATGTATTGGGTCGCAGTAAAGCACTGCCGATTGCTTCTGTTGCCATCAGAAACCGCATCCATTAATCGATGGTTTTACCGACAAGTGGTCGTAACCCCGACAGGTTGACGCGTAATAATAAACGAGCGTCAGCTCGAGTGGTTTACAGAGCGGCTTGTCCACAATTCTATCGTTCATTGTATTCCTTATCCGACTTCTCAAATGAATTAAACCCAGGAATTGCCGATTAAATGATATATCAGTAGGGACTCTTTTTTGCCCTGAATCACAAAAGGACTGTTCTATAAAGTCCCCATGTATTCTCAAAGCAGACTTTGTACACTATGGATCGGTTTTGATTTATTCGACATGATGGATATTACTATATACCCATACCGTATATACTGTAAATACGCACCGTTTTGGCATATGACGTAAAAATACTGTACGGACCGCTGGTCCGTACACTAAAATACGGACCACCTTGCCATACCCATTTATTAACATATCGGTTGTTAAAAATTAAATTAATGATTTTTTTTTAAATTTTGGGTATATAGTAAATAAATAACGTCCAACCATGTTTGTACAAGTCACAGAACTCGATGATAATTTACGGTTTGTACGGAACACGGCATAAATGCCTCGGTCCGTACAAACCGTAAATTACCATCTCGTTCTGTGAATTGTACAGCATGGTCAGGACGTTCTATACAAATACATAAAACAAACAACGGGTTTGTGGGCAGGTGTTTTTTTTAACTTGACTTAATAATAAATTCGCTGACACTCGTGTATTACTATACACAAAACCATCAATTAATGACTTTATCTACTATTCACTAGTCATTGATTTTGACACGGGAAGCACCACCCATAACCTAAATATGATCTATAGGTTCCAAGCCTGGACAATCATTCATGTACCGTTACATACACACAACCTCACGTTGACTATAGTCAGGATGGCGTGCCTTTCTAAACAGCTAATTCCCTAAGACTGGTTACCAAACACGAACTGGACCCTGTATTCTACGTGGAACTAACACGTCTGGAGAGATCAGAATTCGCTGCGTTCTTCGGTGGTGGACATATTTGTTTACATTTGGGAGTGGTTTATAGCGTTGCCGCGGTCAGGGTTGGGGGAGGTGGGGAGGTGAGGGGAGGGGGTGTGGTTGACTGAGAACAGGTGGGCTGTACACTGGAGGGCCTTACACTGCACACAGTGTAGACTGGCGCCAGTCCCTGCACCCTATGTCTACTCTCCTCGTTGGGATACAGGACTGGCGCCAGTCCCTGCACCCTATGTCTACTCTCCTCGTTGGGATACAGGACTGGCTCCAGTCCCTGCATCCTATGTCTACTCTCCTTGCTGGGATACAGGACTGGCTCCAGGTCCTGCATCCTATGTCTACTCTCCTCGTTGGGATACAGGACTGGCTCCAGTCCCTGCACCCTATGTCTACTCTCCTTGCTGGGATACAGGACTGGCTCCAGGTCCTGCATCCTATGTCTACTCTCCTCGTTGGGATACAGGACTGGCTCCAGGTCCTGCATCCTATGTCTACTCTCCTCGTTGGGATACAGGACTGGCTCCAGTCCCTGCACCCTATGTCTACTCTCCTTGCTGGGATACAGGACTGGCGCCAGTCCCTGCACCCTATGTCTACTCTCCTCGTTGGGATACAGGACTGGCTCCAGGTCCTGCATCCTATGTCTACTCTCCTCGTTGGGATACAGGACTGGCTCCAGTCCCTGCACCCTATGTCTACTCTCCTTGCTGGGATACAGGACTGGCGCCAGTCCCTGCACCCTATGTCTACTCTCCTTGCTGGGATTCAGGACTGGCGCCAGTCCCTGCATCCTATGTCTACTCTCATTGCTGGGATACAGGACTGGTGCCAGTCCCTGCATCCTATGTCTACTCTCCTCGTTGGGATACAGGACTGGTGCCAGTCCCTGCATCCTATGTCTACTCTCCTTGCTGGGATACAGGGACTGGTACAATCGGTAATGGTGTTGGATTTCTGGCGCTTTATGCACCAGTATTTCCAACACTCTCCATACAGATATTATGGCTACTGGTCAGATATCTGATGGGAGAGTGATACCCTCTTCCTTTGATCTCAATCGGGTCACAGTCTGGAGTAGGCTAAATTTATTGCTATGACAATACAGGTGTGTAGGAATCTGGATGAGGGGAGGGGGAGGAGTAGGAGGAAGTATAGGGTTACAAGGAGTGGCTTGGGGCCATAAACAGGAGATTTTGTTCATAGTGGACAAGTCTTTGATTCATGGGCCAGTCAGAGAAGGATACATACTTTAATGAACTTTATTCTGATTGTGATTAATCACTCAATGAATGTTCATGATCAGAGACTTGAACAAGTCTACACACAGTGCTACACAGGAGCAGACCACGACCTGCCTGCCAGGGGTACTCACAGCAGGAGTTCAGAAATCTCACTGAGATTGGGTCTGAGAGAGGAACACTTGGTAGAGTTGTGATCATAGTCATAAAACTCACATGGATTTATCTGTGCTCTCATAGATGGCAGGAGGATGAGAAGGTAAGGTGAACTTGTGTTCTTACAGGCAACATGAGCAAACAGAGTGTAAGGCCTGTTTCTATCGGCCGATGAAAACAATGTAGATTCTTTGTGTACTTCTAATAGCTCATTTCCATTGGCCATCACCGATATACAGTCAGGGACCACTGACGGACCTTTAGCACTGCTGACGCAAAATATATATAGGCTACTAGGAGAACTCATAAAATCGTGACCGTTTTCGTCGGCCAATGGAAAGGGGCTTTATAATGTATCTGAATGAAAACATGGTGACTGTGGGTGTACGTTAAAATACACGGTAACATTGTCACTCAGATATATACAAATGCTGAAGGCAGATGGATGTCTGCGAAATTTAAATTACCAAGTACTTTTAACAACATTCTCCCACAGTCATTATGTCTTTGTATCATTATGCCTATATATAAACTATTAATTATCGTATTCCCATGAGGTATGTACTGTAAATATTCACAGTTTCCCCGTATAACGTAAACAATACCGAACAGCAAAATACGGAACACTGTTCCGTACACATCAACTGAAACATCAGACGTTAAGGCCAAATTATGGTAATGATTTCGGGTATATGCTAAATATAGAACAGCCTATCATGCTTGTACAAGCGACATAACCCAATGGGGATTTATGGTTCACACGCAACTCGGCTAACGGCATCAGTCTGTACGGACCGGAAGCCTTCTGACAAGGCTATGACAACATCGAGCATGTTCGATTTTTTCCCACGACTGGACCCTTGTCGAGAAGTGTCATGGGAGGGTGTCGCAGAGGTCTACAATAGGAAATTTTGGTGGAGTGTGCACTTCCCGACACGCCCCGACAACACTGTCGTAAAGCCCCCCCTCTTACAAGGCTCCCGACAAGCTTCCAATCGTGGCCTTGTTGTGGCCTTGTCATAGACTCTAGTTGGGAACTGGGGTCCACCAACCACGACAAGGCCTCCAATCGTAGGCCAATCGTGGACCTTGTCGAGAAGCCATTGTCGTAGCCTTGTCATGATCGGTGGACGCACCCCCCCCCCCCCCTTATACTTACTGCTACTGTTCCATGTCAAGTTTAAATTCTGTGCTGTATCCTGTGCAGTACACTGTCATCCAGACCACTTTGAAACATCGGCAGATTGTAGACTTTTACTTTAACTTGTTTTTATTCCAATTTATGGTAAAATATTATTATAATCGGGTACATAATCATAGAACAACCTACCATGCTTTACAAGCTACAAAAATCTATGCGAATATACGACTCACACCGAACTCGGCTAAACACCTCATTCCGTAAAGACCGAAAATTCCCATCTCGTCGTGTAGCTTATACAGCATGGTCAGGTCGTCTTATATAAATACTGGCCAATGGGGAACCCACAAACGAGAGGTATGCTCACCAATGCAGGCACTGATAAATGTGAAATTTGGCACAACGAACTAGGAATTATTTAGAGTACCATGACCATACTGTGCAAGTGCCGCATGAACCGGAAATTATTATTGAGTGTTAGTACTTTGAACAACTATTGACTCTCATATATATGGCTGGGAGTAGTGCCAAGTCATGTCATCTTACCTTATACGATTAGGTTAGTTAGTCAACCTCACGTTTACAGCCCAATCAAACTGTGTAACTAAAAGCATGAAAATGCTGGTATTGATTGAAAACAGGCATAAATTTGCCAGGATAAATAAATTGATTTTTAAAAAAACTCTGAGCTATTGGCACAAAAGACTAAGTGTAATTTGGTACAACCAAAGAGTATAGACAAAGTTTGTACTATATACCCATGCCGTATATACTGTAAATACGCACCGTTTCGGCATATGACGTAAAAATACTGTACAGACCAGCGGTCCGTACACTAAAATACGGACCACCTTGCCATACACATTTAAAATTTGGTTGTGAAGAAAAATGAAATTGATTTTTTTTTAAATTTCGGATACATAGTAAATATATAACGTCCAACCATGCTTGTACAAGTCACAGAACTCGATGACAATTTATCGTTTGTACGGAACGCGGCGTAAACGCCTCGGTCCGTACACACCGTAAATTGTCATCTCGTTCTATGACTTGTACAGCATGGTCAGGACATTCTATATAAATACGATTAGGTTAGTTAGTCAACCTCACGTTTACAGCCCAATCAAACTGTGTAACTAAAAACATGAAAATGCTGGTATTGATTGAAAACAGGCATAAATTTGCCTTTTCAACGCCAGGATAAATAAACGGATTAAGGAAAAACTGTGAGCTATTTGCACAGAAGACTAAGTGCAATTTGGTACAACCAAAGAGTATAGACAAAGTCTATACCCGCTGGCACGACTAACCAGCAAAATAAACGTACAATAGAAACTGGTGAAACATAGTGCTGATTGTATACAATAATGGCCCCAACAACATTCACCGCAATTAACACCCTGGAATATGTTGCATCCCCCAAAGGAAAGTTGGTGATGTAATTCAAATGAATATACTGTTATAACTTTCAATTTTAGAAGATCTCAGAAAGGTGGCAATCCGGAAAATTCCTGTAAGCCTATATGACAACTTAGTTAGGAATAGTTTAGCTTAGATAAATTCTTAAAATTCAAACATAAACATTGAGATTATATATATATATATATATATATATATATATATGTATATATATATATATATATATATATATATATGTATATATATATATATATATTATATATATATATGTATATATATATATATATATATATATATATATATATATATATATATATATATATAATCTCAATGTTTATCAGCACCCTTTTATCAGCCACTTCAATTCCCACTAAAGCCTGCATAAATGAAGATGTATAAGGCATGTGATTATGTGTTCTTAAACTTGAAAGCACGTCAAGTCGGTTGGGAGCAAAGCCAAGGTATTACCGTGGTCCTAGACATGGCTCTAATTATACATATTATACAAGAGTCTCGTAAACCTTCTAGATTTATTTTTTAATTGGCCAATTAATTCACTTGTGAAGTGTATAGGTGGCTCCCCATTATAAATACCGTCTAGCTTGAACTAACTGGTTCAGTGTTATCTCACCCCGGTATTTTCCTCCATAGCCTTAACGTAAGGAACTCGTACTCCACGGCCGTGAATGTAGTGTGCCAAATACTCAATGGCCAATTGGGTGTTTTTTATTTTTTTATTGATTAATAATGTTATATGGGGTGAGACAAAATCGAAACCCCACACGATGAAAATCATTTGGTCCATACTCCACCGAGTTTGACCGCGGAGTAATTCACGAAGCAAAGCGAAGCTGAGTGAATTACGTTATTTTGTTGTAACTGATTGCACCGTAATCGTTACTTGGCTTTGCCTCGATGGCCATTGTGGAGCATCCAAACTCGTGGAGTTTTGTCTATTTGTACGATTCTCGATGCAGTTCTATATAAATATTTACCGATACTATTGAAATTCTCATCACCCTGGACACAAAACAGAATTCTAAAAAGGTTCCATGTTGAATATTAGGAGACAATATAGTGTGCCTGAATTGAATATGTTCAGAGATATTTTGGTCTGAAATATTCACCGAGTTCTTCGAACTCGGTGAGTTCTACGAACTCGGTGAGTATTTCCGACCAAAAAATCGAGGAAAAGATGCAATTCTGGTACACTCACCATGCTTCCTTATTATTATATACCGGGATTTAATTAAAATACAATTTTGGAACTTAGGATTTCATCGGCTTTCAACCAACGAAATGACACTACATTCCACAAATTCTGCTTGAATGATATACAGTAAAACACCGCCTAACGGACACCCCGCGTTAACGGACACCTTTTCTCGGAAGGGTTCCCTTTAGATGTTTATTTCAACCTCGCGTAAGCGGACACTTTGGCCCGGAATGGAGAGTGTCCGCTGACGCGGGGCTCTACTGTACATGTTTTTCCTTGTAACCAATCTGCCACAAAGATATCCCTTTAGGAAAGCATACTGTGAATGGTTGGTTTTATGGTCAAAAGTTCAATGACATTTGTTGTAACTGATTACCTTGTAAACGCACCCCCCCCCCCCCCCTTCCCTGCAGCCTGCCACCAGCACACACCTGTAGTCATGAATATGGATTTTCTCTATGGATTTGATCCTGGTCAAATCCTCGTCGATCTATTGCTAACCCTTGAGCACACAGCAATCTCATTTTAGCCTCACAGCTGTTTGTATATTTCTGTAGACACAGTGTGCCTAATCCTGGGGCACGTTCAGATCAAACAACCATCTCACCTGTGACGGCACGGTGGGGGCTGGCGGCAGGGCTCTTATAAAGACCTGCCAAAACACTATTTCAGCCAATCAGAGGACATAGTGGGCTTCACTTTAGTGCTAGCACAAAATTTCAATGACCAGAATAACTTGATCAAGCACCAATTTGAACAAAAGAAAAGCTCATCACACAAAAATGGATGAATCAAACAATATCGTGCCTATGCCATTAGGATTAATTTGATATATGATATGCCATAGTTTGACAGATGGAAAAGGTCAGCATCTTGAAATAACTACATTGAAAAACTGAATTTATCAATTCTCTGATCCATTTGAAGACTACAGGTTCAAGATAAATTATGCAAATCAGCTGTCCAAATTCCTATTTACAAGTCAAAGATATGTTTTGCCTTGTATGGCATGATCTAGATTAGAAAAGAGTATTTCTTGAGTGGCTTTTTTTTTGCAGAATCTATGCATCATTATTACAGATTTGCAAATTATCTATGACATCATCACTATACAGGAAAATAAATATCTCCATTGGATTCAGCATGTGAATATACCCCTGTATGCTATATATCATGTCCCTATCATCAATATCTAAAGAGTTTTTGTAATAAATCTGTTCATCTGTGCTAATCATTATGTGGTGTCATACCATCTACTGTTTTCTATATACTTGAGTTCCTCAAATTCAATCTTAAATTGACTAGATTTCCTCCATAATTCTTGAACTTCTTGACCGATTTTAAAGATTCAAGTATCTTTGTAATCCTCTCTTCCCATGCTATCTTTTGCATAATATTATTCTAATCATAGATATGAAATTCAATTTTTCATCCTCGTAGCTAGATAAACACTTACACTCCTAACTAGAGTTCAGTTTCTACTCAGTATCCTGCATTTCTTACCACCATTTACCTGTCATTTTACCCCTACAGGTGTGCATGCAGACAGCGGCTCCTACGATCAATACACATCTCCCTCACCTCCTCCACCCATCACTGCACGCACAGACCCAGTCCTGGCCCTGCCTACTCACCCGTGACCGGACATCACCAGGCGACACGGACACGGCAGGTACTCGGCTGACACGGTCCAGTGAGCAGCTGTGTGAATTATCTAGTATACGTCTATACCACTGAGATGTGCAGTGTACACGTGTAGCTCTGTGGCTCTGTGGACTGCCTGCTAGACGTGCACTGCCGGGTACTGAGGCGTGACCCAGCTGCTCACTCATGTGGAAACATTCAGAGCAGCTCACATTGCAGTGAGACTCAGTGCTCCTCCAGCATTCAGCAGTGCTTCTTCTAGCACTACAGCTGTGATACCATCCCGGATGTATCCTCAGATGTGATACCATTCTGGAGATATCCTGATCTCTGATACTATTCTGGAGTTTTCCTGAGCTGTAATATCATTCTGGATATATCCTTAGCTGTGATACCATTCTGGAGATATCCTAAACTGTGATACTACCCTGGAGATATCCTGACCTGTGATATGATTCTAAAAATATCCTGGACTGTGATACCATTCTTGATACATCCAGAGCTCTATTATCATTCTAGAGATATCCTGAGCTGTGATATAATTCTGGAAATATCCTGAACTGTGATACCATTCTTGATACTTCCAGAGCTCTATTATCATTCTAGAGATATCCTGAACTGTGATATGATTCTGGAGATATCCTGACCTGTGATACCATCGTGGATATATACTGAGCTGTGATATAATTTCGGGGATATCCTGAAATGTGATACCATTCTTGCTACATCCTGACCTGTGATATCATTCTGCAGATTTCCTGAGCTCTGATACCATTCTGGAAATATCCTGAGTTGTAAACCCATTCTGGAGATATCCTGAGTTGTGATATCATTCTGGAGATACTCTGAGTTGTGATATCATTCTGGAGATATCCTGAGTTGTGATATCATTCTGGAGATATCCTGACCTGTGATACCATTCTGGAGATACCCTGAGTTGCGATATCATTCTGGAGATAACCTGAACCGTATTATATATATAGACATTGAACGAGTGAATTATGAGTACCGCGGAGAAGCCTGGCGATCAGCCCCCAGGGCAGGACAAGGACAATGTCGACCAGGCAGCAAAAGATACAAAGGACAAAGAGGAACCTAAACAGGACAAGAAAGACGGTGACCCCCCGAAAACAGGGGATTCAGCTGATCAGGAGCAAAAACCAGCTGATGATAAGAAGACGGAAAACGATGCTTCAGAGAAACCTCCTGATTCTGAACGACCAAAAAGTGGACGACCAAAAAGTGGACGACCAAAGAGCGGACGACCAAATAGCGGACGACCAAAGAGCGGACGACCAAAGAGTGGCAAGAAAGACGAGGCCGCTGATAACAAAGAAAAACCGGACGGAAATGATCTCAAAAACAAACCGGATGAACCAGACACTGCTATACAGCTCCCCCGTGAAGAGTGCCCTACAGGTGGCGCCACTACAGACGCTGAGAAACCAGCGGCACGGACGCCGAGGAACGTCGTCAGTCCGCCGTTATCGTCGCGCCCTCTAGAGGCCTTCAAAGGCGGTCCTTGTGACGTCTGCCCCCTGGTGGACGTTCCGAGAACCAGCGACGCCGAGTTCGTCTGCGACGCGTGCGACCAGCGTCTGTGCGTGCGCTGCGCCAAGCGCCATCTTGAAACGCCAGCGTTCTCGACGCATGACGTCGCGCCGCTGACGTTGTCACCGGAAGATGACGTCACGGGGCTGCAGACGCTGGAGTGCCGGATACACGAGCGGAAGGTGTTGGAGTATGTGTGTGAGGGGTGTCAGGTGGCGGCGTGCTGTCTGTGCATCTCGTTTAATCACGGCGGGAGACACCACCACATCAGGCGCGTACAGCAGATGGACAGCAACAAGCACGTTCTGCTCACCCGCTACGAGAGGCTGCTCAGAGGGGAGCCCGCCTCCTGCAGCAAGAAAGGTATGTCTGCTTGTCTTTTATCCTACCCCTAATATAAAATCCCATAGGCTTAACATTGAGTTTTCGTATGCCACGCTGACTGGCATATGGAGTTTTATATGCCACTAGTGGCATACAGAATTCTTATCACGTAATATTCCAAAATCGAGGAGCCGGGGTAGGATAAAATCAAAACCTGATTTGTTTTAATCTTGGCCACCGCATGCCACTCCTGGAGTTTTGGCTCAGGACTTCACTCGGCTTCACCTCATGAAGTCACTATGCCAAACTCCAGTCGTGGCATACGGTGGCCAAGATCAAAACTGATCCAGTTTTACGATAATACTCGCTTCAAAGGTGTATGTAGATACTATAAAGCCGGATGCCCATCTACCGATATAGGGTTGAACGATTAGTTCCCAAACCATATAGGAGTCGGTCACTTTGTCGCAGGCAAATTACGTAATCCCTCGCTCGACCTGCACACTGATAAGATCGGTGTATGGTCCACTAATCGCTGGGGGAGGGCAAAAACAAAGAAACCAAGTGTTCACTAATCGCTGAGTAGCCTTGCCTAGCTGTCATACATCTACTCAGTTAGGATGGCTTGGCTCAGACAAATTACCCTCCGTTTGTCGCCGACAAACGTACATAAATGTTCCGAAATCGGTAGATGGGCATTGGGCTTAAAGGAAACCTATGAAAGCTTATGGTCAGAGCTCGTAACCCATCGAGTTTGAATCGCGTAGTTATTCACAAGGCGAAGCCGCGTGAATGACGTAGCTATTCAAACGAGATGGCACACGAGCTCTCGCCCTTAACTGAAATATTTTTCTGACCAAAATACCTAGGAACAGATTCCATTCAGTCACACTAACTAAGTCTCTTTATATAACTAAGAAAGGTATCGTCTGCTTGTATCATACTTGTTTCAAAGGCGTATGTAGAATCTATAGAGGAAACCTATGAACGCTTAGGGTCAGAGCTTGTAACCCATCGAGTTTGAATCGCGTAGTTATTCACAAGCCACGTGAATAACGTAGCGATTCAAACGAGATGGCACACGAGCTCTCCCCCTTAACTGAAATATTTTTCTGACCAAAATACCTAGGAACAGATTCCATTCAGTCACACTAACTAAGTCTCTTTATATAACTAAGAAAGGTATCGTCTGCTTGTCTCATACTCGTTTCAAAGGCGTATGTAGATACTGTGGAGGAAACCTATGAAAGCTTAGCGTCAGAGCTCGTAACCCATCGAGTTTGAATCGCGTAGTCATTCACAAGGCGAAGCCGCGTGAATGACGGAGCTATTCAAACGAGATGGCATACGAGCTCTCGCCCTTAACTGAAATATTTTTCTGACCAAAATACCTTGGAACAGATTCCATTCAGTCACACTAAGGCCCGGCGTCCACCTACTATGATATGGCACCAATATGGTCTACGATGCACCTCCCGATACAAAATCAAAATCGCGTCGGAAGGTCACCTAATATCGGGGCAGTTGACCACGTTTCTGCGATTAGACACCAATAAAAACCCCATACAATGCGTGGCACTGCACGAAAATCACTATTTTACATATGTATAAGAAACGCGTCTAACAGTAGGATTTTGCGTCTAGAAGTTAGACCTGTTATCCGTCTCGTAGATGCCTTATCTCGTGGCGTATATACATGTCCATGGTGCGGTCTTATATACGTCATATACGCCTGATTCCGTTGTATATACACCAATCTCAAAAAGTTCCATTTTCTGCCACTTGGGGACACTACTGGTAGCATATTTCATTTGCCATTAACCATCCAAGTCTGTATTATATGAAAATTGCAATCTTATATTACCAATTTATTTTATAAAAACCTAATAAAGTATAAATTGATTAATTACACATAATAAACCCTGTATTTGTTGTTTTTTTACCGTTTTTCTAATAGCGGGTGGCGGGTCAGTGTTGGTGTATCCTCTACCAACACCCACAGGCCCGGGTGGGCCGCGGGTCGCACTCTTTTTTTTTTTTGGTATCATATATACGCTTGGCGTATATATGTTGCGCAGAGTATATTTTATCTTAAATACGCCAGGTGTGAAAGACAGCCAAGTCGCGCGCGTCTACATATGGAAACTGTCTTGTAGACACCCGAAACGTAGACGCGTATAAGAGGTGTATACAAGTATAAACAAGCCACGATACAGCCGATACGTGCGTTATCGCGATGGCGTATATATATATATGTAAAATAGTGGTTTTCGTGCAGTGTGGTGGATTTGCATGTCTAGACATGTGTCTACGATTTTGCACCTTCCCGATATGTCTCCGATATTTGCTTTTTGTATCGGTGCCATATCGGTAGGTCTAAATTTCTATTGTAGTAGGTGGACGCCAGGCCTATCTATGTCTCTTAATATAACTAGTGGTCGAAAAGCGTTGGGTGAAGAAGAGTGTCAAACCTTGCTACGCCTCGTCTACCTGCTATAGTTTCTAGAATCTACTTTAACAATTAAAAGCCATTTAATGATCCCCAAGCCATATCATATCAACAAGCACGTGCTGCTCACCCGCTACGAGAGGCTGCTCAGAGGGGGGCCCGCCACCTGCAGCAAGAAAGGTACCCTATTATCAAGAGACGTCACGAGTTTGAGTCTGAGTTTATTCATGCCACGCATTTTATCGGCTCTGTAATTTCACGAGTTGAAGATGAGTGACATTACGAAGCCAACAAAATGAGTGGCAACTGCCCCGATATTAGGTGACGTTCCGACGCGATTTTGATTTTGTATCGGGAGGTGCATCGTAGACCATATCGGAATCATATCGTAGTAGGTGGACGCCGGGCCTAAAACTGATTTGCCGATTCTTGTGTATCAACGATACCTATGAAGGAATGGTAAGGAACTCTAACTTTGGTCATAGAGAGACTTATAATACAGGTGTTGCCGTGCTTCGCCACCCAACGGTCCACTCTCTTAGTTATGCGGCCGCTCGGACAAACACAGCCGAGTCCGGCGGTATGCATATAGGGATGTATACAGCATTCACAGCTAGAGTGTGAACGGTGGGTGTGATTGCAGGAGCGTTGTTTTTGACAGATTACAATTCTGGAACAATCTTGGTCATTGTATCAACGAGTCTGAACTGTCTAAACGTTATAGTTGATAATTGTCTTAGTTTTGACTGGAAAAAAGATGAGCATATCATAGCTAGGCCTGCCAATGTATTAGTGTGTATCCAGTTTAGGTATCCCTGTGTTATCTAAGGTATATCTCTGGTATCATTGAGGTGATATGCATGTATGGTACATCGAATTGGAGCTAGAATACCATAGAATATGATGCAATCGCTTTTATTTCTATGAAAATAATGTGCATGGGTATTTTAGACGTATTACCCTACTACACTCAGTCAACCAATGATAAAGCATACGTTGCCAGGTGAATGTTTGGCCGCAGGCATTGCGTAACCAAGCAGATAAGGCGCATCGCCGACCAGTGGAAAAAGGCCTATTGATGTGCATGTTGTGGTGTTTCAACGATACTTATGAAGGAATGGTAAGGAACTCTAACTTTGGTCACAGAGAGACTTCTAATTGATATATGCGGGTTGTGGTGTTGCAGCGATACCTGCGAAGGACCGGCCAGTGCCAGTGCTGTTGTGGAAGAAGGAGAGTCTTCGTAAAGACGCTCAAGACGAGACTGATACAGAAGACCCGACATGTCTGTGTGGGCCGAACGACATTACCTTCCTGCCGTGTGGACAAGTCGTCGTGTCCGACAGGTAAGGCTACAGGTACATGGTCATCTCGGCCCCATCAGCATCTCGGACCCCGTTTTGTGTGGTCATCTCGGCCCCTCGCGGCCGCGTTTCGCACTCCCACTTTCACGGGTTAAGGATAGAGTTAATGTTAGGGATAGGGTTAGGGATAGGGTTAGGGATAGAGATAGGGTTAAGGTTTGGGATAGGGTGAGGGTTAGGGATAGGGTTAGGGATAGGGTTAAGGTTTGGGATAGGGTTAGGGATAGGGTAAGGGATAGGGTTAAGGTTTGGGATAGGGTTAGGGATAGGGTTAAGGTTAGGGTTAGGGATAGGGATAGGGTTAAGGTTTGGGATAGGGTTAGGGATAGGGTTAGGGATAGAGATAGGGTTAAGGTTTGGGATAGGGTGAGGGTTAGGGATAGGGTTAGGGATAGGGTTAAGGTTTGGGATAGGGTTAGGGATAGGGTAAGGGATAGGTTTAAGGTTTGGGATAGGGTTAGGGATAGGGTTAGGGATAGGGATAGGGATAGGGTTAAGGTTTGGGATAGGGTTAGGGTTAGGGATAGGGTTAGGGATAGGGTTAAGGTTTGGGATAGGGTTAGGGATAGGGTTAGCGTTAGCGTTAAAGTTAGGGATAGGGTTAAGGTTTGGGATAGGGTTAGAGATAGGGTTAGGGTTAGCGTTAGGGTTAGGGATAGGGTTAAGGCTTGGGATAGGGTTAGGGATAGGGTTAGGGATAGGGTTAGCGTTAGGGTTAGGGTTAGGGATAGGGATAGGGTTAAGGTTTGGGATAGGGTTAGGGATAGGGATAGGGTTAAGGTTTGGGATAGGGTTAAGGTTTGGGATAGGGTTAGGGATAGGGTTAGGGTTAGGGATAGGGTTAAGGTTTGGGATAGGGTTAGGGATAGGGTTAGGGATAGGGTTAGGGATAGGGATAGGGTTAAGGTTTGGGATAGGGTTAGGGATAGGGTTAGGGATAGGGTCAAGGTTTGGGATAGGGTTAGGGATAGGGTTAGCGTTAGCGTTAGCGTTAGCGTTAGGGTTAGGGATAGGGTTAAGGTTTGGGATAGGGTTAGGGATAGGGTTAGGGATAGGGTTAGCGTTAGGGTTAGGGTACAGAAGAGACCAACGAGAGTGGATAGGGTTGACTATTACTTTAGGGAGCGTTCATTAATCATTGCCGGGGGGACACCGTTTTTCCAACATCCCAACAAGTTGCCCCTCCCCCTTGGAATACCCAAAAGAAAGCTGTCCCCCCCCCCCTTGGAATACCCGCCCAAATATACGCGGTGAAATTATTTATAACATACATCACGATGCCGTACGCGGTACTTATCACCAATGCCGCGGGCAGAGGTTCGTTTTACCGTCAATTTTACCAAGTATTTATCACGTACAGACACAGTATGCCTGTTTTCGTAATATCATATACCTTAAAATATCCAATTTTTGACTATGCTCCTGGGCGAGTTTTTGGATTTTGCCGCCGTTCATGCCCCGTACGCCACATACACGACCCGTACGTCACCTAGGTGTCGTACGGATATAAATACGACATGGGTAGGAGTGGGCCGTATGTGCAGGATACAATAACACAGGTATATAGTAATTATATAGAACGTTCTGACCATGCTGTACAATTCACAGAACGAGATGGTAATTTATGGTTTGTACGGACCGAGGCATTTATGCCCAGTTCCGTACAAAGAGTAAATTATCATCGAGTTCTGTGACTTGTACAATCATGGTTGGATGTTATATATTTACTATATACCCGAAATCTAAAAAAAATCAATTTCATTTGGCTTAACAACCAATATCTTAATAAATGTTTATGGGTAGGTGGTCCGTATTTTAGTGTACGGACCACTGGTCCATACAGCATTTTTACGTCATATGTCGAAACGGTGTGTATTTACAGTATATATACGGCATGGGTACACAGTATTGACTGGTTTCAGATACAAGCGGCCGTATGCTCCGAGGATTTGACTCGAGCGTATGCGAGGATATTGCGCAGAGTCAACACCAAGGAGCATCTGAAACCAGTCTATATTGTATTTATTATCCACCTTTTCTGGGCAAGTGGCATGTCAAAATCAGTTCATTTTAATTATGCACTATGTTTTCATACCCACTATTTTTCCGTATGCGCCACCCGGAGCATACAACATATCCGTATGCTCCGGGTATGTCCATACACACTCCCTATGTGTTTTCTATGGACACTTTGTATTAGGTGGATAATAAATGGTAATATGTGGGATTGATAAACTTCACTTTTCCTGCTGTGCCTTTCAGGTGGAACCGCAGCCTGAAGGTGTTCGACTCGGACGGAAGTAACGGGCGGGCCGTGCTGCGCGGCCGCGGGGTGGCGCCACTGAGACTGTGCGCCCTGCCGTCAGGGGGCGTGGCGGTGGTGGACTACTCGCGGGCAGGAATCTGGTTCCTGACGGAGGAGAGTCTGCTCTCCACATCTCCCCGTCCTGCCGACGCATCTCCAGACACCCAGGCAAGTAGTCCTCATTTTATTATCCATCGTATACAAAGTCCCCATTGAAAATGTATGGGGACTCAGTAAACCACGACCCATTATATAAAACCTGTCAGATACAATAACTGTGGTATACGGATTCAAACCTGTGGTATACAGCTTCAAAACCATGGTATACGGGGAAAATAGTCCCTTTGCGCTATAGAGCAAAGAAATAGTCCCTATTGTTGTACCTTTTAATACGGCAATAACTGGGTTTAATTCATTGGAGAAGATGGATAATAAATACAACAAACGATGGTTTTGTGGACAGGCGGCTCTGTAAACCACTCGAGGTTGACGTCGTAATACACACGCTAGCGCCTGTCCACAAAACCATCGATTATTTTCTATATATTTCTTAAATAAGCTACTTTTATCTATTATTTGTTAGCAAAATCTTCATTCCTTCATTTGACGTCAAATTACATGTGACTTTCCTTCACCCAGTATCTGATCCTTATCGGAGTCACTGATTCGAATATCCAAGCCGTATTCTCCGAGTAGTTGACTCGTAGTAAAATTCTAAACGATAGTGAGGAGTAGTACGTAGTGTCAACAACAAGGAAAATACCAATGTATAATCTGTGCTAACAGATCAGAATCATGGTAATGATGTATCTATTATTATATACCTATGTTAGTATGTCAGACACATACCGCCCTCTCAGACCCATATCGTATTTACATCCGTACGGCACCTACATGGTGTATGTAACGTTATCACGTGACCATAACGTCGGCCGTACAAAGGCAACGCACTACTGCGGATCACTCTCCAAACATATCTTATGGAGCGAGACATTCAAGATGGCTGCCGCTACTGTCGAATCGACGACTCGATGCAAAGTGCGGAAAGCAGAAGTAATACCGTAAATAACATCATGATTTCTTGATACAAAGGCTAAACTTGAAATAAGTTGAGAATAAAATGTAAATGGAGTACTTACGTGAAGAAGATTCATCGGAACAGACTGCTAGATTGATCCTTGCCTTGCTCGATTTGAAAAGGGAAACTCCGCATGGGAGTGTAGATTTAAAAGGCGCTCTCTGATTGGATGAGGCTAAACGGTCTCGACCAATCAGATTCGACCTTTTAAATGTGGATGGCAACTGGTATGTTAGTGTCAGGAGACGTACGTCCTAGACGTGGTGGCGAAGTGCGACAAAAGTAGCAAATTGTAAGTATCAAAATGGCTAAATTAAGGTATATAATAATAGAGAAACAGGCTGACTGTCTTCGTAAGGGTAAAATACTTGGTGAAATTTGAAATCAGATTCACCTCTGCCTTCGGCATCGGTGAATCTGATTTCAAATTTCACCGCGTATTTTACCCGTACGAAGACAGTAACCCTGTTTCTCCATATTACTATATACCCATGCCGTATATACTGTAAATACGCACTGTTTTGGCATATGACGTAAAAATACTGTACGGACCGCTGGTCCGTACACTAAAATACGGACCACCTTGCCATACACGTTAATTAACATATCGGTTGTTAAAAATTGAAATTTTGGGTACATAGTAAATATATAACGTCCAACCATGCTTGTACAAGTCACAGAACTCGATGATAATTTACGGTTTGTACGGAACTCGTCATAAATGCCTCGGTCCGTACAAACTATAAATTACCATCTCGTTCTGTGAATTGTGCAGCATGGTCAGGACGTTCTATATAATTATCTATCATTTCAAATACATGTATAAGTTATCAAAGGAATGGACAAATAGCCGTTGATCATCTCACGCACTGTATGCATGCTAGGGACTTTTTCCGTATTCTACAGAGTTTTCTTTTTAGATCTTTTTTTTGTTTTCTACTTAGTAGCGATCTGTAGCCGCTATAGCTTTGATATGGAGACTCTGCATTAGGTGAATAATGCAAGTATATCCCAAATTATGACACATTGTTCCAAAAACAATGCACACAACTTACGTCTAATCAATTACAATTTTTTTCTCTAATAATTAGTTGAAACTTGAGTAATAAATACTTGAGTAAAGAATACGGCCACTCAGATCCAAACCATGGTAATGTTGTAATTTTGTAACAGAACTCCCACTATGTGTCAATTGTCTATAATAATCTATCTATCATGTATTACCTGTGTTTACTATACACGCATTTTTATATGTTGTACGGAAGATCGTATCATCAGATATGAGTACTCATACTGTTTGGATTCTTAATAAACACATCTTGATAAAATATAAACCGTTACTTACCTGTTCTTCGCTTGATTCATCAGATAACTCTGTTTTATCCAATCAGCAGCAGCCTTCCACCAGCAGAGACCAGCCTGCCACCACCAAGGACTCACCTGGGGAGACCTCCGAGGACCCACAGAGACAGCCAGGCATCGGTCACAGTCGTCAGAGCGATCGCTCAGGGCTGCACTCCAAGCAGAGTCTCAGAGGCAACGACTCAGACGTCGTTGTCTCCGAGCACTTGGATGTGGTCATGAACTGTAAAGAGGATAGCCTCTGGAAGCCTGAGCACTTCAAATGCCCCTATGCAGTGGGTGAGTAAATATTAAAGAAATTGAAGTTCAGTCTATTACCTAAGAATACACTAAATTTGTTTCTCCTAGGTTGAGTAGTTCAAGTTATACCTGATGAGGTCCAGGAGGTCGAAACTGCACACAATGATACTCATTGAATTAACAAGTTAATATGTAACAAATTTGGCATTTATTCATTAAGGGGTCCGTCCCACCTACTACGGTTAAGTCTACGATTAACCCTTTGGCCGTGTCGGCGACAAACTGAAAAAATCGAGGATTCTCAATTAGTCAGGTTTTGTCGCCGACAAACTCGCTGCGCGCCGACACGCTACAATGCACTACAACAAAAAAACCTTAATCGTAGAGGGTCTACGAAATTCAAACATTTCGTAGCCCGTCATAGGCCGTCGGAAGGTTAATCGCAGAGCGCGGTGGGTTGTCGCCGCAATAAGACCTCCCACCTACTACGACGGCCTACGATTAAATCCCCAACAGCAGCGAGTGTCGCCGATGCCGTCGGCGACACTCGCCGCTGTCGCACACTTAATCGTAGGCCGTCGTAGCCCATCGTAGTAGGTGGGAGGGACCCCTAACTGTCTATATGATGATTAGAAAAAAGTGAGGGTAAATAATTGATATACGAGGTAAGGCTGGGGCCAAGGCCTTGGGCAGTAATTTTTCCCAGCCTTACCTTATAACTTTCACTTTCTCTCATCTGAAACTTGGTTTCCCTACTCCTCTAAACGTCAACCATGGGTAGTAAACGTCAGGCTTGGGTAGTAAACGTCAGCCTTGGGTAGTAAACGTTAGGCTTGGGCAATAAACGTCAGGCTTGGGTAGTAAACGTAAGTTATTCCACCCCTCGTAGCGTGGTGTAAACATAAGAGTGTTCGCCCATAGGTATATAGGAACTTTTTATCTACCCTAACCCTGTATTCTAATACTAAAATAGTCATCATGTATTCAAAGCATTGAAACTTTTCTCGGTACTTTCTGTTGACAGCAATGAACAGGTTCGGCGAGTTGCTGGTGTCTCAGTACAAACAGTACCAACACTCCAGCGTCACCCTCCACGACTTTGAAGGTTACTCGTCAAGGTCATTCGGCTGTCACGGTGAAGGTGACGACCAGCTGGAGTGGCCTGGATACCTGGTGTCTGACAGCCGAGGAAGGGTCATCATCTCAGACTACTGGAACCACGCAGTGAAGATCTTCGACCACAGGGGACACTTCGTCACCAAGATAGGTCAGGGCTGGGGCAAGAAGGATGGGCAATTGACCTTCCCGAAAGGGGTGTGTGTGGACAATGATGACTTTATATTGGTGGTGGATAGTGGGAATAATCGTGTGTGCGAGTTCGCTCCTGATGGGACTTTCGTGCGAAGCGTGCTTACGCAGTCCGATGGACTTGTCGAACCGGAGGGTATCGCCTTCGTGGAGATGAAGGACAAAGACCAGGGTAAAGTGGATTCAGAGGGACAGCAAACTGGAGAGAATTCGCTTGATAAGGACTCACCTAAAGAACCATCCAAAGACAAGCAGACACCCCGCGAGAATCCAGACAGAGTGTCAGAAAGGCACATTGCTGTCACCTTGTCCAAAGGTCATCAGTACTCGGCCGTGTTAGTTTATAATCTCGAGCCAGCTGGGAGTGGGCCGTCATGATAAACAGACTCATCACTGATCCACTGAGTTATATTGTAGGCTCGATAAATAGACATATTCATCATTCCTCAACTGTGTCATATTACAAGCGGGATAAATAGAGATTTTCATCGGTACACAGCTGTGTTAATTTACAGGTGGGATAAATAGACATATTCATCAGCACGCAACTGTGCTATATCACAGGCGGGATAAATAGAGATATTAAGAAAGAAATTGATGAGTATTTGGTCTGTGTCCCTGCTCCCCATCGAGTTTGGGGTACGCAGTAATATGAACGAGGCGATAGCTGAGTGATTATTCTGAAGCACTCCAAACAAGATGGCGAACAGGGACTCAGACCAAACACGAATATGTTTCTGATTTTATCTTAGCCTGGAAATATTCATCTGTTTATCCACCGTTGTGCATGAGTTACCATACTCGCAAGCCCGTTGAGTACGTTAAGCCTATGGACGTTTATACCAGGCAAAGATAATAATGAGTACTCAACTGTGTTAGACTACAGACTGGATAAATAGACATATTCATCGGTACACAACTGTGTTAATTTACAGGCTGGATAAATAGAAATATTCATCAGTACTGAACTGTGTTAGTTTGCAGATTGGATTAGAAGATATGTTAATTGTTATATCAGTCTAGTGAGAGAAAGAAGGGGGATGCACCAAAGCAAGACACTCTTCCACCTGACCACTATTTACCTGCATAAGATTGTGCTATCAACAAGCTTAAGGGAGAAAGGTCCCAAGATACCAGACAAGGGAGAAGATGCAGATCTAGAAATGCCATCCTGTGGCCTCGAGAGGAAGATTACTGAGACATTGAGCAAGGATGATTTGCCATATGTGATATGCTACTGCTTATGATGAATAGATATATTTTTAGTGCTGAACTGTGATAGTTTACCAGCTGGATAAATAGTGATATTCACTAGTGCTCAACTCTGTTAGATTATAGGCTGGATAAGGAGATATATATATCTATGTCTATGAGTCTAGAGAGAGGGAGGGGGCATGCACCAAAGCATGACACTCTTCCTCCTGACCACCACAAGCTTACAAGAGTAAAGTCCCAAGATGGCAGAAAAAAGGAGGAAATGCAGACTCAGAAGGTAATGAGCAAGGATGATTTTACAGATTATTATGTTCTACTGCTTATGATAAATGGACATATCCATCAGTGCTCAACTGTGTTAGATTACAGGCTGGATAAATAGACATATTCATTATTGTCTAACTGTGATAGTTTACCAGCTAAAAAGACGTTTGATCAGTTCCCGAATGCCTAGTTAAACAGTCTAGAGCTGGCTGAGGGTGATCATTTATGATAAACTGACTGGTATGTTAACACATGACCATGTTAGTTTGCTGGCCGCATTTTTTAAATTTCAAGCAGTCTTTATTTCACTTACAAGTACAATTATATATTTTAATGTGTACACCGAATATGGTAATATTGTTGACACAGTATTTCATAGAGCTTGTACTCATATTGGTGCACAGTAGCTTAAATCACCTGCTTGGTTTTTTGGGGTTTTTTTTCTAGTAATTGTGTAGCAAACACTAACCTTGTATAAAACTTCACTACTCAGAGAGATCCATCATCTCAAATAGCCATAGGACTGAACATACATACAACCAGGAAATGTAACATTAACAGACAAATAGCCAACATTGGACATTTAGAGGTTACAAGTGAAGCACATTTCAAGTACACAAGTACATAGACATGAAGACGCTTTATAAGGAGTACAGTAAAAGACATGTTTACTTTGCAACAAACTTGTTGATGTTAGAGAACGAAGCTGACAAGGAATGAGACTTTGTGACAAATAGACATATTCATCATCATTCAGCTGGACGAGACTTGCCTGGATAAATAGACACAATCATCAGTACTAGACGGTGTTAGTCAGGTTCAAGCTAGCTTGGCATGAGATTCTGTGATGAATAGACATCATTGGTATTCTACCGTGTCAGTTTCCAGCCGGATAAATAGCAGAATTCATCAGTACTCTACCATATTCGTGTACATTTAGGAGCTGGCCAGGGGTGAGGCTTTGTGATAAATAGACACATTTGTTTGTTCTTGTCCATGCTGTTTTATAACCCGAAGACAGTCAGTAGTGAAGATTTCTGCTATGCAAGGATTGACCAGACACCTCTATCAAAACTCTTATAAAAACTGTACCAACTCCACTGCAAGGACAACTCTTACCCAATCTTCACTGACACCCTTACAGTATATGACAACAAGAGTGAAGTTTATAGCATTGGCACGGAAAGAAAACAAGGTCTGCCAGGGTGTCCCACATATTTGTTAGAGGGGACGTTATTCTCCTTGATGAATCTTTTAGGTGAGTCGAAGAAGTAAAGATTATTGAATGGAGTAATTTCTAAGAGATGGTGCAGGGAAAATAGAGATTCAAACTGAAGACTTATGCAACTGGAGCTTTTGTGTTAAGCTGCAGGTGAATGGCTTTTTCTGCCTTGAGCTATAAGAATACGCGAATTAATTAGAATTGGTAAGGATAGAATGAAGTTATTAATTGAATATGATATATTTTATTCATGAAAGTTCTATATTGAGAATTATTTACTTTATGTATTCATATATACGAATATGGTCAAATAAAAGTACGGAAATGCAGATTTTGTATTTCATTTAAGTCATATCGGCATAAACTCAATGTCAGGTTTGGTCTTAGCTTGTTGAAGATGGAAAGAAATATAGCAATCATTACTGACGTATTTGCAATCCTTAGATTCAGATCCCCTGAAGCCAGAAAGCAATCAGTCCAAGCTTTCTTGTGAAATCTATTATTGGAAGCTACACTCCCAAACAGAATCATAGTCCTTTTGCCGTAGTAAAAAGATATAGTTAACCCTATGATATGGCAATTCCTGGTTTTAATTCATT
The DNA here is from genome assembly GCA_950022655.1 of Alentia gelatinosa. Lineage (NCBI taxonomy): Eukaryota > Metazoa > Annelida > Polychaeta > Phyllodocida > Polynoidae > Alentia > Alentia gelatinosa. The sequence continues at coordinate 130,967,543 of OX465580.1, read as the reverse complement.
CAAGAAGATGGTTAATAAATGATGGTGTTGCGGACATTAAGGTATACATTTAATCTTTGGGTATCTCTGGTAATTTATATAGACATAAATGATAAACGAACAGATTTTCAACAGTTTATTGTCGACTAATCAATCCACATACATCTTCTTAAACGACCCTGACTGCTGAGTATTTAATTAGTCAATATGTGATATGTGAAAGCTACAGGGGAGAGTGTACGCCGAAATTCATCGCAGACATGTTTAATCATTGGCGTCACTAAATAAGGTATCACATCAGAAAATATAGATATTACTAGTAGTAAATTGTCGTCATATTAGGTAATAAATATTACATGTACTAGATTGTCGACTTTGTTAGGTTATATTGGCAGGATATGAACATGCTTTTATAGCAGGGGTCTAATTAGCAAACTCAGGTGCGTTATAATAGTTCCTTATACAATGGACAATATTTCCCTATCATACTTACTATCGTAAAACTGGATGAGTTTTAGTCTTGGCGACCGTATGCCACGACTGGAGTTTGGCATAGTGATTTCACGAGGTGAACCCGAGTGAAGTCCGGAGCCAAAACTTCAGGACTTGAATGCGGTGGCCAAGATTAAAACGAATCAGGTTTTGATTTTATCCTACCCTGTCTCCTCGATTTTGGAATATTATGTGATAACAATTCTGTATGCCACTAGTGGCATATAAAACTCCGTATGCCAGTGAGCGTCGCATACGGAAACTCAATGTTAAGCATATGGGATTTTATATTAGGGGTAGGATAAAGTTAAGTATTCTAGTAAGTATTGAGGCTGTGAAAAATAGTGCGTGAGCAGATCGGTTATCATTTTGACTTTTATTGATAACCTAAATTTGCAATGATGCATGATGAATACTCTATTAACTGGTTTCGAAAACTTGTAGTCCTATTACCCTTGCAGTTGACTCTACGCAATATCTCTGGGCTAGCTATTGTAATTGGTAAGAGGTGCAGAAATTCAGCGGATTCCTGGTGGCACTTTGGCTTAATTGTGGTATGCGAACTCTGCTTGGAGAATGACATCCTCCGATGTCGCTGGTGCTGACCACTACTGGCGAGGGTGCTAAGAAATAGTACTGGGGCCCGTTTAATAATCTAGATTCCTACATATAGACCCTTTGTTGTATATTATAGGGACCCAGGAACGATATGGATCAACTTTATTCAACACTCATGGACGACCTTATGGACGGCTAATACTATGGAGAAACCAAACAAGAGTTAGTTGTGTTGTTGTTTATCGCACAGTGGCAAGATCGCGTATTACTGCGCGAGGCGAAGCCGAGAGCAGTAATATGCGATCTTGCCGGAGTGTAATGAACAATAACATGACTGATTCGAGTTTGGTTTAGAATTTATCCTACCCCGCCCGTCTAAATTACTCCTACATTGACAAATGACGTCATTTGTCAAGTGTACCCCACTAGAGCGATATTTTTCATTTTTCTGAACTCCAGACTGAATACAGTGACCCAATGTTAAGCCTATGGAGTTTTTTATTAGGGGTAGGATAATGTCTTATCGAACTGACTTAAATACTATTAAACGATAACCCTTGTACAAGGTACACAATAGGGTGTGATTCTACATTATCAAACGGGCCCCTGCTTTAGCGTGAAGAATACTGTATGACAGGGTCCCAACATGTGTATTGGCTCTTCCATTGCAAATGCAAATAACAGTAGCATGTAGTATACAAAGGCATCTTGTTTAGTCCTTTAACAGCAGCATGATGCCTTCAGGCATTCCCCTGCCTATGGCAGCAAGATACTTCCAGGCATTTTAGAGGCATCATAGATATTCATGTACAAAATTCAATAAATAGAAAAATAATTCTTTGAATTAAAAGAAATTTTGACAATGAATACGAGCCATAGTGACCTTTGATTTGGTATAACAAAATATCATCAGTTACTAAGGCAAAATACTCAAACCACATGACCCATCATGTAACACTGCTATTTCAGAAGAAGAAAAAAAGGTGCCTGTCGTAGCAGGGTCATTTGTGCGGGCAATGCCTGCCGTGTAATGCTGAGCAGAGGAACAGGATGCTGCAGGGAAAGGATTAACATTGACTAAGGTAGTTTACAGGCCTGTAGTATACAAAGGCATCTTGTTTGACATTGACTAAGGTAGTTTACAGGCTGTAGTCATGATGAATGGTGTGTGAAGATGATGAGAGGTATGATAATGCTGATTGTTGAGCAGGTTGTTAAGGTGGTGGCTGATGTCAGGTGACAGGCAGGATGGCTGGATTCACATCCCCAGGTGAGGGTATCGACACCTCACCAGGCACACCATCCTCAGGTGTGAACTTCACCTGAGGCTCGGGAACATAACGCGCCCCCTGCAGGAGGAAAATGTACTTGTTATACACGGTAAAAATATATCTCATGCAATGGTGTATTCATCAGAGCATTTTGCTCTAAATACATTACCTTAACTCTTTAAGGACGGCCACCCATGGCAGAACTCCACACTTGGGGACGGCCACTAGAGACTATGTACTGTTCTAGGGGATGGGAGCATTGTCCTCTGAACTCAAAATTTGAAGGTTTATCATGTGATAAAATTTGTTTTCCTTAATATTTCTATTTATATTATTTAGAATTCTAAAATATGAAGTCATACCTACATTTCAGGTTTATTGTTAAAATATTTCCTTTTCAAAAGCGATTTCATAAATATCCAGCAAATGATACCTTAAGGCACTATCCGCCCCTGGCCGGTGGATGCCTTAAGGCATCATCCGCCCCCAGCCAGGTGATGCCTTAAGGCATCATCCGCCCTTAAAGGGTTAAGGTTAGAGTGGTCACATATACACTTTCAGCATGCTTCCAGGAAATTATCCCTTCACTATCTGCATGCTATTCACTATGATAGTGGGACAGGAGCCAGTGCCTTAGGGTTTTAGAGGCATGCTCAGTTGCCAATGACCAATCACTTGAGATCGAAATACTTCATTGACCACTTTTGCTTGATATATTTGGATCCTTGACTTAGGCAGTTGCAGAAATGACTAGGTGCAAGTGGGTTACAGAAAGCTATCTATAGACTGAATTTAACCCAAACCTTTTTATTGTTATTCATTTATGATTGCAGGCCCATTCATCTATGATGAACATTCTTTTTGCTGCTATTTGCATATGGTACAACGTGGGTGGTTAAGGCACTTGACTTGTAACCCCAAGCATGTAGGACTTTGTGGGTTCCAGTACCACTGCAGCCTCTCTTCTTCTTCAACCCCAGCAGTGGTAGATTTACTGCTATAACAAAGGCCAATCCTTCTCATACCATGTCTATATATGTGGTGTGGGAACTATAACCACTCTCACCTTGGTAAATGTGTAGGGGTTATATTTCTACCTAAATTCACCTCATAGATTCGATCATCATCAAACCTAAAGTAAGTCTAATAGAACAAATTGGATTTAAAACTACCCAAACAAAGAAACAAAATATTGCACAAGTCGCACCTTGTGAGATAATGCATCTGTTACATATGGTATAAGCTGCATCTTGTTGGATAATTTACCTATTACACATTTATATAGAACTGGATCGAGAATCGTATAAATACACAATACGCCATGAATTTGGATGGGCCCATCCAAACGAGTGGAGTATTGTTTATTTTACAATTCCAGTAAGGTTCTGGATTTATCTCACCCCTTTCACATCCATTAGAATAGCATTACAATATCAGAATAATTCAAGTTACTTTGCAAATCCAAAGTAGGTACAATTCACCCTACTGTGTGCGTTTCGTGATCTAGTGGAATCTGTGGATGCCTTCAGCAGAGAATTCTTTAAAGCTGTTCACCTCGTATTCCGCATTACTTTGCAAATCCAGTTAGAAACATTTAAATCTCCATGTCGATGTCTTGCCTTTTCTCTGAAATCCTGGCCACTGATTGGTCTATTGCATGCGACATCATCTTACATCACTCCACCATGGCCATGGCATAGTTCTGTCATTACTGTCACTTTACTGGGGTAATCATTGAGTTTTTCTTTTAAATGTTGTTCCTATGGCTAAACCTGCACCAGGGATGACATAATAACTAAGTAGGGGGTTGTATCTATTAGAATTATACCAATAACTCCTCATAGGAAAATGTACCAATACAAATTAAACATAGTTAACACACATGGTTGAAGATATTCATTGCAAATGATCTATTTAAACAGTGGTGTAAAGTATTGCAATGTAGTACGGTTTGAACTCATTCAGATTGCTGTAAATGAGGTAATAATAGATTAGGTAACTTGCAAAGTTGAACTTACTGAGTGTTGCCTACAGCAGCCATAAAAGAGTGTCATGGAGCAAAGGATGACAGTCCAGACGAGAGTTGTGCTCACCATGATGGCAAGTACACACAGCACCAGGTCGATGGCCGCCCGCACATTCTGTGTGGTAAGAAAGGAAAATTAGAATATAATATTTATAGTAATAATGCCCCATAGTTAATCCCTATGACCGACCATCATCATCAATGATGAACCTAATAATCACACACAGTTGATGTTTACAAACACATTTTGACTGGTAATAAAAAGGGGTGCTTTTCTGAGGTAGGAATCTGTGAGATTTAGTAATTTGTTTTTGGTTCACACCCGACTGGTCGAGCCTTCAAGATGATATTTTATATGGACTTCCTGCTTGCTGCAAAAAAAGTATTCCTTCACTATCTGTGTGCTATTCACTGTGGTATTGGGAAGGGAGCAGACAGCCAAGGTCCCAGGGTCTTAGAGTTGTGCCCAGCTGACCATGATCAATCTTTTGAGACAGAAATACCACATTGACCTACTGGTGCTTGATATGTTTGGATCCTAGACTCAGGCAGTTGCAGAAGGGCACGTTGATTGGGTGCAAGTGTGTTACAGAAAATGATCCCTAGACTGAATATATCCCAAACCTTTTGATTTTATTCATTTATAATTGCACACTTATTCATCTATGATCTATGATATTTGCTCCTAGTTATGAAGAGTCCTACAGATGATGTTTTTTATCGTGAAGTATCTGTTTGGAGAGTGTAGATTTGTGAGGACGTGGCTACAACTAGAGCAGCGCTAACATAAGTTAACCAGAAATGTGTTCACAATACAGTAATGTGCTCTTTACGCTTGCACAACAACTAATGGTAAATGAGTGAAGTATGTGTTTGGAGAGTGATGACGTACCGGCCCCACGCTGCTGGTTCTTCCACTCTCCTTCATCACGCCGACACCAGCGGCCGCCATGAGCGTCACATTAAATATTAAAGCGATGATAGCCAGTAACATGAACATGGAAATCTGCAAAATATAATGAGCATAGATTACCTGGAGAAGCTTATTAGATAAACGTATACATGTACATATTTTATTTCTGCAAAAGGGGATTATATAGTACTTTAGCGGATGTTACCTGGGGCCCGTTTAATAATGAGGGATCGTACATGAAGACCCTTTTCTGTACCTCGTTCAAGGGTTATCGTTTAGTGATGTATAAGTTTGTTCGCTAAGACAGTCTTAGCTGTCCATAAGGTCGTCCACGAGTGTTGAAAAAGTTGACACACATCATCTCTAGGTTTCTATGGCGTACAGGAAAGGGTCTACCTGTACGATCCTGGATTATAAAACGGGCCCCTGGTTTGTAACTAGTCTTCGGATTACAGATCCCTGTTCACACAAAACCAGACTCCGGATCTTAGGTAAACAATCTTTTATTGATATACCTTTCGCAACAGTACCTTGACACCAGAATGTCAAGTAAAGGCAAGTGAGTAAGTCCACAAGCCAAAGCAAGCTCCCTTACTCAACCACTAAGAGGGTTTGGAAAAACCTGCTACCACTAATATGAGGCTCCAAAGGGTTCACTATTTACAGATGAACACACAGAGCAACCTGTGTTATCCTACCCCTCATATAATATCCCATAGGCTTAGCATAGAGTTACCATATGCCACGCTGACTGGCATACAGAGTTTCATATGCCACTAGTGGCATACAGAACTGTTATCACGTAATATTCCAAAATTGAGGAGACGGGGTAGGATAAAATCAAAACTTGATTCGTTTTAATCTTGGCCATTGTTACTATGACAAACTCCGGTCGTGGCATACGGTGGCCAAGATTAAAACTCATCCAGTTTTACTATAGACTCACTGTGGGCCCAGCCTTATTTACAGACCAAGTTATGTAATCCTGGCGAACCCGTAGCACTTCCGTGCACAGGCCCACTGAAACCACCACAAATTGAGGATCGGCACCCGCGTCCTCTAGCATAAAGTGAACACACCACTGCTTGACTGACCTGACCCCTACAGTACTTTCAATGAATGATTAATAGAAACTGAGTGAGGAGGGTGGTTGTGGCCCATTAGATTTTAGGCCAACTCTCGACTGTAGAACCGTCCCAAGGCGCTATAAATATCATGTAAGGAGGTCAGGGTGAAGGTCGTGGTTTGCACCAAATGCAGTCATTGGCTACTGGGACTACTCTATTCCTTATATGGTAGTTAATACAGGGGGACAACTCCATGCAGGCGAGAGTTAGTAGTGTGTTTATCGCACGATGGGCAGGTCGCTTTACTGCGCGAGGCATTAGCCGAACACAGTGAGTAGCAGACCTGACCAGAGTGTGATAAACACTCACACTACTAATTCGAGTTCAGTTTATTATCTTACCCCTAATATAAAATCCCATAGGCTTAACATTGGGTTTCCGTATGCCACGCTGACTGGCATACAGAGTTTTATATGCCACTAGTGGCATACAGAATTGTTATCACGTAATATTCCAAAATTGAGGAGACGGGGTAGGATAAAATCAAAACTTGATTCGTTTTAATCTTGGCCATTGTTACTATGACAAACTCCAGTTGTGGCATACGGTGGCCAAGATTAAAACTCATCCAGTTTTACTATAGACTCACTGTGGGCCCAGCCTTATTTACAGACCAAGTTATGTAATCCTGGCGAACCCGTAGCACTTCCGTGCACAGGCCCACTGAAACCACCACAAATTGAGGATCGGCACCCGCGTCCTCTAGCATAAAGTGAACACACCACTGCTTGACTGACCTGACCCCTACAGTACTTTCAATGAATGATTAATAGAAACTGAGTGAGGAGGGTGGTTGTGGCCCATTAGATTTTAGGCCAACTCTCGACTGTAGAACCGTCCCAAGGCGCTATAAATATCATGTAAGGAGGTCAGGGTGAAGGTCGTGGTTTGCACCAAATGCAGTCATTGGCTACTGGGACTACTCTATTCCTTATATGGTAGTTAATACAGGGGGACAACTCCATGCAGGCGAGAGTTAGTAGTGTGTTTATCGCACGATGGGCAGGTCGCGTTACTGCGCAAGGCATTAGCCGAACACAGTGAGTAGCAGACCTGACCAGAGTGTGGTAAACACTCACACTACTAATTCGAGTTCAGTTTAGTGTTTATCCCAACCTGTGTCCATGACTTTAGAATAATTATCGGTCATTTCATTTCCGTGCAATAAATAACACTTTACTGCACACTCGCCCGAATACAGTCAGCCAATGTTAACTCTATGGTGTTTTTTATTAGAGGTAGGATAATCTAATGTTGGTGCTGAAATGAAATGAAATTAAGTTTGATGGTGTGGAAAAGATAGTTATGGAGGACATAAATATAGACCCAACAAGAAAAGCCTCTACAATACATAACAGGACCTTGCTTATCGAGATTCATTCACATGGAGGTAATAATTCATTTTAATTTTTTTTATTGCAGCCACTTGTCATATGGCAAGCAATTCCACAGAGAAATGTCTCTATCCTGATCCAGAGATTATTAAGTCACAAATACACTAAACATTTCGCTCGTCGACGTTTATTTTCACGTCTGATTCAGTCCAATTATCCAGGTTTTCCTTATTCTTTTCAGATTGTGCACATTTCTGCTATAATAACAACTATAATATGTAATGTACGGTTTATGTTGTTTGTGAACCTTAACTACTTTACTGAATACAGCCAATACTGATACTGCAGACTGGCATGAAGCGCGAAAGACTGACCTAGAAACTTAACTGGGACTCCCAGAGGTTTCTCAGAATTGATTTGTTTAACTTCCTAGGAGGGAAAAGTGCAAAGAAATGGGAACTAAAATTGTTCCTGACTGGAGTAAGAAGTGAAAGTGACCTAGAATGCCAACCACTAATATTCCACATAAGAAGAATATTGGGCCAAACTGGTTTAAGTCAAAGACCAAAATATACACTATGTTGAGGCAATGCTAAAATCTGCACAGGTAAATTGAGGAGTAGTGCAGTTAAGCATGTGTTATGTAATTAAAAGAGCATCGGTACTTGGAGCAAGACAAAGAAATTGATGACGGCTTACTTATGTGTAAGAAACATAACATGTATCGAAAGATATAAAGATCATAGAATCGGTATAACAAGACAACGTGATGCCCCATTGCTTAAGGTTGCCCAACCCAATAGTATGATATACCAAAGGAGTGTGGAATATAATGGAGGAACATTGTGGAACTCGTTATCTCCCCTACTGAGAAATACCCCTACCTACCCACTTTTCAAAAGCATTACTAAGAAAATAATGATGGAGAGTATCCCCACTGAGATGATTTGATAAACTGGCTATTTCAGATATTGAAAAAGTGATGATGACAATTGTGCCCCCTCCCCCTCCCTTGATATTGCTATGTTCGGTATATGAATCCTTGCTTAATATATTATGATATATGCTGTTTCTTGTTAAGTTATGACACTGAAGGAAGCCCGAAGAAAACCAGCTATTGTATAATGCTAAGCTGACGGGTATCCTAGTATTGGTTCATATATGTACCAGAAGAAGAACTGTAATTATCGAAAGAATTGTCAAACAAAAGTGAATCAATAAAACCTGATAAAAAAACAAAAAAAAACAAGTAAATAGCATAAAAATGGGGAAGTAGTAGACCACAACAATGACTGTCGCGAACTGAACCGAAATAAAAAGAAAATAGATAAAAACAACTAATTTTTAAAGAACCCATTCAGTTCTAAAAGAAAAATCCCGCAAGAGGTGTTATAATAACACCACCTGTAGTTTCAACCGTTTAGAGGGCGACCGTTTTGAGGTTATTGCATTCCATAAACAAAGGATCGTAACAATAGTGAACATTCTGAGGTTTGTAAGGTCGCTGGTTTGCATTCCAGAGATGTAATATATTTGCTACAAATGATTTTATAAATATGCCATACCTTTATCCCAAATTTCAACAAAACTCTGTAAAAAAAAAGAAAATAACTCACCAAAACTCTGCAATCAAATTGCATCAAAACTCTGCAATCAAATTGCATCAAAACTCTGCAATCAAATTGCATCAAAACTCTGCAATCAAATTGCATCAAAACTCTGCAATCAAATTGCGCAATTGTGCACTACACTTTTCACAGTCAGGTTGCACTGAAATTGCACAATAGGGTTGCGCCAACAAACCATCATCTAAAGTGTAGTTGTGCACACTGGGCTGATTGAACAGTTCAAGTTAGATCTAGGGAAATCCTGTTTCCCAATTAATACATAGTCAATAATCAATTCAATTTTGGACAGGCGGCCGCACACCACGAGAGTTGACGCGTAGTAATAGATGAGCGACAGTGAGCATATTACGTCGTCAACCTCAAGTGGTCTACAGAGCCGACTGTCCCACAACTACTTACTACTGTATTTATTCTCCATGGTCATTAATAATAATTTACATTCCTAGAAATTCGATGATGGGTTTGGAAAGGCCGTAAACCATGGGTGTGGTTCACATTGCTGAGGGTAGTAAGTACAGTTTTCATACCAAGGTTGACCAATCATATCAAGGCTTAGACAAATGGAAAATACATACAAGTGGATGTTACTTGACAAGAGTGAACATGGCTACCCCACCAATCGGAGGTAAAAAAAACAATTGCCATTTTTTATTAATAGCAAATAATTAGCAAACAAGTCCTGGGAGAAAGAATATAAAAATTACTTTAAAAGGATCTAAAAAAATACATCTCGGCCAAAGCCTCATTATATAATTATTTTTAGATCATTGCCTTGTAACTTTGGTAATACTAAAGAAGAAACCAACGAGTTTTGGTCAAAGTCGTCGTTCTCCACGAGTTTGATGCGGTGTGATATGAACGAGGCGACAGCCGAGTGAATATCATGTAGCATTCAAACGAGTTGCAGAATGATTTCTTTGACCAAAACGAGTTGCTTTCTGTATTTACCTCACCCCTATACACATTAAAAGAATGGAGGACACACACGATATAGACCATGGAGAACGGACCGCAATACTCGTAGGGGCATGGAGAACGAGTTCCCAATGTTAAGCCTATGGGCATTTATTCCAGGGGTGAGATAAATTCTTCTACCCGGATCTAGATTCTCTTTGATAATCACCAACATCAAGTACTCACTGCCCAGATCTCCTTATTCTTGCTGGACACGATTCCAATAACGCCGCACGCGAAAAGCTGCAAAGACAGATAACAAACAAGCTCTAGAGAAATTTTTTCCAACCATGGACAACCATCGAGTCCGTTGGAACCGAAAAAATTACACACACAAAAAAAATAATAAAAAGCTCTAGAGAAAGGAGTGGCTACTCATTATTAACTTGGGGCATCTAATTTTCACAGAACGTAGGAATAATTTTAGTTGAACTCCCGGACTATCAAATACTTGATAATTCCGAGTCCGGCAGTGAGGAACGTTGACAGATACAAATACTAGGTCTGTTTTCCTTATATCATATATTTTCAAATGTTAACAATTGATAGAAAAATTACCATAAATGACACTTGATAAGTATCGCGGGTATGTGAAGTCGGGTCGTTAAATAGTTCATTATCCACCTAATACAAAGTGTCCGTAGCAAGCCTATAGGAACTATGTATGCACATACCCAGCACATCCAAATATGCTGTATGCTCTGGGCTGCACAAACCAACGCATCCGGAAAAATAGTGTATATTCAAAAAATGGTGCATTTATAACTAAAGTGAATTCAAATTGGCACACCATCAGTTGAATAAAGGTGCATAATGAATACAATATAGACCGGTTTAAGATAAAAGCGGTTTTATGCTCTTCCGAATAGACCCTATGCAATATTGTAGCATGCGCTCGTCAACTCCTCGGAGCATAAGGCTGCTTGTATCAGTGGCACAGTGTGCGGTACGAAAGAAGAAACCAACAAGTTTTGGTCTAAGTCGTCATTCTCCACGAGTTTGATGCTGAGTGATATGAACGAGGCGATAGACGAGTGAATATCATGTGACATTCAATGAGTTGGAGAACAACAAATTTGACCAAAACGAGTTGCTTTCTGTTTTTAATCTCACCCCTGTATATACTAAAAGAATGGACAAAACACAGGATATAGACCATGAAGAACGGACTGCAATACTCATAGGGGTATGGAGAATGAGTGCCCAATGTTGAGCCTATGGAACAAAAATACAAGGGGTGAGATAAATGATATATACATGTACCATATAGGGAGCAGAGGTAAGTATAATGTGCACAGGTATGTAATAAAAAAAGTAAAGATAAAAATGAATTAGAAAAATATGTGAGCAATTCTTTTCACTTACTGCTATCGCGGCGAGAAACGAGGTTCCTCCAACGCTGACGAAGGCCTTGATGGTGACGTTAGTCACGCCGAATATGAGAATCAGCGCTCCAAACACGATCTGCAGAACGCCCAGAACAAGCGGCGCTCTCGGCTTGTAGCCGGCGATCACACGGCGCATCTGTACACGCGGCGCCGTCTTGCCGGAACCAGCATCAGACTCTGCTCCTGTCGGCGAGTCCGCCATTTTGTTTTGTTTTTAACTGCTCGCCTGGAGAGTCTGAAGTGAGAATAAAGTAAAAGTAAATCATAGCTCCTTGCCTAAAGAAGGGAGTTAGTAATAATTAACAAAAGAACCCAACAAGATCTAACATTGATTTCAAAGCAAAACAAGTATTATTACTATATTTGTGCATCTTATTGCAGATGAAAGAGTTTCTGAATTGAGAGTAAAGTAAAAGTAAAGCAGAATTTATTTCCTGAAAAAGAGAGTTGGTAATTCGCCAAGGCATCTGGCGATTTCCGGTTAAAAATCCCCTCTGAATTCCCTTAACAATGGACATATCCGCCATCTTGCTGGTGAATACAAAGCGCCGTCAGAGTGTAAAATAGGGGAAAACTCTAATAATCTACTTTATAATGTATAATTTACACACGCAATAGTTGTAATAAGGTTATTTATATTATCCAGACATGATTTAAACGTGCCAACTCGAAGAAAATGGTTGTTTCGAAGATTTGTTGACATCGCTTCCGGAGGCTAGACTGAGGCCATCATGTAATCAGTTGATCTGAAATTGCCAGGGAGGTCTGGTTTTGTCGATAGATTAACATAAGGGTTACTTGAAACATCCTCACATATCAAATAATATCGGAAATGAACGTTTGAATTCGCCATAGGCTTAACACTGTGTAGGTTCCTTGCCAAGATGGCCGCAGAGACGTTTCGAAGCGCCACCTACTTCCAGGCTGAATCGACGAATAGCTAATAATTGAGCCCAACAAAAACAACCATTAATTTCAAAGCCTGTCCTCTCCCTCAAGTATTGCATGCTAGAAACTCGTACTCGACAGGCTTGTGATTACTGCAACTCATACTCAATGGGTGATAAACAGCTAAATATTTCCAGGCAAAGATAAAATCAGAAACATATTCGTGCTTGGTGTGAGTACCAATTTACCATCACATCTAGAATGCTTCAAAATATTCTCTCGGCTATCGCCTCGTTCACAAACTCCATGGTGAATGGGGAGACTATCGTAAAACCGGATGAGTTTTAATCTGGGCCCCCGTATGGGACGACTGGAGTTTGGCGTAGTGATATCATGAGGCGGAGCCGAGTGATATCCGGAGCCAAAACTCCAGGAGTCGCATACGGGAGCCCAGATTAAAACGAAGAAGGTTTTGATTTTATCCTGCCCCCTGTGAACGATATTTTTATGTGAGGATTATAACAAAAAACATGATAAAAACTTTCTGAAGTCCTCCATATAGCTCTCCTTGCTGCTCTGAAGGCGCTTGGAACTACTTTCAGCTGCTGATCTCTGATTGGTCCATTTTTTTTATGCTCCTAGGAGCGATTTTTTATCCGTATGCGACATACGGGCACATACGGAAAGTCAATGTTAAGCCTATGGGATTTTATATTAAGGGTAGGATAAAGAACAAGCCCTCATCAACCTCATTCTTATACCTTGATGCATCTTATTGAAGATCAATGTAAGAATGAAGCTAGAATGAAGGCTAAGTCCAAGTTCCTGTTACAAGCTTTATTGCTGATATTACTGCAACGCTGGCTAACTGCGAACTAGTTGCTGATACATGAGGTTACTGTTATTGCAAAACTCCTAGATAACCCACTGGGAATCATTTCCATAGATATCAAGTCCCCAGCAATTATTATATGTTAATGAAGGATGAGTCAACGCATAAGGCTTGTAGAGACGCGAACCGGGCAGGAAAGCGGAAAAATACCCATAACGAATTAAAACGGCACCAAATCAAGACTGTGATATGTGCACAATATGTACATCGTACTGTCAAGATTCTGTCATGTCAACTTACTTTAATGAACAAAGTTTATCCTCTGTGTGTGTGTGTGTGTGTCAAGACTCTGCCTGTTATGTAAACATGTATGCCAGTCTCTGTTCTTTTTATCTAATTGTTTCCCAATAGGCTATTAAAGACAAATGTGGGTGGGTATCGTAGGGCCCTCTATATCTAGAGGTGCTGCCATCTGATTTTATGAAAATATTGCAGTTTCTTATAGACACCAATAGTTAAGCACTTATCTCTTCAGATGGCGTTCCCATAGAAGTTAGCATGGTGATATAGTATTTTTTTCTTAGCCTTTGTCATTTGTATATGTTCTGAACTATCAGATTCCAGAATTATTTGAAAATAGCAATAGAACATCAGTGGCATCTAGCCACGAAGTCAAAACATGGCAGTTTCCCATAGACATCAATAGTTAAGCACTCATTTTTTTTCAGATGGCCTTCCCATAGAAGTTAGTATGGTGACATGCCTTTTTTGCATTTTCTATTTGCTGATATATGAAACTTATATTATCCAGAGTTATTTGGAAAAATCAAAATAATTTAGAAATCACCCAACTACCAGCATTTATCTTTAAGCCCCTTCTTCGCTAAAACTCTTATTGTGAATTTATGCATGTCCAAATTGAACTTAAATGCTGTATGGCAAAAAGACATATGGGTCCACCAACAAATATAGCAGCGCATATATATACCTGTCAGCTTGACCTTCAAAATAATTGCAGTGTATGAAATATATTTCATACTATACTGTACGGACTTTCAAGGAAAGAGATCACGAAAGATAGTACATTGCACTCTCTTCTGAAATAAAAGCTGCTATGAAGAAAACGGCTTCAGATCTTTACATTGTGTTACATGTTTACCTCTATTATTTTTTTTGATGGTTGGTAAAGTCCGGAGAATTAGCGTGGATCAACAAAAGTATAAGCAATACATGTGTAACACTCACCAGTATCATTGCAAATATCATAACTACAAGTGTACCTACTAAAGAATGAGGAACGTCATGTCATGGGAAGAGTTCTAGTACACCCACTATAGTGCAAACTATACACTATCACATGAAACGATCTTTGTTGGCCCTGGAGCCTACTGAAGATGGGATGGGGTGTAGACTACACTTGCAGAAAAAGAAGAGGAAGAAGAAGAAGAAGAAGAAGAAGAAGAAGAAGAAGAAGAAGAAGAAGAAGAAGAAGAGGAGGAGGAGGAGGAGGAGGAGGGGGAGGAGGAGGGGGAGGAGGAGGGGGAGGAGGAGGAGGAGGAGGAGGCAGAGCGTCCTCTTCAATTAGAGTCAACACCTGGCCTGACCTCTGGTGGGGGACATGTGTGAGGCGGACCAGAGGAGAGGAAAAAATAGAAGTTGGCAGGAGGAACAAGGCTGTTACCTGTTGACGGGTTAGTAAGCCTGCCAGTGGCCCAGGGAGGCCCTACTTCCTCTGCTTAATCACTTTGTAAACATGCTGTAAAGTATAGAGACCTAGACTAGCTAGGTGTAGACCTTAAGAAGAAGGGAGTAAGATACATAATTACTATATACCCATGCCGTATATACTGTAAATACGCACCTTTCGGCATATGACGTAAAAATTATAATCGGGAAGGAGAATGTCGCTGTCTTAAGTGCTGATTCCACCGACACACAAGACATAGCCAGATTGGTCACGATTTGGGTGTCGTGCTAAGTCAGGCTAGGTATGAATAGTCGCGTGACCATTTGTCGCGATGTGTCGCGGTGGTGGAGCACCAAAACATACACCCGACACCTCACGGCTACGTTTTGCGACAACGGAGGTACGACACATCGCGACACTGTAAGACACTACAAGACATACCAAGATATACCACGGCAAATCCATCGTGTTGGTGGAATCAGCCCTTTATACAGCAACACACCAGCGCTTGCCAATCATACCTCCCGAGTTTGTGACCTTTTTTTTATTTGCAGTATCTCTCATCGAGATGAGTTTTTCAGATACATCATAGAAAATAAAGGTTTGATAACGTCAGAGCAAATCATGATATCGGGAAACGGTTTTCAGATGTATCCTTGTCTCTGTGTCCCCTACAGATCATTGTATAATACTTGTTAGAGCGTGGTTGCACGGTCTATTTACATCATCTAGAAAATAGAGGGGTCCATTTAGACTTTCAGGGTACTGCTTACAAACCATCCCTTCACTATCTGTGTGCTATTCACTGTGATATTGAGAACAGAGCAGGGAGCCAGTGTCACAGTCTCATAGAGGGGTGCCCAGCTGACCATAACCAATCACTCAAGACCAAAATACCTCAAGACACACTGGTGCTTTATGTGTTAGGATCCTAGATAGGCAGTTGCAGAAATGGCAAGTTGACTGGGTGAAAGTGGCTTGCAGAAAACTATCCATAGGCCAAATCTAACTAAATCCTTTAAATTGTTATTCATTTATGATTGCACGCTCATTCATCTTTGAGGAACATACATTTTTGCTCCTAGTATATCAAATGGGGGATACATATCATCGCTATTTAAACTGATGTCTCAGAATTGGGAACATTCAGTAAAGTGTGTACAGCAACAAGATTATAGTCAGGCAGAATTGGTCATTACCCCCATGCTAGTAATGCCTGACCCAATTATAATCAGGTCTGTGAAGTGCGTAGAGTGACAATATTCTAACCGACCTGACAGATCTGCTGGGCAAAGGTGTGATCTAAAACAGTCGGTGTGTCGCTGTTAGGTGTGTGGACAAATTGTGGGCTACCCACTCAGATATGCTGCCTATGTTAGGGAAAAGTTATAAACTTTCAGATTGCTGCAAAAACAATCCCTTCGCTTTAATAATTCAACGCTCGTTTATCAATAATGAACATACCATTTGTTTCTAGTTCAGTCTGAAGTCATGGATGGCCTATACCATTGTGTATAGACAATGAAGTGAAGGGGTACACCAACTAGTCATGCATGGACTATAACAATGTGCACCCATACACTGAGGAGAAGGGCTTTACCAACTAGTCATGGATAGACTATAGCAATGTATGGAGACACACTGAGGTGAAAGGGTATGCCAACTGTCATGGATAGATTATAACAATGTGTACACATATTGAAGTGAAAGGATACTCCAACTTATCATGGGTGGACTATAACAATGTGTCTACAAATACTGAAGTGAAGAGTAAGCCAACTAGTCATGGATAGACTTTAAAAATGTGTACAGACACTGAAGTGAAGGGTATGCCAACTAGTCTTGGATGGACTATAGCAATGTGTACACACATTGAAGTGAAGGGGTACACCAATTAGTCATGGATGGACTATAGCCATGTGTATAGACACTGAAGGGAAGGGGTATGCCAACTTGTCATGGATAGAATATACCAATGTGTGTACACACAGTAAAGTAAAAGGCTCATTCCCATTGGCCGACGAAGACGGCGAAGATTCTTTTAGTTACCCAGAAAGTTTGTCGGTGGTGCCACTGACTGTGCGTCTGTATAAAAAAAATCATTGAGGGCAGTAGTTTTAACTAAGTGACCAAGCTTTCACTCAGTGCTGGATGGTGCCACATTGCACAATCTAAGCAGAAAAAGTCATGGATCGTTTCACGAGCTGGGTCGTTTCCATTGACCGATTTTGGGTCAGCAATGTCAAAAGTCCGTCGGTGGTTCCTGACTGTGGATCAGTGACGGGAAATCGGCCAATGGAAATCGGCCTAAGAGGTACTCCAGCTAGTCATGGATGGGCTATAACAACACATACTGAGGTGAAGGGATATGCCAACAGGGAGCTGTTTCAAAACGTGGGTTAAGTCTATGGTTTTGAAACAGCTCCCTGGTCATGGGTTGACAAATTAAGTGTGTGCTAGGCATGAAGAGAAGGGGTACACCAACTAATCATGGATGGACTATAACAATGTGTACAGACACTGAAGTGAAGGGGTGTGCCAACTAATCATGGATGGACTATAACAATGTATGCAGATACTGAAGAGAAGGGGTACACCAACTAATCATGGATGGACTATAACAATGTATGCAGATACTGAAGAGAAGGGGTACACCAACTAATCATGGATGGACTCTACCAATATGTGAACACACACTGGAGTGGAGGGGACATGCCAATTCGTCATGGGTTGACTAATTAAGTGTGTGCTAGGCATGAAATCACTGGGGACTGGTCCACGTTAAGTCTAGATTGTTATGGTTTTCATGCACCAGTTGTTGGTGGTGTTATGCAGGTCAGGCAGGCCTGGCTTGGTGCTCCACTGCCGGTCTTTTTGTCTCCTCCCAGACACGTGTGTCAACGTCAGTCCAGCGACACTTTATCCGCTCTGTATGAGTCAGACATGTCATGTCAGAATAATAAACCAGCATCCTGACTGAGAAAACCCAGCAGGTAAAGCCAGACTGCTTGGTCCTAAGTCAATAGTTCTCAATTCCTCTCTCAATATCTTACTATATTTAACTCCTTTCCATATCTCTCTATATCAGTGAATCTACATCTTACCCATTTCCAGATTTCTCTATGCATCTGATATATCTATGATGCCTTACCAGTCATATAGCTACATGATACAGTTATATCTTACCCCTTTCCATATTTCACTATATATCTATTATATCCATATTGTCTTTCCAGATATATATATCTATATTCAATAGATTTGTATCTTACCCCTCTGCAGATTTCTCTATATATCTACATATATGATATATCTATATCACCTTTCCAGACATCTCTGTATGTCTTCATATGATATATCTATATCTTTTCCTTTTCCATATATCTCTATACATGTATATCTACATTTGATTTATCTATATCTCTCTCCTTTCCATGTTTCTCCCTTTATCTATATATAACATATTTCAGATCTTCTCAGATCTCTCTATATATACCCACACATATGATACATGTATACTGTACTCTTTTCCAGATATATTTATTTATCTAACCCCGCATATAAATCTCCATAGACTTAACATGGTGGGCCTATATGCCACGGTTAAGCCATAAATTATTTATATGCCACTGGTGACATATGAAGTTAAAAACATATGATAAGGTAGGATAAAATCTAAACGTCACTCAATTTCATATAATTGTTTACATGCCATTCGTTGTCTTCCACTACCGATATCACTCAACTCTACTTCGTGATATCATCCCGCAAAGACAACTCACGCCATATAAACAATCATATGAAATTTCGTGATGTTTCATGATAATATCTCCATATAAAATGTCATGAACAAATTCCTATGAAGAGGAGGTAAAATTTAAAGGCAGCACCAAGCGTAGAACCCTTTTCCCACTGTCCCCCTGGTGGAAGTGGAAGAATTTTGAATAAACTATCTAAATATGATATATCTATATCTTATCCTTGTCCAGATAATAATCGTTTCACCGAATCAGTTGTTGTACAAGTTGGGTGTAAGCCTTTTTTACTTGCATGTTATGGATATTTGTGTAAGGAGCACATATCAGGCACACAAAGTAGAGAGAGTAGAGTTATGTCTGGTAACAACTCCGCGGCACGGCAGGCATTCCCTTCTGTCATCACCCGCATACATACCTGACCCGAGAAGATGTAAATATTCCAGCGAGCGCAGGACTGCGGGCCTTCTCTGGATCCCAACCCTGGAACAGCCCTGCCTGGAGGTTCAGTAGTGAAGGTGTTTTATGCTATAGCACCAGCCAGGGTCATATCACAGTGATAACGAATCTGTGAGGATGACAGACAAGTAGAAAACACAGCGGCACGTGTAAGCCTTGAATCCTGGATTCCACAATCAGGTCTATAAACTGAGGTTTCCCACTAGTCGAGTTTCCCTCCTTCGAGTGGTGTCCAAGTGTTCAGTCGGGTGTCTCAGTCGGGTGTCTCAGTGTGGTGTCTCAATGTGGTGTCTCAGGCGGGTGTCTCAGTGTGGTGTCTCAGTGTCTGTGATGGTGTTTCAGTATCTGGAGTTGTGGCTCAATGTTAAGGTTGGTGTTTCAGTGTCTAGGGTGGTGTCTTTATGTTTAGGATGGTGTCCCAGTATCTGGATATTCCAGGGCAGTATGTAGGTTGGTGTCCCAGTATCTTGGTATTCCAGGGCAGTATCTAGGATGGTGTCCCAGTATCTTGGTATTCCAGGGCAGTATCTAGGATGGTGTCCCAGTATCTGGGATGTTGTGTCAGTGAGGTGTCTTAGTGTGTTGTTTCAGTATCTGAGGTGGTATCTCAGTATCAAGGGTGATGTGTCATATTTTCCAGGGCAGTATCTGGGTTGGTGTTCAAGTGCCTGGGCTGGTGTCCCAGTGTATCGAGTGGTGCCACAGTGCTTTGGATGGTGTGGCAACGCCTGGGGTGGTATCTGAGTGGCTTGGTTAGTGTCTCAATGCCCAGGGTGGTATCACAGTGCCTGCAGTGGTGTCTTGGTGTATTGTGTGGTGCCACAGTGCCTGGGGTGATACTGAGTGCCTTGGTTAGTGTCTCAATGCCCAGGGTGGTATCACAGTGCCTGCAGTGGTGTCTTGGTGTATTGTGTGGTGCCACAGTGCCTGGGGTTGTATGCTAGTTTCTTGGTTAGAGTCTCAATACCCAGGATGGTGTTTCAGTGCATGGAGTGTCCCATTACCTAGAAGAGTGTCAAAGTATCCACAGTGGTGTCTCAATGTGGTGTCCCATTACCTGGGGTGATATCGCAGTCCCTGGGCTGGTGTCGTAGTGCCTGGAGTGTCTAAGCCCCGTCTCCTGGCACTCCCAGTCCCTGATCCTCTGAGTACACCCTGGAGAAAACAAACCTCACCTCGCCGGTCCTCCCACTCACACTGATCCGCGGCTACCCGCCACACTCATATCAGCGAGACCAGCCTTTCACCATCCCCCTGAGTGTGTGTAAGTGAGAGGTGTGTGGGGCCAGGTAGGAGGGCTGCGGGCTGTGCGATGTCACTCTCCCAGCAGAGCTTTCGTGGGGGATAGCGCTTACTAATATCTGCTTCAACCCAACACTGGTTCCCCAGGTCTCCACTAAACCAAGGGAAACCAGCCTACATTTCGGATTCTAAACAGGGTTCCTGTCAAAAGTCATGAAACTCAAACAACTCATACATTATGAGTTGGAAAATACTGTAATTATTAAATGAGCTTCACGGATAATCCAGCTGTGTCTTTTTCAGCTCTAAACTACTTTATAATGTGAAGCGACAGTTAATTAGACTACCCCGTCATATTGACAAACAAAACCCTGCAACAGATGTGGTTCCTTCAACTGAAGAAAGTAATCTCTCAAACTATGTATGGCTTGAAAGGACAAATAACAGAAATGAGTATATCATTTACCATATAAATACGTATAACTCTATTTACAAGTAAAACAGAAAATTCTCCTCAAAGTATTCAGAATTTGGGATATATGAAAACTGGCGTATGGGCCAGATATTGTTCCAAAACTTTGGGGCAGAGATATAAGCGGTCACATGAAGTAGAGCGCAGGATCTGTGTTAGGAGAGTGTGGGAGTGACTGACGGCTGGTGTGGTGCGTGGTGGTGGTGTGGTGTGGGCAGTGTGTCTGTGAGGAGGGGCTTGGGGCACACCTACAGGAGGTCTGTCTCTAGTGGTGCTGTGAGGGAGGTCACACTCTGGGCTGCACAGCTGATATTTATGACGTTAACTTAACGCTGGAGAATGTCGTCTAAATATGTTACAGATTCCTTGATTCAGTTGGGGTAATGGATTAATAATTAACGGTAATATTTATAATGTTAACTTAACATTGTCTGTCTAGAGGATTATCATTCAAATATATTGTAGACACATGGATTCATTGGGGATAATGGTTCAACAATCAGCGGGGAATTTGATATTGTTGATATTATCTTTCAATTGAAATACTATCCAAACATATCATAGACACAAGCATTCATATGATTCCCAGTTTAACATTTAATGGTAATATCCATAACATTAACTTACCATTGTCCCTCTCAGAGAATGCTATCTAAACACATCTATAAACTCAAGGCAATGTACATATATCGTAAAAGCACGCTATAATAAAGAGCACCTACGTTTATAACACAATGTATGCAAATTCACGATGAGTTCAACAGGTGATCATAGTATCTCTTTCTAGTTACCTTTTTAAACCCAACATATGTTTCAATATTTCTTATGTCATGGCTCAAAGTTTTCCACATTAATAATCCTCGACAGAATGCACTCCCTTTGTATCGCTAAACCCTGATTTGAAAACCTTTTTGGTCTCACATAAAACTTGTCAATAAAATAAACTTATATAGAGTATAAAATCCCTGTGAAAACAGTCAGGGGCCCTTTTAACAACATAGGATCGTACATGTAGACCCTTTTCTGTATGCTATAGAGACCCAGGGACGATATGGGTCAATTTTATTCAACACTTATGAACAACTTTATGGTCGGCTGATACTGTCCTTAGCGAACAGACTTAAATACTAATAAACTATAACCCTTGCACAAGGTACAGAAAAGAGTTTTCATGTACGTTCCTAGATTACTAACCCTTTAACAGCAGGAAGATGCCTCCAGGCATTCCCCTGTCTACGGCAGGAAGATGCCTCCAGGCATTCCCCTGGCTACGACAGGAAGATGCCTCCAGGCATTCCCCTGGCTAAGGCAGGAAGATGCCTCCAGGCATTCCCCTGGATACGGCAGGAAGATGCCTCCAGGCATCTCAGAGGCATCCTTGATGCTTATATAAAAAATTCATTAGATGGAAAGATCATAGTTTAATTTAATTTTTTTTTGACAAAGTCTAAGAGCCCTATTGATCTTTGATTTGGTATAACTAAATATGATCAGTCACCAAGGTATATTACTTAAATCACATCACTTGACATTGCTATTTCCCAAAAAAGGTGCCTGCCGTAGCCGGGTCGTTTGGGCAGGCAATGCCTGCTATGTAATGCTGAGCAGGGGAACTGGGTGCTGCAGGGAAAGGGTTAAACGGGACCCTGGGTCATATTACCAGACGGCTTTTTGCCGTGTGTACTTTAGAAAGTAGTCTTAGATTTAAACACGAAGCAAGATCAAAGTCATTACACGACTAAAAATAGATCGATAGGTAAATACCCAGGGAAATAACCCTCAACAGTTGACGTTGAAAGGCTGCTTTTTAGAGCGTGCTTGCACCCAATTGTTATATCTTATAATATATTTCTTTATACATTCATGTTCATTCATCAATGATGAACATATCATCATGTATGGCACTATGGCCTACCAAAAGAATTCAAAGATAGGAATACAAGAAACACATTTGAGGAATTTCATGATGGGGAAAGGTTGTGCTGGTTTTCCTTGTACTACAAATGAGTGGGGAACCAGCAAAGTTCAAAGTCGCTCACACGCTGCTCAAGCTGTGCGTTACCTGTCCCATTATTCATTAGGACAGGGAACCAGTCTAAATTTGTGTGAGTCTACTAAACTATGTAAACAGTGAATGCCGGCCTGCTATACAATTACGTCCTCCTGAACTTGAACTCCCCACCTTTTCCATTCGACAAGGTTAAAGACTCTGAACCTAGTGGTTGTATGTAGGATATCAGTTCTTAGGGAGCGTTCATTAATTATCGCCCAGGGGAGGGCACAGTTTTTCTAACACCAATCAGTCAAAAAAAAGTTGGCCCCCCCCCATGGGAATACCCAAAAGAAAGTTGGCCCCCCCCTTGGAATGCCAAAAAAAAAGTTGCCCCCCCCCCCTTGGAATGCAAAAAAAAAAAACATCCCCCCCCCATCGGAATAGGGTAAAAGCATAGAGGAGGCCTAATTGATGTGGCATTTTTTCCATAAGGCTTTCCTTCTTTGCTTTAGAACAAACCCAGCTACAGTCAGTCATTTGTCAAAATTCTGACCAATCTCAGTAGCTAAGTGGTAGGGGTGTTCACCTCAAACATTGTAGGTCATGGCTTCAAACCCCGGTCGGGTTATACCAATTACTTACACAGTACCTACTGCTCATTTGGCTTGACACCTGCCATTAGAATGAGGAGTTAGGGGCTACTGCCCGAGTGGGAGAATGGCTGTACCACCAAATTTGGTGATGGTACACACAATATTCACTTCATAAAAATTGCTCAAAAAAGAAAATAAATGAAACAAGTAGCAAATGAACAGCTGTTGTTGATGGAACAACACTGATGCAAAAAAGATGGGGGAGTCTTGAGCAGGACTGGAACACACACCATGTGGAGGCCAGTTTCAATGTCAGTCATTGCCATCTGGACTCAACTCTGTTGGAGAGGTGCTCGCAGTTGCACCACTGGCAGCCAATTGCAGATAATGTCAGCCCTCAGGTATTCCTTGGCCACTTTTACAGGAGAGTCCCTGGAGAGCCTATATATGAGAGGTTTCTGTGTCCTGCTTTTAACATATGAACTTGAATCATATACCTGATTTGAATTATAAGATTTTGTAAGAATCATATCCATGATTTGAATTGTAAGATTCTGCTAATGTTCTAACCCGAAATCAGTGAATCAACCCCTGCCAAATTGGCCCCTGTAGTTGGCAACCCCTGTAGTTGGCAGCTAGCAGTCTTGCTGGAAGCCCCCATCTCTCCTGTACCTATATAATCAATAATAAAGCTTGACTACCTAGAACCTAATTCTCAATGAAGTCACTTATTGAGACTTGGTTGTGCACATTCAAATATCCAGCAGCAAATGCTTTCTCGATTTGTGCCATCAATTCATAGTCATCAGGCTCCCTTGCAGAATCTCAAAGGACCTTCACTGTTTCTTGTAGCAGTATCATTGACATGGAAATACAGATGTTCTGGCAATTTGTTATAGTCTGGCATGGCGTGAGGGATCTTTGGAATGAGTGGATCAATCTATGGTGTGGCCCTCAGAAGGAAGTCCCATTTTCTTGCATGCAGAACCCCTTTAAGTACTCAATGCTCTTCCATAAATATGGTAATCTTATTGAAATAAGCAGCAACAGGGGCATTTTGTAGTACTTGATGTTGTAGTAAATGCTCTTAATTCATCAATGTTGAAGAAAAAAACTAATGATCTTGTGAGACTGCATTGATTCTGGGACAAATGTTAGTGTTTGTCCATTGTTGTCTTCCCCCACATAAGTCTGTCAGACTGAGGGAGGGTGGACACCCATCTCGAATTGGCAAACAGGACTGTGACCATAGAAACTGAACTCCAGGGAGTGAGACAACTATAGTTATCTTGTGCATAAATCATTATTATAGTTGTACAACTAAGCTGATTTCTTGTGATATGATATGAATGCATTTCATAACATCAATTTTTGTCATTGAACACAAATATGGGAGTTTGCCTCCATGTTTAGCTGAAAACGTCGACCCCACGACAGAATTAGTGGAAAATTTTGTCCACCCCCCCCCCCCCCCCCCATGGAAATACCCAAAAAAAAGTTGGCCCCCCCCCCATTGGAATACCCGAAAAAAAGTTGCCCCCCCCCCCTGGGAATGCCCCCAAAAAAGTTCCCCCCCCCCCTAAAAACTGTGCCCCCCCTGGGCCATAATTATTGTATGCTCCCTTACTGAAAGGTTCTGAATGTATACAACCTATGGTTTCTTCCCATACGTCTGCCATGACTCTGTATTTATATGTTTTATCCTACCCCTAATATAAAATCCCATAGGCTTAACACTGAGTTTCCATATTCCACGCTGACTGGCATACGGAGTTCTATATGCCACTAGTGGCATACAATATTGTTATCAGGTAATATTCCAAAATCGAAGAGACAGGATAGGATAAAATCAAAACCTGATTCGTTTTAAACTTGGCCACCGTATGCCACGACTGGAGTTTTGGCTTTGGACTTCACTCGGCTACACCTCATGAAGTCACTATGCCAAACTCCAGTTGTGGCATACGGTGGCCAAGATTAAAACTCATCCAGTTTTACAATAGTGCAATGCTAAAGAAGAAACCAACAAGTTTTGGTCAAAGTTGTCATTCTCCACGAGTTTGATGCGGAGTGAATATCACTTAGCATTCAAACGAGTTGGAGAATGACTTCTTTGACCAGAACGTGTTGCTTTCTGTATTTATCTCACCCCTATACACACTATAAGAATGGACAACACACTGGTTATATACCATGGAGAACGGACTGCAATATTCGTAGGGGCATTGAGAACGGGTTTATTCCAAGGGTGAGATAAAGTGTCTGCCGTCACTCCCCACAGACGTTGTACTTACAGACGTAGGCAAACTTTGAGATTCTTTGCGAACCAAACTGGTTCACACAATAAAGTTTGTAAAGGAAGTGACATGAAATTCAGCATCTTACATCACAATCTTGAGTCTCACATTATATGAGCAGCAGATGCTATCCTTTTCTTTATCAAATCCTCCTTTGAATACCTGAATGGGGCAGCCTATCAATCAACCATCCACCATTTTGAATCCTCTCGCAAGTCTCATTTTAAGCTCGCTGCGTAGTCTGTGGGTCACCAGCAGGACTCTAATATGGCAGATGTCTGTGGGGACTTGCTCTCCATTCAGGGAGAGAAATAGGTAATCTGATCAGTATCAACCTTTGGTTTCCCTTTCCATACCGGTGCCTGGAACCGACCTACACCCTTGTGGACCGGTGCTGGTGGCAGTTTGTCCCCCTAGAGGACCGGCACATAATAGCTAATATCATAATTCAAGTTTGTAATTACGTAAAACAATATATACTCATGAATATTTTGTTTCTTTTGAATAGAAATACTAAAGATGATATCATATCTACATTTTGTGAAGATTTCATAAATATTGCTCTATTATTTATTTTTATTTTGGCAGCAACAATTTTTCTATGGTGCTGCCATTTGGATTAAATTTACATAATACAGACATGTATCTATTGTTTGACATATATACTTTGATGTGAAATACGAGGCGTCCAGCTTGAGATTTTTTCTGCTGAAACGGCGACACAGATCTATTAATTTTACATATATACTTTGATGTGCCTGGACTGTATTTGAAAGGAGAACCTGTCAGTCTCAAAGTTTGCATATGACCCCAAGTCCGACTCTAGTGAGGAACAAACTGAGTCGCACCACGTCTGACTAGGACTCTGGAGAAATGTGGTAGACACTGGTTCCAAGTAGAAATACCATGCAGGAGGTGTTTGGCATTAGGCGCTGTGTTTGGGGATGAGTACAAGTCGGGGTCATGTTGTGAGGGTGGGATCTGGGATTTGTACCAGAGATCTGCACGTATCGCCACAGGTTTGTCTTACACTGGTCAGAAACATGAATTACTGCAACACATAAAAGGGTTTTAGGTTCTGGTTTTGAAAAGCAGAATCAATAATTTCTTTTCTCAGAGGTTTTATATATATACTAAAAGCCAGCAGTTCTTATAGAATGTCATATGCCACGAGGTACTGTGTCGGATCTTATTGTAGAAATATGCCTTTGTGTGTTATAATGTCTTACTGTAAAAATATGCCATGTTGTGTCCTAATGCCTTACTGTAGACATATGCCATGATGTTCACTAGTGCCTTACTGTAGACATATGCCATGATGTATTCTAATGCCTTACTATAGAAATATGCCATGATGTTTACTAGTGCCTTACTATAGAAATATACCTTGATGTGTACTAGAGCCTTACTGAAAAAGTATGCCATGATGTGTTCTAATGCCTTACTGTAGAAATATGCCATGATGTGTTCTAATGCCTTACTGTAGACATATGACATGATGTGTTCTAATGCCTTACTGTAGACATATGCCGTGATGTGTTCTAATGCCTTACTGTAGACATATGACATGATGTGTTCTAATGCCTTACTGTAGACATATGACATGATGTGTATTGCTGTCTCACTGTAGAAATATTCCATGCTATTCGCTATATGACGTGTCTTTCTGTAGTAACATGTCATGCTGCATTACGGTATCCCGCTGTTGAAATATGCCATAACTTCAATTCCATAACATTACTGGTAAGCTATCCTTAATGAGGACCTGTGACAGGCATCATCCTGCATTTATTGATATTTTACTGGTAAAATATGCCATAGTGCATACTGGCATAATACCCTTGATATGTCGTGAGTAGCATATTACCATTATTTCAGTTATTTATTCTCGTATCGTTTTCTGGAGTATCATCATGAGGACACGTTAAGCACTTCTTTTCCAATAACCCAGACTAAAATTGCCCCATATCCTTGACATTTGATTTCTTGCAATAATGAGATACATGCATGCAGTTATTGTTATAACAATACAAGAGAGGCTTTGATAGGTGGACCGAGTGTAGAAGAGACAAACAATAGTATACGTAATACTGTTGTACTATACACCTATGCCTCAAAATACTTCAAATACCAACCTCTGCCATGCAAGTGGTAGTTGAGCCGTACCACCATACTGTGCCGGTGTGGTGCCGTACTACCATACTTTGAAAGGTTGATCTTATTGGTTAAGAGAGAAATATGTAAATAAATATTAAACAACCCAAATTCGGACAAAGAAATCAAACAGGTAATTAATAAATAATAGTCGTCTTATTAAGGTGAGTTCTAGATATTTACAGAAATTTATAGGTGTATAGTACAAGTGAAACTTGTTAACCTAATAGGGACGGGCCCTCGTACCTTGTTTCTTTCGCTAAATCTACCGCGCTCATGCGGTAGATCTAGCGAAAGAAAAACGCGGTACGAGGACCCGTCCCAATTAGGTTTCCCTTAAGTAATAATCAGGAATTTCTAATGATCCTGACTGAGCTGGCCTCCAGTTACAATCACATGTAGTTCCTAAGCAGGCATACTTAGAGCCATACATACCTACATTCTGGGGGGCCTTCCTGGGGTGTTGTTTAGAGCTAGAAGCTTGCAGGCAGGGTAGTACGTTAAGTCCAACACTCTCACACGGCTTATAATGTCATACTCCACTCCCTGCGTGCTCCATTACTGCGCCGAGTCAGAGTGACCTACTGAGTCACGTGACCTGGCCCGAGGCCCCACGAGAACAAGGCCCAGCCTGCCGCACATAAAAGAACTCCCAGTATTAATAATAATAACAAGATTCCTGACAGCTGAGAGGTGCGTTAGTGTGGGATAGAGAAGGGTCTGTGAAAACCTTCACTGTACCAGCCAGCTACTGTTTGTAACTGTATTGACGTACCTTTTATCATCCACCTAATACAGAGTGTCCATAGAAAACGCACTGGGAGTTTGTATGGACACACCCGGAGCATACAGATATGTTGTATGCTCCGGGTGGCGCATACGGAAAAATAGTGCGTACGAAAACATAATGCGTCATTAAAATGAACTGATTTCGACATGCCACTTGCCGAAAAAAGGTGGATAATAAATACAATATAGACTGGTTTTAGATAAAAGCGGCTGTATGCTCCTCGGAGTTAACTCTGCGCAATATCCTTGCATACGCTCGGATATTACTAAGCGTCAACTCCTCGGAGCATACGGCCGCTTGTATCTGAAACTAACCATACCACCCTCCACAGTGATATAACCCATAAGTGCGTCCACACTCATACACACCTTCACTCAAACACACGTTCTCACCCATACACACGTTCACACTCACCACCACACTCAAACACACGTTCACACTCAAACACACTTTCACACTCAAACACAACTGCACACTCGTACACACCTCCATACTCAAATCCTAAATAGAATCGTATCGAGAATCAGATAAATACATAATACTCCACAAATTTGAAAGAGGCTGCAATCATCAACGAGGCAAAGCCGAGTGACAATTGCAGTGCATCCAAACTTATGGAGTATTGTGTATTTGTACTATTTGTTCTGGATTTATCTCACCCCTTTCAATGACATTAAATAGCATCATAATATCAGAATGATTCGTTAATCCAGTTAAGAACATTCAGATCTTCATGTTGATATCTTATCTTTTCTCTGAAATACTGGCTGATGATTGGTCAATCGCGTATGATGTCATCTCACATACACACCTCCATACTCAAACACACCTCCATAGACAACTCCACACGCATACAGACCTTTACACCCATACACATCTCCATACATACCTCTACACTAACAGAACTAGGAGCAAATATAATGATCACCATTGAGGAATGAACATGCAGTTATAAATGAATAACAATCAAAAGGTTGGGGTTACATTCAATCCATGGATAGCTTTCTGTAACCCACTTGCACCCAGTCAACTTGCCATTTCTGCATATATAATACATATATATCAAGCACCATTGGGTCAATCAAGCATTTCGGTCTTAATTGATTGGTCATGGTCAGCTGAGCATGCCTCTAAAACCTTGGCACACTACTCCTTTCCCACTATCACAGTGAAAAACACACAGATAGCGAAGGGATAGTTTTCTCGAAACACACTGAAAGTATATATATGTGACCACTCTAACCTTCTAAACTCCAGCCTAAACTTTAATGCACACATTTATAAAAGAACTTGATTAAGAAGGCTGCCCATAAGACCTACCTTTTATCTCAAATAAGGAAGTACTGAACCAAGGACCAATCTGTCAATATCTATTAAACTAAAGTTCTGCCTTTCTTTGAGTATGGTGATATTTTTGCGCATAATTGCAAGAATTTAAATGTTTTACAAAAAAGGTCCTTTATACCCAAAGGAAAAACTATGATAAGTAAGTTACTTTAGATGGATTAATGTGTTTAAATGTGTAATGTCCCGTAATCCTAGCTCCACCCACACATATTGTGAATCTAACTTGAATAACAAGTTCATCTTTTTTTTTCTTTTCGTTTATTTTCATCTTTATATATCATACTGTTTGTTTGTTTGTTTGTTTGTTTGTTCTGGCTCCTAGCCATACCATGAACTGTATTGTTTGCTTGTGATTGACCTCTGTAAAACCCTGGGCCCTGTTTTTCAGTCACGACATGATCTTAGTCTTGTAAGCTGAGATATCTCAGCGATTGTAAGATATTTTGCAAGACAAAAGATGGCCGGTGTGCTATAGACAGTATTGTAGTGCGCCACGTGAGATCGCCGCTAAAAGTGTCTCAAGTATAGAATTGTCTTAGGTTCTATCGAACTTGGATTCTATCGAATTCAAACGCAAATAACGCCTGATTGGGGTGACCGATCTCCTTCATATTTGGGGCGATTATAGCTTATATGTATCCCTTACTCGTATTAAAGTTTCATGGCTTAATTCTGCGTAACACAGGTACACGTCTTCCTATTCCGATCCCTATAAACCCTGGACCCGGGAACCAGCTACGTTTGTCATGTGACAGCTGCAGAGGGTCAAGGTCGCCGCATAAATTAGCAGAGGCGTGTCTAATGGTCTGGGAGATGGGAGAGTACACTGGCCACCAGAGCAGACGTTTGCTATGACGTAATTCAAACGCCAATATCTTCGGATCGGAACGGCCAATCTTCTACATATTTGGGACGATTATAGGTTATATGTACCCCTTACTCATGTTAAAACTTCCTACGGGAAGTGAAGTTGCACATTTGGTACGACATGTCCATAGATGTCTTAGGTCTAAGACAGTTTGTAAGACATTTTGAACCACGTGACCCTAAGATTGTCGTCACGATAGCACACCTGACAGCACCCTAAGTGTCATAGGTCTAAGATCATTGGCCGATCACCTAAAATGTCTTCTCTATAGCACACTGACAGCTCTAAGATGTCTTACATATTGATTGTCGTGACTGAAAAACAGGGCCCTGGCTTAATAATGACCAGGTGTGTATCAAATGTCTCATCTCGTCAATTCTCAGTGGCCACTGGAGCCTACGGAAAACGGGGACTAGTATCCCTAGTCGACCCTCCATGATAAATAAAAGCTGGAAAAAAACAAACAAAAACTTTAGACAATGTATTAGTGTGCAAGCATGCTCTAAAAACTAGGGAGAACTTGGCTATTGATGTCATGGTCCATTTATTATTAGACTTCATAGTAAAATTAGGTAGCGCTTGGGTATAACTAGGTAGAGCCTGGCTTTTTGATGTCATGGTCCATTGAAAATTAGAGATTACAGTAGAACTAGGTGGAGTTTGGCGATTCGATCTCATGGTCCATTTTTTATTAGATTTTGTTGTAAAACTAGGCAGAGCTTTGTTATTTGATCTCATGATCCATTGATTATATGAGTTTACAGTAAAAACTAAGTAGAGCTTTGGAATTTGATTTCATGGTCCATTGATTATAGAGTTTATATTAAAACTAAATAGAGCTTTGGAATTTGATTTCATGGTCCATTGATTATTAGACTTTAATGTAAAACGAAGTAGAGCTTTACTCTATAATCTCATGGCCCATTGATTATTAGACTCTAAAGTAAAACTAGGTAGACCTTTGCTTCTTGATGTCATGGTCCATTGATTATTCGAGTTGAAAAGGAAAATAAGTCAAACATTGTTACTTGATAAATTGCTTTATTAATTACTGGCCTATACAGTTGGGTTAAATAAATAATGACCCTATGAATAGTGCAAAGTTATCAAGGCAAACAAGCAGATGACATCAAATATATTACAATAACACAGAGTACAGAATGTCCAGCATTCTGATTGGATGACTTAAGTCTGTTATAGGACTGATAAAGTTTCTAATATGCCACATGACATATTATCGTAAAACTGGATGAGTTTTAATCTTGGCCACCGTATGCCATGACTGGAGTTTGGCATTGTGATTTCACAAGGCGAAGCCGAGTGAAGTCCGGAGCCAAAACTTCAGGAGTGGAATGCGATGGCCATGATTAAAACGAATCAGGTTTTGATTTTATCCTACCCCGTCTCCTCGATTTTGGATTATTACGTGATAAAAATTCTGTATGCCACTAGTGGCATATAAAACTGTATGCCAGGTAGCGTGGCATACAGAAACTCAATGTTAAGCCTATGGGATTTTATATTAGGGGTAGGATAAAAAGTAAAATGACCGGAGAAGTTTCCACTTATCCAATATACTACTTCCAGTAAATGCCGCCATGAAAATGCTGTTATTGTTGTGCACGGTAGATTCAACACCAGAAATGTGAAAATTGCTACAAATATTGATTCTCTCTTTGTTATATACCCATGCAGTATATTTGATGATTATGTACTGCTGCTCCTTATGCAGTATAAATTGTGTACTGAACCCTGTGCAGTACACTGTTATACTGAACACGTTGAAACATAAGCAGTGTGTGGGCTTTTACATAGACATGATTTCTATGCCAATATATGGTAAGATTTTATTCATTTTGGGTATATAATAGATATATTGACCCACTAT
Organism: Alentia gelatinosa; assembly: GCA_950022655.1. Classification (NCBI taxonomy): domain Eukaryota; kingdom Metazoa; phylum Annelida; class Polychaeta; order Phyllodocida; family Polynoidae; genus Alentia; species Alentia gelatinosa. The sequence goes on along the minus strand of OX465580.1, from coordinate 130,934,608 downwards.
GCTTGTACATGCTACAAAACTTGATGGGAATTGTCGTTTTTTTTACAGAACGAGGTCTGGGACATCAATTTCCAATCTTGTTTTGTTGCATGTACAGCATGGTCAGGTCGTTCTATATAAGTACACTTCACATCATATCTCCAAGCAATTGGGACACAAAATGAACACCACTTACTGGAAACAGTTGAAAAAGAATGATTAGGTAGAGTGGAAACGGAGTCATTAGAAGCTGCAGTCCTTTACACCTTGTACAGACACTCTAATATTACGCCATATCATTAATAACAAAGAATAAAAAGCAACATAGTATCATTAGAGACATTAGTAATGTCCATTTTACTCTAATATACAGATCTGTCTAACATCTATGGTTTGGTGGCCCTAGACATAAACCCCAAACAAAATAGTGTCTTCAGAATAAAAACACCTTTTAATTTTCTGTCCAGATTTGACTGTAGCAGACGACATTTTTTTAGAGTGGAGACTGTGACCTGCAGGCTCATGGTGTCTCAGTGTATGAATCCATGAGTTGATTCTACTAATACACGAAAACAAGGTTTCGTTTCAGGGAGCGTAAACAACCTAGTTATGAAAATATTTATACAGAACTGGAACGACAATCATATGAATACACAATACTCCACAAGTTTGGATGCACTGCAATCATCATTGACGCAAAGCCGAGTGACGATTATGGCACGTCCAAACAAGTGGAGTATTGTGTATCTTATAATTCGAGTGCAGTTGTGGATTTATCTCACCCCTTTCAATAACATTAAATAACATGACAATAACAGAACACAGACCTATACATCATCTAAGTCCATGATCAGAATAATTAGGATTACTTAGCAAATCCATATGACGTCATCTCACATTCACTCCGCCACGGCCATGGCTTAGTATTGTCACTTTATGGAGGTGATCGTTAAGTATTTTTTCTAATGTTAATCCCATGGACAAACTTGCACTAGGGGTGAGATAAATGTTCTATTGCCACACCACAATCTGCAACAGCTGCAGCGCACCAAATGGGATACTAATGCTGAGCATGAGGCTGATCTCATGGACTTGGATATACTAAAGAGGAAACCCATGAAAGTTTAGGGTCTGAGCTCGTATCCCATCGAGTTTCAATCACGTAGTAATTCACAAGGCGAAGCCGCGTGAATTGCTATGTGATTCAAATGAGATGGGATCGAGCTCTGACCCTAAACTTGAATGGGTTTCTGAATTTATCTCACCCTTAATATTGGCTAATGGGCTAACATTTGTGACATTATCCCCCATTGGATATTTTTCCTAAATATCTAATGGGTGTTAGATACGAGTTTCCAATGTTAAGTCTATGGAGAAAAAATATCTGGGGTGAGATAAAAGTTTGTACTGCTCTGCATAAAATGTCATGCAACAGCAACACAGTTGGTGAGCCAATTTTTAAACAGATATACTTTCAAAGTCTGTTCACGCTCCAGATTTGAGTCCCAATCCACTCTGCATGTGACCATGTATGGGAAACCCTGTTTCCATGTTTTCCTTGATTGATGGAGTTGCTGGAATGGAAGGTTCTGTAGATGGTCAGACTTCAGCAGTTTTGACTGTAGCTGGTAAGATCCTGCCCCAAGCAGTGTTGAACCCAGATAGGCCTGCAAGGTAAGAAATAAGTGTAATAAGCCTCAAATCTGAAGTACCCACAAGGGACTACGAGCTAGAAGATGAGTATGATAAGTCTAAAACTGGCAATACCCAGATACACCTACAAGGTAAGACATAAATGTAATAAACCTAAAATTTATAGCACCCAGATTAAGGCTTGCAAGGTTAGAGACAAGTGCAAAATCTGTAGTAGCCATGTAGGCCTACAGGGTAGAAGAAGAGTATGGTTAGCCTAAAATCTGTAGTACCCATATAGGTCAACGAGGTAGCAAATACATTTGATAAACTTGCAAGTTATAGCACCCAGATAGGCCTGCAAGTAAGATATAAATATGATAAGCCTAAAACTTGTTAGGCATACAAGGCAAGCAATAAATGTCATAAGCCTACAACTTGTATTACCCGAATATGCATACAAGGTAGCAGATAAGTTTTATAATGAACCTAACTATTGTGGTACCGAGATAGGCCTGCAAGATATTTGTAGTAGGTTTGCAACCTGTAGCACCTTGATAGGCAGTCAAGACGATAAAAAGATATTATGAAGAGACGTCACGAGTTTGAGTCTGAGTTTATTTATGCCACGCATTTTGTTGGCTCCATAATTTCACGAGTCGAGGACAAGTGACATTACGGAGCCAACAAAATGCGTGGCATAAATAAGCTCAAACTCAAACGAGTGGCGTCTAGATTTTATCCTACCCCGTTTCCATATTTTTTCAGTATCAGAAAGTAGTGGCATAAACAACACTTTATGTCACACCCGTGACATAAACAAATCCCATGTTAAGCCTATGGCGTTTTTTATTAGGGGTAGGATAAATAAGCAAGTTTAAAAGATCAAAATTGGATACCCGTTATATATTCCCATGGCATAATAGATCTGTATTGACCATGATTTACTAGACATTCTGATATCTCATAGATGATAAGTCTTTTACCATGCATTTAGGCCTCCCACTCCATGTATATTCCGTGCACAATTGAGATCATCTGCCACCGCATTGTCCTCCAGCTCTGCAATAATGATAGCACAGGATATAGCGAAATACCAGGACTATACCAGAATATACATCATTTAAATGCACAAGAAATACTTGAATAGCTCTGGCAATTATATCATCTATTCAACAATTCCAAAATATTCACTACTTTAATGAATATTCAGTAATACTGATAGAAAATATTGACCAAATATACACTAGAGAGACTACCTATATGATTAAGGTCTGTGGTACTAGTTAACGACTATAAAGACTATGGTTATTTGTGGTACTAGTTAATGACTTGAGATACAATGGTTACCTGTGGTACTAGTTAATGACTATAAAGACCGTGGTTACCTGTGGTACTAGTTAATGACTATAAAGACTATGGTTATTTGTGGTACTAGTTAATGACTTGAGATACTATGGTTACCTGTGGTACTAGTTAATGACTATAAAGACCGTGGTTATTTGTGGTACTAGTTAATGACTTGAGATACTATGGTTACCTGTGGTACTAGTTAATGACTATAAAGACCGTGGTTACCTGTGATACTAGTTAATGACTATAAAGACTATGGTTATTTGTGGTACTAGTTAATGACTTGAGATACTATGGTTACCTGTGTTGCTAGTTAATGACTACAAAGACTATGGTTATTTGTGGTACTAGTTAATGACTATAGAGACTATGGTTACCTATGCTATTGGTTAACCCATTTAGAGCCAGTGATGCCTTGAGGTATCATTTACAGTATTTAGAATTTTATTGTTTTGTCAAGAGAAATGGATTAATAAACATGAAACTAGTGGAGAATATGTTTATGATATGGTATCTAACACATAATATGGTATTTAAGGAAAAAAGCGGATAATGTAAATACAGATGAAATGGCATTCCACATGATCAAACAATGGAATATGGGTTCAGACAATAATAGGCCCACTCCCTTTGCGCTCTACCCGTCCCTGATACCCGTCCCAACTCGCATCGGTCTGCCACAGACCCCCGCCTGTACATAAAGGGTTAATGACTATAGAGACGAAAGTTACCTTCGGTACTAGTTAACGATTATGAGAGGCTTAAACCATGTTTAAGTGTGTATATAGTCCGTTCACGCACCGTGCCACCTTCGGGTTACGGTACGTGAAGGTCTAACAGAGTATGGCTCTGACTGGCCAGCCACCTTCAGTGAGAGGAATTGCAGGGTTGGCTGTTCTATTTAAAGCATCAGCTTGACAAGGGGGAATACCGACAGGCGCTTAGTCTGCTTAAAGTCTGTAAGGGTCTAACAGAGCACAGCTCTGATTTGCCAGTTCCTTAGGCACTGATTGGAGAAAAGGATTTCTTGGTTGGCTGTTCTAATTTTAGTGCAAACCCAAGCCTGAGAATACCACGATTCTGGCACTATTCTGGGAATCATTATAACTCTCCAAGCTGATTTATTTGGTACATGCCCAGTAAAAGCTACTCTAGGACCTCTGCTTGAAGAGTAGCATACTGGTTACTGGCAAATCAATCAGGGCAGCTTCGTACCTGTGCGCCCTGGCCCTGGCGACAACGGGCTGTACTAGAGTCTAGTGTGTATATTCCATGGGAACTCACAAGGTGGCAGCTCGATCGCCCCTCCCAGCTGGATCGGTTCTCATTCTTCCCACCAGAGGACAATACATACCTCATACATGTCTCTCTCAGTCAACGTATTGATAATTTTTTTATCCGTATTCATCCCTTTGGGGATGGCATTTCGTCAGCGGTTTTGTGAAAAATGTGAGGTATCGCATTATAAACTGACGGGGAAAAAGTGTCCTGGACCGGAGATACATGGGAAAATACTGGATTTTCCTGAGAGAAAATCGCTACCAAGTATGGCAGACGGTATTCAACGTGAGGTGAGCGAGGCCGAGATAGTAAAGATTATAGAGACTATCGTTACCTGTGGTACAAGTTAATGACTATAGAGACTATGGTTACCTGTGGTAAAAGTTAACAATTATAGGGTCTATGGTTACCTATGCTACTAGTTAACGATTATAGAGACTATGGTTACCTGTGCTACTAGTTAACGATTATAGAGACTATGGTTACCTGTGCTACTAGTTAACGATTATAGAGACTATGGTTACCTGTGCTACTAGTTAACGATTATAGAGACTATGGTTACATGTGCTACTAGTCAACGATTATAGAGACTATGGTTACCTGTGCTACTAGTTAACGACTATGGAGAATGTGGTTACCTGTGGTGCTAGATAAAGAATATAGAGACTATGATAACCTGTGGTACTAGTTGATTGCTATAGAGATTATGATCACCTGTGTTACTAGTGTGACCTTTAACAAAATTAAATTACCTGTACACAGAGTGGTGCCACAGATGGTATCGTTGGCCCTCTTGTGGTGGCGGCAGTTACTATTGTGGATGGCCAGTAACCCGTGGACAGACTGCGTGTTGTCAAGGATGTCAGCGGCCCGTATGTCAGTCCGGTACCCACTGGCGTGACTCGCTAAACATGTCCCTGTTAAAAGCCAGCAAGTAATGTATCAAAAAACAGACATTATGATTCAATTTCTCTTATACTGGGGTAGAATACTAAAGAAGAAACCAACAAGTTTTGGTCAAAGTTATCATTCTCAACAAGTTTGATGCGGAGTGATATGAATGAGGTGACAGCCAAGAGAATATCATGAAGCATTCAAACAAGATTGAGAACAGTGACCTTGACCAAAACGAGTTGCTTTCTTTCTTTTTTTCAAACCTGAACACAATAAAAGAATGGCCGACACACAGGATATGGACCATGGAGAACGGACTGTAATACTTGTAGGTTCATGGAAAACGAGTCCCCAATGTTAATTAAGCCTATGGGACAAAAATACCGGGGGTGGGGTAATGGAATGAATTCAGTGAGGAAACTAAGTGAGGATTGATGAGCAATAAGGAAGCATTTAAAAATAATACATTAACAGAAATACTGACTATGAGTGGCTTGTGAGATTGAACCAATAGAAAAAAACATAAGATCAAACTTGCTATTTGAAATCAGAATCTATATCAATACGAGTTATCTGCAGTCAACTATGAGTTTGATGGTACCGAGAAACTTAGGGTTCTCCACCAGTGTCACGATCTGATCTCATATGTGGCATGATAGTTTTGTTTGTTTGTTTGGTTTGATTTTACGTCCAGTCAACCATTATAGGTCCTTTCCAGACTTTCTCAAGGTTCTTTTACACCACTAGGGTGGTGATTGAATCTATGTGATGAATTCAGGTAGAAATCTCACCCCTACACATTTACCGAGGTGAGCGTTCCTTTACTTCCCACACCGCATAGACATGGTATGAGAAGGATGGCCTTTGTTATAGCAGTAAATCTACCACTGCTGGGGGTGGGACTCGAACCCACAAAGTTCTACAACCTTGAGGTTACAAGCCTGGTGCTTTAACCACTGAGCTAACTCCCCAACCCCTGGCATGATAGTAAACTAAAGGGTGTGAAAATACACATACATGTACTCGATACCACCGGCAGTGTGACAAACAATCTTATAATGTATACACAATTATGACTGGTTTTGTGTTCGAGTGGCCTTGATCTCTGAGTAGCTGACGCATAGTAATATCCGAGCAATTAGTTGCTAAACGGCACAGTTTGACACACTTTTAGTGTCATTAACCGGTTCAGTGAAACACATAAATAAAGTTTGCACCTAAATAAAGACTTTTCATTTTTGCAATTTTGTGGAGTAATTCCTCCCAAAAGTTTTCTTTTTTTCATTTTCTCGAACCACGATTAGCCTCAAAATTAACCCCCTGTTATTTTGTCTAAATTGATAGTCAGATCATGCTGTCCTGTATTGGTATTGAGTGGGGAACCGTGCAGTGTAGGATTACATGTACGTATAGAAACACTTATCTATATTGAGTGTTTCCCAGGGAATTGTATTTGGCTGGGTTCCGCCTGTGGACGCCGCTGGCTACTTACAACGGTTTATCTCTGCCGAGTCCCCTAGCGGATACCCCGGGAACCAGCATATAATCTTATTTGGTACTTCAGAAATCTCTGGGGTGTGAAATTGTTTTTCACGTCGAGAAAATGTCCGTTCTAATTTTGTATTCTATATTCACTTATTGTCCCACACTTAGTGGGCTACGTGGACAAGTCCACTGTGGCGCCACCTTGTGTCTCCGCCCTGAACCGAGGCAATGTATGGTGGCGTCACCTTGTGTACACCGGCGGTACTGCGGAGCGCACTCAGTCTGTTTATAGGGAGCCGAAGTGAACCCGCTGAAACCACAGAACTGGCTACTATTAAATGAATGTGATTTTGAATGGAAATAGTGCGGGATAATTTAATCTTTTTTTATAGATTTGTTTTTATATTTGTAGCGTTATATTTTGTAAAGTGATACATTGATACAGAGATTACAAGTGGCATACGGTTTCCATCAAGAGAAAGATCATGATATTTACTCAAAGTATTTAACACTGTGTCTATTATTATTTAGAAGTTTTATGCTGGTTTTTTTTCTTTATTTTCTTTATCAGTCTCAGTATATATGTTTGATTATGTTAGATATGTTTTGAGTATGCGTTTAGTATGTGTTCAGTGTGTCGTTAGTATTCACAATCAACAGGGTCACCTGAAAGGCTGTAGACCTGAGCCACAATTATTGTGTGTTAAATTCATATAAGCATGTGTTTAGTATGTGTTTAGTTACATTTAGTATGTGTTCAGTACCATTAAACTGTATATATTTCATACTCACAGTCGGCAGGGCGCCCGGCATGTTGTAGACCTGAGCCACATTTAGTATGTGTTAAGTTTATATAAGTCTGTCTTTAGTGTGTGTTTAGTTTATGTTTAGTATGTGTTCAGTATCATTAAGTACATATTTGATACTCACAGTCGGCAGGGTCGCCCGGCATGTTGGAAACCTGAGCCACATTCAGTATGTGTTAAGTTTATATAAGTCTGTGTTTAGTGTGTGTTAAGTTTATGTTTAGTATGTGTTCATTATCATTAAGTACATGTTTAATACTCACAGTCGGCAGGGTTTCCCGGCATGTTGAAAACCTGAGCCACATTTAGTATGTGTTAAGTTTATATAAGTCTGTGTTTAGTATGTGTTTGGTCATACTTGGTATGTGTTCAGTATCATTAAGTATGTATTTAGTACTCACAGTCTGCAGGGTCGCCCGGCATATTGTAGACCTGAGCCATATTTAGTATATGTTAAGTTTATATAAGTATGTATTAAGTGTGTGTTGAGTTTATGTTTATTGTGTGTTTAGTATCATTAAGTACATGTTTAATACTCACAGTCTGCAGGGTCGCCCGGCATGTTGGAAACCTGAGCCACATTCAGTATGTGTTAAGTTTATATAAGTCTGTGTTTAGTGTGTGTTAAGTTTATGTTTAGTATGTGTTCAGTATCATTAAGTACATGTTTAATACTCACAGTCGGCAGGGTCGCCCGGCATGCTATAGACCTGAGCCAGTCTGTAGACTTCACAACGTGACAGACTCGAGCCTCCAGAGATGGCCACTAGGGGGCAGGCCACACACATGAAAAAGACGACTGTAGAGGGCGTCATGGTCGCCTCCTCTGTAATGTAATATTTAGTAATTATATATTTACACGTCTGAGGACAAGCTCCTATACCCATCTATTCCTATATACCTATGGGGAACACTTTATAGTTACATCCCGCTGCTAGGGGTGTAGAAACTTTCGTTTACTGCCTAAGGTTGACATTTACTACCCAAGGTTGACACGTGATCAAATGCTACTGTTGGTGAATTTAGAAATGGTGGACAGTAGCGTTCAGGCGTTCTGAGACGTTTTTAAAACACCCCATAGGAGCAAAGACTATGTAACAACTATTTATTGAGGTATTTCTTGCTGGACATTAACGTAAAAGAGTTTAAATAGTAGGAATAATCGTCAAGGGCCCAATCGGTGTGATTTTGAAGCCTACAAAGTGTAATCATCCTACATCGATGCGGCAATGATGTCACTGTGACGTTGTCGCATAGCTGTATGCATAGCAACACTCATATTTGCTATGAAACCGGCAAAAGGCCGGCCGGACGTAAATTTATCAGTTGCAGTTACTCAATAAGGGTGACCATGGCTTCTTGGACTATTGTAGATAAACGAATCTCATTTTTTATCAAGGTCGATGAAATCAGCATGGATTATACATTTTCAAATGAATTGTACTTTTATAAAGGGTACACTTGTCAAGATAGACAATGGATAATATCATCAATGACAAATAAAAAACAAGCGAAGCTCGTTTTAAAGGCATATCGGACAATATGGGTTGAAGATTAAAACCCATCTCTAATTGCTGTAGAATAAATATCTAACTTAAAAATCGGGGGTCACCGTGCTAGCTTTTGATTTAGCGATCAATATTGTGATAATTTTACAATAGAATGTATAGAAATTCTAAGAAGTTGTTTTTCATTTAGTAGAATCTATGTCATTTTACTCAAACTTTCACAGAATATAGTAGATGTATAGTACATAGGTCACTGTCCTTGTTTTTGAGAGAAAACTATATTTGTTTAGTACACTTCTTAAGTAAATTGAGCAAATGTAAATTGGCCAATATTACCTATCAAAATTAGATTAACTGCACAATACACTGAATTTACACATTTAGAATGAATTAGAAAGAACCAGCAGTTTTCACTGATAATTGCCATTACATGTATTTAAAAACCACCAGGTGGCGCCTACGTGCATTGTAGGATATGCCTTTAAAGAAGAGAAAGAGCCGAACAGCTTCATTTTTAATGTTGGAGTGGATCACAGTAGATATTGGGTGAACATACACAGTTCCATGGTGAATGTTGGACAGGGCTTGTAATGCACACACATTTCTTAAAGTCCCAAGTAAACCACTGTGTTAGTAAAAAGCTACAGTCGCCATAGAATAGAAGAAATCTAAATCTATATACATGTATGCGTGTTTCGTGTGTTGACATTTCTGAGACCTTTTGGTGCTAGATCAAATCATTTGTTTCTTTATTGAAGCTCCTTGCTTGAAGAAACTAAGTGAATTCAAATAATAAAAGGACCGGAGTGGTGAGAGCGCCAAAGTAAACAAGTCAGTCTTTCCTTAACATTTTTTCTTATATCATGTTCTTCGTGTGATGGCTACCCTCTAGGTTATATTCAGTTTATGGGCATCTGGAGACACACCGAGCGAGAAACGCAGCGATTTCCAGAATCGTCAACACAAAATGGCCTATATGTGAGCTATTGTTTCATATTTCACCTGATTATTGCCTCTGAGATGCCAAATTATGGGCGGTGGGCAGCAGATATTCCCCTGAAACAATATCTCATATATGTGCTATTTTGTATCTCAGATATCACCGCCTTGAATCGCAGCGATTCTGAATTTCCAGAATCGCCGACACAAAATGGCAAGTATGTGAGCTATTATTTCATATATTTTACCTGATTATGGCTTCCAAGACGCTAATTTATCGGTGGGAGATATTCCTATGAAAAAATATATTACATACATGCTATTTTGTATTGGCGATTCCAGAGATCCCCGCCTTGACTCGCTTCGTGTGTCCCCGGAATAATGCTGGAGACACACCAAGCGAGTCAAGGCGGGGATCTGCAGAATCGCCAATAAATATTTGTATGTATGTGCGATATTATTTCATAGTAATATCTCCCACCAATAATTGAGTATCTCTGACGCAATAATCAGGTGAAATATGAAATAATAGCTCATATATAGGCCATTTTGTGTTGGCGATTCCGGAAATCGTCGTGTTACTCGCTTGGTGTGTCTCCAGCATTTTACCGGGGACACACTAAGCGAGTTAAGGCGGCAGCATAACCCACTTCCACAACTGCCTGTCTAGGATCCAAATATACAAATCACCTCTTGGTCAATGAGGTACAGTAGAACCCCGCGTACGCGGTCACCCTCCGTTCCGAGCCAAAATACCCGCTTTAGCTGGGTGCCCGCTTACGTTGGGTGAGCCCTTACAGTGGGTGTCCACTTACGCTGGGTGTCCGCTTATACTGGATGCCCGCTAACGCTGGGTGTTCACTTACGCGGGGTTAAAATGAACATCTAACAGAAAGATCTGTTCTCATCAAAGGTGTCCGTCAGCGCGGGGTGGCCGCTTACTCGGGGTGTCAGTTAGGCGGGGTTCTACTGTATTTGGGTCTTCAGTGATTTGTCCTGGTCAGCTGGGCACGCTTAGAAGTCTCAGACATTGGCCTCTGCGCCTACATCATTGTCACAGAGTTGGCACACAGATAGTGAAGGGTTAGGTCTATGTAAGACCGGGCACCCACCAACGCCGATACACGCCGACGCGCACCGATACAAAATGACCATATCGTAGCATATCGGTTCGCATCGGTGCACGTTGTAACGTGTTGGGAGGGTGCATGAAAAAGGTACCATGGTCCCGATACACCCCGATATAGCTCACGATACAACCAGCGTTATCAACCATTTTTCCTTTATTATTTCAGAAATAATGCATATTTATGATTTATGTTTTATCTGTAGATGCAAAACAATATTATATGATATTTTATAATAATATTTAATGAAAAAATCATTTCCAGTTTAAAGTATAAAATGATCGATTTGAGACCTTTATCTATTTTCAAATTTCACAATATTTGCAGAGCGGTATTATCATTATATATTCCAGATATTCTGAAAATTTCATAATGTTTCGTTGATTATTTCATATGATTACCCTTTCAAAGTCTCACCCATACATACCGACGCCCTACGACAATCGATACATGATCGATTGTCGTAGACCCCCTACGATATGGGTTTTTTATCGTAGCGCGTCGGTGCGCGTCGATGCGTTATCGTGACCTGACCAACTGCCCCGATAAGCTCTACGATTTTGCTACGATATGGATTTTGTATCGGAAGGTCAATATCAGGGCGCGTCCCCCCCCCCCCCCCCCCCAAACCTCTCCAACCTTTAAGCAGCGTAACTGGGCGTCAGATCCCACGCTCAATAAAGTCACGAGGCTCAAGCCACTTTAAAGAAACTGTGACCTCGGGACCAGCTGATCCGTTATTAACACAGATATTAGAGCCGGTTTTGGAGGTCACATTGAGGGACAATACTATTGATCTAATACTGAGCCTTTGTTGGTATCACTGACATAAGGCATATCGGGCAATTTGTATTTAGAATTCAGAGCTATATCATTTTCCTGAAAACGGAATATGATGATCTAGATGTTGTAGAACACATATCTAACTATAAAATGGGTTGGGGGGGGGGGGGGGGGTCACCATGCTATGTTTTTTTAAAATCTAGAAATCAATAATATGATAATTTTATAATAGAATATATAGAAATTGGTGTTGTTTGTGACATAGTAAAACCCATGTCATTTTCCTCAAACTTCACAGAATATATACTAGATGTATAGTATTACACATTTAAGTTTTAAAATCCATAGGTCACCGTCCTTGTTTTATAAAAGAATTGAAGAAAACCACATTTTTTAGTACATTTCCTATGTAAATTAAGCAAATGTGCCTACTTTACCTGTAAGATTGGATAAACTGGACAAAACATTGAATTTACTTAGTTAAAACTGTAGATGCATGGTCCCCAGTACCCAGATGTCATTAGTGTGGCCATGTTCAAAACATCACACGAAACTCGACAGATTTGATATGTTTTAAGTGTATTAAGGAGCAGAAGAACCATCATCGCTTCCATAAGTTCACAGTAAAGGAGGTGAAATGTGACTCGAAACGTTCGATTAGTTTGGATAGGCCAGCGAAAACATGTATTTATGGTAAATAGACAAGGTTGGTTGACTGACATTGCCTCTGTTATAACATAGGGACCATGGATCTACAGTTTTACCACTTGATTCTATTGTCAATAGAAGCGAGCATGGACAGTGTATGTCCATGAAGCGAAACAGATAAGCATTCCCGTAAACTCGGATACAGGTACTCCATTGATATCCTGGATATCAAACTATAAGTGTCTGATAGAAATCCACTTCAGTGCTGCCACCATCGTGTAATATGTGCAATTTGTACCGTATTGTAACATGTATTATATTGTGTGTCATGTTCATGTCGACCTTGTAACGTTATATCGGTTGAAGATTGGATCATCCACGTTTCAGGTATAACCAGACTTTATCTTAGCCTGGAATAAACGTTCATAGGCTTAACATTAGGAACTCGTTCTCAACAGACTTGCGAGTACGGTAACTCATTCTCAATGGGTGATAAACAGATAGATATTTCCAGGCTAATATAAAATCACAAACATATTCGTGCTTGGCGTGACTCCACATTCGCCATCTCATTTGGAGCGCTTCAGAATATTCACTCGGCTATCGCTTCGTTCACATTACTGCACAATCCATACTCGATGGCGAACGAGGACACAGATCAAACACTCATCAGTTTCTTTCTTAGTATCTGTAACACTTTTTCAATGACAGGATGAGCAGAAAATCGTATATTCTGTATATGAGCTGTTTCGTCAATAGATAATTTTTTTCCAAAATAAAAAACAACAACCCAACAATATAGTAGAATAATACACATCATAAAACAAACCCACCTTGGACTGCGCTGGATGGTAAAAAGCCAGTGAATGGAGCCACACAATAGAACAGGTACTCCTTACAACACAGCAGCGATCAGGACAAAATATCGATCTGTTATGAAGTGCCTTATGTCTACGTCTTGTACACTCCTGTCCAGAGTCTGGTATGACCGGTGTATACGGGGCCGTGTAGACTTGCTCAAGTCTTTGATTATCAACTTCCACGATTAAAAAAAAGTTCAGGTAGAGTATGTTGCAGTGTGACTGGTCCAGCAATCAAAGGATCCCCCGTATCGAGGAGAGGTGGGGTGGGTGGAGGGACACAGGGACTGGGGCCAGTCTAAGGGGATTGGAGGTGGGTTAGTAGCGGGCTGTGGTGAAGTGGGTGCCGGTAGCACAGCTTGGGGTTGGGTTTAATAAGTTAAGTCGTGGTGGAGTGGAGGTATGCCCAGTGGCCCTCACTCCCATAGAGATTGGAATAAAGTCAGATACATGTATTTACTACAAGGATTTCAGCAATTGTGAATTAGGGGCTATCCATAATGTACACAGTCGGGGGGGGGGGGGGTGTTTTGTGTGTGTGTTGTTTTTTTTTAAAGTTTTTTTTTATAGATTTTGCGAATGTCTCTAATTTATTCTATTGCGTGCAAGACGGAGAGGGTGTTGTGAGAGGAGTAGAGCAACATTTTCTGAAATTTTGGGTACAGGTTCACTTTATCATGGGTAGCCCCTTACAGTATCTTCAATGGTACACACCAACCTTTCTAATCTTCATAGTATTAGACAAATTGATGGGTTATAAGGAGAAAGCTACAACTCAATAACTCAACTGGTAAAATATTGAAAGAAGGAGGTATTTTCAAAAAGAGTCCTTGAATTCACAATTTGGGCCTTGTGAAGCCTGATTGCCTCCGCGTATTCTACACAAAGGAAGGAGGAACGAACTACCATATGTCCTCCATTTTGAAGAGATAGTAGTTTTTCTCTTTTCCAGGGAAATCCCTGTTTCTATTTACAGTTCATAAAAGTAACTATAAGCTTCACTCATAAATATATATATATATATATATATATATATATATATATATATATATATATATATATATATATATATATATATATATATATATATATATATATATATATAACCCTGGCGGCCAATGAAAACCAGCTACATAGATGGCTCATGGCTGAACCAGTTTTATTGGCAGAAAATCCAGAGAAAGAAATCAATGTTAATAACGATATGGTTTGCAAGTTTTCTCGGAGGCAGTGAATGGCACATTAGAACTATTTCCTATTTTTCTCATGGCTCCACTGATATTCATTACTTGTAGGAGTTGGGGCCCCGGAGTCTACCAAGACGCACTGAGGCGCACGACAATGGGTTATTAACTGGTCGGTGCGGTGTATTATCCTACCCCTAATATAAAATCCCATAGGCTTAACATTGAGATTCCGTATGCCACGCTGACTGGCATACGGACGTTTGAATGCCACTAGGGGCATACGGAATTTTGATGATTTTCATTCATGATTTTGATATTAAAATATTGTAGAGAGGGGTAGAATAAAATCAAAACCTGATTCGTTTTAATCTTGGCTCCCGTATGACACTCCTGGCGTATGGTTCTGGATACCACTCGGCTCCGCCTTGTGATATCACTACGCCAATCGCCAGTCGTGGCATACGGTAGCCAAGATTAAAACTCATCCGGTTTTACGATAATACCACTACATGACTGTACCCTAAGGCTGTAAACAACAATGTCAACAAAGACTCGCGCGCAGTTACAGTGACCATCGAGGACCTATCAGAGGATTAGTTTGTTAAATGAAAGGTTTTACGTTGTTTATGTTTGAAATAGCTAATTAAAGGCACAGTAAGAACTAGGAGCAAATGGTTTGTTCAACATTGATGAATGAGCATGCAATTATAAACTAGGAGCAAATAGGGTGTTCATCATAGATGAATGAACGTGCAATTATAAATGAATAACAAATTAAAGGTTTGGGTTACATTCAGTCTATGGATCGTTTTCTGTAACCCACTTGCACCCAGTCAACTTGTCATTTCCTGAACTGCCTAAGTCTAGGATCAAAACATATCAAGCAACAGTTGGTCAATGGGGTATTTCGGACTTGAGTGATTGGTCATGGTCAGCTGGGTATGTCTTTAAGACCCTCTGATACTGGCACCCTGCTCCTTCCCCGCTATCACAGTGAAAATCACGCAGATAGTGAAGGGATAGATTTTTCTCAGAATGCTGAAAGTGTATGTGACCACTCTAACCTCTTTCTCTATTTAGACTATTTAATTGTCTTGCTTTGGCGGGCTTCACATCGTTATCATAACTGGATTTTGGTGAGTTTCTAATGCCGTGATTATAACTCAATTTCCTGTGGAGTCTGTATTTATTGTTGATATCAGAATGACGTTTAGGGTGGGGCTTGTTTCATAAATCAATAGTAATATTGTGTAACATGATAGAAAACAATTGAATGGGGGCTTTGAGTGCAACCGGAACTTTTTTCTTAATAGCTCACAATCTGGCCACTGATTGGTCAATTTTTTTTATTACCCTAGTGGCATAAAGCATAATTTATGTCATGGCCTCCCACATAAAATTAGTCAATGTTTGCAGGTATACCACGAGTATACGGTTATACTCTGAGACACTAGAGGGCGCCACCACTCACTGGGGCTCCGCGTACGGCGGAGGTCGGCAGATCACTCACAGATCACACACCGGACTTACCACACAAACTCAACCTCACTACGCTCTTTGTTTTTTCCTTTTTTTTCTACTAATTAAGTTTGGTTAATTAACCTTGGTTATTAATAAATAACTTTGGAGGATAGATCAAATGCCTCCCTTTACCCATGTTTGTGTTACGGTTCATCATTTCCAGCCCTAGCCAGAAGAGTATAAGCCTATGGTGTTTTTTTATTAGGGGTAGGATAAAGTAAAATCTCGCTTCAGTGACACCCCAATTAAGGAGGCACCCCGCTTAAAGGATAAATTTGCTCGGAATGGAAATTGTTCCTCCTATTAAGAGTTTATTTAATTTCCCGCTTAATGTTGACCCCGCTTAGGGGTAATATATTTTTGCACAGAATGCTACTTAACCCCGTCTGAAGGGACACTTCGGCGGGACACCTTCTCAAATCTGACAGAACAGTGTAGGAACAACACTCCAAATTATCGTGATTGCTTGTTTATGGTGTGTGCCTCAAATCCATCAACAGACTGAAAACCCCGCTTATGGGGATAATTTGCTTGGAACAGAGGGTTCCCCCTTAAGGGGGGTTTTACTGTATGTCGGATAAAAAAGACTATCCGGGAAAAATGGCTGGACAGTTACAGGACAGGTAGTAAAAGATGTTCTTACCACAGGATGTGCGTATATGGCACAGAGCTAACCCTGATTCAACAGCCATCCACAAGGTTTGTTTGTTTGTTTGTTTAGGTAGTTGAACGTTCATTAAGTTCTATCAGACTTACTTTGGGTTTGACCATATCAACGAAATGGATTCAGGTAGAAATCTCACCCCTACACATTTGCCAGAGTGAGAGTTCTTTTTACTTCCCACAACACATCGACATGCTATGAGAAGGATTAGACTTTGGAGTTTAGCCTGGGGGTGAAGGAGAAAAGTGGCTGCAGTGGAACTCGAACCAACAAAGTCCAACAACCTTGGGATTACAAGTCCAGTGCATTTACCACTGAGCTGACTTGCTGTCCCGGTCACTTTAGTTATGCTTGCTGGAAAGCATATCCGGCCTGCACCACGAGGAGGCAAGGTGCTCAAGAGGGTAAACAGAGTGATCATTTCTGCCCAACCCAACAGGACCATCCGCAAGGGTCCGTTGTGGCCCATGAGATGGCGCTACCAGTCGCGAAATAATCTCCTATTCTATTCTACACAATTCAGAGGTGAACCACATGGGGGTGCCACATGTCCGGCATCGGTGGCCAATGGTGGCCTATATGAAGGGATAGCTAAGTGCGACTTAGGCTTATAAATAGATCAGCTTTTTGAGCCTGCTCAACGAGGCTGCCACAAAAAAGTATCATGGCCACCATATGATGGCCATATGTCGGTTATGTTACCTTCAGTATTGAAATAAGTGCAGTGGAGCAAGCAACACGATCACCGGCAATGGCCACCTAGTGCTGAAATGGTGAAACCTAATGGAATACCTTTAGCTGGGGAATCACAGCCATAGTTTGGCAACCCTTCTAAGATATAGAGGTTGGTGGGGTTAAATCACACACGGTATCCCTCTGTGTTTGCCTCAACCCAAATACATTTGTTCTATTTATACTCTAAAAGCAGACACACATAATATGAAATATTCATAGCTAACAAATTGATAAAGGCACCAAGATTTGTGTTGAATATATTTTAAAATAGTACACAGGAAAGAAATAAGAAAACAAAAATTGGCTTCAAGGGTATGACATAAAACACTCTCCATGCAGTACGAAAGATCTGGTTGGAGAGTAACAAACTGGTCCCGCTACTGGGGTCACTTATTTAACCCGACCACAGCTAATTTTGAGTAGCTCTGGTTGCCAGTGTACCACAGCCAGTGCCTGCATGGCTGCCATGGGCCCTGGAATGGGCCTGTGTGTTAGAGAAGCATATTTCAAAAATTTAGGATTTTTCTTGCTGGCTTGCCACAATGGTTAGGCAACTAAAAAACCAGCTTTTTTTCATCATCGCCCGCATCAGCAAAAACATTTTAAGAAGATTCGTTTTCGTTTTTATATTAGATGAACCTTGGTAGAAATTATGAAAAGTATATGCATTTGGTATCGAATTAAAGCTCCTGATGTCAGGGATCCATTCAATGTGGTATTATATGTATCTAGGTATTCCCCAAATCGTGGTATTCATATCTCTCTTCATACGGCCTATACAACCAATAGTTCTGTGCTGTAAAGCCTATTTTATAACACTTCAAAAGCCACTTTTGATCCACCAAAAACAAAAACAACAAAACAACAAAAAACGCCATCGTCATATTTTTCATGGCTTGCTGATGAGAAACAAATTGGTTTTTTTTGTTGAGCGGTCTTATCAGAGTTGACTCTGATAGCCATTGTGGCGAGCCGACAAGAAAAATGCAAAATTTTTAGATCTGCTCCTTTACTAGTGGGTTTGTACATTGCAAATATATCCAACGAATGCCTGACATAGTAGGATTCACAGACCTCCCAGTGGAACAGACCTGGAATCACGTTTTTGCGGTTTGGTCGGGGTATGGTCGGGTACGGCCGACTGTGTTTAATCATCCCTCCCCTGCTATACCTGTACCTGAGGAGCAGCTCAGGGCGCTGGTTGAGACCGGCAAACTGCGTATTGTTGTCGGGTGTCTGTGGGTGGGCGGCCCGTGAACTTAACGCCGTGAGCCGCTCGTCTTATGGTCTCCGCTTTCCCGTCCTCTGGCTCAGGTAGATGAATGATTATCGACCTGTCTGCTGAGACGAGATTGGCCTACAGGCTTACCACAAGCCTACGAGAGGCCTACACGCGAGCGACTGCCACTCACATGACCAGGACCTTCCAGAAGAAGGCAGCCTTCCCGCCTTCCCCACTTATCGACAGTGGCGTAAGAAGCTTGGCGTTCTGAGGTGAGGTACCCCTACTGGTTGCTAAGGAGTTGTTAAGCACGCATCTCTGTTTACCTGTTCATCAAAGATGTTTTACTAGACTGGCCTCAGTCTCTGTGTCCTGTCCCTCCTCCTCCCTTAATCCTCACTCTATAGCTTAGTAGATCTGTAAGGGGATGATTACAAATTGTATGAATTAACTGATTTGAAAATATCTTTTTATTAATGAACTTGATAAAAGTTCATAATCTAAGTGATAGAGTCGAGCAAGTCTAATGGTGAACGCAGATCCCTGGTTAGTTTTGGCCAAGGACAAATCATAACAGTGAATTACTATCTGCACTGGTATCAAAGTAGCTGGAAACCTCTAGGACGCCTTGTGGCTAACTCCAGACAATATTTCCTACCTCCCACACTATGACGTAAATTGGTGTCTTCTCCATTACCCTTTATCCCTGGATGACAGAGAGGAGGCTGTAGTTGGGCAAATAAATTGAATTTCATGAATAAACATACAGATTTTAGTTGTCCTTATTGATATCAATTTTGAACGAGAAATTATTGATATTAATGGTTCATAATATGTTATAATTGACTAATAGGGTAATGAGTCAATTATAAGGATTATATTGAATCATCTTGCCCCTTACCAATGGATTTTATCAAGATTCTTTTTTTTTGGGGGGGGGGGGGGGGCTTGCCATAGAGGAATTTTAGCCTCGTCTCAGTATTATTGATAGATTATAACAATGAATAACAGCGGTTTCCCCCCTACTACAGTGCCGCTATCTTACAATTTCCTGGCGGATGATGGCAGAACTCGCAAACTATGCTCTATCACCTGAAGAAGCGGGTTAAACACCAAGCGAAACGTCGGGACTCTATTTGATACCCTGTATGTAACAACCACTGTACACCTTGGTTTTAATAATAACACCTTAAAAAAACTGACTGTCTTTTTTCTGTGTGATTTACCACTCTGAAAGAACTAGCAATTACTCTGTGCCCAATAGGGTAGCATCGCTTGTGTGTAGAAGTGTATTCCATCCCGTCACGTATTGAGAATCTGAATAAAGTGAATACTAGTCAAGGTTTAGCATAAACGTTTTTTATTAGGATTGGGCGCTTTGACATATATACATAACATATATACTCTTTGGTCATGTCCAAGGCACATCAGACGATGCTGTGTAACACAATCAACCTTTATTATTAAACAACTTTGAGGACTTTTATTCATATTCTTTATATGTGTAATAAATACATAATTTCAAGAAAACACTTTATTCTATCTATTTACACAGGAACATGACGTATTTCTCAGTGCTGTACATATTTACAACGTCACACCATAACGTACGATTATCAACACGGAACCAGGTCCCATCTAGATTGCAAACAGTAGTTCAGTAGGTGTAAACGTGATACTTGGATGCCAAAAAAGGTATATGTTTGTTAATACCAATATAAATATACCCCTGTGTATTCTGAATCGTAAAGATCTATTCACAGTAACTTGGATACTTCAGAACCAAAAATAATGTACGATTTACAAATAAGTTTTTTTTTATAAATAATATTCATTAGTTAATTATATTCACAGACAAATTTGTCGTTCTTAGTATTTTCTGAACAATAATGTTTGCGAATTAATTGTGCTTTTTATAAGAGAACCACAAATGGAGTATCTCTAACCAACAATGCCTGATTCAGTAAAACAGAATAAAACCTTGGAATGAAGACCTATGTTGCTACCAAAGGAAAATGACACACATACATGAACTAAAGTAGGAAAATAAGATACGCCAAACTGAGATGGCAAAATATTCAGGGAAATATTTTTCATGTGGAATTTACTACATTGTACCTCAGAGAGACTGAGAAAACATGGAAAACACATCGTTATTCTCCATGGAATGTGGCTGGGGTGTATGGTTTGAGCCACTTCCTATTGGTGTGAATAAAGCCTAATCTATTCTCTCTTTTTATAAACTGAAAATGAAAACACGGATTTCCTTGGAAAAAAAGGAAAATACAATCTAGGGAAAATAAGAAATGCCAGATCAAAATTAGAAAATAAGATACACACGGCTGAATGAAGGGAATACAAGTTACGCCTGATCAAATGATGGAACATTGAAATACGCTTCATAATTAAGATATGTCTCACTGAATGAGGGTGAAATATGACACTCTACCGAACAAGGGGAAAATAAGATATGCCTGGCTCAATGAGGGGAAATACACATTAGTGAGGAAATAAAAGTGTGGGAAGAAAATACCGATTGGGTTTCTTACAAACAAAATATGCTCAAAGTGCCTTTAGAAAAAGTTAGTTTTCCATTACCTTTTTCTACAGGCACCATATGGATTCTTTTTTTATATAAATCCACCCGTAATAGCACAGCGAATGAGTTTAACATTGACTCGTGGAAACTAATCTAAACAAGACACACATGATAAATAGCCTTTAAAAATGACATGTTGAATTCTTTACAGGCACACATTCAAATAAGAGAATTATTGAGACGTGGCAATAACACCTCTGGAGAAAAAAAAATCACATTCAAATAAGAACTATGCTGGAGGATAAAAAGATGATCAGTGTTAAGTAGGTGATGCATTGTTACGCAAAAGTCTCACACAATATGCTAAGGCCTTACGCTAAGGCTCTATTCTAAGGCATTAGGCTAAGGCATTAAGGCTGATTCTAATGGCACCTGTCAGTGTATGGACGGATATTTTCAGCTTGCCTTAGTAGTAATTCTCTTTGCCGGACACATTGTTGTCTCAAGTCACTACGTCCACCCTAAGTGTGAGCTGCGCACCAAAGTGGCCAGCAGACAAACGGCCCTGCGCACATGTATGTGACCGCTCACCTGGTGGTACTCGGTCGTGGTCCCACATACACACGTGGTGCCATATCCACACGTGGTGCCATATCCACACGTGGTGCCATATCCACACGTGGTCCCACATACACACGTGGTCCCACCAACACAAGGTCCAACATGCATATGTGGTCCCACATACACACGTGGTCCCACCAACACAAGGTCCAACATGCATATGTGGTCCCACATGCACACATGGTCCCATATCCACATGTGGCCCCACATACACACATGGTCCCACCAACACAAGGTCCAACATGCATATGTGGTCCCACATGCACACGTGGTCCCACCAACACAAGGTCCAACATGCATATGTGGTCCCACATGCACACATGGTCCCATATCCACATGTGGCCCCACATACACACATGGTCCCACCAACACAAGGTCCAACATGCATATGTGGTCCCACATGCACACATGGTCCTACATACACATGTGGTCCCACATGCACACATGGTCCTACATACACATGTGGTCCCACATGCACACATGGTCCTACATACACATGTGGTCCCACATGCACACATGGCCCTACATACACATGTGGTCCCACATGCACACATGGCCCTACATACACATGTGGTCCCACATACTCACATGGTCCTACATACACATGTGGTCCCACATGCACACATGGTCCTACATACACATGTGGTCCCACATACTCACATGGTTCTGACTGCCGCACATGCAAATGTATTCCCACATAAAAAAAGTACTCCAACTTGCACATTATTATGGTCCAACATACACACATGGTCCCAATTAGACATGGTCCAACATCGACATATGGTCTCACATGCATATGCTGTCCCACATGCAAATGTAGGCCCACATACACAAGAAGTCCCACATGCTCATATGGTCCCACATACACACATGGTCCCATATATATATATATATATATAATATATGTATGGTCCCATGTGCACACATGTGGTCCAACGTACACACAAAGTCCCACATGCACAAGTGATCCAACTTACTCATATGGCCCAGATATAAGCATGGTCCTACATCCACATAGACTTGTGGTCCCAATTAGACATGGTCCTATATGAACATATGCAAAAAGAAATTCCGAACGGAAGTACCACTTACACCCCCACCAGGGACAAAGAAGGCACAACACGGAGAGAGTTTTAAAACATATGCAAAAATTGTCCCACATACACAAGTAGTCCCACATGCACACATCCCACATGGTCCCATATATACATGTGTAGGACCACATGCACACACGTGGTCCAACATACGCAGATAGTCCCACATACACATGCGATCTAACTTACACATATGGCCCACATACTCACATAGTCCCACATGTACATATGGTTACACATGAACATGTGATCCCACATCCACATGTGGTCCCACATGCATACCTCGTATCATATACACTTTTGATCCGACATACACACATGATCACACTTACATCTGTGGCCGTACATGTACATAGGGTCCCACATACACATGTGGTCCTACAAGCATGCCTTGTCTTACATCTACATGTGGTCCCACTGACATTTGTGGTCGTACATGTACATGGGGTCCCACATATACAGATGGTCCCACATACACACATAGCTCAGCGTAAGCATGTGATCCCACACACACATATGACCCCACAGACATATCAGAGCCAGGACACGTACATTGCCCCATGCACACACCTGGCCTTACCCATGTACACAGGATGAGGCAAACTCAAGGCCCTGCACAAACCTCCGAACCCCAACATACATGGCCGGACAGATAACACCGACAACATATCACAGTGAGGCTAGCTGCTACGGGTTACAACTCCAAGTTCCAAATCTCACCAATAATAGCAGTCAAAATACGAGCACAAAATCCAAATACCCTCAGTTATTATCACAACAATAAGATGGATTTTCTTCTAACACCCGGTAAGTTTTAACTTAAGCAAAGACTAGATTTGGAAAGATGAGTTTAGACCAACACAAGTCCCATAAATGTTTCACAATGACAAGAAAAAATGAGTAGAATTCAAATGATTTTTCACAACCTTCATTAGAAATATGTTGGACGTATTTCAGTTAAATGGCCAGACCGGAAGTGGAACATGCCCCAGAAGAATACGGAAATGGATGGCGTCACCTAGCGTCAGATTGTGGAAACAGGTACCACGTTGAAAACATGGCATTCTGAAAGAAGTTGAACCTCAATATATTCATATTTAATGTAAGTCGATACACAATTTTGTAACAAACATAGTTATGGTATTATCAAGAGTTTAACATGGTAATAAAGCATTTTATCTCATCCCCGGTATTTTTTCTACATAGACTTAACATTGGGAACTTGTATCCAACGCCCATGAGATATTTAGGAAAAATATTCAATGGGGGATTATGTCACAAATGTTAGCCCATTAGTCAATGTGAAGAGTGAGATCAATTCAGAAACCCATTCAAGTTGGGGTCAGAGCTCGATTCCATCTCGTTTGAATCGCTATTTAATTCACGCGGCTTCGCCTTGTGAATTACAACGCAATTCAAACTCAATGGGATACGAGCTACCTAAGGTGGTTTTTTTTAAAGTTTTTTTTTAGTTTCTTTATTGTGTAGGTTTCCTCTACAATATGACATGACATTTTCCCTACAGCAACATTAAATATATAAACAGCATAATCTAAGAAAATCAAACCTGGGAGATTTTATTCTATTATAACATTGTGTTTTAAGTCCACACCTGGCAACGTTGAAGTATACTGTACTTTGTACCTATTTAAGACGACACTTTTGCAGCTGGAGCAAAGGTCTGTTTTTGGCAGAGGTGGAGAGTATATTATTAATGAGACAGAGTCGCCCCACGAAATGTGCTTAAGCGAATTACTGTTATACACAACAAAGATGTGTAGCCGAGCTTTCACAAATTACTGCTCATAACAAAGACGTCTAGTGCTTTCACAAAGCATTGTTACATATAACAAAGATATGTGGCCAAGCTTACATTAATCACTGTTATATGTATCAAGGTGTGAAGCCAGGCTTGAATTAATTACACGAATGGATATTAAATATAAAGCCTATAAGACATCAACATGCCAACCAATCGGTGACATATGATATAAATCTCACCCCGGTATTTTTCTCCATAAGCTTAACGTTAGGAACTCATACCCCACGGCCGTGATGGAAGTGTACCCAATACTCAAAGGCTAATTGGGTTATTTGTTTTATCAATTAATAATGTTATGCGGGGTGAGATAAAATCAGAAACCCACTCGATGAAAATACCTTGGTCTGTACTCCACCTCGTTTGACCGCTACATGGTGGCTCGACCATGGAAGAACTGTTGTTTTTGTAACAGAATGTGGAATAAAGCCATTATTAAAAAAAAAAAAAAAAAAAATTCACTGAGCTTCGCCTTGTGAATTACTCCGCGATCAAACTTGGTCATTTATTTTCATCTCGTGAGTTTCCTTCTAATGTCCAACTTTCTCCGACTTATTTAAAGTTTGTCGATGTACGTACCTCATTGATAGTATCTGATTCTAAGCTGGCCGTTTTATCAGTATCAGCGCACATTACCCTGTGTGGTATACGAGGTTGACGTCGTAACACATTCGCTAAGGGTCGTGTATTACATCGCGTCAACCTCTCGTGGTTTACAGCCGCCTGTCCACAAAACCATCATTTGTTATATTTACTACCCATCTTCTCAAGTAAATTAACTCCAGGAATTGCAATATTAAGGGGTATTTTAATAAGGACTATTTGTTTATTCTATAGCACTAAGGGACTATTTTCCCATATACTATGGGTTTGAGGCCGTACACTATGGATTTGAATCCGTATACCATAGTTGTGGTATTTGACAGTTTTTAAAATATTCTGTGTTCTCATACATTTTCAATGGGGATTTTGTATACCATGGATAGTAATATCAAGAAACGTCACGAAATTTCATATGATTGTTTATATGGCGTGAATTGTCTTTGCGGAATGATATCACGAAGCGAAGCTGAGTGATATTTGTAGCAGAAGACAATGAACGCCATGTAAACAATTATATGAAACTGAGTGATGTTTAGATTTTATCCTATCCTGTCACATGTTTTTATTTGCATATGTCATCCGTGGCATATAAATCTTATATGGCATAACCGTGGCATGCAGTCAAACCATGTTAAGTCTATGGAGATTTATATGAGGGGTAGGATAAAAGTATAGACATATTTGTGGGAGAATAAGGCAATAAAAGATTTGAAAACTGTTTCCCGATATCTGAATTAGACTTATCACATTTGTATCATTTTCTACGAATGCCTACCACTACCACTAGCCAGGCTTACACCAATTACTGTCATGTACAACACAGATAAGTAATGCTCATAGGGCACATAGCTATTGTGCTATAGAGGCGGCCATCTTGCCTCCCCTCCCCCCCCCCCCCTCCGATGCCATCCAAAACACCAGGTGGCTCGACCAATCATCAATGGATTTTATCAAAAATATTTTTTGTGGCTTGCCATGGAGGAATTCTAGCCTTGTCTCAATATCATCTATATAGATTATAACAACTAATAACAATTGTCCCCCCCCCCCCCCTCCCTGCCCCCCGACTACACCGGCGCTATCTTACAATTTCCAGTCAGATGATGGCAGAACTAGCAATCCCTCTGTGCCCTATAGATAGATTATTGTCATATACAACAGACACACTTAGCCGAACTTAAAAAAGCTCATCCATCAACAGTCCCAGCTGAGGTCGTCCTTTTGCAGTGTGGACTGTATTTTCTTGAGGTCTTTGAGGAACTTGAGGCTGGCCTTGCCGGCTGACGACACGGTCGGCCTGGCGTAGGTGTCGGGTGCTCTATGGCGGCTTGTCTTCGTCTTGATGGTCGTACGGACCTCCACTTCTCTGTCTCCAGCTGAGGGGATGGTGGCTGAGGCGGAGGCCGGACGTACTTTACTTGCCTTGGACTTCTTCTTTTTCTTCTACAAACAAGGTAGTGATATATTAGGGTAAGTGGGTGGTTTTAGCGACTCAGTCAGAGTATTCTACAAGCAAGGCAGTGTGAAATAACAATAAATGGGTGGTTTTAGCGACTCAGTCAGAGTATTCTACAAACAAGGCAGTGTGAAATAACAATAAATGGGTGGTTTTTACGACTCAATCAGAGTATTCTACATACCAGGCAGTGTGAAATAACAATAAATGGGTGATTTTAGCGACTCAGTCAGAATATTCTACATACAAGGCAGTGTGAAATAACAATAAATGGGTGGTTTTAGCGACTCAATCAAAGTATTCTACAAGCAAGGCAGTGTGAAATAACAATAAATGGGTGGTTTTAGCGACTCAGTCAGAGTATTCTACATACAAGGCAGTGTGAAATAACAATAAATGGGTGTTTTTTACGACTCAATCAAAGTATTCTATATACAAGACAGTGTGAAATAACAATAAATGGGTGGTTTTAGCGACTCAATCAAAGTATTCTATATACAAGGCTTGTTTGTTTGTTTGTTTGGTTTGATTTTACGTCCAGTCAACCATTATAGGTCCTTTCCAGACTTTCTCAAGGTTCTTTTACACCACTAGGGTGGTGATCGAATCTATGTGATGAATTCAGGTAGAAATCTCACCCCTACATATTTACCGAGGTGAGAGTTCTTTTACTTCCCACACCACATAGACATGGTATGAGAAGGATGGCCTTTGTTATAGCAGTAAATCTACCACTGCTGGGGGTGGCACTCGAACCCACAAAGTCTTACAACCTTGGGGTTACAGGTCCGGTGCTCTAACCACTAAGCTAACTCCCCACCCCCTATATACAAGGCAGTGGGAAGTTACTGTAAGTGGGTGATTCCATACACAATATTATCATGATTTGGATCTGCGTGATCGCATTTTCTGGGTTGTTGATACGTAGTAAAACTCCGAGCAACAGTGAGGATTATTGCGTAGTGTCAACTACAAGGCGAATGAAGCCACACAGATCCAAATCATGGTAATGTTGTTTGTATTTATTACTTACCTTTCGACTAGTTATGAGATAAAATCATGTGAATAATTAGAAATTCGACGCAAGCACCGGGCATTGTGTATATAAAATCATGCCCGTCAGGTGGCTGTAAAAGCTATATTCTCCTAGGAGAATACGGCTTTCCGTATTCTACTCAGTAGCGATCTGTAGGCTCCATAGGCCTAGTATGGAGACTCCGTATTAGGTGGGTATTAAAATGGCATAATCAAATTTTTCTACAAACAAGGCAGTGGGAAATTGCAGTATGTTGATGATTTCAAGGGCATAATCAAGGTTTTCTACAGAAAGGCAGTGAGAAATTAGGGAAAGTCGATGATTCCATTGGCACAATAACAGTATGGGGCCATCCATAAAGTACATACGCGCCAGGGGGGGTGGGGTAAAAAATCTTGCGTATGCTCTCTCTTTGATCTATTGCATACAAGATCGGGAGGGGAGATTGAGGGCGGGGGTAAAAAAATTCAGAAATTCTGCATAATTTACAAACAGAGCAGCAGGGAAATAACAATAAATGGTTGATTTTAACGACTCAATCAAAGTATTCTATATACAAGGCAGCAGGAAGTTACAGTTAGTGGATGATTTCAATGGCATAATCAAGTTTTCTACAAACAAGGCAGTGGGAAATGAGATGATTTCAATGGCACAATAACAGTATGCGGCCATCCCTTAAGTACATACGCACTGACGGGAGGAGGGTGGGGGGTGGGTGAAAAATTGTGCATATGCTCCCTCTTGATTTATTGCATACAAGATTGTGAGGGGGTGGGGGTCCAAATTTCAGAAATTCTGCGTACGTACTTTATGGATGACCCCTATACTATTCTACAAGCAAGGCCGAGGGAAATTATGTCAAGTGTGAGATTTTAATGGCAGAATCAGGTATTCTACAAACGAAGCAGATAGAAATTAGGGAAAATGGGTGGTTTCAATTGCAAAAAGTATCTTTTTTACATTCTGCGATCACTGGCTGAGTTTGTAGGTTATCGATGCCTTTTCTCATTCTAGTTTCAATTCGATGGATTCTGTGAATTCATCGAACCCTGTCATTTCCTCGGACATTTCTCCTGTTGTTACACTTTTTGTAACTGTGTTACATGGTTTAAAAAAATTCACAACGAACTCCTGAGTCTGTAAATATTTGGTGCATCTCATTGCTCAGATTTAAATAGTTTCTGACTGCCCTATTACGGTCACCTCACCAATATTTACCTAACTCTAAGCCTCATTACCCTATTATGGGCTATTGTTCTGTTTCAATTTTCGTATTTGGGTAACCCTATTACAATGACTACACATGTAGTATTTAAGAGACTGTATCTTGTCATGTACCAATTATAATATTCCTGTCCTGAAGAAGGCACACAAAAGCCGAAACATTGACATTAAGGAAAATAAAAAGTTGCTCGTTGTCAAAAAAATGGAGTGGACATTTGTCTGTGCAGTGTCGAAGAGTTAGCCAGGATTCTACCTCGTCTTAAGTTTTAATTCAGCAACTCCTTATCGACTTACCGCTTCCTGGTGTTTTCGCAGCGTGGCTATTTGGTCGCCCTTTGTTTCCATCTTGGCGACGATATAATCCAACTCCCTTTCGAGATCATCACGAAGTCGAGGGTCAGTGACCTCGTGGATTTGGGAACTCAATTCTTGATGTTCACTAAGTGGGTTGAATGCAAACAAGCACAGACTGTAGTGACATCTCTAATATTCATGGCAGTATTAACACGACATTCATAGATTGTGTGCTTGCAACTTATTTGCTGGGATATAGAAATATACAGTTCCGATAAAATGGTGAATTACTCACTTGCCCACCAACAGGGATAATTGCCATATGATGGTGAGACTTTTATTTACTAGAGCATCAATAGGAATAATTCCCATATGACAGTAAGACTTTTACTCACTAGAGCATCAATAGGAATAATTCCCATATGACAGTAAGACCTTTACTCACTAGGGCATCAATAGGAATAATTACTATATTACACTCATGCCATCATTGGCAAAGAATGAAACAATGCCAGCTTCCCCTGATGAATTTATTGTCATTATATTTGTTTACTCAAAATTAGAAAAAATAAAATAAAATAAACGGTAAGACCAAATATGAATGAGTGCCAATTATAACGGTAACTAACATCCTATAGCTTACTAGTAGGGATTTGAACAAAATGGCTTTTACTCACTAGCTAACCAATAGGGATATGACACATGATGGCTTTAGCTCATTAGCTCACCTTTGGAATATGACACATACAGGGTTTTATTCACTAGCCAACCAATAGGATATGTTGCACAATGGCTTTGACTCACTAGCTAATCAATAGGGATATGTCACAATAGCTTTTACTCACTAGCTAACCAATTGGGATATGACACATAATGGCTTTTATCCTACCCCTAATAAAAAACGCCATAGGTTTAACATTGACCCAATGTATTTGACATAGCGTTGGATAAAGTGTTATTTATGCACCGAGGTGAATAAAAAAACGGACCAATCAGGGACGAGATAACGAAAGTAGATCCGGCAGCATTGATAACTACTAACGTGGATAATTACAAATATTCTCTGTATATCGGTGAGATGGGGTAGGATAAATACGAAACCGAACTCGAGTTAGCCTTCTCAATGTTTATACCACTCTGGTCAGGTCTGCTACTCACTACACTCGGCTAACGCCTCGTGTAGTAATACACAACCTGCCCATCATGGCATAAACATTGACAAGGCTAACTCTCGTTTGGTTTCTACTAATTACTCACTAGCTAACTAATAGGAATATCACATAATGGCTTTTACTCACTAGCTAACTAATAGGGATATGTCACACAATGGCTTCTATTATCCACTTAAAACAAAGTGTCCATAGAAAACACATAGGGAGTGTGCATGGACATACCCGGCGCATACAGATAGGTTGTATGCTCCAGGGGGCGCAAATAGGAGAATAGTGCGTATGGGAAATAGTGCATAATCAAAGCGAACTGATATCAACATGCCACAAGTCCAAAAAAGGTGGATGATAAATACACTAAAGACTAGTTTCAAATAAAAGCAGTCTCATGCTCCTGGGACGTGACTCTATGCAATATCCTTGCATACACTTGGATATTACTATGCATCAACTCCTTGGAGCTCCACACAACCACTTGTACCTGAAATCAGTCAATATTGTGTATTTGCACTAGCTAACCAATAGGGTATGTAACATAATGGCTTTTACTCACTAGCTAACTAATAGGGTTATGTCACATAATGACTTTTACTCACTAGCTAACCAATAGGGATATGTCACATAACTGTTTTTACTCACTAGCTAACCAATAAGGATATGTCACATAACGGCTTTTACTCACTAGCTAACCAATAGGGATATGTCACATAACTGTTTTTACTCACTAGCTAACCAATAGGGATATGTCACATAACGGCTTTTACTCACTAGCTAACCAATAAGGATATGTCACATAACGGCTTTTACTCACTAGCTAACCAATAGGGATATGTCACATAACGGCTTTTACTCACTAGCTAACCAATAGGGATATGTCACATAACGGCTTTTACTTACTAGCTAACTAATAGGGATATGTCACATAACGGCTTTTACTCACTAGCTAACCAATAGGGATATGTCACATAACGGCTTTTACTCACTAGCTAACCAATAAGGATATGTCACATAACGGCTTTTACTCACTAGCTAACCAATAGGGATATGTCACATAACGGCTTTCACTCACTAGCTAACCAATAGGGATATGTCACATAATGGCTTTTACTCACTAGCTAACTAATAGGGATATGTCACATAACGGCTTTTACTCACTAGCTAACTAATAGGATATGTCACATAACGGCTTTTACTCACTAGCTAACTAATAGGGATATGTCACATAACTGCTTTTACTCACTAGCTAACTGATAGGGTATGTCACATAATGGCTTTTACCCACTAGCTAATTAATAGGGATATGTCACATAACGGCTTTTACTCACTAGCTCAAGTGGCCGAACTCGTCCTGCAGCTGCAGCAGCAGACTGGCCAGGTCCGTCCTGGACGAATGCGGTCCGTGGGAGGCTGACACTCTGGGTGCAGAATTCACGAGGAAACCATTGGTGGCAGCTGAGTTGTAGCCATTCGTAACACGCGAATCATGGCCATTCGCAGTGTACTCGTCATACGTGTCCTTTTCGGGTGGAGCTCGCATAGAGCGTGGACTGCAGGGACACAACACGTTGTTGTGGCTCTTCATCATTGATAGCACCTTCTGTACGTTGGCCGGCACGGAGTGACTGGGACCTGTCGACTGAAATGAAGAAGAAAAATTTGAGAAATTAGTATTGATTCATCGTAAAAATTAACAACTACAGCATTCTCAATTATGAGTGTTTAATATGGTAATCATCGAGTATTTACATTGGTAGTGATACAACAATTCGGCTTCTTCGGGAGTCTATACGAGATATCATTTTTACAATAACACCATGGGCGTTGCGTAGGATTTCCCAATGTTAAGTTTGTTTGTTTGTTTGGGTAGTTTAACGTCCAATTTGTTCAATTAGACTTACTTTGGTGTACTTTACTCAAATTTGCATATCCTGTTGGATGACAAGGATTGCTTGTATTTGTTTGGTTAAAGTTTTCCTTTATTGATCTTTATAGAATTACAATTCCTTTTTGTATACAAATCTTTTCTTGTGTATCAAACATGTATTCCGTGTATTAATATTCATATTCATTTGGTTTACATTTGGCGGCCAATAAAGGAGGCATAAGGCATCAATCCTAGGTGGATTGGTATTCTTGCCTAAGCCGATACAGATAACACATTGTTTTTCTTACACCTTAGGTAATAACTTACACAACTTCTCCGGAAACAACATTTCAGTCAGAAATTAGATGAGAATTTTTTTAGAGTTTTAGTCACAACCTCAGTCAAGTAAAGAAAGATATACTGCCTGGTTGATCCAGGCATATTACTATATCTTATCGAAAATGGGGTAAAAATACCAGGAGTGTTTGTTTGTGGTTTAACGTCCCAGGGGACCCTAAGGGTATATAGGGACTATCAATGATTTAGACTTATTTCAGTCAATTCTTTTTAATGTTTTCAAATATTTTACATACAATCAAAGAGATTTGTCTCTTTCAGAAACATGATGATATCTTTCTTTTGATGTTGTTACTGTTTTTCAAGTACTTTCTTCTGTTTTCTTTTACCCTTTTACAGTTCAGCAGGATATGCTGAAAAGTGATGGGTACATCACATGCTTGGCATATTGGGGATTTTCCCCTTTCAGGAGATATTCGTGTGTAAGTCTGGGGTGACCTATTTTCAGACGGGTCAACTTCACCTGTTCACTACGACTTAATCCCCCACAGTTTCTCTTCCCATTCACAGTTGAGTGAATGGTATGCAGTAAAGAGCGTGTCCTACCTTTCCGGCCACGAAGGGCATGTCGGCGAGGTTGAGTCTGTAGTGGTCGGACCAGCCGTTACTCTCCGCTGTGGGCAGCTGAGTGCGAGCCTTCTGAGTGACCACCTTCTTCTTCTTCGGCTTCTTCGCTGTGTTTCCAGTCTTCATCAGAATACGATTAGACTCAGCTGTGGAGGCCATCTGAATATAAACATACCGGCTTCATGAATGACAATATGAATATAAACACACAGGCATGAAATTTAAAAATTTAAAAAAAATCCTAAAAAGGTGATTTCTAGGGGTTCAGGGGCCTGTATTTTGAGTTAGAGGTCAGCCATAAAGTACGTACGCACTGACAGGGTTGGGGGTGGGGGGTTCAATTTTTTTTTGAAATTTTACGTATGCTCCTTCTTTGAGTGGTCGATGTCAGGCAGGCTTCACTCTCTACCTATAGGTGGAGGGGTGGCCTTCACCAAGCAGATTTTTGAACAGGGACATGGATTTCCAGATTGTGTGGCATTTGATTCATGGTTTGAAATATAAAAAAATGAAATAAGAAAAAGAAATAAAACATTTTCGTAAATCCCACAGGGAACAAAGAATGTTATAAAATTGTCTATAGAAACATAAGAAAGATCAGGCTGAAAGCGTAGCTCGGCAATTACGATCGAAAACCATATCCGACTTCAAATTGCCCAGACCATGTTTTAAATTTTAATAAAGGTTTCCATCATACCGTAAAAAGCAGCTACGGAATGCTCAGAGTGAAGAATTGAAATCAAAACCATCGGAGATTTCCTTAAAAAATAGTGTTACAAAATAAATGATTCTTCCATCATCTTGTCATACCATCTCATCCCTCATCCGATCTTCCTTTTTGTTTTTATAAACTTAAAATAAGTTTATTGCATGGAAAAAATAGTCTTCTTTTTTGCCTGGTGGCAAAAAAATCTGTACTCGATTTAAAAAAAAAAAAAAAGTTTATGTTATGATACGTGCATGATGTTATGATACGTATTTTAAACCAAGCCTGCAAGATTCTGAGATGAATTGGATTGTAATGTGCCAACTGTAAAGTTTATATGGCAAAGCTGGAGCAGTTTACCTCTAAACTGCAAAGCCACCAGAACTGGTGAAGTTTGATCAATAAAAAAAAAAGGAAAAAAAAGTTCATGTGTTGGAGTGATACATACGTGGGCCGCTCTCTCCTGCATCAACTTTCTGTGATGTCGTTCCTCTCGTAACTTGTCTTCCAAATCACGTATTTTGTTCTGAGAGAAAAAAATGCAGATTATCAATCATATATGTTCTCTAATGATTAAGTAATTACAATTAAATTCTGATACCCATTCGGGTGGTTGGTTGGTGGTAGGGTGAGGGCGGGGGTACCTAAGAAGAAACCGACAAGTTTTGGTCCAAGTCGTCGTTCTCCACGAATTTGATGTGGAGTGATATGAACGAGGCGACAGCCAAGTGAATATCATGTAATATTCAAACGAGTTGGAGAATGACTTCTTTGACCAAAACGAGTTGCTTTCTGTATCTATCTAAGCCCTGTACACACTAAAAGAATGGACGTATAGTATATATGGCACCCTACCTCGGCCACGCCCTGCGAGGTAGTCAGTTTGATTATTTGTGAGTTATGGGTTACTCTATTAGACGTATATAAGCACCCTACATCGGCCAGGCCCTGCGAGGTAGTCAGTTTGATTACTTGTGAGTTATGGGTTACTCTATTAAACGTATATAAGCAGCCTACATCGGCCAGGCTCTGCGAGGCAGTCAGCTTGATTACTTGTGAGTTATGGGTTACTCTATTAGACGTATATAAGCACCCTACATCGGCCAGGCTCTGCGAGGCAGTCAGCTTGATTACTTGTGAGTTATGGGTTACTCTATTAGACGTATATAAGCACCCTACATCGGCAAGGCTCTGCGAGGTAATCAGTTTGATTACTTGTGAGTTATGGGTTACTCTATTAGACATATATAAGCACCCTACATCGGCCAGGCTCTGCGAGGCAGTCAGTTTGATTACTTGTGAGTTATGGGTTACTCTATTAGACGTATATAAGCACCCTACATCGGCAAGGCTCTGCGAGGTAGTCAGTTTGATTACTTGTGAGTTATGGGTTACTCTATTAGACGTATACAAACAACCTACATCGGCCAGGCTCTGCGAGGCAGTCAGTTTGATTACTTGTGAGTTATGGGTTACTCTATTAGACGTATATAAGCACCCTACATCGGCAAGGCTCTGCGAGGTAGTCAGTTTGATTACTTGTGAGTTATGGGTTACTCTATTAGACGTATATAAACACCCTACATCGGCCAGGCTCTGCGAGGTAGTCAGTTTGATTACTTGTGAGTTATGGATTACTCTATTAAACGTATATAAGCACCCTACCTCGGCCAGGCCTTGTGAGGTAGTCAGTTTGATTACTTGTGAGTTATGGGTTACTCTATTAGACGTATATAAGCAGCCTACCTCTGCCAGGCCCTGCGAGGCAGTCAGCTTGATGTGCTCACGCTCCAGTTCGGCCAGCTTCTCCTGTCGTCGAGTCTCGGAGAAGTCATACTGCGAGTCCTTCACGCGCTGAGCCTCCAATGCCTGCGAGCGGCGTACTGCCTCAGAGCGGTCTGACTCGGCTGCGTGCACCATGCGCCGCATGTACTCCAGCTGCTTCTCGAGCAGCTCGCTGCGGTTCTCTGCTGCCTGCAGGTGCGACTCCAGTTCTGTAAGCAATTAAAATGTAGGTTTATATCAAAACAGAGTAACCCATAACTCACAAGTATCAAACCAACTGACTCACAGGGCCTGGCTGAGGTAGGCTATTTATAGATGTTTATTTTTGTTCAAGCTAAGCCACGTCTTTTCACATACTTATAGATGTTTATATCAAAATAGAGAAAGTCATAACTTACAAGTAATTAAACTGACTACCTCTTGGTTGAAACCTAAATAGAATAATTTTTTTCAAAATATATTATCATAATATTTAATTTCTCCATAGATATCATTACAATAAGACAATATGCTTCCTGTTCTGTTGATGAGTAAAGATAGCATAGTATTGAATTTCGACATAGAATTATTACGGCAAACTATTATGCTTATATTATAGACGAGGCTGAAATAGGTTTATCTCGAGCCGGATGCTACCTTGAAAAAAAAAATTATGCTTTTAAATCTTTTTAGGGATAATTCTGTATTCAAGTTTCCCATAGAGTTTCTTTGACCACTATGAAAGGCGAGAATAGTTAAAGAAAACAAATGGAAAACTCGCACACCATGTTTATCATACGAGCATTGAACTCTAAGCAATAACTCCCAGCTCCCTCCACCTTGCCATTAGTTATACGCTAAATTATACGTTAAATTCACTGGTTTTTTATACGATAAAGGCTGAAATAATACCATCGTTGCTTTACACAAGAAAAAAGAATTTTATATACAGAAAATGAAAAATTGGATTTCAATGGGAAAATGGAATGCTGTCATCTCTGGAGATGGGAAGTTCTACCGAGGACAACGTAAAAAGTCTAAACTACGACTGAGTAAAAATTAGAAAAAAAAAAAAAAATTTAAAGAAATTCTGAGTAAAAATGAAGTATATTTTCTATAATAGTCAAGTTTACTGATCTTACAACTAACTTGATCTACAAAGCAAAGCAAGCATGCGACCTTAAACTCAAAGTTATGCCATATTCTATTGGCTTATCTAACTTATCAGCTTATCTCTATGGAGAAGATATCTAGGTCACACTTTCCTTATTTCATTATTTGAGGCACGTGCCTCTCATTGAGTGACTATCTTTCTGAGACATCACCTCCCAGCACTGATCAGCACAGATCCTGCATTCTCACCGATATAATGGTAGAATTGAATTAGTTTATTTGTTTGGGTAGTTTAACGTCCAATATGTTCAATTAGACTTACTTTGGGTCTGACTGAATCAATGAGATGTTTGTTTGTTTGGGTATGAGATGAATTTAGGTAGAAATCTCACCCCTGCATATGTACCGAGGTGAGAGTTCTTTTACCTCCCACACCACATAGACATGGTATGAGAAGGACTGGCCTTTGGTAAAGCAGTAAATCTACCACTGCTGGGAGTGAAGGAGAAAAGTGGCTGCAGCGGGACTTGAACCCACGAAGTTCGAAAACCTTGGGATTACGAGTCCAGTGCTCTTTACCACTGAACTACCCATTCTGGTCGCTTTAGTTATGCTTGCTTGGAAGCTTATCCAGACTGCACCATGCGGAGGCAAGGCGACAAAGAGGGTGAACAGTAATCAGTAAAAGTTGGTGTCAATGTATGCTACCCTTGTACAGCAATCTGACTGTGATCTGAGGGTGCCTGCGCTGACCAGGGTTGATGAATCAATCTAATGACTGATTTCTTACCATTTCCACATGTTTTTTTATTATCATGTTCACTGTCGTTACATTCTCCTATGTATTTGTCTTTATAATTTTATACTCATTTACTTATCATATTCGTATTAAAAAAAAAAAAAAAAAAAAAAAAAAAAAATTCGTATTAAACAAAATTCCATGTTTGTCATTTTATATCATATCTTAAAATGCCTCAATAGATATATTTTAATTAGCAGTGCAGTCCTATTCACAATTATTGTCGATGTACGCTACCTTTGTACAGCAGTCTGACTGTGATCTAAGGGAGCTGCGCTGACCAGGCCAGGCCGGCTACGGGCCGTGGGCTGAGTCAGTCATATAAATATAACGTGCAAGTGACGACCGGTAGCCATCATTGAGGCAATAAAATCGGGTCGGTGAAGTGCATACATCAAAATGAATATCACTGATTGTCACAACTCCAACAAATCTGTCGGTCGGATTCATATCAGAGAGTATCGGCATGTCAATATCTTTAGGAGCATTCCAAAGGACGACAAGATCAAAAGTGAGGCTTATCTTTAAAGCCGATAGACTCTTCGCTCTCCACTCGACAGTGTGCTCTTTATGTTGATTTATTGATTTTTCAGAGTTGGCTCGTGGATTAAAAGACACTGATACTGATATTAGTGACCGATGTATTTTTTTAATTTGAAATATCTTTGGCGTGGGGCATAAACGTTTAGAAATACCATATCATAAAAGCAATAAAGATATTCTAAAGTAGTTTTGAAGGTCAGCGATTATTTTTAACTGATTTAATTTGAGACCTATATAGCCGTCCTTTAAATGACGAGGAGGGAATAACGACTAAATTAAAGGGATATAGCCTAAAACCCTTGAAATCACTCACTAATTATTTTACACATTTTTTTTTTTTTTACATATTTCAGAATGTGTATCATCGAGTCTTAACACTTTGGTAATGATAGGCTTCTTGAGCAAATGGACTTGGTACAAGTATTCTATACTGGGAATCTGAAGTTATTTTCACTTTTTTATTTACAGCTGTGGGGTTTTCGTCTCACATAGAAAAAAGACGTATACAATAAAAAATAATAATGAAAAGAAATGTAAAATAGTAACCTTATGCAATAGTGTGAAAAAATGTAGAAAGGCACCAGAAGGGTATCGCATCTCCAATTAAATATTATATTTAAAAAAAAATACAAACAAATTGGAGTATTCATAATCCTAAGAACTATGTCTCTCCCTTGTATCCCTGTGCCATGGAGGTATCTGATGTAATAAAGCTTCAGAGCTACGACCGCAATTACGGGTTTGTTTGTTTAATTAAGGTCCAGGGTGATTTTTAGGATATATGGAGACTATCGACTGTTTAGGGTTTTCATCCTAGCAAACTTCCTTTGGCCTTAAAATCTGACTGAGAAAATATGGAAAACATGTCAGCGTTGGATATGGCGCGGGGGTTATGGGGTATATGGAAAGTGTTGAAACTAATTTTACTGGCATGAAAGAGGCTCAATTGATAATATATTTCTATTACATATTTCATTTATTGGTATGAACGAATCTTAATTAGCGCAATAGCGTCATATTTGTTTTACACAAGGAAATGGAATTTTATATACTTTTTGATTTAAAAAACGTGGCTAAGAACACTTCTAACCCCCCCCCCCCCCAAAAAAAAAAGAAAAAACAGAATTTTATATACTGAAAAGGAAAACATTGATTTTCATAGAATAAGAAGACAGCTGCCACCTGTCTTTTTTAAAACTGGTTTTGCCAATTTTCTTGTACTTTCTAAGAGTCCAAAGGGAAGGATCACACCACCTTAACCGACCTTGTTAGTAGAAGCAGCCTAGCAGCTAGGAGCAGAGATGCCAGTGAGGTGTCCAGAAAAAACCCAGAAAATCATCCGACTCCTGATTATAGCCACCATTTATCTCTAATATTTATCTCACCCCTGGTATTTTTGTCCCATAGGCTTAACATTGGAACCTCATTCTCCATGCCCCTACGAGTATTGCAGTCCGTTCTCCATGGTATATATCCTGTGTGTCGTCCATTCTTTTAGTGCGTACAGGGGTGAGATAAATACAGAAAGCAACTCGTTTTGGTCAAAGAAGTCGTTCTCCAACTCATTTGAATGCTACGTGATATTCACTCAGCTCTCGCCTTGTTCATATCACTCCGCATCAAACTCAAAAGAACGACAACTTTGACCAAAACTTGTTGGTTTCTTCTATAGATCAGGATTTAAAACACTAGCAAAAACCTTCAAACCCAGAAAAAAAGCTGACATCTCTGCAGGGAGTGAGCAGGCTTAGCGCAGTAGACAAGCCGAGAGGTGTGTAGTAAAGGGCAGTAACCTGTGTGCTGGTGGTGCAGCGTGGGGCTGGTGGAGGGGGGGAGCTCGGGGCTGGGGCGCGTCTTATTACCCTGCGTGTCCTGCGACACGGTGGTGTGTGGTGGCACGAAGCCCTGGTCAGCCGGGCCCTGCTGGAGGATGTCGTGGTAGCGCGTCGTCTCCGTAGCCAGCATCTTCAGGTTGTCTTCGGCGTGAGACCGCTCCAACTCGAGATGACGAATCTTGTCCTGGAGACCCTTCAGTGCTGACATCACCGCTGAAAGGATGAACAGTGGACAGTTTCATTGTAGCGAATGTCAAATAAATATACAAGGAATTTAAGTACACATACGTTTAACTGTATTTATATAGAACGACCTAACCATGCTGTACTTATATAGAACGTCCTGACCATGCTGTACAAGTCACAGAACGCGATGATAATTTACGGTTTGTACAGAATGAGGCATTTATGCCGAGTTCCTTACAAACGGTAAATTATCATCGCGTTCTGTGACTTGTACAAGCATGGTTGGACGTTATGTATTTACTATATACCCAAAATTTTAAAAAAATCATTAATTTCATTTTTAACAACCGATATATTAATAAACGTGTTTGACAAGGTAGTCTGTATTTTAGTGTACGGACCAGTGGTCCGTACAGTATTTTTACGTTATATGGCGAAACGGTGCGTATTTACAGTATATACTGCATGGGTATATAGTAAATGCTAGACAATGAGATGGGGAATTGTTGTTTTTTACAGAACGAGGCCCCGGGCCGACTTCTGTAAATAACATCAATTCTTATCGAGTTTTTGTCGTATGTACAAGCAAGGTGGGTCGTTCTATATTTATCATATACCAAAAATTAATCAAATCTTACCATATATTGGCATGGAAGACATGTCAGCATGAAATCCCACACACTGCTGATGTTCCAACGTGTGCAGTATAACAGTTTATCCTACCCCTAATATAAAATCACATAGGCTTAACATTGAGTTTCCGTATGCCACGCTGACTCGCATACAAAATTTTATATGCCACTAGTGGCATACAGAGTTTTTATCACATAATATTCCAAAAATGAGGAGACAGGGTAGGATAAAATCAAAACTTGATTCGTTTTAATCTTGGCCACCGCATGCCACTCCTGGAGTTTTGGCTCCGGACTTCACTCGGCTTCGCCTCATGAAATCACTATGCCAAACCCCAGTCGTGGCATACGGTGGCCAGGATTAAAACTCATCCAGTTTTACGATAGTATGGCACAGGGTTCAGTACACAATTTATACTGCATAGGGAGCAGCAGTATGTAATTATCAAATACACTGCTGAGGTATATGATAATAAATCAAAGCTTAATTGAATCTCAACAGGTTAGCCTTGGTGTTGTCAGTCATATCTGAGCTAAAGTGACTATGAAAAGGGTAAAGTGGCAGGGTAAGGAATAAGGAAACTCACGAGATGAGAATAACTTGGTCCGTACTCCATCGAGTTTGACTGCGAAGTAATTCACAAAGCAAAGCTAAATGAATTACGTAGCAGTCAAACGAGGTGGAGTGGTAGACCAGGTTATTCTCTTCGAGTGGGTTTTTAATTTCATCTCACCCCGTATAACATTATTGGTAACCCATGGCCGTTGGTCAGGGGTGGTCATTGCTCCCCCTGACACGCCCACCCCGCGCACCCTGCGCACTCCCCCCTGGTGTCGGTCACGTGAACCCCGCGGTCACGTGGCCCACCGCGTCTCTGACCTCCACCTCATTCTGCTCCTGTACTCCACTACGTTCACACGTATTTTTCTTTCTCCCACATTTTGGCCTACTCTCCACGCCGTCTTCGATACTCCCCGAGTATCTGACCGTGAAGAGACAGTGTCTGAATACGGGTAAAGTTCACGTGAATTACAGGGCAGATAGGATGGCACCACCAACTACACGCGCGCAAGCGAGCGCCTCCACGACCACGGACCAGGCCTCGGAGTCAACCGTGAGGGAGAGCAACCAGGTGGAGTCCGCGTCTCAGGCCGGTAGCCTCCGGTCGGCCCGCCTCGTGGCCGTAGAGACCGGACTCTCGGACATGAGTAAGAAGTTGGACGCACTAATTCAACTGCAGACCCAACGGTCGACGGGACGAGCATCGCCCCCTACGGTTCGCTCAGTCGCCGAAGTAAGGACTCGGGACTGGGCCGAGGATCAAGCCGGCCGCGCCATGCCTCCACCCCGCCAGCTCCGAGACCGCTACGCAGGGGACCCGTATATACAACGTGAGCTCGACCGTGAGGCCATCCGCCACGACAAGACGGCTGGTAAGCTGCAATCCGATATTCATGTTACTCGTTTGATCAGTAAACCGTACATGTTCGTGGATAGGGAAGGGGTTTACACGTTGTCCCAGAAGCTAGAACTGAGGGGGACCCTGGGCCCCCTCGAGTACCTGAGTGCGTTTATTGGCTTGCTCGGGGATGACCGTGCGGTCGACCCCGTGGACCGTGAGGCCATGTTCAGACACTTACACCAGGTTTCAATCGACGCCCAGAGCCGGCCGTGGGCCGGAGTCAGGAGATGGTCTAACCACGTGTTTGACCAGATCGAGGCCGGGAGGTTGTCGTGGTGCGATTACTCGCGGATCCAGGAGGAGCGAGTCCGACTCGCGATGACGACCGGGACCCTCACCAGCGGCGCCGACACCGGGAAGGCCCGAGGACTGGAGTTGCCATGCCGGCAATTTAATTCCGAGAGGGGGTGCCGCCATAGGAGCGGCCACGATGACGGACCCGTGAGATGGCTGCACGTGTGCTCGTACTGCGACTCCGTGGGGAGGCAGTGCGGGCATTCGTTACACGCGTGTAACCGGAAACTCGGATATACAATGGGATATGAGAACGGACAGGCTGCGCCCACACCGGCACCCCGGCGAGCACCCCAGGCCGGACACGCACCCCAGGCCGGACACACGCCCCGGGCGGTCGACCCGAGGGCGGATGTGCTCCCCCAACACGGACACGGGGCAAAAAACGGCTACGGTGCGCCCCGCGAGTGAGCGGAGCGCACCTGCACACAGTCACAACACGTGCCCCCCTCCCCGGGCCCGGGGTCGTGGGGTGCAATCCACGTGATGTAACACCAGCGGGCCCTGTGATGTCCCCCACCGCCAACAGGATTTCCGGTGACCGGACGTGGGCGGGGGTCGTAAAAGGAGGCGGCCCGGTGACCACTGCGGGCCCCCACCCCCTCACGTGGAGGGGGGACAACACGGGGGGTGCACGTGACCACAAGACGAAGGCCGCCGGCCCACGTGGTCGGGCCCCGAACATAAACAACAACAACGAGGGGGGCGGGACCCGCCACGTGGACGACAGGCTCACCGCGCGGCCACCGCCAACCCACTGCGCTAGCACGAGTGTTAGTGTTACCGCGCCGACTGAAGACACAACTAACACTCCGGATTTCGGCGGACAAAAGGAAGTCTGCCGGACCGGAATTCCGTCGCCCGGACTCCGGACGGACCCGGAGGCCTTCATGGAACACAGGCGGGCCGAGTGGCCCCGCTTCACCGACGCCGGCCCCCCGGCGCACGGCCACATCTACGAGGCGGTCCGGGCCTCGGGCCTGCCCAACGCCCTGTGCACAAAGATAACCCTGCCGACGGACCTCAAACTACGGGCGTGGGAGCACTACTTGACGGGCATGGAAGGAAAGGGGGAACTCCTCGGGTTCATAAGATACGGATTCCCCCTCGGCTACCTCGGGCCGGCCAGCGACACTCGGGACGTTCCCAACCATCCGAGCGCCACCGGATTCCCGAAGCAAGTCGGGGATTTTATCAGAAAGGAGAGTGGATTCTCGAACCTCATGGGACCGTTCACGGAGGCTCCCTTCGAGCCGTGGTGCCACGTTTCGCCGTTGATGTCCCGGGAGAAGCGCGGGTCCGAGGCCCGCCGCGTCATAACGGATATGACCTTCCCCCGGGACCGTAGCATCAACGCCTACGTGATGAAAAACGCGGTATACGGAGAAGAGCGCGAGCACAGTCTCCCTACGGTCGACGGTTTCGTCACCCGCCTCGTGGCCTCAGGGCCAGGAAGCTACATCTCGCGCGCCTATAAGAACTTTAGGTGCGACCCCCTCGACTGGCCACTGCTGTGTTTCCTGTGGGACGGCGGGTATTATTGTGATACGGCCATGCCGTTCGGCGCCCGCGCGTCCTCGTATCACATGCAGTGTGTGGCCGAGGCCATCGTGGGGATACTCGCCGGTAAGGGTGTCGAGGCCGCCATGTATCTGGACGACCTCATCATACTGTCGCCATCTCGGGAGAAAGCTGCCTCGGACTTTGCCATAGCCCGAGATCTGTTCGCCGAGCTCGGCCTCCCCGAGGCCCGGGAAAAGGCGCAGGCCCCTAGTCAGACCGTGCGCTGGCTGGGCATCGAGATCAATGCC
Source organism: Alentia gelatinosa (assembly GCA_950022655.1). Classification (NCBI taxonomy): domain Eukaryota; kingdom Metazoa; phylum Annelida; class Polychaeta; order Phyllodocida; family Polynoidae; genus Alentia; species Alentia gelatinosa. Next base: position 130,890,195 of record OX465580.1, on the reverse strand, counting down.
GCGGAGATGTCCCTCACCATCCCTCATGACAAGTTGGAGGACGTGCGGGAACATGTTGGGGCGGTCGCCAGGAAGCGGTCGCTGACGAAGCGACAGCTTCAATCCGTCCTCGGCAAAATCCTGCACGTCGCCAAATGTATCCGCCCGGCGAGGCCGTTCGTCAGCAAACTACTGGAGGCTCTACGGTCGATGGACGGGTTCTACATCAACGTCAGCTCGGACATGCGACAGGACCTCCAGTGGTTCCTACGGTTTGCCGCCGGGTGGAATGGGCACGCCCTCATCCCTCGAGGGCCGGCGACAAAGTGTATCACGGTCGACGCCTGCCTCTCGGGCGTGGGGGGTACAGACGGCCGTGCGGCCTACGCGTGCCAGGTTTGTCCCATCAATGACCCCGTGGACTGCATTTCTGAGCTCGAGGCCCTGAACACCATCTATGCTCTCCACACGTTCCTCGGGGACCGTGATCGTGGGACCAGGATCGAGGTCTTCTGTGACAACATGGGGACCGTCCAGGCACTCACGTCGGGGCGGGCACGCAACCGCGTTCTCGCCGAGTGTGCCCGACAGGCCTGGATGGTTCAGGCCAAACTGCAAGTCGACCTGGTCTACACGCATGTCCCCGGGGTCCTCAATACGGTCGCCGACGCACTCAGTAGGGCCCACCTGTCCTCGAGGGATTTTAACAATGCTGCATGCCTGATGAGATATCATGATCTGTGGTCCGTGGTGCCTTGTAATCATGCTTCATTCGTGCCTGTGCTTCGCCTGTCCTGCAGATCCGGCGCTACGCTCTCTCCAACGGAAGGCATCTGCGCGGCAGGCCGAGGCACGTGCCCCAGGCACGGTCGCGAACCAGAAGAGCGCCGTGTCCACCTACCTCGCCTTCTGCCGACGGACGAGGACCGACCCGCAGGCACCGTCCGTGAGTTTCATCACGGCCTTCCTAGAGTACCTCGCGGACCACGCCCCCTCGCCGGCGATCCGTGGCCAACCAGCTCTCGCACGTGAGGACACACCTACGGCTCTCGGGCGGGGACGTTACGGCTACAGAGGACGTGAGGGTCAGGAGGGCCCTCGACGCCATGAGGAGGAACAAGGCCTACACACCGAATGTCAAGCCTCCGATCCCCATGGCCGCCCTCCAGGGGGTCCTCGAGCTACTGTCGGACACGCCCCTCGACCTGACCCTACGGGCCGCGTTCCTCCTCCTGTATTACGCCGCACTGCGGCAGAGCGAGGTCGCCCCCCCTACGGCCAGGGCATTCGATCCGGTGCGCCACCTCTCACGTGGGGACGTGGTGCTCACGGCAGATCACGTGGCGGTCCGCATCAAGGCCGCCAAGAACCTCCAGTGCGTGGGGGAGGAAAAACACGTGAGGCTCCAATCCTCCCCGGACCCGAGGTCGTGCCCGGTGACGGCCGTGAGGAATATGCTCGCCGCGGTCCCCACGCTGATACCGACGGATCCGTTCCTGCTCAACGCTGACAGGTCGCTAATAACGACGCGGTCGCTGTCAAAGGAGTGGGAGCGGCTCAACACCACAGCAGGCCACCCCCCTAAGACCTATACTCTACACAGCCTGAGAAAGGCCACCGCCACTCAGGCCTTCCAGGCCGGGGTCTCTGAACTCTCCATTCAACGCTACGGGGGGTGGCGCTCAAATGCACACAGGGGATACATAAGGGACTCGAACGCACACGAAGTGAATGCGTCCCTCATACAGTCCCTCAACCAGTGACTCACATCCCTCACAAACTTTTCTCCCTCCCACCTCGCCTCATTTTTCTGGTCTTGGCGTTTTTTATACATCATATTGTATAACCATTATACCTCATATTGTATAACCATACTATTTGTTATACAACCATATACATAATTGACATACCATTATACCTGTCAATTACAAATATGTATCTTATACGTAATTGACCTCATTATATATCTGTCAATTACTTTATTTACCTTATTTCATATTCATATTTACCTATTAATATTCATGTCGGTAAAGGTCTATAAAATTAAAATAATTTTAATAATTCCCAACTATCGACTCCTTCTTTGTGTTCAGGGATAGGGGTAATGGGTAACCCATGGCCGTTGGTCAGGGGTGGTCATTGCTCCCCCTGACACGCCCACCCCGCGCACCCTGCGCACTCCCCCCTGGTGTCGGTCACGTGAACCCCGCGGTCACGTGGCCCACCGCGTCTCTGACCTCCACCTCATTCTGCTCCTGTACTCCACTACGTTCACACGTATTTTTCTTTCCCACCCACCCTCACCTCTCTTTCTTATCTCCTACTCCGTAGGGCGTTTTTTATACATCATATTGTATAACCATTATACCTCATATTGTATAACCATACTATTTGTTATACAACCATATACATAATTGACATACCATTATACCTGTCAATTACAAATATGTATCTAATACGTAATTGACCTCATTATATATCTGTCAATTACTTTATTTACCTTATTTCATATTCATATTTACCTATTAATATTCATGTCGGTAAAGGTCTATAAAATTAAAATAAATTGTATTATTCCCAACTATCGACTCCTTCTTTGTGTTCAGGGATAGGGGTAATGAATTGGTGAAATAACTCACCAAATTAGCCATTGATTATTGGGTACACTACCTTCACGGCCGTAGGGTACGAGTTCCTAACGTTAAGGCTATGGAGAAATTTGTTCCTCTCCGTCCGTTAGATTGGAGGATTTTTGCTTACAAAGTTTCAATATTCATATGGTTGCAGTTATGAAAGGTATGACTTAAATATAAGGTACGGTTCGCTATCAAAAAAAAAAGAAGAAAAAAAAGAGACCAAGCTAGCATTGAGGAAATTACTGAAGGTTGAGTTACTAAATAATGTGCCATCTCTATTAAAGGAAAGGGAAGATGTTTACGCACAAGTACAATTTAATATTGATGACATTGCTATATCATGTGAAAGGGAGACAACTTTTATTGTAAAAACATGATATATGGGAGTTAACCCAAGAGTGATGTGAAATACAGAAGAAAACCCATGTGTTAGAAAGTAAGAATTGATGTGAAATAATGGAAGAGCTTGCTCAAACAAAAAAAAAAAAAAAAAAAAAGGCTATGGGGAAAGATACCGGGGTGAGACAATCTATCCAATAAAATGGCCTATAATGAGGATTCAAAATGAACAATGTATAATGTTATAACTCAACCAAACAACATTTACCTATGGGTTTTTATTAACACTGTTATTGTAATGGGGTATGCCTAACAGGGGTTAAAGTAATATCCAATTTAAAACTGTAAATACTAAACTATACAGAGAACTTTTCAACAAACGGACAAACAGGAAGTATCCCATAATCTCCAAATCTCCAGAGCAACTTCTGCTTCCTGGTTACGCTAGCAACCAATTACAATGTAGTATATAAGGAGGTGGACTCAGGAAAACCAGTCATTATCAATGCAGCCCTGAAGAAGGCCACTACTTGGTCCGAAACGTAGGCTATTGGATCAGTTAATCAAAATGTCACTCAACTATTAAACCGCATGTATGAAGAAATAATGTTCACATAAAAACCGAACAAAGCTTTTTTGATGCGTGGTTGTTGGTCATTTCCCTTAGTCTATCCAATAAAAGTGATTCAGAAAAGAGAAGATGAGTGGGCCTACCTTGGCGGTTGCTCTCGGGGTAGGCGTGGACGGGCTTGTCGGCGGGGCGGCGGTAGGGGTCGTGAATGAAGGGCTGGGTGGACGGGTAGTCGTGGTACGTGGACACGCTGTGCAGCGGGTCCACGTCCTCCGGCACCGAGAAGCCCGACGTGTTGACGGCATCTCCGCCCGTCCGCGCCCGGCTCAACGTGCCCGACCGCCGCGGCTGCAACATACACACACCAACATGAAAATACAAGAAAAAATAGATAAAAATTCATTTTATTATTATTATTATTATTATTATTTTTTTTTTTTTTTTTTTTGCATCCTGAGCATATGTGCCTCGTCCCCATTGAGCATTTATTTATGATTAGAAATGTTTATTGACCACAAAAATTCATTGTAACTGTGCAACGATCTTCCTTTAGATCCAAATGACAGAGAGTTGTTTATCATTCATCCGTACTTGTGTCCACGATTTTCGATAAAGTAGCTATAATTTTATTACGCATCGTATATAAAGACCCCATTGAAAATGTATGGGGACTCAGTAAACCACAACCCATTATATAAAACCTGTCAGATACCACAACTGGGGCATACCGATTCAAATCTTTTGTATACGGCCTCAGAGCCATGGTATACGGGAAAATAGTCCCATTGTACTATAGAGCAAAGAAATATTGTTATACCCTTTAATATGACAATTACTGGGTTAGATTTACTCGAGAAGATGGATGATGAATACAACAAACGATGGCTTTGTGGACAGGCGGCTCTGTAAACCACTCGAAGTTGATGTAACACTCGCTAGCGCTTGTGTATTACTACACGTCGACCAATCGTGGTTTTCCGCCGCCTGTCCACAAAATCATTTCTTAGAGCGTGCTCGCATGCACTATATACGTCGTCTATAAAAGTTTGGAGTGGTCACATACACTTTCAGCGTGCTGAGAAAAATCTATCCCTTAACTATCTGTGTGCTATTCGCTGTGCTATTGGGTAAGGAGCAGGGTATCAGTATCAGGGGGTCTTAGAGACATACCCAGCTGACCATGACCAATTACTCAAGACCAAAATACCTCATTGACCCACTGGTGTTTGATATGTTTAGATCCTATAGATAGACTCAGGCAGTTACAGAAAAGGCAAGTTTACTGGGTGCAAGTGGTTACAGAAAACGATCCATGGACTGAGTTTAACCCAAATCTTTTGGTTGTTATTCATTCAAAATTGCACGCTCATTCATCAATGATGAACATTCTATTTGCTCCTAGTTTTCCTGATACTCTGCACGTGTAGACTGTCATATGGGCTGGTTTACCTCTGAGGTCCGAACCGATGCTAGATCTAGTAAGGAATACGAGGTAGAGACACTTCTAATCACAACCGATGCTAGATCTAGTTAGGAATACGAGGCAGAGACACTTTTAATCTGAACCGATCCTAGATCTAGTTAGGAATACGAGGTAGAGACACTTCTAATCACAACCGATGCTAGATCTAGTTAGGAATACGAGGCAGAGACACTTCTAATCACAACCGATGCTAGATCTAGTTAGGAATACGAGGCAGAGACACTTCTAATCACAACCGATGCTAGATCTAGTTAGGAATACGAGGCAGAGACACTCCTAGTCACAACCGATGCTAGATCTAGTTAGGAATACGAGGCAGAGACACTCCTAATCACAACCGATGCTAGATCTGATCACCTGCCCTCTGACACGTCACTCAACGCACAGCCAGATGGAATGCAGAGCGCTTGAGGCTTATCTCAGTCTGCTGATAATCTCTACGCATTGTGTATGTGGAGTTAATCCACAGGTAGTCCAGCTAAGAAATGACATACAACTTGATTTTAGCTGATAAAATACCATATATTCATCTAGGCAAATATGTCAATCGATATTTTTATAGCTAGGTTGGACTAATTCTTTTTTTTAAAAGTTGGTTCAAGTAAATAGAGGCCCGATTTTCTGCCCAATCCTTCATAGTAAATGAGATTTCTGTAATTATCGCTATTTAGAATGAGATATTATTTTGTTAATCGATAATTAAAATGAGATATCTGAAGTTAGTTTATTGTGATTTAGAATGAGATACTATCGTAAAACCGGATGAGTTTTAGTCTTGGCTCCCGTATGCAAAGACTGGAGTTTGGCGTAGTGATATCACGAGGCGGAGCCGAGTGGTATCCGGAACCAAACTCAGGAGTGGCATACGGGAGCTAAGATTGAAACGAATCAGGTTTTGATTTTATCCTACCCCTCTCTACAATATTTTAATATCAAAATCATGAATGAAAATCATCAAAATTCCGTATGCCCCTAGTAGCATACAAACGTCTGTATGTCAGTCAGCGTGGTATACGGAATCTCAATGTTAAGCCTATGGGATTTTATATTAGGGGTAGGATAAATGTAGTTATAGATTATAAAGGCTTAATTCCATATTATCGTAAAACTGGATGAGTTTTAATCTTGGCCACCGTATGCCACGACTGGAGTTTGGCATAGTGACTTCATGAGGCGGAGCCAAAACTCCAGGAGTGGAATGTGGTGGCCAAGATTAAAACGAATCAGGTTTTGATTTTATCCTACCCTGTCTCCTCGATTTTGGAAAATTATGTGATAATAATTCTGTATGCTACTAGTGACATATAAAACTCTGTATGCCAGTCAGCGTGGCATACGGAAACTCAATGTTATGCCTATGGGATTTTATATTAGGGGTAGGATAAAGTGGAAGCTCTTTCTTACGAAAGAACTGTTTGTTTGCTAATAAAAAAAATCTTTCCTATTCATATTTTTCATCATCATCAATTACTTGACGGTTATCTTGATTATCAACAAATATGTTTCGTTTTTTACATCTATACATTATACATCTAACATACTTTGATTTCTGAGGAATGAGTATCGACGATATCTCGATGTAACCATTTTTTGAGTAATTGTAATCATACAGTGGAAGCTCTTTCTTACGAAACAACTGTTTGTTTGCTAATAAAAAAAATCACAAAAAAACTTTGACATTCTTTCACCCATGACCAATTCCCTTCTATTCCCACATACACCGTGGTATAATCAACGAGTATAGAAATCCCACTAGAGCCACCTTGAAGGAGTAAGTGTGGATCTCGGTATTGAGATCACGGATAATCCGCACAGATCAATATTAGCTCTGCTGGTTTTTAAATCACATTAAGGCACGCGGCACCACTGAACCTTGTAACAACTCCAAGTGGCATTGCCAGTCGCGGTGTCAATATTGACGCATGGTGCCTGCTGGAAGGCGCATGGTGCCTCCTCGCCACACGCCGACTTCACGTCCACACACCAGGCCCGGGTCCGCCTGTGTGTCGTATTCACACAGCAATGGAAGGTATTTTACTGGGTTTCTATGTCTATCTCATTAGGCAGGGGTGTCAGTTAGGGGTTAGGGAAAAAAGTGGGAATGTTTTTCATGGGAAATTTTCCGCGTCAGAGGGACCGAGAAAATAGGGAAAATATATGAACGGCTGCTTATTGGTGTGAATGAAGCCCCATTTATTCTCTCTTTGTTTTACACAAGAAAAAAAAACTGAAAATGAAAACAAGTATTTCTTTGGAAAAGAGCAAAACTGCTATTTCTCAATTAATGAAGGTTTAATTAGTCTGCTGCATCGGCTTGCCACAGATGTATATTCTGTCAAGTCTTGGACATTCTGACTATGTGTTTAAAGCATATTCTACAATTCACAGTGGCGCCACCTGGTGATTTTTAATTATCAGTCAAAACTGGTTCTCTCTGATACATTCTGATTCTAAACGAGTAAATCTAATGTTTTATCCGGTTTAATCAATTTTGAGAGGTAAAATAGGCCAATTTACATTTGCTCAATTTACTGAAAATATGGTCTTCTTCAATTCTCTCAAAAACAAGGACGGTGACCTATGGTTTTTGAAAACGATAAATGTGTAGCAATACACATTTACTACATTCTGTGAAAGTCTGGGGAAAATGACATGGCGTTTTACTATCTGAAAAGTAACTTCTTAGAATTTGTATATATTCTTTTGTAGAATTATCATTATGTATACACGTATATTGATTTCTAAATCAAAACCCAGCACGGTGAGCCCTGACCTTTAAGTTAGATATGTGTTCCACAACACTCAGAGACCATCATATTCAAACTTCAGAAAAATGACATGGGTTTTGATTTTCAAGCCAAATTCTCCGATATGCCTTTAATTGGCAGGGCTTCGTTTTGCCAGGTTACGGTGTTGAATACGCCATGAGGAGGCGGGGTTTGAGTATCATACTGAAACATAACCTAGTGATCTAACAGAACCTGTTTTCAGAATGGATCAAGACCCCCCAAGCACTAAGGTATGTGTGTGAACATAGTTCATTAATTCATATTGGTTCATGCGAGACACTTTAAAAATGCTCAAGAGTTCCAAAAGGCAAACATTGGTTTACTGAGTTGGTCGGCACACGAGTGTTGAGGGTATTAAGTGAGTCTGGGTGTAATGTATTGTTTACCGTTCACTCTAAAGCCTGCCCCGGTGATTTTAATGTTTAACATTAGGTATAACGCTCACTAAGTGGTTCTGGGTGTTGACATTTCATATAACTCTGGATGGATGGATTTTAATAGAACTCGGGAGTTGATTTTACCATAGTTTTAACTATATGTGATCTAAACCTACATTTCTATCGGTCTAAAGTGTCCCTTTTCGGAGGACACACCATAGATCTCTTTGATTGCTATATGAATATACATTACTTGCTCCGTAGAAGTTGTGAGTCTTGATGTATATATGTTGTTGTAAAATTACTACATACAATACAGTGGTTTACTATCTTCAGGCCTAGCCAAGAAAACCAGTTGTTCAACAACTGAGGCTATGTGCCACCTGAGTTGAATCGTGTATATCTCTTCAGCCAGAAGAATACTCTTCAATAAAGGAAATTGTAAACACAAAAATTAAAAAAAAGTTTTGTCAGGAGGATTTCAGTAAAACTATCCAGGTCGATTTTACTATAATTTTGTCTGATTTTATATCACTAGATCTCAGGGCCGATTTTCCTCAATTTTGGCAAATATGATTTTACTACCACGGGGTCAACTTAACTCGCTTCTTTTTGTCTCTGTAGATATTACAAGAACTGCGGGTATATTCTACAACAATTTTTCCTGAGTTGATTTTAATAGAATATGGGGTCAATTTCAAATTGCCTGAGTGGATTCTACTCTATCTGGGCGGAATTATTTGACACAATCAAAGTAACCTGACTACGAAAGCTGAATGATCTATTTTTCATGATTAACTATAATTCTGTCTGAATATTTTATAACCTGTTAAGGGCGGATGATGCCTTAAGGCATCAACTGGCATGGGGTGTATGATGCCTTAAGGCATCATTTAATGGATATTTAAGATTTTTTTAGATTTTCATAAGGAAATATTTTAACTATAAAATTGAAATTTGCACAGAATATTGGTAACGTGATATTTTGGATTTCTAGATAATAGAAATAAAAATATTAAGGAAAAAATATTACATCACAGGATAAATCTTCGAATTCTAAGTTCAGAGGATAATGCCCTCTTCCCTAGAACTGTACATAGTCACTAGTAGCCGTCCCCAAGTGTGTAAGTCTTCCTTAATGACTGTTTCCATTGGCCTTCGAAAACGGTGAGGATATTTTTGTGTTCTACAAATAGCCCATTTCCATTGGCCATCACCGAATTACAGTCAGGGACCACCGAAATACCTTTACCACTGCTGACGCAAAATAGAAATAGACTATTAGGAGAACTAAAAGAATCTACACCGTTTTCGTCGGCCAATAGATATAGGCCTGTAATAGGCGGCCGTCCTTAAAGGTTTAATGTTTATAAATCCTTTCCTTTAACTCCCTACGTGTAGTTTTCAGTGTTTACTATTCGCTACAAATCGGGAATCCTCACCAGACTTAATACATTAGCGAAACCCGGAAACATAGAAAGTAGATATATTAAAATGTTTATAAATCCTGTCCTATGTGTAATTTTAAGTGTTTCCTATTCGCTACAACTGGGGAATCCTCACCAATGCATTCTCTACCTTCCAGGATTAGAAACTGACCTTACCAGCTCATGGAACTCCACGAAGTCGGGCGGCAGCATGGTAAAGTCCTCTCCGTGAGTGGGTGTGGAGCTGGGCACATTAAACCTCCGTCTCCAGTCCCCGGCCACCTCTCCGGGTACCGCCCGCCCTGCACTCACTCCGGCCGGGATACCTCGACCACACCGCCGTCTGAGGGGGCTGGAGCAGGGCTTTAACAATGCACTCCCACTCCTGTAGGCAGTTCTCCAGGGCGGTGCTTCTCTCCCCTCAGAGCCTCCCCTCCTCCCACTACACTACACCTGTGGCGGTGACACGACGGGCAGGCCCGGGCCGATTCCCCACCGTAAGTAGGCATATCGGGGATCAGTGTAATAAGGCTTGTTGGATATCATTTAGGTTGAGCGTTCGTAAACTCAATGGAGATGTGATAAGGCTTGTTGGATATCATTTAGGGTGAGCATTCGTAAACTCAATGGAGATGTGATAAGGCTTTTTGTAGATCTCCCAGTGGGCATGTTCGTAAACTGTGTGTAATTGTAATAAGGCTTGTTGGATATCATTTAGGTTGAGCGTTCGTAAACTCAATGGAGATGTAATAAGGCTTGTTGGATATCATTTAGGTTGAGCGTTCGTAAACTCAATGGAGATGTGATAAGGCTTGATGTAGATCTCCCAGTGGGCATGTTCGTAAATTGTGTGTAATTGTAATAAGGCTCGTTGGATATCATTTAGGTTGAGCGTTCGTAAACTCAATGGAGATGTGATAAGGCTTGTTGGATTTGATTTAGGTTGAGCGTTCGCAAACTAAATGGAGATGTGATAAGGCTTGTTGGATATCATTTAGGTTGAGCGTTCGTAAATTCAATGGAGATGTAATAAGGCTCGTTGGATATCATTTAGGTTAAGCTTTCGTAAACTCAAAGGAGATGTCATAAGGCTTGTTGGATATCATTTAGGTTGAGCATTCGTAAACTCAATGGAGATGTGATAAGGCTTTTTGTAGATCTCCCAGTGGATATGTTCGTAAATTGTGTGTAATTGTAATAAGGCTTGTTGGATATCATTTAGGTTGAGCGTTCGTAAACTCAATGGAGATGTGATAAGGCTTGTTGGATATCATTTAGGTTGAGCGTTCGTAAACTCAATGGAGATGTGATAAGGCTTGTTGGATATCAATAAGGTTGAGCGTTCGTAAACTCAATGGAGATGTGATAAGGCTTTTTGTAGATCTCCCAGTGGACATGTTCGTAAATTGTGTGTAATTGTAATAAGGCTCCATGGATATCATTTAGGTTGAGCATTCGTATACTCAATGGAGATGTGATAAGGCTTGTTGGATATCATTTAGGTTGAGCGTTCGTAAACTCAATGGAGATGTGATAAGGCTTTTTGTAGATCTCCCAGTGGATATGTTCATAAATTGTGTGTAATTGTAATAAGTCTCCATGGATATCATTTAGGTTGAGCATTCGTATACTCAATGGAGATGTGATAAGGCTTGTTGGATATCGTTTAGGTTGAGCGTTCGTAAACTCAATGGAGACGAGATAAGGCTCGTTGGATATCATTTAGGTTGAGCGTTCGTAAACTCAATGGAGATGTGATAAGGCTTGTTGGATATCATTTAGGTTGAGCGTTCGTAAACTCAATGGAGATGTGATAAGGCTTGTTGTAGATCTCCCAGTGGGCATGTTCGTAAACTGTGTGTAAGTTTAATATGATTTGTTGTTTATCATTTAGGTTGAGCGTTTGTAAAATCAATGGAGAAGTGATATAGCTTGTTGTTTATCATTCAGGTTGAGCATTTGTAAACTGATTGAAGATGTGTTAAGTCTTGTTTTTTATCTCCCAGTGGGCATGTTCTTAAACTGTGTAAGTGTAATTAAGACTTGTTGTTTATCACTCAATGTGTGCGTTTGTAAACTCAATTGAGATGTGATAAGGATTAAAAAGGAATCACAAGAGATGAAAATAGCCTGGTCCGTACTCCACCAAGTTTGTCTTCAGTGAATCAGCTGAGTGAATTAGTCTGAAGGCAACCGAGGTGGAGTGCGGACCAAGCTTTTCTCATTGAGTGGGTTTCTGATTTTATCTCTCCCCGTATAACATTATTTATTGATAAAATGAAGCGTCGTTTGTTGATTCGTGGTAATACACGAGCGTTAGTGAGTGTATTATGAAGTCAACCACATGTGAGTACACATCGATTATTGTCTATTTACCATCCATCGTATACAAAGCCCCCATTGAGATTGTACAGGGACTCAGTAAACCACCCTCTATTGTATAAAACCTGTCAGATACCATAACTATGGTATACAGATTCAAAGCTGTGTTATACGGCCTCCAAACCATGGTACATGGGGAAAATACTTCTTTTGTGATATAGAGCAAAGAAATAGTCCCTAATGTCATACCTTTTAATATGGCAATTACTGGATTTAATTTATTCAAAGAGATTGATAATAAATGTAGCAAATGATGGTTATGTGGACAGGTGGCTCTGTAAACCACTCGAGGTTGACGTCGTAATAAACTCGCTAGCGCTCGTGTATTACGACGCGTCAACCACTCGTTGTATACGGCCGCCTGTCCACAAAACCATTGGTTATTACCTATATACATCACTAAGTGGGCACGTTTGTAAACTGTGTGTTATTGTGGTGAGGCTTATTGTATATCATTCAGTGGGTCTGCTTTAAAATGGTCGTGTGATTGTGATAAGGCTTGTTGTAACACTCAGTGGGCACATTCATAAAATGTGTGTAAGTGTGTGATAATATCAAGAGACGTCACGAGTTTGAGTCTGAGGTTATTTATGCCACGCATTTTGTTGGCTCCATAATTTCACGAGTCGAAGACGAGTGACATTACGGAGCCAACAAAATGAGTGGCATAAATAAGCTCAAACTCAAACGAGTGGCATCTAGATTTTATCCTACCCCGTTATAATATTTTTTCAGTATCAGAAAGTAGTGGCATAAACAACACTTTATGTCACTACCCGTGACATAAACAAATCCCATGTTAAGCCTATGGCGTTTTTTATTAGGGGTAGGATAAAGCTTGTTGTACATTGTATACCACTCGGTGGGCGTATTCGCAAACTGCGTGTACTTTTGATTATGCTTGTTGTATAGGGTACAATGCCAGTGTTAGTTCATGAAGCAGTCACCAGGTGACTGACAGTATGGCGCCACTGTTCTTACCAAATTCAACTGACTTTCAAAGTTTGACCATGACTCCATTGTGTCTCTAAACCCATCTCAGTCTAAGATGACTTACACAGTACGAAAATTGGGGTTTATTGATGAATACGCAATAGCGTAGATGTGCCGATAGGCTTTGTTCAGTAATGTTTCCACACAAATACGTCCAAATTTGCCACCCACAGATACAGTGTACATCTATAGAAGATATCTGACATGAGTACTATCGTAAAACAGGATGATCTTGGCTCCCGTATGCCACGACTGGCGTTTGGCGTAGTGATATCACGAACGAAACGCCAGGAGTGGCCTACGGGAGCCAAGATTAAAACGAATCAGGTTTTGATTTTATCCTACCCCTCTCTACAATATTTTAATATCAAAATCATGAATGAAAATCATCAAAATTCCGTATGCCCCTAGTAGCATACAAACGTCCGTATGCCAGTCAGCGTGGCATACGGAATCTCAATGTTAAGCCTATGGGATTTTATATTAGGGGTAGGATAAATGTATATATGCGCACGTAATAGCTGTATTAGGCATTAGGCGTATATATATTTATGAGTAGAAATATATGCGGGCATATACATACATAAACATATAGATAACAAATAAAATAGGTTAATCCATAGTCCCCTAAACACACATTACCAGCTATAGCTAACACCACACTAACCTGTGCAGATGTATGTGGGAATAGGGTAGGGGGTGGGGGAGGGACGTAAGGGTTGTGGGTGGGGGGATGCATGCGCAGCCAGGTGACAGCTTGTGCTTTATATACAAGGTTAGGCTGATTCCCACAGAACAATTATGTGTTAATAGTAAATAATAGACCCTCTTCACACTGGCGCCATCTTGTAATGGCCGCCTAAGTAGATCGAACGAAAACGAGGCGAACACTCTCCACCCAGATCTGAGTAATAATAAAAAAGCTCTTGTTTTTCTCACCTGAAAGATGGAAATAGCTCTCACGTAGTACATCATCGGCCAATTTTTACAAACTATACATTGTTAAGAACCTGCGACTTGGGCCTATCTGCTGATATATATATCAAATACCTGTGATATGAATAAGATTTCCTGTCAGAGATTAAACATGGGAATTGTTTATGTAAAAAACACTAAAACATTTAACCTTCCTGTTTCACAGTGATTTAATGAAAAATCTATCGCGATGACCTATAGAAATAAATATCCTTTCTTATTAGGCATTTCAAGACAATTAAAATGATACCAATATTACCATTTTGTGATAGATATTTCCTGAGCTAATGGACTAATGATGCATCTGTTAATTGTCAGGAAATTTGGGAATTTGTCAGCAAAAATTTAAGTTTTGAAAAATGTCAGGGAAATTGACTGTTGTCGGGGAAATCTAGAATATCTAGGTCTAGTCATTAAGAAATCTCTATCTCTGACACTCCTGAGAATGCTTATATTTAAGAAAATTAGGTAGATCTGTAATAGTTGTATTCTAGGCCCAACAAGTAATACTGACTCAAATATCACAATATTTGATGCTCCATTATCTCAGTAAATATTTATCACAGACTGGCAATATAGGTATCATTTTAATCGTCTTCAAGTACCTAAGAAGATAGAATGGTAATATCTATAGGTCATCGCGATAGATTTTTCATGAAATCAGTATGAAAACAGGAAGGTAACATGTTTTGTTTTCTTTTTTCACCAAAATAATTTTGATGTTCAATCCATGACTAGAAATCTTAGCCAAAATACAGGTATTTGATATTATACCAACAAATAGGCCCAAGTGTTAGCTCTTTAACAATGTTTTATTTATAAAGATCGGCCTGTTATTCACGAAACAAGAACAAATTACATTTTTTATTAAATCTGTGCTTATGGGTCTGAAGCCATGCTGCCGACCCAGGTCAAGTATCACGCCTCGTTTTCAAATGCAAGCATGTTGCTGGTTCTCGGCAAGCAGGGCCTAGTTACATGCAACCAGCGCAACACGATTGCAGCGCCACGCTTATGTGCAAGTGGTGAATATCCAAAAATCAAAAGAATGATGCCTTTCTTTTATGTAATTAATCAAATGGTACCCAATAGGGTTTTGGACAGATTTCCTAATCAAAACTTATAATATATGATTGATTTTTCCATGGATTGATATATAGCAGATGAAAAAAACCAACAAATAGTGTGGTGACCCCTATGCACAGAGATAGGAATAATCAGACAGTGGCGTAAATTTGCTTTATCATACCTTTAAATGGCCTAGCTTAGGATTATCGTCTATGTGTATATAGCCAGGCGTAAATATGATGCCAAATAGGATGACCTTATTTACGCTCTAAGAGATATACGCGGAAATAATATATACGTAATCTGAAAAGTTTGTGCTGTGTTAAAGATGAAACCCAGGACATGTTTGTTTTCATATGAGGCTCTATACACATGCGTGAGAAAGGCTTGTTTGTTTGTGTAGTTTTAGGTCTCGGTAGGCTAGTTACGTCGTTTTTGAGAATGATTCATTGGTTGACCTATCTGGTTCTTGAAAGGTATACTAACTCAACTTTGGTCTGCTTGTAGCAGTGGGACCCTATGCCTGTTTTATAGTGCTGCCTCACTGAAGGCTAGAATTGTGATAGTGGCCTATTATAACTCACTTACTTTTTCACCTCCAAAACGGTGGCACCCAGGGAATGTTATCTATCTTCCATATATTATGAGAAAACATGGTTACTGAGCCCATACGGATGGCCGTTCGAGGTCATTTGATGATGAAAATACGGCCCGACATCACAGGTGGGAGGGCCGTATTTTTTTCATCAAATGACTGAGAACGGACACCGTACAGGCTCAGTCACTACGTTTTCTTATTACTATACACCTCCCAATCATTTAAAACACCATTTTATTAATTTTACAAAGACCTCAAAGACTACTGCAATTCATTACAGCCCGCTGTCACAGCGGGCGCGAACATTATTTATACTACACCCCTAGCAGCGGGCAGTATTTCATACATGTTCGGCCATAGGTGTATAGTAATACTCAGTTGGCACATCCGTAAACTGTGTAATTGGACCTGGTCATCAAAGTCAGTGGTATTTGATGTTTCGTCAATACTTTCCTTTTACAAGCGGTTGTAGATAAAGCTCATTCATATGTATACAGTGATGTCTTTGGTTTCCACCATAAGTTAATATATATGTAAATTGTCTCCCTACTAACTCTCACCTCGCTGTCGATGTAAAAAAATAAAAGGAAAAAAAAAAAAAATCTTTTTCTAATCCCGTGGGAAGGGATCTCATGTCGTTCGGCAGACCGATAACCAGCGGTAGGCTTAAAATAGACCAATCACTGCGGTGCCTTTATTCAGTGCATCGAGGCGGATGTAAACGGTAAAACCTCGGTTAATTCTGACGTTGGGGAATACCTGGCCCGGAGGTCTAGCCTCTAGTGGGCACACATCCATTATCCACCTGAGGCCAAATGGGCATTAAAAATACATAGAGAATGCGTATTCCTATCGGTGGAGGATAAATCAAAATGTCCGTGCCGCCACCTCATGGGCACGTAAGGAACTATAAAAATAAATGGCACATACATCCAACTGTATATGTCATTGACTTTGTTTGGTTGATTTTACGTCCGGTTGATTTTATCATCAAAGGCTGATAATAGTTTATTTTGCATTTCCATTAATTTCAAACCAATGTAAATATTGATAAGTTAATTTGGGGATATTGTAAGAGAGAAAGGAGTGATTTGCAAAGTTCATTCCCTCGGAATAACACAAAGGTTATGGCATTTATCACTTGATTGATAGCCTGGTACGGGAACCAAAATCAAAAGACAGTTCAGCATCTAATTATGCGATGATTGTTTTAAGTATCCATATTGTAATTTCTCAGCTCTATTTCAGGTTTTACTTGGGCATAGCTATATATGTTGAGGGTAAACGAGGCAGTAGTCTTGCCCCTACCGCTAACACGACCACACTAAAGAGAGTTGGGTCTTGCGCGCGCTGTTATCGTAACTGAGAGCGAAAGAGGAAATTACACAACTATATACATTGTATTGCTCCTTTAGTTCAGTATATATGGCCTCATCCACACAAATAAATAATGTATACATGTAAACTTATGAATACAACACTAAATGCAGTAGGAACATGAAGATGGGTGAAATGAAATATACCAACGTTGATACACTCCATCATTCTAAAAAATGATGCAACTTCTTCCATTATGTTAACGATATTATACCAATTGTATTAAGAAAAAAGAAAGATGCATGCAACATGAGAAACCGTCTATTTCTATATTGTGAGGATATCTGACAAGGTGGGCACCTGGTAGCTCAGGAGTTGTAATTATAGCAGTGCTATTTCCATGTGAATATATATATGCTTCGTCATGTGTGCGCGGTCTGTGGGGTCAACTTCGTATCATAGCTTTGGTATAGTGAACTCGTGTTGGCTTAGTGGTAGGAATCTCAAAGACAAATGTAGGTAGCTATTGAAGCGCCCCCTGTTTCTACCCTATTTAACACTGGTGCTGCCATCTGGTTTCATGAAACTGTAGCAGTTTCCCATAGACACCAATAGATAAGCACTTACCTTCTTCAGATGGCCTTCCCATAGAAATTAGCATGATGACATAGTATTTTTTTAGCATTTCTGATTTGTACATGTTCCAAACTATCATGATCTAGAATTATTTGAAGATAGCAATAGAACATTAGTGACATTTAGCAACAAAGTCAAAATATTGCATTTTCCCATAGACACCAATAGTTAAGCACTTACATTTTCAGATATCCCTCCCATAGAAGTTAGCATGGGGACATGCCATATTTTTTTCATTTTCTATTTGCTGATATATGGAACTTATATTATCCTGAGTTATTTGCAAAACTCAGCAGAATCTAGAAATCCCCCAACTACCAGCATTTGTCTTTAAGTAGTGACATTTCTATATGAATGTACAAGGATCATTCTTTGTGGGCTGTGTGGCAATATCCAGCTCTTTACACACCATCAGGTTTGATGTAGTGGACTCCTAGTGGCTCAGTGGTAGAAATTCTAAGCAGTGACAACCACAGTGAATACATGCATCATTCTGTGTGTAGGGGTTGTTAAGTCAAACTCTTGTCATAATACTAGGTCTGATATATGGATTCTCATTGGCTCAGTGGCAGAAATCCTATGCAGTGATATTTCCACATGAATATGCATGCATCGTTCTGTGTGAGTAGGATCATGAGGTCAAGGTCTTGTAGCACCATTAGCTCTACAATGACCTGCAAATGGTACACAGCCTTTCGGGCATGTATGACACCACGAGCCAACCAATACAGTGGTGGTTGCTTGGTTGGTCTTTTAGTTCCCACACCATATAGACATGGTATGAGAACGATAAGATACAGTGGTAGACTCTGAATTATCAAGGAATGAAATATGAACCCTGGACTGGTGGAGCCATCTCACAGGTCACACTGGAACTCCACGCGTGCCTCCTAGCGGATGGCCGGGAAAGCAGAGTAGGCTCTGTGTCATATGGAGGATAGAGCCCCAGTGCTGAAAGTGTTGATGTTCAGTTACCAGTCGGTGTCTACAGATACTCAAACAGGTGATTTTCAGTTACCAGTCTTTTTTTCATATATACCTCACCCCATGGTATTTTTCCCTCATAGACTTCACATTTTTTTCCCCATGGACTTAACATTGGGAACTCAAACTCAATGCCCATGGAGTATCTATTAAAAATACTCAATGGGGGATTATGTCACAAATGTTAGCCAATTAGTCAATATGAACGGTGAGATAAATTCAGAAACCTATTCAAGTTTACGGTCAGAGCTTGATCCCATCTCTTTTGAATCACTACATAATTCATGCGGCTTTGCCTTGTGAATTACTCTGCTATTCAAACTCTATGGGATACAAGCTCTGACCGTAAAGTTTCACAGGTTTCCCCTATAGTGAGTACAGGGGTGAGGGCAATACTGAAACTGGTGATTTTCAGTTGTCAGTCGGTGTGTATAGGTGTGACGGTAATACTCAAACTGGTGATTTCAGTTGCCAGTCCGTGTGTATAGGTGTGAGGGTAATACTCAAACTGGTGATTTTCAGTTGCCAGTCGGTGTGTATAGGTGTGAGGGTAATACTCAAACTGGTGATTTCAGTTGCCAGTCCGTGTGTATAGGTGTGAGGGTAATACTCAAACTGGTGATTTCAGTTGCCAGTCCGTGTGTATAGGTGTGAGGGTAATACTCAAACTGGTGATTTCAGTTGCCAGTCCGTGTGTATAGGTGTGAGGGTAATACTCAAACTGGTGATTTCAGTTGCCAGTCCGTGTGTATAGGTGTGAGGGTAATACTCAAACTGGTGATTTCAGTTGCCAGTCCGTGTGTATAGGTGTGAGGGTAATACTCAAACTGGTGATTTCAGTTGCCAGTCGGTGTGTATAGGTGTGAGGGTAATACTCAAACTGGTGATTTCCAGTTGTCAGTCGGTGTGTATAGGTGTGAGGGTAATACTCAAACTGGTGATTTCAGTTGCCAGTCGGTGTGTATAGGTGTGAGGGTAATACTCAAACTGGTGATTTTCAGTTGCCAGTTGGTGTGTATAGGTGTGAGGGTAATACTCACACTGGTGATTTTCAGTTGCCAGTCGGTGTGTATAGGTGTGAGGGTAATACTCAAACTGGTGATTTCAGTTGCCAGTCGGTGTGTATAGGTGTGAGGGTAATACTCAAACTGGTGATTTCAGTTGCCAGTCGGTGTGTATAGGTGTGAGGGTAATACTCAAACTGGTGATTTCAGTTGCCAGTCGGTGTGTATAGGTGTGAGGCTGATACTCAAACTGGTGATTTTAGTTGCCAGTCGGTGTGTATAGGTGTGAGGGTAATACTCAAACTGGTGATTTTAGTTGCCAGTCGGTGTGTATAGGTGTGAGGGTAATACTCAAACTGGTGATTTCAGTTGCCAGTCGGTGTGTATAGGTGTGAGGGTAATACTCAAACTGGTGATTTTCAATTGCCATTCGGTGACTACAGATGACAGGCTGATACTCAAACTGGTGATTTTCAGTTACGAGTCAGTGTGTCTAAGTCAGTACAGCTGGGCAGCATTCTGAAGTGAGTAGCTCTGTCAACTGGCCGTGAACTGCTCATACCTATAACCCCGCATAACTTCTCTCCGGCTTTTTCCCTCAAGTTTCTCACACAACTCTAAGCATTGAGACATTTTATTGGATTAGAGAACACAATTACCACTTTCTAACCCAATAAGAATAGAGAACAGAATTTACCAGTGGCAGCAAATTATGTATCTGCACCCTAGCAGAGATAACCCACTTTATCTCAACCCTGGTATTTTTTCTCCATAGACTTAACATTGGGAACTTGTATCAAACGCCAATGAGATATTCAGGAAAAATATCCAGTGGGAGATTATGTCACAAATATGAGCTCATTAGTCAATGCAAAAGGCTGAGATAAATTCAAAAACCCATTCAAGGTCAGAGCTCAATCCCATCTTGTTTGAATCTCTACAGAAGACATGCAGCTTCCCCTCATGAATTACTACGCGATTCAAGCTCGATGGGATACAAGCTCTGATCCTAAACTTTCATAGGTTTCCTCTATAAGATGCCACTCTTTGCTCACTGCTTACAGATGGGTGAGAATCCTGATTATAAACAACAGCATAGAGCCAGTGAGAAGTTACGCGAGAGGTGACCTCTGGCACGTACCCACCTCTTTACGCCGCGACGCCCGCGACCGAGGCGCCTCTGGTGGAGGATCCAGTGAGCACTGATCGCTGATTGGCTGATCCAGCACCACGTGGTCGTACTTGTGACGTATCTCCGCTGGTACCTTCCAGTAGACCTTGTCAAACAGCGTCATGGTCAGCAACCAGGGCTGGCGAGTGGGACACCTACCGTCAACCAGCAACACCAACGGGCCCCACCTGATCATGGAGACGATGAGGGAGACTGGAGAGGTTTTTTTTGTTTTTTCTAAATTTTATGTCAAGCCCTGTCCAGATTTCTACAAGATTCACCTTTTCTCACTGGTTTCACACCACATGGGTGGTGATAGAATCTATGAGATAGATTAAGGTAGAAATCTCACCCCTGCACATTTCTCGAGGTGAGAGTTTGTTTTGATTTATACACTATATAGGCACGGTATGAGAGATGTAGGTAAAATTTTATCCTCCTGTGTGCGTTTCGTGATCTAGTGGGATCTGTGAACGCTTTCAGTAGAATAAATTTAGCAGCAGTCGCTAAATCTGTTCACATCGTATTAGGCACGGTATGAGAGTTGGCCTTGGATGAATAAGCATTCAATTATGAAGGGATAACAATAAAAGGCTTGGGTTAACATGCAGTCTATGGGTATCCAAGCATATCAAGCAGCAATGGATCAATGAGGTATTTCAGTCTGTAGTTATTGGTCATGGTCAGTTGGACAGCCTCTAAGACACTGGCACCCTGTTCCTTCTCCAATATCACAGTGAATAGCACACAAGCTGGAAGTCTGTGCCTGTAAAAAGGTGGGTGTAGATACCTTTGTAACCCTTCAAATATAGAATGAGAGAGTGTCTTCATCCTAAACTGTCACTTTCCCTGGTGATCAGTGACAGCTTGTAGTAAACAACTGTTAGAGGTCTATTCCCCTGATCCGAGTAACTCTCATTCTCTGGTGATCGGTGATGACTTATGTAAACAACCGTTAGAGCTCCATTGATTGATACGAGTAACGCACATTCTTTGCTGATCAGTGATGACTTGCAGTAAACAACCGTTAGAGGTCCATTCGCCTGATACGAGTAACTCTCATTCTCTGGTGATCGGTGATGACTTATGTAAACAACCATTAGAGCTTCATTTAATTGATACGAGTAACTCACACACTCCAGTGATTAGTGATGACTTGCAGTAAACAACGGTTAGAGCTCCATTTGATTGACAAAAGTAAGTCACATACTCCAGTGATCAGTGACATCTTACCGTAAACAACCGTTAGAGCTCCATTTGACTGATAGGAGTAACTCGCATACTCAAGTGATCAGAGACGACTTACAGTAAACAACTGTTAGAGCTCCATGTGCCTGATACGAGTAACTCGCATACTCAAGTGATCAGAGACGACTTACAGTAAACAACTGTTAGAGCTCCATGTGCCTGATACGAGTAACTCGCATACTCAAGTGATCAGAGACGACTTACAGTAAACAACTGTTAGAGCTCCATGTGCCTGATACAAGTAACTCGCATACATAAGTGATCAGAGACGACTTACAGTAAACAACTGTTAGAGCTCCATGTGCCTGATACGCATAACTCACATTCTCTGCTGATCAGTGAAGACTTGATGTAAACAACCTTTAGAGCTGCATTCACCTGATATGAGTAGCTCACATTCTCTGCTGACTACTGTCAATTCATATTAAACAACTATTAGAGTACCATTGAGTGATACAAGTAACTTGCACACTTTAGTGATTAGTGATGACTTGCAGTAAACAACCGTCAGAGCTCCATTTGACTGATAGGAGTAACTCGCATACTCCAGTGATCAGAGACGACTTAAGTAAACAACCGTTAGAGCTCGACTTATATTATACAACCGTTAGAGCTCCATTTGCCTAATACAAGTAACGTGCATACTCCAGTGATCAGTGATGACTTGCAGTAAACAACCATTAGAGCTCCAGTGGACTGATATGAGTAACTCGCATACTCCAGTGCTCAGTGACGCCTTGTATAAACAACTGTTATAGCTCCATTTGACCAGTGAAGAGTGGTAGTAAACAACTGTTAGAGCTCCAGTGGACTGATAGGAGTAACTCCCAATCTCCGGCCACCAGTGAGAATTGAATATGACCTGCACATCCCTGACTGCCATCAATAGTAAGTCAGGAAAATCAATGAAGGAAGCGCTCAGGCCAATGAAGCACGCCCACATTAATAATTAACTACAACCACTGCGCATGCGTGATCTTCACTAGCCACAGAACACGGGATAAAGCTCCAGTTTCACCAGTAGACCTGGTCATAGGTGAACACACCCTGTGTGCTAACAAACCCGCCACGTTGATACTCTACTCAATATTGACCTCTGCACTACTACGGCTTCATGTTAAACAGACCCGAGTATGGAGGCACACATGTGTGTGTCTGTTGTAAGTTTTCAACCACTCGTAACCTAAAGGACTTGGCTCAGTTAAGGTTGTATATGCTTACACAAGGCTCTACTCTGGGTGGTTAAGTATGTTGCCAGATTGTAACCCAGGAATTACCCATGAGACCCTGGTGAGTCTACTCGACTGTAGTAGATATGCGCTGCATCCAGAGCCACTCAATAGAACTCACAGGTGAAGGTAGACTTGCTCAAGTCTTTGATTATGAAAATTAAATATATTGTGAATTAAATCAAGACATAAAAGGATGTCATATTCCCCGCTGTCACATTATATTGTGAAGGAAGGCAAGGCGTAGTGAGAGGGGTAGGAAACAGTCAGTGAGGCAGGGCTATTTTGAAAACTTGAAAAAATGCTCCGAGTTTTTCCCAAGTGGCTTCTGTAACTGCCGACATCTTCAATGTGTGCAATTCAACAGGAAAATCTATGATATTACATTTATTCTGTTACCTGTGAGACGGACGTATAGGGCACAGAGTGATTGTTAATTTCCCATCATCCGCCAGGAAACTGTAAGATAGTGCCACTGTAGTTGGGGGCGACTACTGTTATGAGTTGTTACTGTTATAGTCTATAGATAATAGTGAGACAAGGCAAAAATTCCTCCATGGCATGCCGAAAAAAGTATTTCTGATAAAATCCATTGTAATTTGTCCAGCCACCTGGTGTTTTGGATGGCGTCGGGAGACAAGATGGCCGTATCCATAGCACAATAGCTATGTGCCCTATATACTCTCACACATTGTTCTCGTGTCCACAACTTAGCTGCACAGTGAAACTCGTGAACTGGACTGGGTCAATGGATCTCCTTCAGTTTGCCAATCACCATTTCGTGGGTTGAATCTCTTGGGGATTTGGTACCTCAGCAATTATTCAACATGATTACGGTTCCTACGTTACGGAAGAACATATCAACAACAAATAGGGGTAAATATACATAATAGGTAGTTTTGAAGAAAAGAAACCCATTAAAATACCTCAGGTATACGAGTTAACCTCTCTTGAAAGGAAAAGGTTGTAAATATATATAAATATTGGAAGGCCGACTACAAATCTTCACTGGTGGTAATTTACAACCATTTATGGGACCCATATACAGACTTTCTCCACAATTAAATTATACTTTCTTGGCTGGTTATTGCGCAGACTTTCTCAGAAGGTAATTTAAAGACCTTCTTTGGAGCCAGTTTACAGAACTTCCTCATGTGATAACGCCCATAATGCGCATTGAGGCTTGCCAACACACCGTGCCAATGCGTTAACAAACTCTCTCTTTATATCTGGAAACTATTCGGCATCTCACTCTGTATAAATCCATGAATACATTCTAATAATGATTAGGGTACTCAGTTTAGTTAATCCCCACTGTAGTCAAAGCCTCGGTGCCTACAGAAGATCAACTGAGGAACCTCAAGTAGCTTGGCTTTTCGTTGCCGACCCTTCCATTCTTCTGACTTATAATTCTTAACAACAAACCCATGAACACTAAACTTCATAAGAATCCAGGGGGCTCACACATTTCAATAGGTCCTGTATTATATTACTTTGACATATATATACTGGAGACTCAGTCTTGATGATTAACACCCAAGGGCAATGCATTTTATAAGAACAGTGTGTAAATTTAGTTAGTAAATTATTACCTAGGTCAAAACTCAGGTTTTAGTGACACTTATGTTTGATTAGATATGTGAAGAAATATGAAGACAATGTGACATAGAGCCTGATTTGCTTCGCATATTTCATCGGTTGACTTGGGTTAGATCTATATTAATATATATGACAGTTTATCAATAATATTCTAATTTAATAGATTCTTAGCACTTCAAAGTACAGTTCGGATACGGTGTATAATTGATAGTCATAAATACACAATCCATGAAATGATTTTAAAGTGACAATGTCTATTTCAGTGATAAACACCGATGACACAACTCTCATCTACACTGGCCACACACGAACTTAACAGTGGAGATCAAGGGTGCAGACCGACGTTTCATTCAAGAAGCCCTGTCAAAATATTTCGAAGCCCTGCCAAAATAATCATTTAATAATAATACTAGATGAACTATCATGAAGTTTCAAATGCCAAGAAGTGTCACAGCCAAGTAATTATATTTCTATATTCTATAACGTTTACGTCCTAGCCTGCCGATTGTTACTGCATGAATGTGTGAAAGGGTTGTGAAAGTGCACCAAGGTTATGTATCACGAAATGACTGTCACTGACTCGGATGGATTGTCACTAATGTTATCGGGACTTGCCAGTGCCTGTCCCCGGCCCTTGGCGCTCCTTGGTGAAATGAAGAGCAACCCTGACAATAATTCACTGCATATTAACAACCGACAGTAGAAATAACATAAAGAGTAACATACCGATGTGAAACGTGTATCCATCGATCCAAATCTCTTATCCGATCAACTTATTGCTGCGCAAAACTGAGACAATTGCGGTTTTCTAGCTGGAAAGTGGACGAAAATTCAGACACCGTAACATGTCAACATACTACATCCGGGACTTTCCGCGGACGAACAAGTTTAAACTCGGCGCGTTTGACCAATCTACATATCGCTATCGTTTTAAATTATCCATGCAGATTTTCTCATAACCTATGAGATGTAATCAATCCTCGATATCAAATGAAATAAATATTTGAATAGAAAAAAACTGATTAACTTTTATTTTCCCGGAAGACAAGGTTTGGCTTCGCGGCTGCGCAGAAAGCGTATCCGGTTATTTGCATACGAAGCAACTTCCGAAAGCCACAAACAGTCAAAAATTCAAGGAGTTTCCCAGTATTCTCATACTTAGGGGATCTTTTATTGATTAAATGACATGGCAGCCTTATTTGCGTGTACTAGATGTCACGGTAGACACCCATTTGAAGAGCTCTCTTCAGGAGAACAGTTATGTAAAGTGAGTTAGATTTTCGTTTCACTCAACGGTCCGTAGCTTAGGCCCAACTAAACACCAAAGATACTGTCACTCAACGCGATCATGTTGATATCATGTGTGATCAGCATTTATTGCTTAACCTTTCTTGTTATTAGCTGACACCTAGTATACATTACACTATGATAACTCCACTCTGATGTATTTAGGCATGCGAAAATGACTTCATTATCTAACGGACTGGAGAAAATGTGTTTTTAAATTGACAGTGCCAGGGCAGTGGTTTCAGTTCTTTCTTTCATCCTACAAATACAATCAATGCATCCGTTCTACCCAACTCCTGCTTCTTGTCTTTTGGTTTGTCGTCAGCTTATGACCCCCAGTATATTTATCAAGGAGGAGGTGGTTATAGTTATCACAAAACTTGGAATACCACAATATTTTGTCGCGAGTTTAAATTGTCACACAGCTTCTTGTCATCAGCTGCACATTTAGATCTCGCGACTCTGTATCATTCTCGGGAGCGGAGCCGACGTCACGCAACGTAGTAACGGGTACGTCCGGCCTCAAAAACGGACACTGCCTTGCTCGATTTTCTCTGCTTTGCAGTTTATTTTCCGAAAGCGGTGCAGTGCACTCTCGTACGCACGAAGGGTTAAACAACTTTTCACTCCATAGAAACCAATGTTAAATCCACTGTACATCTCAGGTAATATCTCAGTAAATATCCAACATAGAGGCATCAAACAAAAAGTGGTATCGAGATGAAGAATAGGAGAAGATGATTGGTGGGGTTTTTTTTATCAATTCGTTTTGCAAAGATTGTTTTTTTTTGGTGTTTTCTCCAGCAAACTGCCGAAATTGCAGATGCCAGGCTGCTACAAATGTCAAAATAAAAACATGCTCAAAAGTACAAAAATTTACAGATTCAAACATTCATACTTGTATCGCACAATATTTATTTATATATCTTGTTAGAAACACATCAAACTACCTTTAATTATGTATATCAATCATGTACAGAGAGTTCAAACATCGATTTACGTTACGCCGCTTGAGCAATGATACCAGAAAGCTAGGGTGCTCGAAAATGCCATAACCCTTTGCCTCGCTTTGGTTTGAACGTTCCGCTCCCGAGAATGATAATACATGTAATTATATACGCCATAAACGTAAACTCTAACCAGGCTAATGTGATCCTAAACTGGACCATGTTCTGAATCTTTTAATGATTTACAATAGCTTCCTACTTTTATTTTATGATTGCCTCGAACGACATAGTATCCTAAACAATGTCCTCATTTTTTGCAGGAATGTAGAAACAATTTTCCCGTAGTAAAATGTACCTACTGCAGAGTTGAATTCCAACAAGGAGAGTAAGTACCTTTCCCTTAATCTTGATATATTTCTGAAAGATATGATGTATTATGAAGTGAAGTTAAATGATCGTAGGTTTTTTTTATTCAATATACACTGATATATATTACTGAAAGAAAGGATGTAATTTATAAACCAAGTTGAACAAATGTCAGTTTTCATATACAATATACGCTAGTATAGAGTGATTTCTTTTTCATTAAAATAGATGTTGGTATGATTTTAAAGCAACATGTAATAACATCTGTACTGATATAACAAAAATTCAGTATGAAAACATTGTTGAATTTGCCTTTGTGTTATTGGGCGTTATTTTTGTATTTTTCAGGAAGGGCAGCACAAGCAGCATCTGTAAAAAATGCGCAGCAAATGTAAAAGCTTTTGGAAAGGTAACCTGGATTAGATTAAATTCTATTGACCTAATTGTTCCCACATTGTGTCCTGTCAGTCGATTTTACCCCCAAATCCCTCAACCTCTGTCACCAACGACAAAGCTCCCTGTCAAAAGACAAGCTGTTTGTTGATGATAGACTTTCAATTTCCATAGAAATTCACATTTTTATTTTTTACCTACTACATTTAAAACGTTAGAATTCCGTCGAATCCGCTTGGAGAATCTCCCGCACATGGGGACAGAGTGAACCCGATCTAGGGTGGGAGATTGAAGCCCCACGGGTGGGAGATTCTCGTGTAGGGAAAAACTCGAACCTATTCTTCTTTTTTGTAGGACTATACATAGATATACTTTTTCTCTTATGATTTACTTCGAAGAATGCCGAAATCAAAGTTTATTATTGTAGTTTTCTGATCTACTGTTCTTGTGAGAAACAAATGAGATCCCAATTTCGCTGGTAAACCTTTCAAAACTCTGCTGATTCCCCCCACCCACCACTCTAAGTATTTGTGCCTCTCTAAACATCCTCTATGGAGCAGTCAGCAGAGCGATCGGCTGGGGATGCGAGTGTCGGGAGTTCGAATCCCGCTTTGGCAATTCGAATTTTCGTTTTTCTATATTTTTCCCCCTAACTCGGACTCGACGAAGTCGCTAGTCAGTATTTAAAATGTCTTGCCTTGTGTAAACAAAGATAATTTCATCAGGCCTAATTCACACGAATAAAACAGTGCTTTGAACCCCCTCACAGATCCCCATCCCGTGCTGTGGCTGCCTACAACATGTTTTCACATTTTCCCAATCTTTCTGAGGCAGCAAATTCTACAAGAAAAATATTCCACTTTTCATTTCTGACCCCATATAAAATCCCTGGTTATAGCAATTCTTTCAGATAGCAAAAACCGCTGGATAAGTTTTAAAACCAAGAGAGGATCAGATATATTAAATTAAATATTCTGATATGTTCATGGGGTACCTTCATAGGGGTAGACTTTTATATAGACGATTGAACAGTTACAGAAGTGAGGTATTTGTAGTGAAGTTTCATACTGATAACGATTCTGACTGAATAAAGCTAACGTCAAAAGTATTTTACGTCATTTTGACATTATTTTCTGTTACTTTATTTTGTACAACAGTGTCCTTGTTTGTCATATTCAGAATTACTCTATTGAAAAACTAATATGTGTTTGTTTTACATTTATAGCCTACAGCATGCGACTACTGTAGCATCATAGCAGCGTTTATTGGAAACAAATGCCAAAGATGTGCAAATTCAGAGAAAAAGTGGGGCCTTCCTCAGACATGCGAACAGTGCAAACAGCAGTGTGCTTTCGACAGGAGTGAGGAGGCCAGACGAAAGGTAAAGTGTATTTTATCTTACAATAATTGCCACTATACATTGGTTTTTGTACTTTGAATTTTACTCTCCCAAGTCATATTAATATGACTGGGTACAAAAGGATAAGTATTTGAATTAAATCTTATTTTATTTTGTATAAAATAGACGCTCCTTTATTTTTATACAAATTAATCATAAAACTTTTCTAATTTCCTAAAGGCTAAGGGAAAGAATTTGGTCAGGTTGTATAGGACCGGCAAAAATATATATTATTTTTATAGTATTTGATGTATGGAAATCAGAACCGTAGGTCAAACTCGATAGTACGTTATATTTCACTCACTTGGTATTAGAACAAGTCAATTGAACCAGTTTTACTTGATAATTGTCAGTATTTGAAAATGACCAGATGGCGCCACTGTGTATTGTAGGATATGCCTTTAAAAAATAAACAGTTTAGAATACGAGGCGTGAACACTTCTGACCACAGCCGATGCTACCTTGAGAATGACAACTACGTGTCAGAACCAAACCGTTGCTATGTAATCTCCCGGGAGACATTGTTGAAAGAACAATGCGGCATAACAACCACCCTACACGGCAGTGACATCACACTGGCGTGACCATTCTCACAGCAGATTTTCTGAGTGAATGCATATAGAACCAAGCAGGTTTTTGGTTTGGGACACTGTCAATTGACAGGGTATGGGGTGGGGCTCTAAGGTTTCATCCAAATCGGACTCTTCAGGCATCTTTAAGTTAGGCATATGACATTGTCACATTTAGAGGGAGATACACTTAGTGTAGGCCCTGACCACTTTAATGAATTGTTAAAATGGAAAAAATGGGGGGAATGGGAGATGTGATCTCTGGTCAAAGCAAAAAAGTTTGCATTTAAACAGGGAGGGGGGTCTAGGATCCCGGTTCATCTATTTGACGAATCGAGTATTTGATAAAGTTGTCACTAAACTGGTAACATGAAATTTTTTTTTTTTAATTAATAAATAAAAAAATAAACAGGAATACAAGATTTAACAAAAATGCAACAACTTGATTTCTCCTGTCCATTGTTATAGCGAAGTTAATAAACATTATCTATACATTTATCTATAAAATGACATTATAATAATGGGTCCGGGTTATCCCCAGTGCCGGGTTCTCTGCAGTGCCGAGTTCTCTGGTGTGTCGGGTTCTCCCCGGTGTCAAATTCTCCCAGTGCCGAGTTCTCCTCTGGGCTGAGTTCTCTTAGTGCCGAGTTCTCCAGGCCAGGTTCTCCATGGTATGGGTTCTCTGACATCCATGTGAACATTCAGGGTGGGGAGTTAGCTCAGTAGTTAAGGCACTGGACATGTAATCCCAAGGTTGTGGGTTCAAGTCCCACTGCAGCCACCTTTCTCCTTCATCTCGGCAGTGGTAGATTTACTGCTATATCAAAGGCCAATCTTTCTCATACCATGTCTATGTGGTGTGGGGAGCGAAAGAACTCTCACCTCGGTAAATGTGTAGGGGTGAGATTTCTACTTAAATTCATCTCATAGATTCGATCACCACCCTCGTGGTGTAAAACAACCTTGAGATAAAATCAAACCAACCAACCATATGAATATTCTGCTGTCACAGGTGGACGGGAAGCTGCTGTGCTGGTTGTGTACAATGGCGTACCGCAGAGTCCTCGCCAAGACAAAAAAACGTGGCGACGGCAGTTTACAGAACACCCCCTTATCGTCAAGCAACAACAGTAACAACATCAGCTCGTCGGGCCAGTCCAGCAACCGAGAGAGCCACCACAAGAAGAGCCACCACCAGAGCAACCACCGCCACAGCAGCTCGCGACACCACAGCAAGGAGCATGCCTCCTCCAAGTCGAAGGACGGTCACCGCACGCACTCCCACCACAAGAGTAAGGCCGAGTTCGGGGCTAAAGAGGCCAAGCCACACAAGTCAGAGCACAAGTCTGAGCACAAGGGAGACAAAGAAAGGTGAGTGTGTGATAGACATGAGGGTCGTTTATCTCTTACTATGCTGTGCTGGAAGGTAGAATCTGCTTTGAATGATTCAGGAAAATGAAAATGGTATAAGTTGAAAATGAAAATGGTATAAGTTTAAGTTGATGTAGTGGCATCAGATTCTTTCGTTTTGGACAGAACCTCGTGAAATTCTCAAATGTCATTTTCATTTTCTCTATTTTGTGATGCTTGGTATATTTCACTGATTGTGAACACAATAAAAACTGGGAAAACAAGACAACTTTGTATTCTTGGTTAGTGGTTACAACCATAACATATTATTATATCTCAATACTTCACCTTTATTATATTCGATATATTTCATACATGAAATTGTTAATTATGATTTTACGATCACAAATTTGTAACAATAACAAAAAATTCCAAATTGAGCGTAGCTCTATTTACCTGTATCAGAAATTCCCCACTTTTTACTTGTACTTTTCCATCGTAGAGCTGCAGTGCTTGTGTCCCTCCCATGTTGATGTTCTCTTGATTTGAAAAAAAAAAATTTTTTCAATCAATGATAAAACTTTCAATTTTGTCCCAGACTCCGTGAGATTTGTGTCAACATTTGCAAATCGCAAATGTTGGAAAACAAGAATTTAAAAAAAAATATTAATGAACGCATATTTTCAGGTCCAAGGAGAAGAAGGAGACAGAAGGCGTGACTCCAGCGAAGAAGCCCCGCCTGGACAAGGCGCCGTCAAACGGCATGGCGCTCACACCGTCCAAAGTGGCCAGGTGAGAACTGCGCTATGTCCCCTGTCAAAGTACTCAATATCTATTCTTTTAAATTATCCCGGCGACAAAAGCTCTGGGGGGTTGAGTATCTGGGAGGTACAATGTTCATATATAGTTTATATATACGTTCACCTCACTATTTCATACCCAAGCTTTACAGCTGTATGCGTATGTTAAAGTGTTAATTTGCCGCCAGCCAGACATATATGTTCGCTGGATGGCAAGCACATACTTCATCGTTATGGCATCATGTTACTTCACTTGTCAATGTATTATTTGTATTTATCATTGGTTTCGCTGGGTCAGTCAAAAAATTTCAATACGTCCATCATGAATAGACCATGCTTATCTTTAGGATATCTAAACATTCGGAGCCTGTATAAACACCTGGATCAGGTAAAACTATTGTATAACAAAATGGACTACATGGCCTTTAGCGAAACGTGGTTAACTAAGTTTCATACACTGTGTATTCCAAAATTAGTCATTGTTTCGGAAGGTTGAAAAATTTGATATCGCAGTGTGTCGGAACCCTTGTCGTAGTGTGTCGAGAGCTCAGTGGGTTCCCGGCCTAACCGGCATCCCTGTGTAAGTGATTGTTAAAGTTTTGGCGTTCTCTTACAGTGACAACTCGTTCATGGATTTGTCAAGCACAGACAACATGATTGCCATCACACAGCTAAAGGAGGAGGTCGAAGCCCTCAAAAAGCAAGTCTCTCTCAAAGAAACACAGATCTTGGATCGCGACAAGAAAGTAAGCACTTAATACCTTTTTTTTGTCAATTTTTCAGAAAATCTAGCAAGAAAGGTTTTTAAAAAAAAATAAAATTAGCCAACAAACATATATTGGTACATTTTATTGATCAGTTGATTATTATAGAATCTGGATAGATCTGCGAAAAGGTGATAAAGTGTTTTCATTTTTGTCGGTGGGGGGGGGGGGGGCGACAGATAACCCATTTACTTCATAAAGTGGCTATGGTCAGTTGATAGAAAAATGAATAAATCCTATAATCAAAATTGATTACGGCACTTGTTGAATATCGGGTAATCAATAGATTTGAGTTTCTTTAATGAAACGATGTTCCATGTTATCTCGAACCTTTATCCTAGCAGGGATAGCAGTTTTCCTTTTTTTTCAAAGGTATCTTGGTTTTCAATTTCATTTCATAAATTGTTTTGTCTTTTATAAAACAAAGCGAAAATATATCGGACCACCTTCACATAATATACAGTGTTTGAAACCTCCCCACATAGCCCAATCCCATTCCATGGTCATTAATGATGTGTTTTCTCAGTGTCTCTGAGGCAGTAAATTCCACATGAAAAGTCTTTCTATGCTTTTCATGTCCCCGACAGACATCACTGTATCATAAGAGAAGTAAACAGTTGTGTTATGTAAAATTCACAAAAATGTATTCGGTAAAACTAGAGGTTGACATGCCTTGTTTCGTGTCGTAGATCACCGAGCTGAAGGCGACTCACTATGAACAGGAAAAGGAACTGCGCAACAAGTTGTCCTCAATCACCAAACAGTACACCGAAACCATCGACGGTCTCCAGGTCAGTCTTCTGTTAGTTATGGGGCGAGTTCCCCAAATGGAATAACATTTTACTGTGTGGGTTCTGCAGCATTTGTGTCTATTATCTGACTCACCCTTTTTTCCCCCCATATAATTAATATAAGGAATTCTAATACGACCATGCAGATCGAAATCATGGTAACATTGTGTATCTAGCGGAAATACTACTTGCGACTAATCAAATTTCCTAATTTGAAAATATGTTTCCATAAAAGAAAGAAAAAAGATTTAATTGGGGTTCTTTCTTTTTTTTTGCAGGTGAAAAATAGAGATCTCCAGAAACAAGTGACAAGTGTCAGCAAACAAGCAAGCAAACTGAAGGAGAAAGAGAGAAGTCTGGCAAAGAAAGAAGGACTGGCACAGAAGGAGAGAGAGAAGGAAAAGGAGAGGGAAAAAGAAAGGGAGAGAGAAAGAGAACGAGAAAAGGAAAGGGAGAAGGAAAGAGAAAGGGAGCGAGGGAAGGAGAGAGAACGGGAAAGAGAAAGAGAATTGAAGGAGAAAGAACAGAAAGAGAAAGAACTGAAAGAAAAGCAAGAGCAAGAGGATGCCAAACAAGTAAAAACAGAGAAGAGTGATGAAAATGAAAAGGTGGAAGAGGTGGAGAAAGAAGAAGTGGAGAAAGAAGAAGTAAAAGAAGAAAAGGAGCCTGAGGAAGAAAAGGAAGCAGAAGCAGTGACTGAAAAAGCACCGGAGGAAGAGAAAGAACCAGAGGAAAAGAAGGAAATGGAGGAGGAAAAGGAAGCAGAGGAGGAGAAGGAGATAGTAGAGGAGAAGGAAAAAGAAGAAGAGAAGATGGAAGAGGAAGAGTCAGTAGATAGTCCCTTGTGAAGGTTTCGGCAGTCTCCATGAATCTGTAGTGTTAGGACGCAGTAATTTGTCATTACTTTATATAAATGTAACCCACAGAATGGGCAATCTCTACTGTGTCCTACGCGTCTGGTGAAACAGTGGACACATTGTACATATACGTCTATGTGTCGTAAAGAAAAATCTGCACCTTGTCCGTTGAAATCATAATGTATAGCACCCATTGTTTATTAAGATATTCAGGTAGTTTATGCCCAACTGGAATTGCTGCAACAGAAGTGTGTATTTTTTCATACAGATTGTATACAAGGGTTCATTGTACATAGATCTCGTCATCATTCTAACTGCGTGTATGTCTCCCTTGTGTGGGTGGCCGGGGAATGACCAATAGAGTGGAGAGTATTGTGTCTACCGTTGACCTATGTCGACATGCAGCGCAAGGGCTGCGTGGCTGGTGTCGAAGAAAACCAGTGTAGACCGCATGAGTGTTGACCTCCCACGCTGGGTCCCCCCTCCACGATGGGCTTATCTGGTGGCTAACAAACCCGAGACCTCAGCCTTTCGCTACGCTCATCCAGACATCATTCAGAATTCTTTCATTTTTGGGGTAAAACTTATATATTTTAAAAATTGATTGATTCAGAAAGAATATTTTTTAAGTTCCTCCCTGCCTCCAACCACTACAGACATGTACCGATAACTGTTCAGCATATCCTGCTGAACTGTCAAATGATACAAGAAAGTGGAAGAAATTGCTTGGAAAAACAGTAATAATATGAGAATGTTGTTTGAAACTATGCCAAAGAAGGATATCATCATGTTTTTGAAAGAGACAAATCTCTTTGTTCATAGAATATTTGAAAACATTGAAAAGAATTGACTGAAATAACTCTACAAAAGTAAAAAGCTTAAATTATTGATGGTCCCTATATACCCTCAGGGTCCCCTTGGACATTAAACCTCAAACAAACGAACCACTGAAGACTATAATAAACATCAGTGGCCAGGCCACGATGAGCGGATGGGCAGACACGAGCTAGGTCGCCGAGTTAGTCAGGCGCTGGGAGGACCCCGTACCCACTCATCTCACCAAAACAAAAAACCCTCTACATTGGCTATTCAAAGAAATGAAATAAGACAGCTCTTAACAAATACAATTGTATTCAATAATTTATAAAAGTAAGACAAATCTGGTGTTATTCACCATCATCCTTGGTCTACCGGTGAGTTGATTCGTGTATCACCACATCAATGTGGAGGCCCTGTTTAGGTGGGTAGAATGACATCACGCTAATGCGGTCTGATGTAGCATGTTCCTGACTTCCACTGACCTGTACAGACATGCTTTGCGAGGACTGTCGCTGGACTCCAGAATAGCCAGCATTGTAGCCGGTCCCCGCCTGCCGTTGACAGATGCCGTCATGCAATGCGATGGCTGCATGTCTGGTCTCGGGAATAACCCACATTGTCACATGCGACTCTCTGACATAGATCTTTCATAGACATGCAATGTGAGGATTAAGGGTGTGGTCCAGGGAACGACCAACTTGACCATGAACATACATGTACATGCGGCTCAGTGTCGGTGTGACTGACCAGTACATATAATGGCCAGCATGGTGGCATGTCCATGCCTGCCACCGATCTGCCATCACCCGCATGTCAGTGTCTGTTGTTGACCTACGTATCCATGCATTATAATGTTTGTTGAGTCATCCAAGGAAGTGTTGTGGCATGTCCCTGTCTGCCACGGTCCTACGTACGTGCGGTGTGGAGTTTGTCTCGATGGTCCAGGAAATGACCAGCGTGTCTACCTACTGTTGACCAACACAAAGATACAGTGTGAAGATTGCATGTGTAGTCAGGGGGATGAACAGCATACCCTTTTCTGCATCAACACAACCTACGAACATGCAATGTGGTGTTGGCATTGTTGGTCGAGGGAATGGCCAGTAGAGTGCAGAGGATTTTCTAATGCACATGATTCTGAATAATCTCTATTTTGCACGGTCGTGAGTTAAAGGAAGTATTCGCTTTTTTCTCATTTACCTTACTATAATGACCAGCATTGGAGTGAGTCCCTGTCTGCCATTGACCTACACATACATGCAGTGTGGTGTTTGTCTTGATGACCAGCATGCCTGTGTCTACTGAAGACTTGTGTGTGGTATTTGCATGTGTAGTCAGAGGAATGAACATCATGTTTGCATCATCACAACCTACGAACATGCAACGTGGTGTTGGCAGTGATGGTCCGGGAAATGGCCATCAGAGTGTTGATGATTTTTTCTACCACATGATTCATAAAAATTGGTGTGGGGAGAACAAAAAAGTTCTTCGTCTTGCGTGGTTGTAAACTCTCGTATGCCTCATGTACCCTCCTCTAATGGCCAGCATTGTAGCATGTCCCTGTCTGCCATCGACATATACAGACATGCAGTGCAGCGTTTGTGTTGATGGTCCAGAGAATGACCAGCGTGTCTACTGTCGACCAACACAAACATGCGCAGCGTGAGGTGTATGTTGGTGGTCCAGGCAATGGCCAGCGTTGTAGCATACCCGTGTCTGACTCCAACCCTTGTGGAATATGCCTCTGTGCTATATAGCGTAAATATGCCCCATCCGCATGCCACCTTATGTGACCCCCTTCTGAACGATAACCGATGAACTTTCTTTACATAAAACATGCAGTGCATTAATAAATCTAAATCTCATGAAACGGTAACAGTGCTTTGCCTTGTTTCATTAACCCCACTGCTTTAATCTTCAATTTCACTGGATCAAAGCTGGCAGATTCTGATATTGATCATATATTTTCTGTACGGTTAATATAAGTGACTACTGAAGTGAGCGTTGAATATGCTTGGTATAAATCTTCATTAAGGGCCCGCTAGATTCCCTTTTCGGGGAGAGATGGTGCCTCTTAATAAGATAAATTTGACACTCCGCGATGGCTTGATGTTCGGCATCACCTGTACATGCTGTATTGTATCTACCGGTAGTTTACGGTTTGCGACAGATTCATCAGCACACATTCTAGTTACGGTATAAGCTTTTCACACCTGGTTAGTTATATCCATTTAAGGTCCTGTTCCAAACCTGTTGATAGTGTACAAACCCATAGGCCCATTCTATGTTGGACAGTGGCGATGCTGGCAAGTTTGCAGGCATGCGACAAAAACTAATTTATTTAGTTTTATTGTTCCACTGCCCCTGCACTGATTTCTATGCTGGAGTTAACACAGTTACAATACAGAAGCAGTGTGATGATGGTGTAGAGACTCTTTTTTTGTCGTACCGCCAGCCCAGGGGAGCAGGCCCCCAAACTTCAATCAGCACACTACCACATCATTATCAATTATTGAACTCCTACAATGCTGAAGAGTAGAAATTTAGATCTACATGATTTTTCCGTTCATCTCCAGTTCATTTGATGTATGGAATTTTATTCTACCAGAGATAAAAAATGGAAATAAGTGAATTTTCTGGCTTTTTTCCCCTTATTCCTCGCTGGCATCTCTGAATATAACAGTTGGACTTTAGTAAGCAGCACAGCCCAGTGGTCCGAATTACGGTATCCAAGCCTAAGGGGGTGTAATGACTTAAAAAAAAAAAATCCCTTCCAAGCAAATTGGTTCGTATTTCAGGTTATTTCCTTTAACTGGGTGCCCAGGTACTGTTTTCTACAAGAGCCGAAACGTGCGTATTCGTGGGACACTGAATTGAATGGGAGATTGGAGGTCAAGGTCACTCAGTGGACTTCCGATTTTTGGGTAAGAATCATGCTGATTGGTTCCCACAGTGTAAGAATTATGCTGATTGGTTCCCACAGTGTAAGAATCATGCTGATTGGTTCCAACAGTGTAAGAATCATGCTGATTGGTTCCCACAGTGTAAGAATCATGCTGATTGGTTCCCACAGTGTAAGAATCATACTGATTGGTTCCCACAGTGTAAGAATCATGCTGATTCGTTCCCACAGTGTAGAAATCATACTGATTCGTTTCCACAGTGTAAGAATCATGCTGGTTGGTTCCCACAGTGTAAGAATCATGCTCATTGGTTCCCACAGTGTAAGGATCATGCTCATTGGTTCCAACAGTGTAAGAATCATGCTGATTGGTTCCCACAGTGTAAGAATCATACTGATTGGTTCCCACAGTGTAAGAATCATGCTGATTCGTTCCCACAGTGTAAGAATCATGCTGATTCGTTCCCACAGTGTAAGAATCATGATCATTGGTTCCCACAGTGTAAGAATCATGCTCATTGGTTCCCACAGTGTAAGAATCATGATCATTGGTTCCCACAGTGTAAGAATCATGCTGATTGGTTCCAACAGTGTAAGAATCATGCTGATTGGTTCCCACAGTGTAAGAATCATGCTCATTGGTTCCCACAGTGTAAGGATCATGCCCATTGGTTCCAACAGTGTAAGGATCATGCTGATTGGTTCCGACAGTGTAAGAATCATGCCGATTGGTCCGCATGAGTACGCAGGTTTCTGTGGTGCTACTGTACATGTCAAATGGTATAATATATACAAAGGTAATTATTTTACAGTATGAATTAAAGGTGAAAGCTTGCCTCCAATCCACTCATCTAGCCCAGGGATTGTGACATACATGAGCTGCTGCTTGAGATCACATTGACTTGTGCTGCATTCTGAATGCATTAGTTTGACTAGAATGACCTATGTGTGAGGGAGGAAAGGGTCAGTTCAGAATCTTACTTAACGTTCGTCATTGAATCGTTGTTTACTTTGTAGAAGAAAATCTTTGTAAATCATAAAAATATGTAATCATGTACAGATTGTAGAATTATTATATATATGAACAAAACGATATTTGTATATGAACCAAATTTTGATCTTTGATAATCAGATGTGTGACTTGTATAAATGGCCTATTCACTTACGAACGCTACCACATTGTAGATTCAAGTTGGACACTTGTACCTTTATAGCACAGAGTGATTGCTAGTTCAGCCGCCAGGAAATTGTAAGAGTTAAAGTGTGATCTGTAAAGATGGCGCCACTGTAGTAGGGGAGAAACTGCTGTTATCAGCTGTTATAATCCATTGATAATGCACCTGCCACCTGGTGTTTCGTTTCGCATCAGGGGCAAGGGGTCACCTCCATAACACTATGGCTCTCTTCCCTTTATGTCTCAGGCCCTTTTCCATTGGCCGACAAATACGGTGTAGATTTTCTGTGTTCTCCTAATAGCCTATTTATATTTTGCGTCAGCACGGCTAAAGGTCCGTCGATGGTTCCTGACTGTATACCGGTGATGGCCAATGGAAATAGGCTATTAGGAGAACACCAAAAAATCCTCACCCTTTTCGTCAGTCAATGGAAACGGGCCTTATCAAAGAAGCCATTGTAGATTACGTAATCAGTGGACAGTGTTATTTAAGATAAGTGGTACCAATTCCAGTAGTTTATTGTCACGCTTGGTTAAATTGTCTAACTTGATTTATTGACATAGGACAGTTTGCGTCGATCTTTATCTCTTCCTGCTCACAATACTCATGTTTTCATCATTTTGTATACTAGTAGCTCACTATTTACTTATTTTGTCATGGATTAGTTATTATGCCAGGGATGCAAGTATAGTGTGATTTCCATTGACTGACAAAAACCTCAACAATTTCTGTTTCCTTTCGGTCAGTGGTGTGGCCTCAAGGGTTTGCCGCCAGAAATTGTTGTCAAAAGCTAAGGAGCACTGTTCCTACCAACCGATTATTGAATCCTTGTTCTATTCTGTTATGTATATTTAGTAATTCGGTGGTGCCAAATTTAGCATTTATTGGTACTAATAGATTAGCATGTCTCTGGCTCGCTACTTTACTTTGACCAATATTTTGTTGAAAGTGCCATAATTTGGGTTGGTAGTTACAGATGAATCTATTGCTACCAAATGTCAGCCAATGGAGACTGCACTCATTCTGATAGATTATAATTATTTGGAAGCACAATATTTTGATTTGTAATAATCAAATTTCTATTATGCCACACCCAGACATACCCCAACCAAACCTCGGCCACACCAGGTTGCTGACAGGTTGTCGAAATGTGCCGACTTTCTGATTTGCAACAGTCTCACTGAGTGATCTATATGCACACCTCCAACAGCTCTGAGCAGGGTTTTCTACCAGTTCTGACACTGTCCAGTCATTTTCCCCTCCAGATTTTATTGCCAATTTAGAAAAAATCGTAACCATGACTTGCATCCCTGTTTACGTATTTTGTCATGGATCAGTTATTATGTGCTAGGAAGATAAGAGTATCACAGATAACTACTATATGGTACAGAGCCTACCCTGCATCCCCAGCCATCCACTAGAGCCGGACGCAGAGTTCCAGTCCAAACCACGAGATGGCACTGCGCCACCAGTTTGGGGGCTGATCTTCGTTATATTCCATTCCTTGACAACGCAAGCCAAATTATTTTTTTTTTCTCGGAAAAGACATTCTAGTTCGACTAAAATTTGAAATACACCAGATGTTTGGTGTTGGGGGGGGGGGGGGGAGGGAAGATGGCGGCCCCCATGCTAGGAGGGCTCTGTGCCGTATGACAGAATGAATGAGAGCAGTGTGGATGTGTGTTTGAGTTGAGAAGCTTTAGATTATCATGAATGCTTGTTACAGACCGAGAAATACTGAATGTGAAACAGATCATGCTGAAGTACAACTTTATCTCATCATCCAAAGACAAGCAGGAACGAAAGAAAAGTAGTCTAAACTAAATACTAGAGTACTATAATTCCGTGTCATATATTTATCGTTTCAATTATATTATATTATATATGTGTAACTATGTCTATGAAGCACATGCCATTAACTTATAACTGGGCAGCTGGGGGGATTTGGCACTCGACACTGCCTTGTCTAGAATACTGCACGAAAGATGTCTCTTTGTATTAACCCAACACCGACATGAATGGATTGAATCTTTTTCATACACGTTTGGTTTTTAGTAAGCTCGAGACATTAGCAAATAAAGGAATTTATTCTTAGGTAATTTTTTTCTTGTTCCAAGTAAGAGTCTGCCCCCTGTCGTAGGCCGGCTGGGCATCCCCGGTCAACTCTCGGTCTCTCTTCTCGTATACACAGGTCTTGTATTGTAATCTTGGGAAATTGTGAAAAAAAGACTTTTATAATGCATGACATTGTAGCATATGTTGCCTGAGACTATTAACCGTGGGCGGTATGTGTACGAATAAATAGAATAGATGTATAATAAAAACAATAGTCCTGTCATGTATTTTTTTATCCTAATTTATTTTATTATCACTCAAAGAGCGGTGGAAAATCTTAAGAAACATTGAAAGACAAAGTAATGTTAACGAAATCCGATTGAAAATACCATAAGATGTGGAATGGAAAGTTCAGCATTGATAACAATGTCTGTAATACAAAAGTAATTTTCAAATATATGAAACTAGAGAAAAAGCATGCTAATTATGTTACTTACCACATAGAGCGTCACCTTAAACTAAATAGATTCTTAACTGTCAAATACAGGAAACTAGAATACATTTCAGTTACCGAGTCTATTTCTTGTTTCCGGTCGGTTGAATAACAACAGAGATATGCAGCTCACTGGGTACCAGCAGTGGCAACTTGCTGGTCACGAAGCAAGCAGTGGTTCGGGGAACGCTCCAAATTTTCTTCATATTTGGGGAATTATACTTTTGATAATCAACTAAAACTTCTCCAAATGGCACAATAAGTCTTTGACAAAGGGTATGAAGCAATCATAAACACTTGTTGCTTGCTGTACATGTTAGCCCACTGGCTTAAGACTGTGGCGAGGTAGTTTTGGTAAAATCCAACGTGGCGGATATGACAGTTGAGAAGGAGACTAGATCGACATGCCAGTCGAAACAGTCGAAAAAGGCTGAAAAGCCTAAGTCGCCTGCTCAGGAGACCATTGGGGACATTCTGAACATAGAAACCCACAAATCTACAGTTCAGGGGTTCGGTATTTCACAAATGAGCGAATTTTGCAAAATGTTCAATCTCCTGCTGGATGAATGTGAACGAGAGCGAAGCAAAGTCACATGGAGAAGTCAGTGCCGGCGACATGCTCACATAAAGCCGTCAACACACTGTCATCAGACTTGTCGGTCCAAGAAGGGTGCTTAGATCGTAATTCTAAAGCTCCAGTGCACTGTTGTATGGGTCTTAATTAGGGTTAATTAGACTTAAAGGGGTAACCAACTTCTTGTCTCTGTTATCCAGTCTTCTAGAATCTAGAGGAGATCTAAAGTAAGGTAGACTTAACTCGAAAGGCATGGCCAGAGAGACATGGTGATCTCACATCCCTGTGGCCCGAGGTAATAAGGACGGACAATAAAATATGATTTGGTAACTTTAATATCCTGAGAAGCAATCCGTTGATATGTTGTTATGTGGGAGCACTACAATTGTGCTCACTCAATTTCATGTTATATTATACTTTAAGTCCACAGTAATCATCAGGTCTGCTGGGGTGGACAGCAATTAACAATCTGTTCGCCCTCTTGGTCGCCTCGCCTCCTCGTGGTGCAGACCGAATATGCTTGCACGCAAGCATAACAAAAGCGATCGGGATGGGGAGTTGGCTAAGTGGTAAAGAGCACTGGACTTGTAATATCAAGGTCGTCAGACTTTGTTGATTTGGGTCCCACTGCAGCCACTTTTCTCCTTCACCCCCAGCAGTGGTAGATTTACTCCTATATCAAAGGCCAATCCTTCTCATACCATGTCTATGTGGTGTGGGAAGTAAAAGAACTCTAGCCTCAGTAAATGTGTAGAGGTGAGATCTCTACCTAAATTCATTACATAGATTCGATCACCACCCTTGTGGTGTAAAAGATCCTTGAGAAAGTCTGGTGAGAACCTGCAATGGTTAACTGGACGTTAAATCAAACCAACAAACCAACAAACAAACAGCAATCATCACTCAAAAGTGTACAGATTAATAGTCAATGTCAATCTTCACAAATTACATATAACAGTTCAAACCTGATTAATCAATCATACCAAAATATGTCCTTAGTTGCTTGAATAGAGTTTCCTGCTATCGTTTCATCATCCATGTTATGTCCTTAACAAATACTCAAGTACAAATATGAATATTCACGACTCACTCATAACAACTACACTCTCCTTGATGTTAGTCCATTCAGTGTTCTGTTCCACTAGGTCCAATGTATCTCCTCTGTGTTC
This sequence comes from Alentia gelatinosa, assembly GCA_950022655.1. NCBI lineage: Eukaryota > Metazoa > Annelida > Polychaeta > Phyllodocida > Polynoidae > Alentia > Alentia gelatinosa. The sequence goes on along the minus strand of OX465580.1, from coordinate 130,846,680 downwards.
TCTCTCATTAAGAGGTAGTTCCTTACACGTCGGTCTGTAAGTTATTCACAGAGACAATGGTTTTCACGCGATAGTTGTTCTACAGTAGGCGACTCCACTCCTATGCAGAGCGGAGCCTCCGGTGCCTAGTATCAAACTTGTCCTCCAGTGAGGAGTGGCTTTCTCACAGTTCTCTACTAGATCTTATTCTCATACTCAAGTGCTGCTCTCCGCAGCGATCACAGAGGTATACTCCGCTGTTGCTTACGTCAGCAGCTCACATGATCGTTCACTTCCTTATACAGACGATCTATTCTAATTCCTAAGTAATCTTTTCCCGAGGCCATTGAATGCTACGATATTGAAAGTGCAGATACTGAGGAAGGTATATAACTGTTGTAGGCCGACTAAGCATTAGCAGAAATTCTGTCTCAGCCTCGGGCGCGATGGCGTCATCGCAGGGATTCCCAGGTTCTTGCACGTGTTTGAGGCGCTCACCATAGGCAAAAGGCAGACGATACCGAGCTTTTGAAGTGGAAACACCATCTCTAAGAGTTTATTCTCTACCCTATTATCCTCTAAGGTAAGTTCTCTTATATTAAGGTTCAGATATAATATTCTTACATAACCGTGTTACTTCCAAGGATTCGCAAATGGTGGATAAACACATAGCGGATGTGCAGCAGAAAGTAAAATCAGCGATGTCTTCGATAGCAACTCAGTCACAATCACTATATGAACTGAAACAGTGGGCCAAGAACAATCCTGATGAACAAATTTGTGAAAAGTCAAGCCAGATCACGATGGCTTACATTGATTTGATGAATATAAATCTGATCCTGTCTAGAGCCATGTTAGATTCAACTGATTTCACTAAGGAAAGGAGAGGAAGCTCTAAACTACTGAATTACTTTAGGGAATGATCCACTCCCAGCTTCAAAAGACACCATAGTCAGATGGCTCCAGACAACCAGGCTGCACTCTGAGATTTGCCAATGCAAACAATCCTGAGGAAGGCGAGGTGGACTAACGCTAACACCTTTGCTCGTTTCTAAAAGAGACAAATAACTTCAGATGACACTGCCTTCCAGACTACTGTTCTTCATACAGAGAAAGACACATTTGTTTTGATTAGCTCGTTGGAGAGTGAACACTGACACAGGTTTACTACTTCATGATAGCTGGGCAAGGCCCCGTATCTAGGTTTATTGAATGTGACGTCACTAGATAACATGGTATTGTTACATCTCCCCTTTTTAAGTAGATAAGCAGTTAAATTTGACATAGTATAATTGTTCCCCCCTAAAAATCAAAGTCCTTTTGACAGGAACAAAAAAAATGTCTCCTGGAGCTCTTCAATTTCTATCTGTCAATACTAGACTCAGAACTCTATCATAACTGGAACTGTCTTTGAATGTAGGTCATATGGTAGTTATCAGTTACTTCACTTTTTATTACTCTAATCTAGATAGACATGATGCGAAATCTTGTCTATCGACACTGAGAGGGGTTATTCTGCCCTGAGGTGGATTCAGTGTCACTGGCTACTTTAGAGGTCCAGGCGCTCTCGAGGCTTAATTGTGCGCTTAGGTCTCGAGATTTTGGGAGCTGGAACAGCCACAGGGGTAGCCGCTGCCAGTTGTACAGCTCCTGGTGTCTTAGGAGCAGGCTGCACTGACTTAGAACTATCCGGAGTAAGTGTTACTGGTCTCGGTGTCACTGGGGCAGGCTGGATGATCACCTGTGATGGTCTATTAGGCAGCTGTGGAGTAGGACATGGTGTGGTTGAGCCCCGACTAAGGCTCTCACTCGTAGAATGAAGATGTTTTCTATTCCTTATGTAGACTGACCCATCCTCTGTTTCCACTGCATACGACCGGGGTCCTACTTCGCCTCGTACAATACCCAGTTTTGGCCACTGACTGTTGCCCCTGACCCGGATGGTCTCTCCGTCCTTCAAGGGTTGGAGCTCCTTGCCCTTCTTCTTCGATGGTTCAGGCCTCCTCCACTTGCTTTTCTTGAGGCGGATGGTTGGTAGGCGAGTTCGGAAGTTTCTTTTGCTCAATAATTGAGCTGGTGACTTGCCACAGTCGAGCGGTGCATTGTAGTATGCTAGTAATGCAAGGTATTCATCTTCGCCTGCCAGCCTGGCCTTTGTGAGCAGACGCTTCACAATTTTCACCGCATTTTCTGCCAGACCATTGGATTGCGGGTAGTGTGGGCTTGAAAAGATGTGATCGAAACCCCACTTAGTAGCAAATTCCCCGAATTCTTCACTCGCAAACTGCGAACCTCCATCCGTCACCAGCTCCAAAGGTATGTCCTGGCGTGCAAATATTGCCCGCAGCTTCAGGATGACAGCGCTGGTCTTCTCTGATGGTAGGTGTGTGACTTCGAAGAAATGCGAGTAGTAGTCTACAACTACCAGGTAGGGCTGCTTGCTGATAAAGAAAATGTCAGCCGCTACCTTTTCCCATGCCTCGTCTGGTCTCTCGTGCGGGAGTTCAGGTTCAGATGGTTGGGCATACTGTTGGATTTGGCACGGTTCGCACTTTTTGATGAACTTGGTGATGTCTTCGTTCATCCGCGGCCAATACATGGACTGTCGTGCGCGTCGCTTGCGCTTTTCTATACCCAGATGCCCATCATGGATCTTGTAGAGCATCTCTTCACGCAGAAACGCAGGGATGACGATGCGCTCACCTTTCACGATTACACCATCAACAATGGCGAGCTCCTCGACAAAGGTCGCATATGGACCCGGGCATCTCCCACCATGTAGGATGACTTCTGCCACAGTCTTCAACTCCTCATCCATTTCACTTTCTTCTGCAATCTTCTGCCACATTGTCATTGTTACTGGACGAGCAGCTTTAAAAGCACAAATGTGGACTTCAACATCAGCCTCGGTGGTACTGCCGCCTGTACTAGGACTGAATGAATGTGACAGGTGGTCTGCTGTGATTAGCAGCTTACCGGGCACAAACTCCAGTTTGAAGTCATACTTCTGTAGCTTCAATAGTAGCCGTTGCAGGCGCGGTGTTGCTTGGTTTAATGGCTTCGGCCATATTGCTATCAACGGTTTGTGATCGGTCTCCGCTTGGAACGGGCGTCCATAGATATAGTTGTGGAACCGCTCACATGCAAAGACAATCCCAAGGAGTTCTTTCTCGATTTGCGCATAGTTTTTCTCAGCTGAGGTCATTGATCTTGAGGCATAGGCTACAGGTAGCCACTGACCTTGCTCTAGCTGACTCAAAACTGCGCCCAGGCCACTCTTTGATGCATCCGAAGATACCTTGAGGGACTTCTTGCCATCAAAGTGCTGCAGAACAGGCGCTGACGTTAGCATCTTCTTCACGTTGGACCACTCCTTGTCATGGTTAGCATTCCACTGCCAATCGGTGTCCTTCAGGAGCAACTGCCTCATGTGTTGCGTGTTAGCGGACAAGTTCGGCAGGAAGCGTCCGAGGTAGTTCACCATACCCATTGCTCTCTGCAAGTCCTCAACATCTTCAGGTTTGGGCATCTCGACGATACCCTGTACCTTCATTGGGTCTGGCTTCACTCCTTCGTCGGATAGGATGTCGCCCAAGTATTCAATTTCTCTCTGCTGGAAATGACACTTGTCTATATTCAAGGAGACACCACTCTCACTCAGCCTGATCATCATCGCCTCCACTCGTTCGTCATGCTCTTTCTTGGTACGTCCATACCCGAGAACATCGTCCATGAAGACCACTATACCAGGCAAGCCATCTAGTTGCTGAAACATTCTCTTGTGAACCACCTCAGCTGCCGGCTTTGCTCCCATCGGTAAACGTAAAGAACGATATCGACCGAAAGGCGTGTTGAAAGTCGTCATGAGTGAGGACTTCTCATCGAGGACAATTTGATGAAACCCACTGGTCAGGTCAACCTTCGTAAAGTACCTTGCTCCAGCCATCTCACTCATCAACTCCTCCTTTGTCGGCAACTGATAATGTTCGCGCTTGAGTGCTCGGTTTAAATCTTTTGGATCAATACATATCCGTAGGTCACCGTTCTTCTTCTCTACAATGACGATAGAGTTGACCCAGTCAGTTGGTTCTTCTTGTTTAATGATGAAACCAAGTTGCTCCTGCCTGTCCAATTCTTTCTTTAGACGTTCCTTAAGCGCTGCTGGGACCCGTCAAGGTGCGTGTATAACAGGCTCCGCACCTTCCTTCACCACAAACCGGTACTCTCCTGGGAACATCCCTCCTTTCTTGAAGAGACTGGGGAAACGTTTCTTGACCTCCTCTCGGCTCCACGGGTTCACTTGACCTTCGTGGTCCACAACGTGGACTCTGCGCACGCAGTCGGATTTCACTATGAGGCCCAACCGCTCACTTGTGACATTCGACAACACTGGCGGATAATCCTGCGGCATGACAATAAAGTTGACACCATGACTTCGCCCGGCTACAATCACATTGGCACTGCATATCCCCTTTGCTTTCACGCGCTCGCCATTGTAGACTTTCAGATATACATCGGTTTTCTTCAGCTCTGGTTTCTTCTTTAACCGCTGAAAATCCTTCACAGATAAGACGTTCGTTGGCCTGTGCTCCGCTGTCAACCTTCAGCTTGACCTGAGTACCTTTGACCTCAAGTGGGACTATCCAGTCCTCCTTCTGCTCCAGGCGTATCTCATCAACCGACAACGCATCCCCGTCTACTTCCAGCGAGCCCATGAATGGTTCGTCGTCTTCACTAGAGCCTTCCACAGACTCCTCATAATCAACTACATGCACAGACTTCCCAGGACAGAATTTCTTGAAGTGGCCTAGTTGTTTGCACCGATGACATTTTAGCCTTGCTGCTGGACAATGGGCGTGCCTGTCATACCCTCGCCCACAGCCCCGACACTGCTGTGACGTCTTCTGTCTTCCTTCACCGGTGTCTTGCCTCTTCCTGCCCTGCTTATGGTTGCCCTTTTTATGTCCTCTCGACTTTGAAAACGCATGAACGTCGGCAGCCACTGCCTCAGGTTTCATATCCTGCACGCCCTGCTTCGCGTCTTCTGCTCGTGCTAGAATGGCCTCTGCTTTCTTCAAGTCCAGATTCTCTGTGCCAAGTAATTTCTCACGATGGACGTCACTCCGAATGCCAACTACCAGCCGATCCCTGATGAGTTCTTCTTTCAGTCGGTCAAACGAGCAGTCCAGCGCCAAAGCCTTCAGCCTCATTACATAGTGACTGGCACTCTTGTCTGCTGATTGTACACACTGATTGAACTTGTACCTCATCATAATGACATTCGCCCGTGGTTTGCAGTAGTCTTCAAATTTCTTTTCCACGTCCTTGAACGTCCACTGGTCTTCTCCCTCTTCGTAGGTGAAAGTGTTGTATAACTCTATGCCCTCTGGACCAATACACGACATCAGGACGGACACCTTGTACTTGTCGCCCTTGTCGTCTTTGCCATCTGTGAGGGTATAGTACCAAAAGTGGAAGCCTTGTATGAACATCTTCCAATTCTGGTGGACGTTCCCACTCAGACTAAGGTTTTGAGGCTTGCCAACTGCCGCCACCGACGCCATCTTCAGAAACTTTGCACTTCTCAGGATACACAAATAAGACCAGAAAATTTCCAGAAAATTCACTAATACTGTCTGTAGTAGGTTGAACACAATACCACCAAGAATGTCCCTCCACTGGAAAAACCGGAGTTTTCTTCTTTAAACAAGTTGCCTTGACACCACTTGACTAGGACAACACAATTTCCATTGTGGTACTAGTTTTGGTACTCCTAAAACACACTCTGTCCTGTAAGGACTGCTACTTAGGCTTGAAAATATCCAATCTTCAACATTCCCAAAACTTCTCAATCTCCCACAATAATCCTCTTGAGTGTTCTTCTTGCAGCCCACAATACAGTATGTCACTTGTTGAACTTGTTACATTGGTTTACAGCTTTGCCTTACTCTTCCATAGACTTCCCCACCTTTAGCAGTGCTTAATGACTGCTCCCTGGATCCTCCACAGCCTTAAGCATATCCTCTATGGGCCGCGCAATGGTGTGCGTATAAGCGACTCGGTTCCCTCCCATGTAGTGTATACAAGTCAAACATATAGGCGCAAAGAACAGGTACCCTATATGCACTACAGTGGTGTGCGAATAACGAACGTAGCGCGGCCGGGTACTCGCTAACCACGCTGGAACTGACCTGTTTCCTGTGTGTAGACCTTTACAACTTCAACTTGGAATATCTTCGCTTCTAGTAGGTCGATTTTCATGATTTAAACGTCTACATGATCCTGATCCTCTCCCTGATAATCGTATGTATGCATCAAGGTTCAAAATCCCATTCTGACACCATGTTTTGATTAGCTCGTTGGAGAGTGAACACTGACACAGGTTTACTACTTCATGATAGCTGGGCAAGGCCCCGTATCTAGGTTTATTGAATGTGACGTCACTAGATAACATGGTATTGTTACAACATTGACAACCAACCGCCTGCAATCTTTCTCTGTAGGAGCCCAGGTAAAGTTGTCAATTCTCTGTTGTTATTTAACTGACAAGAAACAAGCAATAGACTTCCCACAGGTTAAACGAGACTTACCTTGGTAGAAGGTGAAGTTTGGCCAGAAGTCTATTATTGTTGAAGGTCATCGAATTGAGTAACAGTCCCACCCAAAACTGTTGTTCCCTACCCATATTAAGTGTTGCTAAAGGGTAGTTTACCTGTGCTCCATGGTAATTGTTAGGGTATTCATGTTCTATTGCTATTCATCGTTATTGTCCGTTTTTATCATAAAATCATTTGAAGTAGGAAAATGAATGAAATACCATTACTGAGCAATAGATTTTGTGATAAAAAGAGAATGCTATACATATGATTAATGGATTTGTTATTGACAAATTTGCGAAATATCTGTAAAGGTATCGTCTATGATTAGGCAAAGTCTAGCTTTAAACAGCTATAGATTTTGTTAAACAACATCAAATCAATTTTTTTTAAATACCAGGATTTATTGCAAATTTATGCAAATCCTTTCAAATTCGATAGTTTAAAACTCTGGGCAATGAGAGCATACACTTATAGGGGAGGCCGTCTGAAGTCTTAGCATTTAATAAAATAAACAATTATCTAGGAGGGCTGTCACTACAGACGAGGTAAGTCTGATTCTCCATAAACATTTAATAAACATCACCTGAAGAAGGGCATTTAACATGCACGAAACGTTCTGACCTATGCTGAACTAACATGTATACCAACTATCATCTTGGCTAATGATAAGATCTTTCAAAAAGAATTACTGTGACTGGTTTTTTGTGTGACTTTACCTCCATTACATTAAATAATGCAACATGGTGTAGTCCATGTCCTTATTTGTGTACAGAAATATCAAGAAACGTCACAAAATTTCATACAATTGTTTATATGGCATGAGTTGTTTTCGCGGAATGATATCACGAAGCGGAGCTGCGTGATATCTGTAGCAGAAGACAACGAATGCCATGTAAACAATTGTATGAAATTAAGTGACGTTTAGATTTTATCCTACCTTGTCACATGTTTTTAACTTCATATGTCACCTGTGCCATATAAATATTATATGGCATAACCGTGGCATACAGTCACTCCATGTTAAGTCTTTGGAGATTTATATGAGGGGTAGGATAAATTCATGTCCTCAATTAGACTGACTGGCATATTGCATGCATATTGAATCAAATCAGGAAGATCAGGCACATTTATATTGTAGGGGACCCATGCAAGTCTATTTCTTTTTAGATTCTTTCCGTTCCGCTAGACAATTGACCCATGCAAGTCTACTGAGGCTTGGCACGTCTACTACGCCTTTCTTATTATAGCCGCGGCTGGAAGACCTAAGTGAGCCGTCTGGCAGGTCTATGAGACTTGTTTACCAGCCGCTTGCGAGGTCACCAGCCACTTGCTATTCCTGACACCGTGTTGGGACCAGTCTAAACGGGTTTTCAGCTCCCAGGTTGGTACCCAGCAGAATAGACTGGTCCTGAAGGGTAAGCCGGGAACTAGCGGGACCAGCTGGTCTGCTAGGTACCAGACTTACATAGAATACCCAGTGAGGAACCAGCAAGGTTCTTGCACATGCTCAGTGAGGACATGGGCTGTATATATAAGCAGCCTGCTGTGGCTTACTGAAACACACTGGGGTGTGGAGAGACTATGTGTGGTCTCTCTACAGGGCTCTGTCTCTGCTCTCCACCATAGGGAGCTAGATCTCCGGACGAGCTAGTGACCAATGTGGGTTCCCTAGTGGTGGAGTCAGAGTATCCCGTTCTCTAGAAGGAGAAGGCTGATCATGAAGTGGCCCTTTCCGGATAGAGTTCTGGCATTTTCTATATATTCTAAAATAAAATTATCATAATATTTATCTATAAAACAAAAACTTGCACGGTGACCCCCGATTTTTAAGATATATTTGTGTTCCACGACACTTGGAGATCATCATATTAAATTTTCAGGAAATTGACATGGGTTTTAATTTTCGAGCCAAATTGTCCGAGATGCCTTTAAAGGCTGCATATATGCATATCACTGAAATAGTCAAACACCTAATCAAAAAGGCAGCCAAATAGGAGAATGTCCAGATCAAGGAAAGTCAGTACATGTATATGCTACAAAGGGTTACAACAGAGAGTGCTGTTATACTTGGAAGAATTCCCTGTTTTTTTTGTTTTTTTTAATAAAGCAGCTTTTATTTCCAGAAATTTATCAATAAGCTCAAGCGGGATACATCTAGATAACCTCATAAAATTAGTAGAGACCAATCCAGATGTGTATCGAGAAGTAAAGTCTCTGAGAACTTTGATTAGTCATTCTATTGTCATTGACAGCTGCTTGGACTTTTTTGGGGGACAGATAAGTCCCTTCTGGTATAGGTAGTATAAGAAGAAAAGAGGTGCACCCTCCTCCTAATTCATAGAGTCCATTCTTAATCAATCTATGTTCAATCTATAATCAATCTATGTGTACGACCTTTATAGGCCGTTAAAGTTTTAGCCGTCATAGTATAAAAGTTTATCCAGTTTGGAGGAGGCCTCACAGGACAGAACATCACCATACAAATACAAGATCGGAAGCTTGGACGAATTCTACATGAACAATTACAATACGTTACAACAGTAGACATCATGTTAGGTACATTCAAAAGCGTGGGTGTGTGGGAATAAGGCCAAGGACTATACAGATTTTACCCCCTGTCTTTCCCATATTACTAAAATCACCATTGTTTACCTCCCCTTGAGTTGCAGATAATAACAGGACTCTAGCCCAACAAATGGTCTTCGGATTGCATAACCGCATGTACTACATCATAGCTTCCACCAAGTTGTTCCATTTCACAATGTGTTTTTCTTTACCCAATAAACAGCATACATATTTTTCTAATCCTAAACCATTCCTGAGTTCTCTGCTCTAGCCGTATACCGACAGATTGCAATCATAAAATAGTTTCTGTCGATAGATATAAAACTTGGCATGCAGGCAAATATAATGAGTTAGCTCAGCATGATTGCCTTTGTTCTTGGTACCCAAAATTAGGTCTATCAGATTATGGCTCAAATCGAAACTCGCACATACCCTTAGCCAATTCCTTATTTGATCCCAGAACACCATTACTTTAGGACATTGAACAAAAAAGTTCATGGAGTCAGTGTCATCACAGTAGCAACACTTAGGTGAAGGTAACACTCAAATTTTGGATAAGAATACATTTGTAGGAATCACATTATGAATAATCCAGAAAAAAAAGACTGTAGCTTAGTGTCCCTAGTGGACCGATGGGCATTTTTGTATATACCAGGCCATTCCTTATCTGAAAAATTCCTATGCTTAGTTTCCTTTTTCCAGAATTTCATACCAGGTGAAACTGTTTTCTCTTTCGCTAACAAAAAATTATAAAACCTTTTGTTGTTATTAGATATATCGTTAAATGAACCTCCCTCCTTATCTCCAATCATGAGACTCATAGAATCCGTTTTGAAGTTTTCAAAAGACATGTTAATCAGCCATATATGTTTAACCCATATTGAGCTATCACAGCTGACATTTTATCTCACCCCGGTATTTTTCTCCATAGGCTTAACATTAGGAACTCGTACTCCACGGCCGTGAGGTTTGTGTACCCAATACTCAATGGCTAATTGGGCGATTCATTTTATTGTTATACGGGGTAAGATAAAATCAGAAACCCACTTGATGAAATAACTTGGCCTGCACTCCACCTTGTTTGACCACAGATAATTCACTCAGCTTCGCTTTGTGAATTACTCAAGCTCGGTGGAGTACGGATCAAGCTATTTTCATCTCGTGGATTTCCTTCTAAGTATACCTCTTCTATTTCCTCTTTTGACATAAAATGTTAGTCCCGTATGAGATCATGATCTTGCACTATTCCTGCCTCTTTCCAGCTTCGGATTATTAGAACCTCTTCTTCCCAATCTAAGCAATTAAACATGTTGTTTAAGATAGGGTCATCCTGTTTCTCCCTCTCGCTCATAGGAGCTTTATTATACAAAACTTTTCATTGCTCAATAATCTGTCTATAGAACTTTGGTATTTTGGGGGGGCCCCTGAAGTCCACTTTCTCAAAAAAAAATTCCCATAGGGAAGTTTTAATGTCTGAGAAAACCCTAAAGAATAAAGTCCATGGGAAGAAGTCTTCCTTACATAAACGTGACACCCATTTTATCCTGGACACCTGATTCATGATTTTAATGTCCAGTAACTTCAGACCACCCAGGTCTAATGGTTGTCTAAGCACTTTAAAAGACACTTTACTGGTATTACTTCTCCAGATAGAATTAGCTACTATTTTTCTGAAAGTCTATAAAAACTCTCTCTGGGATGTATAGTACAGATGAGCAGTATAAGATTTGAGGAATTAATAAGCTGTTTACCACCGTCACCCTACCTTTGAGGGACAGATTCCTGCTTGACCACAGTTTTGTTATCACCTGGCACTTCTCCAGTTTACCTTTAAAATTCATGTCATAATCCTGATCATGCAAAGCCCCATTCCAGAAAATAATTCCTAGAATCTCCACCTGAGTGTCTATGGATAGAGGAAGGGGGCCATGATAACCCCCCTCCCCCCGTGTGCTCCAATTGGAAGAATTTTGGCTTTTTCTTCATTAATCCTCAGACCTGCCATGCTTTCGAAGATCCTGATTACATATAACACCCTCTGTATGGACTTCGCTCCCCTAACTATGCAGCACATGTTGTCCACAAACATAGAAAATTTAACTTCCTTCCCATAAAGATGTATCCCTGCAATCCTTGGATTTTCTCTCAGTGCTATTGCTGATAATTCTATGGTTAGGATAAAGAGATAGGGGGAGAGGCAGCAACCTTGCCTGATGCCTCTTTCTGGTCTGAACCATCTGGTGTGGAAGCCATTATTAGAAATGCACACCTCAGGATCAGTGTACAAGATCCTAACCCAGTCACGGAATTCCAGACCGAATCCAGAGTTTTAGAGCATTACCTATAGCATCCCAACCGATAGAGTCAAAAGCTTTTTCAAAATCGATGCTCAAAATAAAACCTCCGAGTTTATTATCATTGAGGTAGGTATCTCTTAGAAGTCTGATATTTGTGCCGATGTACCTTCCCTTCATAAAACCTGTCTGGTCCCGATATACAATCGATTCCAAACAGCCATGTATTCTTGAAGCCAATAGTTTGGTCAGAATTTTATAATCTGTATTCAACATGGTGATTGGCCTCTAATTCCTTATATCCTCTCTACTTGTCTTTTTTCTAGGGGATAAGTGTTATGACCCCGCGTTTCTGTTCTGTACTAAGAGATTTGACCTTTTAGCAAACTTTAAAGACTGGAAGACCTACTCCCCTATGTCCCCCCAAAAGTATCTATAAAATTCTGCTGTAAGCCCATCAGCCTCAGGGCATTTATTGTTATTAGACTTTTGAGCGTGACTTTGAGCTCTTCCCTTGTCAAGGGGGAGTTTATGTAGATTTTGTCCAACTCCGATAGTGAGGGTATAGTTCCTTTATCTACCAGTCTATCTAAATGATTAAAAAGGTCTTCCCCAATACTCTCATCTGAGTATAACTTTTTGTAAAATGAATAGATTCTATGGGAAATACTCCCCGGGTTGGAGGTGATTTCACCTTCCTGTGTTCTAATTTGTGAGATTAGTTTCCTATTATAACTCTGTTTCATGATGTTAAGAAAGTATTTTGTTGGTCTTTCTCCATGTACGACCCAGTTCGCCTTAGATTCAAACATAAGGTATAAAGCTCTTTTTCTCTCATTTTGTTCAAGATCATTCTTTACACTGTTATATTCTTCTTGTTCTATCTTAACCAGGGGCCCACCTCTGTTCTCCAACTTGGTCAGTCTGCTTAGATTGTCCATCTTTTCTTTATTTTCTGTCCTTCTTATCTCCCTGGAGTATTCAATCGTGAAGTCCTTGATCTTGAATTTTATGAAATCCCACTTCAAGTCGGGACTAAGGTCGGCATGGAGGGGAAGCCATTGTTGAAAAAGGTCTGAAAGCTGGGAGGTGTAATATATATATATATTTTTTTAAACGTTTATTTATCCTGGGGTCGTACTTAGCTCGGGGAGCTGGTTTCAATGTACGCCCAGCACTCTTGTAGGTAATTACAATCTTGATGATGATTTCATTGATGCACATGGCATTGCAATAGGCATTGAAACGTACATACAATACATATAAGTGTAACTAATCGTTACAATGATCACATTATTCATTCCCTTAGCAACGAGGTTAGCTATACATGCTGGTCTCCAGAAAACCTTTTAAAACGAGACATTTCACAAGATTTACAGAAAATAAATTTCTTACAATAGTTTGATAGAGGTCCATTTATAGATAGACTGTTCAAGCCGATTCTTAGGGTATTTGCCGTTTCAGAATCGATTTTTGGAGCAACTTAAAGGTATCATGATTTGTTGTGTTTCTTAAGTTCGTTGGTAGATTGTTCCATTTTTGGGCTCCATGATAAGCTACACTTCTAGTGTAGGTATAATTTCTAAGCCAATTAATTATGAACAGTGGAGCATCAGTTGCACGGGTATTTCGGTTAGCATTATGGATTACATCCTTGTCATGCAATTGTTTGTACATATGTATTACAGTATGAGAATGACGTCTGTCTTCTAGATAAGGTAATTGAGTTGATCTATGCAGGGTACTTGTATGAGTCCTAGGATTAGCCTTGGTTATTGTTCTCATTGCCTTGTTTTGTATAACCTGTAATTTATTTCTGTCTATCATAGTAAAATTTGAATAAAGAATATTGCCATAGTCAATGGTAGGTAGGATCATAGCTTTGTATATTTGCAGACAAGCATGTTCGGTTAAGTACGGTCTGATTTTGTTCAGGAGATATAGCTTATGTGATGCTTGGCTGCAAATACTATCAATATGAGATTTATATGACATGTTCTGGTCAAGAGAGACACCTAGATATTTGTAAGAATTTACCCATTGTAGATTTTCATTATAGAGTTAGCTATACATAGCTAGCTGATTTTGTTCAGGAGATATGGCTTATGTGATGCTTGGCTGCAAATACTATCAATATGAGATTTATATGACATGTTCTGGTCAAGAGAGACACCTAGATATTTGTAAGAATTTACCCATTGTAGATTTTCATTATAGAGTTTTAGGAACCGATCATGCCCTTGTCTATTTAGAATACTTTTACTGGTGCCATAGATTACACTTTTTGTTTTATTAGTATTTATTATGAGTTTGTTGTAGTTGCACCATTTGGCAATACCATTTAGGTCTTCTTGCAGTTCATTAATTGTAACGGCATGATCGTATCCCGATCTATACAAGACGGTGTCATCTGCGTATAAGAGGCATTTTGTGGTTTCCCGCAGGGATTTATCTAACAGTGAGGATTCTATATCATTAATATAAATCAAGAACAAAAGTGGTCCCAGAATAGACCCCTGCGGTACTCCACATACAATAGTTTTGAAGTGTGATCTAATACCATTGGCTATGGTAGATTGTTGTCGATTCAACAAATAATCTGAGTACCATTTGAGGGCTATGTCAATGATTCCTATTTTTCTGAGTTTTTTTATAAATAATTCATGATTTATTGTGTCGAAAGCCTTTTTGAAATCTATATAGGTACAGATAATTAATTTGTTTTGATTAATAGCAGTGAAGATGTCATCCGTAAGAGTGGTTATTGTATCTATAGTTGAGTGATTCTTCGGAAAACCATGCTGAGCTTTTGTTAGAATATTGTACCTTTCGGAGGGGTACCTTTCGGAGGGGTACAACTGTAGCAAGTTTCCATTTAGCGGGGAAAATCTCTTTAGACATGGAACAATTCAGTACATGAGTAAATTGATGCAATAGCACAAGTAGTGCATCCTTCAAGAAAAAGGATGAGATTTCATCAATAGCTGACGATTTGTGAAGTTCTTGTGGACTTCCTCTTCATTTACAGAGAATTGGCTAAGATTATTGTCTATTACTTTGCCCGCATAGTGCCATTCTTCATTATGATGTTTGGCCAGATTAGGGCCCACATTAATAAAGAAATCGTTAATAAATTTAGCCGAATTTGCAGGGTCAATTTTCTTATTATCTTCTGTGTTCTTAATCAAAATGAGGTCTTCTTTAGATTTATCTTTTTTTAACAAGTTTGACATTGTCTTCCAGAATTGTTTGCAATCTGATTTATTTTGATCTAAAGAGTCTTTGATCTAGTCGCACTTGGCCTTTTTGATTAGGGCATTAGAATCACTTCTTATCAAAAAGGCCAAGTAATCCATAATACTCAGGGACACCTTAGTACAAGCAAAAATCTTGTACAACGAGGAATGGCAGGGCAAGGATCCCCTTGCAATACAAGGTACCCCAGCAAGGACACCAAACGAATGCAACACCAGCAACTGCAGGTATTGTAACGTCCGGGACGTTGTAGAGAGGATCACCTCCACCATCACAGGACGAACATACTTAGCAAAATACGATGTATGTTGCCGGAGTTTGAACTTAATTTACTGCATAACATGCAAACGCTGTGCAAAACAATATGTGGGCAAAACAAAATGCTGACTTATGGACCGATTTCAGCAACACTTTCATCGGATCAAGTATGGCCTGTTGGAAACAGACATGGGCCACCACTTCAACACCGATGGACACCAGGGTCTATCCAATGTAAGTATCCACAATGTAGATTTCATTCACCGGACTCGGAGGCGGCTCAGTCTCTCCGCAACAGCATAGAGTGAAATTTGTTAGTATCCCATGTCATATCCTCATGTAATCCCGCCTACCTGGTCCCTGCTGACCAGTGTGGGGGAGGACTGTTGCCCCTGGCAACAGTCCCCCTCCCCCACACACTGCTCCCACACACACGGTGTGGGTCAGTGTGCTCTGGTCAGCCGGCTGATATAGACATACAATAAAGCTACAGAAGGAATCCAGTCGTCTCTCTTCATTTAAGGTACTTTCCGTTAGATCACTCTACCGGATCGTGTCACTGTTGGACAACCCAAAAGATACCGCATATCTCAAAATCACAGCCGAGAAAACAGCTCTACAACATCTACAACTCATGAAGATGTAGACGACCGTACCTACAACACACAGGCGGCTGGGGTCAGGTCACAGAAACACCGCACTGACCGACTCCGACCAACGCCTCCACCCGCGGCCGCATCAACACCGCGGTCAGCTACATACACAAGTTGCAAATATCATCGCATCAATCACCAGTAAGTGTTGTTAGCACAAAAAGAGACATTCATCATAAATGGACGTATTGCACTCATCAAAATAGCTCCTGCCTACAATACTTCTGCAGCCCGACATGTTTGGGCCTGCAGCCGCGTCTCACGCTATCATCTACAGCCTCTCACGTCAAGAAGCTGTAAAAGCTGTGCCTTCTAGCGACGTGCGAAAACAGCAAACAACACCTCTGCGATGTCGGCACCCTCGCATCGCCGCACTCGAAAATTCCAATTCCTAATTAACCACCTCACCCCCCCCCCCCCCCCCACATACATTTTTACACGACATGGCACACACCACACCACAACTAATCAACATGTTACACAACCTGGCACACAACCCGCCACCCGCCACCCAATCAATACACACAGAGATTGCGAAGGATCATCGTCGCTTGGTTACCGTCACATGTTTGCGCCACAACACGGCGTCAAACAGCCGGGATTGCGTAAGGTGACGGATTACTGCCGATCAGCCTCGGGATTTAGGCAATCCTCGTAATGAGGTGCACACAAGTTGTGTAGCGAGTCAAGGTGCAGGCGATTCCGTGGCCAGCTGCCCTAGTGAACCAGGATTCACTGCCATCGGCGTCCATGGTTACGAGATCCTCTTCGGACTCGTAGGTTGTAGCGTCAGACCCCCTCCGTGAACGCGTGTCACAACGCGTCACCACAGATGCTTGCCAGGCAGACAGGCTTACTTAGTCGGGTACCTAGCCAATACTCCGTCTCCTGTTTAATCGGTAAAGTACCCTGACGCCAACTGTGCTATGATCATAGAATCTATGCGCGCCGACTCGATGGCATTCCTGGGTTTAGCGGCAAATCTATAGTTGGTCATATGCCCACCCCATGGCCTTGACTCTGCCCGACGAGGCGTGTCCCAGTACGTCTGTGGACACAGTTTCCGCGGTGTCACGTAGCCTTACAATATATCCATGGCAGCGTAAAAGTTTCCTATGACTTTGGTCAAAACCGCATCTCCATCACACCACAACTCCTCTCCACAAAACACACACTCACAGACGTTCTTCACCCATGAATGAAGCGATCCATCATGCCTATGCATGCAGAGCACGAATGGTGCACGTTTTAGCCTGTGCCGAGCGTGTCGGGGGACATCTTGGGTTACTCCCCCCTCTCGCTTGGCCCATTGTCTCATCGTCCGCAGGCATGATTTAATTATCAATGTGACCTACGCCGGGTGTGTCGAGGGACATCTCGTGTCTACTCTCCCCCTTCTCTTTCTCTCTCTTTGAGTGACCGGTTGAACTTGCCCCTCGCACTCAGCCCATTGTTTCATCGCCTGTCAACGATCGGTGCACAGCCTGTGCTGGTGCGCATGAGGGATATGGTGTCTTTCCCTTGCCGCGCCTAGCCCACTGTTTCACTGCTCGTTGCTTCGTCACTCTGTCGCTTCATCCGGTCAGAACACTATTAAAACCCATCGCTCACACAAAACAACTCATACTCGCATTCACTCCACATCGCACAATACAAATTTTGCTCACATTCATTCCACCTCACCTGCACCACTACCACAGCCCCCCCCCCCCCCCCACTCCAGTACTTTATCACTAATATCAGATAACTTCCGATTGGTCACGGGTCGATAAAATTGTTCAGACTGCCACCCACCTCATATTTTTGACAAACTTTTGCAATATACTTGTGCCGAATGTTCTCCAACAAGTGCTCCTCACCCACAGTGGAACACTTTTCATGCTGCATGTGCGAAGCACACTCATGGACATTCGGACATTCAAGCAACCAATAGACTCATGGACTCTCATTACACATATAATAATTTTTTTTCCTTTTTCCTTCTACTCATCAACTCTTATTAACCATCAGAGTGGTTAAAGACTTCTCCCGGGGATGGTTACATAATGTTACATAATGTTGCGTAATGTGATGTAAACATCCCCAGCATCATTTTTACAACATTTATCTACAATATTTTTCAATAATGTTAAATTAATATCTCAATTACCAAAACACAATGTTTTCTCCACAATAATTCATAATTTCCTTTTTATATAAATTTACATCTAATAACTCGACAGAGCGAGTTTCTCGTTGTGCCCGGGGATGGTGTTAGTATCCCATGTCATATCCTCATGTAATCCCACCTACCTGGGCCCTGCTGACCAGTGTGGGGGAGGACTGTTGCCCCTGGCAACAGTCCCCCTCCCCCACACACTGCTCACACACACACCATGTGGGTCAGTGTGCTCTGGTCAGCCGGCTGATATAGACATACAATAAAGCTACAGAAGGAATCCAGTCGTCTCTCTTCATTTAAGGTACTTTCCGTTAGATCACTCTACCGGATCGTGTCAAATTGGATGTTTAGACTTCCAACACAAATTCCTTATGGCCTAAAACTAATAGATGCACCAAATTATTAGTAGCCTTGATTCCCTTCATTACAACATTTGTCGTGATCCACTTGCCTTGTCTAAAATCTTTTATTTATTACTGGATCAATGACCCAACTAAGTTGGGAGTCTTGACCCTATGAATCATAGGGACAAGCAGCACCCAACCCCTATGAAGGGTACAATCCCAGAACAGACTTCCTCCAACTGGGGTTATGTTGTGTAAGTCTCTACTAATACTTTTCATCAATTTAAGGAATTGGGAGGGCCCCAGAAAAACAATTTGGGTGCCTAAAAAGTGACAACATCACATGCCTTGAATTAGCCAAAAGAAAGATGCCTGATGAGTCTGAACTGGATGAAACCTTGATCCCCAACCCCCCAGATACATTAATATCAGGCTACTTTCAAGAAAATTTGAGGTTTACACCCACATGCCCCTATAGACATGGTGGGTGGGGACTGGATCTAAGGACTGCTTCTATTGGTTGGTTTTGCTCATTGTCCACAAGAACAATAGATTCCTTGGAGACGCTATAGCAAAATGGTTCAAAATTGACAGGAAACTGTCACTTTCAAGGTAGCATCGGCTTGTGATAGAGGTTATTTAGCCACGTCATAATAATCTGTTTTGCTAAATAGAAAAGTCAATTAATAGGTAGTCCTAGGGATAGATATAATGTCGAAGGTACATATCACGATGTACAATTGATTATAAAAACATAACCAATTTTTTTTTATTTGATTTTTTTTTTATTACTGTAAGTTCAATACAGGGCAGTGTCCTGACTTGCAGGTTTTATGTGCCGCTGTGGGGCATTACTACACATCAAAACATCAACGACGCTCATCGTATACATTGCAAGCCGACAATTGTGCCGGGTGATATACATATATGATTTATGAGATGGATTCAACGAGTAGGAAATTTAATTTGCTTTACTTATACATGACTGAAAAGGAAATGTAATGACTATAAGTAATTCTTATAGCAATGCAATCTATAACTTCTTAGTAAATGACACATCTTTCAAACCAGCCTGTAAATGGGCAGAAAAAGTATCCAATCTTATACAGATTTATCAGGAAAGTGAAACCAACTTGGCCGGGAACAAAAAATATAAGATTCCCTTCAGAACTTTCAGAGCTACCAAAATTCAATAATTCCAGTACAAAATCATAAACCGGATCTTGCCAATAAAACATCATCCATTTGTAAGAAAAATAATTGAATCTCCACAATGCATTTACTGTGAGGGAAATAAAATCGATGAATCGGAGTATTTCCTGGTAAATTGCATAAATGTGAAAGATTCCTTGATAATGACAAAGATTTGGATTAAGTCCATTCTACAACTTTCATTGGATAAGTCTGGAAAAGTTACTTTACTGGGAGACTTATTTAAAAATAAAAACGTATGGATAAAGTATTGCATAACTATTTATTTGAAATTTTACATTTATCGACAACATCGTTTTTACGATGGATATTTAGGCCTGTACCAATGAACAGTAGAATTTGTATACTTCCCGACAATGGAGAAACTTATGTATTTCACCTATGTAAATAAAGCCTTACATTTGAAAAAAGCCATGTCTTTGGTTTTAATCTTTACTCTGCAATGGGTGTAGAGAGATAAGGGAACCATATTAAAGCTCTTAAAGCTAGTAGAATCTCGTACAAAGAACAACGTATACTATCGTCGGACATCTGGTGACTCCTTTATGAACTAACAGTAGTGACTGGCAGTGGCTTTTTATGGAGCAGAAAAGTTAATAAAATAGGTTTTTAAACGAGTAGGAGGTATATAGTAATAAGAAAACGTAGTGACTGAGCCAGTAAGGTGTCCGTTCTCTGTCATTTGATAAAAAGATATGGCCCCTCTCTCGGGCCGTATTTTTTCATTAAATGACCTCAAACGACCACCCGTACGGGCTCAGTAACCACGTTTTCTCATAGTATAGAATTAAGTAGATTGGAGACTGAGAGCGTATGTTCTTCGATGGACGGGTTAATTATAGCCAAAAGAATATTAAGAAAGAAACTGATGAGTGTTTGATCTGTGGCCTCATTCGCCATTGAGTTTGGAGTGCACAGTAATATGAACGAGGCGATAGCCGAGTGAATATTCTGAAGCACTCCAAACGAGAAGGTGAATAGGGTCTCAGACCAAGCACGAAAATGTTTTAGATTTTATCATAGCCTGGAAATATCTATCTGTTTATCACCCGTTTAGAATGAGTTACTGTATTCGCAAGCCTGTTGAGAACGAGTTCCTAATGTTAAGCCTATGGACATTTATTCGAGGCTAAGATGAATACCATTGTACAACGAGGGAGTTGAGCACGTGTAACCAAACGTAGCGGGACTATTCAATAAAGAAAAGAGCGGAGCTCGTTATGAAAAAAAGAGAATACTCTGAATTGCGTTCCTGGGCATGCTATGTTACAACACCTAATATGATAAATTACAATAGACCTTTTTCCATGTGGGGGTGGGGGGGGGGGGGGGGGCTTAGTCCTGGACCAAACACATACAAGGCAACCTATTCGTCTTCGTTAGAGTACTGAGTGTATGAGTCAAATATGTTTTTAATATCCATTAAAAATCTTCATTTTCAAGCTGCAATTCGATGGGTTAAATAAGGATATCACCTCCATAATACTTCAGATAGGGTTTAGGTTAATACAGGAATACCTCATGCAGCTATACAATAACACATTGACGGAACCTGCCATCATATATTATACCAATCTGTATCTAGAACCAAGACAATTATCAGCTTTGAGATTTAGACTATTCACAATATTCGTTTGTCTAAGTGTGTTTTGCACTGACTATGCAAGGAAGAACGCCCATGAGGTGATTGTACATGTCTAAATTGTCATCCGATCTAATAAAACAAAACAAAAAAAACTATATAAAAATGGTCTTCACAAGTAAAGGCCTTTCTCCACTCTGCGACTGAGGGGGCTTGCGATCCAGTACCTTCAGTCTCAGTCTGGAGGTACCGGCTTGGCGTACCGCATGTACCTCGGATCGCAAGGTAACATCAATTCTGTGTGGAGACAACCCCCCATTGCGACTGGAGCGCTTGCGATCCTAGTTATAGAGGTAGGCCCAGTCTGAGACTGGGCGTACCAAATATCAAACATGTTTGATATTCAAAAACGCTTGGGATCTGGGGTACATGTGGTACCTCCAGTCTGAGACTGGGTGTACCGGTACGCCCAGTCTCAGACTGGAGGGAAACTTGCTGTCTCCACTGTGCGTTTTGCTGCGTTGCGATCCTGAAGGTACCTCCAGTCTATGACTGGGCGTACCTATGTACCTGTCACAGTGGAGACAGGGCTTTATAGGTACCATACTCGAAGTCAATATTCGATATTACAATACCCTACTGTGTCCCGCAGTCATATCTTGCGAGCACATCCACTGTCCACATTCTAGGTGTGAAAGCCTCAAATCACATAGGTGATAGACTAGACTGAGCAGTGTTTGACTGAACGACGGTGTAACTAAACAACTCACAGCTAGGTAGGTAAAGTATTCACCCCTGATCTCCATTCAGGGGTGAACAGCTGTCTTATGTTTTTAGGCGAGGCACTTTGTAGTTAGGGAACTAGCGAGGCAAACTGAACAAAATGGCTGGATTTGAGAACCAGCCAAGATCTACTGGAAAACTACCTCTAAAACACAGTTATGAGGTAAGCGACAGCTATTTTGAAGATTGGCGAAGACAAATGGGTATACATTTATCGATTCAATTTGTTTTTCATACATGTCAGACTGCGGCCAGTCTGGAATGACAAGAAAAGGTTGGGGTGTATGGAGTCAATGCCCAGCCCTGTTTGGGGACAGGGCCGGGTATACTGGCCAACCGCTAGGTGGCGCTGAACGCTAATACATTTATAGGGAGCCAAAGTGAACCCGCTGAAACCAGAGATACCCACTTACAAAACACCATTTCCAGTGGCCAGTAAGAACGAGGCTTAGTGCTAAACCTATGGGGGTTTGAGGCTAGACTTTTGTTTTGGTCTTGTTTGTTACTTTTGAAGTGTAGTTTACTACTATCATCTCTACATAACTCTGTTTCGAAACTATGATGACAGTTGTTTAGTTTAGCAAAAATATGGATCTGAAAGATTGGGGAATGAGACATAGAATCTCGAACCTACATAGTCAAAGTACTGAGCACCTATATCCGGAAATAGTATTTTGTGACCGGCTATCTGTGGTTGTAGCGGGTTCACTTTGGCTCCCTATTAAACAAGCAAACACGTACATCAATGTACTGCATTGCAGAGTTGATTTATAATGATCAACTTAGGAATCTCTGTTCATCAGTTTGGAGAGCATCCTTTTTGTCTGATCGATATTGACTTGGTCCGTTGAGACTATCTCGTAGCCCTCCGTAAGAGAATCCACCGACTCTGCGTTCTCCGAGCTGACGTCATCAGTTTCTGTGTAGTCACTGTGAGCGGACGGCGATTCATCAGGAAAGCTGTTTGTAGTCGGGTCCATCCTTGAAAATGGAAAAATAGAACTTAGTGCAATGGTAATTCTGTTCCACAGACTCCTTGAGATGGTAAATGAAGTGCACAGAGTGTTTTATCATTACTTGCAGCTTTTTACATTGTCAAATCTACGCCGAATTGTGTAATCTGACATAATCTAGGTAAAGTATTCACCCCTGAAACTGTGGAGAAAATGTCAAAGTCTGATATTTTAGCATGCAATGATGGCTATACCCTAACTTTTCATTGTTGAAAAATGTTAAAGTCTGACTTCTTTGCATGTAAGGATGACTAAGCCCTGTCTTTTCACCGTGGAAACATTTTCAGACTCTTTCGTGTGTAATGGAGGCTATGACCTGACTTTTCACAGACTTTTTGAAGATCTACGGTAAATCCAGTGGAACAGGCCAATGTCAAAGTCTGACTTCATACCAAGAAAAAGCCAGCAATTTTTCAGTTCTCCCCCCCCCCTACTTACAAACTGTTCTGACGCCCCTGAATCAGTTTAAACCCCGAGCGAGAAGATTTTTATGACAGTTATTCTCGAGGACAATTGGAAAACTACAGTTCTAAATCATGTTTTCAGTATGGCTAGAAACAAATACTAAGGATAGAAGTACATCTGTGTAGGGATTTTAACAGCGATGCCAGTTCTGAAACGAGACCTTAGAACTCTCGCTTTTAATGCCGTTGATTGCTCTCGCTTTGGCGGTGGCCATTCCCGTTTACTCCCCCCGGCTTTTGAAACAGCTCCCTGGTTCACTATGTCTCTATGTACGGGAGCAACTTCAAGCGGATCCGACGAAATTCTAACGTTTTATATCTGGTACGTAATAAGGTGAGAATTGTAACTTACACAGCACGAAGGCGGTGATAGTGTTTGTTAAATTTAGGCGTATGGGTGGTCACTCCACGCTGCCTGTACTCCTTCCTGACATCCGATATAGTCCTGAAGCTGGAGAACTTTGCGGACACCTTCGGCAGCGCAGTGCCCGTTCTCCGCAGCTGCACGTTGTGGTACCTGCGCGAGTTGAGCATACACATGACACGTTCAGCCACCTCCTCCACGTTCTCCTTGTAGTGGTCCCAGCCGCCGGAAGCCTGCACATGCTCCTGTAGGTCTGCGTGCGCATCACGCATCAAGCGCTCCAGTGTCACCTCCTCCTGCGCCCCTCCGATGATCACCTGTGAAACCGGAAGTAGGAACCGGAAGTAGAGTCAGCCTCGCTTTGAATTTTTTCTTTTGAAACTTTATTAGAGCGTGCTTGCACGGACTATATATACATCGCCTAGAGTGCTCACATAGGGAGCCAAAGTGAACCCGCTGAAACCACAGATATCCACCTACAAAACACCATTTCCAGTGACCAGTAAGAACGAGGCCTAGTGCTAAAGCTATGGGGGTTTGAGGCTAGACTTATGTTTTTGGTCCCGTTTGTTACTTTTGAAGTGAAGTTTATAACTATCGTCTCTGAATAACTTTCTTTCAAAACTACGATGACAGTTGTTAAGTTTATTAAAAATTTGGATCTAAATGGTTGAAGAATGACACATAATCTGGAACCTACATAGTCAAAGTACTGAGCGCCTATACCCGGAAATAGTATTTTGTGACCGGCTATCTGTGGTTGCAGCAGGTTCACTTTGGCTCCCTATCCAGACTTCCAACGTAACGCATGAAAACTATCCATTCACTATCTGCGTACTATTCACTGTGATATTTGCAAAGAAGCAGGGTGCCAGTGTCTCAGGTTTTTAGAGGCATGCCCAGCTGACCATGACCGAATGATTCCAGACCAAAATACCTCACTGGCCCATCGTAGCTTGATATGTTTAGATCCTAGATTCAGGCAGAAATTGGCAAGTTGAATGATTGCAGGTGGGTTACAGAAAACTATCCATAGACTGAATGTAACCCAAAGTGAGACATGCAGACAATATCTTACAGTGGAAAGTAGCGAATCATAGTCAGGGGCACATAATGCTGCCCATCATGTGTGCCAGAGCCAAGAAGAAGTGAAAAGTACAGACAATCTCTTACCTTGCCATGTAGTGAACCATCAGTCAAGGGAAAGAATCCTGAAGAGGTCCCACTCACTGGCTAACCCGGAGTTTACCCTAGTCGACTAAGTATGTGGCAACTGTAGATTGTCTAGCTAAAAAGTTATCAGGTGGTGGCAATGTGCACTGCAAAGGTGGTCTACCTCAGAATGTACCCGAGCAGTTACACTGACAACTATAGGTATTCACAGCATCGCCGCCCCTGTAGACGACTTAGAGGCCTATTCTACCAAGGAGGCACAAGCCCAGGCCGGGCCCCTTGTGGTCGCCTATTGGCGACCGGCGGCAATAGCCGGCCCAAACCTCCCGCCGGCGGCAATAATCTGCTTGGTGGAACAGCTCATGAGAGCTCACAGGCCCCTCACGGCCGGACCCTGCCGGCCACCGTGCCTCCAAAACCCCGTAGCCGGGCAGTATCGGCTGACCTGTTGGTGGCCGCCGGCCGCCGGCCTGGGACAATACTCGGTGCAACAGCCAATTTTGGAGGTGTTCCACCAAAATATAGTGATAACCACAGAGAAGGCCGGGCGGGCGGCCGGGTATTATGAGCGCAACGTCCCCCGCAAGCCCTGGCAGGGGAAAACCGATTCATTTGATTTTAAGCCCGCGGCGAGGGAAAGCCGACAACACTGCGCGGCCGACACCGGCGATACCCGAAGCGGCGAAAGGACATCGAAAATTCCGACACTTTCGGCAGAATTCTGGCACCATAGCGTGCCATACACATTCATAACATCAATCCTTATCTTTATTTACCTTCATTGTTCGCCCCTGTAGACGACTTATTCAAGCCTGCTTGAAATTGTTGCAGGCATCAAAGCGTGTCCAATAGTCGTCAGGTGGTGGCTAATTATATAATCTGATGTGACGGTCTGCAGTTGCCACGTGATTGGCGTTTACACAAGACGATTTCTATCATTTTACTGCTGAAAGTCATCAGATGATGCAAAAAGCCAGAATCGCCAGCTAGAATCGTCTAGTGTAAACGCCAGGTAATAAAGTGGCTGATCCACCGAAATTTTACCATCTAGCCGACGATCCTCGGCCGACAGTCGGCGACAACTGTCGTGGCTGGTTTATTTGCTAATCCATCAACCAGATTTTGGGCTGACAAATGTCTCCGACTACGACATGGCAACCATATGGTCATCTGTCAGGTCTAGTTTAGGCTTGGTGGATCAGCCCCTTAAGTGAGACGTACAGGCAATATCTCACCTTGGCAAGGAGTGAAGCGTTAGTCAGGGGCACATACTGCCCACCCGCCATGTGTGTAGTAACCCTGAAGAGGTCACACTAAGTCAGACGTACAGACAATATCTCACCTTGGTAAGGAGTGAAGCGTTAGTCAGGGGCACATACTGCCCACCCGCCATGTGTGTAGTAACCCTGAAGAGGTCACACTAAGTCAGACGTACAGACAATATCTCACCTTGGTAAGGAGTGAAGCGTTAGTCAGGGGCACATACTGCCCACCCGCCATGTGTGTAGTAACCCTGAAGAGGTCACACTAAGTCAGACGAACAGACAATATCTCACCTTGGTAAGGAGTGAAGCGTTAGTCAGGGGCACATACTGCCCACCCGCCATGTGTGTAGTAACCCTGAAGAGGTCACACTAAGTCAGACGTACAGACAATATCTCACCTTGGTAAGGAGTGAAGCGTTAGTCAGGGGCACATACTGCCCACCCGCCATGTGTGTAGTAACCCTGAAGAGGTCACACTAAGTCAGACGTACAGACAATATCTCACCTTGGCAAGGAGTGAAGCGTTAGTCAAGGGGCACATACTGCCCACCCGCCATGTGTGTAGTAACCCTGAAGAGGTCACACTAAGTCAGACGTACAGACAATATCTCACCTTGGTAAGGAGTGAAGCGTTAGTCAGGGGCACATACTGCCCACCCGCCATGTGTGTAGTAACCCTGAAGAGGTCACACTAAGTCAGACGTACAGACAATATCTCACCTTGGCAAGGAGTGAAGCGTTAGTCAAGGGGCACATACTGCCCACCCGCCATGTGTGTAGTAACCCTGAAGAGGTCACACTAAGTCAGACGTACAGACAATATCTCACCTTGGCAAGGAGTGAAGCGTTAGTCAAGGGGCACATACTGCCCACCCGCCATGTGTGTAGTAACCCTGAAGAGGTCACACTAAGTCAGACGTACAGGCAATATCTCACCTTGGTAAGGAGTGAAGCGTTAGTCAGGGGAACATACTGCCCACCCGTCGTGTGTGTAGTAACCCTGAAGAGGTCACACTAAGTGAGACGTACAGGCAATATCTTACCTTGGCAAGGAGTGAAGCGTTAGTCAAGGGCACATACTGCCCACCCGCCATGTGTGTAGTAACCCTGAAGAGGTCACACTAAGTCAGACGTACAGACAATATCTCACCTTGGCAAGGAGTGAAGCGTTAGTCAAGGGCACATACTGCCCACCCGCCATGTGTGTAGTAACCCTGAAGAGGTCACACTAAGTCAGACGTACAGACAATATCTCACCTTGGCAAGGAGTGAAGCGTTAGTCAGGGGTACACACTGCCCACCCGCCATGTGTGTAGTAACCCTGAAGAGGTCACACTAAGTCAGACGTACAGACAATATCTTACCTTGGCAAGGAGTGAAGCGTTAGTCAAGGGCACATACTGCCCACCCGCCATGTGTATAAAAACCCTGAAGAGGTCACACTAAGTCAGATGTACAGACAATATCTTACCTTGGCAAGGAGTGAAGCGTTAGTCAGGGGCACATACTGCCCAACCGCCATGTGTGTAGTAACCCTGAAGAGGTCACACTAAGTCAGACATACAGACAATATCTCACCTTGGCAAGGAGTGAAGCGTTAGTCAGGGGCACATATTGCCCACCCGTCGTGTGTGCCAGAGATGTGAAGAAGTCCCGGTACAGAACGACAGCAGGTTCACATCCAACAACGTACAAAGTGATGCTCTTCTGGGCCAGGTTTCTTGTAATCTCTAGAGGATCGAGATTATCTGGACAACCTGATCAACAAAAATATCAAAAATGTAGATTGTCAATGATGAAACCTGTAGAGTCACTAACAAGGCCAGTTTCCACTTGTAGATTTTTGGCTCCCGATTTGTAAGCCACCAACTTCCAATTTTTGAAAATGTGTCCTCAGAAATATTTAATTGGAAACATTAAATAAATGAATAACCGGTATATGTTCCAATCTTTGCGTTTATTTTTGCATGTTTGGGCATCACTTCTTCACCAATTCACTGTTAATTAATTCAACAGGGGTTGATTTTGTGGAACAGGAGTTAATTTTAGGGGAACATAAATAATCGGTGCCATTTTCATCAGCCAGTGGAAAATGGTCGTTTCCATTGGCCGATTATTCGGCACAGATCTGCAGTTGGGAACCACCAATAGATGTTTTGGGTATACCAACGTCAGGTCAGTGAATAGAAACGAGACCTAAACGAGATTAATTTTTTTTATAGATTATATGATGAGGCCGCAACCGACGAATTTTCTCACATAAAGGCTGTGTGTTCCTAGAAAATAGAGTAGAAACAGTGCATACAAGGTACCCTCACCGATAGATTCATACCGACACCCAGTCAGTGGCACCAACGACAGACTTTTAGGGTAACTCAAAAATCTGTGCCGTTTTCGTCGGGCAATGGAAACGAGTTTATAAACAGACTTACCTAGACTGGCTCCAGTCCCTGCATCCTATGGCCACCCTCCTCGTTGGGATACAGGGACTGGTAAAATCGGTAATGGTGTTGGATTTCTGGTTATGTTTAGCTCCAGTATTCCTAACACTCTCCATACAGATATCCTGGCTACTGGTCAGGATATCTGCTGAGAGATTGATACTATCTCACTTTGATCTCAATGGAGTCACAGTCAGGAGCAGGCGAAATTTATTGCTATGACAACACAGGCGGCCAGAGAACTGGAGAAAGGGAGGGGTAGGGGTAGGATAGTCGTGGGCGACCCTAACAGTACGTTCCCGTATAGTGTATAGGGTCGGACTCGTCTGAAGTATAGGGTTACAGGGAGCAGCTTGTGGCCATAAACAGGAGATTTGGTTCATAGTGGACAAGTCTTTGATTCATGGGCCAGTCAGAGAAGGATACATACTTTAATGAACTTTATTCTTATTGTGTTTAATCATTTAATGAATGTTCATAATCAAAGACTTGTGCAGGTCTAAGACTTACCATTAGGGAAGCCATCACATGGATCTGCTCCCAACCCATGTGGAGGAGCATCACTGATTAACACACAGATCTTGGTGGCCTCAGGGCGCCAACTGAGAGTTGAAACCTTGTATAGACCGTCAGCAACTGCCTCTGGAACGTCTCCACCTAAAAGAGAAGATTATGATTTATCCCACCCCTGGTACAAGTTTAGCCATAAGAATAACATTAGAAAAATATACTCAACGATCACCCTGGTAAAGTTACAATACTATGCCACGGCCATGGTGAAGTGGATTTGCTAAGTATATATATTCTGATTATTCTGAAGTTGTGATGATATTTAATGTCATAGCAAGGGGTAAGATAAATCCAGAACCACACTCGAATCGTAAAATAAACAATACTCCACTCGTTTGGCTGTGCCATAATTGTCACTCGGCTTCGCCTTGATGACGATTGCGGCCCAGCCAAACTTGTGGAGTATTGTCAATTTATACAATTCTCGATGCAGTTCTATATAAATCTTTATAGAGCACATAGCTATTGTGTAATGGAAGTGGTCATCTTGCCCCCCAACGCCATCCATAACAGCAGGTGGGACCAACTATCAAAGGATTTTATCAAAGGATTTTATCAAAAGTATTCTCTGGGGCTTGCATTGGAGGAATTTTAGCCTCATAATATATCACCTATATATATTATAAAAGCTGATAACAGTGATTGCCCCCGACTACAGTGGCGCTATCTTACAACTTCCAGGCGGATAATGGTAGAATTAGCAATCCCTCTGTGCCTTATATGGTTTTTATAATTGTACTACATAACATTAAGCCTATGAACATTTATACCAGGCTAAGATAAGGTGATTCCACCGGACCTTGCAATATATATATCCCAATCATGCCCAATTTGATGACTCACTAGGTCAGGATGAATCATTAGTGAATATCTGATTGAATCTTAGCAGTGGAATAGCACCCTCTGAGCGATAATAGGGGCTACACACATAGGGAGGAGTGCACGAGCAGATCCTACATTTATCCCGATTCATCAAGATGCAGCAAGGTGCAGCATATTGCCTTGTTTTCATTTGTGCACAACTCTAATCCACACCAGCGTATGAGGCGTATACAAAAGGAAACGGTTTTTGGCTGTATTTGACACCTGGTATATATATACGAGAGGAAATATCATCTGCCCGACCTGTATGTGTATGTGTGTCGATGGAAAATAAAAGAAGGTGAAGCCCTTTTCATATAATACAGACTTGGATGGTTAATGGAAAATGAAATATACTACCAGTGATGTCTCCAAGTGGCAGATATCGGAACTATTGGATAGCGGTGTAAATACAACAGAATCAGGCGTATATACGAATCAGGCGCCTACAGATGAGGCGTATACACGCGAGGAATAGGACGACCTTGTATACGCAAAAGAATACCTATATACGCCGGGCATATACATATATAAAGTGGTTAGTTTCGTGCAGTGAAGATACACCACGGCAAAGCCACCGTGTTGGTGGAACCAACCCTTAAAGGCATATCGGACAATTTGGCGTGAAAATTAAGACCCATGTCATTTTTCTGAAAATTTAATACAATGGTCTCTAAATATTATAGACCACATGTCTGATTTAAAAATCGGGGGTCACCATGCTAGATTTTGATTTAGAGATCAATATTATGATAATTTTATATTAGAATATATGGAGATTCTAGAAAGTTGTTTTTCACATAGTAAAACTCATGTTATTTTCCTCAAACTTTCACAGAATATAGTACATGGAGGATACTACATATTAAGGGTTTAAAAATTATAGGTCATCGTCCTTGTTTTTGAATGAATTGAAGAAAACCATATTTTTCAGTACATTTCCTATATAGATTAAACCAATAGAAGAAGAAATATGCAGGTATTAAATTTAATGTATAAACAATCTATCAACATGAATAATATAGACATACGAGAACGTATTACCCGAAGTAAACATCATATAAGATTTAACAAAGAAAGAATCAATAGTAGTACCTATTATAGATCACCAATGTATCGGGGAAATGTATTATGGGATAAATTACCGAGTACCACACAAACGTTAATAACTACCAAAGAGTTTAAAAAGGAAATTAAAACCATGTTTTCAGTATATGATTGGAAATGAATAGTCAAGGAGACTGAATGTATTAATAGGATGCTACACTTATGGAACTGTATTTTCTACCTTCATACCACTATCATAACCTTACCCATTTTTGTATTCAAGGGTCGGTTAAACATGTTCACTATTTGTTATGAGATTCCGTGTACAACTTATGCTCGGTGGAAGATCTCACCTCGGTGAGAACCGTAGTTAATTAAAAAAAAAAAAAAAAAATGAAAAATTGCTTATTTTACCCATTGGATTAGGTCAAACTAGACAAAACTAAAAATTTTGCTCTTTTGAGTTTGGGATATGCCACAAATTACAAATTTCAATGGATGAATGGGAATATTTGAAAATCACCAGGTGGCGCCACCGTGAATTGTAGGATATGCCTTTAACCCTTTAAGGACGCATGATGCCTGGAGGCATCACCGCACTAAAGACGCATGATGCCTTGAGGCATCATTGTCCCAATATTAAGAAAAATGCTTTAACAAAGAAATAATAGAGCAATATTCATGAAATCTTCAGAAAATGTAGATATAATATCATATTTAGTATTTCTATTAAAAAGAAAAAAAAAATTATGATTATGTATCATATTGCATGATTACAAACTTGATATAAGTTTTAACTATTATGTGGCCGTCCTGTAGCCAGACAGACTGCCACCAGTATCCGTCCTTATGGGAGTAGCTGGACCCCTGGCAGCCGTCCTTAAAGGGTTAACACTATGGATACCAACCTCCTACAGCAGCAGAGTCGTCAAGGCGCGTCTTCATTTCCTTGACAGACGACGTGAAGTCGAGGACACGGGTGACAAATGTGCTATCCTGAGGTGGATGATCGCGATACTCAACCAGGGCAAGACGGATGTCCGATGCTTCTGTGGAGACTATCTCCTCCACAATATGCCGAATACTCTGTAATCGGTAGGTATAACAAGTTATTTTATAAAGTTCCAGTCTATCATTCCTATATATATAATATTCTTTATTATCCACCTAATACAAAGTGTCCATAGAAAACACATAGGGAATTTGTATGGACATACCCGGAGCATACGGATATGTTGTATGCTCCGGGTGGCGCATACGGAAAAATAGTGCGGACAGAAACATAGTGCATAACTAAAATGAAATGATTTCGACATGCCACTTGCCAAGTAAAGGTGGATGATAAATACGAAATAGATTGGTTTCAGATGAAAGCGGTTGTATGCTCCTCGGAGTTGACTCTGCGCAATATCCTCGCATACGCTCGGATATTACTACGCGTCAACTCCGAGGAGCATACGGCCGCTTGTATCTGTAACCAGTCAATATTGTGTATATCTTCGTGTCAAGATTTTAAATGGCAACAGAAATCTCTCATTGAACACTAAAAGTATGTTACATAATGGATATTTCTAAACCTGGTAGTTATAGTCATTGATCAAATTAAACACTGAGAGGTTATTCTTAATCACGAATATATATACACTATAATGATGTAAATGTATCACAAGGACAGCTGTGCGTATTGCACCATAACTAGAAATTTGTGTCAGAGCATGAGTCTCAGTGGCGGGTGAGATAATTAGAGTGACTCATTTTCATTCTTCACAGAAAATGATACATACATTTATTTATCAAAAGATTATTCATAATATTTGATACGTAGGCCTACAGCTGCAACCTATACAAATGAGGATGACTATTTTCTTAAGTTAACCTCACCCATCTTGACTGAGTAATATCCGGATTCTGTCACTGGAATCTTATTTCTCGTTACATATATATAACTTTCATATGTAACTATTGATTGAGAGGGTGATTTGTTGACATCCTATCGGTGCGATAGCCATATCTATTCAATGTTGCATAACTTCAGTTTGTATGCTTTTTTAAATCACACAACTGAGATGTGATCTGATTGGTCTAGACTGCATCACGTGGTGATTCTTGGTATGAAAATGTGAGCCTTGGTATGAAAGCGTCATCCTTGGTTATGAGAACTATAGGTACTCCACCCCCAGCAGCAGTATGTAGCTATAGGGAGTTCATAGTATATGAATATTAATAGAAATTAATGAGTGTTTGGTCTGTTTCCCCGTACGCCATCGAGCTTGGAGCGTTCAGGGGTATGAACGAGGCAATAGCCGAGTGAATATTCTGAAGCACTTAAAACGAGATGGTTATCGGGGACACAGATGAAACAGAATATGTTTCTGATCCTATCATAGCCTGGATATACTTACCTGTTTATCACCCATTGAGAACGAGATACCATACTCGTATGCCTGTTGAGTATGAGTTCCTAATGTTAAGCCTATGGACATTTATACCAGGCTAAGATAAGGCCAATAAAAAAGACTTGTTTCTCATCACCGCACGCGTCGGCAAAAACGTGTTAATAAGTTTTGTTTCATAACCTTGATAGATATCATGAAAGATGTATGTGTATTTGGTATCAAATTAAAGCTCCTCATGTCAGAGATACATTTAACGTGGTATTATGTCTCTCTAGGTGTTCCCAAGACCGAGGTATCCATATCTCTCTTCATACTCCCTACACAACCAATAGTTCTGTGCTGCCAACTATTGTTAAACTATGGTACTTGTCATTTCAAAACCCATCTGATTTGATCCAGCAAAAACAAAGCGAAAAAAATAGCGCCCTCGTCATAATATATATTCATGGTTTGGTGATGAACAAGTTTTTCTATTTGAGTGGCCTAATAAAAATGTACTTACTGACTGTGCCATCTCGATATAGGGTCCCATGCTGCTCGTGCAGTCCATGGCGAAGGCAAGATCCAACACGCTCGAGTCATGGTCAGCCAGCGGTGGTTTGTCATCCTTGACCCTCCTCTCTGTCCCTTCCTCTGTCCCCACTTCTGTCTGGTCCACATTATCCGCTCCGGACTTATCCGCGGCCGTCTGTCCCAGCGTCCCGGCTCCCGCGCTGGTGGCGCCGTCTACCGGTGCGGGATCAGTACTACTGGTTCCGCTGTCGGGTCGGTTTGTTTTCTCACTCTCCACGGAATTCATGGTGACACTTTGAAAACCGTCAAGTTGAAGATTTCTCTTTAGAATAATCTGTGTGTTCTGCGTTCCGTGGTGTCTCGTACTAGACTCGCCTCTTGGCTGCGGCTGAGTTTGTATTTAAGCCGGGAATGACGATAATGTATGCGCCTCGCGGGGGAATCCCCGGCTTTTTCTATGACGTCAGATGCTAAAATTAGATCCCCAATGCAGTTCAGCGTTCGCTGCCATCCGTTACTAAGGTGACTGCATTGCAGGTACCAGACTCAGACAGAGGTTTCCCGGAGTTTCGGACGGTTGTGCAATAGTTTGGTACATGGGTGGCAGGGGGATGAGGTGTTCGGAGAATTGAGTCATGGAGGACATTGAATCGGGAGTTGTAGGTCTTATCCCCTATGGCAGCAATATGGAAATACAGTAAAACCCCGCTTCAGAAAACACCCTCCGTTCCGGGCCAAGTGACCCCTTAAGCGGGGTGTCCCTTTAAGCGGGTTTTTTCAGTCTGTCAATGGTTATATAGTTAAGAATACTTTTGCAGACAAGAAAATACCAGCTATTAGATAAAAGGCATATTGAATAACCAATTCTAAGCAAAAAAACTTGGAAAATAGATACAAATTGAATACAAAATCAAATATTGAATAAATAGATTAATAATGTAACATACATTTATCGCAAGATGGAGGTACTGGAGTCAGTCTACTTCAAAGCCTCCAGCCCACCCGGCGCCGCCTACCGCTTACCTGTTAGCGTGCCTCTTACCCGCCACCTTCAGTGCATGGGCTTAAAAATCATTGGAGCTATACCCACTCACTGTGGGCCGCCCAGAGCCGCTAGAGAAAGTAAACGATTGAAAAACAATATCTACTGGTAAGTGACCAAAATAATGATGGTTAATAAAACTCACTATAAAAATGAAGAAAGGCTGGTGCATTATCATAAGAAAGAATCCAAGAAATTGAAGTAAAAATAGATACTTTCAGGTGCGGTAAATTGATAATCAGCACTTAACATCTAACACCCTCTTTTATAAAACTGATATTTGATTGTTTATACTCTGAGGTCGATTTGATGTGCTTTGAAAGAAATTGAAATTGAAACTTCAACTGTTGAAATATCGAAAATGGGATGATTTTAAAAGAAACTTCTGGCTGCGTGAAATCATGATAGCAATTTTGTTGGTAATATTCCATTTGAACGATTCACATTAAACCCAATACACATCTACCGATTTCGGAACATTGATGTACCTTTGTCGGCGACAAGGAAACGGTAATTTGTCCCAGGCGAGGCATCCTAACGGAGTCGGCCGTAGTCGGTAGATGTAGGACAGCTAGGCAAAGGTCAACCAGCGATTAGTGAAACCCCTCCACCTCCTTAAGATGTTCTTTTCTCGACGACGAGTTATGGTTCAATGTTCCTAAATCACTCGCCAAAAGTTTCTCAACATGTTGATAATACCAGTCGCTGACGTGAGAATCCACTGGCACACAGTATTCCCGCTAGGTGGCATCATTGAGATTATAGGAATCTTTGGTTGCATTGATGTACGTGTTTAGCACGGGAGGCAGGCCAGTGAATTCTCAAGTCTCTAGGCCAAGTTCGTTAAGAATTCTTCTCCATAGAGCACAGTGAGTGTACAGAATACGACTTAGAGAGTGTGAGATCTTATGAGAGGGGTGCACCAGGAGATCCTCACCACAATGTTACAGGCGTATAAGAAAATTCATTCTGATAACAAAAACCCACGTCATTTTCCTACATTTTGGACATGATTGTCCCCAAGTGCTGTAGAATACATATGATACTATATAATCTAAAATTCTAAAATTTAAAACGTGATCCAGAAATCAAAATCGTAATTATACATTCTAGCATGAAGCACAAGGAACCTTTAATGTGGTGTTATCCTGCAGAGAATTCTAAAAAAAGTAACTGGCAACGAGTTGGAGGTCTGTGACCCGACTCCCGACTGGCCTAAGAACTGGACTATTTCTCTCTTTCACTGTAAAGCAGCGTGTTCCACGCCTGTGTCTTCATGTATTGTATTTCGTGGACATCCTGGTTGAAAATCATATATCATGTAATATGTGAACTAAATGTCAATAAACCATTTAAAAAAAAAACCAAAACGGTTTTAACTGATAATTATCAATGTTGTTAATGAATCAGGTGGCACCACTGTACCCTGTAGGATGTGTCTTTAATGCAACCTGCTTCTCATAGAACTAATACTATACGGCATATAGCCTATGAGCCATGGGGGCGGCCATGACCCCCCCCCCCCCCGAGTAGGTGTTCTTCACTAATGGAGGTGAAAAAGTAGGTGTTCTTCACTAAAGGAGGTGTGAAAAAAGTGAGTGATAATTGGGAATTGATACAACTCTAGCCTTGCTGACAACTGTTTATAGTGTTCCATGTGAAAAACATCATGTCCTTGGTTTAATCATTATGTTATCTTGCTCTGGGATGGGTGTAGACAGTCAATGGAACCATGGTAAAACATTAAAAGTCAGTTGAATTTTGTAAGAACAAAGAGCAGAATGCAGCTTCTGTCCCCCCAAGGGGCCCACCATACTGCTGGCCACCTTGTGACTGCTTTATGAACTAACAATGTCTCTGTCCCCTATACTGCAACTGACCAACTCATCACTAGAGAGTAGTATACCGAAATGAGTCTCTGCAGAAGGCGCACTTAGGCAGTCCAGGGACCTGTTTCACTAGTTTCGTGACACGTCGAGATGGTGTGTCTGGTTTCATAAGAAATAAACATTAGACTTCCTTTTGTCTGTTCTTGCTTGCACTGTTGGTGCTCCTTTACATGTCTCTCTAACACTTTTTTTTTTTTTTTTTTTTTTACAAAACTAGTGAAACAGGTCCATGATGTGTAGATTTGTCTAATTCTTATTTTTGGGGTCTGTCTTTTCCTAAGGGCAGCTACTTGTGTTGTCACGAAACTAGACAACCCAAACTGTCTGTATGGTGTCACAGACATGTCACAAAACTAGTGAAACAGGTCCCTGAGA
Organism: Alentia gelatinosa; assembly: GCA_950022655.1. Lineage (NCBI taxonomy): Eukaryota > Metazoa > Annelida > Polychaeta > Phyllodocida > Polynoidae > Alentia > Alentia gelatinosa. Next base: position 130,809,582 of record OX465580.1, on the reverse strand, counting down.
CTATCTAGAGCGTGATTGCCGCCCTATATACGTTACCTAAAGGTTAGAGTGGTCACATGGGCTTCCAACTTGCTGCAAAAAAGCTATCCTTTCACTATTTGCGTGCTATTCACTGTGATTTGGGAACGGAGCAGGGTGCCTGTGTCTCAAGGTCTTAGAGGCTTGCCCAGTTGACCATAAACCAATCTCTCCAGACCGAAATACCCCAAGGCCCACCGGTGCTTGATATCTATGGATCCTAGAATCAAGCAGGTAGTAGGTTACAGAAAGGTAGGTTACAAAAATGTACCCATACACTAAATGTAACCCAAACATTTAATTTGTTATTCATCTATAATTGCACGTTTAATTCATCAATGATGAATTTACCATTTGCTCCTAGTTTTGGTGATACAGCAATGTTCATATTTTCATACAATTCAGTGTGTTTTCATCTTTAAACTGTGAGATAGTTCATACAAGTGTTTCGATTCGAGAGTGACGGCAGTTGTGGTTATTCCTATGGACGTCGAGTTCCCTCCTGTGCCGCCAGTCCGACAGTGGACCCTCTGGTGGTTGTAGTTCTAACCAAAATGTACCACTTGAAGTCCCTACACTGGCAACCAGAGCTACAAAATATTACCTCTGGTAGGGTTAAATCCATATGCCGCCGTTACCCTTTGCTGGTTCCCACCTGTGTATTACTTATACCTTTAGATAGGAATACGCCATCTGGTGAAATTTGGCTGCACTGCGGGCTAGGATATGTCTGTTACTCTCCTGCCAGACCTTTTGCATTGTTTGGAGAGTGTGTTATGTCATAACCTCAAAGCCAATTATCCACTATCTTATTTCCTTTCCTGTGTACTACTTCAAAATATATTGAACGTAAATCTTGGTCTTTTTGTCAATTTGTTAGCAATGGATATTTCATATTTAGTATATCTGCCTTTATAGTATACATAGAATAAAAGTACTTGGTTTGAGGTGAACACAAAGGGATACCGTGTGGGATTTAACCCGACCAACCCCTATATCGTAGAAAGGGTTGGTTGCCAAACTACTGAAGTCCCTTAACCCTATTGCGCCGGCTACCCACGGCAGGGGTACAGTCATGGGGCCGGCTACTAGTGCCAGTGAATGCCGCTAGAGGCCGGGCACATAGGCCTATTATGAAGATTTTGATCTTTGCATCACGTGACCTGACACGTGATACTTAAATCTATTATCTATTTCACCTGAAATATCAAATATGATATTATATTTACATTCTGTGAAAGTTTCGTGTTTATTGAGCCATTATTTCCAATTTTATTCAAGAAAACGAATATTTTGTAAATGATGCCTTCAGGCATCACTCGGCCAGCCCTGGTTGATGCCTCAAGGCATCCCCCGGCGTGAAAGGGTTAATTCCTCCATTATGGCATGACTGGGTTCAACCTCCTCTCAGCCCTAGATTGACTGGCAGGGTGTAGAACTGGCTGGTTGGTCCGGTAACAAGTTAGATTGGAGCAACCCACTTTTGGAGAGCCAAGATCATTTATCAAAGATGAAGATAACCTTTGTCCTAGTATTTCTAATGTTGTCTTAGAGTTTGCTGCTTGGATGCTGGCAAGTGTCGGCAGTAAATTGATATCTTATATGATCAACTTGATCTTTACCTCGAAACATAAGTCTTTATATATATGATGTGCCAATCTGAGACTGCAATTCGAGAATGTTTGGAGACTTTGAAATGTTTGAAGACATTCAGGGTTGGAGTGGGGCACCAGTAAATTGTAGATGAGTAGATCACCTGTTTTCCGAAGATGTGTGGCTGCTGCCTTCCACAATAGAGGACATCTCATTTTTAAATATATTTACAATTTTATATAAACACACTTATAACCCGAGACGTAATGCTATTTTCAAAATTCTACAACTCATAATATGCACTACTTTAGACAATTCATTGCTGTATGTATGAATATTCTAAATATTAGTTTTTATTTGACATTCGATGTTGACATACATTGTGCCTCCACGGCGGGATAGAAGAAAACTTCAAGTTGATGAACTGAAACCTGTGAAGAGTCCAATTTTCTGTTTAGAGTTTACTTTTTCTAAATATATTTTACAGTTGTAAAAAAAATCGGTTGCTACATCCAAGCCAGAATGTCTAATATTGTACGTTTATCTAATATTCAATGCTAAATATTTTTTCCTGAGTATTTAAACACATGCCAATATGTTACAACATTGGCTGATTATAGGGCATCACTAGATTGGTCTTACAAATTGAATTCCTTTCGTACGAGGTGTGGCATGTTTTAAACTTCTGAATAAGCAAAGTTTCCCAGAGATTATCTTTAAGACAGCTTTTTGCAAATTTGGCCAAATCCGATCAGAATTTGATAGAAGTTAATGTGTCGCAATCATTTAAATATAAGTTAAAAACCACCCATATTTATAATCTATGTTGCTAAACAGAAAAGTTAATTAAATTCAAAGCTACAGAATATTTCCTTTATTTTAGAAGTTACAATTTCCTTCCCTTATCAGTAATGGAGGGGTGGGTTATCTGATTACTGTTTTCTCTTCCATTTAGCATGGGAAAGTGTATCCAATACACATTGGCTTATTGGGTGGTTTATTGTATCAATTGATAATGTTATACAGGGTTAAAATCAGAAACCAAATTGATGAAAATTAATTGTTCCGCTTTCCACCTCATTTGACCGCTATGTAATTCACTCAGCTTCGCTTCTTGAATTACTCCATGGTCGAACTCGGTAGAGTATGGACCAAGTTATTTTCATCATGTGAGTTTCCTTCTAAAAAACACATTGATGGTGACACACTGTAGTTTAGATATCCATGTTTATTGATATCGATTCTCTATAGATACATGCGGTGTGTGCCACCATATACATAGTCTGCAGTGAGTCATTATGGGGTGCTGACGGTACGCACAGTCTACAATGAGTCACGTTATGGGGGGCTGACAGCACAAAAGTCTGTGATGAGTGTCATTATAGAAAGCTAAAAACACGCGCAGTCTGCAATGAGCATCATTCTGGGGAGCTGACAGTGCATCCAGTCTACGATGAGCATCAATATGGGGGGCTGAAAACACTCAAAATCTACAATGAGCGTCTTTATGGGGGGCTACCAGAAAATGCATTCTGCAATGAGCATCAATATGGGGGGCTAACAGCACTCACAATCTGCAATGAGCGTCATTATTAGGGAGGGCTCTGCCAGCACTCGCAATCTGCGATGAGTGTCATTACTAGGGGGGGGGGGGATCTGCCAGCACTCGCAATCTACGATGAGTGTCATTATTGGGGGGGGGGGGGGGTCTGCCAGCACTCGCAATCTACGATGAGTGTTGTTATGGGGGCTGCCAGCACTCGCAATCTGCAATAAGCGTCATTATTAGGGGGGGCTCTGCCAGCACTCGCAATCTGTGATGAGTGTCATTATTGGGGGGGGGGGGGGGAGTCTGCCAGCACTCGCAATCTACGATGAGTGTTATTATGGGGGGGTCTGCCAGCACTCGCAATCTACGATGAGTGTTATTATGGGGGGGTCTGCCAGCACTCGCAATCTACGATGAGTGTTATTATGGGGGGCTGCCAACACACGCAATCTGTAATGAGTGTCATTATGGGGGGCTGAAAGCACAAACAATCTGTGATGAATGTACTGTACTTTTCACAGGTTCTATACTTATGTCTTTATAATAATAGTAGGGTAGCAAATGATCTGATAAATGGGTCACAATGACACTCGAGAATCTCCTGGCTGAAACTTGCCATGTTGATCAATTATGACCTTAGGAATCTGAATCTGATGCTCGTTTGTTCCAAAAAGTGTAATGTCATGCTCGTTTCCATGGTAACAGAAGGAAAACATATTTTGATAATTGCTGATGTTTATTAGATACCTTGATATAAAAAGGTAAAGAAATGCATTTTTTTCTGTGAAAAAATCAATGATTCATTTATCAAAAGTATCCACTATGAAAATATGCCCTTTTCCAATTTCTAGGTGAACCCTTATTTAAGTCACAGCCGATAAGATATATCAGGTTCAGAATCCTTACAGAAAAAAACCCACTTAGAGATAAAGGGAAGTTCTTAATGGGGTCTTCAGTATGTGGGAGGGGGACTGAGGACACATGCAGTCTGCAATGAGTGCCATTATGGGGGCGGGCTGATAGCATATTTAGTCTGCGATTCGTGTCAATATGGGGGTCTGGCAGCATATTCAGTCTGCGATTAGCCTCAATATGGGGGGCTGGCAGCATACTCAGTCTGCAATGAGTGTTTTTTTTAGTGTTTTTTTCAAACACTATATTTATCCTGGAAATACATTTCGGTGGTTAGTCGTTTTGAGTATGCATCCAGCATATGGGGGGCTGATATCATACTCAGTCTGCGATTAGCGTCAATATGGGGGGGGGGGGGGGGTGACAGCATACTCAGTCTGCGATTAGCGTCAATATGGGGGGCTGGCAGCATATTCAGTCTGCAATGAGTGTTGATATGGGGGGCTGACAGAGTACTCAGTCTGTGATTAGTATCAATAGGCGGGTGGGGGGTGACAGCATACTCAGTCTGCGATTAGCGTCAATATGGGGGGGGGGGTGACAGCATACTAAGTCTGCGATTAGCGTCAATATGGGGGGGGGGGGAGGTGACAGCATACTCAGTCTGCGATTAGCGTCAATATGGGGGGGGGGGGTGACAGCATACTCAGTCTGTGATTAGTGTCAATATGGGGGGGGGGGGGGGTGACAGCATATTCAGTCTGCGATTAGTATCAATATGGGGGGCTGGCAGCATATTCAGTCTGAAATGAGTGTTGATATGGGGGGCTGACAGGGTACTCAGTTTGTGATTAGTGTCAATATGGGGGGCTGGCAGCATACTCAGTCTGCGATTAGTGTCAATATGGGGGGCTGGCAGCATACTCAGTCTGCGATTAGCGTCAATATGGGGAGCTGACAGCATACTCAGTCTGCGATTAGTGTCAATGTGGGGGGCTGGCAGCATACTCAGTCTGCGATTAGTGTCACTGGGGGGGCTGGCAGCATACTCAGTCTGCGATTAGCGTCAATATGGGGGGCTGATAGCATATTCAGTCTGCGATTAGTGTCAATATGGGGGGCTGGCAGCATATTCAGTTTGCGGTGAGTGTCAATATGGGGGGCTGGCAGCATATTCAGTTTGCGGTGAGTGTCAATAGGGGGGGCTGGCAGCATATTCAGTCTACGATTAGCCTCAATATGGGGGGGGGGGGGGGGTGGCAGCATACTCAGTCTGCAATGAGTGTTTTTTTAGTGTTTTTTTTAACACTTTATTTATCCTGGAAATACATTTCGGCGGTTAGCCGTTTTGAGTATGCATCCAGTATATGTGGGGCTGATAGCATATTCAGTCCGCGATTAGTGTCAATATGGGGGGCTGGCAGCATACTCAGTTTGCGATTAGTGTCAATATGGGGGGCTGGCAGCATATTCAGTCTGCGGTGAGTGTCAATATGGGGGGCTGGCAAGGTACTCGGTCTGCGGTGAGTGTCAATATGGGGGGCTGGCAGCATACTCAGTCTGCGATTAGTGTCAATATGGGGGGCTGGCAGCATACTCAGTTTGCGGTGAGTGTCAATATGGGGGCTGGCAGCATATTCAGTCTGCAATAAGTGTAGATATGAGGGGCTGACAGCATATTCAGTCTGAAATGAGTGTTGATATGGGGGGCTGACAGGGTACTCAGTTTGTGATTAGTGTCACTATGGGGGGCTGACAGTTCATGAAGTCTGCAATGACGAGGGGTTGACTCAATGTGCACAGCACAAGATAACGCTGAAGCTTTGGCAAAATGTGTTACTACCTGTTGATTCGAGTCTCAATGCATCAACAATGCTAGGTGTCGGCATTAGGGTTTCACATCAGTCACATTGGTTTTGGTATTGTTGAATTCTATGCATACAGAACACTGTCAAATGCTTTATACCAACACTCCATCATATAACCATTAACATAATCTAACTATCAACAGAATCTACATATTGTTTGACAGACACAGTGTATTCAGTGATTGTTTTAAAGAAGAAACCAACAAGTTTTGGTCAAAGTCGTCATTCTCCACGAGTATGATGCGGTGTGACATGAACGAGGCTACAGCCGAGTGAATATCACATAGCATTCAAACGAGTTGGAGAATGACTTCTTTGACCAAAATGAGTTGGTTTCTGTATTTATCTCACCCCTGTACACACTAACAGAATGGCCAACACACAGGCTATATACCATGGAGAACGAACTTCAATACTTGTAAGGGCATGGAGAACGAGTTCCCAATGTTAAGCCTATGGACATTTATTCCAAGGGTGAGATAATACATAATACAGAACACTTTATTATATAACTGTCATGTCCCAGTGACTGCCTGCTACATTTCTCTGCAGTTTTAAAGCGTTGACCGTCATATCCCAACAACAAGGAAGCCCTTGTCTCAATCCTCACTGTTTACATACTTAAGAGATGAACTCATAGATAGCAATCAGTAATATTTACATTTATGTTCCTGCACATCTAACCCCATGTGTGGGTTTGAGTCCCGAGTACTTATTGTACACCATCATCCATCAAATAACCGTTAACTGTGGCTAAAATACACCAGGGCAATCATAGAGGGATTTAAAAATAGCCAGAACATAATGAGAACATAAAATCGCATCATGGCACATCCCTAAAAATTGCTAAAATAATACTGAAAATTTATGGACAAACTATATATTTTCCATGGGACAGGGTAACAGTTCATGGTATTATGTGTTAATATTTTTTTTATTTAACTATACACTTATTAAACTGTACATAAAGACAGGAAACCCTGACGGAATCCCATGCCACATGCTCAAAATGGTGGCAGGATGATGCATCATGGGAGATGTACAATATACACACCCTTGATACAGAACTAAGGATTGATTGCATTTACCTGAATAATGTCCCGATCCTGGTCAAGCCGTGTTCGATCCCTATTCAGATCAGGGCTAAAGCTACCCCCCGATTAGGGCCCAAGTTGTGATCGGCACCAAATGCAGCCAAATGGAATCAAGCCTTTAAGTCTCTAACACTTGTCATATTATTATCTTATTCTACAATGCCATTCGTCATGATTATTATCTATCAACACAATCTTTAAAGTCACAGATTGCGCTTCAAGTGATCGCCTTCCCAACACCACAATGTAAAAATACTTTACATGCTCCGTTTACTTATTTAATCTATATTCATACATTGCAAAATTGGACATAAGACATGAGTCCAAAATGTACGATTCTTATTTCGGGATGCTTGCATTTTCACTAGGCTTTTCACAAAAGAGGGTAAGGGTAGTAATATCTTAATCCATGATATTACAGAAACTACTTTTACTAATATATGCTTATTCAATATGGACCACATAGGCTAAGCAGCGACTCGTTTATTTAAGAAATCCTAAACATGAAAGGCAGTTTTACTTGAAGCATCAATAATTGTGATCTTTTTATGTTTTTTTTGCACATGTGCTTGTGTAGGTATTTTTGTATGCATGTATATGTAGGTGCGTGTGTACAAGTTGCAGTAGGAGGAGGGAAACTTATGGTGAAGTCTATTATAAGTTTAGCAAATGTTAGAGAATGGTTGTCATCATCAGTCATTGCCAAAAGACAAAGCAATCTGTTTGGAATCAGTCCCCATAAAAAGACATCAATACTTAAACATATCTGACACATCATATAAGTATGTAATAGTGCCAAGTGCAAAGGTGGAAACATTCTATTTAACTATAGTTAATTTTCGAGTAATTAAATTTTTACACTGCATTTACGGCATAAAAAGGCTGTAAATATGCTTAAAGATTACCGAAAGATAATCATTATGCAAACATTAAATATGGTTTATCCTAATGTTTCATCCTGCAGTGGTAGTTATGTAACGTATACAATATATATTTAGTTCAAGGAAATTTGCAAATCAGTTTGTGTATCTTTTGAGACTACCAAGTGAGGTGCAGTTATAATATAAAGGAAACCTATGAAAGTTTAGGGTCAGAGCTCGTATCCAATCAAGTTTGAATTGCATAGAAATTCACAAGGTGAAGCCGCGTGATTTCTGTAGCGATTCAAAGGAGATGGGATCAACTCTGACCCTAAACTTAAATGGGTTTCTGAATTTATCACACCCTTCACATTGACCAATTGGCTAACATTTGTGACATAATCCCCACTTGGATATTTTCCCTAAATATCTCATGGGCGTTGGATACGAGTTTCCAATGTTAAGTCTATGGAGAAAAAAAATACCAGGTGTGAGATAATAATTAGTAAACCATCTTGTAGATGTTACCTTCAAATATATGGCACATAGCTATCCAGTTACGAGGGTGGCCATTAGCCTCTGACACCACAGAATATCAAGAGACGTCACGAGTAAGCTGAGTGAGATTACAGAGCCAACACAAAGCGTGACATGGATAAACTCAAACGAGTGGTCTCTAGATTTTATCCTACCCCGTCTCCACGATTTTAAAATATTAGAAAGTAGTGACATAAACACCACTCTATGTCACACCGAATGACATCTACGAATCCCATATTAAGCCTATGGTATTTTTTGTTAAGGGTAAGATAAAACACCAGATGCCAGGTACACTCAAGAATGGAACAGCCCCCAACTAGCAGCGCCATCTTTACGAGCTGCACTGAACTGATTTCCCCTAGTGGGTGATGGGGGAACAGGGCAGGCTATGTGCCATATAACTATTCTATTTCACATATACTAGAGATGCGACCTTAGTATAGACTGTAAACCTGTGGATGTTTCTTTAGAGTACCACATACTCGGGAAGTGTATATAAGGCAGATAGCTATTGCGTTATGTGAGCAGCTGTCTTCACTGGAGGATGACTGCCAAACTAGCAACCACTCTGTACCTTATACAATGATGCTGATCAAGACGGCTTGTAGATCTTCTCCTTCGATACTGTGAACTCTGCCATGTCTTGTTGATGCCACTGACAATTTCTATGAGCTGATTTTGGAAAGCTGAGTTTAGCTACCTATACCCGAATAACACTAGGCGAGAGTGAATGCTATGAATTTTGTGAGCCCTTGTTCGAGTGGTGGCAGGTACTGGAAGGGCTCCCATATGCAGGACACTTGTACTAGACAAATCTGCTGTGTGACAGCAATTGATGTTCAGACTAGTACCAGGACATGTGCTTCTTAATGTCCAAACTAAGATGAATATATTTGGTGAAAGGTGTTCATGTTATACCTAGATTGGCACTGTAGACACTGGGTACTGAGACTTTGACTTTCTGGTATAGGTTTCATAAATAAATAGCTGCCAAACCATATATATCTTGCCAGAAAAAAACAACTTAACATCGGAAGTTAACTGATAAGATTAGTTGGTTACTCTCCCCTTTTTCAGCTATGAGATTGTGTTGCACAGAGCTATTATCTTTCGAAATAGAAAGGATAATGATAAGCAATACAAGCAATGATAAGGATTTTTGTACCACCTGAGTGAATGTGAGAAATTATCTTATTTCCAAACCATATTAGATTCAACAGAATAGAGTTTTCAATATTGAATACAACACATCAGGGAAGAGATTAAGTCTGGAACAAATTCAACATTGATTTTCTCTATAGTCTTTTTAATACTGAACCTGCAAATGCTATCACTATAGCTTCCTTAAATTACAGAACAATGTTGATGATACTTATCAACAATGATAACATTAGCTTAGTAAGCTGTCAGAACATTACAATAGGGTAAATGATTTCAAGATACTTGAAGGTAATCAGTAAGTTTAAAGAAGTAAATGCTCTCCAATTATTCATTAAGAATGAAACCCAAAAACAAATAAACAAACCTGGTTCCTAAGAAATTATTCTGTGGCAAGTGTATGTGACCAACATAGAATATAAGAGCATGTCAGAGTTTTAAACACCACTTTCATACCTTAAAATCAACATGCAATTTATTGTCTAAAATGGTGGCTAGCTATAGCAATTGTACATTGAGATACTCACAGTGATTGGCACTTGCATAAAATGTTTACAATGTCAACAATAAGTCAAATAAACAGGATGTAAAATAGGTTTAATCAATGGAAACTACTCAATAACACTCTATAATAAACAAGCTCCTTTCAGGGTATATTTGAGTATTAGTACAAATCCAATATATGGCTTCAGGTGAAAATGGAAAATTCAAAATGATTACTATATGCTTCTGTCCCCTGCATGCAAAAGTATTCTTGTATTTTCTAATGCACTCATAGGGGTGTGTGAATGGGGAATAAAATAAATTCAATGCAAAGTAATTTTAAGGAAAAAACATCTAATTAGGATGCCACTACCCAGTTAAAGGACCACAACCTGGATTTCAATAACAGAAGTTGGCTGTGTTGAAGCTTCAGCACAAGGTAGACACCAGTAGACATTTCTTAAATATCATGGGCCTCTTCAATTGGGCTTATCTGGCATTTACCCTAGACGGCTAAATATGTGGCGACTGTAGATTGTCAAGCCAATAGTCCATAGTGGTGGCAATGTCCACCGCAAAAGTCGTTGACCTCAGAATGTACATGAGCGTTTACACTGATGACTAAGTTTTAATAGAATCGCCGCCTATCTAGACAACTAATTCAAGGCGGCTTGAAATAGTTGGCATTGTGAGAGCGTGTCCAATAGTCGTGAGGTGGTGCCTAATTGTGTAAGGTGACATAATCAGATGATCTGCAGTCGCCACACACTTGGCGTTTACACTAGACGACTTTTAGCCTTTCACTGCTGAAAGTCGTCAGGCAGTGCTACATTCAAAAATTGCCACCTATAATCGCCTCGTGTCAACGCTGGGTTACAGTGAATCTGATGCTGTCGTATGTTTGCCAAACATATCATAGTGTACAAACCCACAGGCCCTTTCCATGACCGATGTTGGACAGTGGCCATGTAGCCATAGCTTATCAGGTTTTATGGTTCGACCATCATGTGGCTGCCACTGTGGAGCGGTTAACCTGCTCCACCACACCATTTCCATATTGGCGCCAACACGGCTGCCGCTACGATAAGCTACGAAGAATCCAACATGTTGGATTTTATCGGCAGCTCTATGATTGGTGTTTTTAATCGCAGCCTATTTGTATGCAATCGTGAGGCATCGTAGAGTTAATCACAGAAACCTGTTCCACTGCCATGATTTTTTCTTACCTCACAATAGAATTCGTATCAAATCGGGAAGTCAATCGTAAGACCAATCGGGACCAAAATCGGCGTAGGTGGGTGTAAGCCTGTAGTCAGCAGAAAGACGGCAGTGTGGAGACTTTTGGGACCATACTGTCGGCTTCATGGAGAAGGCCCCTTACCCGGCGTTTACACTAGATGACTAAATACGTGGCGACTGTAGATCGTCAGCCAATAGTCGTCAGGTGGTGGCAATGTCCACTGCAAAAGTCATCTACGTCAGAATTTACCCGAGCGTTCACACTGACGACTATGAGTTTTCACAGGATCGCCACCCGTAAAGACGACTCATTCAAGGCGGCTTGAAATAGTCGCCGGGGTCAGTGCATGTCTAATAGTCGTGAGGTGGTGCTTTATTGCGTAATCAGACGATCTGCAGTCGCCACGCACTTGGCGTTTATATTAGACGATTTCTAGACTTATACGGCTGAAAGTCATCAGGTTCAAGAATCGCCGCCTATAATCGTCTAGTGTAAACACCGGGTTAGAGAGTTGTTTTCAGTCAGATAAGTGCTTACTTTTCCGGGTGACAAAGTATATGTACTGGCATTTCCAACAGAAGCCGTGAGTACTCACCATAGTGTAGCATCTGGAAACTACGCTACTTCACCAGTGCGCTCTAGTTCTCGCGGGGTCACACGCTTTATTACAAAACTCTCAGATTGATTATCTTTATGGGTTGAAATTAACCGTGAATATGAAATAAACTAATGCCAAACCTAAAGGTATATCACAGATACCCTTTTAAGATGTTTCGCCCAGTGTTCATAGCAGTCAGGGGAACCATAGCGTCAATTCTCAGAGTATAGTGTCCGTAGCATAGTGGCTATGGGGTGTGGTGTTTGTTAAGCCCAATGCTCATCTACAGATTTCGGAACATTTATGTACCTTTGTCGGCGACAAACGGACGGTAATTTGTCTCAGCCAAGGCATCCTAACGGAGTCGGATGTGGTCGGTAAATGTAGGACAGCTAGGCAAGGGTGAGCCACCGATTAGTGAACCACCTCCTTCAGATGGCCTTTTTTCGCTGACAAGTTGTGGTTTCTATGTTCCAAATTCGTTGGCGAAAAGTTTATCAACATGTTGATGAATCTAGTCGCCGACAACGTTGGTAAATGGGGCTTGATTGGGTTACGTAATTTGCCTGCGACATGTTCACCGACTACTATACGATTTGCGAACTAATCTTTCAACCCTTAATCGGTAGATGGGCATTGGGCTTAATCCTACCCCTCATATAGACTCAACATTGACTCTCCATAGACCTAACATGGTGTGATTGTATGCCACGATTATGCCATAAAATATGTATATGCCACAGGTGACATATGAAGTTAAAAACAGGTGACAGGGTAGGATAAGATCTAAACATCACTCGATTTCATATAATTGTTTGCATTGTGTTTGTTGTCTTCTGCTACAGATATCACTCAGCTCGTGATTTCATTCCGTGAAGATAATTAATGCCACATAAACAATTACATGAAATTTCGTGTTCTTGATAGTATTCCCTTGTGCTGATCTATTTATAGATGTAAGTCATTGTATCGATGGCGTTAGTGGAAATAGAGTCATGAGGTTCTAACGTATAGCTTTTCGTATAACATAAACATTTTCGGGTTTGCAATCTGGGGAAAGGTTGTTCTTATAGGCGGCCGTATTAAAGGGTTACAATAAAGAGACATACAGCCACATCTAGCATCAGTACTATATCAATACAATATAGCCATCATGAAAGCATGAATCAGGTTCACAGTTTTCTAACGGGAAGGGACACAGAGATATTCAAGGGAGATCTAGAACTACACGTGATTTTTGCATTTCTTGGTGTTTTTTGTTGGCAGTGAAAAGCAGAGACCATATTGAGTATCTGTACAAGACCATGGTTAAAGAAGTGCTGTTCTTTTCTGGTAAAGTTCAAGGCGTTATGTAGAGTGGAAAGAGTAAAAGAGATTTTTTACAAAAATACAAGTCGGGGGGAAGCATCCCCTGCAAATCTGTTTTTTTTTCTGTAAAGCGAAGTGTGATTGGAATTGATGTTGTCAAATATACATAGTAAAGACTTATATCCTTTATCAGTTCCCCTATATCGTCCCAATTGTAATAATCATCATATCTATCATAAAAAGATTAATTTATATATAAGTATATTGCTATATATATCAACTATGGGAAAATATTATATTTTGCCATCTGTGTTTCTGACTAGTGTCTTGGTTACAGATATATATATATATATATATTTATAAGATGAGCCCGTTTTGTCCGCCTTGTCCTTACTTAGTTAGGTTCCTGATGTGTATATTGCGGGCTTCCCAACTGCTGGCGAAGTGGGCACCGATTATTTGGGCAGCGTACAAAAGTCAGTGGGTAGTTTTTCTTGAGAATTTATCCTTTGCCTATAGGGCAATTTCATTCTGCCACCGAGTATTCATTTATACCTGGAGACATTTTTGTCGTTAAGCCAAAAGTACGGTCGGTGGGGCAGAAATCGTTAATCTATAATTTATATCCACATTTCCACCGGATGATTATCTGACCAAAAATGACAATTAATCAGTGGGTGTTTCTAAAATTGCCATAATCGGTGGAACAAACTGCCAGGTGGAAAACCCGCATTTATAAGTTGTGGGGCTGATTACAAGACTGCTGCTACATATAGCGGGAGAAAGTGAACACACTCCATCATGAATCAGAGACTAAGGTGTACACCTACTCACAATAACAAAGGCAACACTCCATTCTCGATTCCTTATTCAACAAAACTCCCCACTCACGATGAAGCATGAGATTTAACCATATTTAATTTTTACGTAATGACTGTCATTTAGTAACTTTAATCACATTTACGCTGTATTTATGCGATGCGTAAATATGCTTAAAGGTCACTTAAAGACGGTCATTACGCAAATATTAAATATTGTGAAATCTAATGTTTCATCCTGTGGGCCACCGATTGCCGCCATATGATAACAACGCTTGGAACCACAGACCATACAATATTAACTCCACCCAGTACAACGGGTCATACCTAAGTTCCCTCTGCTACCAGGAGAACTCTACCTTCCTTGGCACTGTTATCAGTTCTCAAAAATACATCCCCAATACTGTATATGAATAATTTAAAAAGTTTATCCATGACATTGTACAACAGAGTAATCTAATCACAGTATGATTATCAATGATAATAATAATAATAACAATAATAATTATAATTCAACAAGCGGGCTGAGCATGGCGGTACGGGAACCTGCACAGGTTGACCTGGCACATCTTGCTAGCCGCTTACTCGCCTGACCACCTGACTCCACAGATTCACTGACTGTTCGTTTGTTGTGTCGTCACTGTCATCACTTCTGTGGGACGACTTGGCACAGAGCTAGCACTTTTGGCTGCATCTGTGGAGTCCTTTTTATCTGTACTCGACAAGGAGGCATGTAACTGTGAACCATCCTCGGCGTTCGTTCGTTGTATTTGTGATGTTTGTTGTGCCACCGGTTGTGACGATTGAGATGACATTGGTTGTGATGCTGGTTGAGACATTGGTTGAGACTTTGGTTGTGACCCTAGCTGTGACATTGGTTGCAACACTGTTTGAGGCCTTGGTTGAGATGTTATTTGAGACATTGGTTGTGATGCTGATTGCGACGTTGATTGAGACACTGTTTGAGACGTTGGTTGCGTCATTGGTTCTGATGTTGGTTGTGTCGATTGTAATACTAGTTGTGACATAGCTTCAGATGTAGGTTGTGACATTGGTTGAGGCTCTGACGGTAACTTTGATTGTGACATTGGTTGGGACACTTGTTGTGACGTTGGTTGTGATGGTTGAGTTGCTTGTTGAGATGCTCGTTGTGTTGTTGACCATCGGTATGTGGTGTCGTGTTTCTTCGATGACGGCGACAGACAGGACACGAGAGGTTGTTGTTGTCGTGGTTCGTGGGAAACTGGCTGAACAACAGCGGGCTGTGCAAAGGTGACCGAGTGCTGTTCTGAGTGTCTAAGTGCAGGCAGTGAGGCCCGCCTCTGATCCTCCTCCTTCAGACTGTTGGCACTGTTCGGTGGAGTGTCCTCCTCCTTGATCGACTCCATCTCCTTGTCGCTCACACTCATCGAGCGCTGCTGTAAATGGCAATAGATATTTACTAATCGTTCTAAGTATAAAGTAATTGACAATAAATTGCATCCTTTCTAAATATGAATGGACAAATACTTGATGAAATACTTAGTTATCCATTTTGAATAGCAAATACATAAACAATTCAAAATATCTCTCAGGGAGCTAGATTGTTTGCATATTGCTTGCCCAGCTCCTTTAGGGACCAAGTTGGATGGGGCCTGAGTTGGATGGGATTTAAGATGTGCACATTGGCTGTCCACCTCCTTTGGGGACTGAATTCATGTAAATATGATTTTAATAATTCATGCACAGATACCAGTGAGGTCTTGGAAAAAACTGGAAAATATCTCAATCCTGATTATATCTACTATCCATTTTTAACATCGTCAAGACCTGGTATTCTACTAAAACCAAGAAACTTGGAAATAACTGGAAATTTCTGTCTATGATAACTTACAAGAAGTTGGATGGGCTCTAGGTGTGCACAATGGTCATCCACCTTCTTGGGGAATCACTTTGAGCTGGATGTTGTATAACCAATTCAGGGTAGCTTAAAGAGAGTTGGATGGGCTCTAGTTGACAGTAACTTGACTGAGTTGAAGAAAGTAGAATATAACTAATTCACTGTGATGTCCATAGAGTTGGGTGTTATCTAGGTGTGCACATTGGCTGTCCAGCCCCTTTGGGGCCTGAATTGAAGAAATTTAAATTGGCTGCAGTGGGACTCAAACCCACAAAGTCTCACAACCTTGGGATCACAGTCTTCATTACCAAAAATGAAACATAACAAGTTGACGAAAACTTACGGGGAATTGGATAGGCTCTAGGTGAGTACATTGGCTATCCACCTTCTTGGGGGCTCAAATTCACAAAAATGAACCAAATTGATGGTAATATATGGGGAGTTGGACAGGCTCTAGGTGAACACATTAACTTACGGGGAGTTGGATAGGCTCTAGGTGAGTACATTAACTTACGGGGAGTTGGATAGGCTCTAGGTGAGTACATTAACTTACGGGGAGTTGGATAGGCTCTAGGTGAGTACATTAACTTATGGGGAGTTGGATAGGCTCTAGGTGAACACATTAACTTACGGGGAGTTGGATAGGCTCTAGGTGAGTACATTAACTTACGGGGAGTTGGATAGGCTCTAGGTGAGTACATTAACTTACGGGGAGTTGGATAGGCTCTAGGTGAGTACATTAACTTATGGGGAGTTGGATAGGCTCTAGGTGAGTACATTAACTTACGGGGAGTTGGATAGGCTCTAGGTGAGTACATTAACTTACGGGGAGTTGGATAGGCTCTAGGTGAGTACATTAACTTACGGGGAGTTGGATAAGCTCTAGGTGAACACATTAACTTACGGGGAGTTGGATAAGCTCTAGGTGAGTACATTAACTTACGGGGAGTTGGATAGGCTCTAGGTGAGTACATTAACTTACGGGGAGTTGGATAGGCTCTAGGTGAGTACATTAACTTACGGGGAGTTGGATAGGCTCTAGGTGAGTACATTAACTTACGGGGAGTTGGATAAGCTAAAGGTGAACACATTAATTTACGGGGAGTTGGATAGGCTCTAGGTGAGTACATTAACTTACGGGGAGTTGGATAAGCTTTAGGTGAACACATTAACTTACGGGGAGTTGGATAGGCTCTAGGTGAGTACATTAACTTACGGGGAGTTGGATAGGCTCTAGGTGAGTACATTAACTTACGGGGAGTTGGATAGGCTCTAGGTGAGTACATTAACTTACGGGGAGTTGGATAGGCTCTAGGTGAGTACATTAACTTACGGGGAGTTGGATAGGCTCTAGGTGAGTACATTAACTTACGGGGAGTTGGATAGGCTCTAGGTGAACACATTAACTTACGGGGAGTTGGATAGGCTCTAGGTGAGTACATTAACTTACGGGGAGTTGGATAGGCTCTAGGTGAGTACATTAACTTACGGGGAGTTGGATAGGCTCTAGGTGAGTACATTAACTTACGGGGAGTCGGATAGGCTCTAGGTGAGTACATTAACTTACGGGGAGTTGGATAGGCTCTAGGTGAACACATTAACTTACGGGGAGTTGGATAGGCTCTAGGTGAGTACATTAACTTACGGGGAGTTGGATAGGCTCTAGGTGAGTACATTAACTTACGGGGAGTTGGATAGGCTCTAGGTGAGTACACTGGGTGTCCGCCTCCCTCGGGGACCGTGGAGGAGGCTGCACACTGCCCGTCTCCCGCTCCTTCACACCGGCTTCCCTCTTGATGACGGCCACCCACATGGCATGATTCTCCTCCAGGTTCTTGGTCAGCCAGCAGTGGATACGCTTCTTGCTCCTACGTGTTGCCGTTTCGGTTGATTTGGCTACAGAGGTTAACATGTAAACATTTAAACAATATGTAGCTCCATTTATATTCTAAACATGGGGACCAATTCATTCAATCTAATTGCCTAAAACATATAATTAATATGATTATGACAATGATCTTCAAGATTACATGATACAGTATGGATCTCCTTTTTTCCGAAGTCTTCTGTAGCAAGTATGCAAACATGTAAACAATGTAGAGGTCCATTTATATTATCCTACCCCTAATAAAAAACGCCATAGGCTTAACATGGGATTTGTTTATGTCACGGGTAGTGACATAAAGTGTTGTTTATGCCACTACTTTCTGATACTGAAAAAATATGGAAACGGGGTAGGATAAAATCTAGACGCCACTCGTCTGAGTTTGAGCTTAATTATGCCACTCATTTTGTTGGCTCCGTAATGTCACTCGTCTTCGACTCGTGAAATTATGGAGCCAACAAAATGCGTGGCCTAAATAAACTCAGACTCAAACTCGTGACGTCTCTTGATATTCTCAACATGAGTATCAATACATACATTCTAATTGCCTAAAACAAGAGTTTGATTAAGTAAACATTTAACTACTATTATTATGACAATGGTCTTCAAGATCACATGATTCAGTATAAATATCTCGAAGTGTTCTATAGCGAGTATAATTCATTGAGTGAACACTTTAGTTGATCAGTTTCATCACCTTACTTAGAGTTCTGTTCAGTATTTGTGGATTAAATACCATCTTTGATCATTTGTAACACACCACCCAATGAAATGAAATTGCATCGATGAGTGCAGGTTTGAATAGCCAACCAAAACAAACAATTTGTTCAGTGGGATTCAGGCCTAGCTATATACAGAGCTTCTAGAGGGGTTCATGTAACACCTACGAGAACATGTATATAGAGGAGTTTGGGGAGAGATGGGGGCCCATTAGTATTTGTGCCTTTATACATAACAACTGTAAAACCACAGTTTTACTCATGTGCTCTAGGTCTTTATAGATGACATTTGTAACTATCTTCTGTCTTTGTCGCTCATGTCTGTATATACAACACTACCAATCTTGATCTAATTTTTCATCGGCTGTGTCTTCATATAAACATACGTATATGACACTTATCATTATCCTCATCTGTCTCATTTCTTGTGTCTTTCTATATATGCCACTTACCATTGACCTGACTGATAATTTATTAACAGTCAAGTATGATAGGACAACCCTGTCTAGCAAACAACAATTCTACAATCAATTGTAACGACTGATATGTCATCTCATCCACTATGTCTTTCTATATTACACTTACCGCAGTCCATAAGCTCATCCACTATGTCTTTCTATATTACACTTACCGCAGTCCTTCTTATCATCCATCATGTATTTCTATACTACACTTACCACAGTTCATCATCTTATCTATTATATGTCTGGGTATATGACACTTACCACTGTCCATAACCTCATCCACTATGTCTTTCTATATTAAACTTACCACAGTTCATCTTCTTATCTATTATATGTCTGGGTATATAACACTTAGCACTGTCCATAACCTCATCCACTATGTCTTTCTATATTACACTTACCACAGTTCATCTTCTCATCCACTATGTCTTTCTATATTACACTTACCACAGTCCATAACCTCATCCACTATGTCTTTCTATATGACACTTACCACAGTCCATAACCTCATCCACTATGTCTTTCTATATGACACTTACCACAGTCCATAACCTCATCCACTATGTCTTTCTATATGACACTTACCACAGTCCATAACCTCATCCACTATGTCTTTCTATATGACACTTACCACAGTCCATAACCTCATCCACTATGTCTTTCTATATTACACTTACCACAGTCCATAACCTCATCCACTATGTCTTTCTATATTACACTTACCGCAGTCCATCTTCTCATCCACTATGTCTTTCTGTATTAAACTTACCACAGTTCATCTTCTTATCTATTATATGTCTGGGTATATAACACTTACCACTGTCCATAACCTCATCCTCTATGTCTTTATGTATGACACTTACTTCAGTCTATAATCTCATCCACTATGTCTTTCTATATGACACTTACCGCAGTCCATCATCTTATTTATTATATGTCTGGGTATATAACACTTACCACAGTCCGTAACCTCATCCACCACGTCTTTCTATATTACACTTACCACAGTCCATCTTCTCATCCACTATGTCTTTCTGTATTAAACTTACCACAGTTCATCATCTTATCTCACCCCAGATATTTTTTCTCCATAGACTTAACATTGGGAACTCGTATCTAATGCCTATTAGATATTTATGAAAAATATCCAATGGGGGATAATGTCACAAATGTTAGCCCATTAGTCAATATTAAGGGTGAGATAAATTCAGAAACCCATTCAAGTTTAGGGTCAGAGCTCGATCCCATCTCATTTGAATCACGCCTTGTGAATTACTACGTGATTCAAACTCGATGGGATACGGGCTCAGACCCTAAACTTTCATTGGTTTCCTCTATATTATCTATCATATGTCTTTCTATATGACACTTACCACAGTCCGTAATCTCATCCTCCATGTCTTTCTATATGTCACTCACTGCAGTGCATCATTTCATCCACCATGTCTCTTTAGAGCGTGCTTGCAGACACTATATACATCACCTAGAGGTCATAAATATATACTTCCAGCGTGCTTCCAGAAAATTATCCCTTCACTCTCTGCATGTTATTCCTAGTGATATAGAAAAGGAGCAGGTGATATAGAAAAGGAGTCGGTTACAGAAAACGATCCATAGACTGAATGTAACCCAAAAACTTTTAGTTGTTCATCATTTAAGATTGCGCGCTCATTCATCAATGATGAACATTTTATTTGCTCCTAGTTGCATAGCGAAACCCATCCTATTCTGCTACGGAAATCTAACCCATCGAGCTGTGTAACTTTACTGGCAATCGTATGAAGTGACCTGGAATACATATTTCGAAGGTCTTCATGGATCCAGCAAGTATATCGCCCAGGAAAACCAGATCTAGTTCACTTTCTCATAGTGTGAGCGATAAAGCAAGCGGTTGCCAAGCAGAACAGAAAAATAAACAATCACCGACCATAGCAACCGCAGACACGGCGGGCAGCAATCCAGATGTTTTTAACAATGTCGTAGAGTCTGTGGACTGGATCAGAAATCAGATAATGGTTCTATATGAGAAATTTGATAAGATGTACTCGGAAACCAAAGAACAGAAAGAAGCGGTCGAGTCACTGTCAAAAAACATATGAAAGACTCAGAGTCAACAAAAGCCATTGTCACGGACTTCTCCGGCAGGATAGTGAAGTCAGAAGGCAAAATGGAAAAGACCGAGGTTAATCTAGTTGATCTCAATGAAGCAAACGAAGCCAGATTGAAGCAAGCCAGAAGCCTCAATGCCATCGGACACAAATTACATATGCTCCCCCTTATTAGAGCGTGCTTGCACGAACTATATACATCACCTAGAGGTTAGAGGGGTCCATATAGACTTTCAGGGTACTGCATACAAACTATCCCGTCACTCTCTGTGTGCTATTCACTGTGATACTGAGAACAGAGCAGGGAGCCAGTGTCACAGTCTTAGAGGCGTGCCCAGCTGACCATGACCAATCACTCAAGACCAAAATACCTCAAGACCCATTGGTGCTTGATATGTTTGGCTCCAAGATAAGCAGTTGCAGAAATGGCAAGTTTACTGGGTGCAGGTGGGTTACAATCTAACTCAAACCTTTTAATTGTTTTTCATTTATAATTGCACGCTCATTTTATATATGACGAACATGCTATTTTATCCAAGTAAGAAGAAACATCGCTAAAAGACAGTTCATTACGATCTTTAAGTCAAAGTTATTATCTTATACTGAAAATGCTGACGTACTTTATCATAACACAATGAAGCGCTACTAGCAAAGGTGCCAAAATCGTGGGATGAGAATCTGTAACAAATCTCACCTAGACACACCTACTAAGACGTTACACCAAATGAGCAATTTGAACCGTTTAAACGAAAGGAGAAAATCACACTAACTTTCTTTAGCATATAACCGAGCGCAACTACAAAGGTTTCAAGCAGTTAAGGCTAGGACACACCGGTGTTAAAGATCAGAGAACGCATTAAACTGGACAAATGTGAATCATCTCTATGATGGTATTTTCTTAAGGATTATTAGTTGTAGGACACTCAACAAAGTTTGAGTAAAAGAGCCAGCAACCTGAGATGGATGCTAAACCTTGAGTCAGCATGTCATAATACATCGAGATCATGATTATATGCGTGGGGGCAACCCTGTTGATTGTAACCAAGGGGGTCGCCTCCAGCGGCTTATTACGTAGAACCAGCTTGGTCAATTAGGTCAAGGGATAGAATCTGTATGTTTCACATACCGATGTTTTGGATCGTAACAACAGCTTAGATAGGGCTTTGCTAGAAAGATCAAGACTATGGACCATGGAAGATAGACTTGGTTCCAATGCCTAATGGCTAACTCCAGTATAATAAAAACCTTAAAAAAAAGAAGAAAAATCCTCCATACCATTATATATATGTATGACACTTACACTAATCTCATCTTCTATGTCCTTCTATATGACACTTACCATTGTCCTGATCTGTCATGTTATTATTCATATCTTTTTTCCTATCTTTGGGAAACACCTCTAGAAACACCCCAACAAGGGTGACACTCCACAAAAGAAAAGGAAAAAATCCAAAACCCCTTATCCATATCTTTATAAGTGATACTCACTGCAGTCCATCACCTCATCTTCCATGTCTTTCTATATGAGACTATGTGATTGTACTAATCTGTCATGTTATTCTCTGTGTCCTTCTATATGACACTTACCATTGTCCTGATCTGTCTCCTCATCTTCTGTGTCTTTATATGCAGAGCTGTCCTCTTTGTCGGAGTCATCGTCTGCAATGAGGAATAGCGAAGAGACCAGACGTTACTCCGAGGCTGGCCGGGGTAACAGGAGGGCCTACATACATGGTGTCCCCTTACACGGGGTAAATTATCTTCCCTTACACTCAATTAAATATCTAATAAAGCCATTTTCCACTGGCCGACTATTAACCACTGATCTTTAGTCGGGAACCATCGACACCAGATCGGTGAATGGAAACAGGCATGCCGAGAAGTGCTCACCGATTAATTGCGCATAGATTATGCAATGAGGCCACCACAGAATGATTTCAGTTGGTATGGATGTGTGAAATGCAGCAGGAACAAGGCACTGCACCGTTACTGATCTTTAGACACCAATGAACAGTCATTGGCCACCATTGACCGACGATTAGGACTCATTAAATCGGTGCTGGTTTCATCGGCCAGTGGAAAATGGCTCATAGAGGGAACACTTCTCAGCAAAGGTCTTAAATTGGATCTCCCTTAATGGGGTGTCTGTGGGGGTCTACTGAATTACCCTATAGGTCTGTTTCCATTGGCCGACAAAAATGGTATAGATTTTTTGTGTTCTCTTAATAGCCGGTTTCCATTGGCCATCACTGATATACAGTCAGGAACCACCGACGGACCTTTAGCACTACCGAAGCAGAATGTAAATAGGCCAATAGGAGAACACAGAAAACCTACACCGTTTTTGTTGGCCAATGGAAAAGGGCCTTATCTACAAGCATGCCGATACTATTATGATCAGTTTTAAGCAACAGAGAACGGCTCTCTTTGAATTGGACAACAAAGCTTAATCACTTATCTTTGGTAAAGTATTATATACAGCTAAGTCTCATAGGAAGAAAGGTATATCTAATGGCAGACTATGGTTTATATATACAGATGAGGGGTATACAACACATTGATACACATTTAACCCTTTCAGTCCCGGGCTCCTGGCCGGGATCACACATAAAAAAGGCTTTTATACACGGCATTCCTGCCTCAAGAGTTTAAAATCAATTGACATGATTTTTTTTTGCATACACAAAACATATTCCATTAGGAATCTAAGGATGTTGGGTTTTATTCTATATTTAGATATATCGGCCTTTGGGACTGAAAGGGTTAAGACTTAAGGCCCTGAGCCATTGAGCTCCTTGGACAATCTTACCAGCATTCCCACACAATCCGACACACTACAACACACATGTTCAGTTTCTCCAATATAAATGGGAAAACTGTGGTTCATGTGGTCGTAGTATTCCCAGTCAGTCGCGAGGGGAACTTTAACTTACCCGGGGCGATAATCGGGAGTTTAGTAGCCTCTGGAGGGTCTATATTTCATTGGGGCAGGGAACCAGTGTAGCGTCTCACCTTCCAGATCCTCGTCTTCAACCCAGCTTCCGGGCAGCAGTCCCGCAGCACCGAGGCAGTTGAGCAGTGGCGCCACCAGGTGGTTGATGAAGGACTCCTGTAGTTTGGCGAGTTGCGGATTGTTGCGGTCCATGTAGGGAGAGATGGTCATTCCCATGCTCGCCTCTTCGTCTCCCTAAGTAGGAAAAAAATAATCAATTAGGAGCTATTCATCGGGAATCCTGAAGGTCCTAGGAGAAACGAGGTATGTACACTATACCGTCACCGACATTTTTTATACCACTTTCATGGGAGATTTCTTAGGTCTGGCGTCCACCTACTATGGCTTCGATATGGTCTACGATGCATCTCCCGATAAAAAATCTAAATCGCGTCGCAAGGTCACCGAATATCGGGGCAGTTGACCACGTTTCTGCGATTAGACACCGATAAAAACCCCATACTATGCATGGTGGATTGACAAGTCTAGACATGTGTCTACGATTCTGCACCTTCCCGATATGTCTCCGCTATTTGGTTTTTGTATCGGTGCCATATCGGTAGGTCTAAATTTCTATCGTAGTAAGTGGACGCCAGGCCTAAAACATGAATAGAATTGACTTTATCCTACTATATAAAATGCAACCTTGCAATGCAAAATTCTAATCAACACCCCTGTGACATAGTCTGCATTGACAACATCAGAGTTGAATAAACTGAAATGTTAAAATAACATCGATCACAATGATTACAATAATCAATGATATTGACAAACCAATCACTTCTCTATCAAGAGACTAGACATATCATACATAAAACGGTTCTAGAGACCCACAGTAGGAAGGTTTTGGAGCATATTAATGGGACATTTGTATAGTATATCTATACAGTTTGCTATTTTACGGGTTACAACCGTAGTCAAAATACGGTTCATAATAGTTAGAAAATACAGTCAGAAAATTATTACGGTCGCCTGTAAAGTTTACGGTATTTCCCTGGCACCCCAATTGCCAGGGAAAAACCGTAAAATTCACGGGATATTTCTTAGAGTGTACACTGTAAAGAAAATTCAGTAAAATATACGGGATACTACCTTAAACATGGAGGGTATATTTCCGTAATCTTATCTACAGTTTCATACCGTATATCTGGTATCGGAAAACCGTAATTATATAGAACGTCCTGACCATGCTGTACAATTCACAGAACGAGATGGTAATTTACGGTTTGTACGGACCGAGGCATTTATGCCGAGTTCTGTACAAACCGTAAATTATTATCGAGGGGTTGGTCGTTATTTGAAACATCAGACAAGGCTGTATTTAACCCACAGCGATACGATCCGCAGTGTTGTGAATGTCCGCATAAAAATATCGCTAAAAGCTGTATTTTACGCGGCGATGCGCCTATGCGATTACGACGCGATCCGCAAAATTTCAGGTGCAACGTTTAGGCCCTCGGATCGCTATTCTGCGATCTGCAGCTCTGTCATAATCCTGGAGCAACGGGGCCCAGGTAAGTATATATGTATGGTGAAAGTGAAGGTCACCTGCTCGTAGAACTCCTCGGTGATGCGGGTCGTCCAGTCGACGTGAAGATCCTTCTGTTTGGTGGGTCCGTTAATGTCTGCCAGCTTGATGACCATGTTAGAAGACAGGAGGCGGTCCGACTCGTTCGTCCAGTCAATACCGGGAGCGTCATCATCGTTTACCTGTGATTAGATCTCGTTAGATACTGGCGTCAGAATAGGGAGGGCAGGGGGCAGCCCCCCCCCCCCAACTCACTTTTCTGTTAGCCCCACAAAAGTCAGCAGCTTCAATTTTACCGAATGAAGGATAAATATATATTATATTTTCTTGCCTTGCTCTTATATGTAAATAAAGTGTTCCATGTAAAAAAACATCATGACATGGGTTACATCATTATGTTATCCTGCTCTGGGATCGGTGAAGAGAGTCGAAGGAAGCTTGGTAGAACATTGAAAGGCAGCTGAATTTCGTAAGAACAAAGAGCCAGAATACAGGTTTTGTCCCCCGCCCACCTAGTGACTGCTTCATGAACTAACAATGGCTCTGTCCCCTATACAGTGGAGTTCAGAACCCAGACGACTGATATTTTTGCATTTGAAAATGACGGATTTTTATACAGTCTAGTTTATAGACTCAAACTATTCCTTTACAGAAAAGAATGTCAAATATTTAGTGTGCAACAATGGCTAAGCCTTGAATTTTCACCTCGATAAAGGTCAAACTCTGACTTTTTAGCGTGCAATAATGGCTAAGCCTTGAGTCTGCAGTGCAGAAAAAAATCAGTCTGACGTTTTAGCGTGCAACAATGGCCAAGCCTTGACATTTCAGTGCAGAAAAATGTCAAAGTCTGACAAAGCTTTTGAAAGAAAATTCCAATAGCATCATTTAAATTATATGCAGCACGAATTGACCCTGATGTAATATGCAGTGAATTGAGACTTTATCTACCATTCCCTTGCATTGTGGATCCTTCACTGGGGATGTATCCCTCCATTCCTCTCTCTCCTGAATTCCATACAGTTAACCATCTAAATGCATCTATACTAGCCCTAATTCCCTTAATACACCTGATATAATGCACCTATATTAAGGGTCAATTTTCTTACTACACCTGCTAGAATGCACCTATATATATACGGCTTAATGTGCTTACTACACCTGCTAGAATGCACCTATATATGGCATAATTTGCTTACTACACCTGCTAGAATGCACCTATATAGATGACTTAGTTTGCTTACTACACCTGCTGAAATGCACCTATATACGGCTTAATTTCCTTAATACACCTGATATAATGCACCTATATTAAGGGTTAATTTCCTTACTACACCTGCTGGAATGCACCTATATATATATACGGCTTAATTTGCTTACTACACCTGATGAAATGCACCTATATATACTAGGGTTAATTTGCTTACTACACCTGATGAAATGCACCTATACTAGGCCTCATTTCCTGACTACACCTACTGGAATATGCTTAAATGCAAGGCTCAGTTATTTTGGGGGGTTATGTTTCTGTATTGAATCGTTATGTTTTTCCTCAGTTGTTGTAATTCTTTCTTTGTACATAATAAGTTCTTTCAATAAGTGGCATGGACTTCAGCCTAATTTAAGGCTCCCTTTCATTGTCCTGCCTTTACTCAATAAACCTGTTGAATTACGCCTATTCACTGACCTTGGCATTGAACTCGGCCACCATCTCGAAGTGACGCTTGAGATCAGTGGCGAGCACGGCCTCTATGACGAGGAAACGGAATCGTTTAAACTCTCCCTTCTTGAGCTGACACAGCCAGTTGTAGGCCGGGCTGGAGAGAAGCAGCTCCCAGGCCGAGGCCGCGTGGTGCGACTTGAGCACCGACCGGTGATTGTATTACTACACCTGATGAAATGCATCTATACTAGCCCTAATTCCCTTACTGCACCTGATAAAATGCACCTATATAAGGGTTAATTTCCTTACTACACCTGATCAAATGTATTTATAATAACCCTAATTTCCTACTACACCTGATGAAATAAATGTTTACTAGGCTTCATTTCCTGACTACACCTGCTGAAATATGCTTAAATGCAAGGCTCAGTTATTTTTGGGTGGTTACTTTTCTTTATTGAATCTTTATGTTTTTCCACAGTTGTTGTAATTCTTTCTTTGTACACAATAAGTGGCATGGACTCTAGCCTAATTTAAGCCTCTTTTTCATTGTCCTGCCTTTACTCAATAAACCTGTTGAATCTCGCCTATTCACTGACCTTGGCATTGAACTCGGCCACCATCTCGAAGTGACGCTTGAGATCAGTGGCGAGCACGGCCTCTATGACGAGGAAACGGAATCGTTTGAACTCTCCCTTCTCGAGCTGACAGAGCCAGTTGTAGGCGGGGCTGGAGAGAAGCAGCTCCCAGGCCGAGGCCGCGTGGTGCGACTCGAGCACCGACCGGTCGTTGTATAAGATCGCCTGCAGAAGACAAAAAACATGGACATCATTATATACATAAAATAAGCTGATTAAATATATATTAAATTAAGGAAGCTGATTAGATATCAGCGAAGCGTCGTGACAGCACTTGACATTCACTATCCACCATCTATACATGCACCGCTTGGTTCAATGACAATACTTTAAAAACATATTACTGTCACTGCACGAAAACCATCATTTTACATATGAATGTGCCGGGCGTATATAAGTAGGTATTTTGCGTCTACAAGGTCGTCTTAATCCCCGTGTGTAATACACCTCATCTGTAGGCGTATATAAGCATCCAGTGAAGAGGACTTCACTGAGAGCGGGCGGGGGGAGGTGGCGGGGGGTGGGGGGGGGGGGGGAGGGAGGGCTTCCTACTGAGGACACCTGTACTTCTACCAACACAAAGGGGCGGGGGCAGAGGGTATTTTCTCTCATATAAGCCGGGTGTGAAATACAGCCAAGACGCGTCTGTCATATATAAGGCCTGGGCGTATATAAATGAAAACAAGTCAATATTCAGCCAATACATGCACTTCCGTGATGGCGTATATGTGAATAAAACGGTGGTTTTCGTGCAGTGTGTGTCTGATTTGCTGTGTTCACCACTCTTTTTATATATATATAAAATACACTGCATAGACAAGGGAAAAAGACCAAAACATCATTATTTATAAGATACACCGCATAGATAAGACAAAAGAGGTCAAAACATCGTTGTGTGTGGAATACACTGCATAGAAAGGACAAAAGGGCCAACATATTATTGTGTGTAAAATACACTGCATAGACAAGAAAAAGTGTCAGAACAACACTGTCTGCAACTCCAGCAAAGACCGGTCGTTGTATAAGATCGCCTGCCGAAGACAAAAACATGGACATCATTATTCATAAGATACACCGCATACATAAGACAAAAAGGGCCAACATCATTGCGTGTGAAATATGCGGCATAGACAAGAAAAAAGGTTTGAAACATCATAATTGTGTGTAAGATACGCTAATAGACAAGCCAAAAGGGCCAAAAGATCACAATCATTGTGTGTGAAATGCACTGCATAGACATGGCAAAAGGGTCGAAATATCATCGTGTGTGAAATATGATACATAACCAAGAAAAGAAGGGTCGGAACAATATTGGGTGTGAAAAATGCTACATGGACAAGAAAAAAGGGCCAAAACATCGTTGTGTGTGAAATATGCTGCGTAGACAAGAAAAAAGGTCGGAACAACACTATCTGTAGAAAAGCTGCAAAGATAAGACAAAAGGGCCAGAACATGATTATGCGTTAAATATGCAGCATAGACAAGAAAAAAGGGCCAAAACATCATTGGTGTGACTTTCGCTGCATAGACAAGACAAAAGGGTTGAAACATCATTTTGTGTGAAATACTCTTGATAAACGGGCCAAAGCATCATTGTGTGAAATATGCGGCTGAAATATAACTGCCTGTGAAGTATACTGCATAGACAAGACAAAAAGGGCCAAAATATCATTTTATGTGTCAAATACACCACATTGGAAAGACATATTAGCTGATGCATCTTGCATGTGAAATATGCTACATATATAGCCAATTTAGAGTGCCAAAACATCACTGTGTGTGAATTACACTACATAGACAAGAAAAAAAGGGCCATAACATAATTGTAGGTGAAATATGCTACATAGACAAGAAAAAAGGGCAAAAACATCATTGTGAGCGATATACACTGCATAGAAAATTAAAAAAGGGCCAAAACATGATGGTGTGTGAAATACATTGCACAGACAAGAAAAAAGGGCCAAAACATCGTTGTGTGTAAATACGCTACATCGACAAGACAAAAGGGTCAAAACATCATTGTGTATGAAATACACTGCATACAAAAGTAGAACAGGGCCAAAACATCATGGTGTGTGAACGACGCTCCCTGGACATGAGAAAAGGGCAAATACACCATTGGGTGTAAAATGTAGTACATAGACAAGAAAGAATGGTTGGAACAAAATTGAGCGTGAAATATGCAGCATAGACAAGAGAAAAGGGCCAAAACATCATTGTGTGTCATATATACTGCATAGGAAAGTTTAAATAGGCCAAAAACATCATTGTGTGTGATATACACAGCATAGACACGAAAAAAGGATCAGAACAACATTATCTGTAAAATACCCTGCAAAGATAACAGAAAAGGGCCAAAACATCAGTGTCTGTGAAATATCCTGCATAGACAAACAAAAAGGGGTCTGTATTTGAACTATATCGGATAGACAAGACAAAAGGGCCAAAAAATCAATTTGTGTATAAAATACACCAAAGTTTAAGGCTATTGACAGTCTACAATTTCTTTCTCGGAATTAATCCATGGTATTCTAAAAAGGAGTATTTCTGCACAGAACTTCCTGGTCTCTTAACTTCCGGACCTTCAATGTGAACCAATTTTCCGCACGTGTGGGGGTGCAGGGGTGGGTCACAGATTAAGCCGGTCATGACTACTCCTGATTGACTGTAAACGAGGGCTGGCTGGCAGTTCTGTAACTCTCACCCTGCGTTTACACTAGGCGACTAAAACGTGACGATTGTAGATCGTCTAGCCTAAGGGGGTGCGTCCACCAACCACGACAAGGCTACGACAAGTGCCGACATGAAAGTTCCAATCGCAGCCTTGTCGCAGCCTTGTCGTGAGAAGAGCATGGTCGGGACAGCGGTGTCGGGGCGTGTCGTAGACGTTACCGGTTTCCGTAAAAAAGGCGCCCATGGTTCCGACACACTACGACAATGATATAGAGGAAACCACAACACTCCACGACAAAGGTCCAGTCGTAGCAAAAATCGAAGATGTTCGATATTGTCGTGGCCTTGTCGGAGGGCCTCCGACAGGCCCCCGACAAGCTTCGTGTCGCAGCCTGTCGGGGCCTTGTCGTAGCCTCTTGTCGGGAACTATGGTCCACCAACCACGACAAGGCTATGACAGGCCTTCCAATTGTAGAGCTGTCGTGGACCTTGTCGGAAAGCCGTTGTCGCAGCCTTGGCCATTTTATGCTGGCGATCACGGAACTCGGTGCGTTTCTCGCTTGGTGTGTCTCCCTTACATTATCAAGTCGACGACTTTTGAGGTGGACACTACCACCACTGGCTTGACCATCTACAGTCGCCACGTATTTGGTCGTCTAAAGTGGGATTCACACGACGGGATTCATGTACCTAACAGGGTGTTTTTCGGAGACAAATCCTGCTGAGATTCTGTACTCGAACACAATTTCTTCGTCTAGATTATAGGGTTTCAGTTGCCTGGGACAAGTTTCCCCCCAGTAATTGTTAAAGACATTTCCCCCTAAAAATTAACAGAATCGCATGAGATTCTTAACCCTTAGAGGTACACGAATCCCACCGTGTGAATCCCATTCTATGTAAACGCCGCATAAGAGAACAAGCTGGTAGTGGGCGGGGCTTCTGGCCGTGTTTTTATACGCTAACTCCGGGGACAATGTGGTAGTATAAATGATAAATGTAACCGTACTCTTAGTGTTGTTTTTGTACCTCAGAGCCAACCAGGAACATGTGTGTGTACATAACGTGTCCCACTTCCCATACAAACTTCTATCAACCTCCATTTGTAACCAGGAGACACTACCCACGCGGCGCTCCTGTCAGCCGTCAGGTGTTTGTTATTGAGCTGGTTCAAGGTGCCAGTTGGCGTTATATATTACAGTGTCACGCTGGGTAACAAGCGGACCCGCGCATGCCCAATACGGAGATTTATCCTACCCCTACTATAAAATCCCATAGGCTTAACATTGAATTTCCGTATGCCACTCTGAATGGCATACGGAGTTTTATATGCCACTAGTGGCATACAGAATTGTTATCACGTAATAATACAAAATTGAGGAGACGGGGTAGGATAAAATCAAAACCTGATTCGTTTTATTCGTGGCCACCGCATTCCACTGAAGTTTTGGCTCCAGACTTCACTCGGCTTTGCCTCATGAAATCACTATGCCAAACTCCAGTCGTGGCATACAGTGGCCAAGATGAAAACTCATCCAGTTTTACGATAATACGATGGTAAAGTGGGATTCACACGGTTGGATTCACATACCTCACAGGCCGTTTGTCTGAGATAAAATCCTGTTGAGATTCGGTACTGGAGCACAATCTCCTGTGTGAATGACATGGTTCCATTTTGCTGAGACAACTTTTTTCTCTTGCAATTGTCTGAGACAATCACCCCTAACAAGGAACAGAATCTCATGAGATTTTGACTTTAAACAGGTTTAAAATTTAGAGGGGCATTTTGGTGAGACAAATGTATTTCACACGTTCTCCCCCAATCTGTGAGTCACAGTGGTCCCAAATAACACCTATTCATGTGGGGAAGTACCCTGAGTCGGTGACTGTGTACCCTGTGTACCCTGTGTAGGGGTGTAGGGGTGAGACTATGTACCTGTTAAGTCTTCCCATGTTACCCTGAGACTGTAAAACACCCCAATCTGTGAAACGTTTTACCCAGCTGGAAATAGTAGCCGACTGGTGCAAAGGTGTGAAGTACACCAGTCTCAGGTCCATTTGTCCCATCGTGTGAATCCCACTTTAGAGTGGATTCCACTGTGCCACCGATCTATCCCGAATCTAGCCTAGAAGCCTGGGTGCCGTTCAATAAGCCAGGATATATCGCAGAAAATATCCTTCAATCGTCCTAGGGCCAATGTCGTTGCATATTTTTGTTTTGATAGTTTTAGGCGGTAATGCAATTTATCATACGAGTATATATACCATATGTAGAGTTCACCATGTATGGTCATATGCAAAGTGGATTAAGACTCAAATTGGGAGCAAACTTTGAAAGTATATCTGTTTACAAATTGACAAAACCACATTTTACGCAGAACAGTACGGACTTGTTAGAACGTGCTCGTATGCACTATATACATTGCCTTAAGGTTAGAGGGGTTACATATGGACTTCCAGCGTGCTGCAAAAAAAGCCACCCTTCACTATATGCGTGGTATTTCCTGTGATATTGGGAAAGGAGCAGAGTGCCGGTGTCTCAGGGTCTGAGAGACATGCCCAGCCGACCATGACCAATCACTGAAGACCAAAATGCCTTAAGACCCACTGGTGCCTGATATGTTCAGCAGCTCACTGGGTGCAACTAGGTTACAGAAACGATCCAAAGACTGAATGTAACCCCAAAACTTTTAATTCGTATTCATTTATAATTGCCCGTTACTTCATCAATAATGATCATACTATTTGCTCCTAGTATATCCATATCCATACGCTCAACATGTTCATCCGATTTGATGTGGCACAACTGCTACTGGCTGCAGTGCGGCGTTAGATCTGGCGCAGCATTGGTTTTTCGTTTTCACGCTCCCTAAAATGGAACCCCATTTTCATGTCTTGGACCAGATAACTACCACCATTTTCCTGATGCATTTTGGGATTGCACTGAACTGGTTCCCGGCTAATGCAATATAGTTTTATGTGTGTTTCATTCCCGAATTCAAAGAGGTTGTAACTGTTTCTTTCCTGTCCAATCTGCCTGGTTTTGGTATCAAACAACAGAGTAGATACAATATTTTAGTGTGTCAAAGGCGATACATGTGTGGTTAGATGGCGAATAGTAGGAACCTGCTGGGAAGTAGTGGTACCTCTGTCATCTTTTAGGGAAACATTTTGATAAATTACCTTTTATCTTTTGAAAAGTTGACATTCTTTTATATTGTATTGTCATTCTTTTTAAACCAGTGCAAATAAGTTATCTGGGGAATCTCGTGAGGGAGAGAGGCTTGATTTGCAAAGTTTAAGGTCGCTCAGAAAATCCCTCTACCTGTCCTATCATCTTTTTGGACAAGGAACCAGGGGGCCGTTTAATATTTGGAGACAGTGAAAAGGATAATGACAATGATAGTTCATGGGAGAACAATGACCCAGGGTGGGAGAGTCATTGCGTTAAAGAAGTGTTGTCCATATTTTATTGCCCTTCTCCTGACCTCAGTCCTTCAGAGGGTCAATTCAAGATGAAAGCCATCCTCTGATTGGTTGTTCTTTGTCTCTGACCCGAGTGCCTTGGGGATGCTCAGTTAGAATCAGTGGTAATCAGAAGGTCCTCGGGTTAAACCCCGGACAAGCCCAATTCTGTTGGGTGGCTTTCTTGTATGTTTTTTTCAGCTAAAGTAAATGAGTGAGCGAATAGTCAAACCCGTTCGACAATACGGGCGTTTTCCATGCACACTCGTACACACTGTCCTCCTCCTCCTGTTTTTCTGTACGCCAAGGACACCTGGGACAATTGTTTTCAACACATATGGACGACGTTATGGATGGATAAGAATGTCTTATCGAACAAAATTGAATGCTATCAAACGATAACCCAGTTGCATGCCCGGGACAGTTGAATACTTAAGACCCTTCTGTTAAGGTAACTGTTTGAGAAACTGTGCTTTAAAAACAATACCTTTGAGACAATACATTGCTGTAAAAACTGTCAGGAATATGTTCCCCTACGACTTAAGCCCATGAGACAGCGACATTCTCCCCGATCCGATCACCGATTATAATCGGGAACAAGAATGTCGCTGTCTTATACCCTTTGCCGATCACACATCTCCACTTTATGACCTTGTACAGCGACCCGATTGAGATCAAAGAGAGCTCGGGGTGGATTCATAGAAGATAATTCAAAGTTTGATAACTTTGGATCTAATCAAGATATTCGGAAACAGTTTTCAGATTCATTATCACCTCTGTCTCCCCTACAAATCGGTATAAGGCACATGTAAATCGGACTAGGGGATAGGTAGCATCGATGTTCAAATGGCATTCTTAGAATCGGGAACAGTCGGTGAAGTGCCTACAGCGACACGATTATGGTTGGGCAGAGTCGGTCATTACCCCCACGCTAGTAATGCCCGACCCGATTAAAATCGGGTCTGTGAAGTGCGACCAGCGACCCGATTCTGACCGACCCGACGGATTCATCGGGCAAAGGTGTGATCGGGCGCAATTGTCGGGTCACTGTCTTATAGGCTTTAAGTGGTAATGACAATTTAGAATCTAGATGAACATCACCCTTAATAAACGTCAATAAACTCTCAGATGAGATGAAATAAAAATTATATGCAAATCTGAATAGATAGGAAACCCTTTTCTTATGGAAAACCCGTCTTTATATTTTTGTTTTGGTCTACCCTCATACTTGAGAACAAACCAGAGGACATTATCGGATGGATATAGTTAGAGGGAGGGAATCGCATTAGTTCTATCAATATGAAAACATAACAACGTAACATAGGCTACATTTGAGGCTTGTCCAATTTGTATTCATGCCTGATAAAAGCTATGAATACTGATTCGTTTCTATGAGAATTCTGCGAAGTAATGTGGGGGTCAAACCTCGTGGCAGGAATTCGTCAAACGTTCTGCGATACTAAACGTTAAGGTAATTGGAATTAGTACTGCTGACAGGCAGTAGGGGGTCAAGTGCCTCACCGACTTATTGTCCATGACTGCAACTACTGCCACCTGGTGGCGCAACTTAAAGGCATATCCTACACTTCACGGTGGCACCACCTGGTGACGTTTTAGATACATGTATTTTCAATTATCAGCCAGAAAATATGGTTTTCTTTAATATCTGTCAAAAATAAGGACGGTGACCAGTGGCCTATTGTTTTAAAAACTATATCTACAACATTTTGTAAAGGTTTGAGGGGAATGACATGGGTTCTACTATATGAAAAAAAACCATCTTATAGTTTCTATATGTATTGATCTCTTTATCAAAAACAAAAACGGTGACCCCAATATTTAAGGTCGGATTACAGATCATCCTATTCGAATTTCAGGAAAATGACATGAATTTTCATTTTCAAGGCAAATTGTCCGATTTGCCTTTAAGCTGGTTTCCGAGTCATATGCAGGGTTGGGGCAAAGAGAATCTGAGAGTTTCCACTTACACTGGCCGTCAGAGCTACATTATGCTATCTCTGGTTTGCTTAAATCCATGGTCACCTTCACTCACTACCGGTATGTTGATGTTACTCTCCCAGCAGATGTTTCAAGTGACCTGGACCTTTGTTTGGAGAGTAATTTCTAGCTCTTGAAACCATTTTTACATAATCTTATTTCATTTTGTGTGCATTTTGAATAGATAACCATAAGGGTAGATTTCATAAACACATTTGTATTTTTGCTTTTGCTTGTCTTTATGTTTTTTTTTCAAAAACAAAATGTATAAATATTTGCTCTCAGAATGCAAGGATACCAAGTAAAGGGTAAGTGAAGGAGAAGGTGCAAAGTAAAGGGGAAATGTTACAATTGCAAAGGAGGGTGTTGTGTAAAAGGGAAGAGGCTACCAATTGAAGGGAAGGGTGCCAAGTAAGGGGAGAGGCTGCAATTGAAGAGGAGGGTGCCAAGTTAAGATGAAAGGTTATCAATTGAAGGGGAAGGTGTCAAATAAAGATAGAGGGTGCCAATTGAGGGAGAAGGTATCAAGTAAAGGGAGAAGGTATCAATTGAGGGAGAAGGTATAAAGTAAAGGGAGAAGGTATCAATTGAGGGAGAAGGTATAAAGTAAAAGGAGAAGGTATCAATTGAGGGAGAAGGTATCAAGTGAAGGGAGAAGGTAGCAATTGAGGGAGAAGGTAGCAATTGAAGGAGAGGGTGCCAAGCAAAGGGAGAAGGCATCAATTGAGGGGGGTGGTATCAAGTAAAGGGAAAAGGTAGCAATTGAGGGGGGAGGTATCAAGTAAAGGGGGAGGGTGTGTTGCCGTTTAGCGCCGCCTAACGGTGCACTGTCTAGTTACGTGGCCGAGACCGGACTTCTGCCCATAGGTTCACACAGCAATCACACCTAAAGTGTGAGCGGTGGGTGTGATTGCAGGAGTGTTATTTTTTCACAGATTAGACTACTGGAACAATCAAGGGCATTGTATCAATGAGTCTGGACTGTCAAAACGTCATAGTTGGCAATTGTCTTGAATTTATTTGTAAGAAGATAAGCATGTGCTAGTTAGGCCTGTCAATGTATTATTGTGTATCCAGTTTTGATGTACCAGTTTTGTCTAAGCTATATCTAAAGTATTATTGACGCAATATGCATGTATGCCATACCAGATTTGAGCTGGAATACCATAGGATACTATGCAATCATTATCATTTCTCTGGAAATATTGTACACTGGAATAATAAACGTATTACTTTCATATACTCAGTGACCCAATGATAAAGAATACGTTGCCAGGTGAATGTTTAGCTGCAAGCATTGCGTAACCACGTAGATAACGTGCGACACCAGGGACCTGTTTCAGAAGTTTCGTGACATTAGGCCTAGACAGACATCAACAGCGGCACCAACAGTGCAAGCAACAGCGAAAAAAGTCTAGCAAATATCAGTGGGTCGGAGGGACCAATATTCTTCATATTTGGAATGATCATAGGTTATATGTATCTCCTACTCGTGTTAAAGTTTCATTGCTTAATTCCTGCGGAAAGTTAGTGAAATTCCGTGTGTCATAGATTGCAGTCTTGTGATCTGTCCGTAAAGTGTCACAGACGCCATTTAGACATGTCACGAAACTACTGAAACAGGTCCCAGCCTATGGAAAAAGGCCTATTGAAGGGAAGGGTGCCAAGTAAAGGGAAGTGTGAGTAGGGAATGGGGAGGGCGAAAAGTGGTCCCTGTTGACACTCTTTACCCCCTCATTACCACAATTAATTACTGGCTATTAGCAAAGTCTGCATGGCTTGCCAATTACAAGTGTAAGTTTATTCACTAGGCAGGGAGAATGTAATTGCTGAAATGAAGAATCAAGATCTCTATTTTTCCTCTTTCAAACTAAATAAAAAGACACACAAACTGAGCGGAGTTGGGTTTTGAGTGCTCCGTTTTGGTCTGATTGGCACATCGGACAGTAAGCTTCACATGATCCTCCATGGTACAAAAAATGACGGGACGGGAAAAACAACATCGTGACTGACTGCGCATGTGCTGTGACGTCATTCCGGAAGTGACGTCAGGCAACCAGGCACCTGGCGTCTCCGTGTATTATCTTCCAACTTTAAAGGCATATCGGACAATTTGCCTTGAAAATTAAAACCCATGTCCTTTTCCTGAAAATTGAATATGATGAGCTCAAAATATTGTAGAGAACGTATCTGTCTTAAAAATAGGGGGTCATCGTGCGCGTTTTTGATTTAGAGATTAATATTATGATAATTCTATAAAAGCATACGTAGAGATCCTTTTGCATAGTAAAGCCCATGTCATTTTCCTCAAACTTTCACAGAATATAGTAAATGTATAGTACTACACATTTATGTTTTGAAATTCATAGGTAACCGTGCTTGCTTTCGGAAGAATTAAAGAAAACCGTATTTTCCAATACATTTCCCATGTACATCAAGTAAATGTTAATTGGCCTATTTTACCCATCAAAAATGCATAAAATGGGCAAAACGTTGAATCCACTCATTTAGAAATAAAATCAACCACAAAGAACAGGTTTTGACTGATGATTGACAATATTTAAAAATCACCAGGTGGCGCCACCGTGAATGGTAGGATATGCCTTTAATCTCATTTTCCAGTCACGCCGAATACGCAGGTAAATAAGCCATGGTTAACCCGGGACTAAATGACGAAACAACTCCGTCAACTCTTAACTCGCAATTATCAAACACTAAATGCCTTGACAATGCTGCTATTTGCCCTCATCTTACGTTGATCAATGAGGGCACTTGAAAATACAAAATGACGCTCTTAAAGTCAGGCGGGAGTGGAGAGAGATGAATCCAATTTCTAGCTTGTTTGCTTTTAATTTGAAGGTGAATTTCAGCCCAAGTGGAAGCAGCTTTTCCAGTTTCTGGATTTGTTTGTTCGGCAGGCTCAGAATTATTAATCCCTATCGGGAGGGTTTTCAATGCGAATATAAAAAAACTGAAACTGAAGGATGACAAAAACGAGAGGAAGGATGGGGAAGTAAGATGATCTGGCCATGGCACCAGTCAGTGTGCATTAAATTCCCGTCTAATGCGGCATTTCTACCTGGTGACTATAATGTTGGTTCCATCAGACTAAGGTTTTATAGGAGGTTTCTGGTCTTTCTGGAATATATCAAATAATATCATATAGTTTCTGTCTTAACAGTGCCTGGTCTTTCTGGAATATATCAAAGAATATTATATTGTTTCTGTCTAAACAGTGCCTGGTCTTTCTGGAATATATCAAAGAGTATTATATTGTTTCTGTCTTAACAGTGCCTGATCTTTCTGGAATATATCAAATAATATTATATTGTTTCTGTCTTAACAGTGCCTGGTCTTTCTGGAATATATCAAATAATATTATATTGTTTCTGTCTTAACAGTGCCTGGTCTTTCTGGAATATATTAAATAATTTATTGTTTCTGTCTTAACAGTACCTGGTCTTTCTGGAATATATCAAATAATATCATATTGTTTCTGTCTTAACAGTACCTGGTCTTTCTGGAATATATCAAATAATATTATATTGTTTCTGTCTTAACAGTACCTGCTCTTTCTGGAATATATCAAATAATATCATATTGTTTCTGTCTTAACAGTGCCTGGTCTTTCTGGAATATATCAAATAATATCATATTGTTTCTGTCTAAACAGTGCCTGGTCTTTCTGGAATATATCAAAGAATATTATATTGTTTCTGTCTAAACAGTGCCTGGTCTTTCTGGAATATATCAAAGAGTATTATATTGTTTCTGTCTTAACAGTGCCTGGTCTTTCTGGAATATATCAAATAATATTATATTGTTTCTGTCTTAACAGTGCCTGGTCTTTCTGGAATATATCAAATAATATTATATTGTTTCTGTCTTAACAGTGCCTGGTCTTTCTGGAATATATCAAAGAGTATTATATTGTTTCTGTCTTAACAGTGCCTGATCTTTCTGGAATATATCAAATAATATTATATTGTTTCTGTCTTAACAGTGCCTGGTCTTTCTGGAATATATCAAATAATATTATATTGTTTCTGTCTTAACAGTGCCTGGTCTTTCTGGAATATATTAAATAATTTATTGTTTCTGTCTTAACAGTACCTGGTCTTTCTGGAATATATCAAATAATATCATATTGTTTCTGTCTTAACAGTACCTGGTCTTTCTGGAATATATCAAATAATATTATATTGTTTCTGTCTTAACAGTACCTGCTCTTTCTGGAATATATCAAATAATATCATATTGTTTCTGTCTTAACAGTGCCTGGTCTTTCTGGAATATATCAAATAATATCATATTGTTTCTGTCTAAACAGTGCCTGGTCTTTCTGGAATATATCAAAGAATATTATATTGTTTCTGTCTAAACAGTGCCTGGTCTTTCTGGAATATATCAAAGAGTATTATATTGTTTCTGTCTTAACAGTGCCTGGTCTTTCTGGAATATATCAAATAATATTATATTGTTTCTGTCTTAACAGTGCCTGGTCTTTCTGGAATATATCAAATAATATTATATTGTTTCTGTCTTAACAGTGCCTGGTCTTTCTGGAATATATCAAATAATATCATATTGTTTCTGTCTTAACAGTGCCTGGTCTTTCTGGAATATATCAAATAATATTATATTGTTTCTGTCTTAACAGTGCCTGGTCTTTCTGGAATATATCAAATAATATCATATTGTTTCTGTCTTAACAGTGCCTGGTCTTTCTGGAATATATCAAATAATATTATATTGTTTCTGTCTTAACAGTGCCTGGTCTTTCTGGAATAGATCAAAGAATATTATATTGTTTCTGTCTTAACAGTGCCTGGTCTTTCTGGAATATATTAAATAATATCACATTGTTTCTGTCTATACAGTGCCATACAAGTCGTTCTATAGAGGCAGATATTTTAAATTCAGGGTAACCCGATCTTACCAGGTATCTATGAATTGAAATACATTGTTATCATTGTAAAATATTAAGACCCGTGAAATAATGAAACTTTGTACAATGGTCAATTGATATTCATTATTAGGCTATCCGATTCCTTTCCTTGTTAATTAATAATTCCATCCTCATTCATCAATGACATAAATACCATTTTTTCTTAGTTTTCTATGATACTCCCTCATATTGTTGTTTATCAAGACAAAGAACACACACAATATAAACCATCTGCAATAAAGAAATTTGGAAAAAAAAGATACAATCAACAAATCTAATCCACAACAAGTATTTAACTGGTCAGGAACTAGGGGGAAATAGTTTGATATAGAGATTGATAATTAGGACTATAACCTAGAACATGAAGGCCTACATATACCTCATTTGTTAGCCATAGATTAAAGGCCCGTCATTGGCAGATGTTCAACTTGCACCTGATGCTCTATATACTATAGGTAAATAGCTGTAGGCAGGATTAGCCGTAATCTATCATGTAGGGTAGCCTATAATTCATTCTATGGGAGGGGACAAGACGAATATCAAATCCCATACACGGGCACCCCTCTCATAAGATCTCACATTCTCTATGTGGTATTCTGTACTACCACTATGCTCTACAGGAGAGGAATTCTTAACGAACTAGGCTTAGAACCTTGAGAATCCACTGGCCTGCCCCCCATGCTAAAGACGTACATCAATGCAACCCAAAGATTCCTATAATCCCAATTATGCCACCTAGTGGGAATACTGTGTGCCAGTGGATTCTCAAGGCTCTAAGCCTAGTTCATTCAGAGTTCTTCTCCCATAGAGCGCAGTGAGAACCTTGTACAGAATACTACTTAGAGAGTGGAAGATCTTATGAGAGGGGTGCCA
Organism: Alentia gelatinosa; assembly: GCA_950022655.1. Taxonomy (NCBI): domain Eukaryota; kingdom Metazoa; phylum Annelida; class Polychaeta; order Phyllodocida; family Polynoidae; genus Alentia; species Alentia gelatinosa. The sequence goes on along the minus strand of OX465580.1, from coordinate 130,767,776 downwards.
AGGGAATACGATTACACCGGGTTAGTTAAATTAATAATGTGAAATCAGGTAACATTTAGAAACCATAGTGCAATATCAGATTGAAGTAATGGCAGTGAATCCTTGTGAATGGATGAGGCTACTTAGAACGTATTCTAGACCTTGTAACACTACTTCAAGTGTTAAAGTTGATTATTTTAAGGTTCTGAACGAGGCTATAGCAGTCTCAGAATGTTGTATTACAAGAATTAAGATCTGAAAGCAGGGGGTATTGTGGATGATAATGAAGAAGACTTTATCAATAAACTCGCAGAGATAACTGGGTGGTGATGACGGAAGGCGTTATCAATGGTACTGTTACTATCGCATGTGAATAGCAAACTAAATGAATGACTCCAAGACTTCATCCCGTTTCAAGCTTTATTGCTGGTGTTACTGCAATGCGCTACGCTGACCGGACTGATGAGAATACATTGAGATCCAGGTTATATGCTGGCTCCGTGTTAACCGCATTGAGGGCGACCATGTTGATTGTAACCAAGGGTCGCCTCCAGCACCCAATTACGTAGAGCCAGCATGATCAGTTAGGCCAAGGGATAGGGCCTATATGTGTCACATACAGCTAATATGGAACGTAAGGCCTGGCGTCCACCTACTACGATAGAAATTTAGACCTACCGATATATGGCACCGATACAAAAAGCAAATATCGGAGACATATCGGGAAGGTGCAAAATCGTAGACATATGTCTAGACATGCCAATCTACCACGCATTGTATGGGGTTTTTATCGGTGTCTAATCGCAGAAACGTGGTCAACTGCCCCGATATTAGGGGACCTTCCGACGCGATTTTGATTTCTAATTGGGAGGTGCATCGTAGACCATATCGGAGCCATATCGTAGTAGGTGGACGGCGGGCCTAATGCTACTTACAGAGAGTAGTGGATGTTGATGAAAGAAGGCGATGGTACTTACCAGAGAGGAGTGGGTTGTGACGAGGAAGGCGTTTGTCCGGCCGGGGTGGTCATAGTCATGCATGGCGGCTGCGGTATACAGCGCCATCAGCTCCAGTGCTGGGAAGTTCCCTCCCATAATGCCGTACGTCTCCTCCGCTGTGAAGCTCGGTCGGTGAACCGTCGCCTTCTCACTCAGCTCCGAGTCTGCGCCAAAGAAAATAGTTCTCAAATGAGTTCTCAATTATACTTTTACTTTACAATTACACTTATATCTATCTCATCTCTTTCTCCAGCTATGTGTTTATTGGTCTGCATCTACCGGGTTAGCTTGTGTTACAACTAATCCAATACCAGCTTAACCCACCAATGAAGTGCTGAAGTAATACATATAGAAAAGGACTGTTCTAAATGTAAAGTGCTCTCTTAATTTGAAATGGTAGACATCCAAGTGCAGTCATATCATTGGTCAACTTAGGTGTGCAATGTGGAATTTGATTCTTATCCCATATCAGCTCACCATGCATGATAAAAACAAAAACGTATCTTCGAATTCGGTGAGTATATCTAACCAAAATATCTCTGAATAGATGGAATTCAGACACACTCACTATGTCTTTTTTATTATTATATACCTAGAAATTATTAAGAATGCCTTCCTATAACTCACGAAATAGAAGAATGAGTGGTCACGTGGTACAGAGGGTAGTATTATATGTATTACGCCACAGTGTGGACGAATGAAATCATTACTACTAGGGCGTATACATGAGATATTCGTGCACCGGTATATAATAATAACGTATATGGTACCCTGTACCTATCTTGCAATGTGTTACTCACTATATGTATTATTCTATGTTACTCTGTATCTACAAAACATTAGCATCTTAAGTAAATTCGTAGGAATACCATTGTAACCCAAGGAGGGACCAGGAGGCAGAACGGCCAAGGTCGAGCCTAGAAGTATGCAATGTATGACTAGACCCTAGTAAAAATCCTTTAAAAAACCCTCAAAAAACCTCTATATTATTGCCTACAGACAATATATTGTCCAATACGCAGTTCAAAGTTGATAGAGAGTCAATAAAGATTTATGTGATTTCATTGAGAGTGAAAAAATGTTTGGCTAGGTGTTTTTTTGCAGCAGTGACAGTTTCTCACGGGTTGAGGGTTAACACTACTTAAAGTGTCGCCGATAATCTGTACTGATATTTCCTTGGTGCGCACCACCGACCGATTTGTCTGTACCTGATATAATACTAAAGCGTTTTCTGCCAGCAAGCCATGTTCCTGTATAGGCCCATTTTCTTTGGCTGACGAAAGCAGTGTAGAATTTATGAGTTTTCCTAATATCCCATTTCCATTGGCCATCACTGATATACAGTCAGTAACCACTGATGGACCTTAAGCACTGCTGACGCAAAATGTAAATGGGCTTAATAGATTAGGAGAACACAGAAAATCTACACCGTTTTCGTCAGCCAATGGAAACAGGCCTTATGCCATTCATGTCCTGGGATGGATTTGAATTGGAAACTTCACCAAATTATTAGAAATGTTTGTATTGGTAGACTGGCAGATCTAAACATCTAGCCACTTCTTTGACCTTTCCAGAGAAATGCCTCTCGAGTGCTGTCCTTTTGACCTTTTCATAAACCGGTGGGAATCTTTTCAAGGAAGGCCGCTCTCTTCTTATCTCTCTGTCTAGAGCTCCTACCTATCTCTTCTCTTCCTTCCCCTGTCTCTCTCTTTCCTTCTCTATATCTCCCTATCTCTATCTCCCTATTTCTTTCTCTATCTCTCCCTACCTCTCTCTTTACCATTGCTTCTCTCTCTGTTTCTCTATCTCTTCCTCCTACTTTTCTCATTCTTTGTTCTTCTCTCCCTGTCTTCCTACCTATATCCCTCTTTCCCTTTCTCTCCTTTCTCTATTTCCTTACCTCTCTCCACCTCTCCTTCTCTCCCTTTCTCAATCTCCATACCCCTCTCTTGTATACTTATTCTACACTGGTAGTACTGTAGCACAGAAACAAAACTGAGAATCGATTTTAAACAATCGGAATTCTTTCTATAATCCATATAGCCATTTTCCACTGACTGACTATTCACCACCGATCTGCAGTCGGGAACCACCGATGGCAGATTGGTGAATGGAAACAGACATGCAGAGAAGTGTTCACCGATTAATTGTGCATAGATAAATGCAATAAGGCCACCACCGGTGATGGTCATTCTGTCTGGAGGACAGTTCTACCAATACTGGGGATGAAGGCTTAAGGTGGCGGCACCCCTCACCACATAAACTTGGTATGGACGTACTGGCCTTTAGTAATATGAAGAGACGTCACGAGTTGGAGTCTGGGTTTATTTATGTCACGCATTTTATGGGCTCCATAATTTCACGAGTCGAAGACGAGTGATATTGCAGAGCCCACAAAATGCGTGACATAAGTAAACTCAAACTCAAACGAGTGGCGTCTAGATTTTATCCTACCCCGTTTCCACATTTTTTTCAGTATTAGAAAGTATTAGCATAAACAACACTTTATGTCACACCCGTGACATAAAGAAATCCCATGTTAAGCATATGGCGTTTTTTATTAGGAGTAGGATAATAGCAGTAAGTCTACCACTGCTGGGGATGAAGCAGAAAGCTGGCTGCAGTGGGACCCAAACCTATAAGCCTGTGACTAATAGTTCAGAGTCAACAACCCATTTGTGATCTACCAAGAATTCACACACATACATACATATAATCGCATGGAAATTATAACTAATTTAGTTCAATGCCGATTAGTTTTAATAAGTTTCAAAGTCTCTTTTACCTTATTACACTTTTAATTGCCCTTCCAGAGGATCCCACTGCAGATAGTAAACACTAATTATCATTGATGAGCGCCTCGGTAATGTAGCCTTCTCACCATTTCACAAATCACCTCGATAATTAGTACTGTTTGGCCGCCCTTTTTAAGTAAAGGTCCCTCAGGAAACACCAGAAAAGGTGGATAATTGTGTAGGAAATCTTATGAATTCACTCCATAAAAAGGAAGCTATCACTGGTTTAAAAAACACACGGGCCAGTGTCAGGGAAGTGAAAAAAGCTTCATTAGTTTGCCACCGAGTCTGGATTGCCGCCAAGAAAAGCGTCCAGGTGGCGCTGGTGTTCTATTCTAATGACTGACATTCAGGGGATTCCAAACGCAGGGGTCTAATTGAGAGAAAATAATTTTTTTTTTTTTTACGTAAATGTTTGTTGTTAAAGGAGGGTATTGGATTTTCTAATGTAGAAACCTTTGAATAACAAGGAAATTTAAGGCGCAGTCTCCACTCTATCCAAATCCTACTATTTTAAACGTTTCCAGTATGGCCTTTTATCCTACCCCTAATAAAAAACTCCATAGGCTTAACCTTGGGTCACTGTATTCGGTCTGGAGTTCAGAAAAATGAAAAATATCGCTCTAGTGGGATACACTTGACAAATGACGTCATTTGTTTGTGTAGAAGTAATTTAGACGGGCGGGGTAGGATAAATTCTACACCAAACTCGAGTTAGTCATGTTATTGTTCATCGCACTCCGGCAAGATCATGTATTACTTCTCTCGGCTTCGCCTCGCGCAGTAACACGCGATCTTGCCGTCGTGCGATAAACAACAACACAACTAACTCTTGTTTGGTTTCTCCATATTCATTTGGAGATATGACGTGAAGGGTACGGAATATTTCATCATTATTTATAGAACCACTCCTGACGAAGATTTATAAATTGTAACGAAACGTTGAGCTATTTTATGAATCATATATAACTTATCTCACCATTGGATGAATACAAATGACAAGGTCATATAAATGTACCTTACTCTATAAATGAATACATATGTGACTGACAAGGTCATATAGACGTGCCTAACTCACTGGATGAATACATGAGGGAATGGTAAGGTCATATAAATGCACCTAACCCACTGGATGAATACAAATGACAAGGTCATATAAATGTACCTTATTCACTAGATGAATACATATGTGAATGACAAGGTCATATAGATGTGCCTAACTCACTGGATAAATACAAATGACAAGGTCATATAAATGTACCTTACTCTCTAAATGAATACATATGTGAATGACAAGGTCATATAGATGTGCCTAACTCACTGGATGAATATAAATAACAAGGTCATATAAATGTACCTTACTCACTGGATGAATCCATATGTAAATGACAAGGTCATATAGATGTGCCTAACTCACTGGATGAATACAGATGACAAGGTCATATAAATGTGCCTAACTCACTGGATGAATACATATGTGAATGACAAGGTCATATAAATGTACGTTACTCACTGGATGAATACATATGTAAATGAGAAGGCCATATAAATGTGCGGTTCTCACTCAATGAATACATATGTAGATGAGAAGGTCATATAAATATACGTTTCTCACTCAATGAATACATATGTAAATGAGAAGGCCATATGAATGTGCGTTTCTCACTCAATGAACACATATGTAAATGAGAAGGCCATATAAATATACATTACTCACTGGATGAATACATATGTAAATGAGAAGGGCATATAAATGTGCGTTTCTCACTCAATGAATACATATGTAAATGAGAAGGTCATATAAATGTACGTTTCTCACTGGATGAATACATATGTAAATGAGAAGGTCATATAAATGTGCGTTTCTCACTCAATGAATACATATGTAAATGGGAAGGCCATATAAATGTACCTTACTCATTGGATGAATACATATGTAAATGAGAAGGCCATATAAATGTACGTTACTCACTGTATGAATACATATGTAAATGAGAAGGTCATATAAATGTACATTACTCACTGGATGAATACATATGTAAATGAGAAGGCCATATAAATATACGTTTCTCACTGGATGAATACATATGTAAATGAGAAGGCCATATCAATATATGTTACTCACTGGATAAATACATATGTAAATGAGAAGGCCATATAAATGTGCGTTTCTCACTGGATGAATACATATGTGAATGACAAGGTCATATAAATGTACATTACTCATTGGATGAATACATATGTAAATGAGAAGGTCATATAAATGTGCGTTTCTCACTCAATGAATACATATGTAAATGAGAAGGCCATATAAATGTGCGTTTCTCACTGGATGAATACATATGTGAATGAGAAGGTCATATAAATATACGTTTCTCACTCAATGAATACATATGTAAATGAGAAGGCCATATAAATGTACGTTACTCACTGGATGAATACATATGTAAATGAGAAGGTCATATAAATGTGCGTTTCTCACTCAATGAATACATATGTAAATGAGAAGGCCATATAAATGTGCGTTACTCATTGGATGAATACATATGTGAATGACAAGGTCATATAAATGTACGTTACCCATTGGATGAATACATATGTAAATGAGAAGGCCATATAAATGTGCGTTTCTCACTGGATGAATACATATGTGAATGACAAGGTCATATAAATGTACGTTACCCATTGGATGAATACATATGTAAATGAGAAGGCCATATAAATGTGCCTTACTCACTGGATGAATACATATATAAATGAGAAGGTCATGTAAATGTGCGTTTCTCACTCAATGAATACATATGTAAATGAGAAGGCCATATAAATGTGCGTTTCTCACTCAATGAATACATATGTAAATGAGAAGGCCATATAAATGTGCGTTTCTCACTCAATGAATACATATGTGAATGACAAGGTCATATAAATGTACATAACTCACTGGATGAATACATATGTAAATGAGAAGGTCATATAAATGTACCTTACTAATTGGATGAATACATATGTAGATAAGAAGGTCATATGAATGTGCGTTACTCATTGGATGAATACATATGTAAATGACAAGGTCATATAAATGTACATTACTCATTGGATGAATACATATGTAAATGAGAAGGCCATATAAATGTACATTACTCATTGGATGAATACATATGTAAATGAGAAGGCCATATAAATGTGCGTTTCTCACTCAATGAATACATATGTGAATGACAAGGTCATATAAATGTACATTACTCATTGGATGAATACATATGTAAATGAGAAGGCCATATAAATGTACGTTTCTCACTGGATGAATACATATGTAAATGAGAAGGCCATATAAATGTACCTTACTCATTGGATGAATACATATGTAAATGAGAAGGCCATATAAATATACGTTACTCACTGGATGAATACATATGTAAATGAGAAGGCCATAGGGCGGTACCTGATTCGCTGGAGGAGGCGCCTTGTTTACATAGCAGTTCGGTGCCGTTGGGGTTGACCTGCTCGAAGCCGGGGATGGGTTGTGTCGTTAAGTAGTAGACTCCATGCAGCACATCTGTCGCATGAACTCGGTTGTGATCTGTGACATTAAAACACCGCTTAATTATCACTAATGAAAGATGAACTAATTAGAGGCCGTATTTCTGTGCAAATTTGATGATTATCGATACAACATTTCTGAGCCTTTCAATGATTTGTTTTTTGAAAGCCACCCCTGCCAACTGTAGAGAATATGAAAGTTCCTTAATACTATAAGGGAAAACGTGAATACTGAGCCCGCAGGAATGGACGTTCGAGGTCTGATGTCCCATAACATACGTCCCGACTTTAGAGGCGGAGGGACAGATGTATAGCGAAAAGGCCATGAATAGCATCCATACTGGCTACACACTATCTTACTATTATATACTATCATATACACACTTTCTTCTTCTTATTAGAGCGTGCATGCACGCCCTATATACATCATCTAGGGGTTAGAGGGGTCCATATAGACTTTCAGGGTACTGCATAGAAATTATCCCTTCACTATCTGTGTGCTATTCACTGTGATATTGAGAACAGAGCAGGGTGCCAGTGTCTCAGTGTCTTAGAGGCGTGCCCAGCTGACCATGATCCAAACGTATCACGTTTCTTTCGATAGAAATATCGCATGAACTCGCAGATCAAGTGCGATATTTCTATCGAAAGAAACAAGCTATAAGAGGCCATCCCAATAAGGTTCTGGCATAGGTATATACATAATACCATAAGATCCTTCCACAACATTTTACGTGATACACAATGATACATATGACAAATTCCCCAGAACTTCACTTAATCATGCTTTAGTGCCCTCAGACGGATGCTATACAATAGGCCTTTTTCCACAGGCCAGTGTCGCACCTTATCTGGGTGGTTACGCAATGCATGGTGTGAGAACCGTTTTTTATTATCTCACCCCTGGTACAAGTTTAGCCATAGGAATAACATTAGAAAAATGTACTTAACGATCACCCCGGTAAAGTGACAGTACTACGCCACAGCCGTGGCGTAGTGGATTTGCTAAGTCTTTTCTAATTATTGTGATAGTTTGATGATATTTAATTTGATAAAAAGGGGTGAGATAAATCCAGAACCGCACTCGAATCATGAATAGACACAACTCCACTCGTTTGTATGGGCCGAAATCGACACTCGGCTTCGCCTCGATGACGATTGCGGCCCAGCCAAACTTGTGGAGTATTGTCTATTTATACGATTCTCGATGTAGTTCTATATAATTATTGTGTAAGGTTTCACTATGATTATTCAATAACAGCAGATTATTGAAGGATCAATTATTTACATGATCATTGGGAGCCCTAAAGCTCCAAGGACTGACTTTCTCAAATTGTGAAAATGCTCAAAATCCAACAAGTGTCTAGTGATAAGTACCGTTGTAATTGCTGTAGGATCAAAGCAAACCGGAACTTGTTCTGATGATCCTATTGGGTAAATAATGCAAATTAAAAAAAATGCGGCCAAACATACCCCTGGCAACGTATTCTTTAGCAATGGGTCACTCAGTATATGAGCGTAATACCTTCATAAGACACGTGTATATCATTTTCAGAGATATAATATTCCAGGTTGTCAAAAAACAACACTCCTGCAATCACACCCACCGTTCACACTTTAGGTGTAATTGCTGTGTGTCTCTATATGAATACCTCTGGAATCGCGGTGTTTGCCCGAGTGGCCGCGTAACTAGACAGTGGGCCGTTAGGCGGCGCTGAACGGCAATACCTGTATTGTGTATAACTGGACAACAGCAATGTGTTAATATAGACCAATAACTCTTGGAAATTGATTGCTGTGTATTATGTCTCATAAGGCTAGACTGACTTTTATAAGAAATCAAATATAACCAAATCTATTGATCGAATCACTTATTTGATGGATAAAGACTACACTTTGCGATAAGGGTAATCGAAGAAGATACACAGAGGATTGTGCAAGTGTCTGATTCTTTATCCTACCCCTAATATAAAATCTCATAGGCTTAACATTGAGTTTCCGTATGCCATCGTATAAAATCAAAAACTGAATCCTTTTAATCTTGTCCACCGTATGCCACGACTGGAGTTATGGCTCCAGACTTCACTGGGCTTCGCCTCATGAAGTCACTTTGCCAAACTCCAGTCATGGAATACGGTGGTCAAGATTAAACCTCATCCAGTTTTACTATATAATGATTAAGGGAAATAAAGAGAGCAATGCTCAATATAAAAAAAAACACAAAAAAATCACGGTCCTCTCCATTTTATCATCAAATCTCGAGAAACAATTTTGTCAAAACTTCGTTTACTTGTTAATTCTGTGTTGTTCCTAAAACATCTGTAAATCGATATCATAAATGGGTACAAATTATGACATACTTATTTTGTTGGTGGAGTAACAAAACGCGTCGGTTTCAAAAGTAGAATTCCATTCAGATTATCAGGGAATGATCGTGTCCATGGGTCTATGTAGTACTTACATGGTTTTTCCCGATAGCCAAGTTCCAGGGCGTGGAAATAGTTGAGGAATTCTGGTAAAGGAATTCGGAATGTCTCGAAGAGTCCTGTCTCCATAAATATTTTGTACGAAACCTGTAAGGGTAGAAAAGATGAAAATACTTATCAGATATCTTTACAAACATAGGTCTTTGACCTTCGTTTGAAGATCAATATGATATAAGTTCACAGGTATGATCTTGTCTGAAGTCAGTGGTGAAGGTAGGAAAGTGAAGTGTTTGGTTTCCTCCAGGAAGCCACAATGAACATATTTTAATGGCAAATGCAGATACAATCTTTTCACAAGGAAATCACAGGCAGAATAGGTATAATATATTGTATATAGAATTCTGCATTGTCCGATCCTGTGCTTAATTCTATAAGACCTGGCGCCCATTTAATAATCTAAGATCGTACATGTAGACCCTTTTCTTTATCCTACCCCTCATATAAAATCTCAAAGGCTTATAGGGAGTTTCTGTATGCCATGCTGACTAGCATCGAGGTTTAAATGCTACTAGTGGCATACAGTGTTTATAACGTAATATTCCAATATTGAGGAGACGGGGTAGGATAAAATCAAAACCTGATTCCTGACTCCTGGAGTTTTGGCTCCGGACTTCACTTGGCTTCGCCTCGTGAAATCACTATGCCAAACTCCAGTCATGGCATGCGGTGGCCAAGATTAAAACTCATCCAGTTTTACGATAATACGCTATAGACACCCTGGGACAATGTGGGTTAACTTTATTCAACACTTATATGACGACCTTATGGACGGCTAAGAATGTCTTAGTGAAAAGACTTTAATATCATTAAGGGGATGTTCCACTGGACCGACAGTAGCCGATTCCGTGGCCAGACAATCGCCGATTATTATCGGATGCCCTAGAATTTCTCAAATCTTTGAAAATGGTCATTTATTAAACTATTATTATGAGAATTAAATGAATTACAATACGTGAGCTTCTTCTTAAGGGCCCAGGAACAATTGATCGGGTGAGAAATCGGCCTGGTGGATTCACCCCTTAAAGCGATAAGCTTTGTACGAGGTACAGAAAAGGGTCTTCATGTACGATCTTAGATTTTTCAACGGGCCCAGACTGTCTCCAATGGTCTTGTTGGATCACAGGTGTTATACAAATAAGACCTCTTATTTGATTATGGGCTTTCTCCCAACAAAACCTGACTGGGCTAGTCGCAGTAGTCTGCTAGGTTCATGGTCTTTACACCTTGAACAATGTATCAGCTCTGGACACAATAAATTATTTTCATGATATCAAGGCTGTATATCGGTTTATTTGTCCAAGGGGATCGAAAGGGTATATAAGGACTATCCTAAGGCCTGGCGTCCACCTACTACGATAGAAATTTAGACCTACCGATATGGCACCGATACAAAAAGTCAATATCGGAGACATATCGGGAAGGTGCAAAATCGTAGACAAATGTCTAGACATGCCAATCCACCACGCATCGTGAGGTGTTTTTTTTCAGTGCCTAATCACAGAAACGTGGTCAACTGCCCCGATATTAGGTGACCTGCTGACACGATTTTGATTTTTTTTATCGGGAGGTGCATCGTAGACCATATAGGAGCCATATCGCAGTAGGTGGACGCCAGGCCTAAGTTTAAGTTTTCCCCCTCGCTTTACGCCATATGGGTGATGATCAATTCTATGAATTTATGCAGAAATCTCACCCCTAGACAACTCCTGAGGTCCCAATGATGTCAGTTGGGTTCATGGAAAATGAGGACATTTGTGGTATTGTGGAATTTACTGCCTCAGAGAGACTGAGGAAACATGAAAAACACATCGTTGTTAGCCATGGAATGAGGCTAGGGCGTGTGGGGAGATTTGCACAACAGTTTATTGGTGTTGATGAGGTCCTATTTATTCTCTCTTCTGTTTTAGACAAGAAAAAAGAATTTCCAAACTGAAACTGAAAACACGGATTTCCTTGGAAAAGAGGAAAACTGCCATCTCTGTGAGATGAGGGTTATTTTACTCCCAACACTGCACACACATGATGTGAGGACTAACCTTGGATATAGCAGTAACACTGCTGGCGAAGAAGGGGAAAAGTAACTAGAGTGCCTAAAGCAGGGGACACACTATATTGTTTCATAATAATATCTCCCACCAATAATTAAGGGCATCAGAAGCAATAATCCGATAAAGTACGAAATAATAGCTCACATACACGCCATTTTGTGTTGGCGATTCCGGAAATCTCGCTTGGTGTGTCTCCGTTTTATACAGACTAAGGTTCATGAGACAATTATATAAATACTTCACACCCTTTCCCTAGTCTCAGACAATTCTCCTAAAGTACACACATCTCATAGCAATGTGCCAATTTTTGCTTATCCCAGTATTAAAGAAAAAATGGCGAATTGTATTCACATGGAAGCACACACCTGGGACCCGTTTCATTCGCTCATATTGCGTTCATTTTTGGTCTCAGAGTCACCACAGTACCAGTTTGCGTTGCAATACTTTATGGACACAACAGTGAGCGGCACTTGAACATGGGGGGGCTAAAATGAACAAAAAATTCTACGCTGTTTTCGTCGGCCAATGGAAATGGGCCTCTACTCCATTCATTATAGTTTGCGGCGTAATCTCACTGAGCTTTCCCTCATGACATGACTCGGCAACTAAAACGCATGGCATACTCCTAATCTGGGCCCCGTTGAATAATCTAGACTCGTATATTAACACCCTTTCCTGTATGCCAAGAAGACCTAGGGACGATGTGAGTCAAATTTATTCAACACTTATGGACAACCTAAAGCCGGGCCCCCACCTACCACGATGGTCTACGACATACTCCGCAATGGCTACGATTCCAAATGCCCAAATCGTAGCCTATCGGAAGGTCCCAGAATCGTAGACCTATGTCATGATCCAATCTGTGAATTATACTCGACGACCTAGATATCTTCCCGATAGGCTACGATACCCTATGACATGCTACGAAAAATCCAACATGTTGGATTTTTTTTCGGGACCTATACGATTGGCGTTTACAATCGCATCCTATCGCAGCCAATCGCCGAAACCTGTTCCACCTACCACGATTTTTGCTGACCTCACAATAGAATCGGTATGGTGTCGGGAAGGCAGTCGTAAAGCCTATCGGGACCAGAATCGTAGTAGGTAGGGGCCTGGCTTTATGGATTACTGTGACTGTCAAAGGGAACGAACTTGAATATTATCAAACGATAACCCTTGTACAGAAAAGGGTCTTCATGTACGATCCTAGATTATTAAACGGGTCCCAGTGTCGGTTGTGCCTGATCTGCTTTAAATGTTTGTCACATGGGCGAGAATACCTGCTCAGCAGTGGTCAACTTATATACAAGTATAGGGGACAGAGCCATTGTTAGCTCATGAAGCAGGCACTAGGTGGCTAGCAGTATGGCAGACCACTTGGGGGGACAGATCTATATTCTGGCTCTATGTTCAATTGCCTTTCAATGTTTGACCATGGTTCCCTTGACTCTCCACACCCATCCTAGAGCAGGATGAGATACTGATTAAACCCAGGACATGATGTTTTCCACAGGGAACATTTTATATACATAAGTGAGCAAGGCTAGAGTCGTGACACTTCCCAATTATCACTCACTTCTTTTGCACCACCATTAGTGAAGAACACCCACTTTCTCCCCTCCATTAGTGAAGAACACCTACTCGGGGGCGTCATGGCAGCGCCCATGGATCATAGGCTATATGCCCTTATATACATTTACAATACATAAAAAAATGTTAAATGTATGGGAAAAGAATGAACTTACCTGACTTAGTACTGTGTCTGTATAGCGGTCGGCGAGCTCGAAGATGGGGTAATCCCACTGGTTTAACAAGTTGGTGTTAATCATATCGTTATCACTGATCACGTCCAGGTCGTAGGGCAGAGACAGGCCCGTGTCCCCGGCCTTCTCCCCGCCCTGGTCGTCGTAGTCCCGGAGGAGGTCCGCCCGACTGTCCACGGAGCTCTGGGCCTGCAGACTCACCGTGGGGATCGGCGGTCTACAGTCGGGCCGGGTCGGGGAGCTCACAGAGTCTATCGTGTTGGTAGAGCCGATCGATTCCGTCGTCTCCGTGGAGGATCCTTGCTCTGAGGAGTCAGGTTGAGTCTAGGGGGAAGGAAGGTGGGTATGTTCATTTCAAGGTCAAGGTCACTTGCAACACCAAGGTCAAGGTCACTTGCAAACATCAAGGTCACTTCTGATACCAAGGTCAAGGTTATTTCCAGGTACCAAGGTCACTTCTGACACCAAGGTCAAGGTCACTTACAAACACCAAGGTCACTTCTGATACTAAGGTCAAGGTTATTTCCAAGCACCAAGGTCACTTCTGACACCAAGGTCAAGGTCATTACCAAGCACCAAGGTCACTTCTAACACCAAGGTCAATGGGACTTCAAACACCAAGGTCAAGGTTACTTCCAACACTAAGGTCACTTCTGATACCAAGGTCAATGGCACTTCAAAGACCAAGGTCAACACTAAAGGTCAAGGGCAGTTCCTTTATCAAGGTCAAGGTCAATTATTTAGCTACTGAATTATAAGGCAAAAATATTGATAATGATACAGTTTATTATGAGAGAGTATTATGAGGGAACGTCGTTACTGAGCATGTAGTAATGGCAGCCCGTCCGTTTGAATTCACATAGCAAAATTCATGTAATGTCGTTCAAACTTTTACAGAAACAAGGAACGTGTACTAGTATAAATTTAAGTACTATATACCATAGTTTATTGTCTTAATTTTGAATGATTAGAAGAAACCTATTCAAATAAACCTATATTACCTATTTGTCGAGGACGAACTGGAGAAAATGGTATGCTTTTACCAATCTAGTATTTAAATGATTCACTAGGAACTAGTTTGATTTAATAGTTGTCTTGATCTCAAAATCAACCAGGTGGTGCCACTGTGAACTCTAGGGCATGCCTTTAAGAAAGGCAAATATGAAGTTCAACATTCCGAGCCAAGAGGTACGAAAATCCCGTCAAATTAACATCTAGGTACCCGGATGTCTGATGGAGGTTTGGAAGGACATTTATATAATAAATAATAATTCATAATGCAATAAGATACTCGTTTATTCTATGCATGCTATTGGCATGCCAGAAATTGAATAAGATAGTCGTTTATTCTAACACTAAGGTCAAATGAATGACAATTCCATAAAGAATCGTCGTGTTAATTTGCAAGCTACAATGTAATTGGCAGAGGACAAGTATTGCAACACAAACTAGCTTACAATGGTAGATTTGTTAGGTCATGTTTGCCAAAAAGTTGTCTATAGAGCTATGATAGCTGGAATATCAGTAACAGAAGTAGATGGCCTGTCAGATAACACTAATCATATGTCTGCTTATACAATACTGTGTACATTGTATCGTATTCTTTATATGTGTGATTAATATTCCCGCATTGAACGTATTCCTTAAGTGGTAATCCGAGGCCAATTTCATGAAGAAAGACCGAAGTATACACAAATGACTTTTGTAACTACTTATTCAGAGGATGATGATTTAATGTTGGTAGATTTTAACTACTTGATGTATGTTATGCCTAGAGGCTTTATGAAAATGATAAATCATTGATATGTTATTGTTGTGGTACTGGCATGCTTTTTTTTCAAATTGGATTTTTTAAATGGATACCTTCGCGGGTATCGAGGTATGCTCTGTCTAAGGAGAGGAGTTATCAAACAGATCAATCAATGATAAATGGTATTGTTGTGCTATTGGCATGCCAGAAATTGAATTGGTCTTTTTTTCAAATTGAGTTTCTTGATTGGATAACCTCGTAGGAATTCTAGGTCATAAAAATCACAATAGAGTGCCAATAGATCCTGATGAGATGTCATGAGTCGAAACCGCAGTTTAATGGACCGTGCCCCTCAATGACATATTGACTTTACAGAACCTCAAGGTTACAAGGGACAAATATACGCAGGGATGCAATAATCCAAGGGGTGAATACTTAACCTAGGACTGCCTACTAACCTGTAGCTGTGACGCTCTGCCGTCACTGTCAATGGTCGTCAGCAATCCTGACAGCGTCACCTTGCGGCGATTGGCCGGACTACGCGGGCCAGACGCCGTGACGTCATCGCCATCGACGCCGGTGACGTTGTCGCTGTGGTCGCTGTTCCCCGGCGAGTCGCTGCTCTCGTAGTCGGACGTGATGTTCAGACGCCGCGGCGCGGGTCCCGGCGCCACACCGGAACCGGAAGTGGCCGTACCGCAACCGGAAGTGGCGCTGTTGGCGTTCTTCGCGCGTTCCTCGGAGGCCGGGGACGCGGCGGCTGTTACAGGGAAACTCTTCTCACCGGTGGCCGACAGCGGACTGAGCAGCCCCGCCGCGTCACCGGAACCGGAACCGGAAGCGGAACTAGAAGCGCATGGAAGTCCGTGCTGCAAGCTGCGGCGTTCCCGCGACGCGCGCTGCTTCAGAGCGGAAGTGGTGGCCGCGCATGCCCCGGGCGAGGCCAGGGAGAAGGAGCGCGACTTGGGGATGATGAGGGAGACCGTGGTGGGCGACGAGGGCGACGGCGAGTTGCTGCGGCTGGCGGCGGGCGACGACCCCGGTGTGTTGTCGCGGGAGTGACGGAAGGAGGAGCTGCGCGTGCGGCAGGGCTCGGCCTCCAGCGTGGGCATGCCCGTGGCCGAGGTGGTGGTCGTCCAGGTGGAGGTGGACATGCGGCGGATGAGGCTGGGCGGCAGGCTGCGCCGCAGTCTCTGCAGGACACAGACAGGGACAAGCACATAAACATTTATATCATTATTATCATCATCATTGTTATTATTATCATCATCATTTTTATGATTATTGTTATCATCATTATCATTATTGTTGGTACCATTACTATTTTATTACTATTATTATCATAATTATCATCATTATTATTATCATTATTATTATTATTATTCAGAATATCAGTGTACATGCATGTACACACACTATACTTCGCTCATACTCACTACATTACTATTATTATAATAATTATTATCATTATCATTATTATTATTATTCAGAATATCAGTGTACATGCATGTACACACACTATACTTCCCTCATACTCACTACATTACTATTATTATAATTATTATTATTATTATCATTATTATCATTATTCAGAATATCAGTGTACATGCATGTACACACACTATACTTCCCCCATACTCACTACATTACTATTATTATAATTATTATTATTATCATTATTATTATTATTATTCAGAATATCAGTGTACATGCATGTACACACACTAGACTTCCCCCGTACTCACTACATTACTATTATTATAATTATTATTATCATTATTATTATTATTCAGAATATCAGTGTACATGCATGTACACACACTAGACTTCCCCCGTACTCACTACATTACTATTATTATAATTATTATTATCATTATTATTATTATTCAGAATATCAGTGTACATGCATGTACACACACTAGACTTCCCCCGTACTCACTACATTACTATTATTATAATTATCATTATCATTATTATTATTATTCAGAATATCAGTGTACATGCATGTACACACACTATACTTCCCTCATACTCACTACATTACTATTATTATAATTATTATTATTATTATCATTATTATCATTATTCAGAATATCAGTGTACATGCATGTACACACACTAGACTTCCCCCGTACTCACTACATTACTATTATTATAATTATAATTATTATAATTATTATTATTATTATTCAGAATATCAGTGTACATGCATGTACACACACTAGGCTTCCCCCGTACTCACTACATTACTATTATTATAATTATTATTATTATCATTATTCAGAATATCAGTGGTCATGCATGTACACACACTATACTTCCCCCTTACTCACTACATTACTATTATTATAATTATTATTATTATCATTATTATTATTATTATTCAGAATATCAGTGTACATGCATGTACACACACTAGACTTCCCCCGTACTCACTACATTACTATTATTATAATTATTATTATCATTATTATTATTATTCAGAATATCAGTGTACATGCATGTACACGCACTAGACTTCCCCCATACTCACTACATTACTATTATTATAATTATTATTATTATCATTATTATTATTATTATTATTCAGAATATCAGTGTACATGCATGTACACACACTAGACTTCCCCCATACTCACTGCACCTCACTTGGTCACCAGACACACACAGCATCACATCAATAAATCCCTCCCACCCACACCAAAATCTAAATCCATCATCTTCATCGCCAAGGCATAATTTCATTTCACAACTTTAAATTCAACTACGATTATTTTAATAATATCAAATCACAAATCTATATTACAAAAAATACCACAACAGTTTATTTTACCAAGCAAATTATATATCTATCAGCAATCACTGCATCTCTTTATTTTGCGCTGCGTAAAGGCCTCTATTTGTAAATTGGACGAAGTTGAATGAGACAAATGATTGTACTCTTAAGAGAAGAAAGACTTTATCAATAAAAGCTGCTTAAATATAATTGATAATAATTATATAGAACGTCCTGACCATGCTGTACAAGGTAATTTAATTTACCACAAATTTATGGTAAATACGGAACTCGACGTATACATACTTCTTGTTCCGTATTTATCATAAATTATCATCGTGGTTTGCACCGTGTATAAGCATGGTAGGAACCTTATATATTTACTATTCATCCTACCCCTCGTATAAATCTCCATAGACTTAACATGGAGTGACTGTATAACACAGTTATGCCATATAATATTTATATGCCACAGGTGACATATGAAGTTAAAAACATGTGATGGGGTAGGATAAAATCTAAACGTCACTTAATTCCATACAATTGTATACATGGCATTCATTGTCTTCTGCTACAGATATCACTCAGCTCCGCCTCGTGATATCATTCCGCGAAAACAACTTATGCCATATAAACAATTGTATGAAATTTCGTGGCGTTTCTTGATAATACTATATCAACAAAAATATTTAATTTAATTTGGCCGAACAACTAATATTTCAATCAAGGCATACGGAACAGTGTTGCGTATTTTTTCGTATTGAGCATTATTCCGTACGGTATATTTTTTACGTTAAAGGCAAAACTCGCCATACTATTTATACTATGCATTTACAGTATGTAAGGCATGGGTATATAGCACAAAGAAAAAAAAGAGTAATACTAGAAGACTGACTTTGGGCAGGGATGAGGGCCGTTCTCCGGTATAGGGCAGGTCCTCGGTGTCCGAGCCGTAGTTGGTGGTCTCGGCGAGCGACACGAGCGGGCTGACCTTGGGTTTGTGTCCCGGTACGTGGGTGTCGGGAGGTTTCAGGAGGTTGCTGACAGTCCTCAGACCTCCCACCACGTGCGGCGGGAGGTTGGAGTCGGCCAGCATGTCTGTGATGAGGCCGTGCGCCTCGCTGATCAGTGCCGCCTCGTAACTCGCCGTCGAATTCTGAAAATAAACGAGAAAATGTGTAAATAAGAGATCTTTCTTATTCAAACTTTTAACTCTTTCTGTCCGAGCTGGACTGGGGAGCGCGCTCACAATAGGACAAGGTGTAATACCGCTATAAAGCCAGATGCCCATCTACCGATTTAGGGTTGAACGATTGTGAAGTAATTGAAAATTGCTATTAATTCTAACGACTGGCGCCACCTAGTGTCTCTTTACAAACGTACCTCACTACTCACGGTCTCTCGACCACTTCCTTCGCGGCTCCCATACGAGACACACGCTGAACAATTTTTTACCCGCCCACCCACACCTTTGCTGTCGCGGTATCATTATCTAATGTACAAATAATTTCTTATTACTGTACACATTGTCTCTTACTGCTCTTATCATTTTAAAAATTGCTTATATTTTTATAATCCTTATACTCTTGTGTATGCTTTTACAAACAAATGAACTCTTATGTATAATCTTCGAACTCTTATCATCCATTGATGTCTTAATAAAACTTTTAAGTGGCCGTCCAGTCTTTGTTACAATTAGTTCCCGAATCGTATAGGAGTCGGTCACCTTGTCGCAGGCAAATTACGTAACCCCTCGCTCGACCCGCACACTGATAAAATCGGTGTATGGTCCACTAATCGCTGGGGGAGGTCAAAAACCAAAGAAACCGAGTGTTCACTAATCGCTGGGTAGCCTTGCCTAGCTGTCCTACATCTACCGACTACGTTAGGATGGCTTGGCTGAGACAAATTACCCTCCGTTTGTCGCCGACAAATGTACATAAATGTTCCGAAATCGGTAGATGGGCATTGGGCTTAAACCCCAAGGGGACGAGACTGTCGCAGCAGTGGCATTTGTTTGTCATATAGGCGTCACTTATTAACCTTTTAATACAAGCTACTATAGTTACTTATCGAATACCCACAGAGTATAATGATGAACATAGTATCTTTTATTCATTGTGAAAAATGGTGTAAATCTATTCATTATTTCTCATAAAACATAACGTTTGTGACGATGACACATAAACATAAATACATTTTTAAACAATGCCTGGAGGCATTCCTCTTCCCCTGCGTGGGAATGCCTCAAGGCATTGCTAGGACTGAACGAGTTAAGGGTGGCTGTCTCCGGCCGAGCTACCCCCTTAATTTTTTTTTATTTTTAATTTTTTTTTTTTTTACGGTTCCGTTCGCTACATGGAATTGTTGCGGTCTACCACGTCCCCTTTTTCATCCTCTTTCTTTTACTACTGTGCCACTCTCAGGTCGTTTGTTTTCATCATTTGATTACGTGAGGGATTTTCCTGCAGTACTACAGGGTTAATTATAACATTATTACAACAAAAACATACATATACATATCAACATTCTAATATTCACATTATAACAGGAGTTGGTGGCAGTTTGTCGCGTTAGGGGACGGGCACATATATTCGTCAAAGCCCGTTATTTGAGTGTTTAATCACATGATACAAAACAATATTTCATTTTTTTCTGAATACAAATACTAATTGTGGTGTTAGACCTACATTCTGGTTACATTTGATTAGAATTGCTCCATTATTTCCTTGTTAAAAACGAATCTGTGTATTTTTGAGAAATGATGCCTCAAGGCATCATTCGTCCTGGGCCGGTTGATGCCTCAAGGCATCATTCGCCCTTGGCCGGTTGATGCCTCAAGGCATCATTCGCCCTGGGCCGGTTGATGGCTCAAGGCATCATTCGTCTTTGAAGGGTTAACACCTTCATTAGATTTGGCTGGTTGTTTGGTTTAATTTAACGTCCAGTTCACCATTACAGGTTCTTACCAGACTTTCTTAAGGCTTTTTTACACCACAAAGGTGGTGATCAAATCTATGAGATGAATTTACATATTATACATATTATATACGTTTGGCGTATATGTATACTGATTAAAAAAAGAAAAAGAACCGCAACCAGCCGCTGCCCCGGCCCCTGTATACGCAAAATGATACCTTTATGCGCCGGGCGTATAAATATGTAAAATAGTGGTGTTCGTGCAGTGTGTGTAGAGATTGAGGAGCTAGACGGGGGTAGAGGAGGGGGGGGGGGAGTTGGTGACGGTCTGATAAACAGGGTAAACAAGTCGGGGTACACGTAATTACTCGGCCTCAAGTCGCTTCTTGACCTGGGGTGATGTAAGCGGCCATAATGGATCCTGGCAACGCAGGTGTTTTATCTTATTAGCCAACTTTGGTGTCTATTTGTGTTTAAGACGGAGAGAAGGTGATGGAGAGGGCAGCACACCGAGGGTGGCACAGAAAGGGTGGGCAGGCAGAGGTTGGCAGGCAGAGGGTGGGCAGGTAGAGGGTTGAAAGCAGATGGTGGGCAGGTAGAAGATGGGTAGGTAGAGGGTGGGTAGGCAGAGGGTGGGCAGGCAGAGGGTAGACAGGGAGAGGGTGGGCAGGCAGAGGGTGGGTAGGCAGAGGATGGGCAGGTAGAGGGTGGGCAGGCAGAGGGTGGGTAGGCAGAGGGTGGGCAGGCAGAGGGTTGAAGGCAGAGGGTGGGCAGGGAGAGGGGGCAGGCAGAGGGTGGGCAGACAGAGGGTTGAAGGCAGAGGGTGGGCAGGCAGAGGGTTGAAGGCAGAGGGTGGGCAGGCAGAGGGTTGAAGGCAGAGGGTGGGCAGGGAGAGGGTGGGCAGGGAGAGGTTGTGCAGGTAGAGGGTAGGCAGGCAGAGGGTTGAAGGCAGAGGGTGGGCAGGCAGAGGGTTGAAGGCAGAGGGTGGGCAGGCAGAGGGTTGAAGGCAGAGGTCTGGCAGGGAGAGGGTGGGCAGGTAGAGGGTGGGCAGGGAGAGGGTGGGCAGGGAGAGTGTTGAAGGCAGAGTTGGCAGGGAGAGGGTGGGCAGGCAGAGGGTGGGCAGGGAGAGGGGGCAGGCAGAGGGTGGGCAGGCAGAGGGTTGAAGGCAGAGGGTGGGCAGGCAGAGGGGTGAAGGCAGAGGGTGGGCAGGGAGAGGTTGGGCAGGTAGAGGGTAGGCAGGCAGAGGGTTGAAGGCAGAGGGTGGACAGGGAGAGAGTTGGCAGGGAGAGGGTGGGCAGGGAGAGGGTGGGCAGGGAGAGGGTGGGCAGGCAGAGGGTGGGCAGACAGAGGGTGGGCAGGGAGAGGGTGGGCAGGGAGAGGGTGGGCAGGCAGAGGTTGGGCAGGCAGAGGGTAGGCAGGCAGAGGGTTGAAGGCAGAGGGTGGGCAGGCAGAGGGTGGGCAGGGAGAGGGTGGGCAGGCAGAGGGTAGCAGTCAGAGAGGTGAAGGCAGAGGGTGGGCAGGTAGAGGGTGGGCAGGCAGAGGGTGGGCAGGCAGAGGGTGGGCAGGCAGAGGGTGTCAGGCAGAGGGTGGGCAGGCAGAGGGTGGGCAGGCAGAGGGTGGGCAGGCAGAGGGTGGGCAGGCAGAGTGTGGGCAGGCAGAGGGTGGTAGGTAGAGGGTGGGCAGGTAGAGGGTGGGCAGGTAGAGGGTGGGCAGGCAGAGGGTGGGCAGGCAGAGGGTGTCAGGCAGAGGGTGGGCAGGCAGAGGGTGGGCAGGCAGAGGGTGAAAGGCAGAGGGTGGGCAGGGAGAGGTTGGGCAGGCAGAGGGTGGGCAGATAAGGGTGGGTAGATGGAGGGTGAAGGCTGAGGCTGTCTAAAAGAGAGTGGGATTCTACAGAAGCAACGTCATTGCTGCAACACCATCCAATAAAAGCTGACCTTCAAAAGACTAGGAAAAAGCACGTGGAAGGTTTACGTTGGTTAACGAGAGGCATACATTGTGTGGTGATTACCTCACATTGGGTACTCCCACTTCAAGGGGTGTTCCATTGCCACACGTAGACTCAGCGCAGCGTTGAGCCTCTGCTACACATGTTTATAGTATATACAGACCAACAGCAGACCCTGCCAACCGATTACAAAAGCTCGTTATAAATTCACCGGGCTTTTGTAATTAATTCTGTAATCTTCTCCATTAGAACTGTTTATATCTAGCTCGTTATCTCACCCCTGGTATTTTTGTCCAATAGGCTTAATATTGGGAACTTGTTCTCCATGCCGCGGTGAGTATTGCAGTCTGTTGTCCATGGTCTATATCCTATGTGTCAGACATTCTTTTAGTGTGTGCAGGGGTGAGATGAGACTGGCCTCAGTCCCTGTATCCTACCCCTCCACCCCTTCTGAGTGACACAGGGACTGGTCTCATCCGTAAACGGCCGTGTAGACTGGCGCGATTTTGCGCCACACTCCCCAAGCAGAGGTCCTGAGCTACTGGTCAGAATATCTGATTGGAGATTGATACCCCAGTGTGCTAGATTGACCTTTGGCAGGTCCCCCCTGGTCAGCCACAGTCAGGAGCAGGCAAAATTTATTGCTATGACAACACAGGCGGCCAGGGAACTGGAGGAGGGGTGGGGGAGGGGCAAGAGGGGGTGTAGGGTTACAGGGAGTGGCTTGGGGTCATAAACAGGAGATTCTGGTCAGAGTGGACAAGTCTTTGATTCATGGGCCAGTCAGAGAAGGACACATGCTATAATGAATTGTATTCCGATTTTCTTTAATCGTTTAATGAATGTTCATAATCAAAGACTTGAGCAAGTCTAGGGTGAGATATATACAGAATGCAACTTGTTTCGGTCAAAGTTGTTGTTCTAAACGTGTTTGAATGCTACATTTTATTCATTCAGCTTTGCCTTGTTCATATCGCTCTGCATCAAACTTGTGGAGAACAACGACTTTGACCAAAACGTGTTGGTTTCTTCTTTAGTCACCGACATCGGGGAATTTTTGCTATTTACAAAGTTGTCTGTCAATCGGTCAGCGATTCAAGGTTCTGTAATCGGTGGTAAACATCGGTAGGTGTAATAAACTCCACCTTAAGCGATACTGGGACCTGTTTCAGTAGTCTTGTGACATTAGGCCTAGACAGACATCAACAGCGGCACCAACAGTGCAAGCAACAGCGGATAAAGTCTAGTAAATACCAGCAGATCAGAGCAGCCAATCTTCCTCATATTTAGAACGATAATAGGTTATATGCCCTACTCGTGTTAAAGTGTCATCGCTTAATTCCCACGGAAAATGAGTGAAATTCCGCGTGTCATCGATTGCAGTCTTGTGATCTGTCTGTATGGTGTCACAGACGCCATCTAGACATGTCACAAAACTACTGAAACAGGTCCCTGATAGCGTTTATACCAGACGAATTAACACGTGACGATAGTAAGATATTGCCGTAGTATTATAGAACGTCCTGACCATGCTGTACAAGGTCCAACATGAGATAATAATTTACGGTTTGTACAGAGCGAGGCGTTTACCAACCGTAAATTATTATCGAGTTTTGTGGCTTGTACAACTTATATTTTAGTCGACGCGTATGGAACAATATTCTGTATTTTCCCGTACGGAACACTGTTCCGTACGGTATCTTTACGTTATAAGGCGAAACGGTGCGTATTTACAGTATATATATACAGGCATGGGTATATATAGTAATTTGTGTACGTCTCGTCTTTACTACAAGTAAGAGTCCGCTTCCAGTATAAATAAAAGTAAAAAAAAAAATACAAGAAGGACAGGAGGGGATAGGGGTAAGATATTTCAGAAATATGTACGTATGGATATGATCCCTAACGTATTTCTGAGGAAAAAGTTTTGAAAAAACGTCGGTGGTGGCTGACAAATATATCAGAGGGCACAAGCAGTGTAACATGTCAGAGCTTTCACTATGGCACACTCACTCACTCCCCATGCGGACTTTATTTGGCCAATCATCCAGTCACCCCCTTAACGTAGTATTTGGCCTCCTAAACCATGCCTTTCTTTTCCTCTGCCCTTTGATTAGAATTTTTAGCTTGTTATTTTGGTCGTCTTTGAGTCCATTGAGCCGTTAGCCAATACCTGACCTGCCCCCAGCGGTGTACTGCTCTCTGATTGGTCAGCTCAATAAACATGGTGGCGACGTCTGGCGGCAGTGGGGGTCATGTTGGATCCGGGTAATGCTCCGCTATGTATCAACTAGACTTGCTCCAGTCCCTGAATCCTATGGGTAATTGGACCGATGGCACCACCGACCGATGGCACCTGGACTGATGGCACCTCTTTTCAGTTTCACCTGCACTGATGGCACCCATACCTGGACTGATGGCACCACTTGCCTAGACTGATGGCACCACCTCATTTTTTACCTGGTCATGGGAAACACTTGATAGATATAGTATTGATGTGCAATAGTCCTGTAATAACAGCGTTTCCAGTTTAGTTTCCAGGTTTTTTTTTCTGGTTTCTGAAAAAAAAAAATTGATTTCAGAAGACCACCACTGCTACCGCGGCCGGCACCGAGGCGGGTGCCGCCGGCACTGAGGTGGCCACGGCCGGGAGCCCCGGCTGCCGATGCCGAGGGGCCCGGAACCGTTTTTGTTTTTAAAATTTTTTTTTTTTTTAAATCATCACATAAACTCTTCTTTATGTGAATATAAGATACTCAGTAGTTGAAAAGTGGTGTACACAATATAATCTGGCAATAACCATCAGTCTAAGTGAGTGGTGCCATCAGTCTAGGTAGTGGTGCCATCGGTCTAGGAAAAATGTTGCCATCGGTCCGAAGAGGTGCCATCAGTCCAGGTGCCATCGGTCCGTGGTGCCATCGGTCTAGCAATCCTCCTATGGCTACCTTCCTCGTTGGGATACATGGGCCAGTCAGAGAAGGATACTATAGAGGAAACACATGAAAGTTTAGGGTCAGAGCTCGTATCCTATCGAGATTGAATCACGTAGTAATTCACAAGGCGAAGCGGCTTGAATTATGTAGCGATATTTTTCCTAAATATCACATGGGCGTTAGATACGAGTTCCCAATGTTAAGTCTATGGAGAAAAAATATCTGGGGTGAGATAAATACTTTAATGAACTTTGTTCTTATTGTGTTTAATTATTTAATGAATGTTCATAATCAAAGACTTGGGCAAGTCTAGGTATCAACCTGCCTGGTACACTGGCCACCAGAGCTACACTACGTAAGCTCTGGTCGGGTTATATAGGAGGCCACATTGAACCAGTAGATTTACGTCTCTGTCACTCTCCACCCAGATTGTCCGTACTGCTTGGAGAATGAAGTACTCTCGAATACAATTTCAAGATTTCTTATATCATTTCGTGTGAGGGTCCGGGAGCTTGGTCCGAGACTATGTATCAGGTATGTCCTTCCATGTGAATCTAATTCGCCAAATATTACAAGTACATAGAAAGCCGGGTCTAAAGAAGAGTTTAAAGGTTTCCTACAATCAGTGTAACATTGGACAATAACCAACTTGTATTTACTGTATTTAATGATCACATGTCTCCATTATTTCTAAAACTTCATCAGGACGTTTGTTTGATCTAGATGTATGCAACCATGATTTCCATGGAAGAACTGTTTCATGTAAACAGATTGGTGAAATAAACATTATTTAAAAAATATATATATATATTGCCACCTTGCCATGATCTTTTTATATTA
This sequence comes from Alentia gelatinosa, assembly GCA_950022655.1. NCBI lineage: Eukaryota > Metazoa > Annelida > Polychaeta > Phyllodocida > Polynoidae > Alentia > Alentia gelatinosa. The sequence goes on along the minus strand of OX465580.1, from coordinate 130,741,001 downwards.
GTTCTAAATGCACCCAAATGGTGGCATGGTGGTCGGCAGGTTCACTGGAGTGGAACAAGGCTAGAGGCAGTCATTGGTCAGTTAGTACTGTATTGTGATTGGTCAGTTAGTGAGCCAATGACTGCGTAGTAGGGCCAGGTTTACTATTTGTACCACCATCTCCTATTTGTATATAAGTGAATGTTTTATATTTCATTAAACAATCTTTCCTAGACTTGTGACTATACCTCAAGCGTTCTAGTTGATTTCTTAAGGTAAAATTAGGCTATTATAGCCTCAGGACTTTACGATAGGGTATATCCACTGCACGAAAACCACCAGTTTATTCATATATATACGCCATCGCGTAAGTGCATGTATCGGCTGTATATTGACACGTTTCCTCTTCTATACGTCAGCGTGATGGCTGTATTTGCAGCAAAGCGTATATGAAGAGAAATATCGTGTGCGGGACATGTATACGCAGGTCGTATACATTTTACACATCTATAGATGAGGCGTATACACAACAGAAAATAGGACTACCTTGTATACGCAAAATGATACCTATTTACGCCGGGTGTATATATATATATAAACTGGTGGTTTTCGCGCACTGATCTTTAGGAGCTATTATTTTGGTTTGCAGCACAAAGGGACTATTTTTCCATAATTAATAGCTTTGAGGCCATATTCAACGGATTTCAAATCCGTGATCATTGGTTATGGTTTCTGACAACATAGAAACAATGGGTTGTGATTTACTGAGGCCCCAGTCTTTTTCAATGGTGACTTTGTAATGGATGGATAACACTGCATGATGAATGGTCAGATGAGAGTGGTTATACCACTGCTCACAGTGTTTATACATGCCAGGGTCAGGGCTCTATTGTCCACGTTCACTGTTTAACGTTCATATATACACGATATCACATTGCAGGAGGGTAGCAAGGTCCCAGCATGTAGAGGCTTGGGAGGTTTTATAATGTGAGAGTGGGAAATATCATGGTATAAGATTGGCTGCTGTTTTCTATGATATATATATATATAATAAAGATCAGTTTTATCTACTGCATTTATCCTACCCCTAATAAAAAAACCCATAGGCTTAACATGGGATTTGTTTATGTCACGAGTGTGATATAAAGTGTTGTTTATGCCACTACTTTCTGATATTGAAAAAATATGGAAACAAGGTAGGATAAAATCTAGACGCTACTCGTTTGAGTTTAAGCTTATTCATGCCACTCATTTTGTTGGCTCCGTAATGTCACTCGTCTTCGACTCGTGAAATTATGGAGCCAACAAAATGCGTGGCATAAATAAACTCAGACTCAAACTCGTGATGTCTCTTGATATTATTTCTGCAGGGGCAATAGAGATTGCAAGATCTCTGTGATGGAATTACGTGCTGTGAAATGCAAAACTTAGGTTGAAGTGTTTTTTTTGGTAATTTTTCTCCGTTCTGCTGAAGTTCATTTTTCGAGGTTTGGGAAAAAATTTAACTTCGGTTGAAGTGTTGTCACTGATTTTCCTCACTCAAAGACACTTTAAGTCAACAAAAACAATTACATATTCATATAGAGACATATAGCAATCACACCTAAAGTGTGAACGGTGGGTGTGATTGCAGGAGTGTTGTTTTTTGACAGATTAAATTGCTGAAATAAACTAGAGTATTGTGATAACGAGTCATGGTTGTCTAAACTGTATAGTTTATAATTATCTTGATTTTAACTTGGAAAAAGATATATAGCTAGGCCTGCCAATGTATTAGTGTGTATTCAGTTTCTGTGTCCCCATGTTATCTAAGGTATATCTAAAGTATCATTGAGGTGATATGCATGTATAATACATCAAATTGGAGCTGGAACACCATAGAATACGATGCAATCAGTTTTATTTCTATGGAAATAATGTGCATGGGTATTGTAAACGTATTACGCTTATACACTCAGTGATCCAATGCTAAAGTATACGTTGCCAGGTGCTTGTTTGGCTACAGGCATGGGGTAACTAAGCAGATAAGGTGCGACACCGGCTAGTGGAAAAAGGACAAAATTGGACAAAAGTAAAAAAATAAGGGTGAGATAAAAACAGAGACTCCCCTTGGGTTCCAGTGTCATTCTTTGCTTCCTTTCTTGACAATTTAAGCATAAAAAAATCTTCCTATATACGAATCGGTGGAAAATGGTCAAACTATTTCAGCCCTTATTCGTCCTGATTTGGTCCTTTCATACACAACTTTTTTTTCCCAGGTTTTTCAATGAATTTATTCTCAAATCTACATCAGCACCCAAGGTTCAACCACTGCTAACTTTTCGTTGGACCTATTGATTTTCCAGCGAAAACTTCTATTTGATAAATCTCGATATACACAACTTGTTAATGGCTGGCACAGGGTCTGAGCAGACATTTCTCTTGAATAACATGACCATAATATACCACTGACTAAAAGTGAAACGAAACCTCACCCAGTAATTAGCATATGATCTGTAGGACCCCTACAAATCATAATTATATACCTATGGCCGAAAGTCCATGAAATACTACCCGCTGCAAGGGGTGAAGTATAAATAATGTTCGGGCTCACAGTGATGTGGCGAATGGTACCGTCGTGAACGACTTTGTAAGTACATGCACATAAAAAGTTGAAGTGTTATCTAGGTCCGTTTACCTTCATTTTTTACCACATATTTATGTTGTTTAACAAGTATTCTTGTATCTGGATTTTGAAAAACGAGCCATCTCGTGTCTTTTGAGTGCTTCCTGGTAACTTGTCCAATATAGCTGTTCCTTAGACCCAGCGTCCAACTTCTACGATATGGCTCCGATATGGTCTACGATACACCTCCCGATAAAAAATCAAAATCTCGTCGGAGGGTTACCTAATATCGGGGCAGTTAACCACGTTTCTGCGATTAGACACCGATGAAAACCCCATACAATGCGTGGTGGATTGGCATGTCTAGACATATGTCTATGATTTTGCACCTTCCCGATATGGCACCGATTTTGACATTTTGTATCGGTGCCATATCGGGAGGTCTATGATTCTATCGTAGTAGATGGACGCCGGGCCTAAGTATAAAGGCGATTGACTATATTTTTCAGGGGGCTCTTTACCGAGAATTATTTTCTGAGCAGTCCACTAGTATTTCTGTTATTGTGCTTATGGTGCCTTGGGTCATATGACCTCCAATAAATGTGCATCATTAGAAGTAGCACTGTTCTGTATTTTGGGGGTCATATCTTACATTCATTATACATTTCAGTTACTGACTTCTCTCTGGCTCTTCTTTTACCTAGGCTAGGCTGGCACCCCTCTCATAAGATCTCACACTCTCTAAGTGGTGTTCTGTACTCTGATTATGCTCTATAGGAGAATAATTCTTAACGAACTAGGCTTAGAGCCTTGAGAATTCACTGGCCTGCCTCCCTTGCTAAAGACGTACATCAATGCAACCCAAAGATTCCTGTAATCTCAATGATGCCATCTAGGAATACTATGTGTCAGTGGATTCTCGTCAGCAATTGGTATAGGAACTTTGTGAGCTTTAGCAATTAGCTTAGGAGCTATATGACCATGGGGAATTAGTGTGGGATAAATAGCGCCCTCTGCAATTTGTATAGATTTTATAGAGGAAACCCATGAAAGTTTAGGGTGTGAGCTCGTATCCCATCGAGTTTGAATCACGTAGTAATTCACAAGGCGAAGCCGCGTGAATTACTATGTGATTCAAACTCGATGGGATCGAGCTCTGACCCTAAACTTGAAAGGGTTTCTGAATTTATCTCACCCTTAATAATGACTAATGAGCTAACATTTGTGACATTATCCCCCATTGGATATTTTACCTAAATATCTAATGGCCGTTAGATACGAGTTCCCAATGTTAAGTCTATGGAGGAAAAATATCTGGGGTGAGATAAATACCAATACAGACCTGCTCCATGAACCAGAACTGGAAGTGATCCTCAGATCCATAACCGCCCTCCGCCATGGTGAACTTCAGTGTGGCGGTCCATGGACCGGTGTAGGGGGGAGGTGCCTTGATCGGGACAGGTAGACTAAGGCAGGGCTGGGCTGAGGTAGATCTCTATGTGTGTTTGTCATCAGGGGAGGAGGAGAGGGGGGTGGCCATTTCACAGCTACAACAATGCAGTCTGAAAGGCAGTTCAGTATGTGGGGCGATGTTTACATATAGCCGTTTAGTCACTAAGTGCAAATTAACATATCATTGTTAAGCCAGTCAGATGAGTTACATTGACGCATCACGGTTTAGCCAATCAAATGGGGGCATACATACACAATATTGACTGGTATCAGATACAAGCGCTGGTATGCTTCGAGGAAATGACGCGTAGTAATATCCGAGCCCATGCGAGGATATTGTGCAGAGTCAACTCCGAGGGGTATACCAACGTTTTTAAAAAAATCTCAAATCAGGATATATTGTTTTTATTATCAACCTTTTCCTGGCAAGTGGGGTACTGATATTAGTTAATTCATGTATGCACTATTTTTTCATACGCACTATTTTTTTCGTATGCGCCGGTCTTTGCTATCCGGAGCACACAACATATCCGTATACTCCAGGTTTGTAGATACACGATCCCGCTATATATGGACACTTTATATTAGGTGAATAATAAAGCGTAGTTGACGCGCAGTAACATCCAAGTGAATTTGAGGATATTGCATAGCGTCAACTACGAGGAGAATGCAACCACGCAGATCAGAATCATGGTAACATTAACGTTGTATTTATCATTCAGCATTGTTAATTTGAATTTTCAAAGGAAAGAATGCCTTAAGGCATTGACTAAAATGCCTGATGTCACGTGATCTAACGAATCTCCTCATTTCCAGAAATAACAGTTTTTAAAAATAATATATCAGCTTATTAGCGTATCACCATTTACCTAATCAACATATCACTGTTTACCCAACCACATGAGCGCATATATCAACACCTAACCATCTGCAAGGAATTGTCCCTCTCTCTTCACTGCCATATAAGGAATATAGTAGGCATGTTTTGACCCAGCAGCCAATGACTGAATTCACAGCAACCACACCCTTCAACCTGACCTCCTAAAGTGGGATTCGCACGATGGGATTCATGTACCTCACAGGGTGATTGCTGGAGACGAATACTGATGAAATTCTGTGCTTGAACACAATTTCTTCGTCTAGATTGTAGGGTTACATTTTTCTGAGACATGCTTTTTCCCCCTGTAATTTTTGGTGACATTTACCTTAAATAGAAACAGAATCTCATCAGATTTTGAACCCAGTGAGGTACATGAATCTCAACGTGTGAATTGCACTTTTCATATTTCTCCTTTTCAACTGAATAAAAAAAATACAAAAAAAACTTTACATGAGGTTGATAACGCCTCAGGACGGTTTTACAGTTTATACTTGACCTTAATCAGATGGGCCAAAACCATCCTCCCTTAATCCATATAGCCACGGACTTGGATGATGGAGGTCTGTGTTATAGCCAATCAGATGGCCGGATAGAGATATGTCACCGTTTAGCCAATCAGATGAGGGCAGACAGCAATATTATTACATACCTGTGGCCGAACGTCTATGAAAACTACCCGCTGCTAGGGGTGCAGTATAAATAATGTTCGGGCGCATTGTGCCTGTAGTGAATATTCGCGCGCACTGTGGCCATAGTGAATGTATCAGGTAAATAGGAAGAATATGAATGGTATTTCTCTTGACATTTAGGTATGTAATAATAAGAAAACGTAGTGATGGAGCCTGAAGGGATGCCATTCTTGGTCTTTTGATGGCATAGATACGTCCCTCCGCTTGCGGTGTCGGGACGTATTTATGGCATTGAAAGACCTTGAACGGCAACCCCTTCGGGCTCAGTAACCACATTTTCTCTTAATAATAAATCACAATTTCGCCACTCGCCACTCCATGAGTGATAAGCTCTATTAAAGTACACGTCGATGCAAAAGGATATCAACGGTCAGTGAATGCACCTACAATATTGTCTCTTAAAATCATGTAAAAGTGGATTCAATAAAGAGATATGCATGTATGTGAATATTCGATGGGAATTGATTTTATTTATAGAACTCGGCCTGGGCCTCGTTCCATGAAAAACAACAATTCCCCAACTCGTTTTGGAGCATGTGCAGCATGGTCAGGTCGTTCTGTAGAAGTACATAGACAATAATCGATGGTTTTGTGGACAGGCGGCCGTAAACCACGAGAGGTTGACGCGTAGTAATACACGAGCGCTAGCGAGTGTATTACGACGTCAACCGCGAGTGGTTTACAGAGCTGCCTGTCCACAAAATCATCGTTTGTTGCATTTATTATCCATCTTTTCGAATAAATTAAACCCAGTAATTGCCATGTTAACGGGTATAACACTACGAACTATTTTTTTGCTCTATAGCAAAAGGGACTATTTTTCCCGTATACCATGGTTTTGAGGCCGTATACCACAGGTTTGAATCCGTATACCACAGTTATGGTATCTGACAGGTTTTATACAATGGGTCGTGGTTTACTGAGTCCCCATACATTTTCAATGGGGGCTTTGTATACGATGGATAATAAATTTAAATAAATCACCGCAAAGCCACAGGTGAATGACCCCCACGTTCCCACCAGAGGTCATCCGGTGCATCCTAGTTAATGACCTGCTCCAGGGTATAACCCTGGTGTTAATCTCCTCCAGGGCCTTGATCTGTGCTGACAGTGGTGTGAGGATGACTTGACAGTCACCTCGCAACGTGCCCCCAGCCCAGGTACACAAGCCCTGACACCAGCCTGCCATTGGCACGTCACTCAATGCCGCACTGTCAGCCATTATGACGCTCTAATTAGCACTGGCACCTGCATAGAGCCACGGCAAAGGAGCCGACAACTCGGGTCTGTGTGCAGGAAGCAATTCGCAGCATTGAAAAGAAATGAGCTTCTTTTGTGTGACCGTGTTGTTAAGCTTCAATTGGTTGAGTCTCTAACCCTTTAACTAGGTTATGATACCTGGAGGCATTCCTGGGTATAGGATGTAGTACGTGATGCCTGCAGGGATTCCCGGGCATAGTAAGCTATAATGCCTGGAGGCATTACCGGGTATAGTACGCCATGATGCCTGAAGGCATTCCTGGGTAGAGTACGCCATAATGCCTGGAGGCATTCATGAGCATAAAACACCGTGATGCCTGCAGGCATTCATGGGTATGAAGTACGCTATGATGCCTTGAGAATTCCCAGGCATATTACACCATGATGCCTGGAGGCATTCTTTCGGACAGTAGGTCATGATGCCTGCAGGCATTCTTTCGGATAGTAGGCTATGATGCCTGCAGGCATTCCTGGCATAGTACGCCATGTTGCCTGCAGGCATTCCCAGGCATAGTAAACTGTAATGCTTGGATGCATTTCTGGGTATAGTATGCGAGATAATTCATTAGAATGTTCCTCTATAAATCAGTTTAGTATAAGTTGAACACTGCTACCCATAATGCACCAGAAAAATGGAGGCGTTACCCTTAAGGCACCAAAAATGGCTGGCGTTATCTTGGCCTATAATGAGACATATATGTGAGCACATAGGCCAGGCTTCTAGGCTAAAAGCCAGTGTAGCCCTGGATGTGCCTGGTGGGACATTTTGTGTGGCCGCCCAGCCGTGTCCGTGTTCACTCGTGCATGCAGTGCCCTGCGCTGTGATTCTTGTTTGTTTGTTATGGCTGTGTGGTGTGCGGATGATACGCCTCACTGATCTCTGTCGTGTCTGGCAGAGGCTATAACACTTACTGTGTCTTGTAACTAATAAATACAAAGCCGTGACGTCAAGCATAAGGCACATGACTGAATGCTTGATAACACACATCAGAATCTACATTGAAATTCAAAATCCATGTTGTTTATTATTACATACCTATGGCCGAACATCTATGAAATACTACCCGCTGCTAGGGGTGCAGTATAATTAATGTTGGGGTGCACTGCGCCCGTAGTGAATATTCGGGCGCACTGTGACCATTGGGTCAATTGGTACATTTAATAAGTATCTAAAATGGCCTTTTTTAATATTTAGGTATGTAATAATAAGAAAATGTAGTGACTGAGCCCGTAGGAATGCCATTCTCGGCCTTTTTATGCCATAAATACGTACCTCCGCCTGCGGCGTCGGGACATATCTATGGCATTAAAAGACCTCGAACGGCCATCCCTTCGGGCTCAGTGACCACGCTTTCTCTTATTACCCATCTATTATCATATACCTGTGGTAGTATATCCTACACATACGGCCCACTCCTACCCATGTCATATTTATACCCGTACGACACCTAGGTGAAGTACGGGGTATGTATGTGGCGTATGGGGAATGTACGGCGGAGAAATCCAAAAACTCGCCCAGAAGCAAAGTAAAAAATTGGATATTTGGACAGAACGAGGCGTTCATGCCGAGTTCCGTACAAACCGTAAATTATCATCGAGTTCTGTGACTTGTACAAGCATGGTTGGATGTTATATATTTACTATATACCCGAAATTTTAAAATCATTAATTTCATTAGGTTTAACAACCAATATTTTAATAAACGTGTATGGGAAGGTAGTCCGTATTTTCCTGTACGGACCAGTGGTCTGTACAGTATTTTTACGTTATATGGCGAAACGGTGCGTATTTACAGTATATACGGCATGGGTATACAGCAAAGTCTCATACTTACGCTGGTTTTTCGGTTATTTGCTAGGGAACATGGCGCAATTTCTACAGACTGCTGACTGATTGACGTCATCGCTGAAGCCCTTCGCGGCCATTATTGGCGATTAAAACGTTGTCTAATGGGTTCTTCTACTTAAGAATTCACCTTATTGTGCATGTGTAAATATTAATGACTCTTTATTTGTTTATTTTAGGGACATTTCCAATAGGGGCGTCGTTCTGGGCCTTTATATTGCGATCGTTTAACAGTGAGTCTAGAGGACGGCCGCCATTGCTGTTTACATGTCGGCTAAACACAAATCTCGCTGGCAGCGTTAAATTTCGTTAGTGAGCCAAACGTTGCAGTTTAGGCCTGTTTCCATTGGCCAACGAAAACGGTATAGATTTTTTGTGTTCTCTTAATAGCCTATTTCCATACACAGTCAGGAACCACCAACGGACCTTTACCACCGCAAAATGTGAATAGGCTAGTAGGAGAACACAAAAAATCTACACTGTTTTTCTCGACCAATGGAAAAGGGCTTTTAGCGGGCGCGAATATTATTTATATTGCACCCCTAGCAGCGGGTAATATATCATAGACGTTCGCACATAAGGGCGTATCAAATATACTTTAAAATGATCATTTTATACCGCGCTTTTAGTCCATTTGCTGAGTTTCCGGTACCTTGTCCGGTATATGTACGGATGGACGCAACATCCAGCCGTATTGCCATAAACGTTTCAAAGACCGATCCTGATTGGACGGTCCCTCTCTGTTGTCCAATCAAAGAGCGTCTTATATTTCTTATACCGCCGATTTGCAATTGGTACACTTGTAGTGGCCGCCATTTTGATTCCCCTCGTTCTAGTCACGCCATAACACCCATACGCCATATACGTGTTGTACAGCCCGAAATACGACATGGGTAGGAGCGAGCGGTGTGTATAGAATATACGGCCACAGGTGTGAAGTATTATCTCACCCCTGGTACTTTTTTCTCCATAGACTTAACATTGGGAACTCGTATCCAACGCCCATCAGATATTCAGGAAAAACATCCAATGGGGGAGTATGTCACGAAGGTTAGCCCATTAGTCAATGTGAGGGATACGATAAATTTAGAAATCCATTCAAGTTTAGGGTCAGAGCTCGATCCCATTTCGTTTATTAAATCGCTACATAATTCACGCGGCTTCGCCTTGTGAATTACTACGCGATTCAAACTCGATAGGATACGAGCTCTGACCCTAAACTTTCATAGGTTTCCTCCATAATATAAGAGTTGTAGAATGATTTGGTATCATCATCCTCTTACCCCCATAAAGCATTAAAAACATTGCCTTAATCAATTGGAAAACTCTCCCGTTTACCATATATATCTGTTACCTTCCTATAGTGTTACACTATTTCTAGATTATGTCTTGTAACATAACATGTATAAAACATAAAAAAGAAAAAAAAGATTAAACGGAAACGGTTAGGCCCGGCGTCCACCTACTGCGATATGGCTCCGATATGGTCTACGATGCACCTCCCGATAAAAAATCTAAATCGCGTCTGAAGGTCATCTAATATCGGGGCAGTTGACCACGTCTCTGCGATTAGACACTGATAAAACACCCATACAATGCATGGTGGATTGGCTTGTCTAGACATTTGTGTACGATTTTGCACCTTCCCGATATGGCACCGATTTTGACATTTTGTATCAGTGCCATATCGGGAGGTCTACGAAACTTTGTATGGAGATGTTCCACAAATAAATCCATCAACTAAAACCGATTTGACCAGTTGTTGAGTTGTATTTGATCCCTATTATATTAGTATGTAAGAAGAGATGGAATTAAAACAAAAGACAATACAAGAGATGCCCTTGGAAATTGTACCAGCTGATATACCATCTATGAAGGGTGTATTGGATGTTAAATGATAACTCTATCTGCATTCCAATCTAATTTTGTCTTCCTTTTTTTGAGACAAAAGTGCTATTAGCCACGTATTTTAAATCTAATACATTCTGACCTAAGGTATGCATCTACAACACTTACATCAACTCTTAGGTTGGTCTCCACTATAGGTCAGGATGGGATATTAAGGACTATGGTGGGATCCGGATTCAAATAGTGTTTCCCTAAATATTCTTATAGATTGACATGTGCTGCATATCTAATTAGTTTAAGGAGGCATTTATTTGTAAATATTAACTAAAGGAAAAACATTGTCTGAAATTATAATATAAAAATATTGCATCATCTCCAACCAAGCCTTAGTTCTCTATTTTCTGCCTACCACAACAATGCTATAACATATGGCGCTACTTTTCTAATTTCATAACAAAACAGTCCATTTTGACTTCTACTATGAGTACAATAAAATTTAAGGTATCAAAATGATCCTCAAGCAAATCTCTACTTGATTCAACTGGGCTTTGATTTTGCTTCCATATGGAATTCTATGGAATCTTCACTCATATTCTAGCTTTTAGCATGATTTCAGAGAAAATGTGTCAAAAATGAGAACAGATAAATTGCCTCAATAAATTCAAAATATATATGAAAATAGAGCCCATAATCTCTGGTTTAATACGGTGCCATTTGTAATTCTGTATCTATTTCACAGCCTAAGTTATGAGAACTTTTGTATAGCAAGTCAAAAATAACTAATTTTCGGTCCCCAATATGATTGCGAGGTCTATAGACCCTGTGTGTGTCTGTATACCACCGCCTTAATCTCCAACCAATGGCAACGTAACACCGTTAGGATTCTTGACGTATTAAGAGGGATTAACATGCTAATCTTTCCTTGCTTGTATCAATCTCGTTATCCAAACTATGGCATTAAGAGAGTGAACTGTTCCGGTTAATCTCCTCTCAAGGTCTGACCTTGGTTATACATGGATGACATAATGCTGGTTACGTCGGTAGGGCTGAGTAAAGGACACGTTCTCTCACTACCTCCAACATCTTTGTATATAGGCCTGGCGTCCACCTACTACGATATGGCTCCGATATGGTCTACGATGTACCTCCCGATAGAAAATCAAAATCGCGTCGGAAGGTCATCTAATATCGGGGCAGTTGACCATGTTTCTATGATTAGGCACCGAAAAAACTCATTAAGATGCATGGTGTCTAGACATTTGTCTATGATTTTGAACCTTCCCGATATGTCTCCGATATTTGCTTTTTGTATCGGTGCCATATCGGTAGGTTTAAATCTCTATCGTAGTAGGTGGACGCCACGCCATACAGTCACAGTGACCTGCCTTGAAAGGCTCGCCTTCAAACCCGTGTATTGCCTCGAAAAACCTACATTTATAAATGTATACTGCCTTGAAAAACTCGCTTTTATAAGAGTACATTGCCTTGAGTGACTCAATTTCAAAATTGTATACTGCCTCGAAAAACTCGGTTTCATGACCATATACTGCTTTGATAAATTCGCTTTTATAACTTTATACTGCCTTGAGAACCTTAAATTAAAATCTGTATACTGCCTTGAAAAACTAACATCCAAAACTGTATACTGCCTTGAAAAACTCACTTTCCTAAACAATAATGACGTTGTGAACTACAAGGAGATTATAGTCACTCATATACAAAATTAGTCGTTATTGTATCTATTACCCACCTACGTGATAAATAACAAGAATTGAACATGTATCAACATAAAGGATGACTGCACCTTCAATAAGGCTACAGCACCATAAGCATAGCAGTAATTTGGTGTATACTTACGCAGTATATGTAGTTCCCCATTACTCGGTGTCTTAGGCATATTATCAAGAGACGTCACTAGATTTTATCCTACCCCGTTTCCATATTTTTTCAGTATCAGAAAGTAGTGGCATAAACAACAATTTATGTCACTACCCGTGACATAAACAAATCCCATGTTAAGCCTATGGCGCATTTTATTAGGGGTAGGATAAAGAACAATATAAACCTTTGATTTATGATGATAAATGAGATCAATATTATCAATTTTAATTAATCAACATCAAAATAATTTTCCAGACATTATATTTTAGTTGACTTCAAAATATGTAGGGACTATTTTTCCGGAATCTCCTCCTGGAGAATCTGACATGCCAGAATCTCTGGGTAACGAATTCCAGGAGCACTATACATTTCTTACGGAGACTTCGTAATAAGTGGGTAATAAATATACAATACTGCCTCGAGAAACTCACGTTCAAACCTGTATAATGGCTTGAAAAACTCATATCGAAACTGTATACTGCCTTGAAAAGCTCAGTTTCATATCTGTATACAGCCTTAAGAAACCAACGTTCAAGAATGAATACTGCCTTGAAAAACTAACGTTCAAAACTGTATACTACCCTAAAAAGAACTCATATCTAGATGGTGTCTGTGACTCAACACAAGAAATAATCAGGTGAAATATGAAATAATAGCTCACATATAGGCTATTTATTTTGGCGATTCCAGAAATCGCTGCATTTCTCGCTTGGTGTGACTCCAGCTTTAAGCAGTAGACACCACCAGGAAAAGCTTTGCCACAGGCTCTCGTCTTTAAAGCGCTAGTGAAAAAAGTGAGAGGACTGTGCTTGATAAAATCCAGGATATAAATGTGGGACATAACCATGTAAAGATTGATAGTTGTTCCACTGCGTGCCACATGTTGAAAAACTTGCTGTAATAGAATACAAACAAAACAAATTAAAAAAATCAAAAAAGGTTTCGTGACATGCCCCACACGTGCGTGCGGAGGGTATGTAGGCTGATGACACAAGTCGTCAACATGGCCTACAAAGCATGACCCTCCACGTTCCCCACCTCACACCCCGCTCTAGACTTGCTCAAGTCTTTGATTTTGAACATTCATTAAATGATTAAACAAAATAAGAATTAGGCCCAGCGTCCACCTACTACGATAGAATCGTAGACCTCCCGATATGGCACCGATACAAAATGTCAACATCCACCACGTATTGTATGGGGTTTTTATCGGTGTCTAATCGCAGAAACGTGGTCAACTGCCCCGACATTAGGTAAGCTTCCGACGCGATTTTGATTTTTTTATCGGGAGGTGCATCGTAGACCATATCGGAGCCATAGGTGGATGCCGGGCCTAAAGTTCATTAAAGTATGTATCCTTCTCTGACTGGCCCATGAATCAAAGACTTGTCCACTATGAACAGAATCGCCTGTTTATGACCCCAAGCCACTCCCTGTAACCCTATAGGCTACTCCTCCTACCCCTCCCCTCCTCCAGTTCACTGGCCACCTGTGTTGTCATAGCAATAAATCTTGCCTGCTCCTGACTGTGACTAAATTGAGATAAAAGTGAGAGGTTATCAATCTCCCAGCAGATATCCTGACCAGTAGCTAGGATATCTGTATGGAGAATGTTGGGAATCCTGAAGCTATACAGCACCAGAAATCCACCGACGGACTTTTGGCACAGTGGACCCAATATCGGTCAATGGAAACAACCAAGGTCTTGAAATGCCCCACGACTTTTTCTGCTTAGATTATGCAATGTGGCACCACCCACCACTGAGTGAAAGCTAGGTCACTGAGCGAAATCTACTACCCTCAGCGATTTTTCTGTACCGACGCACAGTCAGTGGCACCACCGACAGACTTTCTGTGTAATTCAAAAAGTCTAAGCAATCTTCGTCGGCCAATGGAAATGGACCTTATCCCAACGCGGAGGGAAGCCATAGGATGCAGGGACTGGAGCCAGTCTAACCCCGCTCTACTGATGAAATGTTAACTGAGCCTTGCACTTTGCGCACTGTAATCAGAGCGGGCTTTTTACCAGTAACATGTATGAGGTGTTTCATACAGTAATAGTCATATTCATGGAAGAACTGTGATTCTTCAGAATGTATAAAGCATGAATAATTTTTTGAAAAACCAACAGCAATTAAACAATTAAGGCCCGGCGTCCACCTACTACGATATGGCTCCGATATGGTCTACGATGCACCTCCCGATAAAAAATCAAAATCGCGTCGGTAGGTTACCTAATATCGGGGCAGTTGACCACGTTTCTGCGATTAGACACCGATAAAAACCCCATACAATGCATGGTAGATTGGCATGTCTAGACATATGTCTACCATTTTGCACCTTCCCGATATGGCACCGATTTTGACATTTTGTATCGGTGCCATATCTGGAGGTCTACGATTCTATTGTAGTAGGTGGACGCGGGGCCTAACATATATGAGGTGTTTCATACAGTTACAGTCATATTCATGGAAGAACTGTGATTCTTCAGAATGTATAAAACATGACTAATTTAAATAAAAAACCAACAACAATAAAACAACTAATTATCGATGGTCATATACTGGTCATAGATGACCATATTTGGTTGGATTTCTGGTTGGTTTGATGTAAAGTGCAGTTCACCATTACAGGTTCTTACCAGACTTTCTCAAGGTTATATTACACCACAAGAATGGTGATAGAATCTATGTGATGAATTTCGGTAGAATCTCACCCCTACACATTTACAGAGGTGGGAGTTCTTTTAGTTCCCAAACCACATAAGAAGGATTGGCCTTTGCTATAGCAGTAAATCTACCACTGCTAGGAATGCAGTGAGACTCGAACCGACAACCTTGGGATTTCAAGTCCAGTGTCTTAAGCACTGAGCTAACTCCCCACCCCCGAGATGACCATATACATATATAAAGATGTGTCCCATACAGCAATGGTCATATACTGGTTATAGACGAGACACAGTCAGAGTCATATATGCCAGTAATAATCTAGGGGTTCCCTGCAGCCATGGTCATATCGTGGTAAAACATAACGTGTTCCATTCAGCCATGGTCATATACCAGAGATATGTAAGGTGTTCCAAACTTCCATACATCCATATACCAGTAATAAATCAGGTAATATAATACATAAGTGTTTCATAAAGTCCTGCTTACCTACTGCTAAAAGACAAGGTTTTTCATGAGGCCATGGTCATGTACTGGTAATAAATGAGGTATTCCATGTAGCCATAATAGTTATAATAATATACGGAAACAGGGTTACTGTGGCTGTACGTGATAAATATGCGGTAAAATTGACGATAAAACGAACCGATGCTGCAGGCTGAGGTTCGTTTTATCGTCGATTTTACCAAGTATTTATCACGTACAGCCATAGTATGCCTGTTTTCGTATTATTATATACCTTAAGATATCAATTTTTTAACTTTGCTTCTGTACGCGTTTTTGGATTTCGCCACCGTACACGCCACATACTATCATGAAACATCAGGAAATTGCATACAATTGTTTATATGGCATTCGTTGTTTTCGCGGAATGATATCACGAAGCGGAGCTGAGTGATGTCTGTAGCAGAAGACAACGAATGCCATGTAAACAATTGTATGGAATTAAGTGACGTTTAGATTTTATCCTATCCCGTCACATGTTTTTAGCTTCATACGTCACCAGTGGGATATAAATATTTTATGGCATAACCGTGGCATACAGGCCCACCATGTTGAGTCTATGGAGATTTATAAGAGGGGTAGGATAAATAGCCGGTACGTCACCTAGGTGTTGTACGGATATAAATACGACATGGGTAGGAGCGGGCAGTATGTGTAGGATATACTACCACAGGTATATAATAATACAAGTCATCAAATAAAAATCGCCGTGTGTTGGCTGAGATCAATTTAAACCAGCTGTCACTGAGCAGCTGTTGCTTATTTTCGTCATTCCCACGCACAAAGTAATTAGTTTTATTTCACATAGGAAATAAAGCTTTTATCAGACTCATAGTTCACTGACTTTTTCAACCCTCATGTTTGTAAAATCCACCCGCTTCAAACACTTTCCACGTGGGTGGTCACACTCAGTGCAGCTCCAATCGGCCGTGACCGCTGCAGAGTTGACCTCAGTGCAATGTAGAAACCATGTGTGAATGGTAACACTAGCCCCATCTCATTTAACCATTTAGCGACGGGTGCCTGTGGCAGGGTACACTGGCAACCAGAGCTACACAAATTTAGCTCTGGTTTGGTTAAATAAGCGGCCACCTAGACCCATTAGCGGGACCTGTTTGTTACTCTCCTACCAGATCTTTCGTACTGCTTGGAGAGTGTATTATGTCATAATCTCGAAGCCATTTTTCAATTTTCCTATTTCCTTTTGTGTATCTTTCTTAAATACAATGAACAATAAGCAAGGGTTTATTATCAATTTGTTTAGCTATGAATATTTCTCACCAAGTATTTTTGCCTTGATAGCCTACATAGAACAAAACTACATGGTTTGAGGCGAACACAGAGGGATACCGCATGGGATTTAACCCGACCAACCCCTATATCGTAGAAGGGGTTGGTTGCCAAACTAGTGGCAGGGCTGCACGCGTATGGTCGGACTCTAGTGCCCCTATGTACCGCTATAGGACGAGTATATTGTTGTGTGGTCCCATATTTTGTCTGTTTCATCATGTGATATGTATGCTATCCATTATATTATTTTTTCCTTTGCTTAGAAATATCAACTACGAGGTCACCCCTATATTCTGTGAAGCTTTCATGTTCAGTGATCAAATATTTCTTTGTTAAAAATAATTTTATACACTTTGGAGAAATGATAACGGTTGATGCCTCAGAGTATCATTTGTCCTTGGAGGGTTAAGGCGGGCGTCCACCAACCACGACAAGGCTACGACAAGTGCCGACATGAAAGTTCCAATCGCAGCCTTGTCGCAGCCTTGTCGTGAGAAGGGCAGCTCTGCGATTTAGTAGACTGATTTGCTTAGGACTAATACCCACCAACCACTCTCTTCTATGTCCGCCGGTCGAGCGAAGGGTTACGTAATTTGCCTGCGGCAAGTTCACCGACTCCTATACGATTTGGGAACTAATCATTCAACCCTAAATCGGTAGATGGGTATTGGGCTTTACCCTTGTCTAGCTGCCCGCATCTACCGTTTAGGACCGACTCTATTTAGCCCAATACCCATCTACCGATCAAGGGTTGAACGATTAGTTCGCAAATCGTATAGGAGTCAGCGAACTTGTCGCAGGCAAATTACGTAACCCAATCAAGCCCCATTTACCGACGCTCCGTTGTCGGCAACCAGATTAATCAACATGTTGATAAACTTTTTGCCAAGGTCGTCTAAAGGAGGTGGTTCAGTAATCGGTGGCTCACCCTTGCCTAGCTGTCCTACATCTACCGACTATACGGCCAACTCCGTTAGGACGCCTTGGCTAAGACAAATTACCGTCCGTTTGTCGCCGACAAAGGTACATTAATTTTCCATAATCGGTGGAGGGGCAGTGGGCTTTAGGGAAATTACACTTATTTAGTGAATATCCCCTTTTTTTTGCTGACGAGTTGTTGGTCTCCTTAAATAAGTTTAAACTAATTTGATTAGGAATAACTCCCACCTTCCCCTTTCTGGTATGCCACTGGGATGGCCACTGGTCTAGCGCAGTTTGCATGCAACAGGTTGCCCGACGAATATACGATTTGGGAACTAGTCATTCGATCCCGATTCGGTTGGTGTGCAATAGACTTTATGCAATTTGGGATTGAGACATCGTTGAACAGTGCTGTATTTCTTTTGTTTACACTTACCGATGTTCCATCGGGAACGGGTAATAATCGGTCGCCAGTGTCAGATTCTTGAATCTATTATCAAACACTGCACGAAAACTACGATTTTGTTCATATATACGCCATCGCGGAAGTGCATGTACTGGTTTGAATATTGACTTGTTTTCATATATATATGCCCAGTGTTCATATACGGACGCGTCTTGGCTGTATTTCACACCCGGCATATATGTGAGGAAATATCCTCTTCCCCCGCTGCCTCCAGTCCGTTTGTCTTGGTAGAAGTACAGGTGTCCTCAGTAGGAAGCCCCCCCCCCCCCCCCGCCACCTCCCGCCCGCTCTCAGTGAAGCCCTCTTCACTGGACGCTCATATCCACCTACGGATGAGGCGTATATATACACGGGGAACAGGACGACCTTATATATACGCAAAAGCCATACTTATATACGCCAAGCGCATTCATATGTAAAATGGTGGTTTTCGTGCAGTGAAAATCAGTAGGTGTAAACTTGGCCAAATGCTAACTGATTGATTTGGCATAGTATTCATTTTGAGTGGTATCCTGTGAGTTGTACACTGGGAACCGACACGGATTAGTAGGCGATTAATTACGGGAGACCTCCCACATAATCCTTTCTACTTAGTAGCTAATTTGTCGAGAGGAAAAATGATTGATATATAATTTATCAGCACATCTATTATTATCCATTTCCTAGCCATCATTTCAACATTCAGAACATACGCCTTATATGTCCTATATCTCTATATGTATCTATAAATGTCCTATATATAGATACAGATATTTATCTTACCCCTGATATTTTTCCTCCATAGACTTAACATTTGGGAACTCATATCTAACGCCCAATAGATATTTAGGAAAAGTATCCAATGGGGGATAAGGTCACAAATGTTAGCCCATTAGTCAATATCAAGGGTAAGATTAATTCAGAAACCAATTTAAGTTTAGGGTCAGAGCTCGCTTCCATCTCGTTTGAATCACTACTTACTTCGCCTTGTGAATTACTACGCGATTCAAACTTGATGGGATACGAGCTCAGACCCTAAACTCCCATAGGTTTCCGCTATAATGTATATGTCCTACAGTATATCAAACCCTTCATACATGTCCTATATCTCTGTCCTATATCTCTAGATACCTCCATATATGTCCTATATATATATATACATATATATATATATATATATGGGAGAAATAAAACCCCAGAGGGGTAGGATTTATTTAGACTATAAAGGGACAATACAGCTCCACTACTGGACACTAGAGGGACCACCGAAGGACCAACTCCAAGGATCACCACGAGAGGGGGCGACTCATGTTCACGACACGCTTCATCAACTTGGTGGATCGGGGCATCGAGGATCGGTCTCTCTCTCTCTGGCCTCTCAACGGTGCGGACGTCTCACTAGGAATTTTCTGGTTGGTGTTTTTCGTTACACGTGCTTTACTTACACGTGGTTATTACACTTGAATTACCATGAGACGCTGTGATACATGCCAACGTGAATACGACGGCAGATCACATAAGGAAGGTTGTCCTTTTTGTAAATTAGAATTAGAAAGCAAAACCGCTGAAGAAGGAGAGATAGAAGAGAGACCACGTGGGGGAATTGGAGATAGAAAATCTTCTTCTCCCTCTCCCTTTTTACAGGCCGTAGTACAAGAGAATGCTGACTTAAAGAAAGAAGTTCATGAACTACGGAGAGAATTAGACTTTGTTCTGAAAAAATTACGTTCAACTTCGCTGGAAGATAATGAAGGTAGAGAAGAATCACATGATGAATTTCGGCCTAGCCAATTGGATAGTAGACACGGGCTACTAGGTAGCCCCCTACCAAAAGCTGGGTTCAAACCGGTGTACCCGACGAACAGAGGAACATTTTGCGCACCAGACGTGCAAGGAGAGGCGGCACGCGCTGAAGTTACACATTCGTGTGCAACTAAGGTTCGACGTAAGTGTAAATATTTTTCTCTAACACCTTTCCTCCCCCCCAGCGTTGAACACCCAACGTTCGACCAAATGTTATCAGCGAGCATGGGTTTACTCAGGAGTATAAATGATCAAGGTTTGAATGGATCAGGGTATTCTGACCACATTGCCTACATGGTAGATCGCCGAGCTACCCACACCGGCAAGTCTCTCGTCGAATATGACGAAAGTGTCAGACAAAAATGCGACAAATTGGGATTGGAACAATTTGGCTATGGGGATGATTTTCTAAGTAGTAAATACTTGAATTTTGAGACTACTTTGTCATTTGTGACACTGAACAGAAAACTCAAAGACTTTGAAAGTAAAGAACGAAAAGGAAAAAATCCCCGCTCAGGAAATGCTTCAGGTCCAGATGGTAAACCGTATGGAGTGTGCTGGAAATTTAACAGTAGGGACGGATGCACTTTCCACCCATGCCAGTATAGGCATGAGTGTTCTGGCTGTTCGGGAATACACTCAGTACTATTATGCAAACGGACTGCAAATAGCAAAACGGATTCTGAAAAATCCAAGTGAGATAGGGTGGACCGGAATAGATCTTATAACCGATCCGGTTCAATGATTCTAGATGTGTATGATTTGAGTCAGGATACTTGTAAATCTATTAATGTTTTGGCGGGCAAAACTCCGGTTTTGTGTGGACCGCAGATTGATTCCTGCGCAGAGGTTGTCTCGAATAACTCGAGTTCTTTATGTCTCTCTAATATCTCGGGTACTAACACAATTAGAGAAGAATTAGAGAAGTTAGGCAGTCCTATTGCAGAACGTGCTAAACCCGTTATCCACCCTTTCAAGGCGGTAAACCAGTTTGTAATACCCGAAGAATCTGTTCGGAGAGTGAACACGGTGACTGAAGCTAGTTCCCGGCAAGATTCTTTAGATTGTAATGTTTATACCTTTGCAGACTCGGACTGGAGAGCGACAGGAATCCAAGATGGCGGCCAAAAGACAGAACCGCCAGTTCGATCAACTAAAAAGATCCCTGTGACTAAATGTGGTCAAAATGAGGACGGTTTGGTATTTTTTCCTGAAAGGGAATACAAAGTTAGCGAACCTGACAAAGTTTCGCAAGTTATTGGCATGCGGGGAAAGCGTGATGATCAAATCCCCCATTGTCGCCCATGTGGTGTTCGTTGTTTAGGTAGCCATACGGTAGGTGGCTGCACAAATCAGTTAAACCCTTGTCACATATACGATGAGTGTTATGGTGGTTCAATTCCGGATATTAATGCAGATTACATATTTTCCGGTGTCAAAAACGGTTTAAAGATAGTAGACTCTGATTATAATGAAACATATATTTGTAAAAATTATCAGAGTATTTATTCTTCTGAATTTAGGTCCCAGATGAATACTACTATACGGGAGGAATTATTGACAGAAAAAATTTCTCCTACTGATAGACCACCAGACTGCATTCATTCGATGGGAGCAATCCGTAAAAAAACAGGGAAATTGAGACCTATAACTGATTGCAGACGCCCATTATTGTATAGCATAAATAATGCAATGTTTTCCACATGTGAAAAGTTCTCTTATTTATCTCTAGACCAAGTACTGGATGATGTTACTCCGGAAACATATTTTGCCGTGCTAGACATCAAGGATGCCTACAGATCTATTCCGGTAGCTCCGGAACACCGAACCTATCAAGGTTTTTCTTGGGATTTATATGGTGATGGTTCAAATGAACAATTTTTTCAATCTAATCGTTTGGTTTTTGGCCTAAAGTGTGCCCCCTTCATTTTCACGCAAATGACAGAATTCATATTAAGATCTATGTATCGTAGAAATATTCATTCTGTTTATGGTTATCTTGATGATTTTATAATTTTAGGATCCTCACAAAAAGATTGTGAAAACAAGTTGAAAATATTAATGGATTTTATAATTCATTTAGGTTTCCAGGTGAATATGTCAAAACTCGTTCAACCAACGCAAGAAGTTACTTATTTGGGCTTCCAAATAAATAGTAAAGAAATGAGAGTCCGTTTACCGCCGGAAAAATTGAAATCCTTGAAAATATTGATTTCTTCATTTTTAGATCCTCAGAAATTGACGGCTAGTTATAAAGAAATGGCTTCTTTAGCGGGGTATCTCTCCCATGCCTCGACTGTAATACGTGGTGGAAGAACCTTTTCTAGAAGAGTAATTAACTTTGTGAACTACATGAAAAACAGGTTAGGTCACTGTAAACTGCCAGAATGGTTACTGGACGATTTAAAATGGTGGGATTCTTTTCTCTCGTTTTTCAATGGATCAGAAAAAATTCTAACCCCTAGATCATATTTTGAATATAATCTAGAAACGGATTCATCGATGTCGGGCTACGGTGCGATATGTGGGGAAGATTGGTTATTTGGAGTATGGAACTACAGTAATTCTTTTCCTACCCAGAACGATTTAGATAGTCACCATTGGTACCCCCCGCCATCAGAAGAGATTGAGACGAATATAAACCTGCTTGAATTGTGGCCGATATTAGTCGCTGCTCAACGATGGGGTCGAAATTGGTCTGATTACACTGTGATCGTAAAATCAGATAATACTCAGGTGATACAGGCGATTAACAAAGGACGAAGTAGAAATTTGCAAACTATGCAATGGCTCCGGGAGCTTTTCTGGTGTAGCGCTATTAACAATTTTCATTTAATAGCAGAATACGTACCTGGAATACAAAATATAATTCCAGATTACCTTTCTCGTATCTATGATCCTCGTATGGTAAATCATAACTGTCGTCATTATATGAAAAATTTCTGTTGTTGCAGAGTTGAATATTGAGGCTGAGAACCTACAGGCCCGCTGGATGTCACCTAATACTTCAGTCACAAGAAGATGTCAGTGGAATCATTACATAAGATTCTGCACCGAATACGGATTAACTCCGATACCTGCATCGGTTCAAACTGTCTGCTTGTATCTGTCATTCATGGCCAGATCATTTAAATATTCTTCTATAACAAATTACCTGTCCGCTTTATGGGTTTTACACCGTCTAAACGACGTACCCCATGTCGATATTAATTCCTTTAGAATAAAACAAACTCTACAAGGAATAAGAAGAACAATTGGTTCAGAGAGAAAACAGGCTAGACCCATATCTAAATTAGAAATGTTATTTATTTTCTACTCCCTAGATATTGATGCTTCAGAAGATTTATGTTTTTGGTCCTGTTGTTTATTGGGTTTCAGAGCTCTTCTGAGAAAATCCAATATTCTGGAAGAAGGCTATGCCCTTACTACAGATAATGTAGAAATCTCTGACGAATACATTATTTTATCAATAATGAAATCAAAAACGATTCAGTTTAATGACAGAATAGTTACGATTCCTTTCAGGAGAATAGATAATTCACCTTTCTGTATATTGACTAATATTAAGAAATTATTGTCAAAGGTTGGATTGAAACATGGTGACCAGTTAATGTCGTATATTCGAAGAGGTAGGGTGGTAAGAGCCACTTATACTTGGTTTACTAACAAATTAAAAACCTTATTATTATCTTTGAATTTAGAAGAATGTTCATCTCATTCTTTTCGCAGGGGAGGAGCCTCAGCTTTATCCCAAGCAGGTATCCCCTTAGTGGATGTGAAGGAACTGGGTGACTGGGCCTCCTGGTCAGTCCTACTTTACCTTAGACGATCTATGGATCAGAAGAAAAAATTGGATTTGGAAATAATTGATAAATTATTCCTATAACCATTTTTGATTCCAGTTTGGCCGGTTTGGAGGATTATTCACAGAATAAATTGATTAAGCCAAACCTGTCATTGTACTTCTATCCATTTATTATATATATATCCCTTATCAATACTTTCATTATTAATAACTACGTATCTTTCCAGTTTATGGGAGAAATAAAACCCCAGAGGGGTAGGATTTATTTAGACTATAAAGGGACAATACAGCTCCACTACTGGACACTAGAGGGACCACCGAAGGACCAACTCCAAGGATCACCACGAGAGGGGGCGACTCATGTTCACGACACGCTTCATCAACTTGGTGGATCGGGGCATCGAGGATCGGTCTCTCTCTCTCTGGCCTCTCAACGGTGCGGACGTCTCACTAGGAATTTTCTTTTACTGGAGGATTATTCACAGAATAAATTGATTAAGCCAAACCTGTCATTGTACTTCTATCCATTTATTATATATATATCCCTTATCAATACTTTCATTATTAATAACTACGTATCTTTCCAGTTTATATATATATATATATATATATATCTACTTCTTAGTACATGTTTATCCTATCTGTATATATATATATATATATATATATATATATATATATATATATATATGTCCTTTATTTCTATATATCTCCACATATGTCCTACAGCTCTATATAATTGTCTATATCTCTATATATCTCCATATATCATCTCCTATATCCCAATATATGTGCTATATGTCTTTTTATGTCCTATATCTCTATTTATTTCTGATATCCATATATGAAACAAATATGATCATAACATGGCAGAATGATATTGAATTTTTCATTAAACCTGAACATACCTATACAGAATGATCTCAAGTCTTGCCTTGTAATTTACATTTTGGAAATTGTCATTTTCTTTTTTTGGACGCCTAGTTGTGTGTGATAGATTCTTGACGTGAACAATTGGAATGCTATGTTACACATACAACCTGATGATGCTGTTTTGCTTCGTATGAACAAACCACTGCATGAAAACCACCGTTTTATTCATATATACGCCATCGTGGAAGTGTATGTATTGGCTGAATATTGACTTGTTTTCATATATATATACGCCCAGGTTTATATACGGACGCGTCTTGGCTGTATTTCACACCCGGCGTATATGAGAGGAAATATCCTCTCCCCCCGCCGCCTCCCGCCCGTTTGTGTTGGTAGAAGTACAGGTATCCTCAGTAGGAAGCCCTCCCCCCCAACCCCCCCCCCCCGCCACCTCCCGCCCGCTCTCAGTGAAGCCCTCTTCACTGGACGCTTATATCCGCCTACAGATGAGGCGTATATACACGGGGAATAGGACGACCTTATATATACGCAAAAGCCATACTTATATACGCCGGGCGCATTCATATGTAAACTGATGGTTTTCGTGCAGTGAACGGCCTGACAATTAAAACCTACTGGACCAAATAACAGCAGATGTCATCGGCCACTTTATTGCCTAAGTTTATATCGTATGACAAACCATTACCTGTAATTGTACTCATCATGTGCCAATAAAAAAATTATCTAAAAAAAAAAAAAAAAAAAAAAAAAAAAATCCAATACCCACCTCCCTGCTTACCTTGCACCAGTGCTTGAGGTCGTACTCATAGAAGCTCTCCTGTGAATAGAGACTGTCCTCAGAGAGACTCCTCTTGATGGAGCGGAATCCTTTGGGCGGCACCCAGCACGCCTCCCAGTCGGCCGCCGCCGGGGGGCTGAGGCCGAAGGGCGGCGACGACACGGCACCGCACCGCTCCATGGCGAACACCTCGTCCTGCACCTGCCAGTCCCGGGCCTCCAGCGTGTGGGGCCCCGGCGAGAACCACATCCAGCCCCGGGGGATCCCTCCACGGTCCGGGCGGTGGTAGGGAGGTGTGTGCACGTGTAGACTGGTCTCAGTCCCTGTGTCCTCCCCCTCCTATACTTCCTTGTGTGTAGACTGGTCTCAGTCCCTGTGCCCTCCCCCTCCTATACTTCCTTGTGTGTAGACTGGCCTCAGTCTGTATGTCCTTCCCCTATACTTCCTTGTGTGTAGACTGGCCTCGGTCTTTATGTCTTCCTCCTATGCTTCCTTGTGTGTAGACTGGCCTCAGTCCCTGTGTCCTCCCCCTCCTATGGGTCCTTGCGTGTAGACTGGCCTCAGTCTGTATGTCCTTCCCCTATGCTTCCTTGTGTGTAGACTGGCCTCAGTCTGTATGTCCTCCCCCTCCTATGCTTCCTTGTGTGTAGACTGGCCTCAGTCTGTATGTCCTTCCCCTATACTTCCTTGTGTGTAGACTGGCCTCAGTCTGTATGTCCTTCCCCTATGCTTCCTTGTGTGTAGACTGGCCTCAGTCTGTATGTCCTTCCCCTATACTTCCTTGTGTGTAGACTGGCCTCAGTCTGTATGTCCTTCCCCTATACTTCCTTGTGTGTAGACTGGCCTTAGTCTGTATGTCCTTCCCCTATGCTTCCTCGTCTATAGACTGGCCTCAGTCTGTATGTCCTCCTTCCCCTATGCTTCCTCGTCTATAGACTGGCCTCAGTCTGTATGTCCTCCTTCTCCTATGCTTCCTTGTGTGTAGACTGGCCTCAGTCTTTATGTCTTCCTCTTCCAATACTTCCCTTGTCCTACCACCTCCGTTAACCATACACTGGAATCCTGCGCCTCTATAGTTCCGTACGGGTAGCCCAGGTACAGTATAGTACTCTGGGGGTATTGAGGGACGTTAAAGGGCGTTGTAACCACCAGGGTGTCTGTGTATGTGTATGCAGTGGTGGCTGTGTTGCACCTTACCTTCTGATGCGCTTCGCACCACTGATCTACCAGCTGACCATGACCCTCCGGCCTGCACTATAATACAGCGATCTAGATAGCGAGAGAACCAGCGTGCCTTACCTACCCTCCACTCTACAGTATACATGAAGTGTTTCTCTTATACGGCATATAGCCTATGATCCATGGGCGCCGCCATGACGCCCCCTGAATAGGTGGTCTTCACTAAAGGAGGTGAAAAAGTAGCCGTTCTTCACTAATGGAGGTGCAAAAGAAGTGAGTGATAATTGGGAAATGTCACTTTTTTTGCCTTGCTCACATATGTAAATAAAGTGTTCCATATGAAAAACACCATGTCCTGGGTTTTAGGATTATATCTTCCTGCTCTGGGATCGGTGTAGAGAGTCGAAGGAACCTTGGTAAAACACTGAGAGGCAGCGGAATTTTGTAAGAACAAAGAGCCAGAATGCAGGTTTTGTCCCCCGACCACCTACTGACTGCTTCATGAACTAACTATGGCTCTGTCCCCTATAGATATACTATATCAACACTCCACCTCAGCCACTTGGATCCTGGGTCTGTGGGGGTGTTAAGGGGAATCTACATTTAAGTAGGTTCATTTCTCACTCAATAATCACCATCAGAGACATGAGCAAGTCTGTGGTGTGTTGTGTGGTGTGTGGTCAGATGGTAGGGGGATAGCCGTGGGAACGACCCATACACATTGCGAGGCTACACACAGGTGTGAGAGGGTGGTTCCTCTGCCTCTTCAGCACTGATTATCGCCCACACCTGGAGTCCTGTACTTCAGTCACAAGCGGCCCTCCTCACTCTCCAAGCATAGATCCTACGCGCTGCTTGTTTCCACTCACATAAAGTTCGTGATTTGCCTTTGAAATCTGTTTAACAGTTCCACTGTAGTCTGAATGTACTGAGTCAGTTCCTGTTCCGGTGTAATATAGGAGAAGATAATAGTACGGAAAATCTGCTGGGAGAGCGTCACTGGGCTATACAACAGGTGCTCACCTATCCACTACTAATCACTGTATGGTCTCAGGTACCACAATACCTCCATGGGGGGTACACCTACTCCAGGCTTATACCCTCAAGGTGTGCGCTATGTAACAAGTCCCCACTCTCTCCTGTCCATTCTACAAACATACACCTGCACACTGCTTGGAGGAGTGAACCAAAGGGACATGGAGAGTGAGTCCTGCCTCGTTTTGGTGACCGGAAGTACCTCCAGGGTCTCCAGGGGAAAGGAAAACCTAGCCTCGGTCTTTTATCCCCTACCATAACATGGTTCTGTGTGTGTACGGGTGTGATTGTGTGATACACTATTGAATTGCACGGTGAGGGTTGGTCCCTATGTGAGTTGGCAATCTGCCTATCAGAGCTTTTTTCACCATCACGTCTTACTGTATGTTGGTCACATTCGCGGGACTTAGACAGAATAGATATTATTACATACCTGTGGCCGAATGTCTATGAAATACTACCCGCTGCTAGGAGTATAGTATAAAAATTCGGGCGCACTGTGACCATTGGGTCAAATGATACATTTAATAAGTACATAAAAGGCGGTTTTTTTATATTCAGGTATGTAATAATAAGAAAACGTAGTGACTGAGCCCAAGGGATGCCATTCTCGGCCTTTTTATACCATAAATACCTCGAACGGCCATCCCTTCGGGCTCAGTAACCACGTTTTCTCTTACTACCTTCTATCATCTACCTGATATTATCTCACCCTTGGTATTTTTCCAAAATACATTTAACATTGTTAACTCGTATCCAACGCCCATTAAGTATTTAGAAAAGCATACTCCATGGGGGATCATGTCACAAAGGCTAGCCCATTGATGTTGTTTAGGGTGAGATAAATTCAGAAACCCATTCAAGTTTATTGTCAGAGCTCGATTCCATCTCGTTTGAATCGCTACATAATTCACGTGGCTTTGCCTTGTGAGTTACTACGCGATTTAAACTTCATAGGATACGAGCTATGACCCTAAACTTTCATAGGTTTCCTCTTTATGAACCTGCCCTAATAAGCATAGAAGTAATGTATATGAGAACATCCTTTGCCAATTTTTTATTTCCTTTGACAACTTAAATGTGGCAGTGAGTGATGATAGGAGCAGCTATATCACCATCCCTGATCTAGACAGAGCAAGGGAAGAGACGGCAATTGGCGCGGCTGAGACAAATTGTTCGTATTAATCCAACTGTATTTTCTAGTTTTCTATCCATGGTATCAGGAGTAATCTGCCAATTAACTAAGACCTAACCAACCAGGTAATGAGTTCTCAGAAGCAGTGTCGGGTCCCTAGCGGCGTGCCTGGGAAATGGAGTTAGGGTGCAGTCAGTCCTCTACAGTATTTTTATTTTTTACTACTTTTATTTCAAAGCTTTAATATATATACTGGATATGGTTGGTTGCTCAGTTAGTCCCCATCTTCCAGCAACTCTAGGTGATCCGGATTTGGCTCCCAATGGTCTTTTGCAATCAAGTTATATTATAAATATAATATATTACAATTTGTTTTTATAAATATATATACATATATGCATATATATACATGCGTGTGTTGTATGTATATATATATATACAGTAGAACCCCGCCTAACGGACACCCCGCGTAAGCGGACACCTCGCGTTAACGGACACTTTGGTCGGAACGGTTCCTTCTATTAGATGTTTATTTTAACCTCGCGTAAGCGGACACCCCGCGTAACAATGTTAAAAAGACCATTTGGCTCCCAATGGTCTTTTGCAATCAAGTTATATTATAAATATAATATATTACAATTTGTTTTTATAAATATATATACATATATGCATATATATACATGCGTGTGTTGTATGTATATATATATATACAGTAGAACCCCGCCTAACGGACACCCCGCGTAAGCGGACACCTCGCGTTAACGGACACTTTGGTCGGAACGGTTCCTTCTATTAGATGTTTATTTTAACCTCGCGTAAGCGGACACCCCGCGTAAGCATGAACAGAGGTATTGCGATCTGGTATTACCATGCGTAAGCATGAACAGAGGTATTGCGATCTGGTATTACCGAAACACATAAACCATCATCATAACATCACTTGGACAATGGTGTGCACGTAACGGTTTGACTATAAACATTGAAAAAAACAGGCGTAAGCGGACACCCCATTTAAATATATATATTTATATAATAGAGAAATAAAATGTCATATATATATATTTAAATGGGATCATTCGCAGTTGATTTGCTGATAATGTAATGATACAGAAGTTAGGACATCATGGTAATACATCTCTCAGAAACACTACAGCAATGTCCATAGATCTAACACTATTTCTGGTAATTAAACTGATCTTGTTAAGTCTCTATTTCAGTTTTTAGTGTTCCTCTTGGACTCCTCAGGAGAAAATGTGTTAGCCATATTCAACTGATCATAAACATTGATAGAACGTTCCTGTGGCATCACAGGTATCCAAGGAAACCCCTTTCCCAAAACACACTCAGGACTTTTCAATAAGGTCAACCTTTTACCTAAAGTGGGATTCGCACGATGGGACAAATGAACCTGAGACTGCTATACTTCACACCTTTGCACCAGTCGGCTACTATTTCCAGCTGGGTACAAAGTTTCACAAATTGGGATTTTCTACAGTCTCAGGGTAACATGGTGGATTCAATTCACATGGGAAGACTTAACAGGTACATAGTCTGACCCTACACCCCTACACAGGGTACACAGGGTACGCAGTCACCGATTCAGGGTACTTCCCCGTGTGAATAGGTGTTATTTGGGACCAATGTTACTCAGAGACTGGGGGAGAATATGTTAAATACATTTGTCTCACCAAAATGAGAGGTTTTGAACCCTGTGAGGTACATGAATCCCACCTTGGGAATTCCACTTAACCAGACATATACCTGAAAGGTGACTTGCAGTATAAAATTATACTCCATACCCCAGAATGTGAAGTGACTCGTAAAAATATGTGCACAGGTATATAATAAATCGTTTTATCCTACCCCTAATAAAAAACGCCATAGGCTTAACATGGAATTTGTTTATGTCACGGGTTTATGCCACTACTTTCTAATACTGAAAAAATATGGAAACGGGGTAGGATAAAATCTAGACGCCACTCATTTGAGTTTGAGATTACTTCTGTCACCCATTTTGTGGGCTCTGCAATATCACTCGTCTTCGACTCGTGAAATAATGGAGCCCACAAAATGCGTGACATAAATAAACTCAGACTGAAACTCGTGACGTCTCTTGATAATACCATCTTCACTCACACCCACACTTGGCTGTGTGGGCCAACAGTAACAATAACAATCCAACACCTGTAGCGGTCAGGACACCAGCATGTGGTCCACCTTCTGCTTTTCACAGGCCACTGGGAAGCCTAGTAAGACGCACTGAATGAAAGCAATAGAGAGTCGAGGTTAAGACATGGCGGCTCTGACGTCAATGGTAAAGTGGGATTCACACGGTGGGATTCACGTACGTCACAGGCCGTCTGTCTGAGACAAATCCTGTTGAGATTCGGTACTGGAACACAATCTCCTCGTGTGAATGACGGGGTTCCATTTTGCTGAGACAATCTTTGTCTCTTGCAATTGTCGGCTACAATCACCCCTAACAAGGAACAGAATCTCATGAGATTTTGACTTTAAACAGGTTTTAAATTTAGAGGGGCATTTTGGTGAGATAAATGTATTTCACATGTTCTCCCCCAATCTGTGAATCTCAGTGGTCTCAAATAACACCTATTCACACAGTGAAGTACCCTGAGTTGGCGACTGTGTACCCTGTGTACCCTGTGTACCCTGTGTAGGGATGTAGGGTTGAGACTATGTACCTGTTAAGTCTTCCCATGTGAATTGAATCCGCCATGTTACCCTGAGACTGTAGAACTCCCCAATCTGTGAAACTTTGTACCCAGCTGGAAATAGTAGCCGACTGGTGCAAAGGTGTCCTTTTGTCCCATCGTGTGAATCCCACTTTAGGGAAATGGAATCCTACAATTCAGACGAAGAAATGGTATTTTGGGAACAGAATTTGTCTCAGACAAACACCCTGTGAGGTATATGAATCTCATCGAATAATCGGTGCTCATATAATCGGTCTTTAGTGGGAAACAGAGTGTGTGCTTTGGGGTTGACGGTTGTTAGCACAGAACATTTCTCAAGGAGGTCCAATGACAAACTTTAGTACAGGGTACACATAATCGGCGAAGTCTTCGTCAGAAACGCCACATGAAGATGGCAAGCAGCCAAGCGAACACAAAGCACGGGTCATCGTCTTTGTTGACCAACTCCAGGGAGGTGTTTTTTTTGGGTTTTTTTGTGGTTTTTTTATTAGGACGTAATTCACCAGGAATCGGTGGTCATCCACTACAGCGTCATGCGGTCCGGGTAGTACAGTCAAGTAGGTTCTATAACCATGCAATAGACTACAAACTGACACATATCATTTCAATTCATAATTAGTTACGGTTACGTAGACAAGGTGTTGCCTCTATGATGCCTGGAGGCATGGTATTTTTCCAACCCCTCATATAAATCTCCATAGATGTGACTGTACGCCACGGTTATGCCATGTGATATTTATATGCCATGGGTGACATATGCAATTGAAAGCATGTGACGGGGTAGGATAAAACCTAAACGTCAATTTCATATAATTGTTTACATGTTTGTTGTCTTCTGCTACAGATATCACTCAGCTCTGCTTCGTGATTTGTTCTATGTAGACTTATTCTGTATCATATATTATGTATGGAAGGGATTATAATTTGTGGTTATACCGTGGATTGAATATATACATTGCTGATGTAAATGGGACAAGGTATGGATAGTACTTATTTGTTTTTGGAGGGCTTTACCGTAATCCCAATGAATTGGAGTCGAATCCATTGTATGTATCATAATTACTACCATCATCCGCCATGTTAGTCTAGATTGACTTGGAAAAACGATCGCAAAATCGAAACTCAATAAAGACATATATGAAAAAAGAAAGAAAAAAATATCACTTCCCGAAAACAACTCACGCAATATAAACAATTGTATGTTTGGTGTTTCTTGATAGGTCTGAGGCAACCACGGAAATGCTTACTGCATTTAAAGGGTTAAGACATGCTAGCCTTAGTGACCAGTAATAGTGCCCCTTGAGGATAACAGTAAATACGCTCTCTAAGAAGTTGTTAAAACAAGGTTACATAGGATCCTATGTTTCTTATGTTAATGAATGTTGATCAAGAGTGTGGGCAAAGCAACGCTATATTATTTTAGGAATCTGAGACAGGTTGAATAGCCATATTGAAACTGAAGACCACGAATGTAATGTATTGCTAAACAGCTTTTTTTTTTAGAGCAAATCTTTATTTCCAATCTCAATTTATATTACTTGCCAAACTTGAATGGGTTTCTGAATTTATCTCACATTTAATATTGACTAATGGGCTAACATTTGTGACATTATCCCCCATTGGATATTTTTCCTAAATATCTAATGGGCGTTGGATACGAGTTCCCAATGTTAAGTCTATGGAGAAAAAAATATCTGGGGTAACTGCATTAACCCACATACACTATAATCATTGTTCCTGTGGTCATTACTCAGATTTTTAAATATTATCCCCTATAAGACCCTTCATGAAATGGGTATTACACAATTACTGACTTATCTTTTTTTCGAAAAGTAATTTATGTTGGCACCCTTGTATTGTGTGCTTATTACACCATGTATTCTCAAGTGTTCTTCTCATCAGAAACAGGCTGTCATTATTCGATTACTGACACAATTCTTATGATAAAGGACATGATTATGTGTATATGGAGAGAAGATTAGATGAAAATAACACAGCTACATACATGCTCATACATGATATAAAAATATGAAGATCGCATAAGTCCGAAATGGAGTGTCATTAAAAATCACGTAAATAGTTAATGAATAAAACTGCATTAATTAAAATCCAGGAGGTGTTGGTTATAATGATCCATAATACAAATATATTTTGGATACTCGAAACCGAAGAACTAGAAGAGGCAGTAGAACAATGCTTAAGATTTCTCCAATAGATTAACACTATACATTAAATCACCCATGAACAGAGGTATTGCGATCTGGTATTACCGAAACACATAAACCATCATCATAACATCACTTGGACAATGGTGTGCACGTAACGGTTTGACTATAAACATTGAAAAAAACAGGCTTATGTGGTTCGCAACGAATGTGAAGCTCAAGGATATACCAAGACAAAATCTTAACTTACATTCTAAACAGATTACAAGATGTTCGCATTATAAAAAATTAGGTATAACCTTAGATTCAAGCATAACCTGGAGAAATCATGTAAATCAGCTTGTTAAAACGATCTGTTGCCAACTTTTTAAATTTGGAAAATTAAGATATTGTCTGACTCCTGAAGCAGCCCGGTTAATTTTGTTTAACATTGATGTCTTCAAAACAGAAGTTGAGAAACATCTGTGAATCTAATATATAGGATATATTGAAATATTTCATCATCCTTTTCATCCATCATTTTCTACTTGGCCTATGTTGCCACTTAAATTCTTTTTGATCTAGATGTATTTACTCCTGCTTTAAGTGCAATGTATACAAGATTCCTGAATGTATCTGAAAAACTCGGCTAAGACTGAGAGATGCTTCTTACTAAAAAAAAAAAAAAAATCCAATTCCATAACTCTGAGACGGTTGCTGCTCTCAAACGAGCTGTTACATCAATCACAGTACCTTTTTCTTTTGCCAACCTAGAAACTTCTAGCCTTGTCTGAAGGGTCATAAATACTATAGCAAGGCATACACTGCAGACGGGATGGTGAACATGTATTGTGCAAATTATAATAAAGCATCAACAAATGTAATGTGGCAGCCAATGTTTCATTTGTGTTAAAGGCATATCCTACAATTCCCAGTGGCGCCACCTGGTGATTTTTAGAAATTGTCAATTATCAGTCAAAGCTGGTTCTTTGTAATTCAAAATTTAACGTTTTGTCTAGTTTATCCAGGTTTAATTGGTATACTATATTCTGTGAAAGTCTGGAGAAAATTAGATGGGTTTTACTATGTGAAAAGCAACTTCTTAGAATTTCTATAAATTCTTTTATAAAATTGTCATAGTATTCATCTCTGAATCAAAAACTAGCACGGTGACCCCCAATTCTTAAGTTAGAAATGTGCGCTACAACACTTGGAGATCATTATATTAAAAAATCTTAGGAAAATGACATGGGTTTTAATTTTCAAACCAAATTGTCCCGATCGCCTTTAAACTCTAAAATACATACTATAGCAATGCATAAGTCTCATAGTAAATTACCTGTTCAGTTTCTCTGTATCTGAAATTTTGAATTTTTCCCCTTTTTTCCCCAGAGCTATGAGGGTGTAACGAAGACATCACCCAAACATGTTGTTACTACTCTTTCAAATGAAAGACGTCAGTGCGTCCCAGAATCTAATGCTTAAGGCCCGGCGTCCACCTACTACGATAGAATCGTAGACCTCCCGATATGGCACCGATACAAAATGTCAAAATCGGTGCCATATCGGGAAGGTGCAAAATCGTAGACATATGTCTAGACAAGCCAATCCACCACGCATTGTATGGGGCTTTTATCGGTGTCTAATCGCAGAAACGTAGTCCCCGATATTAGGGGACCTTCCAACGCGATTTTGATTTTCTATCGGGAGGTGCATCGTAGACCATATCGGAACCATATCGTAGTAGGTGGACGCCAGGCCAAACTCTGCAGATAAAATCCCAATTCTACTATGGTGAGAAACGTGAGAAATAGTTCCTGGTTCACATCCAGCATGTGGACCTCATAACCTCTGTAACTGTCGGCGGTTTGAGGGATTAATGGAATACTTGAAGGTGTCAGCTATAAAGTATAGATTATGTATGTACTTCATACGGCTCCAGTCTATGTCATTATTGGGTTAGTTACTTTGTTTATAGTAAGGAGTCATATCACTTACACAATGTCAAGAAAATATCATACAGGGTTAATGAAGTTGTACTTCAGAACACACGGTGTAATTGTCGATTGGATTATGCCGATATTCTTATTGAAAATATTAACAAGTATCTTTTCACGTACAATTATCATCAGTCTGTATTATTAAATACCTTAATATTGTACTTCCTGCTGATTGAACGGATATAACCCATACGTCACACTATGATGAACGTCAATGAATACAACGATTTTGTTTAGGGCAGATAGTATAACCACCTCGTATAGAGAAGTATTCACATGGACTCTCAGTTACACAAAGATATGTGAGTGTGAAAAGTGTTCCCATGGACAGTCAGTTAGACAGGGACATGGTGGTACATAAAGTGTTCACATGGACACTCATTTATGCAGGGACATGTGAGTGTGAAAAGTGTTCACATAGAAACTCAGTTAGACAGGTACATGTAGGCGTAAGAAGTCCCAACACAGAAACTCAGTTAGACCGGGACTTGGAGGTACATAATGTGTTCACATGGACACTCATTTAGGCAGGGACATGCAGGTATGTGACAGCGGTCTTGGTGACGAATCTTCTGGACACAAAATAAACTACAGTAGAACCCCGCGTAAGCGGACACCCTCCGTTCCGAGCAAAAGTGCCGCTTACGCAGGGTGTCCGCTTATGCGGGGTTAAATAAACATCTAATATAGGGAACCGTTCCGACCTATGGTGTCCGTTAACGCGGGGTGACCACTTACGCGGGGTGTCCGTTAGGCGGGGTTCTATTGTATGCGAGCAGCATGTTAGTAAATCAATGACACCCAGTTAGACAGGGACCTGGAGGTACATAAAGTGTTCACATGGACACTCATTTAGACAGGGACATGCAGGTACATAAAGTGTCCACATGGACACTCATTTAGACAGGGATATGCAGGCACGTGACAGCGGTCTTGGTGACCAATCTTCTGGACACAAAATAAAGCACGCGAGCAGCATGTTCGTAAATAATTGACACACAGTTAGACAGGGATATGGAGGTATGTAAACTGTCCATACGGACAATCGGTTAGACGAGGACATGCAAGTACATGACAGCGGTCTTGGTGACGAATCTTCTGGGCACAGAATAAACAGAGCGAGCAGCATGTTAGTAAATCACTGACACTCAGTTAGACAGGGACATGGAGGTACATAAAGTGTTCACATGGACACTCATTTAGACAGGGACATGCAGGTACATAAAGTGTCCACATGGACACTCATTTAAGCAGGGACATGCAGGCATGTGACAGCGGTCTTGGTGACGAATCTTCTGGGCACAAAATAAACCACGCGAGCAGCATGTTCTTAAATAACTGACACAGTTAGACAGGGATACGGAGGTATGTAAACTGTCCATACGGACATTCGGGTAGACAGGGACATGCAGGTATGTGACAGCGGTCTTGGAATCTTCTGGGCACAGAATAAACCGCCCAAGCAGCATGATATCAAATCACTGACACTCAGTTAGACAGGGATATGGAGGTACATAAAGTGTCCACATGGACACTCATTTAGGCAGGGACATGCAGGTACATAAAGTGTCCACATGGACACTCATTTAGACAGGGACATGCAGGCACGTGACAGCGGTCTTGGTGACGAATCTTCTGGACACAGAATAAACCGCGCGAGCAGCATGTTAGTAAATCACTGCTCTGAGAGAGGCATTAAGGACGACACAGAGAAGTCTCGGTAATGGCTGAGGCGTGTGGGACACTCTCCCAAGCCTTTTATCAGAGACACGAACAACCATTAAGGCGGTCACACAAATATCATAAAACCATGATGTATATAGTGAGAGATGAAAATATAAATCATCTAAGTTTGAACATCTATGATGAAGTATCAACGGTCCATCAAACGGGTTGGGATAAATCTCATGTCACATGATTAACGATTTCGATTCCGACTCACTACTATAATAACTAACACAGAAGAGTTTAACATGGAAATAAATATTGAATAAAATTACTGGAGATTTTATTATATAAATTTGCAGGAGTAACTACGAGGAAATGTCCCCATTTGTCACATAACTGGAGGATAAGAAATATGATTTATCTATATCATACATTGAATAGATATTTGTAATATTCATCTTTTCTGATACATTTTAATCTGTGATAATGTCGATATGAAAAAAAAGAAGTGTGTAGAAATGAGTAGATTGAGGGAAATGTAGGTCATGATTTCAGTTGGTTGTAAATCTACACAAGCAATCAGAAATTTAGCATAACATCTACAAGTTAATACATTTCTGTTTTTCCCATTACAGGCAATACTCAGTAGTATAATCATGAATCAGAAATATTGCCTCTTTGCCCTCAATACGTCGGCTCCTAGTAAACACGTTGACAGTCATCATAAGGAGATCATAATAATACAAGGACGAGTCCGAGATGGCTCATATGAGATATAGCCCTGTTCACATTGACAGACACTACCAAAGCGGATATGTATTGAGCGTGATAAAGCTGTGTACACACTGCAACACACTATCAAATCGAAGATGGCTCCAATGATAGCCTCGTACACATTGACACACACTGCCAAATCAGCGATGGGTCCTATGAGATATAGCCCTAGCACACTGCTAAATCGGCGATGGAACCTATCAAATATTATCGTAAAACTGGATGAGGTTTAATATTGTCCACCGTATTCCACGACTGGAGTTTGGCAAAGTGACTTTATGAGGCGAAGCCGAGTGAAGTCCGGAGCCAAAACTTCAGGAGTGGAATGCGGTGGCCAAGATTAAAACGAATCAGGTTTTGATTTTATCCTACCCTATCTCCTCGATTTTGGAATATTACGTGATAACAATGCTGTATGCCACTAGTGGCATATAAAACTCCGTATGCCAGTCAGCGTGGCATACGGAAACCCAATGTTAAGCCTATGGGATTTTATATTAGGGGTAGGATAATATTGTAAAACTGGATGAGTTTTAATCTTGGCCACCGTATGCCACGACTGGAGTTTGGCATAATGACTTCATGAGGCGAAGCCGAGTGAAGTCCGGAGCCAAAACTCCAGGAGTAGCATGTGGTGGCCAAGATTAAAACGAATCAGGTTTTGGTTTTATCCTACCCCGTCTCCTCGATTTTGGAATATTACGTGATAACAATTCTGTATGCCACTAGTGGCATATAAAACTCCGTATGCCAGTCAGCGTGGCATAAGGAAACTCAATTTTAAGCCTATGGGATCTTATATTAGGGGTAGGAAAATGCCCTGTACACACTAGCACACACTGTCAAATCGGAGATGGATCCTATATAGCCCTTTATCCTACCCCTAATATAAAATCCCATAGGCTTAACATTGGGTTTCCGTATGCCACGCTGACTGACATACGGATTTTTATATGCCACTAGTGGCATACAGCATTGTTATCACGTAATATTCCAAAATCGAGGAGATAGGGTAGGATAAAATCAAAACCTGATTCGTTTTAATCTTGGCCACTGCATTCCACTCCTGAAGTTTTGGCTCCGGACTTCACTCGGCTTCGCCTCATGAAGTCACTTTGCCAAACTCCAGTCGTGGAATACGGTGGCCAAGATTAAACCTCATCCAGTTTTACGATAGTACACACTAGCACATACTGCCAAATAGGTAATGGGTACTATGAGATAATATAGAGGAAACCCATGAAAGTTTAGGGTCTGAGCCCGTATCCAATTGAGTTTGAATCACGTAGTAATTCACAAGGCGAAGCCGAGTGAATTACTACGTGATTCAAATGAGATGGGATACGAGCTCTGACCCTAAACTCTCATAGGTTTCCTGTATAGTATACACTGACACACATACAACTAGATGAGGAATGGATCCTAGGAGATACAGACCTGACTCGGTCATAAATCTCCCTTTCCACTCACGTGTCACCGCACAATAATTACCAGGTCTACTGAGGAAGTAACTGTAGATACAGGACGTTTCTGTGAGAAAAACCTCTCAGTCATTGGTTTTTATTCACCAGATACAACACTTGACATTTCCTTTTCTCACACGTGAATCATGAATCACATTTAGGGGCCATCCATAAAGTACGCAGAATTTCTGAAATCTTTGACCCCCGATCTTTGACTCCCGATCTTGTACGCAATAGAACAACGAGGGAGCATACGCAAAATTTTCGAAGTTTTCGACCCCCCCCCCCCATCCCCCCTCAGTGCGTACGTACTTTATGGATGGCCCCTTACCAATGTACCATCTAAGCAAATATATGAATGAACGGCTGTTTCCTTAGCTTACTGGATAAATCAATGAATATTTTAGCCAAGGGCATCTATATTGCCTGAATACATCTGTTTATTAACCCTTTCTGGTATTCCCCTGGCCATGGCAGGACAATGCCATATGGCATTCCCGTATGGAATGGATGAACCATTATGTATTTGTTCCTTTGTAACTTTAAAAAAAATTATCGCAGAATCATGAGAATTATATGACATATCAGAGTAAGTGTTCCCAGTAAGTCTTCAAAATATCGGAAAGTTCTAATACAAAAATACAGATTTACTGGAAATTTTTTAATTTGTGATTTCTTTTAATAATATTTACTACAAAAGCCGGCCATACAAAGGCCACAATTGGTTCTGGTGCCTGCTATAGTATGGGTACATGGTCAATAATGTGTGGCTCTTGAAGGATTAATAATGTCTCAAGGCATCTTAAGCTACATATGTGAATGAGACATCTAACTGCATATTTTCTATCCACCTAATACAAATCTGTTCATATAAAACACACAGGGAGTATGTATTGACATAATTTCCACATACAAATATGTTGTGTGCAGGTTGCGATAAAACGAGCATACAGAAAAATATTGCGATAACTTATGATACTAAGCTCGGTGGCCAAGTGGTAGGAGTGTTCGCCTCGACCATGGGAAGGTCGTGGGTTCAAACCCCGGTCGGGTCATACCAAAGACTTACACAAAAATGGTATCCACTGCCCATTCGGCTAACCCCTGCCATTAGAATGAGGAGTAGGGGTCTAGGGCCCGAGTGGAAGAACGGCCATATAGCCGAACTTGTTGATTGTGTAACACAATATCCCCTTAAAAATTGCCCCCAAAAAAACCAAACAAAAAACAAACTAATATCTGCATGTCACCTGTTTTGAAAAGGTGGATAATAAATATAACGCAGACTGGCTTTAGATGAAAATGGTCGTATGCTCCTGGGAGTTGACTCTACGTAATTCCGTAACATGCTCGCACGCGCTTGGATATTACTACAGATCACCTTCACGATGATTGAATGCATGTCATCCCAGGAGGCTTTCGCATGTAGATCCCGCTCCCCTCAATATTTGCTCTTGACATTTTATTTCCTCAGCAGTTCCTGTCAAGTTGCATCAATACATAAAGAAACCAGTGAAGCTCGGTAATGAATACACTCAATCATGTTATTTGTAGTGTCTCGGCCACAAAGGGGCCCGCGATGCAATTTACCTTTTGAGAGAGGCAGGTGAAAGGTCAGAGGTCAGCTGATGTCAATAGGAAACGTCCACCCAATTGACTGAATGATTCATATGGACTTGAGCCCTGATGGCAGAGGGTGGGTGAGTGCGGGGGGGGGGGGGGGGGGGGGGAGGGCAATATGGTGGCTCTTCATTATGGAGAGGTCCATATTTTTATGCCTCCCCCACACCATACTGCCAGGTTGACTGTGCTGCCCCCTAGTCTCAGATCTAGAACCACAAAGATGGGACACTCAGGTGACACTACACTGGCGACCAGAGCTGCACAAAGTTACCTCTGGTCGGATTAAATCAGTGGCCGTCTTGACCCAGTAGTGGGATCTGTTTGTTACTCTCCTACCATATTTTTGGTACTGTTTGGAGAGTGTGGCAGATAGTGAAGGGTTAGGATTTTGCAGCGAGCTCAGAGTCTATGTAAACTCTCCAGCCTCTGTAATCTTCATGCAACATATCTGAGAGCGTTTCC
The DNA here is from genome assembly GCA_950022655.1 of Alentia gelatinosa. Taxonomy (NCBI): domain Eukaryota; kingdom Metazoa; phylum Annelida; class Polychaeta; order Phyllodocida; family Polynoidae; genus Alentia; species Alentia gelatinosa. The sequence continues at coordinate 130,699,259 of OX465580.1, read as the reverse complement.
CACGCTCAACAAACCAACCGATGTATAGTTTGGCAATCAACCCCTGTCCACGCTGAGCTACGATATAGGGGTTGGTCGTGTTAAATCCCACACGGTATCACACAGGGTGCGCCTCAAACCATGTAGTTTTGTTCTATGTAGGCTCTAAAAGAAATACTTAGTAGGTAGAATTCATGGCTTAACAAATTGATAATGAGGCCTAGCTTTATGTTTATTGTATTTAAAAATATACACGGAAGGAAATAAGTAAATTGAAAATTGGCTTCGAGATTATGGAATAATACACTCTCCAAACAGTACAAAGGGTCTGGTAGGAGAGTAACAAATAGGTTTTTTGTTATTTATAATTTGATCTTTATTCCGGAGACTCTACTAGGGTTAATGGTTGCCCTATTTTCAGTAGTCTCCAGGGCCATAATTCATCATACTCGACTCTCTCTCTCTCTCTCTCTCTCTCTCTCTCTCTCTCTCTCTCTCTCTCTCTCTCTCTCTCTCTCCCTCTCTCTCTCTCTCTCTCTCCCTCTCTCTCTCTCCCTCTCCCTCTCTCTCTCTCTCTCTCTCTCTCCCTCTCTCTCTCTCTCTCCCTCTCTCTCTCTCCCTCTCCCTCTCTCTCCCTCTCTCTCTCTCTCTCTCTCTATATATATATATATATATATATATATATATATATATATATTAATATATATATATATATATATATATATATATATATATATATATATATATATATATATATATATATATATAACTGAGCAACATATATACAACATATGGGTGCTATGCACGTCCAATATTATACAGGTAAGTTAAATGCTATTTTAAATGGTCATACAGGATGATAAATATACAGTGAGATGTAAATGGAATTAGTTCGTGCTACTGTGTGAAGGCGGCCGCGGGTTTAACTCGACCAGAGCTAATGTAGTGTAGCTCTGGTGGCCAGTGTATCCCAGGTGTTGATTATCTGTGGTAGAGCCTAGCCATAGGAGGCGCCACTGTATCAATACTGAGGCTCAGAAGTATAGTTACAGTATTGAACACCAGGTGGCGATCTGATTGGTGCCATTACTGTACAGCAGTTAAATGCTCTGGGTATGGAGATAGACACTCCCTATGAGTTTTCTATAGATACTCTGCATTAGATGGATAATAAAGCAGTATATTCATGTTTGATACCAGTTCCTTGCCAATCAAGTACTGCCATGTTTCAGACAGGTGTTTGACAGGATATCCCATTAATTAATAAGTCAGGTCACGATGAATGTCAGAAATACAAATATTTGTATAATATCTATAAACGCATGCATGTTTGGATCCACATGGATATAGAATAACATGGTGAAATATGTATTTCCTATAAACATACATATATTTCCAGAAAATCTTTTGTGTTCTTTAGCTAAAGTTCATGTATTTACCCTACCCCTAATATAAAATCTCATAGGCTTAACATTGAGTTTCCGTATGCCAAGCTGACTGGCATACAGAGTTTTATATGCCACTAGTGGCATACAGAATTGATATCACGTAATATTCCAAAATCGAGGAGTCAGGGTAGGATAAAATCAAAACCTGATTCGTTGTAATCGTGGCCACCGTATGCCACTCCTGGAGTTTTGGCTCCGGACTTCACTCGGCTTCGCCTCATTAAGTCACTATGCCAAACTCCAGTCGTGGCATATGGTGGCCAAGATTAAATCTCATCCAGTTTTACGATAGTATTTCCGATATGCGAGATATCCATCTATTACCAGGTTCACACTGACAATTTAGGGGGGGGGGGGGGGCAGAGTTTACTACTACCCATTGTTTCTAAGTCGTCAGAACCCATATCCTTTGATACTCTATTCAAGATCCATTGATGACGGGCCTAAAAACCATTTGTAAAGTCTTTGTGCCTTTAGAGAAAATGAATAATTCTTACTCAGAGACACGCTCATAACGCAATTGCTGGTTTAAATTTCTTTTTTAAGATAGATGATTAAGACAACAAACAATAGTTTTTTTAACAGGGTAGGTCTCGAACTGTTCAAGGCTTACGATGTAATACGACTGCCAATAACTGGCGCTCGTGTATTACTACCTTACAGGGTCGCTGTCACAAGCGTAGACTGTCCAACGCAAAAACTGACTTACTTTATAAAAATAATGCCAATACCATTACTAATACGAGAAATAATGATAATAACAATAACAGAACTCGAAATGAAGTAAGAAGTAACCAGATGATATGCATAAGGGTTTTCATGAACCTATCCACAGATAATAACTTTTCATTTGAGAAAGAGCGTCTATCTCTCCTGTTTTGTTTTGTTTTGATAATGTTCATTGGACAGTTCTTCCATGTGGAGCCTAGATTTAGTTACAAAAGCATTACATCACTTAAGAATATGGGTGCTACATATAAAGGATGGTGGATGAATGGACATGAGCAAACAAGCTGAGCTGGTACAATATTTGCAACATCTGATTTTACAATATCCTTACATATGCTTTGCAAACCTTGCTTTCAGCCTTCTGTATCTCTGGTTGCAGCCTATTCCAAAGGTATAGTCCTCTATAACATGGGTGACCTTTTATATGTGAGCAATTTCTGAGCAATTTCTGAAGGGGGCGAGAATGCCTATAGGCATTCATGATATATTCAGGCATTTTCCAATAAATACGAGACAAATTCATAGGGTTTGTGTAAGATATTGAAAGCCATGTGTGAAAATCAATACATTCTGCAAACTGTATATTGAAATATATATTGAACTATTGTAATAAAGAAGTTCTCTAGGTCATATGACAAGTGAAACTTTCCTGAATATCTCAAGGTATTCTCGCCCCCAGAGATATACAGCCCAGGGGCATCCTAGCCCCTGCAGCTACTGGTACCCACCAACCTGCTCGCCTGGAAAGGGTTAAATGTTTTTTGTTGTCTCCCCTTGTGCCCCCATCTATGTCACCTTACATGGTGTTATCTCTAGTCATTTGATGAATCCTGGTCAGCAAACGGTCACCTCTTCACTTAGTTAAGTGGAATTCACAGAGTGAAATTAATGTACCTCACAGAGTTCAAAATCTCATTAGATTCTGTTCGTTGTTAGGGGTAAATATCGCCAACAATTGCAGGGGAAAAACAGGTCTCAGGGAAATAAAAGCCTACAATTTAGACGAAGAAATTGCGTTCGAGTACAGAATCCCAGCAAGATTGGTCTCACACAAACACCCTGTGAGGTACATGAATCCCATCGTGTGAATCCCACTTCAAAAGGAAGGAACAGAATATCATGAGATTTTGAACCCTGTCAAGTACATAAATCCTACCGTGTGAATTCCACTTTAGTTACATTTAAAACGTAATTCCCTTGTAGCCACAATAAAAATACAGCTCTCCCTCAGTGTTATTCCTACTACTTACTGAACCACCAGGCAGATTTCCTTTCACTGCGCCTTGTCACGTAAGCCACACTAACAACGCAGTAGCGAAATAGTAAAAAAAACACCACCAGGCCCAAATCGTCTGTGGAGGAGGCCTAACTAGGCCTGACACACGCCTAACTAGGCCTGCCACGTCGCACACCGATTAGCGCCTCGCTAGTTCCTAGCTTGCCCTCCTCCGTGTTAGCGGTGATCGCGGGGAACCAGCTAAGTTTAGCGCCCGCTCAACCGGAAGTGGGGCGTCCATTTCCGGCGTAGAGCACCTCAGGCGCGAGGCACTAATGTCCCTCCGCGTTAGGCCTCTCAGGAAGTAGTTCCGGCCGGCCACGGTAAGAACTGGAATATAGCCCTTAGCTTTAAAACCCTTTCCTTACGATTGATGCCCGGAGGCACCCCCGTGGGTAGCATGAATGATGTTTCAAGGCATCATTTTCCTATTTTTGATAGAGAGTCATTCATCTCAGCTGAATCAAGTTTTTTTTTATTCAGAAAAAGTGGATTTAGTACAAATCATCCAGGCTAGGACGTTCTTCCTCGCACCGATCCAAACAATACAAAGGCGTGCATTGAGACTCGCAAAGGTGAACAAAAATTCAATCATTCAGTATCAGCTAAAAGCTTACCAGGTTGATATGCATTCCCTTGAAGGGACTAAGTAGATAGTCAATATGAGGTTTAAGTAAACAGGTCATTTGACTCTGCACTATTTTATATTTAAGTTGGATCTTTATAATTTTTTCAGAGATTATATAAAAAAGAATCATAATAATGATCAATGAAGAATTTTCTATCGTTGTAGCACCAAGGAAATCGTTGACAGACAACTTTAAATGTGATGGACAACGGGCAATTTTTTCAACAGTTTTAACTTTGTTCTGCGCTACACATGTAGATAGGCATCAAGTGGGAGGCATTTAACCCTTTCCCTGCAGCACTCAATTCCCCTGCAGAGCATAACACAGCAGGCATTGCCTAAAGAAACAGCCCTCCTACAGCAGGCACCTTATTTGGGAATAAGCAATATCACATGATTTGTCGCAAGATTTTTTTTAGTTATTTATCATGGTAACTGGTTGGAGATTTCTAATCAAAATCCCATATGCTCCTCATGATTTTCCCCAAAAATCTGAATTCAAACATCATTTCTTTATTTATCGCATAAAGGTATCAATTATGCCTCTATGACGCCTGGAAGCATCACGCTGCGGTACCCAGGAGAATGCCTGGGGAGCATCCTGCTGCAGTTAAAGGGTTAACCCTTAAAGGACTGGAGGCATCACCGCACTAAAGACGCATGATGCCTTGAGGCATCATTGTTCCAATATTAACAAAAATGTTTTAACAAAGAAATAATAGAGCAATATTCATGAAATCTTCAGAAAATGTAGATATAACATCATATTTAGTGTTTATATTAAAAAGAAATAAATTATTCATGATTATGTATCATCTTGCATGATTACAAACTTGAATATCAGTTTTAACGATTATGTGCCCGTCCTCTAGCCAGACAGACTGCCACCAGTACCTGTCCTTGTGGGAGTAACTGGGACCCATGCAGCCGTCCTTAGAGGGTTAATAACTATTTTCCAGGCCTGGTAAGGAAAGGGTTAAGTGGGAGGGAGGTTATAACACGAGAAAACTGGCTCAAAGATGCTCATGTCCGGAGAACTGATCACATTGAGGGAAAATGGATTTGTTTATCCTTTTTTCATGGAGCTAACTCTCGTCAAGCTTCATATCATAAAAGCATAACACTAGTGAGATGAAGGATGCATGTAAAAGCTCAACAAACAATATTTGTAAAAGCCCTCTAAGTTTGGAGCCATAGGAGCCTGAGACAAATAGGATACTGTGGTAACGTCCATCCCCAACTTGCAGGGCAAATAGCTCTTGTGCTATGGAAGTGGCCATCTTGTCCCCCGATGCCATCTAAAAAACCAGGTGGCTGTGTAATGCGAAAATTGGTTACCCTGCGAAAAACTTGTTTTATCGCCCACAAGTATCTTGTGCGCATGTGCGAACATGTGCAGTGTTGAAGTTCACAATTGGAGAGTGAGAAATTCACCAGCGCTCGATTCCCTAGATTCTCAGTATTTAGCGTAATCTCTGTTAGGAGTTGTAGTGCAATTGCCGAAATCAAGAACGTCATAATTTTACGACATTTAAGAGCCTACTATAGGAGAAATAAACTATAGGGATACAATCTGATATCATGGGAGCATCACTTTTCGAGTCGGATCGTTAAAGTAATCATAAAAATGAAGTTGTGATCCAATTATAGCCAATAATACAATAAAAAGGAAGTGTGTGTCCTGGTGACATGTCTGAACATCAATCGCTGTCACGCAGCAGATCTGTCCAGTACAAGTGTCCCGCCTGCACAGTTTCCGCATATGGGAGCCCTCCCGCTGCCGCACGCCGCACGGTTGAGGGCCATCACAATTCATAACATTCACTCTCGCCTACTGAGTCCTGGGTATAAGTAGCTAAACTCGGCTTTCCAAAACCAGCTCATTATAAGGCCCGGCGTCAACCTACTACGATGTGGCACCGATATCGTCTATGATGCACCTCCCGATAAAAAATCAAAATCGCGTTGGAAGGTTACCTGATATCGGGGCAGTTGACCACGTTTCTGCGATTAGACACCGATAAAGCCCCATACAATGCGTGTTGGATTAGCATGTCTAGATATATGTCTACGATTTTGCACCTTCCCGATATGGCACCGATTTTGACATTTTATATCGGTGCCATATCGGGAGGTCTACGATTCTATAGTAGTAGGTGGACGCCGGGCCTAATACAACAAAAGCAAGATCAACGCTCTCTCCAAGCAGATTAAAGTGCAGGGTGAGCCATACCTGGCACATCATCTAACTGCCTCTTGGGAGGTCCCTCGAGAAAAAAAACACACAGTATTTCCACATGGCGTGCCGTTTATTCCCAAGTTATTAGTTGTTGTTAATTAGCGTTAATGAACATCCTGCCATCCGTAAAATGAAGGCCAAGGGGCACTCGGCTGAGCGAGGTTCTCGCTGCACCGGCTCCGACAATTCGCGCTGCTAATTGGACGAGCAGAGAAAGTGGACGCTCTGATTGTTCCTCATGGGCCTTCCACAGACAGAAGCTTATTACAATAGTTGATTGCTTTGGAAATCAATTAGACTGAGACTCTGTGCCTTGAATCGGTATCGTGTCGGAAGTGTGACGATTAGCACCAGAGAAGATGTTAAAATGGTCAATTTAATGGCAGAATGAAGATTTCATTTATCACGGTTATGGATCATTAGCAAGCGGTGAAGCAGCTGGGGAACTTTAAAGGTCACAAAGGATAATTATTCGCATTCTCAAACACTTCATAAAGACAGCCTTAACACTTTCCCTACAGCATCCAGACCTCTCACAGCGATCCCACTACAGCGGGTGCCTGCTGCAACACTAAGAGACGGCCCCCACCTACCACGATAGGCCACGACATGCTTCCCGATCGCTACGATTTGAAATGGCGAAATCGTTACCTATCGGGAGGTCCCCGAATCGTAGACCTCTGTCGTGATCCAATCGGTGAATCATACGCTCTGACCACGATATCGTCCCGATAGGCTACAATACCCAACGACAGGCTACGAAATTTCCAATATGTTGGAATTTATCGGGACCTCTACGATTGGCGTTTTCATCGCAGCCTATCGTGAGCTGTCGTGGACGGAATCGCAGAAACCTGTCCCACCTACCACGATTTTGCCAGACCTCACGCTAGAATCGGAATGGTGTCGGGAAGGCCATCGTAAGGGCAATCGAGACCAGAATCGTGGTAGGTGGGGGCAGGATTTAAGGCTCGGCGTCCACCTACTACGATAGAATCATAGGCCTCCCGATATGGCACCGATACAAAATGTTGAAATCGGTGCCATATCGGGAAGGTGAAAAATCGTAGACATATGTCTAGACAAGCCAACCCACCACGATTTTATGGGGTTTGTATCGGTGTCTAATCGCAGAAACGTGGTCAACTGGGCACCCGATATTAGGTAACCTTCCGACACAATTTTGATTTTTTTTATCGGAGGTGCATCATAGACCATATCGGAGCCATATCGTAGTAGGTGGACGCCGGACCTAATACTAGCTGGCACCTGAGCACTAGAAATATCAGTATCAAATGCCCTCAGTATTTTACTATAAACTGAACTTCATGTATCACACTAGCTTCAGAAACAGCCATAGCTATAAGCGGTATTATCCTACCCCTAATATAAAATCCCATAGGCTTAACATTGAGTTTCCGTATGCCACGCTGCCTAGCATACGGAGTTTTATATGTCACTAGTGGCATACAGAATTTTGATCACATAATATTCCCAAATCGGAGAGATGAGGTAGGAGAAAATCAAAACCTGATTTTTTTTAATCATGGCCATCGCATTCCAATCCTGGAGTTTTGGCTACGGACTTCACTCGGCTTCGCCTCGAGGTCTACCGCTAGGTTTACAGAGCCGCCTGTCCACAAAATCATGGTTTGTTGCATTTATTATCCATCCCTTCGAATACATTAAACCCAGTAATTGTCATATTAGCAGGTATAACAATAGGAACTATTTCTTTGCTCTATAGCAAAAGGGACTATTTTTCCGTATACCATGGTTTTGAGGCCGTATAGCACAGGTTAGAATCCGTATACCACAGTTATTGGACCTGACAGGTTTTATACAATGGGTCGTGGTTGACTGAGTCCCCATACATTTTCAATGGAGTCTTTGTATACGATGGATAATAAGCGTTAAGCGTCATGAAGGCACGAGGAGGGGGGCCGCGTAGAAAGACATATGAAGTTAATTTAAAGCAGGAAAATGTCCGAAAAGTTACATTGAGTGTTAATTCATCTCATCTATGAATAATTAATTGTTAAAATTATTTCCCATTTCGATGCATCCTACCCTATTCTCTGACGGGGATGTTGGGTCTGGATTTGCCTTTCCAATTGTGATTTGCCTTTCCAATTGTGTCCTTGTTTGTCCTGTGATTCATGTTTGTCTTAAAACCATCTCGATGTAAGGACATAGTATCGAAGATCGCCCCATAAAGATCACTATTAATTGTTAGTAAACTCTTCAAAATCCCATTAAAAGATATACAGGTCCATAATTACCTACTATATCTAAAAAACTATGATTCTGGTAATATCTGCTTGGAGTGTCTCCCGCACATAAAGACAGAGTGAACAAGACCTATGTTTGGAGACTGAGGGCCCACGAGAGTGAGATTCTCGTGCAATACTTAACTGAATCCTGCTACTATTTTTTTGTGTTTCTCTACACAGATGTACTTCTATGCTTAGGATTTGTTTCTATCCGTACTGAAATCATAATTTAGAACTCTAGTGATAAGACAACATACGGCAAATACTACTCTGCCCCTCAATGATGGACACTGATTGAAGATCTGGGCCCCTTGCTCCTGTTTTTGTGGTATCGCTAGCCATAATCGGATCGCAATTTTATTTTTACGATTCGGACCAAAGTGGCCGCTTACACGGGGTGTCTGCTTACAAAGGGTGTCCAGATTTTTATTGGCTATACATTTAATGCATCCCTGGCATCAGGAGCTTTAATTTGATACTAAATACACATACCTTTCATAATTTCTATCAAGGTTCACCTATTTAAAAAAAAAAAAAAATCTTCTAAAATCGTTTCCTCTGATGCGCGCGGTGATGAGAAACAAGTTTGTTTTTTTAGTGGCCTAAATGCCGTATTTTATGTGGCAATGCGCCTATGCGATTGCGACGCGATCCGCAAAATTTCAGGAGCAACGTTTAGGCCCCCGGATCACTATTCTGCGATCCGCAGCTCTGTCGTAATCCTGGAGCAACGTACCCCAGACGCATGAAGCGGAAATGGGTGATCCCCCGCCAGGTGTCGCCTCACACCTGTCACTTCCGGTGGTACTTCCGGTGGTACTTCCGGTGGAGAGAACACCTCGGGTGTCGCTGATGGTCGGACGAATCCAAGTCCCTGTCTGATCGCATGGCCATTAGACGCAAACCACTACCGGCTATAGAGCACAGAGTGATTGTTAGTTCCGCTATCATCTGCTAGGAAATTGTAATGCCCCAGTCACAATGGCGTAAAAAAACGGCGCTTTATCGTGTAGGCTACGCACGTCTATACGTTAATCTACATATTTAAGTGATCTAGAATTACGTTGCAATGCGCGGTAAAACGCGGGGATACGTAAACACCAGTCTGAATGCGTAGTAAAACGTCAACAAAACGTAGCAAAAATGTGGAGCCAGAATCAGTTTGGAAAATTACCTTATGTTGGCGTGTTTTCTTATCATGCGTAAACGTACGTAAATACGTAAATGTATGTAAACTGCGTAATATCGTGTAAAGCAAGGTAATCAGATACGTTCACAATACACAGGTAAAGTAAATATGATCCATGATGTTTTCTTATCATGCGTAAATGTACGTAAATGCGTAGATTTATGTAAACTGCATAATATCGTGTAAAGCAAGGTAATCAGACACGTTCACAATACACAGGTAATGTAAACATGGTGTCCCTCTTCTTCTGATACGTAGGAAATAAATGGAATTCAACGCCAACGTGTGACTAGACTGCGTGATAAAATGTAAAAGAGTTCGATTTACGTAGTTTATACGCGAAACCGAATTTCTAATTCGTAGAAGAAATGCCAAAGATTTACACCAGTGTGACTAGTATACCACTGCAGCTGGGGATAAACGATCCTATCAGTTGTTAAGATCTATTGATAATCGTGAGATGAGGCTTTTACCCTTCTATGGAAAGCCAGGATAAAATCCATTGACAACTGCACCCTGCCACCTGGTTCTATGTTGGAGACATGATGGCTGCCTACATAACATGATAGCTACCTGCCTTTAATTTCCACCCACCCTTCCATAGTGTGCATTACATCAAAGATGCTACTGCGAAACAACTCGATCCAACCAACTACATGTGTATCCAATCCAACTATATCTAACTAATTATAGCAAAGTAAAGAAAAAGAGCAAGCTGGTGTGACGAATTAGAATCATGTTTTTAAAGCTGATCCACTGACTTTTGAGGTTTTCTACAAAAGGGAAATAAGTGCTTGGCATACTGTGGTCTCACTAAATGATATGTTCTTCCTACCAAGGCTTAGGAAAGTTGCTCAGATCACACTTCATAGTTGGTGTTGAAATATTGGTTTCCTATGTGGTTTGAATATCGTTTTCAAGAAGGATAGTACGCATGTACACTATGTAAGGATTCTATGTTGAAATATGAGATTCAAAGTGAAATAAAGAAAGAGCTTGCTCAGTTTAAAAAAAGAAAAGAAATTATAGCAAAGCAGCTACATCCACCTGCTCTCTAGTTCGACAGTTATATCGAAAAAGCCTTATCCTGTTACTATTTCGGATGGTATGACAGTAATCTGTATGAGGTAATTCTAAGATTCCTACATTCCGGTATAGGCCCGTTCTCCATAAAACGCAGTTCCATTGGCCATCATCGATATACAGTCAGGAACCACCGACGGACCTTTATAACTATTAGGAGAACACAAAAAACTACACCGTATTTGTCAGTCGATGGAAACGGGCCTTTACAAGCTTTATTGCTGATGTTACTGCAATATTGGCTAGCAGCAGAGTAGTTGCTAATACGTTTAGTTGGCACGCTATTTTATCTTTAAGACGGATGACAGACCCACATATGGTTGCTAGAGCCCTCCCCCTTCAGTGTATTACCGTAGAGCAAGCTTAACCAGTTAGGTTAGGGAAAGCAAATGTTGGTTTCTTAATGGAGAAATTGGAATGTAACAATCCACCCAATTGTATCTAGACATATTTAACCAGTTATAGCCATCCAGCTATATCTAGGCAGATTTAGACAACCAGCTATAGCCAAGTAGCTACAGTTAAACAGCTACAGAAAAACAGCTGCATCTAAATGGTTTTATATAAACTGCTATATATCAAATTGTTATATCAAAACATACATACATCAAACAACAGCTAAACACAACTAGCTCCAGCAAAACAGCTAGATCCAAACAGCTTTATCTAACCAGGTGTATCTAATGAGCTACAGCCAAACAACAATCTCTGGATGAATCTGGCAGTTTTGAAGTTCTTTTCGAAGTGTGAAATGTCCTTCTTTAATCCCCCTTTCATCCACTTTTATTTTAGAAGCAAGATTAAAGCGGACAAAAAGGGGTACTAAGAGGGACATTTCAGAAAAAAATTAATCATAAATAATGCTTCATATGAGACATAAGAGAGAAAGTTCATCTGAATAGACCCACATAGAATTGGGGCAATTATGAGAGAATCTCACTCTCATGGCATTTAATTTTTCAAGTCTAAGTCTGGTTAACTATGGAGTAAAAGGACTCCAAGCAAATTCGGTCGAATGGGAAATAATAAGCTCTCCATCCCGAAGAAACTAGAATAAACGGAAGCTTCATTTCAGAGAGTAAATGACAAGGGAAGGAGCAATTCAATTCCTCGCCTCTGGGAGGAGCCACTGCATCCCCATCTAAATTGCAGCTGGTTTCCGTAGCTCGGGGGATGGTTATTATACCCTTCGCTACTGGTACCAGTGGCTACTTCCGGTGAAAGCAGCGTTCCCCTATTGTCGCTAACTGAGGGAGAGAGAAAAAGATATGTGGGGAGGTTGGATGAGAGTTTATTAGAGAGGAACAGGCACTACTTGTCATGGAAAAGGCTTTTATCTGGAGATAACTCACCAGCTCTTAGCATTAGTGCTCGCGTGGACTCAAGTTTTACTGCTAGAGTATACAGTATTATCTCACCCCAGATATTTTTTCTCTATAGACTTAACATTGGAAACTCGTATCTAACACGCATTAGATATTTAGGAAAAATATCCAATGGGGGATAATGTCACAAATGTTAGCCCATTAGTCAATATTAAGGGTGAGATAAATTCAGAAACCCATTCAGGTTTAGGATCAGAGCTCGATCCCATCTCATTTGAATCACGTAGCAATTCACGCTGCTTCGCCTTGTGAATAACTACGTGATTAAAACTCGATGGGATACGAGCTCAGACCCTAAACTTTCATGGGTTTCCTCTATAGTATTACCCCAAATCCCTGTATGAAACAAGAGGAAAGCCGGAGTGGGCTAATAAAATTTTATTAATTTTATAAGGTCTTATTGATGTGAATAAGTATGTATACAATGAATATCAATAAGGGGCCATCCATAAAGTACGTACGCACTGAGGGGGGATGGGGGGGGGGGGGGGGTCGAAAACTTCGAAAATTTTGCGTATGCTCCCTCTTTGTTCTATTGCGTACAAGATCGGGAGTCAAAGATTTCAATAATTCTGCGTACATACTTTATGGATGGCCCCTAATAAGAATATATGTATAATTGACAGAGGTATTGTTATGTCAATTATTAATAGATTTACATAATAAATGAAGTTATTATGAATTATTACATAAGTATGGAGTACATGTAATAATAAAAACATGACTGGAGCGAGTAGGAAAGAAAAGGTGTGGGTGGGTGGGTAGAAAAAGTACGTGCGTAGGGTATGAGACCTGAGTGAAGTGTGAGACAGCGTACAGTGTCGAGCTCGCGCACTTTGATGTTTAGTGCGGCCGACATGCGAGAGGTGGCGCTGGGGTGCGCTAGTGTAGAGGTGCTTCACCAGGGGGGGCAATGACCACCCCTGACCATAGGCCATGGGTAACCTATTACCACTAGAGTAGAGTGGAATTTGGAATTACAGTAAAGGGGAATGTAGTATTACTGCTATAGAGTTGACTTAAGTGTTAGGTCCGGCGTCAAATCCTCTACGATAGACCTTATGATACACCTAAAAACCGATTGCGATGCCCGCCATTTTACCTAGTCTAGAGTCTATGTAAGATAAAGATGTTCCTCTAAAATTTTTGGTATTGTAGTGCATCAGGTCCCCGTTGCTCCACTTTTTGTGGTATCGCTAGCTATAATCGGATCACAATTTTATTTTTACGATTACTTTAACGATCCGACTGAAAAAGCGTTATTCCCGTAATATCGGATCGTATCCCTATATTCGCGCGGTATCGCTATTTTTTTACGATGCGATAGTGATACAACAATTCAGGGGCACATATTGAATGAGACAGTTTAGGTGGAGACTTATGTATTAGGTGGGGCATAAATACCTTCCCGATACGTCTACGACATTCTACATCTAGAGGTTAGAGGGGTCCATATAGACTTTCAGGGTACTGCATACAAACTATCCCTTCACTATCTGTGTGCTATTAACTGGGATAGTGAGAACAGAGCAGGGAACCAGTGTCTCAGGGTCTTAGAGGTGTGCCCGGCTGACCATGACCAACCACTCAAGATCAAAATACCTCATTGACCTACTGGTGTTTAATATGTTTGCACCCTACAGATAGACTTAGGCAGTTACAGAAATGGCACGTTTACTGGAGCAAGTGGTTCCAGAAAACGATCCATAGACTGAATTTAACCCAAACCTTTTAGGCGTTATTCATTTAAAATTGCACGCTCATTCATCTATGATGAACATACCATTTGCTCCTAGTATGATAGTGGTCCCCCAGCCTCCCTGTGCATCCATACAAACATAGAGCCATATCCCAAGCCTATAGATACATCTTGAGCCATTAGACCACAGGTATAATTAGACCTTGCTGTTCCCCGCGGAGAATGATTTCCAGCAGGGTTACTGAATAATAGCTGTACTGTGAGTAGTGAATGGTGCTAGCAGACAGGAAATGGAGTTTCCTGCTACGCTGGAAATCCAATGACTCAATTAGTGCTGGCCATGGGCGCGATAAAACCAGGCAATCGGAGAAAGAAAAACCTCCTACTGCAGTTGTCTACAGGGTACTTCGAGCTGGTGGATTTAATTAAGTAAGAGGAGACTTCCCAACACGAACCGGAAAGCGAAGACATTACAGGAGTGAGGTATCCTCAGTTGGGGACTCTCTCTCAACCGGAATCAATATCTTTAACATCCGGTATGGGGGGTCGTTGCTCCTAGATTGTGGTGAAAGCGATGCTCTATAGTAATAGCGTGTCGCGTCGTGTGATATCATTAGGCCACTCAAAAAAAAAGCCATGAAAAATATGACGAGGGCGTTTTTTTTTGTTTTTTTTGTTTTTTTTGTTTGCTATATTAAAGATGGCTTTTAAAGTGCCATAAAATGGGCTTCAGACATGCAGTAAAATCCTGCATAAGCGGGCACCATCCGATCCGGGCTAAAGTGGCCGCTTACGCAGGGTTTCTGCTTACAAAGGGTTTCCAGATCTTTATTGGTTATACATTTAATGCATCCTTGACATCAGGAGCTTTAATCTGATACTAAATACACATACCTTTCATAATTTCTATCAAGGTTCACCTATTTAAAAAAAAAAATCTTCTAAGATCGTTTTTTCTGATGCGCGCGGTGATGAGAAACAAGCTTGTTTTTTTGAGTGGCCTTAAGTGGTGATTCTACCGACACACAAGATATATAAGATTAGTCCAGATTTGGTTGTCTTGCTAAATCGGGCTAGATTTGAATAATCGTGCGCCTATTTTTCGCGATGTGTCTTGAGGTGTCGTGGTGGTGGAGCACCAAAATATACACCCGACATCGCGCGCTACGTTTTGCGACAACGGAGGTACGACATATATGGCGACACTGTAAGATATTATAGAGGAAACCCATGAAGGTTTAGGGTCAGAGCTTGTATCCCATCAAGTTTGAATCGCGTAGTAATTCACAAGGCGAAGCCGGGTGAATTATGCAGCGATTCAAACGAGATGGGATTGAGCTCTGACCCTAAACTTGAATGGGTTTCTGAATTTATCTCACCCTTTACATTGACTAATGGGCTAACATTTGTGACTTAATCACCCATTGGATATTTTTCCTAAATATCTCATGGGCGTTAGATACGAGTTCCCAGTGTTAAGTCTATGGAGAAAAAATATCTGGGGTGAGATAAATCAAGATATACCAAGATATACCACGGCGAATCCATCGTGTTGGTGGAAACAGCCGTTTAAGGCCTGGCGCCCACTTACAACGATAGAAATTTAGACCTACCGATATGGCACCGATACGAAAAGCAAACATCGGAGACAGATCGGGAAGGTGCAACATCGCAGACATATGTCGAGACATGCCAATCCAACACGCATTGTATGGGGTTGACTGGTAAAAAAAGGTGATCATGGTCCCGATATGCCCCACGATATTACAAGGGCTGAAGTGCATACCTCGGGGTGTTATCTTTATTTTTAGATATACGATACACTATAATTCAGGAAATATCGAAACGATAATGTTTCCCAGGACACATAGAACAAAAATGTATTTTTCTCAGGCACTAAAAGCTCTTTTTCAAGTAAGGCCCGGCGTCCACCTACTACGATATGGCACCGATATGCCCTACGATGCACCTTCCGATGCAAAATCAAAATCGCGTCGGAAGGTCACCTAATATCGAGGCAGTTGACCACGTTTCTGTGATTAGACACCGATAAAAAACCCATACAATGCGTGGTGGATTGGCATGTCTAGACATATGTCTACGATTTTGCACCTTCCCGATATGGCACCGATTTTGACATTTTGTATCGGTGCCATATCGGGAGGTCTACGATTCTATCGTAGTAGGTGGACGCCGGGCCTAAAACTAAGAAAATATTGATTTGAGACACTTATACCTGATCGAAAATCAGGTCGTACGGACATATGTATCGTTTATTTGATTCCAAAATTTCACAGTTTTCTGATAAGTATCACACACGTGAGAGCAATTATCCCGAGATAATACTCTGCGATGCTCCCGTTTAGCCACCGCAATTTCAACATTTTGAAATGTTGTGGAGACTCTACGATACAGCTTTTACATCGGTACCAATTCGTAGACGCCTGTTTTGCATCGGTGCCTAATCGTAGAGATGTGGTCAACTGGCGCTATATTAGGTGACCTTCCGACGCGATTTTGATTTTTTATCGGGAGGTGCATCGTAGTCTAGTCTAGCTTTATACTCTTAGGCCTCTAGGTCCCTACCCCTGATTTTTAAAAGTTTCTCATATTTTTGCTGAGGTAGATTTTACGCATAGTGTGTAAATAATAAGGAACTGCATGAAGATCCGTTGCCGCTGACGTTATGCTTTGTGTTTTGGCTGCGGAGTACGTAGTATACCAAATCAGATGGCTATTTTCAGTGGCTATAGATCGAGTGCGGTTCAGATTTTATCAATCCCCTATCACTTACTTACTGGCTAACACTTGTAATGTCATGAACCATTGAGTATTTCTTCCAATACCCAAGGGACGTTGAGTAAGAGTTCCTAATGTTATGTCTATAGGAAAATATACCACGGTGGTAATACATACACAATAATGACTGGTTTTGTGTACGAGTGGCCGTAATCTCCGAGTAGTTGACGCGTAGTAATATCCGAGCGATTAGCGTCAACTACGAGGAGATTACAGTCACTCGTATCCAAAACCAGTCGTTATTGTATTTATTACCCACCTTCAAGATTTATAACAAATCTATTGCAATTAAAAAGTTTCTGCAATACATTTAGTTCCAGGCACCACAGCACTGTCAAGCATAGACCCTATTGAGGTATCCCGTCATTCAGTCTGTTGACAAAGTTCCGGGTTTCGCTGGTTACCGACGTAGTATGGTGATAGACCCCTTACTCGTAACCCAGAGTTAATGCAGTTTAACGGTTTTCAGACATCCTCAAATTGAAATTCTGATGTCAGAAATGGAAATTTCAGCTATTTCTACATGGGAATCCGAAATTATATTCAGTTTCTCCAATAATAAATCAGCAAACTGTGATTCATTTTATCGTAGTGTGCCAAGTCTATCGGGAACGGAACTTTGCTTTACCCGGGGCGATAATCGGGAGTTTAGTAACCTCTGGAGGCTCTATGGCAGTAATTCGAAATAGACTTACACCAATAATATAGTTCGCCATTTCCCCATGATTTTAGCATACAAAGCATGTCATGACAGTGACTTCTGGTGGTAAATGAGATTATTATGACTGATTATGAATAAATGATATTGAATGAACATTCAAGAAACCTATTTTGAAGTAAATGATAATTTGACCTCATTATGGATGGAACTTTGTTTCCGGAATCTCCTGTGGGAGATTCTGATATGTCAGAATTTCCCGGTAGTTGATTCCAGGTGCTCTATACATTTCCTATGGAGACTACGTATTTGGTTGGTAATAAAAGAGCCGACACACCTACCTTTACACCAGGGGTATAATCGGTATTCGGCATACATACCTGTGGGAAGAAAATAGAAAACAATGTTATTTTGATCCAACAGTTATGACAAATGATGATTATCTTCTGTATATATTTGAATTGAGAACGTTGATCGGTCGGTCGGTAGACAATAATGTCGGAGGTCAATTAGTATACTAAGATAATAATAATAAGATATAAAATAATAGCCCTTCGAAGGTATCATCTTGTGAACGTCAGTATGCAAAATTACCATCACATTACTTTTGCAAATTTCTGTACTCAAACTATAATTAACGAGTGGACACAAATATTGTTTGCATAAAAGAAACCTTTTTATTATGAATGTAGACGTTTCTTATAACATAATGCTTATAGGGATTTATAAAATTTTGGTACATCAAGTTATACATAATTATAAACATACATCATAGTACAGTGTAATTATATAAGAGGGGATGGTGGGTGGGAAATCGTTGTGCGTCTGAGTAGCTTTGAAGAAAGTGCTGACTCAGGGGGATAACTGAGGGGTTTTATATGTAACCTGGGCCCCGTTGCTCCACTTTTTGTGGTATCGCTAGCTATAATCGGATCGCAATTTTATTTTTACGATTACTTTAACGATCCGACTGAAAAAGCGTTGCTCCCGTAATATCGGATCGTATCTCTATATTCCCGCGGTATCGCTATATTTTACGATGCGATAGCGATACAACAATTATGGGGCACATATTGAATGAGACAGGGGAAAATTAATTAGTTCTTTAATCAAATCCAGATGGCATTACCGTCAAAACTGATCTGACACCTGGTGGTGTGGATCGCTATTTGAAATATCAGACAAAGCTGTATTTAACCCATAGCAATACGATCCGCAGTGCTGTGAAGGTCAGCGTAAAAAGTATCGCTAAAAGCCGTATTTTACGCAGCGATGCGCCTATGCGATTACGACACGATCTGCAAAATTTCTGGAGCAACGTTTAGGCCCTCGGATCGCTATTCTGTGCTCCGCAACTCTGTCGTAATCCTGGAGCAAAGGGGCCCTGGCAGCCTGGCCTAGTTAGGCTATAGGCCAGGTAACGGGTTCCAGTTTTATGGTGCATTATTGGTAATGCCTCCTGGTTCCCTGGTCATCTGCTAGAGGGCTCGGCGGAATTAGGTGTATGACAAGCGGATACCAGCCAAACCACTAGGCTGGTTCCCGAGGTATAAGCTAGTCACAGGCGGGCACCAGCCAAAGTTGAAGCACAGAGTAGCGTGGTTGAAGGTCGTGCCTGTGGAACCCGTTACCTGTCCCTTATTTCATTAGGGCAGGGAACCAGTCTAGGTTTTATACTGAGGGCTTTGTTTGCCTCAGGAAAACAGATACGCGGTAATTCCCGCGTTACCTCATGAATAATTCATGATTGTTGCCTCGTGAATATTTGAGGTGTCGCCCTCTAGCAATTACAAAACAATTTACAATTCTTCCACAATTTACATAGTAACAGTGAAATCAGGGCGGATATCAGATCTGCTGAAACCTGATTTTCATATCCTACCCCACTCCCATGTTTTCAAGTGGGGAGTGGAACCGGGAAACCCATACCAGTATTCAATGAACTTTAGATAAAATAAAACAGATATGGGGCTATAAGACCTCTGCCCTCAAATTGCTTAAAATGTGATAACACATGTAGCCATCTTAAATTTGAATATAGACAGCCCAATAAATTTCCAGGCCTTATGCAGGCTCTAATATCATTTTTCCAGGCATATCTGGTCACTGTTTTTAAAACCATGTCTGATTCATCACCAAATTCATCCTTACTCCCTGTGGAATTTCAGTGGTTTTTTGGATAGATTTTTCCAAACTATTTAATCCAAGTCACTGAAATTTTATAGGCAGTCAGGTACCGTAGTTAAGGAAAGTTAATCATGACCATAATTTAATAGACTTAAAAAATTTGTATTTATTAAAAACTAAATTTTCCATGCTCTTCAATGTTTTTCCAAGCTCTCTGTGAGAATTCAAGGCTTTTCAAGGCCTGGAAAACCCAAAAGCATAATTCCATTTGTTTCCAGGTTTTCCAGGCTCTGTACAAACCCTTAACAATTAATACACAATGGAAACTGAGTCATTCTACAGTCAGGTTGAGGATATGATGAAGCCACTTAACCCCGATCTCTAATCCAGTCACGAGACACGGGCTGAGACAAGCTCCGTTTGATTCAACATTAATCCCTCCTCTACTCTGTGGGCTGCAGTCAACAAACCACCACTTCCACAGCTTGGAGTAATTAGCATGCATCGCCAACGTTTCCTAATTGGGCTGAATCTGATTCTAGATTGCTGCAGAGACAACGGGCATTCACTTCTGTTTTTTTCATTTTTTGAGTTCTGTTCATTTGAGTTATTGACATAAAAGTTGTGGAGTTTTTTTTTAGAGATTTTTCATTGAATTCACATATATTCAGATGTCTCTTATTTCTTATTACTGGTCATTTGAATTATTTACATAACATTTTTGTTTGTTTACAGATTCTTTTTCATTGAATCCCCACATTTCCAGATTTCTCTTATTTTTTATTTCCGATCATTTGAATCATTTACTTAACATTTGTGTTTTTTTACAGATGTATTTCATTGGATCGACATTTCCAGATTTATCTAATGTTTCCAGGTCAAAGGAGTATAAAATGTGGATAGATATACCTGTATGCAACGATAAAAGGAAGGTAATAGATGCCAAATTCAAGTTCTTAAGTGTCTTCTCTTTTAAATGCTTTTTTCAAAGCTTATCATTCATTTTCTATTATATATGAAACCTCTTTCGTATCTTTTTACACGAGTTCCATGTACTTCACTGATATGAGAATAGTAACACATGTTATCTCATCCCGGTATTTTTTTATTGGCGAGTTATTCCAGCAATAAATGATGTTATACGGGGTGAGATAAAATCAGAAACCCACTCGATGAACATAACTTGGTCTGTACTCCACCTCGTTTGACCGCTATGTAATTCACTCAGCTTCGCCTCGTGGATTACTCCGCAGTCAAACTCGGTGGAGCATGGACCAAGTTATTCTCATCTCGTGGGTTTCCTTCTAAATACCTAAGTCCTTACACTTGTTATGTAAGCCGCACTAACAATGTCTAATGGTGCTCTTCCACCAGGTTGTCTGATCTAAGCCGAACTTAGCCGAAAAATCTTGAGAGCATACAGAACCCGATCGCTCCAGTGGAATAGACTTAAATAAGCGATAATAGGGGTATACGGCACATACCTATTATGTTATGGAAGCGGCCACCTTGCCCCCGAGACAAACGAAACACTAAGTGGCGGGTCCAGTTATCAATGGATTTTATCAAAGATATTTTTCTTGGCTTGCCACTGAGGGGTTTTAGCCTGTCCCACGATTCTCTATGGATTATTAGTAGGTAATAGTAATTGTCCCCCGACAACAGTGGCTCTAGCTTACAATTTCCTGGCGGATGATGGCGGAACTAGCAATCACTCTGTGCCCTATAGGGGACAGAGCCATTGTTAGTTCACGAAGCAATCACTAGGTGGTCGTGGGACAAACCTGTATTCTGGCTCTTTTTTCTTACAAAATTCAACTGCCTTTCAATATTTTAAAATGGTTCCCTTGACTCTCTACACCCATCCTAGAGCAGGATGACATAATGATTAAACCCAAGACATGATATTTTCCATATGGAACACTTTATATAAATATGTGAGCAAGGCTAAAGTTGTGACATTTCCCAATTCTCACTCACTTCTTTTCCACCTCCTTTAGTGAAGAACAGCTACTTTTTCACCTCCTTTAGTGAAGAACACCTACTCGGGGGGTGTTATGGCGGCACCCATGAATCATAGGCTATATGCCGTATAAAGACAGGGATAAATACCAGATGGTACAAGATTTAAGACGATTCAGCAGGATGTAGACAGGTGCTGTGACTATAATGAGACATGGCCCAACCCTGCCGGCCAAAGGTTCCGTCCAGTGTTTGTTTGTTTGTTTGTTGGTTTGATTTAACGTCCAGTTAACTATTGCAGGTTCTCACCAGACTTTCTCAAGGTTCTTTTACACCAAAAGGGTGGTGATCGAATCTATGTGATGAATTTAGGTAGAAACCTCACCCCTACACATTTAACGAGGTGAGAGTTCTTTTACATCCCACACCACATAGACATGGTGCGAGAAGGATTGGCCTTTGATATAGCAGTAAATCTACCACTACTGGGGGTGAAGGAGAAAAGCGGCTGCAGTGGGACCCAAATCAACAACGTCAGACAACCTTGGTATTACAAGTCCAGTGCTCTTTACAGCACCAATTCCACCGAGCACCCGAAACTTGCCGAAATGGAAATTAGGAAAGATTATCGGGCGGTGGAAGCGCGCATTTGTTTCTGGTGATTTCGGGCGCTAATACGATATATCGTGCGAGAAAATTTACCATATAAGATATTCTTAGATACATTCCAAAGACATCAGAAACTTTCCGATAAACCCCCTAGTCTGGTGGAATCAGCACTTACCACTGAGCTAACTCCCCAATCCAGTCGCTTTTGTTATGCTTGCGTGCAAGCATATCCGGTCTGCACCACAAGGAGGCGAGGCGACCAAGAGGGTGAACAGATTGGTAATTGCTATCCGCCCCAGTGTAACCAGCATCATTAGGTTCTCAACCAGGCTGTTACATCTTGAGGCCTCAGAGCCTGACACCCTGAGAAAGTATCGGATTTACTTTTCACCTCAAGGCACCTCATTTCCTAACGTTATAAGTGCAGATTATCAAGTCTGAGCTGGTGGAACCCATGCTACAGCTTTGGCACGGCATTAAGGCAAGTATTTCGTGTTATCTCATCCCATAGGTTTAACATTGGGATCTCGTTCTCTATGCCCCTACGAGTATTGCAGTCCGTTCTCCATGGTCTATAGCCAGAGTGTTATCCATACGTTTAGGGTGAAGAGGGGTAAGATAAATACAGTTTACAACTTGTTGTGTTCAAAGTTATGAACGCATATGAATGTTACGTGATATTCACAAGCTGTCGCCTCGTTCACATCACTCCGCATCAAACTCGTGGAGAACGACGACTTTGGCCAAAATTTTCTCCTTTAGTCTGCGAGTTCGTGTTCATTAAAGACAAATGCTAGTACTTGGGTGATTTCTAAATTTTATTAATTTTTGGAAATAATATAAGTTCCCTATATCAGCAAATAGAAAATGCAAAAAATGGCATGTCACCATGCTAACTTCTATGGGAAGGCAATCTGAAAAGATAAGTGCTTAACTATTGGTGTCAATTGGAAAAATGCAATATTTTGACTTTGTTGTTTAATGACACTGATGTTCTATTGCTATCTTCAAATCTTACCTAACGTCTGACTGATCATTTTCTTATTGCCTTAGAGAAGATTGCCACCCTTTTCAGTAGTTCAAGTATAAATTAATCTTTCATATAGTTGGAAACATGTACAAATGAGTAATGCTAAAAAAATACTATGTCATCAAGGTAATTTTCATGGGAAGGCCATCTGAAGAAGGTAAGTGCTTATCTATTGGTGTCTATTGGAAACTGCTATACTTTCATGAAACCAGAGGGCAGCACCAGTGTTATATACAGGGGGCAGTGCGATACCTACCTGCATTTTTCTTTAACATATACAACACTCAGTCTCTTTTCCTAATGTACAGAGCCTAAAAGACAGGCGGATCCTTCAGACACACTTAAACTAAATGTACCAACTCCCTGGCGAAACAGCCAGATCACCACATTTGGTGGACTGGTTCCCTGCCCTAATGAAATAAGGGACAGGTAACGGGTTCCACAGGCACGACCTTCAACCACGCTACTCTGTGCTTTAAATTTGGCTGGTGCCCGCCTGCGACTAGCTTATACCCCCAGGAACCAGCGTTGTGGTTTGGCTGGTATCTCTCTACTCTATGCTGGTAACCACCTGTTATACACCTAATTCCGCCGAGCCCTCTAGCGGATGAGCGGGGAACCAGGAGGCGTTACCAATAATGCACCATAAAAATGGAACCCGTTACCTGGCCTATAGTCTAACTAGGCCAGGCTGCCAGATCACCACATTTGGCGGATTGGCTTAGCCTGGCATGAGTTGCTTCCGGGAGGAGCCAAATGGAGGCTCGATGACGTCACTGGATCCCGGTGCGCATGGTCTCACCAGATACGAGAAAGTCGGCGTCAAACCAAGCCCCACTGGGAAGGGCCAATTGTTTGTGCCCCATCACAGCCAATCCTTTTTTTTTAGAATCTCTTTATTGCAAACTCTCCTTGGCAGCAAATACAGTACTAGGCGTGTTAACCCAAATAAACATGCAAAATCGCCTTAGTGGATCTGGTGCTTCACATCAACGGCCAGGAGAATATTAACAATATTGTGCATAGCAGATCTTACACTGGAAATGTGATGTGAAAAGTCCGACAAGTAATGGGAGAAAAATAGTTACACTTCAGGTACCATCTCCCAGTCATTCTGACACAAATTATCACTTACCTGAATGAGTCAAAATAGCACGATTTGATGGAATGGAAACTAAGCCATTATTGTCCATGAAGATATATTTAAGTACAGAACTATATTTTCTCGGAAAATCGGTGAAATCGGCGACAAATCGGGGGCCCGATTTTCCTACCGAAGGAATTTTTTTCAATATTTTCTGGTATGAACTCAAGAAGAAACCAACAAGACCAAAAACGAGATGCTTTCTGCATTTATCTCACCACTGTAAACACTAAAATAATGGACGATGACACAGGATATAAACCATGGAAAACGCAATACAATGCAATACTCGTAGGAGCATGGAGAACGAGGTCCCAATGCTAAGCCTATGGGGAAAAAATACCAGTGGTGGGATGAAGCAAAATTCCAAATGCACCCAATGATATTTGTTCCGTAAATAACGCACCACCTCATCTTTTTTTTCTGTCGCCATCTAAATCTACCAGCGTTGAAATAATCATAGATAGAATGCATTTTACACGCAAAAATCTGTCGGTCAGCAAAAAGTGTCTTGTGTAAAGGCTTGAACTGCCAGATAAACCATCGTTTTCAGTAGGCAGGTGTATATGCTGCCTAACACACACTGTTAACACCCTCCTGGTCTCCTGCCACTCAGAACAAGAGAGACCGGAAGTAACATTGTATCTGCGCCACCTGGGTGCAGCTGGGAAACTATTGTTTGGAGATTTGCAGATACATGTATATGGCCATACATGCACGGAAGTACTTTTCATTATTTTATTATGTATATTCAGTATAGAAATCCTCAGCTACGTCTGATAGCATCTGCACCTGAGATATGGCTCTGAATGATACAATAAGTGAAACTTAGAGTAAAAGGTCAGAAGCAAAAACATAAAACCTGCTGTTGCAGAATGTCTTAGGCCCGGCGTCAGAAGCAAAAACACACAAAACCTGCTGTTGCAGAATGTCTCATGTACATTTACCTGAAATTTGAATTAAAAAATATATATATATACAAATATTTCAGTGAAACGTTTTTACGTTATTGGAACTTATAACGGGCTTATTTTGATAGGAGCTCGTGGAATATTTTTTATCCAAAGAAACGCAGTGCGAGATGCCATCCTAATGAGGTTAACAGGTTTCACTTGTATCATATACCTATAAATATTGATAATCATTTAGATATCTACCAAAACTTGATGGCATTGAACCGCTCTTCAAAGTGTGCTGGGCGGGCAGAAGTGAGTTTCTGCTATTAACTACATGCATGTGTAAACGTCACTCGGCGATATGCTCACAACCGCATTTTCTTGTTTATAATCACAATATTATTTAGAATTTTTCTGCATGAATTTTTAGTTCATACGATAAATATTTAATTTTTATTTAATTAGTTCTATGTTAAGCGCAGGCAGTCATATTCAAAGTCTGGTGGTACATCACCATACCGGCACAGTGTGGTGGTATGTGTGAAGTGCAATTTGTATAGCAGAGGTTGGTATTTACAGTATTTTCTTGAATACGTATATAATACACCTTCTATTACATGGCATTGAAAGGACGATGTATTTTTCAATTGTTGGCACAATTTGCTGTACATGCATCACTGCATTTTTCCATTTCCCATCAGATACCAAAAGAATGACAATGATAATTAATATGATTTAATATAATATAACACAATCTAATACAACGTAATTATCGTACTTTTATTACGATGGAGTAAGCGATCAATATCACACCAAAACAATACAGGGAAAAGAGAAAAAAAACCACCAAAAAAACCAGCAACAACGGAAAATAGGGAGAGAGAAAATACACAATAATGTTGATGATGATGATGATGATAATAACAATAGCAATGAAGATAATAATAACAAAACTAAGACAAAAACAGAAATACCAACAAAAACAATATATACAGAAGACATATTAGCAGTCAATCTGTGGAGACATTAATGGTGATGTAGTGTGATTGTCTACATGTTTACCTTCGCTCTGAACCTCATGCCTTTCCTGTTTAGAACTGCATCTGCCCTGTGTTATGAGTGTGTTATGAATATGACACTTACATTGGGTAAAGGAGGGGAGACTTACTCATCTTCATGGGAAGCTTCCCCGCCTACCTCCCCACCTTCATGTATCACGTATTATGATAATAAATACTTATAAAGAATAACCTGACCATGCTGTACATGCGAGATGGGATTTTTGTTTCAGAGAACGCGTTGAGACCAGTTCCTTGAACTTAGCGTATCTCAGGGTAAATAAAAGTCTTAAAAAAACAAAAACAAAACGGGGGAGATTTTTTTAATAATACACATACTGACACAGACTGTATGTCAGTATCAATGAGGGTGTAGTGGAGGCACTGTTTCTACTGTATTTCTGCAACTAAACACAGGTTTACGTCGGTGGTAGACTTGTTAAATAATCTATTCCAAAGTAATCGGTGAGCATTCTCTTTTCAGGTCTCGTTTCTATTCACCAATCTGGCATCAATGAACCGAAAGGATCTATCGGTGGTTCCCGACTGCACATCGATGCAAAATAATTGGGCAATAGAAATGGGCTTTTAAAGTCTGTCGGGGGGGGGGCACAACTGCCCTTTGGTATCAAATAGTCAGTGAGCGTGCAGTGTATACTTTGTTTCTTCTGCACCTTACAGGTCCGTACCGATTGATTTGTCCTGATGAAACTTTGATAATCACTGACGAAATCACAGCATTCACTGCACGAAAACCATCATTTTACATATGAATGCGCCCGGCATCTATAAGCAGGTATTTTGCGTCTACAAGATCGTCTTAATCTCCTTGTGTATACACCTCATCTGTGGTCGTATATATAAGCGTCCAGTGAACAGGGCTTCACTGAGAGCGGCGGGAGGAGGTGGCGGCGGGTGTGGGGGGAGGGCTTCCTACTGAGGACACCTGTACTTCTACCAACACAAAGGGGCGGGAAGGGGTATGGGCAGAGGGTATTTTCTCTCATATACGCCGGGTGTGAAATACAGCCAAGACGTGTCTGTCGTATATAAGGCCTGGGCGTATATAAATGAAAACAAGTCAATATATAGCCAATACATGCACTTCCGTGATGGCGTATATGTGAATAAAATGGTGGTTTTCGTGCAGTGATTTTAATTCTGTCGCTTGCTGACTCAGTCGGTCGGTGGTGGCCTTATTGCATAATCCTCACCAAATTAATCAGTGACCATCTCAAATACCAGGCTTCTCCCATTCACCGATCTGGCGTCGGTGTACCAAAAAATCGATCTGTGGTTCCTGACTGTAGATCGGTGCCATATAATCGGCCGACAATTGCATGAGAAAAAACTTGTCTCAGGGAATTGGAATCATAACTGGGATTCACACGATGGGATTCATGTACCTCACAGCGTGTTTTTTCTGAGACAAATCTTGCTGAGATTCTGTACTCGAACGCGATTTCTTCGTCTAAATTATAGGGATTCATTTCCCTGAGACATGTTTTCCTCCCTGTAATTATTAAAGACATTTCCCCCAAAATGGAACAAAATCGCATGAGATTGTGAGCCCTGTGAGTTACATGAATCACATCGTGTGAATCCCACTTTACATTTTTCAGACAAAAAGATTGTGCTCCAGTACAGAATCTCAGCCGGATTTGTCTCAGACACAAGCACCCTGTGAGATACATGAGCGCCGATTATTATTAATGTTATATTCCGCCGAACCTCCACACGTACATAGGCTCTAAAACGACATAGTCGCTAGCAATCATCAAATCTATCTCACCCCTGGAATATATGTTCATAGGCTTAACATTGGGAACTCGTTCTCCATGCCCCTACGAGTATTGAAGTCCGTTCTCCATGGTCTATATCCTGTGTGTTGTCCATTCTTTTAGGGTGTACAGGGGTTGGATAAATACAGAAAGCAACTCGTTTTGGTCAAAGAAGTCATTCTCTGACTCGTTTGAATGCGCTGTGATATTCACTCGGCTGTCGCCTCGTTCATATTACCCCGCATCAAACTCGTAGAGAACTTGACCAAGACTTTGACCAAAACTTGTTGGTTTCTTCTTTATTATCTCACCCCGGTATTTTTCTCCGTTAAACGTTAGGAACTCGTTTAACGTTAGGAATTCGTACTCCACGGCCGTACAGGTATTGTACCCAATACTCAATGGCTAATTTGGGGAGTTATTTGATCAATACATGATGTTATACGGGGTGAGATAAAATCAGAAACCCACTGATGAAAATAAGTTGGTCCGTACTCCAACTCGTTTGACTGCTACGTAATTCACTTAGCTTCGCTTCGTGAATTACTCCGATGTCAAACTCGGTGGAGTACAGACCAACATATTCTCATCTCATGAGTTTCCTTCTTTATTATTATATACCTGTGGTGGTATATCCTACACATACTGCCCGCTCCTACCCATGTCGTATTTATACCCGTACGACACCTAGGTGACGTACGGGGTATGTATGTGGCGTACAGGGCATGTACGGCGGCAAAATCCAAATATTCCCCCAGTAGCAAAGTTAGAAATTCGATATTTTAAGGTATATAATAATAGAGAAACAGGCTGACTGTCTCCGTACGGATAAAATACTTGGTAAAATCGGCGATCAGATGAACCTCTGCCTCCGGCATCGGTTCATCTGATCGCCGATTTCACCGCGTATTTTATCCGTACGGAGACAGTAAGCCTGTTTCTCTATAATACTGCATGGGCATACAGTCCTGTGACATACACATAGCGTTCAATCTCCACCACAGCTCGGTCCCCGGATGCACTCCGCGCCACCTGCAGGGGGATGCCGGAAGCACTGCTCGTCAACCCGAGTCTCACATTAGCATGAGACTCCGCAGCGTCCCCCCTGTTATCTAGACCCACTCAGCATGGCTTCTTATCTGTCTCCGCTTCAAATGTCACCATGACCACCACAGGTAGAAAATGGGAGAATATCCCCAGGAGATTGGTTGGAAGATAGCGGCTTGTGGATGGAAATGTCCACTGTCGTCATCAGAATAAGGTTGTTAAATACGAAAAAGACTGGGAGCAGATTGTATGATCATTATTGATGAATGAGTGTGGAGTTATGAACTAGGAACAAATGGTATGTTCATCATTTATGAATGAGTGTGGAATTATAAAATCATAAAATAAGAACAAATGGTATGTTCATCATTTATGAATGAGTGTGGAATTATATATTAGGAACACATGGTATTTAATCATCATTGATATATGAGCGTGGAATTATAAACAAGGAGCAAATGGTATGATCGTCATTGATGATAGAGTGTGGAATTATGAATTAGAAACAAATGGTATGTTCATCATCGATATATGAGTGTGGAATTATAAACTAGAAACAAATGGTATAATCATCATTGATGAATGAGCGTGGAATTAAAAATTAGAAACAAATGGTATGATCGTCATTGATGATAGAGTGTGGAATTATGAACTAGGAACAAATGGTATGTTCATCATTGATGAATGAGCGTGGAATTATAAACTAGGAACACATGATATGATCATCATTGATGATAGAGTGTGGAATCATAAATTGGAACGAATGTTGTGATCATCATTAATGAATAAGGGTGGAATCAAAGATTAGAAACTAATGGTATGATCATCATTGATGAATATGCGTGGAGTTATAAACAAGGAACAAATGGTATGATCATCATTGATGAATGAGCGTGGAAATATGAACTAGGAACACATGGTATGTTCATCATTGATGAATGAGCGTGGAAATATGAACAAGGAACAAATGGTATGATCATCATCGATGAATGAGCGTGGAAATATGAACTAGGAACAAAATTTATGTTCATCATTGATATATGAGTCTGGAATTAAAAACTCTGAACAAATGGTATGTTCATCATTGATATATGAGCGCGGAATTATAAACTAGTAACAAATGGTATAATCATCATTGATGAATGAGCGTGGAATTATAAACTAGGAACAAATAGTATGATCATCATTGATGAATGAGCGTGGAATTATGAAAGAAATAACAATTGATGAAGATAGATGAAGAAATATGAAAATCTATTGAAACGTCGGGTTTTTAACACCATCGCCTATCACTCACCTCATCAGTTTGTCTGTACTCATCCATTATCATCAATAAAATTGAACTTTTAATTGAACGGAACGAGTTTGGTTTGGTTAGCACCTATCATGCAACAATTAAAAGGTTTGGGTAATATTCAGCCAATGGATTATTATCTATTACCCACCTGAAACCTACTGATGCCTACTGGTAGACCCGTTGTTTTAAAAAGTATCTTATCTAAGTATGACCACAGAAGACACACAAAACCTGAAATAGCAGAATGTCTTATTGTATATATTGCCATTTCTGCAATTGCCTGAGACTGGGATACAAACACATCAAGCACCAGTTGGTCATGAGGTATTTTGGTCTCGAGTGATTGGTCTTTGTCTGCTGGGCATGCCTCTAAAACCAGAGACACACCAAGGGAGAAATAAATTGATTTCCGGAATCACCAACAAAAAATGGCGGACATGTGAGCTGATTGTTGCTTCTGAGACACTAAATTAAAGATGGGAGACCACTATCCAATAATATCTCAATTACACATCATTTTAGCTCCGTTCTGCGCGTGCCTCATGGCCGTGTAGGCGGGCCTTATTCTTTTG
This sequence comes from Alentia gelatinosa, assembly GCA_950022655.1. Classification (NCBI taxonomy): domain Eukaryota; kingdom Metazoa; phylum Annelida; class Polychaeta; order Phyllodocida; family Polynoidae; genus Alentia; species Alentia gelatinosa. The sequence goes on along the minus strand of OX465580.1, from coordinate 130,668,351 downwards.
GATTCATCAACTGAGCTTAATTGCCTTAGATCAGCTTTAAGTTATTCTTTTGGATTCATCAACTGAGCTTAATTGCCTTAGATCAGCTTTAAGTTATTCTTCTGGATTTATCAACTGAGCTTTTGCCTTAGATCAGCTTTAAGTTATTCTTTTGGATTTATCAACTGAGCTTAATGCCTTAGATCAGCTTTAAGTTATTCTTCTGGATTTATCAACTGAGCTTAATTGTCTTATATCACCTTTTATATTATTCTTTTGGATTTATCAACTGAGCTTAATTGCCTTATATCAGCTTTAAGTTATTCTTTTGGGTTTATCAAATGAGCTTAATTGCCTTAGATCAGCTTCAAGTTATTCTTTTCGATTTATCAACTGAGCTTAATTGCCTTAGATCAGCTTTAAGTTATTCTTCTGGATTTATCAACTGAGCTTAATTGCCTTAGATCAGCTTTAAGTTATTCTTCTGGATTTATCAACTGAGCTTAATTGCCTTAGATCAGCTTTAAGTTATTCTTTTGGATTTATCAACTGAGCTTAATTGCCTTAGATCAGCTTTAAGTTTTTCTTTTGAATTCAGCAACTGAACTTAATTGCCTTAGATCAGCTTTAAGTTTTTCTTTTGAATTCAGCAACTGAACTTAATTGCCTTAGATCAGCTTTAAGTTATTCTTCTGGATTTATCAACTGAGCTCAATTGCCTTAGATCAGCTTTAAGTTGGATCTGTTAAGATATATCCTTCTGTTGGGTGACTTATATAAAGCTAATTTCAGTCTCAACAAGGGCGGCTGTATTTGTCCTTGTGGTGAATTACAAACCTTTAAAACAAGCAGGTGTAACATTGTCTCATGGTGTAAGTAGTATATTAGGTTAGGCTCTGTAGCAGGCAACAGTGCCTATGGTTGTGAAGCGAGTAGCACGACTAGTAAAATAAGTTTATTTCTATCATTATTAATATTCGAGTTGGTAGTAAATTGTAGTTATGACAGAGAATGCTGTCACTGATGCCCCAATCACAGTGGCGTATATTTTGGCGTTTCTTCTACATATTTGAATTGGTGGGGACCACGTATTAGCTACGGATTTGGAACGTATCTGTTTGCTTTGCTTTAACGAGTTAGTACGCTTCTCAACGTTCATCAACGCTTATTTACGTTTCTGTACGTATTGTGGCGTTTTTCGGCGCATTCCGACTTTCTTTTACATATCTCCGCGTTTTCCCGCGCATTGTCGCGCATTTGTATATTTCAAACTGCGTAGAAGAACGTAGAGGTGCGTACAAGAGAAAAAGACGTTTTTTACGCCAGTGCGACTGGGGCATTACATAGCAACACCAGAGAAGTACCTTGAACCGCCATTACAGGGAATTGTTCATATATATCAAGTTACTTCAGGCATACATATATTGACAATGCTGTGAGTGACCTGTGTATGATATCAGTATCTCAGATTGCTTTTCCTGCCTAATCTTACTTGTAGTTAAAGCACAGAACAGCCGGGTGTAATGATTTGTACACTATTTCATATCGCTGCACAACGTGAAAAGACTCTTTTTACTGTGTATGATATTATTTTGTCAATTTCTGCTGACAACGCAAAGGTTCAACGTAAAGTCAATGCACATCTACCGATTCGGGGTTCAACGATTGGTTCTGAAATCGTATAGTAGTTTACTAAATACCCATGCCGTATATACTGCAAATACGTACCGTTTTGGCATATGACGTAAAAACACTAAAATACGGACCACCTAGCCATACACATTTATCAAAATTTTGGTTGTTAAGAAAAATGAAATTGATTTTTTTTTTAAATTTAGGGTATAAAGTAAATATATAACGTCCAACCATGCTTGTACAAGTCATAGAACTGGATGTAAATTTGCCGTATATACGAAACTCGGCGTAAACGCCTCGGTCCGTACAAACGGTAAATTAGCATCTCGTTCTGTGACTTGTACAGCATGGTCAGGACGTTCTATATAAATAATTGCTCGGCCGGTAGGGGGTATTTTCAATGTTCCGTTGTCGCATACTGGATTATCAACATGTTGATAAACCTTTGGCGAGCGATTTGGGAACATTGGCCGACAACTTGTCGGTGACAAAAGAACATCTCAAGGGGGCGCTTCCACGAATCATTGGCCGACCCTTGCCTAGCTGCCCCACATTTACCGACTAGGGCCAACTCCGTAAGGATGCCTCGCCTGAGATAAAGTACCATTCCTTTGTTGCCAACAAAGGTATACCCATGTTTTGAAATCGGAAGATGTGCATTGGACTTCCAAATAATTGCATTTATGTTGTCTAGTGTGGACTGCTTTGATTAGGACTAAGTCTCCCACCCCATCTCCACTCTCCTGCTGAGATGGTCGACATGAAGATAAAGTGAAGACTTGTTTCTGATTTGGCAATTAATCATTTGGTTAGTGTGCATTGGACTTATGACTTACGATTATTGATATATATATATTGCCCCAGTCACACTGGCGTAAAAAAACGGCGTTTTTCCGTGTACGCACGTCTACGTTCTTCTACGCATTTTGGAATCTCAAAATACGCCGCAAAACGCCGCAATACGCGGATTTTACATAAAGGAAAGTCGGAATGCGCCGAAAAAAACCACAATGCGTACAGAAGCGTAGATAAGCGTTGATGAACGTTGATGAACGTTGAGAAGCGAACTAAAACGTTAAAGAAAAGCAAACAAATACGTTCCAAATCCGTAGCTAATACGTGGTCCCCAACCATTCAAATACGTAGAGGAAACGCCAAATTTTACGCCAATAATTGGTTACAGGTACAGAGTATCAACTTTGTTTTTATTAGGAGTGACCTCACCGGATGCATGGAAAAAATAATTTCTTTTTTTTTTTTTATGGATTAGTTAAGGTTTTCATATGAAGCGCAGGGTGGCTTTCACCACCTTATATCTACATCCACACTCAATAATTGCAGATCTTGAGAGCCCAGCAGGGTGAATTTCTGACCAAAATTTCCGGTGACGTAGTCCCAAGTGCGTGCGCACCCCGAGATGCAGCATTCTCTTTCAATTTCCGCTTCCGCTAAGCGCCGTCCCGGGCTCGTGACGATGGACGGTTCTGATTGGCTGGCGAGCGGTGAATTTTTTTCTTTTTAAATAAGCAGCGTCTAGTGTTTCTTGATGGCTCTACAGTGTCGCCATAGCAAACACGGGCCCGGAACGTGAATAAATATTCACACTTTCTAAAGGCCCGGGAACAGGAATAAACCCACACACTTCCTGAAGGCCGTGGGACATGAATAAACATATACACTTCCTGAAGTGCCTGGCACATGAATAAACATACACACTACCTGAGGGCCTTGGAACATGTATAAGGCCTGGCGTCCACCTACTACGATAGTAATTTAGACCTACCGATATGGTACCGATACAAAAAACAAATATCTGAGACATATCGGGAATGTGCAAAATCGTAGACATATGTCTAGACATTCCAATTCACCATGCATTGTATGGTTTTTTTTGAGTGCCTAATCGCAGAAACGTGATCAACTGCCCCGATATTAGGTGACCTTCCGACGCGATTTTGATTTTGTATCGGAAGATTCATCGTAGACCATATCGGAACCATATCGTAGTAGGTGGACGCCGGTCCTTAACCTCTACACTTGCTGAAGATCCTGGTACCGCAGTGGCATACCCAAACTTGCTTTGAGAAGGAAAGTACTAAGACTTGTAAATGTTAGAAAGGAGGCCCTTAAAACCATTAGGGAAACGAACAATGATACCAGTTGCCTCAGTGGGGCCTACTACGAGATCAAAGCAAAAGACACTACTGAACTTAATCAGACCAAAAACGGAGTTTGTAATTTAACGCTCTCCGCTTTACCAAGGAAGGGTACTATGGAATGCCCTGCCTGAAGCGATTAGGCAATCAGACACAAAAGCATCTTTCAAATCGGCAGTGGTAGAGCACCTAACTAAGAACCCTACATAGCACACTAGATTTTAACATCCCGCACCTCATCTCATCTCATTCTCTCCTCATGCAGTGGATCAAAAACCAGATGAATAATACTATCTGGCATTCAACATAAGCTACTGTATCATTGTCTCACCCCTTTATTGTATTGTATCACCTTGTAACGTAATGAGTTGTTGTATAATTTAATTATTTCTACTTTCAAACTTAGTGTAATACATATACATTGTCCCTGTTTATTGCAATTAGGTAATGGGTTGTTTGTTATATCGAATAGAGTAAATGGTAGGAATGTAATGAACAAGATATCAACAGGTGTGGACACCAACTTGAAATTATGTAACATTATGTAACATGGGAAGGTGGAAGACCGTAATTGATAAAAAAATTGATAAACCCACACACTTCCTGCAGGTTTCATATTCATATCCGTTACAGAGAACCGTTACATATAGCTATGAACATAAACACATTAATACTCACAAATAAACATGTCCATTTGAATATGTTCAACCGCTAGTCCTAGGTTGGCCAAAGAAATATTGCACATTGCTCTATAATATTACACAATAACATTGGCAGAGTTTTCAAGACGGTTGATGTCACCTCCTTGAAGTAGCGCATCGGCTTAGTGGAAACTCCCGCAACCTCTGAGATCAGGGACCTGGGACCTGTTTCAGTAGTTTCGTGACATGTCTAGATGGCGTCTGTGACACCATACAGACAGATCACAAGATTTCAGTCGATGACACGCAGAGTTTCACTCACTTCTCGTAGGAATTAAGCAATGACACTTTAACATGAGTAGGAATACATATAATCTATAATCGTCCCAAATATGAAGAAGATTGGCCACTTCGATCTTCTGATATTTGCTAGTCTTTTTCCGCTGTTGCTTGCACTGTTGGTGCCGCAGTTGATGTCTGTCTAGGCCTAATGTCACGAGACTACAGAGATCAGGGACCTGTTTCCCTAGTTTAGCAACATGTCTAGATGGCGTCTGTGACACCATACAGACAGATTGGGGTTGACTAGTTACGTGACAACACAAGTAGGTGAGAGTTTTGCTTGTCAGGAATGGTACATCACCAACTGTGACACAAACATGCGACATTAGATGTGACATGCATTATGAAACGTGACTCACTTTTGTCCATTCTTACTTGCACTTTTGGTGCCGCTTCTCATGTCTGACTAGCACTTTTGTCACGAAACTATTGAAACAGGTCCATGATCGTGTCATACTCTGCCACTACAAACCCTCCCAGAATGGCATTATCCATGGGAAGCATTGAAGAGGAAACCAAGAGGCTTTGGTCAAAGACATTTTTTCCACAGGTTTGATGCGGAGTGATATGAATAAGGCGACAGCCGAGTGAATGCCATGTAACATTCACACAAGTTGTAGAACAATGAATTTGACCAAAACAAGTTTCTTTTGTATTTATCTCACCCCTGTACACAATAAAGGGATGGATGATACACAAGATTTAGACAATTGAGAACGGACTGCAATTCCCATAGGGGCATACAACAATAGGGAAAATGGAAATAGCTTTAATCCCATCATAACTGTACATTATTATCGTTATTGAAAAAATATATTTCAAACATCCTAACCTGTTTCGAGAGATTTGATAGGATGTCAAAGATCAGCGATGGATAGACCAATAGACCATATACACCAATGGACGTATACCTTACATGTACTCCTAATGTACTCCTACATTAATCAATGATAAAAAAAACAACTATATAAAATCAAACCCAAAAACGTATAAAAAAGATGATTTCACCGCATATTTCTGATTTACAGAGACAATAAGCCAGTTTCTGTATGATATAGCTCATTCCCCATGTGTTTTGTGTGTGTGTGGATTTTTTTATTGGATCTTTTTTTTTCAAATAGTTTATTGACCTTAGGTTCACATATTACATGATATATGATTTTCAACCACAGAGTCAAGAAGAGATATTATGTACATGACAAAGTACAAAATAATACAGCTGCATAGAGAATCCGACGGGGAGAATAGAGTCCAGTTTTGGGGCCATTAGGAGTAGGGTCTTAGACCTCAAACCCTGTGCCAAAGTACATAATACATTGGATATAGTTTGCCAATGCATAATTAGCAGTGTACCACCATAACCTGATTCTAGTTGTATAGCCTCTTTGTCACTGAGGTACATGTTTCTCACATGAAACTTGGCACCTATAAAACATGTGTTAATTTATTTGAGGCGTGCTGTATGTGTGTGTGTGTAGGGGGAGGGGGCAGTGCGTGTAGGGGGGAGGGGGCAGTGTGTGTAGGAGGGAGGGGGCAGTGTGTGTAGGAGGGAGGGGGGCAGTGTGTGTAGGAGGGAGGGGGCAGTGTGTGTAGGGGGGAGGGGGCAGTGTGTGTAGGAGGGAGGGGGCAGTGTGTGTAGGGGGGAGGGGGCAGTGTGTGTAGGAGGGAGGGGGCAGTGTGTGTAGGAGGGAGGGGGCAGTGTGTGTAGGAGGAAGGGGGCAGTGTGTGCAGGAGGGAGGAGGCAGTGTGTGTAGGGGGGAGGGGGCAGTGTGTGTAGGAGGGAGGGGGCAGAGTGTGTAGGGGGGGAGGGGGGCAGTGTGTGTGGGAGGGAGGGGGCAGTGTGTGTATGGGGGAGGGGGCAGTGTGTGTAGGGAGAGGGGGGCAGTGTGTGTAGGAGGGAGGGGGCAGTGTGTGTAGAAGGGAGGGGGCAGTGTGTGTAGGAGGGAGGGGGCAGTGTGTGTAGGAGGGAGGGGGCAGTGTGTGTAGGAGGGAGGGGGCAGTGTGTGTAGGAGGGAGGGGGCAGTGTGTGTAGGGGGGAGGGGGCAGTGTGGGGAGGAGGGAGGGGGCAGTGTGTGTAGGGGGGAGGGGGGCAGTGTGTGTAGGAGGGAGGGGGCAGTGTGTGTAGGGGGGAGGGGGCAGTGTGTGTAGGAGGGAGGGGGCAGTGTGTGTAGGAGGGAGGGGGCAGTGTGTGTAGGAGGGAGGGGGCAGTGTGTGTAGGAGGGAGGGGGCAGTGTGTGTAGGAGGGAGGGGGCAGTGTGTGTAGGGGGGAGGGGGCAGTGTATGTAGGAGGGAGGGGGCAGTGTGTGTAGGGGGGAGGGAGCAGTGTGTGTAGGAGGGAGGGGGCAGTGTGTGTAGGAGGGAGGGGACAGTGTGTGTAGGAGGGAGGGGGCAGTGTGTGTAGGGGGGGAGGGGGCAGTGTCTGGAGATGAGATAGGTGCCGCCATTGTTTGCCTCGTCCATCATGGCGGCGACAGCACGGCGCCGCTGACACCAGGCCCGGGTGAGGTGTGTAGACATTAGGGCCCTCCACCCTAAAGTCGGGACGTTAGGGTCCACTCATGGGGACGTTAGGGCCCACTTATCATAACATCGACATGTATCTATGAAATATGCATACATGTCAAATCATTACTTACATATCATTAAATTTGCGAAAACCATGTCGTTTCTCTGGCATTTGTGCCGTATTTAGCAATAATAAGCTAACAAGCGTTAACCAAATCTGCAAAATTATAGGTGGGGCCTAACGTCCATTTATGCTATTTCTCTCTCCCAGCACCACAGGTGTGACCGCGGCAACATGATGCGGCTGTGGCATGACTGTGGCCTTCTTACCATCAATCTCGGCTTGGCCCTAACGTCCCGACCTTTGGGTGGTAGGCCATAACGTCCTGCAATCCCTGGCTGCAGGGGTCACAGAGCAGTCTCTCCCCCCCACGGGAGGGAGCCTGGGGTCCGTTTAATAATCTAGGATCTTAAGTCTAATGCACACCAACTGATTCAGGGTTGAATGATTAGTTCCTGGTGAACCCCTCTCATAAGATCTTACATTCTTACAAGTGGTATTCTGTATTCCAGTCCAAATAAAGCCACTAGGTTACTCTTATCTTATCTTAGATTATATGGGAATCTTTGGGTTGCATTGATGTATGTCTGTGAGGCAGGCCATTGGATTCTCATGGCTCTAAGCCTAGTTCGCTAACGATTCTTCTCCCGTAGAGCATGGTGAGAATCTTGTACAGAATACCATGTGAGATCTTATGAGAGGGGTGCACCAATCGTATAGGAGTAAGTAAACTAGTCACAGGCAAATTACGTAACCCGTTGCTCGACCAGCGGCCAATGTTCCATTGTCGCCTACTGGATTTATCAACATGTTGATAAACTTTTGGCGAGCGATTTAGGAATGTCGACCAACAGCTCGTCGGCGACAAAAGAACATTTCAAAGGTGGGGCGCACTAAACGTTGGCTGACCCTTTCCTAGCTGTCCTACATCTGCCGACTAGAGCCGACTCAGTTAGGATGCCTTGCCTAGGACAAATTACTGTACCTTTGTCGCTAACAAAGGTACAACTATGTTCCAAAATCGGTAGATGTGTATTGCGGCTTTACATGTAGACCCTTTTCTGTATGCCATAGACACCAAGGGATATTGTGGGTCAACTTTATGCAACACTTACGAACGACCTCATGGACGGCTAATACTGTCTTAGTGAACAGGCTTGAATATTATCAAATGATATCAATATTGTATAGTAATAGTGATTCCACTACTGTATGTGTATGAGTTAGCATGTTGTAGTACAACAGAAGTGGTATGGTGGAAGCATGAATAGTTGATAATCATCAGTCCAGATTTCCATCTTTAGAAGAATCCTACCAAGAGACTACAAAGAGGAAAAGGCACACATCATTATTCTCTTTGCCATGAGAAACGCAGAGCATGCACTGAGAGGGTGAAAACATAGATGAAAGAACCTCCGGTGGATCTCTGTGATGGGGTTTGAAATGTTCGATGCCAACACGTTCATGCAAAGATGGCTAATCAAATTGTATCACAAAAAGACAAAGTAAAATGCATGTGTTCTTACATCTTCTATCCTTTTCTATTGCCGTCTATTTAGCAGTGGCAAGAATTGTTCATTATGACATGAAGAGGTTGAGACAGTCTAGTAAGAGTCACAATAAAACTGTAATAAAACATGGTATTATAAGATTTTAGTCAATATGGTTACATTGACATGGTAAAACATTGATGAATGAGCGTGGAATTATAAAAAAGTAACAATGAAAAGGTTTGGGTTATATTCAGTCTATGGGTCATTTCCCGTAACCCACTTGCACCCAGTCAAATTGCTATTTCTGCAACTGCCTTTCTAGGATCCAGATATATCAAGCACCAGTGGGTTCATGAGCATACTTTACCTTACGGTTTCATTATGAGATATAGGATATGCCTTTAACCCTTTAAGGGCGGATGATGCCTTAAGGCATCACCCGGCTGGGGGCGGATGATGTCTTAAGGCATCAACCGGCCAGGGGCGGATGATGCCTTAAGGCATCATTTCCTGGATATTTATTCAATTGTTTTTGAAAATGAAATATTTTAACAATAAACTTGAAATTTTTACAGAATGGAGGTGTACCCTCATATTTTCGAATTCTAAATAATAGAAATAAAAATATTAAGGATAATAGATTATATTACGTGATAAACCTTCGAATTTCGAATTCAGAGGACAATGCCCCCGTCCCCTAGAACTGTACATAGCCACTAATAGCCGTCCCCATGTGTGTAGTTCTGCCATAGGCAGCCGTCCTTAAAGGGTTAAGGCTACATACATGAAACATGCATACATGCAGAGAATCATGGTGAAGAGAGAGAGAGATGAAAGCAGCTCTTCAGTACCTTTGTGATTTCAAATGCCCGATGCCAACATGTTTGCCCATGCGACGATATTTAATGTACTGTGTTCTCATATCTTCCTTATGCGTCTTTTTCATTCAATCTATTTAGCAGGGACTCATTGCAGACTCTATAGAGGAAACCTATGAGAGTTTAGGGTCTGAGCTCGTATCCCATCGAGTTTGAATCACGTAGTAATTCACAAGCCGCGTGAATTACGAAGGGATTCAAACGAGATGGGATCGAGCTCTGACACTAAACTTGAATGGGTTTCTGAATTTATCTCACCCTTAGCATTGACTAATAGGCTATCATTTGTGACATGATACCCCATTGGATATTTTTCCTAAATATCTAATAGATACGAGTTCCCAATGTTAAGTCTATGGAGAAAAAATATCAGGTGTAAGATAATGCACGAAAACCACCAGTTTATTCATGTATACGCCATCGCGGAGGCGTAATGTAGCGGCTGAATATAGCCTTGTTGTCACATGTATACGCCTTTATCCTACCCCTAATAAAAACCTCCATAGGGTTAGCATTGGGTCACTGTATTCTGTTTGGAGTTCAGAAAAATGAAAAATATCGCTCTAGTGGGATACACTTGACAAATGATGTCATCTGATAATGTAGCAGTAATTTAGACAGGCGGGGTAGGATAAATTCTCAACCAAACTCGAGTAAGTTGTGTTATTGTTTATCGCACTCCGGCAAGATCACATATTACTGCTCTCGGCTTCGCCTCGCGCAGTAATACACGATCTTTCCTTCGTGCCATAAACAACAACACGACTGACTCTTATTTGGTTTCTCCATAATATTTTACGCCTACGTATGAAGCGTATACAAGACTGTTTCCTTTTGAATACGGTCGCGATTTGGCTGTATTTCACTCCTGGCGTATACGAGAGGAAATATAGTCTGCGCGATAGATATACGCCGGGCGTAGACATGATACAAAAAACAAAAAGAGTTGCGACCCGCCGCCTGCCAACTGCTAAACGCTATAGGCTTAACATTGGGACACTGTATTCAGTTGAGCATGCAGTAAAGTGTTATTTATTGCACGAGGGTAATAAAAAAAAGAAATGACCAAGCAGCAGCCGAAATGCAGTCTATGAATTGTTGACAACCTTTCGCCTGACTTGTGGCAATGCGGCAGCCGCGAAATTCACTTGCTCGAGTAACTTGGAGAAACTAGAATTGCTAATTACCACTAATGGCTGGATATTGGTTCATATATCTTCTATTACCCTACCCCAAATAAAAAACTCCATAGGCTTAACATTGGGTCACTGTATTCGGTCTGGAGTTCAGAAAAATGAAGAATATTGCTCTAGTGGGATACACTTGACAAATGACGTCATTTGTTAATGTAGAAGTAATTTAGACGGGCGGGGTAGGATAAATTCTAAACCAAACTCGAGTTAGTCATGTTATTGTTCATCGCACTCCGGCAAGATCGCGTATTACTGCTCTCGGCTTCACCTCGCGCAGTAATAAACGAGATCTTGTCGTCGTGCTATAAACAACAACACGACTAACTCTTGTTTGGTTTCTCCATATTATTCTAAAGTCGTGGAGATAGGGTAGGATAATACTAAACTGAGCTCGAGTCAGTACTGGGAGTGTTTATCGCAATTATCTGGGAGTACTGGGAGTGTTTATCGCACTCCGGTCAGGTCTGCTTCTCACTACGCTCGGCTGCCACCTCGCGTAGTAAGTCGTGACCTGCACGTTGCTCAATAAACACTTTCACTATACTAACCCTCGTTCAGTTTCTACTAATTACCAATATGGGGCAGCACGTTATCATATTCTCTGGAACCAAGTGGGAGATTGCTCGACAGTTATGTGAACCTCAAAAATTATCAGAAATCGTGGGCCTTAGCACAGAACTGTCCAATTGTTAATTGAACGCAATACTGGCATGTGATAATGAATTGTGTAGACCTATACAACATTCCCATGTCAGTTATGTAATTGAACATTCTCACCAATTGGTATGAATTATGAACTGTATTGACAGTGAAGAGACGCTCAAACGCTATTGCTTCAACGGGGATCTAACGAGTATGGGCATTTACTATATACCTATGCCGTGTATACTGTAAATACGCACCGTTTCGCTATATAACGTAAAAATACTGTACGGACCACTGGCCCGTACAGGAAAATACAGACTACCTTCCCATACACTTTTATGAAAATATTGGTTGTTAAGCCATATGAGGCTAATGATCTTATAAATTTTGGGTACATAGTAAATATAGAACGACCTACCATGCTGTACAAGCCACAAAACAAGATGATAATTCGGTAGATGTGTACTGGGCCCTAACCTCCTGCAATCCCGGGTTATGTAAGGAACTCGGCGAAAACGCCTCGTTCCGTACGAACCGTGAATTATCATCTCGTGTTGTAGCTTGTACAGCATGACTATGGGGGCATTGACTATCACAGTACATATATTGAAGAGTTTTGCCGAGGTGTTACGTAATTTGCCTACGACAAGTTCAACGAAATCTTTACGATTTGGTAACTAATCGTTCAACCCTGAATCGGTAGATGTGTATTGGGTTTTAGCAAACCACCGACTTTGTTAAAAAGTTGGCACCAGTACATTTCCAATTCTATTTCATTACAATGAGGGGGAGATTGGTGTGATTTGGAAGGTTGAAGGTCCTTCAATGAACATTATACCGGTCCTAATATGTTTGTGATTTTCCACTGGTATTAAGTCTCTGAGGAAACAGTAGACGCTGCTGCCACCTGGTGGCTTCATCTATCAATTAGTAAGCAGACGACATTCTGCCCGCGTTCAGCGCCGATTTCCCGCGCTTTACGCTTCACGACGCGTCTAATTACCCAATTATCGCCCAATATAGCTCGCGGCAGGGCGCCCCCTTACGGCATTGACCCACACTAGTCTGGGGGCCCATTGAATAAACTACGAACGACAAAAAGTATCTCAGAATAATCTTGGGGGCCATAATATTGTATAAAATGAGTTGTTGTAAGCATAAGATGTTTTGATTATAACCGTAACCTAAAGGTCTTATAAGGTATTATATTTAAATACATTCATCTCGAAAATATCTTCTCTTCTGTCATACAACACTGAATGGAAGAAAAACCGTCCAGCATGTCGTTTACCGTTGGAGTTTATCGTATCGTCAAGCACAAGCACCAGAAACGAACAAACTTTATTCAACAGCCTTACGGGATCGTGTCAGATCGGCGGCGGGTCGTAACGGTCCAAGGAGGGCGTTGAGTGGTAAAGTGGAGTTATGTAGGTCCTGGGGGCAGTTTAATATCTAAACGAGAAGCCATTATTTCATCTTATGGGTGTTTATAAGTGGGATTCACACTGAACGTTGTTGCCTGCCTTTTTCTCACCCCTGGTAATTTCTTTCCCGATAGACTTGATATTCGTTAATATCCGCGATTTTGATTTTGCATCGGAAAGTGCATCGTAGACCATATCGGAGTCATATCGTAGTAGGTGGACGCTGGGCCTATACCTCCTCCTACCCCTCCACGCTCCCCTCCTTCATTTCCCGGACCACCTGTGTTGTCATACCGATAAATTTCGCCTGCTCCTGACTGTGACCCGATTAAGATCAAAGTGAGATCTCCCAGCAGATATCCTGACCAGAAGCCAGGATATCTGTCTGGAGAGTGTTGGAAATCCTTGAGCTAAACAGCACCAACACCAATACCGACTGTACCAGTCCCTGTATCCCAGCGAGGAGGGTAGCCATAGGATGCAGGGAGCCAGTCTAGGGGTATCCCTCTGGAGTCCTTTATTTCTCTCTTAAAGGAGTCAACAGAATCTGAACCACTGCGATTATGTTCCACTCCCATCGAGAGAGGCAATCATCTCCCACAAATGACGCACTCGAAGGTACAAAATGTCTGTTGATTTGGGAATCCAACATGTTGGATATTGTCTGCAGGCTCTCGTTGAGATTCCTGTACCACCCCCACAGTGAGACCAAAAGACAGGAATCACAGGAGTATTAATCGCTCAGTGAGAACCCCACTAGGTATAAAATATCTTACGATTTTGGAGTCAAACATGTTGGATATTTTCCTGGAGCTTCACTTGCGATCATGATGATAAACTGTCACTGACACTGTCCATACAAAATTTTAATGTCAGTCCATGTCTAGATATGGGGACTGTGTCTCGCTGCATTGTTTCAATCCATCATCCTTATCTACTATGATAAAACTTTTCTAGTGTCAGCACAATACCTGTACCCGTATGTGTTGTTTCATATCGAAAGAAAAGCTGTTGATTTACAGAATAAATATATTTATTTTGAGTATCTCAAAAACTCCTAATCATCGAGATCGTCCTACCTCCATTGGTACTGAGGATAAAATATGTTCGGGGACCGATCGGAGGTGCTCGGAACGAATCGGAGGTGTTCGGAACAAATCGGAGGTGTTCGGTACGAATCGGAGGTGTCCGGAACGAATCGGAGGTGTTCGGAACAAATCGGAGGTGCTCGGAACGAATCGGAGGTGTTCGGAACAAATCGGAGGTGCTCGGAACAAATCGGAAGTACTTGGGGCAAACTGAAGCAGGTACTGTTTATGAATTTCAGGAGGGACTCGGGATACCTCGGCATTTTACGGAACTGCTCATGGGGTACCTGGTATAAATGGATGTGAGGTAATTAGATCGCCAGTCAATGCTCCGTGCGGCTGTAGAGGAGACTGCTAGCGGCTCGCTAATGGTCTTCTGTCGTCCGTATCTGAGCACCTTAATAAGTAAACCAGTCTGCGGTAAACACACTGCACCGCTCCACCCAGTCTGCGGTAAACACACTGCACCGCTCCACCCGGCCTGTAGTAAACACACTGCACCGCTCCATCTGGCCTGCAGTAAACACACTGCACCGCTCCACCTGCCCTGCAGTAAACACACTGCACCGCTCCACCTGGCCTGTAGTTAACACACTGCACTGCTCCACCTGCCCTGCAGTAAACACACTGCACTGTTCCACCCAGCCTGTAGTAAACACACTGCCCCTCTCCCCCAGCTTGTAGTAAACACACTGCAATGCTCCACCTAGCCTGCAGTGCTCCACCTGAGCTGTAGTGACTGCCTGTAGTGGACACACTGCAATGAAGTAGTGAACACACCGCACTGTAGTGCACTGCTACACCCAGCAGTGCTCCACCAGCCCTCTCTGTAAACACCGAGCAGTGCTCCACTAGCCCTCTCTGTAAACACACTGCAGTGCTCCACCAGCCCTCTCTGTAAACACACTGCAGTGCTCCACCAGCCCTCTCTGTAACTCCACTGCAGTGCTCTACCAGCCCTCTCTGTAAACACACTGCAGTGCTCTACCAGCCCTCTCTGTAAACACACTGCAGTGCTCCACCAGCCCTCTCTGTAAACACACTGCAGTGCTCCACCAGCCCTCTCTGTAAACACACTGCAGTGCTCTACCAGCCCTCTCTGTAAACACACTGCAGTGCTCCACCAGCCCTCTCTGTAAACACACTGCAGTGCTCTACCAGCCCTCTCTGTAAACATACTGCAGTGCTCCACCAGCCTTCTCTGTAAACACACTGCAGTGCTCCACCAGCCCTCTCTGTAAACACACTGCAGTGCTCTACCAGCCCTCTCTGTAAACACACTGCAGTGCTCCACCAGCCCCCTCTCTAAACACACTGCAGTGCTCTACCAGCCCCCTCTCTAAACACACTGCAGTGCTCCACCAGCCCTCTCTGTAAACACACTGCAGCGCTCCACCAGCCCTCTCTGTAAACACACTGCAGCGCTCCACTAGCCCTTTCTGTAAGCACACTGCACTGCTTTACCAGCCCTCTATAATCGCCTGCTCTGCACCCACTGCACCGCTCCACCAGCACTTTATATAAGCACACTGCACTGCTCCACCAGCCCATTTATCATTACTGTATTTTTACATAGTTCTATCAGAAAAACTTGTTCACACATAAGTCACATACTTCAAGGCGAAATCCTCCACTACACCTAGCGGCAAGCGCGCACACTGATTACAATGGCTGAATCCAATCTGTCACCATGACAACTCGTTCGTTCCTATGGTAACCATGAAATAAGAGGTGTCAACAAAGCGCCTGTGTTCATCTTGTATTTACACGTAGGGTATTTACGCGCAGGGCAGTGGCAGCTCTGAGATGGATAGGATGCGGCGCTCCAGTGGCTGCGCTGAGAAATGGCAAAGTTGAAGCTACACCTGTTGGTGATGATTTGATGTATGCCGGGTGCGGCAGTATGGCGGCCATCTTGTATGTCTTAAAGGCATATCTGACAGTTTACCTTGAATATACCTTAAAAGTAAATGGTTTAGGTTTGGGAAAATATAGTAAATTTACTCATTTAACAGTAGTGTAATTCCCAAGGAACTAGTTTGGGCTGATTAGTGTCAATGTTCAAAAATCACCAGGTGGCGTCTTTGTATGTTGTTTGGCTGGTTCCTGCCTGTATTGAACGATAACAGGCAGGTAGTACCGGCTGGCTACAATGCTGGCAGTGGTTGAATACTGGTTTTGGAGTCTATCATAGGTAGTGCCGGACAGACCCAAAACCTGCTCAATTTTCAAAAGCCAACCGATATCGCACTTGCTGCGATTTGGTTATCACGAGCAATAAACTTTAATGGGATGTACAACTGATAGAGTTAAATGAGGGGAGGTAAATACGACTAATTACTGGGGTAATAGTTGAAATATTGATCAAAAACGAACTTTGGTGACTGTGACAAGTGCTTGAGCGATAATAGGGGCTGCAGGTGCTTGACAATTAGTTGTGAGAGTGTATCTTGCTAAGGGATCGACTGTCAGTATACTTTGAATATTCAACAACAAACAAAACATTGTAATGAATCGTTTTCCGACTAGATATGTTATCTTAACTTGTTCTATATATTGACAGTGTGGTCACGGTTTGGTCTTGCCTGCGAATCAGTCACACACACCATCTTATTTATTTCTGGTCTATAACCCGCGCATGCGCTAATCGAGGTTACCAAAATCAGACATATATTCATCGGGCTATCCCTGCTGGTATTTTGTCGCTGTGCCCCCTAGCGGCTACCCCGGGAACCAGTGTAGTATGTTGTATGACATGCTTTTTTTTAAAGGTATATCTGATAATTATAAGCAGAAGCACCGGGATGAGTTATAAAAACAAAGGGCGGTGTTGAATTACTGACGAAAATTATGATTTAAAAAGCTTGGATGATGCATACAACCCGACACCCCCCCCCCCCCCTGCCCGCCCCCCACCAGGGACAAAGGGAAAGTCAATCGTAATAATTTAACGTATCTCCGCGTTCGGGGTGAGAATCGGCGTTAGTGGTGGGTGCAAGGCTTTAAAGACAAATGCGGGTAGGTATCGGAACGCCCCCTGTTTCTACTCAATTAACACTGGTGCTGCCATCTGGGGCCATGATAATATAGCAGTTTCTCATAGACACCAATAGATAAGCACTTACCTTCTTCAGATGGCCTTCCCATAGAAATTAGCATGGTGACATAGTATTTTTTTTTAGCATATATCATTTGTACATGTTCCCAACTATCATAATCCAGAATTATTTGAAGATACCAATAAAACCTCAGTGTCATTTAGCAACAAAGTAAACATATTGCATTTTCCCATATATATACACTAATAGATAAGCACTTACATTTTCAGATGGCCCTCCCATAGAAGTTAGCATGGTGACATGTCTTTTTTTTGCATTTTCTATTTGCTGATATATAGAACTTATATTATCCTGAGTTATTTGTAAACCTCAATAGAATTTAGAAGTCACCCAAATACCAGCATTTGTCTTTAACATCAAACAACTCATTACAATATACCCATGCCGTACATACTGTAAATATGTATACCGTTTCGCCATATACCATAAAAATACTGTACGGAGCAGTGTTCCGTACGGGAAAATATAGAACACCTCCGTAAACGTTTATTAGAATAAGTAGTTGTTAAGTCAAATGAAATCAATGATTTTTCGTAATTTCGGGTATATAGTAAATATAGAACGACCTACCATGCTTATACAAGCCACAAAACTCGATAATGATTTACGATTTGGAAGGAACTCGGCGTAAACGCTTCCTTCCGTACGAACCGTAAATTATCATCTCGTTTTGTAGTTTGTACAGCATGGTCAGGACGTTCTATATAAATATGACCTTCATGTGACCTATAACGGAGACTAATCATGACTCTCGGCAGTAAACATATTAATGATGACGGAAACAGGAAATCAAACTTCATCTCTAGTACATAGACGCACTCTCCCTGCGGAGGTTTTGACTGTAATATAGACTGTGCTAGGAGCTGGAGAGCTTAGTTTGAAGATGCCCGACTGACATTTACAGGAAAATGTTGGATTGTTAGAAGAGGGATGGAGATATAGGGAGGGGCTTGGAGAGGCACCACACGTTCTTACACCTCCCAGTAGGCTAGCTGAAGACACGGCAAATCGCCCTTAAAGGCATACCCTACAATCCGCAATTGCGCCACCTGGTGATTTTTAAATATTTTTAATTCTCAGTCAAAACTGGTTTCTTGGGATTCATTCTACTTTCAAATGAGTAAATATATATTGTGTCCAGCTTATCCAATCCTAATAAGTAGATTAAGCCACTTTACATATGACTGGTTTACATAGAAAATCTACTGAAAAATATGGTTTTCTTCCTTTTTCTCAAAAACTAGGATGCTGTCCTTGGGTTTTTGGAAGTGAAATGTGAAGTGCTATACATATACTATATTCTATAAAAGTTTTAAGAGAATGACATGGATTGGGTTTTACTATGTGAAAAACAACATTTTAGAATTTCTATATATTCTATTATAATATTATCATAATATCAATCTAGCATGGTGACCCCCGATTTTGAAGTTAGAAATGTATTTTACAATACTTTCAGCTCATCATATTGAATTTTGGGGAAAATGACATGGGTTTTAATTTTCAAGGCAAATCATCCGATATGCCTTTAAGTTCCAATGTTAGGTCTTCTGAAAAACGAATTGTTGTTGGGAGGTTACAGCCTGTAGGGTAAACGGTACGCGGCTGATGTTTAACAGGGAGCGGACTAAGTTGTTATTGTCTCCACGTATTTTTTTTGTTCCACTTGCAATTATTATCATATACCCATCCCGTATATACTAAAAATACCAAACGTTTCGCCATATAACGTAAAAATACCGTGCGGACGGCAAAATACGGAATACTGTCCCGTACGCGTTGACGTATATAACATGTATATGACCGGCTTATACATGTTGCCAGAGGATATTTCCTCTCGTCTATGCCTGGTGGGATATAAGGCCAAGACGGTCTTGTATACGCCTCATACGCTGGCGGGACATATGGGCGTACATATATGAAAACAAGTCAATTTACAGCCGATACATGCACTTCCGCGATGGTATATATAAGAACTAGGAGCAAATAGAATGTTCATCATTGATGAATGAGCGTGCAATTATGAATGAATAATAATAAAAGGTTTCAGTTACATTCAGTCTATGGATAGTTTCCTGTAACCCATTTGCACCCACTGCAACCGCCTGAGTCTCGGGTCCAAACATTTCAACACCAGTGGGTCAATGAGGTATTTTGGTCTCTAATGATTGGTCATGGTCAACTGGGCATGCCTTTGAGACCCTGAGACACTAGCACTCTGACCCTTTCCCACTATCCAAGTTAATAGCACGCAGATAGTGAAGGGATTAGAGGGAAACTATGTTCCGGTGAGCAAAAGTTCAAAGTTACGAGGTAAGGCTTGGACAAATTACTGGCCAAGGCATCAGCCGCGGGCAGTAATTTTTTCAAGCCTTACCGAGTAACTTTGACTTTTGCTTACCGGTACTTGGTTTCCCTATTCCTATATACCTTCAAATATCGATAAAAATGTTTAATTCTTTACCTGAAACACTTCCGAAGCAAGTGGCTACCCTTATCAAGTAAGCACAACAGCTATTGTTTCGTCCCGCTGCTGTATTGTATTACGTGATCAGAGCGGGACGAAAACGTCAGAGCGGGACGAAAACATGAGAGCGGGACGAAAACGTCAACCTCGACACATAACTTATTTTTAATGCACCCCCCAGCAGCGGTATATAACTCTAATTAGTTCAATAATGGGTATATAGGAAAGACTTTTCTCGCTGAAAGTGTATATGAGCATTCTAACCTTTAATAGGCAACATATATAATGCGTGCAAGCACGCCCTAATAAACTGGTAGTTTTCGCGCAGTAACGTGTATTAGCAAGTGTGAACCGAAGCTAAGCCTGATTGGTTCACAGAGCTGCTTGTCCACAAAACCATTTATTATTTTATTTCTTTATCCATCTTCTCAAACATATTACTGGAAATGCCATATTACAGTGTATATCATTAGGGACTATTTTTGTGCTCTCCAGCAATAAGGGACTACTTTCCCGTAATCAATGCTTTGGGACCATAATCAATGGGTATCAAATGAGGAAACAATGTTTATAGTTTCTGACAGCATATAAGCATTGGGTAGTAGTTCATTATGGCCCCATACATTTTCAATTTTTACTTTGTAATCAATGGATGAATGGTACCCCATACCATCCAAATCCAGTGCCTCATACAATTAAAGCCACCAACATTCAGCACAAAATAACTTACGATCCATAACAATTAGCACCCCATAACATCCATACTATTAACACATGTTGACTAATAATTTATTTACACACAATGGCCCATATAAATAGAACCTTCCCAGTCATCCATCTCAGGTGGTCTCAAAGCAGAGGCCTGGATAAGAAAGGCATGTGAGGTGGCATTCTCAGCATGTCCAACCCGAGTCTTAGACCACCGCCTGCCCACCATGCAGCCTCCTAACTCCAGTACAGGGCACAGGCAGCAGCAGGTACAAGCGTGATGGTGAGTATAGTGTGTTCCGCTTTGTGCCGACACTTATATTACTATACACCTATGGCCGAACATGTATGAAATACTGCCCGCTGCTAGGGGTGCAGTATAAATAATGTTCGTGCCCGCTGTGACAGCGGGCCGTAGTGAATTGCAGTAGTCTTTGTGGTCTTTGTAAAGATGATAAAAGGGAGTTTTAAATGATTGGGAGGTGTATAGTAATAAGAAAACGTAGTGACTGAGCCTGTACAGTGTCCATTCTCGGTCATTTGAAGAAAAAATACGGCCCTCCCACCTGCGGTGTCGGGCCGTATTTTCATCATCAAATGACATCCATACGGGCTCAGTAACCACGTTTTCTCATAGTATTCAGCGGGATTTTAGTTTCTTTATTGATCTCTTGGGATGTTTACATAAGTGTACATTTTTGTATGTCGTGTTTACATTGGAGAGCAATAAGAGGTTCAAAACCTCAATCGTGAACGATTGATTTTCATGGTTTTGACCTTACCCTTTTGCTTCTAAATAGCACATAACAGAGTTTTTTTTAAACTTAACAAAACAACAAAATTATTTACAGTGTATGAACACAGAAAAACCCTCCGTCATAAGAATAACATTGTAGAATATTTGAGATTACATTTATGGAATGTCAGGTGCCTATTTCTCCATACATAATCAGTTTTCAGATTCATATGTCTTTGATGCTCTCTATGAGTTTCGCTTTAGTCAGTGACTTAAAATATTTCAAGTCAGGAGTATTCCTTAAACTTACATAAGGAATCAATAATATATGTTAATAAACTTAATGTACCCGAGACAGATGTACTTCACACCTTACTCATTTAGAATTAGAATGAATCCCAAGAAACCTGTTTTGACTAATTTTTTACATTATTTATTTTTCACATAATATAGTTCATGTAAAGTACTAAACATTTAAGTTTCGAAAATCACAGGTCACGTTCTTATTTCTCAAGGAATTGAAGAAAACCAAATTGTTCAGCACATTTCCTATATATATATCAGTCAAATGTATATTGGCCGAATTTATCTATTGGGTTAGTCCCAAATAAATAATATGTTATATTTCACTCGTTCGGTATTAGCATAAGTCCAAAGAACCAGTTTAAATAGATAATTGTCAGTATTTCAAAATCACCAGAGGGCGCCACGGTGAATTGTAGGATATGCCTTTAAGCCTGGGAGCCCCCTTCATATTGTCTGTGGCCCATCCCTGTCTGTCAGTGCTCACGGACGCTATAGTGATTATCACCAGTTTGGTACTACCCACAACACCTTAAGGTGTCAGCGACTTCTTAGCCTGTTATTTTTAGAGTGAACTGACTACTGCCCTCCCCGGCTACACCCTCAGAGGCCCTGCTTGAGGGAGGCTCGGGCGAGTTTACACTAGACGACTGAAAGTCACTGCACGAAAACCACCGTTTTATTCATGTATACGCCATCACGGAAGTGCATGTATTGGCTGAATATCGACTTGTTTTCATTTATATACGCCCAGGCCTTATATACGACAGACGCGTCTTGGCTGTATTTCACACCCGGCGTATATGAGAGAAAATACCCTCTGCCCCCTGCCCCTTTGTGTTGGTAGAAGTACAGGTGTCCTCAGTAGGAAGCCCTCCCCCCCCCCCCCCCCCACCCCGCCACCTCCCCCCGCCCGCTCTCAGTGAAGTCCTCTTCACTGGATGCTTATATACGCCTACAGATGAGGTGTATACACACGGGGATTAAGACGACCTTGTAGACGCAAAATACCTACTTATATACGCCCGGCACATTCATATGTAAAATGATGGTTTTCGTGCAGTGAGTGGAACGACACTAGCTCGTGTACAGAACGATCGGGAAGCGGTAATCCCTTCGAAAAGAAAATTGTTTACCCTTTGGCGCCGGGTGATGCCTTAAGCCATCGCCTTGTGTGGCCGGATGATGACTTAAGGCATCATTTTCTAAAACTTACAAAATCATAGTTTATGTGTAATAACTTTGTAAATTATTGATCAATATTGATGAATTTGTAACATAATATTGGTATAACATTACACTTACGATTTTGAAATACTGCTAAGGCAGAGGTTAGTAAACACTAGCACCACGAGAGATGTGCTTGGAGAGTGGCCGCTGGGGTGGCTTTATGCCGGTTTTACAGCGTCTAGGTCACATTTATAGGTGTATAAATCAGGGAGCTGCTGGCCTTATATCGCCCTGTGAATACAGACCACCACGCAGCCACTATCAAGACTCTCTGTCTGTCAGCGGGTCCTAATCTTTAAAGGCATATCGGACAATTAACCCTTTAAGGGCGAATGATGCCTTGAGGCATCATCCAGGCATCATTTCTCAAAAACCTACAAAATCGTTTTTCACAAAAAATAATGGAGGAACATTAATGAAATTTTCACAGAATGTGTGCATGATACCATTATTAATATTTCTATTCAAAAGAAATAAAATATTTAAGATTATATATCATATCACGTGAATAAACAATTGGATCATGGGTTTTAACGACTGTGTGCCCGTCCCCTAGCGGTATACAGTGCCACCAGCACCCGTCCTCAAGGCGGTAGGTTGGCCACAGGCACCCGTCCTTAAAGGGTTAACTTTGAAATATATTTTACTTGTCTGTGTCTCAAGGACCACAAATCTTTAGATGTATGATGTATTCTGTCAATGTGAGTAGGTTTCTCAATGTCTATGTATAAAATAGAAAAACAGAAAAAAAATAGAAAAAAAGAAACTCCCAACCATCTTGTGTATATATATACCATGTTCTTATTAGCTATAAATTCAGAGCTACGTGTACTTAAGATTCCTAGGTGTACTAAAGATATCTATACATATATACATATAAGTTGGCGGCTTTACGGCTATAAGTGAACAACAATAATAACAATAATAATAACGAGACGTATATATATATATTGCCTAAAATGATAAATAAAGATATGCTAACAAGTAAGAACTTATACTATTGTGTTTTGCATTTTATATTGTATATAAATTGCATATAATGATGACTCTGGTGTGCCTGAAAAAACTCGATATATATTTTGAGGCGTTGATAAAAAAAACCCAGAACAAAACATGGTCCTACTTAAGTGGCTTGAGCCTCAACACTGTTCGGCCAAGTCTCATCAGACGCAGAACTGAGCATCAATCCACAACATTATCGGCCGTTTTGTGTTTTATAACAGAGCGATCTCTGATAAATAAAAACCCACAGTTCCATCAAAGTGGCTTGAGCCTCCTCACTGATCGGCCAATCCTCATCATACGGCAGCCTTTGTTGTTTTGTTGCTCTCTCTTTCTTTGATGCGGTTTTGCCACAGACACCCGCCGGTAAAGGGTTAAGTAGCGGCCTTGAGTACATCAAAGTGGTTTATGTAAGAGGCGGGGTGGCAGACTAGCAGCTACTTGACTTCCTCCCCGTCATTATGAGCCTATCTCTGTCCTCCTCAGCCCGTTCCCCCTTCTACCCCTCCCCAGTCTCCAAGCAGACCCTTTGAGATACATGGGCTGGCTTGTCTCTGCAGCATTTGACATACAGAACCTGGGACCTGTTTCACTAGTTTTGTGACATGTCTGTGACAACATACAGACATTGGGGTTATCTAGTTTCCTGACAACACAAGTAGCTGCCCTTAGGAAAAGACAGACCCAAAAAAGAAGAATTAGACAAATCTACACATCATGGACCTATTTCACTTGTTTCGTGACAAAAGTGTTAGACGGACATGAAAAGCGGCACCAACAGTTGTTTTGTCCGTTCTTGCCTGCACTGTTGGTGCCGCTTTTCATGTCTGTCTAGCACTTTTGTCATGTAACTAGCGAAACCGGTCCATGATGTGTAGATTTGTCTAATTCTTTTGTTCGGGGTCTGTCTTTACCTAAGGGCAACTACTAGTGTTGTCACGAAACTAGACAACCCCAATGTCTGTATAGTGTCACAGATATGTCACGAAACTAGTGAAACACGTCCCAGGAACTGCAACTACATTTGGCAAAAAAAACAGCGGAACTGTCAGACTGATGTGAATTCAAACTATTAAGCCTGGCGTCCACCTACTACCATAGGAATTTAGACCTCCCGATATGGCACCGATACAAAAAGTATATATCGAGGACATATCAGGAAGGTGCAAAATCGTAGACATATGTCTAGACATTCCAATCTAAAATGCATTGTATGTGGTTTTTATCGGTGTCTAATCGCAGAAACGTGGTCACCTGCCCGATATAGGGGACGTTCCAACGCGATTTTGATTTTTTATCGGGAGGTGCATCGTAGACCATATCGGAGCCCTCACATACCTCCACCCCTACCCCTCACACACTCCCACCCCTACCCCTCGTACAGCCCTACCCTTACCCCTAACACCCCCCCACCCTTACCCCTAACACACACCCACCCTTACCCCTCACACCCCCCCACCCCTACCACTAACACACCCCAACCCTTATCCCTCATACACCTCCACCCCTACCCCTCACCCAATCCCACCCTCCCCCCTCACCCACTCCCACCCTTCCCCCTCACCCACTCCCACCCTCCCCCCTCACACACCCCGCCCTCAGCCCCACCCCCACCCATACCCCTCATACACCCCAACCCTTACCCCTCACACACACCCACCCATACCCCTCATACACCCCCACCCCTACCCCTCACACATCCCCACCCTTACCACTAACACACCCCACCCTTACCCCTCACACATCCCCACCCTTACCCCTCACACACCCCCACCCTTACCCCTCACACACCCCCAACCCTACCCCTCACACACCCCCACCCCTACCCCTCACACACCCCCACCCCTACCCCTCACACACCCCCACCCTTACCACTAACACACACACACACCCTTCACCCTCACACACCCCCACCCTTATCCTTCACACATATGCCGTATGGATGAGTCAGATTTTGGCCTATACAGGTATCTTTTGGGGAGAGATATAACCAGCGTTTCAGGACATCTTCATGGAGAGTACCCTTCCCCCTTCCCCCTCACATAACCCCACCCTTACCCCTTACACACCCCGCCCTCAGGCTTCAGACACCCCCCCCCCCCCCCCCACCCTTACCCCTCACCCCCCCCTACCCTACCTCTCACACACCCTCACCCTTACCCCTCACACACCCTATTTTCCTGTGGCCGACATCTCCCGGTTCATCTTTTGTTGGCCATAAAATCTGCATTCTGATTGAGGAGAGCGTGTTTCGCGTCAGATCTCACTTGAGGCGAGATTTCACGAGATGCACCACGTGCGTCACGAGCGAGACGAGAAAAACACCAGACTCCACTCAAAAAAAAAAAAAAAATCAACAAACAAATAAAACCTGTCACTGCGAGAAGCCCAGGCCACGCGGAAAAACTCACACTTTCCATAGACCTTTATTTATCTTTACTCATTTTACTCCAGAAAAAGTAAACCAGAGGTGATCAGAAATTGTGTCAATGACGTCAGAGATAACCTTGCATATACAGCTGGCCTCTTAAA
This sequence comes from Alentia gelatinosa, assembly GCA_950022655.1. NCBI lineage: Eukaryota > Metazoa > Annelida > Polychaeta > Phyllodocida > Polynoidae > Alentia > Alentia gelatinosa. The sequence goes on along the minus strand of OX465580.1, from coordinate 130,642,214 downwards.
AAGAGGTGGAACAAGTTCAGGCCATTCATGAACTCCTTGAGGCATGTTAAACCGGTGGTGTCCACTTCTGACTGGAACGAAGGCCGAGGGAATGGATATGTTTAGCAAAGCTGAATATCGAGACAAATAATCCCCAATTAGATGACTTCATCAGTGATGAACCTCATTATATATATATATATATATATATATATATATATATATATATATATATATATATATATAGCCACTGGAATCAAGCTTAGTCCAGTAGGGACATCTGGTGAATAAACACATCACTAACAAAACTATAACAAAACTATAAGCATTTATACATACTATATATATATTTATATATATAATATATACATATATATATATATATATATATATATATATATATATATATATATATATATATATATATATATATATATATTATTCATTATTAAAGTGTTGACGAATTTTTGACGAAATTTTTCTGCTACGCTTGCTTCCGTCGCCCACACCCCACCGGGAACGAGGAGACGTTCGAACCGTATCGAAATCTTTTTTATCACATATTATTCATTATTACATCAATAATGTCTTCAGAGAATTATCTAATTCATTATCTTATTCCCATTATAACAGGAATTACATCTTTATCTCACCCCTGGTATTTTTTCTCCATAGACTTAATATTAGGAACTCATATCCAATTTCCCTGAGATATTTAGGAAAAACATTCAGTGAGGTATTATGTCACAAATGTTAGCCCATTAGTCAATATGAAGGGTGAGATAAATTCAGAAACGCATTCAAGTTTAGGGTCAGAGCTCGATACCATCGCGTTTGAAACGCTACGTAATACATGCAGCTTCGCCTTGTGGATTACTATATAGAGACATAGTTAGAGTGACTGAATGGAATCTGTTCAGAGATATCTTGATCAGAAATACTCCCCGAGTTCAAAGAGCGAGGTGAGTATTTCTGACCAAAATATCGAGGAACAGAAAACACAAAAAAAAACCTGTGGTTCCTTACTGCAGATCGGTGCCGAATAATTACTGTCCGGAATATCTGCCCATCAGAGGCCAGTTATGTATTTGTTGTTAAGGACTTGTGAATCATAAATCTACTAAACATAAGGTGGCAACTTTTCCAAACAAGAAGAGACAGTTCAGTTAGGTTCTAGTTAGATAAGCTTCAGCATTGATATTCCAACGATTTAATAATCATCAACAATAAGAGAGCAAGGGAGAGAGAGAGAGAGAGAGACGGAGAGAGAGAGACGGAGAGAGAAAGAGAGAGGGAGCGAGAGAGAGAGAGAGAGAGAGAGACGGAGAGAGAGAAGAGACAGAGAGACAGAGACAGAGATGAGAGAGAGATGGAGAGAGGGACAGACGGAGAGAGACAGAGCGAGTGACAGAGAGAGAGAGACAGAGAGAGAGAGAAGAGAGAGAGACGGAGAGAGAGAGAGAGAGAGAGAGACGGAGAGAGAGAGAGAGAGAGAGAGAGAGAGAGAGAGCGAAAGAGAGAGAGTGAAAGAGAGAGAGAGAGGAGAGAGAGAAGGGAGAGAGAGAAAGACGGAGAGAGAGAGAGAGAGAGAAGAGAGAGAGAGCGAGAGAGAGAGCAAGGGAGAAAGAGAGAAACACGGAGAGAGAGAGAGAGAGAGAGAGAGAGAGAGAAGAGAGAGAGAGAGAGAAGAGAGAGAGAGTGATGAAGTAAACCATATCACAGATCTAGAAAAATTACCTGAAAACAGTTGCTACGTTACGCTGAAACAAGTGTCCTTCTAAACTGTATTGAATAGAATGAAAATAAATACTGTTCTTAAAAGATAAAATAATAAAAAAAACTCAAAGTTTGAAAAGAAGCATGTACACTCCTATTCACAAACCCACAATAAGCTCGTCGATCTGATAATATTCAGACACTCATCGCTCTGTGAGTTGTGTGATGGAGGAAAGCAGAGGGTCAGGGTTGAGCTTGCCATGGAGGGTTGAAATTCCCTACTTCACAACTCCAGCAGAGCCAGAATTATGTTTTATTTATAGCTTTACGCTATACGCACGCCGGGAACTAGGGTTGGTATGCTGGGCATGCGCCTGGCGTTACTACGCTGGTACCTCGCGATCTAGACTTGCTCAAGTCTTTGATTGTGATTAATCATTTAATGAATGTTTATAATCAGAATAAATTTCATTCTAGTATGTATCCTTCTCTGACTGGCCCATGAATCAAAGACTTGTCCACTATGAACAGAATCTCCTGTTTATGGCCCCAAGCTGCTCCCTGTAACCCTATACCTCCTCCTATCCCTACCCCCTCCCCTCCTCCAGTTCCCTGGCCGCCTCTGTTATCATAGCAATAAATTTCGCCTACTCCTGACAGTAACCCGATTAAGATCATGCTGTTGTATATGATGTATCTGAAAAACTCACCTTGTGAGAGATACTGCTAATAAAAAAAAAAAAAAAAAAAAAAAAAAAAGATCAAAGGGAGAGGGTATCAATCTCCTATCAGATATCTGACCAGTAGCCATGATATCTGTATGGAGAGTGTTTGAAATACTGGTGCTATACAGCGCCAGAAATCTAACACCATTACCAATTGTACCAGTCCCTGTATCCCACCAAGGAGAGTAGACATAGAATGCAGGGACTGGGGCCAGTCTACTCGCGACCCTACCCTACCCGATATCACGCTGGTTCTCCAGTTCTCTATACTGACAGCACAGGGGTACAAAAAGGTGAGGATACCCGATAGCTAGATATTATAAAACACTCTATTCTGCAGGGAATCTTTTGTGTGGTTTCCCCCCTTTTTGTGCTAAATTGCAGAGAGGCTTTGCTTCTCAAAAGGTCATTTTTGTGAGTTCAAAGAATCAGGAGTCTTTTTTAAATGGGCCCATTTTTATTCCATTTTTAAATGTAACATTTTGAATTTGAAGTTTTTATATTTATAACCCCAGCACATCATCTTGACGACTTGATTAGACTCGGTGATGTCAGTCGGTGTATGTCAAGCTTATATTGTGCACATTTAATGATACTTGTTCATCATTAATATCAAAGATTACCCTTCCACAAACTCCCTTATTACTTGAAAATGATATTATAATATCATGTAAACGACCACAAAAACCCATATTTAGACACTGTCACAGTTATAATGGCAGCATTACACCAGTGAACTTTCAAAGTGATGGGCGGTGGCCATACTTGAAACCAGTCCACAAACGTCATCAGATATGTAAGCATAAATATGACAGCATATATATATATATATATATTATATGTCAGGTATATTTAGCTATAAAAGCACAGGGGGTCACTCAGCGTCAAATATGGTATCAATCATTAGGACTCACTGAAGAGGTGGCCTTAATGCGAAACTAAGCACGGTCGCTAGGGACTCACTCCCGGTTGCTAGGGACTCCTTCAACCCATTCCGGTCACGTGTCCCTCACGTGGTCACCCCACGCCCCCTGCCGACGTTCACTTCAACCCTGGGCCGCCAACGAGAAGGAAACACCCACCCACCCTACAAAGACTCTTTAGTTTCTCTCTTCTTTCTCTCCTACTCCGTAGGGCTCATCAATAGCAATGTTCATCCTACACCTAATAAAAAACGCTAGAGGATTAACATGGGGTTTGTTTATGTCACGGGTGGGACATAAAGTGTTGTTTATGTTACTACTTTCTAATATTCAATAATCGTGGAAACGGGGTAGGATAAAATCTAGACGCCACTCGTTTGATAAGGAGGCTTAAGATTGTTCTCGTGGATGTCTTGTTTATTAAGGCCCGCCGTCCACCTTCTACGATATGGCTCCGATATGGTCTACGATGCACCCCCCGATAAAAAAAATGATATCGCGTCGGAAGGTCACCTAATATCGGGGTAGTTGACCACGTTTTTGCGATTAGGCATCGGAAGAAAATCCTTACAATGCGTGGTGGATAGGCATATCTAGACATTTATCTACGATTTTGCACCTTCCTGATTTGACTTTTTATATCGGTGCCATATCAGTGGGTCTGAATTTCTATCGTAGTAGGTGGACGCCAGGCCTATAGCTAAGTATCGTCCATCCTGGTTTTTATTCGTTTAATATCAAACAGGGGCCTGTTTAATGATTTTTATATAGAACGTCCTGACCATGCTGTACAAGTCACAGAACGAGATGGTAATTTACGGTTTGTACGGAACGAGGCATTTATGCCGAGTCCCGTACAAACCGTAAATTATCATTGAGTTCTGTAACTTGTACAAGCATGGTTGGACGTTATATTTACTATATACCCGAAATTAAACAAAAAAATCATTAATCTAATCTCTAACAACCGATATATTAATAAACGTGTATGGCAAGGTGGTCAGTATTTTAGTGTATGGACCAGCGGTCCGTACAGTATTTTTACGTCATATGCCGAAACGTCATATGCCGGGTGTATACGGTATGGGTATATAGTAAAAATTGGTACATGGAGTCCCTTTCCTATACGCCATTTTCCCTTGACACTAATCAAAGCACTTTGCCATGAGAATTTTGTACCAACCGGCAATTGTCTGAAACTAGGGGAAAGGTGTGACGTACACCAGTCTCACGTACGTGGGTCTCTACGTGTGAATCCCACTTTAGAATCATTCTAAGGCCCGGCGTCCACCTACTACGATAAAAATTTAGACCTACCGATATGGCACCGATACAAAAATCAAATATCAGAGACATATCGGGAAGATGCAAAATCGTAGCCATATGTCTAGACATGCCAATCCACCACGCATTGTATAGGGTTTTTATCGGTGTCTAATCGCAGAAACATGGTCAACTGCCCCGATATATTAGGTGACCTTCCGACGCGATTATGATTTTATATCGGGAGGTGCATCGTAGACCATATCGGAGCCATATCGTAGTAGGTGGACGCGGAGCCTTGGATTATTAAACATACCCCTGCCTCCCTGATGTAAGAGAGGGCTTACACTACAACCTAAGACGACTGGATTTAGCTCTCAACACAAGCCCCGTACCCGGCACTATGAGAGGTAAATAGATGCAGCCATAATTGTCTAATTGATTGAGAGAGCTTCTCAAGGAGCTGCTCGCCTTCGAGTTATTGACCGACTCACGGCCACCAGTGTCTGCCGCTCAATCAACACCAGCAGAAGCCTCTACTACATATATAGAACTGCATCAAGAATCGTATAAATACTATGGAGAAACCAAACAAGAGTTAGTCGTGTTGTTGTTTATCTCACGACAGCAAGATCGCGTATTACTGCGCGAGGCGAAGCCGAGAGCAGTAATACGTAACCTTGCCGGAGTACGATGAACAATAACACGACTAACTCGAGTTTGGATTAGAATTTATCCTACCCCGCCCATCTAAATTACTTCTACATTGACAAATGATGTCATTTGTCAAGTGTATCACACTAGAGCGATATTTTTCATTTTTCTGAATTCCAGACCGAATACAGTGACCCAATGTTAAGCCTATGGAGTTTTTTATTAGGGGTAGGATAAACAATACTACATGAGTTTTGGATGGGCCGCAGGCGAAACTAAGTGATGATTACACATCCAGCACTTCAGAACAAACCATGCATGATGATATTTGATGGAAAAGACCAACGAAAAATGTAAAATTGTTTAAGGTTTATCATAGAAATCGACCTAAATCGAGCATTATAGAGTTATATAGAACTGCATCGAGAATCGAATGAATACACAATACAACACGAGTTTGGCTTGGCTGCAATCTTCATCGAGGCGAAGTGACGATTAGGGCCCATTAAAATAAGATTTTCGTACCAAAGGAGAATTATTTGAGACTAGGGGGAAGGTGCAAAGTACACCTGACTGGGGTACATTGGTCCCTCCATGTGAATCCAGCCTTAAACACGTCTAAAGGACAAAATCCACCAGGCCGATTTCTCACCCGATCAATTGTTTCTGGGCCCTTAAAAGGAAGCTCACATATTGTAATTTATTTAATTCTGATAATAATAGTTTAATAAATGACCATTTTCAAAGATTTGAGAAATTCTAGGGCATCCGATAATAATAGGCGATTGTCTGGCTACGGAATCGGCTACCGTCGGTCCAGTGGAACACCCCCTTAAAGTGGGATTCACACAGTGGGATACATGTACCTCACAGACCGTTTGTCTGAGGCAAATCCTGCTGAGATTCTCCCCCTGTGAATGACAGGCTTTCATTTTGCTGAGACAACCTTTTTCCCTTGCAATTGTCGGCGACAAGCACTCCTAACAAGAAACAGAATCTCATGAGATTTTGACTTTAAACAAGTTTAAATTTTAGAGGGGCATTTTGGTCACGCATTCTCCCCCAATCTGTGAGTCTCAGTGGTCGCAAATAACGCCTATTCACACGGGTCCCCGTAAGTACCCTGAGTCGGCGACTGTGTACCCTGTGTACCCTGTGTAGGGATATAGGGGTGAGACTATGTACCTGTTAAGTCTTCCCATGTGAATGGAATCCACCATGTTACCCTGAGACTGTAGAACATTCCAATTTGTGAAACATTGTACCCAGCTGGAAATAGTAGCCGACTGGTGCAAAGGTGTGAACTACACCAGTCTCAGGTCCATTTGTTCCCCCCTCCTGCATGGAGTTGTCCCCCTGCATTAACTGCCATATAAGGAATAGAGTAGACCCAGTAGCCAATGACTGCATTCAGAGCAAACCACGACCTTCACCCTGACCTCATTACATGAAATTTTAAATGCGCCTTGGGACGGTTCTACAGTCGAGAGTTGACCTAAAATCTAGTGGGCCACAACCACCCTCATCGTGTGAATCCCACTTTAGTCCCTCCGTGTGAATCCACCTCTAAACACGTTTAAAATGAATAGGGGAACTTTGGTGAGACAAATGAACTAAGTACCCAGTTTAATGTTTCATGGACATTTTGGTGACCTTACAATCCAGCAGTATGGGTTCACTGGACTGTAAACAGCAGCCAGGCTTACCGTCACAGTCATTGACTTCAGAACAGAACGGCGGGTCCCTCCATCTCCCTTCAAAGCTGCCAGCCACATTAGGCTGCCTCACATAGTGTTTACCCAGGTGCATACCACCTATTAGGGCTGTATCACTGATTGATTGAGGGTATTGTAAGGCTCCATATATACGATACAATAGGCTAGAACCTGAGTTGGTCCCGACTACACACACAGAGATATATATGTGTGTGTATATCTATATATATCTATAAATATATATATCTATATAAATATATCTATCTATCTGGAGGAGGGGAGGGGGAGGGATAGGAGGAAGGGAGTGGCTTGGGACCATAAACAGGAGATTTAGTTCATAGTGGACAAGTCTTTGATTCATGGGCCAGTCAGAGAAGGATACATACTATGATGAACTTAATTCTTATTGTGTTTATGGACAATAATCGATGGTTTTGTGGACAAGCAGCCGTAAACCACGAGCGGTTGACTCGTAGTAATACACGAGCGTTAGCGAGTGTATTACGCCGTCAACCTCGAGTGGTTTACAGAGCAGAGCATCGTTTGTTGTATTTATTATCCATCTTTTCGAATAAATTATTGCCAGTAATTGCCATATAAAATGGTATAATAATAGGGACTATTTATTTGCTCTATAGCGCAAACGGACTATTTTCCCCGTATACCATGGTTTTGAGGCCGTATACCACAGGTTTGAATCCGTATACCACAGTTATGGTATCTGACAGGTTTTATACAATGAGTAGTGGTTTACTGAGTCCCCATACATTTTCAATGGAGGCTTTGTATACGATGGATAATAAGAACACAGGACCAACGTGGTGTGTGGCCTGACGAGGAGAACTCGGCCCTGGAGAGCCGGGGTCCACTGTGAGCTGTTGTTACCGGGCCGGAGTACAGCTCCGGACATGGCCGCCCTCTGTTTGCTTAGTGGCCGCTGAATGACGCTCCAGCAGATCAGTGTGTACCTTGGGCTGCTCACACTGCGACACTCGACTATCCATATTCTTTCACTATTGATGTTGGTGTATGCAGCATGGTCTGGGCCAAGTGGGTTTAGATCAGAGGGTTGTATAACTGTACTTACCGTCGCACAGATTTTGCTGATGGCACCATGGACCCGTTTCAGTAGTTTCGTGACATGTTTCGTGACATGTGACACCATATGGACAGATCACAAGATTGCAATTGATGACACACAGCGTTTCACTCACTTCTCGTAGGAATTAAGCAATGACACTTTAACATGAGTAGGGGATACATAAAACCTATAATCGTTCCAAATATGAAGAAGATTGGCCACTCTGATTTATTTATATTTGCTAGTCTTTTTCCGCTGTTGCTTGCACTGTTGGTGCCGCTGTATATGTCTGTCTATGTCTAATGTCACGAGACTACTGAAACAGGTCCCTGCACATATACCTGGGACCTGTTTCACTTAGTCGTGGGTGACCCAAACATTACATTCCCGTATTTGGTACTAAAGTATAGGGTCGGACTCGTCTGACTAGTTTCACTTGTTTCGTGACATGTCTAGATGTGTCCGGTTTCATAAGAACTAGACATTGGACTTCGTTTTGTCCGTTCTTGCTTGCACTGTTGGTGCCGCTTTTCTGTCTAACACTTTTGTCACAGAACTAGTGAAACAGGTCCATGATGTGTTTAGATTTGTCTAATTCTTATGTTTGGGGTCTGTCTTTTCCTATGGGCAGCTACTTGTGTTGTCACAGAACAAGACAACCCCAATGTCTGTATGGTGTCACAGACATGTCACGAAACTAGTGAAACAGGTCCCAGGAGTAGATTTCTAATGATTATGACTATACTCCTATGGCCAAACATCTATGAAATACTACACTCTGCTATATAGGGGTGTAGTATAAATAATGTTCGCGCCCGCCGTGACAGCGGGCCGTAGTGAATAGCAGTGTTTTTTGTAAAGTTAGTAAAACAGCGTTTTACAGCCTGCCTCAGCCTGTGGCGTCGGAACGTATTTTTTGCATCAAATAACCTCGAACGGCCACCAGTTCAGGCTCAGTTACCACGTTTTCTGTAACTATTTTGTACATTTTATTTTGACTGGAGGCTAGAGAAGGCTTTTGTGCCTGTTTTCATCTGACTCCAGTTGTGTTATAGTTATTTACCCATTTCTTAATGAAGAATGAAAAAGATATTTGCTTCCGCCTGACATTAACGGAATGGGCCAGCGGTGAAGCATATCCACCATTGTTTCTTTTATTCCTATTCTTAATATCATTAGGTAAAGCATCTCTTAGTCAAAAGTGATTTTTTTTCAGATACATCTCGAAGCTCCATTACAAATGTGAAAGTAAACATTTCATCGGATGTTCAGCTAGACACGTCTTAACAAACTAGGGTGATACAAGTAAGATTTATGAGATGGAAAGAAGATAGTCTATTGTTCGCGATGTAGTATCGAGATGGCCAAGGGCCCCGTTGCTCCTGTTTTTGTGGTATCGCTAGCTATAACCGGATCGCAATTTTATTTTTACGATTACTTTAACGATCCGACTAAAAAAGCGTTGCTCCAGTAACATCAGTATCGCTGTATTTCCGCAGTATCGCTAATTTTTACAATGCGATGATGATACAACAATTCAGGGGCACATATTGAATGAGACAGGGGAAGATTAATTAGTTCTTTAATTAAATACAGATGGCACAATAGTTTAAACTGATCTGACACCTGGTGGTTTGGATCACTATTTCCTATAGGTAAAAGAACAAGGGGCAGGGGTTGGTGGTGCCACCATGGATCGTTATTTGAAATATCAGACAAGGCTGGTTTTAACCTACAGCGATACGATCCGCAGTGCTGTGAAGGTCTGCGTAAAAAGCATTGCTAAATGCCGTATTTTACGCAGTAATGCGCCTATGTGATTGCGGCACGATCCGCAAAATTTCAGGAGCAACGTTTTGACCCTCGGATCGCTATTCTGCGATCTGCAGCTCTGTCGTAATCCTGGAATCAACGGGGCCCTGGGGACTCGTGGGAACTTGGAATAGATCGCCTGCACGCTGTATGCAACATCTAACACCTGAACCTGTGTAGAGAGATGCAGCTACTGTGCATTATGTACAAGAGGTCGAAAGTGGCTAGCAATGTTGATGGAATGGTTAGGGGAACCCGGAGTGATGAGAAAATGAAACTCAAAGAGTATCGTTTTAAAATAAACACATATAAGAAAAGTAGTGCGTAAAAGGGCACGAACCTCTGGAATTTCTTGTGTTCTGATATGCAGAAATCTCCGACCAAGATGGCTTTAAAAAAAGCTATGGTCAGAGAAATAACAAGTCGGTAACCTGACCCCACCCATTATCTCCTACAATAGCTCTCTTATGCTATATTATCTACTTCTCCCGAAGTTATGACTGAAGCTCCTCGACTGGATACTCAACCCACCATTCCATTCATTGCACCATGTTACAGACTAAACTACTAGGTTGCCAGTCTTAGCTACTCTTCATGGAAGAACTGTATTTCATACAGAATGAAAAAAGCTTATAATTAAAAAAAATGGCTATCAAATTTGCGCTTGAAGTTTTATCTATCAAATGCTGGATAGACGAGTGTAAAGTACCCCAGGTTCTTGCGCCTCTGTAAGATATTTCGTGATACCTCAAGGATGTTTTTGGTGTGTTTTAGTGATAATGATAGTGCATCATTACTGGCTCGTTCACCATTGCGTTGGTGCATGATAACAAAACTTCTTCAGCATTGCTGTTGGTGTACAATAGTAATACTTGTCCGCCATTGCTGTTGGTGTAATATGTGAAACCATAGTGATGGTGCCAATACGGGGTAGATTTATGAGTTGTTTCGGAGAAATTCGTTCTGAACGAGCCGGCACGGCGAGTTCAGAACGAAGGGATCCGCCATTTTTAAATCTTGCACCTAGAATTCTGTTGTCGGCCTCTCGACCAATCAGATTGCGTTATTTCGTCAAAGCGTGCAGTCTGTCACCCAAAGCGTGCAGGTGAGGCCCAAAGGATGCAATTTGTCACCCAAAGCGTGCAGTCTGTCACTATATATCCAAAGGCACCAGTACAAAGATTCACGGCGTACAGTGCATTCTGTGTACACTAACTGTACCCCCAGGAGCAGTACGTATTTACACTGAGTTAGTGCATAGGTATATAATAATATAACAAGGTTCATGCACCACTGCTGTTAGTTTGATATCACAATGCTTGTCTGTGACTGATGTTGGTGTATGATGTGGAGGCTTGGCCACCACTGCTGCTCGTGTATGGGACATAGTGGATTATGTACATGCTTGTTTAAGATAATATAATATACAAATTGCATTGGTATTATACATGGTAGGTTGTGCTAGTTGATGGTATAAATGATACAGCAATGATTAAGGGTATTAGCTTGTTGAACATTGCATGCTTGTTATGGTGTCCACAAAGCAGGGGCTATCCATAAAGTTCATGAACATAAATTCAGAAAGCTTTGACATACTGCCCATTCTTCTCAATAGAGCGCAGTGAGAACCTTGTACAGAATGCGACTTAGAGAGTGTGAGATCTTATGAGAGAGATGCACCGTGAGAACCTTGTACAGAATAACACTTAGAGAGTGTGAGATCTTATGAGAGGGGTGCACAGTGAGAACCTAGTACAGAATAACACTTAGAGAGTGTGAGATCTTATGAGAGGGGTGCACAGTGAGAACCTTGTACAGAATAAGACTTAGAGAGTGTGAGATCTTATGAGAGGGGTGCACAGTGAGAACCTTGTACAAAATAACACTTAGAGAGTGTGAGATCTTATGAGAGGGGTGCACAGTGAGAACCTTGTACAGAATAACACTTAGAGAGTGTGAGATCTTATGAGAGGGGTGCACAGTGAGAACCTTGTACAGAATAACACTTAGAGAGTTGGACTATAAATATAATAATAAAATACATACACAGATAACATGATGAATAGATAAGCAGCATTTGCTTGTTAAACATGGTAGGTTGTGTTCAGGTATAGAGAACTCCGCTTAAGGGACACCCTTTGTAAGGGATTACCCCGTATCAGGGGACACTTCTGTTTGGGACGGAGGGTACACACTTACGCAGGGTTCCATTGTTTAAAGAAATAATATTTCACATAGACAAATAGCATCCACATTTAGATATGGCAGATTGTGTTGGGGTATAAATGAAATAATAAATCAGATAGACAAATAGCATTAGCACGAAAGACATACAAAGATTGTGTTTAAGTATATAGGAAATGATATATCAGGTTCAAAAATAGCGTTCAAATGTTAGACATGGTAGGTTGTATTAGCGTATAGATAAAATAATAATTTACATAGACAAATAGCATAAGCATGTAAGACATGCTATCTTTTGTTTAAGTATAAAGAAAATGATAAATCTGGTACAAAATAACAGTCACACATTAGCCATCCTAGGTTGTGTTTAAGTATAAAGAAAATAATAAATCAGGTACACAAATAGCAGTCACATGTTAGACATGGCAGGTTGTATCTAATGGCATCGTTCCCTCCCCCGGGTAGACGTACGGCACTGTTGAGGTGGTCGAGCGGTGCAGTACGATCGATACAGGCCTGTGTACGCACACATGTACCTTGGACCCGTTCACATACACTGCACCCTCTCTATAGCATGCAGTGTATGGCAGCCGGGGGACCTTAAATCAAACCTCTCCACATGCTCTTCATATCGTCCCAATAAACTCTATCTAGTCTCATCTAGTTTAAGCACCACTTTTTTATGCAGTGTTTGCATGACATGCACTGAGAAGTGTAAATCACGTTCAGATACCGCCAGAGGCCTGGTAATGATGTTAGGCTTGAATTTTATCTCATCCCTGATACAAGTTTAGCTATAGGAATAAACGTTAGGGAAAAATACTCAACGATCACCCAGGTAAAGTGACAATACTACGCCACGAGATTACGTCATAGGCGGTTGACCAATCAGCGGCCAGGATTTCAGAGAGAAGACAAGACGATTTAAACGTCCCTTACAGTTTTTTTTAAAGCTTTTATCTATACTGCAGTTACGTTTGGACCAACATAAGTCCATCTTCCAACGGCTCCAGTTTTAACCAGTCATGTGCCATATGCCTACAGTGAAAGGGTTGAGATAAATCTATAACTGCACTCAAATCATAAAATAAACAATACTCCACTCGTTTGAATCGGCCGTAATCATCACTCGGCTTCGCCTCGATGACGGTTGGAGCCCATCCAAACTTGTGGAGTATTGTGTCTTTATATGATTCTATATGCAATTCTATAAAATTCTATAATGCTCGATTTAGGTCAATTTTAATGATAAACCATAAAACATTTTACATTTTTCATTTGTCTTTTTCGTCATGTGCCATCATGCATGAGCTGGTTCTGAAGTGCTGGATTGCCATTCCCATGTTCATTTTTGAACAACCCGGCATTAGAAATGATTGCCAAGTATTTTGGTTAAGGCCACACAAAAAAAAACTTGTTTCTCATCACCGCGCGCATTAGAAAAAACGATTTTGGAAGATTTTTTTTCTTTTTTCTTTTTAAATAGGTGAACCTTGATAGAAATTATGAAAGGTATGTGCATTTAGTATCAAATTAAAGCTCCTGATGTCAAGGATGCATTAAATGTATAGCCAATAAAAATCTGGAAACCCTGCGTAAGCAGACACCCCGTGTAAGCAGCCACTTTGGCCCGGATCAGAGGGTGACTGCTTATGCGGGGTTTTACTGTATGTCTGAAGCCCATTTTATGGCACTTCAAAAGCCATCTTTGATAAAGCAAAAAAAAAGCAAGCGCCCTCGTCATTGTTTTCACGGCTTGGTGATGAGAAACAAGTTTTAATTTTTTAGTGGCCTATTATAAGATTGCGCGATCAGGGCACCACCGGCCAATATAGACAACGACCGGTAGAATCAAATTGATTCCATTGGTGAAGCTAAAAATCCATCAGTATGGACATGTGAAAACCAGTGATAGCAAGGTACCCACTACACACTCACCGATTATTTGTTAGCCATTTTCAGTCAGTGGAAATCACCGATATGTGTTTTAGGGTAACCAAAAGTAATCGGTGCCGTTTTCGTCCGCAAAATAAAACGGGCATTTTAAGTTGTTTTTTTTACTCACTTACACTACTTTGTCCGTGATGCAGGTTAATGACAGTTTGTGCGTATTCCTTTTTTTTCTATTTTTTTTTTTAAATTTCACATAAATCGGTTGTTACGTGAGTGGATGATGTTAATTCCAATCGTGTACCGAATATAGTGACTTGACGTCTCTTGGAATTATTTATTTTCTTCGGATTTCTGAACGTTTGGTTCCGGGCCATCCCATAGCACAGTATCTCGACAACTGATAAATTAAGGTGTAAATAACACTGTTGTTTGACCTGACAATTGGCGTTAAACTGTTTTTATTATCCACCGATTACGGAGTCTCCATACTAAACCTAGAGGGACTACGTAATTCACCGGGCGGAGATTACGGGTACTCGTAATCTCCACACTACACGAAGAGGAGATTACGGGAAATTAGCCCCAGTGTAGAAAATAGCGCAAATCATTCTGTCTTTGCTCTGATATTTCCAGTTTGCGATGCTGAATAGTGAACACAATATAAACTGGTTTCAGATAAACCGGTCGTAATCCTATCGGGCTAGACTATGTAATATTATCCACCTAATACAAAGTGTCCATAGAAAACACATAGGGAGCGTGTATGGACATACCCGGCGCATACGGATATGTTGAGTGACTTCATGAGGCGAAGCCGAGTAAATTCTGGACCCAAAACTCCAGGCGTTGCATGTGGCGACCAAGATTAAAACGAATCAGGTTTTGATTTTATCCTACCCTGTCTCCTCGATTTTGGAATATTACATGATAAGAAATTCTGTATGCAACTAGCTGCATGTAACTCTGTATGCCAGTCAGCGTGGCATACGGAAACTCAATGTTAAACCTATGGGATTTTATATTAGGGGTAGGATAAAAGCTTGTATCCCATCGAGTTTGAATCAAATAGTAATTCACAAGGCAGAGCTGCGTGAATTACGTAGCGATTCAAAGAAGATCGAAATCGAACTCTGACCCTAAACTTGAATAGGTTTCTGAATTTATCTCACCCTTCACATTGACTAATGGGCTAACATTTGTGACATAATCCCCCATTGGATGTTTTTCCTAAATATCTCATGGGCGTTGGATACGAGTGTTAAGTCTATGAAGAAAACATACCAGGTGTGAGATAAAGGTGAGAATCATGCAGGTGCAAATGTTACCTGCACAGCATGGTATCCATGATAGAGGGCCTAGTTTCTCACCTGCAATATAAACATAATTAATACTTAATCAAATGTAATAATGAGTATCAATCAATCATTCACAATGGCTCGGACGGAAACCCCAGCTCCTATTAATAATCATTCAGGACGATCGCTTCTCACCTTTTAACAGCGGGGAGCGATCGCTAAAGGTCAATTAGTTTCTGAAAGGCTGGGAAAACAGAGAGATTATAGAAGCCTCATTCATTAATCTAGTTTTAACATCAGTACGCCAAGTCTGCTTTTCAGAGTTTCTCCTTGTCTTGATGAGCCTAGCTAGAGTAATTCTCATCTTTGTTGTTGTCATAATATAAACCTGTGCACGAACTTCTGTGATACTGCCCGCTGCTTGGAATGACGTATTAATAATGTTCGGGCGCAATGTCAGGCTATATATCCTACCCCTCATATAAGTCTCCATAGACTTAAAATGGTGTGACTGTATGCCACGGTTATGGCATAAAATATTTATATGCCACTGGTGACATATGAAGTTAAATACATGTGAGAGGGTAGGATAAAATCTAAACATTATTCAATTTCATATAATTGTTTATATGGTGATATCATGCCCCGAAGACAACTCATGCCATATAAACAATCATATGACATTTTCATGTTATTATGAAATGGCGTTCTTCTTTTGATTTTCAATTATATGATTACAAGTAAACGTAGTTACTGAGCCTATAGTAATGACTGTTCTCGGTCTTTCATCCTGTAACTATGGCCCTTCACATACGGTGTCCGGCCATTTGCAGGGCGAAAGACCTCGAATGGCCATCACTATGTACCAAGTAACGATATTTCCTCATTGATGCCTAACCATATGTTGAAACTTATGTGCTATGATTTATTCAGGGGCTATCCATAAAGTTGAAAGTATGTTTGCAGTATTTCTGGAAAGGTCTGGCCCCTCCATCTTGTATGCAATAGATTAAAGTTAAAAGAGAGAAGGTAGCAAAATGTCCAACTGTTTTAACCCCCACACCCCACCCTCCCTGCATTGGTACTCTAAGGATGACCCCTCAAGGTCTGATTTTAAGGTTTTTATAGCTTATAAGTGTATGGTGTTAAAAAAGAAACCAACAAGTTTTGGTTAAGGTCATCATTCTCCACAAGTTTGAGATGGAGTAATATGAATGAGGCGAAGCCGAATGAATATCGAGTAGCATTCAAATGAGTTGGAGAACAATGACTTTGACCAAAACGAGTTGCTTTCTGTAGTCATCTCACCCCTGTACACACTATAAGATCAGAAGACACACTGGATATATGACGTCAAAGACCATGGAAAATGGACTGTAATATTCATAGGGGCATGGAGAACGGGTCACCAGTGCTACCACTGGGACAAAAATACCAGGGTCAGATTATGTGTATGGTAATGTTGTTCTATATGATTATCTTACCCTGGTATTGGTATACATGTCCATAGGCTTAATATTAGGAACTCGTACTTAACAGGCATGCGAGTATGGTAAAGGCCCGTTTCCATTGGCCGATCTCCCGTCAGCGATCTACAGTCAGGAACCACCGACGGATTTCTGGCACTGCTGGCCCAAAATCGGTCAATGGAAACGACCCAGCTCGTGCAATGACCCACGACTTTTTCTGCTTAGATTGTGCAATGTGGCACCACCCACCACTGAGTGAAAGGTTGGTTGCTGAGTGAAATCTACTACCGTTCTATATAGACGTACAGTGAGTGGCACCACCGATAGACTTTCGGGGTAACTCAAATAATCTACACCCTTTTTGTCGGCCAATGGAAATAGGCCTATACTCGTACTTAATGGGGGATAAACCAAAAAATATTTCCAGGCTAAGTTCAAATCAGAAACATATTCGTGTTTCATCTGTGTCCCCGATAGCCATCTCGTTTGAAGCTTTTCGGATCACTCACTCGGCTATCGCATCGTTCATATCCCTGAGCGCTCCAAACTATATGGCTTAAGGAGAAACAGACCAAACACTCATCAATTTCTTCCTTAATACCTGTTCCCTCTACTGTCAGTGGTAAAGATCACGAAGACACATCATCAGCTTTGGAAATGCTGACGTGACGATAGATCAAAGTCTACCATCACTATTCATCATGTTAGATTATTAATTATGGAACAGAAATATTGGAATTCATAAATTATTCCGTCTCATGTAATCAATAACACATGGCAATACCTTGGAAGTGCTCCAGTTATATTCTGGCAATAGCTGCAGGCATCCTCGATGATATAACATCCAGGCACACATTAAAGTGTACGATATGTGGCCCGGCGTTTACACTTGGCGAATACAGGCGACGATTCATGGATTTAGCATCTGACGATTTTGTGTCATCGATGACGATTCTTTCTCAGGAAGCACCACCTCACGATTTCCCCCTACAATCGTCACGTTTTCAGTCGCCTAGTGTAAACACTGTGTTTAATTTTGAATAACTCAGACCCATTTGGACGACTATAAATCATTTAGTGTAAATGTTCCAGGCACCTCTGGTGTCCACCATTCTTGGTGACGATTCTTTCTCAGGAAATACAATCTGGTGATTTTTCCCTAGACAATCTATGTACAATCGCCATGTTTTCAGTCATCTAGTGTAAACACTGTGTTAGATGTTGAATAATTCAGACTCATTTGAAAGACTATAAGTCATTTAGTGTAAATGTTCCAGGCACCTTATGGGTTGACCATTCTTGGTGACAATTCTTTCTCAGGAAGCACCACCTCACGATTTTCCCTAGCCGATCTACAATCGTCACTTTTTCAGTCGCCTAGTGTAGACACTGTGAGTAAATGTGTTAGTGTAAATGCTCCAGGCACCCCTTGGGTTGACCATTCTTGGTGACGATTCTTTTGCAGGAAGCACCAGCTCTCAATTTTCCGTAGACGATCTACAATTGTCACATTTTCAGTCGCCTAGTGTAACCACAATGTTAGATATCGAATAGCTATAACTCATTTGGACGAATATAAATCATTCAGTGCAAACGCTTGAGGCACCTTTTGGGTCCACCATTCTTGGTGACGATTCTTTCGCAGGAAGCACCAGCTCACGATTTCTCCCTAGACGATCTACAATCGTCACGTTTTCAGTCGCCTAGTGTAGACACTGTGAGTAAATGTGTTAGTGTAAATGCTCCAGGCACCTCTTGGGTTGACCATTCTTGGTGACGATTCTTTCTCAGGAAGCACCCGCTCACCATTTTCCCTAGACGATCTACAATCGTCACATTTTCAGTCGCCTAGTGTAAATGCCGTGCTAAATGTTGAATAATCAGTACTCATATGGACAATCATAAATCATTTAGTGTAGATGTTCCAGGCACCTTATGGGTTGACCATTCTTGGTGACGATTCTTTCTCAGGAAGCACCAGCTCACGATCTCTCCCTAGACGATCTACAATCGTCACGTTTACAGTCGCCTAGTGTAAACGCCTGCTTGCATGCACGCACTGAACAAGGTGAAATCAGGAAGCAGATCGATCCTGGCGAGGCTACAAACAGGTTGCTAGCAGCAGTGTAATGAGTTGAGACGTGTTTAAATTCTCTCACGCACCAGCTTGGAGAAGGTGCGGCATGGAGAGGGGGTGTGGTGTGATATCAGGAGACACCTTCCAGCTGTACTGCCACCTATCTAGACTTGCTCAAGTCTTTGATTATGAACATAAATTCAATGAATAAAATAAATTACAATGTGTAAGGTTCCTCTGACTGGCTCAGGAATCAGCCAGGCCAAGGGGAGAGTAGGTGGAGGGGTAAGGAGGGCGTGCGGTGGCGGTAGGCAGCAGGAGGAGTAGGACACAGGGACGGAGGCTAGTCTAGCACCTATCAGAAGCATTTTTCAGAACTTTTTTTTTCTCCATTAATGATATATTATTTTTTTTTTTTATAAATCTTTATTCATTCTGTACAGGTACAGTTCTTCCATGAATGTGAGAATATCGCAACCAGGGCTAGTGACATTGTTATAGTTAAACAAACAAAAGGATAGGGTAAGTATGTACATACGAGGGAGATGGGCAATGGTGAGAGTATACTAGTCATAATGGGGTAGTTGTAGCCAGTATGATGATGACAAGGTAAGGAAAATGCGTATCTGTACATATATATTATATCATATATATATTCACAGATAGGCGTTTGCCAGAAAATTACTTGCTTTTAGATGGTTCTGCTGGATTGGGTTGGGTAGGGTAGGGTATCATTCATGATACAAAGGCAGTCTGCTGCGTAGCAGGTTTTGTATGCCATTGTTCTACACAAATTTGTACATGTCGACAACCCATACAGTATCGAGTATACATACTTGATCTAAAGAAATTATATAGATAATATAGTAGTATTTGATGATGTTTTGATGAGGTGAGATGAGAAGTTTACTATAATATACAGAACCATCATCACTTTCCCATGCTGTTATTTCATTACGGCAATACCTTTAACATAGTTTTTAAGTACAATATTTTGTGTACAAATGTACAAATTTTGCAGGTCTTGCGATTATTAATGGCTATGTAAGAGGCTTGTACAACAAGCAGTTCAGGTTCAAAGAAAAAGTAATGAAATCAGGGCGGATAACAGATCTGCATTAATCTGAGTTTTATATCCTACCCGACTCCCTTAATATTACTAGGAGCAAATAGAATGTTCATCATTGATGAATGAGCGTGCAATTATGAATGAATAACAATTAAAAGGTTTGAGTTACATTCAGTCTATAGATGGCTTTCAGTTAACCAAATCGTCATTTCTGAAATTGCCTGGGTCAAGGATCCAAATATATCAAGGACCAGTGGGTCAGTGAGGTAATTTGGTCTCTAGTGATTTGTCATGGTCAGCTGAACATGCTTCTAATACATTGAGACACTGGAATCCTGCTCCTTTCCCACTATCACACTGAATAGCATTCAGATAAAGAAGGGATAGATTTCTGGAAGCACGCTGAAAGTCTATATGTGACCACTCTAACCTTTAGGCAATGTACTTAGATAAGACAAGAGTATAAATAGCTCACACCAACAATCCCCATACATTTGAGTACCATTATCAGAAAAATAGAAAGAACCATCAGTTAATGATACCAAGATAATAATAGCTAGCTAGATGAGTACCCCGGGGATAAAAGTTGGGACGTCGAGAAAATCTGACATTTAATCATTCAAAGAAGGCATTTATGTTATTCTTAAGCATAGAGGCTATGAATCGAAATCGGACATTTAAAACCATTTAAAAAAGCATTTATAACATTATTCTGAAACGTAGTTCCTATGAATCGATGTAACTATATTTTATATATTTCTAATTAGTTTTGAATACTAGCCCACCAACAAACGCCCACTAGCTCAGAGCAGATCATAATAGTTGAATCCAGAGAAATATTTGCACTAGTTTAACATACAGCAACTTAAAGTTAAATGTAGCTCAGAGCACCTTACACCGACTCAAATTAGCCAAGGACAACTTACACCAACTAAAACTTGCCTAGACCAACTTATACCAACTAGGACAAGCCCAAAGCAACTTACACCAACTCAAACTAGCCAAGAGTAACTTATACCAACTTGATCTAGCTGAGAGAAACTTACACCTTCTAAGACAAGCCAAGAGTAAGTTTCACCAACTCAAACTACCCAAGAGCAACTTGCACCAACTCAGACTGGCTCAGAGGAACTTATACCAACTCAGACTAGCCAAGAGTAGGTTACATAAGAGTAGACCACCCAGAGTAGCTTACATCATCTCAAACTAGCCTAAAGCAAATTGCACTCAAACTAGCCCAGACCAACTTACACCAACTAGGATGAGCCCACGGCAACTTATACTGATTCAGACTGGCACAGAGCAAGTTATACCAACTCAAATAAGCCAAGAGAAACTAACACCAAATGAAACTCTCCAAGAGCAACTTATACCAACTTAAACTAGCCCAGAGAAACTTACAAAAACTCAAACTAGCCAAAAGTAACTTATACCAACTCAAACTAGCCTCGGGCAACTTACACCAACTCAAACTAGCCTCCGGCAACTTACACCAACTCAAACTAGCCCAGAGCAACTTAAACGAACTCAAACTAGCCTCCGGCAACTTACACCAACTCAAACTAGCCCAGAGCAACTTAAACGAACTCAAACTAGCCAAGACCAACTTACACCAACTTAAACTAGCCAAGACCCACTCAGACCAACTCAGTCTAGTCCAGAGCAAGTTACACCAGCTGGGACTGGTTAAGAGCAACCTACACCAGCACAGACCAGCTCGGAGCAGCTTGAACCAGATCTCACCAGCATGTGACCGAGTTACCAGAGATGGAACAGGCATTGAACCTGATTAGGGGGCCCCACCTGGCGGCGCTAGCAGTCACTAATGAGGTACTCTAATTACGGGCGGAGACAAGGCCGCCTGTGCCTCGGAAAATCCTGCCTCTCGGCAAGTGGCGTGCAGTCCCCATCACCACCTCTGTTTGCTCACCCTGAGTCTGTCATTCTCATAGGTCGCCCAATAGAATTGGCGACTGAAAACTAGTTATTTTTGACTTGATATACATTCTCATAACTTAGGCTGCAAAAGATAGATACGGCTTTTCAAAAGGTATCATATTAAACCAGAGATTATGAGCTTTATTGTCATATATATTTTGAATGTATTGAGATGATTTATCTGTTTTCATTTTGAGATATTTTCTCAGAAATCATGTTACACTGTCAATATGTACAGACAATGAGTTTTAATCATCACTAAAAAGTGTCATTCTGGGAGTAAAGAGAGAAGTGCTGGACATGCATGAAATCACAATCATTAGAAAAATTCATGTTTCTCTATGGCCTTATCTTTGTGTTTAATAATATATGCAAGGTCGTTTTCAGTTCGTTAAATTTGTGTGCTGACTTTTTGATTGTTTGTAAAGTTTTCGTTTATTGATGTCACAATATGATCTGTCATTTATTTAAATTGTCATTTATTTGTATTGAAATTGTAAATTTTGCCAGCGGTTTTGACAAAATCGCTTAAATTCTGAGACCTAAATCTTTATGCGGCCACATTTTAGTGTCACCTGAAATTCCAAGAATCTGCCAGGAATTCATTTATTTCTGTAAATCTTATTTTGACTGGAGGATATGGGATAGGCTCTTGGATGTGCCTATTTCTATCTCTGAATGTGATGTTATGCAAAATAACTGAAACATGACGTTTGGTCGGGTTTTGTCCTTACCCAGTAGATTAAATAGACCAATATATATTTAATTGTAGTGGGGGTAGACTCACAAAAAAAGACAAACACAGTAAATTCATTTAGAAAGATCTTATTATTATCCAAGAGGAAAATTCTTATCTAATTAGTAGTGTTGCAAAGTTTCGCCTTGATTTACAAGACTTCTTCAGGCAGTTTAAATTCTAGGAAAATGGCAAGGATTTTGATGGTCAATATGAATTGTCCAATATGCCTTTAACCTCACAGATCCATGTAGTAGCAGCCCACGCTCTGAGCGAACCCTATACCTGCAGCCTAAAGGGGGACGTCCACCAATCAGGACAATGGGTTCCCGACAAGGTCCACGATTGGCCTACGATTGGAGGCTTTGTCGTGGTTGGTGAACCCCAGTTCATGACAAGAGTCTGCGACAAGGCCACGACAAGGCCATGATTGGAAGCTTGTTGGGAGGTTTCCGACAAGGCTACGAAAGCATCTAGCATGTTCGATTTTCCCCATGACTGGACCCTTGTTGTGGAGTGTCATGTCATGATGGGAGCGTGTCGCTCAGGTCTACGATAGGAAATTTTGGTGGACCGTGCACTTCCCGACACGCCCCAGCAACCCTGTCATAAAGCCCCCCTTCTTACCACAAGGCTGCGAAAGCACCGATTGGAACTTTCTTCTAGACCTACCGATATGGACCCAATACAAAAAGCAGATATCATTGTAAGGGTTTTTTTCGGTGCCTAATCGCAGAAACGTGATCAATTGCCCCGACATCAGGGGACCTCCGTCGCGATTTTGTTTAATTATCGGGAGGTGCATCGTAGACCATATGGGAGCCATATCGTAGTAGGTGGATGCCGGGCCTAACATATAGCTATCCAATGATTGTCACATCTTCAATGAAATTTTAGTATATATTCTATTATCTATATCTTTAGTATATTAAATGGGATATTCTTAGAATCATACACATTGTTCAACTGTCAACATATGCGGGTGACCTCCCGACACGATTTTGATTTTGTATCGGGAGGCGCATCATAGACCATATCGGAGCCATATCGTAGTAGGTGGACGCCAGGCCTAAGGCCGGGCCCCCACCTACCACGATGGTCTACGACATACTCCCCGATGGCTACGATTTGAAAAGCCCAAATCGTAGCCTATCGGAAGGTCCCAGAATCGTAGACCTATGTCGTGATCCAATCTGTGATTTATAATCGACGACCACGATATCTTGCCGATAGGCTACGATACCATATGACAGGCTACGATAAATCCAACATGTTGGATTTTATCGGGACCTCTACGATTGGCGTTTTCAATCGCAGCCTATCGCAGCCAATAGCAGAAAGGTGGGCCACCTACCACGATTTTTGCTGACCTCACGCTAGAATCGGTATGGTGTCGGGAAGGCAGTCGTGGGGCCTATCGGGACCAGAATCGTGGTAGGTGGGGGCCGGGCCTAAGTGTCCAGTATCAGACACAATCCCAACACAGAAGCATGTTGATCCTGCACCAGCCTGGATGCCACAATCCGCCACCAGATGTCAGCACCAAGGGTTGATCACGTGACATACACCAAACGCATGCGCACAATAGGCTGCATTAGCGGCGTGGTCGGGAGAACAATGGCGGACAGAGAACAGGACCTGGCCTCTGAGTGACCTCTGCTTTATTAGAAAGCTTGTTTGAGTTAGTGGTTAGTCCACTGTGGAGGTGGGGGAGGCTGGTTACTACCCTACTACACACGCAGGGCCATGAGGCCTGTTTCCACTGGCCAACAAAAACGGTGTAGATTTTTTTTGTGTTCTCCTAATATCTTATTTCCATTGGCCATCACCGATATACAGTCGGGAACCACTGACGGACCTTTACCACTGCTGACGCAAAATGTAAATAGGCTATTATTATTAGTTTGAATGGGTTCGACTTGTGAATTGCTACGTGATTCAAACTCGATGGGATTGTCACGATATATATTACCCACCAAATACGTTGTCTCCATAGGAAATGCATAGAGTACCTGGAAACAGCTACCCGGAGATTCTGACATGTCAGAATCTCCTGCGGGAGATTCCGGAAAAAAAGTCCCATCCATGATAAAGTCAAATCATCAATTACTTCGAAACATGTTTCATAGATATTCATTCAATATAAATTATTTACAATTAGTCCTAGTAATCTCATTTACCATCAGATCTCACTGGCATAAAACGTTTTACATGCTAAGATCACAGGTTAATGGAGAACTATATTATTAGTGTAAGTCTACACCGAATTACTGCCACGCTGTGCTGTGCCACGCTGTGCTGTGTTGTCTGGAACTAAATGGCTTACAGAAACTTTTTAATTGCAATAAATTTGTTATCAATATTGTAGGTGGGTAATAAATACAATAACGACTGGATTTATGTACGAGTGTCCGCAATCTCCTCGTAGTTGACGACGTAATATCCTCGCTAATCGCCCAGATATTACTACGCGTCAACTACTCGGAGATAACGGCCACTCGTACACAAAACCAGTCATTATTGTGTATATCTTACCTCCTTTATCACGATACGTCACGCGCAATGATAAGTGTACGTTTTCGCCATGTCGTGTGTATAGTTTGGTGCTCCACCACCATGATGCTTCAAGATCTATTGCTGACATATCACAGTTTATCCTACCCGCATATAAATCTCCATAGACTTAACATGGTGGGCCTGTATGCCACGGTTATGCCATAAGATATTTATATGCCACTGGTGACATATGAAGTTAAAAACATATGACAGGGTAGGATAAAATCTAAACATCACTCAATTTCATATAATTGTTTACATGCCATTCGTTGTCTTCTGCTACAGATATCACTCAGCTCCGCTTCGTGATATCATTCCGTGAAGACAACTCAGGCCATATAAACAATCATATGAAATTTCGTGATGTTTCATGATAATACTGTGGCATATCGCAACACAAATGTGGCGAAGGTACTTAACCAGACCGATGCTTCGGGGGTAAATATGCACACGATTATTCAAATCCGAGCAGGACTTAAGGGGGTGTTCCACTGGACCGACGGTAGCGATTCCGTAGCCAGACAATCGCCGATTATTATCGGATGCCCTAGAATTTCTCAAATCTTAGCAAAATAGTCATTTATTAAACTATTATTATCAGAATTAAATGAATTACAATACGTGAGCTTCCTCTACAGGGCCCAGGGACAATTGATCGGGTGAGAAATCGGCCTGGTGGATTCACCCCTTTATCAAGATAATTAAATCATGACAGATCTTTCTATACGGTATCTTGTGTGTTGGTGGAAGAGGCCCTTGAGGTGCTGGTTCTACCAGCGCTGAATTCTGGCCTGGAAAGGTCGGGCCATATCTTGCAGTATCTGGCCGTATCTTGTAGGATCTAGTTGTGTGTTATCCCTATCTGTGTAACCCCTATTATGGCTAACGGGCGGCTATTCTAAATGTGTTATCCAGCCAGGCATGCTCAAACGATTTATCCCGGCCTAGCCAGTCAACGAGCCGGTCGGGATCAGCTTATTCACAATTATTGACCTCTGCCTTCATTAGCTAGCTCTGGGAACTGTCCTCTCTTTGTCCTTGAATATAGTCTATAGCTCACACAACTGCTCTCTGTGGCCTTGATTATATTCTATCGCTCTTGAAACTGTTCTCTCTGATGTCCATTATATTCTATCGCTCCCAAACTTGCTTTCCCTCCGTCCTTGATTATACTCTGTAGCTGCCACAACTGCTGTCTCTGTCCTTGATTATATTCTATCGCTCTTGTAGCTGCTCTCTGTGTCCTTGACTATGTTCTATAGCTCTCACAACTGCTTTCTCTCCGTCCTTGATTATATTCTCTAGCTCCCACAACTGCTCTTTTTCCTTCCATGATTATTTTCTATCGCTCTTGAAACTGCTCTCCCTCCGTCCTGGATTATATTCTATCGCTCTTGAAACTACTCTCTCTGTCTGTCTGTCTGTCTCTATCTTTTTCTCTGCGTCTTTGGTTAGGTTTTGTAGCTCTTCAAACAACAATCTCTGTTCCTGAATGTCATCTATAGATTTAGCAACTTTTCTCTCTCTCTCTTTCTCTCTCCCTCTCTCTTTCTCTCCGTGTCCTTGATTATGTTTTGTAGCTCTACAAAAATCCCGGAATGTCACCTATAGCTTTCACAACTGCTCTCTCTCTCTGTCTCTCGCTCTCTCTCCCACTCTCTCTCTCTCTCTCTCTCTCTCGGTCTCTCGGTCTCTTTCTCTCTCTCTCGCTCTCTGTCTCTTTCTCGCTCTCCCTCCCTCTCCATCTCTCTCTCTCCCTCTTCCTCTCTCTCCCACACTCTCTGAGTAATCGTGTTCTATAACTGCAACAACTATTCGTTCCCTATAATTAATATATTTCTATAACTCTCAGAACAGCCCGTTCTACATCTTTCACGACTGTCTCCATCTTACATTACCTTTTGTATTTCACTCTGGGTTTCCCTCCAATTACGCCAACGCAGGTGTAACCAATTAAAAATCGGTATCATTTTACATGAGATCGGAGCCAGAGCAGAACCTAAAAATAGGTACCAACTGCATAGAGCGAGCTAGGGCACCTAATGACGACACTTCTCTCATCTTCAGCTCGTCCCATCACCACTCAGGCAGCAATACGGAGAACGTGGAGGAGCTAATCGAATCGCTAATTAAAATGGGCATCTCACATTCCTAGCCTACCTCCCGGTGCCAAATGAATTAAATCTAATTAATGTCCACAAAGCGACAACGGAGATTGGCTTCTTAGGCGCCTATTAGGCGGTCTTTAGGCGAGGGTGGGTGAGGTGGGTGAGGTGGGGGTGATCTTGAGTAGTAAGGGTATTGCAGGAGTGAAGTGTCCATTTGAAGGTAGGTTAGTGGTATTATTAGGAAACGTCCTTATTGTGGACGAAACGGTTCCTGTTTGAGGTCTTTAGGCGAGGGTGGGTGAGGTGGGTGAGGTGGGTGAGGTGGGTGAGGTGGGTGAAGTGGGCGAGGTGGGTGAGTGGGTGAGGTGGGTGAGGTGGGTGAGGTGGGTGAGGTGGGTGAGGTGGGGGTGAGGTTGAGTAGTAAGGGTATTGCAGGAGTGAAGTGTCCACTTGAAGGTAGGTTAGTGGTATTATTAAGAAACGTCCTTACTGTGGACGAAACGGTTCCTGTTCGAGGTCTTTAGGCGAGGGTGGGTGAGGTGGGTGAAGTGGGTGAGGTGGGTGAGGTGGGTGAAGTGGGTGAGGTGGGGGTGAGGTTGAGTAGTAAGGGTGGTGCAGGGTGATGTGTCCACTTGAAGGTAGGTTAATGGTATTATTAGGAAACGTCCTTATTGTGGACAAAACGGTTCCTGTTCGAGGTCTTTAGGCAAGGGTGGGTGAGGTGGGTGAGGTGGGGTAGGGGGGGGGGGGGTGATCTTGAGTAGTAAGGGTATTGCAGGAGTGAAGTGTCCACTTGAAGGTAGGTTAGTGGTATTATTAGGAAACATCCTTACTGTGGACGAAACGGTTCCTGTTCGAGGTCAGTCATCGATTTCATACTGTCTGACGCCAGAGATGGAAGGCAGTATGAAATCGACTACTTACCGAGAAGAGGAAGCGTTTCGTCCACAGTCAAGACGTTTGCTTATTATTATAGTGATTACAGAACATTTGGCAGAAGGGAGGGACTGGAGCTGTCACATTGTGTTAAATGTACTTTAGCGTGACCTGCGACACTTTCCCATTTATCTATACTACTTACAGATGAACCACCTTTGATATGCCACTTTATGGAGCATAGCTTTTAACCACATAATATCATCACTAAATTCAACCCATTGATATCATACCTAAATTGGACCCCTCGATATCGTCACTGAATCAAAGCTTAAATTGGACCTCGTGATATCGTCATAAAATTGGAGCCTAGATAGGAGTCCTTGATAGCCACACTCAATTAGAGCATATCTTGGGCCCCTCAATATTGTCACCAAATTGGAGCGCAGATTGGACCCCTTGAATTCATCACCAAAGTGGAGCGTAGATTGGACTCCTTGATATCATCACCAAATTGGAGCGTAGATTGGACCCCTTGATGTCATCACCGAATTGAAGCGTAGATTGGACCCCTTTATGTCATCACCAAATTGAAGCGTAGATTGGACCCCTTTATGTCATCACCAAATTGGAGCGCAGATTGGACCCCTTGGTTTCATCACCAAATTGGAGCATAGATTTGACCCATTGATGTCACCACCGAATTGGAGTGTAGATTGATATATGATGTTGATATTTTCACTCAACTTTCAGAATGCTACTCTGAATTAGAACATATATACTTTACTTAAGGTCATTTATTAACGTTTATGTAGCCAGACCTATGTTTAAAAAGTTCAGTATAACTGGTAATCTTCCTCAACAGATGGAATATGTGTCTCTCTTGAACCATGTGAAAGGCTACGGTCGGGCGGATAGTATGGACCTCTCATTGACGATAAGCCCCCCCCCCCCTCCCCCCACGACCTGCCCGCCCCCTGTCGTCAGAAGCGGAAAGTAGATACAGGATGACGAGGAAAGAGCATATCACCAACGACACACCCAGCCATGACTTCAGATCTAAAGGTAGGGTCACAAATCCATACCTTCAATTAGGGTGGAGGGCTGAGGGATGGATAAACTGCGTACGTATGGGGAAAGGAGGGTATGGGGACATCAATACGGACATCTGTGACATTTGGTGAAGGGTATGATAAGGAGACATGGTTAGTGTGCCTGAATTGAATCTGTTCAGAGATATTTTGGTTGGAAATATTCACCGAGTTGGAAGAACGAGGTGAACCATTTCCGACGAAAGTGATACACCTTGTACTGTTTGTTTCTGCACTATCAGCGAAGGAACTGCTCGCCGTAGCAGAACTGATAGGAATAAAATAAATTAAATAAAACAAAAAAAACTCACTGATGACGTCAGGTATGAAAGAGGGTGAGATACGTTACTAAGAGGAATAAGGAGGAAACCAACAAGTTTTGGTCAAAGTTGTCATTCTCCACGAGTTTAATGTGGTGTGATATGAACGAGGCGACAGCTTAGTGAATATCACATAGCATTCAAACGAGTTGGAGAATGACTTCTTTGACCAAAACGAGTTGCTTTCTGTATTTATCTCACCCCTGTACACACTAAAAGAATGGACAACACACTGGCTATATACCATGGAGAACGGACTGCCATACTTGTACGGGCATGGAGAACGAGTTCCCAATGTTAAGCCTATGGACATTTATTCCAGGGGTGAGATAAATTTAGTTCCTGAGCCTGTAGCGATGGATATTCGAGGTCTTTCGTCCGCAACTATGGCCTCACACTAAAGAAGCAGGATGTTAGTTATGTTATAAATTACTATGTTTTTTAATTATTATGCACCTCAGAATTTGATTAAAAAGCATTTTATCTATATATTGACAGTGTGCCTATACATTATCTATACGGCATGCCCAGCAGTTGGGCAGTATTTCATAGAAGTTCTTGTAAAGGTATATCATAATATAAAGAAACATCACAAAATGTCATATGATTGTTCATATGGCGTGAGTCATCTTCGCAGAATGATATCACGAAGCGAAGCTGAGTAATATCAGCAGCAGAAGACAATGTAGGGGCATGAGGAACGAGTTCCCAATGTTAAGTCTATGGGACCAAAATACCAGGGGTGAGATAAACATTCATTCATGATTTCAGGAGTGCAAAGAGAATGGGCTTTCGACACAGTATGACTGGTAGAAGCTGGTAGGTCAGAAGTCTCCATCTGTTTGTCAGCCGTACTATGAGAAAACGTGGTTACTTAGCCCGTACGGATGGCCGTTCGAGGTCATTTGATGATGAAAATACGGCCCGACACCGCAGGTGGGAGGGCCATATTTTTTCAGCAAATGACCAAGAACGGACACCGTACAGGCTCAGTCACTACGTTTTCTTATTACTATACACCTCCAAATCATTTAAAATGCCCTTTTATTAACTTTACAAAGACCACAAAGGCTACTGCAATTCACTACGGCCCGCTGTCACAGCGGGCGCGAACATTATTTATACTACACCCCTAGCAGCGGGCAGTATTTCATACATGCTCGGCCATAGGTGTATAGTATTATGAGAAAACGTGGTTACTGAGCCCGTATGGATGGCCGTTCGAGGTCATTTGATGATGAAAATGCGGTCCGACACCACAGGTGGGAGGGCCATATTTTTTCAGCAAATGACCAAGAACGGACACCGTACAGGCTCAGTCACTACGTTTTCTTATTACTATACACCTCCCAATCATTTAAAATGCCCTTTTATTAACTTTACAAAGACCACAAAGGCTACTGCAATTCACTACGGCCCGCTGTCACAGCGGGCGCGAACATTATTTATACTACACCCCTAGCAGCGGGCAGTATTTCATACATGTTCGTCCATAGGTGTATAGTAATATATGCCACTGACCTGTGTACTGAGGACATTGATGCCAGGTGGCGCCACAAGCATGCTGACAGGACGTTAACTGCCCCCACCTCAGCAGCGCCATCTATTGATCACCCAGCATCCACCACTGCCCTATGCTAGATGCTGACAAGTAGAGTGACTGAGTATTACACAAACGTCCGGATGATTGCTATGAAACGTCGTTAGTATGCTTCTTGTCTCCCAAACACCCACCCACACACCCCTCAGCCACCCACACGTCTACCACATTATCTCACCCCTGATATTTTTGTCCCATCGGCTTAACATTGGGAACTCGTTCTCCATGCCCCTACGGGTATTGCACTTCGTTCTCCATGGTCTTTTAGTGTGTACATGGGTGAGATAAATACAAAAAGCAACTTGTTTTGGTCAAAGAAGTCATTCTCCAACTCTTTTGAACGCTATGTGATATTCACTCAGCTGTCACCTCGTCCCTATCCCTCATCATCAAACTCGTAGAGAACGATGACTTTGACCAAAACTTGTTGGTTTCTTCTCTAGTACCCCGACACCCCGACACCCTGCCACCATGTACCTCACCTTACAAACCCATACACCTTCCACTATACCCCCCACACCCTGCCGTCATGTCCCTCACATTTTTCACATACCCACACACCTACCACTACACTCCCCACACCCCACACACACCACACCCCACACCCTACCACCATGTCCCCTCACCTCACACCTCCAACACACCTACCACTATACCCCAACACCTTTACACCATGTCCCCTCACCCCTACCCCCAGACACACCTACCACTGTACCCCCACACCCTACCACCATGTCCCCACACTTCCCACACCTCCCACACGCCTACCACTGTGACCCTTACGCCCCACGCGCGCCGCTAACCGGAACCTGTTGGGGACAGGAAGCACGCCTCACCGAGCGCGCAGTCGCTGACAAATTTGTGCAATCTGCTCCCCGCCCGCACTCGTTAATTGCTGCCTTTTTGACTCACTATCACGCCTGTCACCCCCTCTAGCGGCGCCGCCCGGAACCTATCGCCGGCCCCTGGGTAATTCAATTTCCCCCCGGGAGGGGGCGCGCCGTGACGTCATGCCGATGGGCGATAATGGGGGACTCCGACATGGGCGATAATAGGGGACTCCGCCATGGGCGATAATAGGGGACCTCTCTATGGCCCCTGGCGACCGTCTGCGTCACCAGGTGACAGGAAGTGGGTATTATAAAGCGGCAGCTCCATCTGTCGAGGCCGGAGTAAATGAGCTTTCCGGGGGCAGGAAATGCCAAGTCTTTCATCAGGTCTCCGACATAAAGCACGTTTCTTGGCGACTCGGCTGGTTCTTCCGTTGCTGTGTGTGAACTTAGACAGACAGATGGTTACAGCCGGTAGTGTCCCCTTTCCAATCGAGCTCGGCGATTCGCGGCGTCTATAAAGTCTTATTCACGAAGAATGAAGACGCAGGGCTCACACAGTATGTATGATGTATGTGATTCATTATCCACCTGGTATCATTCAATGTGATATGGAACACGTCCATATTATCCAGGTGACTGACAAGTCATATACCACCAAGCTTGTGAAGTATGTGAGACAACGCAGGTGGGGTGTTTGACCTTACAGGTGAGGTGTATGACCTTACAAGTGGTATGACCTTACAGGTGAAGTGTATGACCTTATAGGTGAGGTTATGACCTTACAGGTGAGGTGTATGACCTTACAGGTGAGGTGTATGACCTTACAGGTGAGGTGTATGACCTTACAGGTGAGGTGTATGACCTTACAGGTGAGGTGTATGACCTTACAGGTGAGATGATTGACTTTACGGGTGAGGTGTATGACCTTACAGGTGACGTGTATGACCTTACAGGTGACGTGTATGACCTTACAGGTGACGTGTATGACCTTACAGGTGACGTGTATGACCTTACAGGTGACGTGTATGACCTTAAAGGTGATTTGTATGACCTTACTGGTGAGGTGTATGACCTTACAGGTGAGGTGTATGACCTTACAGGTGATGTGTTTGACCTTACAGGTTAGGTGTATGACCTTACAAGTGAGGTGCATGACCTTACAGGTGAGGTGTATGACCTTACAGGTGAGGTGTATGACCTTACAGGTGACATGTATGACCTTACAGGTGAGGTGTATGACCTTACAGGTGACATGTATGACCTTACAGGTGAGGTGTATGACCTTACAGGTTAGATGTATGACCTTACAGGTAATGTATATGGTCCTACAGCAGATGGCTATGACTATAAACTTTTGAGGACGGCCATCTACAGAAGAACTACACACTTGGGGTCTGCTGCTAGTGTCTGTGTACACTTCTAGGGGGCGGTGCATTGTCCTCTGAACTAGAATTCGAAGGTTCATCACGTGATATGATACGTCATAAATTTAGTATTTTTTATTTCTATCATCTACAAATCAAAAATATCATGTTGGATCTACATTCTTGGCAAATTCAAAATTTAATGATAAAAATAATTTCATAGATAAAGCAAATGATGCCTTAAGGTGATGTGTACGACCTTACAGATGAGAAGTATGACCTTACAGGTGAGGTGTATGACCTTACAGGTGAGATGTATGACCTTACAGGTGAGATGTATGACCTTACAGGTGATATGTATGACCTTACAGGTGACGTGTATGACCTTACAGGTGAGGTGTATGACCTTACAGGTTAGATGTATGACCTTACAGGTGAGGTGTATGACCTTACAGGTATTGTGTATGACCTTACAGGTGACGTGTATGACCTTACAGGTGAGGTGTATGACCTTACAGGGGACGTGTATGACCTTACAGGTGATATGTTTGACCTTACAAGTGAGGTGTACGACCTTACACAGGTGAGAAGTATGACCTTACAGGTGAGGTGTATGACCTTACAGGTGAGGGGTATGACCTTACAGGTGAGGTGTATGACCTTACAGGTGAGATGTGTGACCTTACAGGTGAGGTGTATGACCTTACAGGTGACATGTATGACCTTAAAGGTGAGGTGTATGACC
Organism: Alentia gelatinosa; assembly: GCA_950022655.1. Classification (NCBI taxonomy): domain Eukaryota; kingdom Metazoa; phylum Annelida; class Polychaeta; order Phyllodocida; family Polynoidae; genus Alentia; species Alentia gelatinosa. The sequence continues at coordinate 130,608,192 of OX465580.1, read as the reverse complement.
TTACAGGTGATATGTATGACCTTACAGGTGACGTGTATGACCTTAAAGGTGATCTGTTTGACCTTACAGGTGATGTGTATGACCTTACAGGTGACGTGTATGACCTTACAGGTCTCATCACACGCAGGAAACACGATATGTTCGGTGGATGTAGATCTAAGAGTTGCCAAACTATGACGATACTGATAAAGTAAGTGGATGTAGGTCTCAGTGAAGCAGCACATGAATAAAATATGACCATCGCTTACCCGACGTGCAGTGAATGTAGGTCAAAGGGAGACGGCTTGAGAATACCCTCTGTTCATCAGACAATAAGTCCAATAAATACACAATAATGACTGGTTTTGTGTACGAGTGGCCGTAATCTCCGAGTAGTTGACGCGTAGTAATATCCGAGCGATTAGCGAGGATATACGTATCACATACTTGCGCCTGTTATATAGTTCGCTCACTTTCTGGGTTTTCAGTATGCAAAACTTAATATGACAGTGATTTCTGATGGTAAATGAGATTATTGTGACTGATTATAACTAATTAATATTGAATGAACATTAAATAAACCTATTTTGAAGTACATTATGAATTGACCTCATTTTGACAGGGACTATTTTTCCGGAATCTCCTGCAGGAGATTCTGACATGCCAGAATCTCCGGGTAGCGAATTCCAGGTGCCCTAAACATTTCCTATGGAGACTTCGTAATAGGTGGGTAATAAATGTAGGTCTTATGAATGCAGTCTAATGTGGCATTTCCACCTGCCGATTATGACCACCAACCATGGCATTTCACACCAGCGACCGATATTTCGAGACATTTAGTGCAATAATCAGGTGGAAACAGAAATGGTCAATAATTTTCATCTCCCACCTTATGCAATTTGGCACCATCGACCGACTCCTGCACCCACCGACGAAATCAAAGCGAATTGATTTCATCGGTGACGGTCTGCAATTTACCACCAAAAGTCGGTGAGCGTCCATCGCATTTTTACAGTGCAGGTCACCGATTATGTACCACCGACCTTTTAAAAGGGGAACCACCGACCGACCGACTTTTGTTCAGTGTGAAAATTATCGGTGAGGTTTCAGTCGGCAGGTGAAAACGATGCATAAGTGAAACATCTCTGACCATTACAGATACTGAATCCAATGAATGTATTCTTTGTTAAAAGGACTCTAGCCATCTCACAAGTAAATAGAGGATATGGTGCGGTGTACTGTAACTGGGACCCCTCCCTACATGACCACCACTCCTTTACTCCACTCGATACACTTATCTTTTATCCTACCCCTAATAAAAAAACTCCATAGGCTTAACATTGGGTCACTCTATTCGGTCTGGAGTTCAGAAAAATGAAAAAATATTGCTCTAGTGGGATACACTTGACAAATGACGTCATCCGTTAATGTAGAAGTAATTTAGACGGGCGGGGTGGGATAAATTTTAAACCAAACTCGAGTTAGTCGTGTTATTGTTCATCGCACTCCGGCAAGATTGTGTATTCCTGCTCTCGGCTTCGCCTCGCGCAGTAATACGCGATCTTGCCGTCGTGTGATAAACAACAACACGACTAACTCTTGTTCGGTTTCTCCATATTACTCCACTCGATACACTTCAGGCTGAACTCCCTGGAGGAGGGACGGGGCATCCCTGCAGCCCCTTATGACTGATTATAGCCTGCTCTGTAAAAGGTGGCACGGTGCTAGCGAGCAGCCTATACCCCCAGAGGGCGATGAAGTCTGCAGTTCACAGCCTGTGGCCTCTGAGTCGGCGTTTACACAAGACGACTGAAAACATGACGACTGGAGATCGTCTCCAACAAACAGTCGTCAGGTGGTGCACACTGGGCGATTTCTAAAAAAATTATTATTTTCTGACAATCACTTTCACCCAATTACAGGTGTTTTACAAAGAGTTAGTCCATGACTATATTACAAAGAACACAATAAACAAATCATTGATATTCGAATCACATTATATCCGCGAGGACGACTGCAATCCAGTCATTTGTCAATATAGCTCTTTATATTCTTCGTTAACATTTGTTTCTGGAAAAGTTAACAAATTATTAACTGTTTTTAGTCGAAATAAGTTGATTTCGGTCGCTCGACCCACACATAATTATTTGTACTCTCTTAAGAATGTCTAAGTTCACACACAGCAACTTCATGAAATAATCTCTCAGGTCTCTCATCGGATCAATAATTACATACATACTTAGTCACCAGGGGTGGGCTTTTAAAGCGAAGAGGTATTTTATATCCACGACTACGATTCTGGTACTGGCAACTATTTCGAGCGGCCTTGATTTAGTCGTCTAGACAGGCGGCGATTATGCAAAACATTTTCAATCTGCATTCAATTTCCTACTGTTTTATTCACTTTGCGTTTTCCTGTGGTATATACAGAGACATCTTGCAGCGACTATTTGAACTCAATTGATCGCAGAGATGCATTTCTATTGATAGTCGTCTAGTGTAAACGATTGAGTATATTCTGGGGTTGACAACTTTTCCGGTGGAGATATTTATTTTAGCCTTATTGAGCACCATCTGACGACTATTAGCCTGATGATCTACAGTCGCCACATGTTTAGTCATCTAGTGTAAAGGCCAGGTAGTGCGACAGTAGTATACTATGGATAAACCAAACAAGAGTTAGTCGTGTTGTTGTTTATCGCACTCTGGCAAGATCGCATATTCCTATATACCTATGAGCGAACAACCTATGATTACTTAACGCTGCTGGGGGTGGAATAACTTTTGTTTGCTGCCCAGGTTGAAGTTACTGCCCGGGTTGACGTTTACTGCCCAGGTTGACGTTTACTGCCCAGGTTGACGTTCAGAGACATTCTGTTTTTATCGATATTAGCCGACAATTGAAGGTATATAAGAATAGGGAAACCAGGTACCAGTGGAAATAAGTCAAAGTTACGAGGTAAGGCTTGGAAAAATTACTGCCCGCGGCTACGCCTTGGGCAGTAATTTTTCCAAGCCATACCTCGTAACTTTGACTCATTCCCACCGGAACATATTTTCCCTCTATTCCTGCTCTTGGCTTCGCCTCGCGCAGTAATACGCGATCTTGCCAGAGTGCGATGAACAATAACACAACTAACTCGAGTTCGGTTTAGAATTTATCCTACCACACCCGTCTAGATTACTTCTACATTAACAAATGACGTCATTTGTCAAGTGTATCCCACTAAAGCGATATCTTTCATTTTTCTGAACTGCAGTACGAATACAGTGACCCACTGTTAAGCCTATGGAGATTTATTTATTAGGGGTAGGATAATAGACGATTTCTAGCCGTCAACAACACAAAGTCGTCAGGTGGTGCTAAATTCAAGAAACGCCCCTGATAATCGTCTAGTGTAAACGCCGGGTCAGTAGAAAGGTACCAAGTCAGTAGGTAAAGTATTCATTCACTCCATTCAGGGGTGAACAGCTGTTCTATGTAAATAGGCGAGGCACTTTGCAGTTAGGGAACCAGCGAGGAAGACTGAACAAAATGGCCGGACTTGAGAACCAGCCAAGCTCCACTGAAGAACTACCTCTAAATACGCAGTTATAAAGCAACCAACAGCTATTTTGAAGGTTGGCAAACACAAATTGGTGTATATTTATTGATTCAGGTTTTTTTCATGCATGTCAGAAGGCGGCCAGTATGGAAACTCTCTGGAATGACAAAGCGAGGGAAGGCTATATGTAGTAAGAACCCGGCCCTGTAAGGGACAGGGCCGGGTACAGTGGCTACCAAGTCATTAATGTCTCAGCATGGCCTTTTTAATCATTCATTGACTGTTTTCTTGGGTATTTTGAGAAACATGAGTGTTTACCTTACTCAGACGGCCTTACGTACAACATTTCTTTTGATAAATTCAGTGACTGTAAAAAAACATACAATGTTCCCTAAATAAAAATTGCTTAAAAAAAAGAAAAAGTATATCATGAGCTCGCCGAGCGAGTGCAATATTTATATCAAAAGAAATAAGGTACGAGGGAAAGTCCCAATAAGATTAACAAGTTTCAGTTGTATCATATACCTATATATGTTGATAATTACTTAAATAGTAACCAAAACTTGATGACGGCAAAGTGCTCTTCAAAGTGAGTTGGGTGGATGTTACTCAGCGCAATGTTCACATTGTTGTTTTCGCCAAAAAAAAATTGAAATGTTTTCTTAGCATTATTCATATTCATAATATCTTTTTTGAAATTGTCGGTATGAATTTTCATTCGTATATGATCTTTTTCTTTTTTATACATGTTTTTTCTGAGTCAAGTGCAGCCAATCATATTCAAAGTATGTAGCCATACCGGCACAGTATGGTGGTACATGTTAAAAACCACTTCTTTAGCAGATGTTGATATTTACAGCATCTTCTGGCATAGGTATATGATACATTTAGGAAGGTGCTCTCGTGCATTATGAGCGTGGGTTAAGATGGCCTGGGGTGGAAAAGGTCAAGGTCAGATATCCCAGTCTAACCCCCCACCAGGCCCCCCCCCCCCGACCCACCCACTCCATGACGTCAAATATTCATGACCATGAGGCCGTATTACCCAGAAGCCCCTGGGGAGTGCTGGTACCCTGCTTGCTGTAAGGATCTGCAGCTGTGGCCAGCCGGAACCAGTGATGGACAGCACATTGTGGCCATATTGCCGGCGTGTTGGAATCAGCGGAAAATGTATAATGAGGGTAATGGGTGTTGAGTACTATGGACAGCACATTGTGGCCATATTGCTGGCGTGTTGGAATCAGCGGAAAATGTATAATGAGGGTAATGGGTGTTGAGTACTATGGACAGCACATTGTGGCCATATTGCCGGCGTGTTGGAATCAGCGGAAAATGTATAATAAGGGTAATGGGTGTTGAGTACTGTGGACGGCACATTGTGGCCATATTGCCGGCGTGTTGGAATCAGCGGAAAATGTATAATGAGGGTAATGAGTGTTGAATACTGTGGACAGTACATTGTGGCCATATTGCTGGCGTGTTGGAATCAGCGGAAAATGTATAATGAGGGTAATGAGTGTTGAGTACTGTGGACGGCACATTGTGGCCATATTGCCAGCGTGTTGGAATCAGCGGAAAATGTATAATGAGGGTAATGAGTGTTGAGTACTGTGGACAGCACATTGTGGCCATATTGCCGGCGTGTTGGAATCAGCGGAAAATGTATAATAAGGGTAATGGGTGTTGAGTACTGTGGACGGCACATTGTGGCCATATTGCCGGCGTGTTGGAATCAGCGGAAAATGTATAATGAGGGTAATGAGTGTTGAATACTGTGGACAGTACATTGTGGCCATATTGCTGGCGTGTTGGAATCAGCGGAAAATGTATAATGAGGGTAATGAGTGTTGAATACTGTGGACGGCACATTGTGGCCATATTGCCAGCGTGTTGGAATCAGCGGAAAATGTATAATGAGGGTAATGAGTGTTGAGTACTGTGGACAGCACATTGTGGCCATATTGCCGGCGTGTTGGAATCAGCGGAAAATGTATAATGAGGGTAATGAGTGTTGAATACTGTGGACAGCACATTGTGGCCATATTGCCAGCGTGTTGGAATCAGCGGAAAATGTATAATGAGGGTAATGAGTGTTGAATACTGTGGACAGCACATTGTGGCCATATTGCCGGCGTGTTGGAATCAGCGGAAAATGTATAATGAGGGTAATGAGTGTTGAGTACTGTGGACGGCACATTGTGGCCATATTGCCGGCGTGTTGGAATCAGCGGAAAATGTATTATGAGGGTAATGGGTGTTGAGTACTGTGGACAGCACATTGTGGCCATATTGCCGGCGTGTATGAAGGTACACAGTGAGGGTAAGGGGTGTTGAGTGGTGCGCAGTCCGCATACAATGGCCGGTGAACGCAGCAAGAAGGTCGACACCTTTAGCCAGGCCTGAGTCTTTTTTCATAATGTGTAGTTTTTTCCCAGTCAGTTAATTTCAGAGACTTATATGAACTGTATATGTATGGCCATACAAATTGTAATGGTGTCGCCATTTGTAGTTCCATAGTTCTGTAGTACATGCCCGATTACATACACATGTTGGTTTGTATGATGATTGGCTATAGGCCACAGAGTGAATGCTAGTTCCACCATCATCCACCTGGAAACGTTGATATAACACTGGTAATAATGGTGAGGGTATGGAAGTCTATATGGTAATAATGGTAAGGCTATGGTAATCTATATGGTAATAATGGTGGGGTATGGTTATCTATATGGTAATGATGGTGAAAGGATGGTAGTCGATATGGTAATAATGATGAGGGTATGGTAGTCTATCTGGTAATAATGGTGGGGATATGGTAGTCTATCTAGTAATAATGGTGACGATATGGTAGCCTATATGGTAATAATGGTGAGGATGTGGCAGTCTATATGGTATTGGTGTTGAGCGCTATATGAGGCGCCTAAGGATGACGACTTGGTGACAATACGTGCTGGGTGATGACAGAGGCTGTACCCTCCGTACATGGACAGCGACACGCGTCACCGCCAAGAAATTGACGCTGAATAATGAATGATGCCGTCCGCCGACCGCCCTGTAAATAAACGGGGTGGCGGCGCGGTAGTAAAATATTTACAAACCATCAAAAAGGGTCAGAGACGTGACACTGGGTTAGAAGAAGGTCTTCGTGTTCGTGGGAAGGCAGACATGGTGCTGAAGGGCAGGCAATAAAGGATGGGAAGAGTAGGGGATAGAGGGATGAAGGGAAGGCAAGAAGGACCTATGGAAAGGCGAAGATAAAGGCCCTTTTCCATCACTGCACGAACATCATTATTTTACATATGGATGCGCCCGGCGTATATAAGTAAGTATTTTGCGTATATAAGGTCGTCCAATTCCCCGTGTGTATACACCTCATCTGTGGGCGTATATAAGCATCCAGTGAAGAGGGCTTCACTAGGAGCGGGCGGGGGGAGGTGGGGGAGGGGGGGCGGGGGAGGGCTTCCTACTGAGGACACCTGTACTTCTACCAACACAAACGGGCGGGAGGCGGTGGGGGGAGAGGATATTTCCTCTCATATACGCCGGGTGTGAAATACAGCCAAGACGCGTCCGTATATATATAAGGCCTGGGCATATATATATATACATATATATGAAAACAAGTCAATATTCAGCTAATACATGCACTTCTGCGATGGCGTATATATGAATAAAATAGTTGTTATCATGCAGTGCATTGGCCGACAAAAATGGTGTAGATTTTTTGTGTTCTCCTAATAGCCTATTTACATTATTTGTCAGTAGTGCTAAAGGTCCATCGGTGGTTCCTGACTGTATATCGGTGGAGGCCAATGGAAATCGGCTATTAGGAGAACACAAAAAATCTGCCCCGTTTTCGTCGGCCATTGGAAACAGGCCTTATGAGGGTTTATCTAAATATGGAAAAGTGAAAATATAGGCTAGAGAATAAAGTAAACAACAGCTCATTTAAGGTGGGGATAGGCCTAAATCGAAGTCAACAGGGATTATTTTCTATGTGAAAAGATGAGATTGTAGGTTTTGATGAGCTCATTTGGATATGGAAAGGTGGAAATATAGGCAGAACGAGAGGGGGAAAAGGGGGTTCTTTAGATATGGAAAGGTGGAGATATAGGATTATTTTACGTAAAGATAAGGGAAAAAACGGCCTCTATGGAAAAGTCAAGATATAGTCTGATGGAGAGGGGAAAAAGGGCCTTATTTATATATGGAAAAGAGAGGACATAGGCCTACAGAAAAGGCGAAAATTCAGGTATTTAGAGCTGGAAATATAGACCTTAGGACAAGGAAATAAGTCCTTAGGGGCAATCCATAAAGTACGTACGCAGATTTTCCGGGAAAATTGACCCTCTATCCCACCCTGTTGCACAGCATACGCTTCTCATGGACCTTCACTTATTGCGTATGTATATTTTCTGGACCCCCCCCCTTTTCCAAACCTTAAACGCATTTTCCTCAGTCTCTGACAAGTTTCTCCCAGTAATATTTACAATTGGAAAGGTAGGATATAGTCCTGATGAAAAACAGTATGTAAAGGATGGTCTAAAGTAAAGGCAAATGACAAGTTTGTTTGTGTTGGAGGTTGGGGGGGGGAGGGATGTGTTAATGTATGAGGAGATTGTTGGATAACATTAAAGTATCCGAGACGGGGTTATCGTAGGCGTTGACGTCACTACTTAATGGTTTAAAATGTTATTCGACATCTACGCTGTCAGGTCTTCCAACTCCGTTAAGTAACGAGTTCTCTAATTGGTCCATTAATATTATATCATGTGACACGGATCTTCTGCAGTACACAAATGACACTCAGGTTGACAGTTGTCTCGGGCTGTGAAATGTGGGTCGCATGGAGATACACTGCATGGAGTTGTCCCATAAGGGGGTGCGTCCACTAACCACGACAAGGCTGCGACAACGGCTTTCCGACAAGGTCCACGACAGCTCTACGATTGGAAGCCTTGTCGTAGCCTTGTCGTGGTTGGTGGACCACAGTTCCCGACAAGAGGCTACAACAAGGCCACGACAGGCTGCGACATGAAGCTTGTCGGGGGCCTGTCGGGGGCCTTCCGACAAGGTTACGACAAAATCGAACATGTTCGATTTTTGAGCCATGTCGTGGCGTGTCGCAGAGGTCTACGATAGAATATTTAGGTGGAGCGTGCACTTCCCGACAGGCTGCGACAAGGGCTCACGACAGCTCCCCTCCTCACGACAAGGCTGCGACAAGGAGCCGATAGGAACTTTCTTGTCGGCGTGTGTCGCAGCCTTGTCGTGGTTGGTGGACGCCCCCTCTTACACTCACTGCCATTTAAGGAATAGAGTAGACCCAGTAGCCAATGACTGCATTCGCAGCAAACTCCGACCTTCACCCTGACCTCCTTACATGATATTTATTGCGCCTTTGGACGGTTCTACAGTCGAGAGTTGACCTAGAATCTAGTGGGCCACAACCACCCTCATACATGTAGGCTGCATATACAAGCCTAGAGTTGGTCCTCAACACAGCAGCTGCTTTAAGACAGGCCTGTAATAAATGTAGGCTTGTTATATAAGCCTAAAGGTAACCTTCATTACCACAGCTGTTTAAAGGCAAGCGATACATGTAGGCTTCATATACGAGCCTAAGGTGGACCCTTATCACAGCAGCTGTTTTAAGGAAGGTGATGCATAGGCTTCATATACAAGCCTAAAGGTGGCCCACAATCCAGCAGCAGTCTTAGGACAGGCAATAGATTTAGGCCATATATCCAAGTATTATCGTAAAACTGGATGAGGTTTAATCTTGTCCACCGTATTCCACGACTGGAGTTTGGCAAAGTGACTTAATGAGGCGAAGCCGAGTGAAGTCCGGAGCCAAAACTTCAGGAGTGGAATGCGGTGGCCAAGATTAAAACGAATCAGGTTTTGATTTTATTCTACCCTATCTCCTCGATTTTCGAATATTACGTGATAACAATGCTGTATGCCACTAGTGGCATATAAAACTCCGTATGCCAGTCAGCGTGGCATACGGAAACCCAATGTTAAGCCTATGGGATTTTATATTAGGGGTAGGATAAAAGTGGGTTGTCTACCGAGGTCCCGACGCGCGCCGATACTGACCTCCCGATACAAAATCCATATCGTAGCAAAATCGTAGCGCATATCGGGGCAGTTGGGCAGGTTTCTAGATAATGCACCGACGCGCTACGATATGGTCATTTTGTATCGGTGCGCGTCGGCGTGTATCGGCGTTGGTGGGTGCCCGGTCTTATTGCGACTCTCATCATAGCAAGTGTTTTGAGGCAGGCAATACATGTAGGCAGTATACAAGCCTAAGAATGACCCTTAAACCAATAGCTTCTGTTAGACGATACCCTTGTACGCCAAATATACAAGCCTAAAAGGGGGTGTCCACCAAGCTCCCGACGCGAACTGACGCGCACCGATATTGCCCTCCCGATACAAAATTAATATCGTAGAGCTTATCGGGGCAGTTGGTCAGGTTTCTACGATAACGCTACCGACGCGGCCCGACGCGCTACGACGCGAACCGACGCGAGCCGATAAAAAAACCATATCGTAGAGGGTCTACGACAATCGAACATGTATCGATTGTCGTAGCGCGTCGGGCCGCGTCGGTGCGCGTCGGTATGTATAGATGACACTTTAAACAGCAAATCATATGAAATAATCGAAGGAAAATCATGAAATTTTTGGAATACCTAGAATATATGGTGGTAATGCCGCTTTGCAAAAATGGTGAAATTTGAGAAAAGATGAGGGTCTCAAATCGATCAATTTATACTTTAACTTGGAACTGGTTTTTTTCATTAGATATTATTATGACATACCATATAATATCGTTTGTATTTTCAGATAAAATATCAATCTTAAATATGCATTATATTTGGAATTATAATGGAAATATGGTTGGTTACACTAGTTGCATCGTGAGCTATATCGGGGTGTATCGGGACCATGGCACCTTATTCATGCACCCTCCCAACACGTTACGACGCGCCCCGACGCGCCCCGACGCGAGCCGACGCGCTACGATATGGTAATTTTGTATCGGCTCGCGTCGGCTCGCGTCGGCGTTGGTGGGTGCGGGGTCTTAAGGTTACAGCAGCAGTGGTAAGGTGAGCAATATACGTATGGTCTCTCAACAAGGTACATGAAGTAACACTGACTCAGGTATTATCCTACCCCTAATATAAAATCCCATAGGCTTAACATTGGGTTTCTGTATGCCACGCTGACTGGCATACAGAGTTTTATATGCCACTAGTGGCATACAGCATTGTTATCACGTAATATTCCAAAATCGAGGAGATAGGATAGGATAAAATCAAAACCTGATTTGTTTTAATCTTGGCCACCGCATTCCACTCCTGAAGTTTTGGCTCCGGACTTCACTCGGCTTCGCCTCATGAAGTCACTTTGCCAAACTCCAGTCATGGAATACGGTGGCCAAGATTAAACCTCATCCAGTTTTACGATAATACTGAATCTCACTGTGTGTGACAAGTAGATAGTCTCAAATGTTTATCACTAAGAATGAAATGATGAGTGTTTGTGTCCCTGCTCGCCATTGAGTTCGGAGCAGTAATATGAACAGTAATATCCCAGTAATATGAACGAGGTATCAACCGAGTAAATATTCCGAAGTGCTCAAAACGAGATGGCAAATAAGGACTTATGAAGCACACATGAATACTTTTCTGATTGTATCTTAGCCTGGACATATCTATCTGTTTATTGCCAATTGAGTATGAGTTCTCACTGTTAAGTATAAGTTCCTAATGTAAAGTCTATGGACGTTTATACCAGGCTAATAATGATCCACGCCCAACCAGGACTATCAATTAAGGCCATGCCCTGACATCAGTAGGATCTACGAGAAAATATCCTGAAACGAACATGTAAAAGGTAAATCTATCCAATAAGAGAAATCATAACTTCTAGGTCTACAAATGAAAGGAGACAGTTCAGTCTCCAAGCGTATATTTGGTATGCATCATCAGGGCTGTGAGAGTAGTCCAGGAAGATGAGTGGAGAGCGTGGCGCATCCTGCAGTGACTGTGTGCAAGGACGTTAATCAGAAAGGAAGGCTACATTAATATTGTATGCACTGCGCCCGGGACTGGTGTCCAGTAACAGGCTATACCTAGCAGTGTACATGGTCCAGGCCCATGTTTTTTTTCTGGGTTTTTTTTCATTCTTTTATTTATACTGGAATTCCATCTTAGGCTCACAGGCCTGTCTTCCTTTTGGCCAGTCTTTACAGCTTAGTAAGTAAGAAATTTCTTATAGACTATAAGAGCAGCCATTTTTGGCTGACAAAGCATGCTTACTGCATTTGTTTATATGAGTACGTTTGTTTGCAGGTGTCAGTTACACCTGTCATTTCCCTTTTTGTTTTTATGTTTTTATTAGTGTCTTGCCCACTAAAATTTTAGTGTGCCATGTTTTAGGATTTTGGTGTATGGCTGCTATATTTACCATCTTTACTCTGGGGTTTTTTATCAGTTATTTAGTGTTTTTCTTATATTTGTGATAACTTTTGGGTGTTCACGAATATACTTTTTTAGTTTTTCGGGGGTATCAGGATCAGCGTCGGCTACTTCATGGGGAGACTGCGGGGTACATGTGTACATTTAGTCCATATATACACAATAATGACTGGGTTTTTTTTGTGGTTTTTCTTTTGTTTATTTCAACCAGTTCTACCAGTCCAGGTAGATCTTCCACTGGTTTTGTGTACGAGTGGCCGTAATCTCAGACTAATAATATCCGAGCGATTTTTGAATATTGTCAATTCTTAATCAAAACTGGTTTCTTGGGATTTATACTACTTTCAAATGAGTAAATATATAACGTCTGTAATAAATACGTTTTATTGGCAGCACGGCTTTATCTTAGGTGTGGTGTGTGGCGATGATGTAATCCCGGACATTTATAAGTAGCTGTCATGGGAAGGGCCTCGGCAATCACCTTCCTGACAAGGAGATGGTGAGATAAGTGTAGGTAGTGTCAGGGATGGCAGATGGTGACAGGGATGGTGGGCAATGTTTGGGATAGCAGCCAGTGTTGGGGTTGTTAACCCTTTCCCTGCAGCACCCAGTCCCCCTACTTAGCATCACACGGCAGGCATTGCCTGCATAAACGACCCTGCTACAGCAGGCACCTTCTTTGGAAAATAGGATGTCACATGATGTGTAATGTGATTTGAGTAATTTACCTTGGTAGCTGATGATATTTTGTTATACCGAAACAAAGGTCAATATGGCATATTTACTATGTCAAACAAAATTTCTATTCAGACAATTATTTTTTTATTTATTGAATTTTGTATATAAGTTTCAATGATGTCTTTATGATGCCTGGAGGCATCATGCTGTGGTAGCCAGGGGAATGCCTGGAGGCATCATGCTGCTGTAGCCAGGGGAATGCCTGGAGGCATCATGCTGCAGTTAAATGGTTAACATGCGAGTTGGTTCTGGTAACGTGCGAGGCCGTGGTGAACCCCTCTCATAAGACCTCACACTCTCTAAGTGGCATTCTGTACAAGGTTCTTACTATGCTCTATGGGAGAAGAATTCTTAACAAACTAGGTTTAGAGCCTTGAGAATCCACTGGCCTGCCCCCTCTCATAAGATCACACTCTCTAAGTGGTATTCTGTACAAGGTTCTTACTATGCTCTATGGGAGAGGAATTCTTAACGAACTAGGTTTAGAGCCTTAAGAATCCACAGGCCTGCCCCCTCTCATAAGATCTCACACTCTCTAAGTGGTATTCTGTACAAGGTTCTTACTGCGCTCTATGGGAGACAAATTCTTAATGAACTAGGCTTACAGCCTTGAGAATCCACTGACCTGCCTCCCGTGCTAAACACGTACATCAGATTCCTATAATGATGCCATCTAGCGGGAATACTGTCTACTTTGCGCCCTAGTGGCTTTATTTGGACTGGAATACAGAATACCACTTAGAGAGTGTGAGATCTTATGAGAGGGGTGCACCAGTAGCCTTCCTGGTAAATGGATAACCATAAACCTACCTGAAAGTAATAAGGCAGAATAAATGCCAGGCAGTATAAGGGATGGGAGACAGTGTTGAGAATGGTAGTCATGGAGGTGGGTGAAGATTATGTTGTGCCAGAGAATAAGTTCCCTGTGTTGTAAGCGGCTAACCCGGCGTTTACACTAGACGATTATAGGCGGCGATTCTTGAACCTGACGACTTTCAGCCGTAGAAGTCTAGAAATCGTCTAGTTTAAACGCCAAGTGCGTGGCGACTGCAGATCACCTGATTACGTATGATTATGCAATAAAACACCACCTCAAGACTACCCTCTTAGACATGCTCTGACCCCGGCGACTATTTCAAGCTGCCTTGAATGAGTCGTCTATACGACCAACGATTCTGTGAAAACTCATAGTCGTCAGTGTGAACGCTTGGGCAAATTCTGACATAGACGACTTTTGCAGTGGACATTGCCACCGCATGGTGATTATTGGCTGACGATCTACAGTCGCCACGTATTTAGTCATCTAGTGTAAACGCCGGGTTAGCACACACCACCCTAACAGCAGGAAGGTGGGATAAGTGCCAGTCAGATTCAGGGATGGGAGACAGTGTTGAGTTTGGAAGGCAGGGTTGGGGATGGTGGCAGTCATGGCGATGGATGGCAATGATGTCGTGCTTGGCTGTAAGAAACCTGCAAGGTAAACCCTGACAGTGAGAAGGTGAGACGGCAAGAAGGCAGGAAAAGTGCCAGGCAGTATCAGGGAATGGAGACGGTGTTCAGGATGGAAGGCAGTATTCGGGAAGGTAGCAGTCCTGGTGTTGGCTGATAATGATGTGCCAGCCCGTAAGTACCCTGCGTGGTAAGCTGCTCAGTATGCAGCACCCTGTCAGCGAGAAGGCAGAATAAGTGTCAGGCAGTGTCAGGGATGGGAGACAGTGTTGAGGACAGCGGGCAGTGTTTGGGATGGTTGCAATCCTGGTGGTGAATGCGGCACCATGACATGGAGATCAGGGTGGTATCAGGGAATGGAGACGGTGTTCAGGATGGAAGGCAGTATTGAGGATGGAAGGCAGTGGTGGGGAAGGTAGCATTCATGGTGATGGCTGGTGATAATGTGCCGGCCCGTAAGTACCCTGCGTGATAAGCTGCTCAGTACACAGCACCTTGACAGCGAGATGGTGGGAAAATTGCCAGGCAGTATCAGGGATGGTAGTCAGTGTTCAGGATGGAAGGCAGTGTTGGAGATGGTACTAGTCATGGTGATGGGTGGTGATGTCAAGTTGGCCCGTAAGTATCCTGCGTGGTAAGCCACTCAGTACGCAGCACCTTGACAGCGAGATGGTGGGAAAATTGCCAGGCAGTATCAGGGATGGTAGTCAGTGTTCAGGATGGAAGGCAGTGTTGGGGAAGGTTGAAGTCATAGTGGTGGCTGGTAATGATGTGCCGGCCCATAAGTACCCTGTGTGGTCGCCGTTCAGTACGCAGCACCCTGTCAGCGAGAAAGTGGGAAGATTACCAGGTAGTATCAGGGATGGTAGTCAGTGTTCAGGATGGAAGGCAGTGTTGGGGGTGAAAGGCAGTGTTGGGGAAGGTAGCAGTCATGATGGTGGTGGGTGATGATGTCAAGCTGGCCCGTAAGCACCCTGCGACTTAAACCGCTCAGCACACACCACCCTGTCGGCGAGAAGGCGAACTAAGTGGGGCTTACTCCACATAGTCGGGTTTAGGTTGGCAGAGACCCTGATGAGAGTTCTCAGCCCCCGGAGCCACGTATAATTACATCTCAGTCTTTTCACTGCGGACATGTCCATCTGACACAGCCGCAGCCCCTCCAGATGAAGCCACCGGACGGGCCTGAAGGGCTGAAGGGTTCATTCATGGCCTGGCAATCAGGGGAAGGGGAGGGGCGGGGTTCAGGGGACATGTGAAGTCCTGCTGAACCGCCATGTCTGCGGCAGAATGGTCTCAGTCCTTGAGTCCAACCCACACCCACTCCCTGTCAACTCGGTCGGTTCACTCAGTATCAATACGACTTGGAGGTACAAGCAGCGCGAAAATAAGAAAAATATTTTTGGAAAATAAAATTTTATTTTCATGTTTAGAATTTTATTTTTTTTAAATATCTAGCTTCGCTCTATTTATTGAACCGAAAGAGTTACAGTAAGTTCGGGTAGAAAATACATGTGAACTTTCCATCGGCACATAATGGACTATCCATGAAGATACATTTTAACAATCAAAGACATATGAGACTATTAAAATGTTTGGTCATTGATAAGATGAGTGAATGACTAGTGTTAAATTAACTGTTGCAAAATGCTCTGAGCGACGAGAGAGGTAAAATTTATTTTTGATAGGATGTGGGTGGGTGGGTAAAATATGTCCGTGTGTTGTATGAAACAGGTCCCTGGTGAATACAACCATCTGATCGACATCAATAGAAGGCTATGTTTTGTCATTTCAAGGGATATGATATTATCATATGATGTATTCTTTTCGTTCCAATGGACCCAACTAGCGATTCTGTGGTAGGAAATTAGTTTTTTCCTACCACGGAATTGCTAGTCCAGTCGATTGAAATGAAAAAAAAACAACATCATAAAGCTACCACACTGGGAAGCGGGTTAGGAGTGAGTGACAGTTAAGACTACACAACGTAGAGAGAATATCACAGCTCGTATGCGAGTGGGGCTGACATATCCTCCTCCCAGACTGGCACTGGGGGGGAAGACCACCGAAGAGTACCTACTGCACTTTTGCCTGATGAGACTGGATAACAGTCGAAACTATGAGAGAATTCAGAGTGTAATAACACTCGCTACACGCCCTCTCCGATGTCAGAATGTCAGACCAGCTACTCGGGTTAGCACGGACCAACAAGACCTAGCTTTCACCAACTGTCTGACAGACACACTGTCAAGCAGCCGTGACACCGGGCTGAAGTCATTTCAGCAAGGTTTAATCACACTCACCGTGGGTTTCCTCCATGTTCTGGTAGAACTTGGCCTCTGGGGTGAACCCAACACACCCCAGTACAGAGTTTACCATGATGAACTGTGTGGATTGACACATAGCGCCCCACATAACTGACATTGACGGGCGACACGACCGTGTCGAATGCATGTGTCTGTAAAAACAACAACAGAAGTCACATGACCGTCACGTAATGAGTCAACCAATCACAAGCGCAAAAACTGGGTATGCAGATGAGGCCATGGCAACCTCCGCTGTCCGCTTCCCTTTTCTCTCTATTCGTGGTCGCAACGTGGTGGGGACTGGATTACTCAATCGATACGCCTCGTTTACAAACACATATGATATTATTATATACCTGTGGTAGAACATCTATGAAATATGACCTGCTGTTTGGGGTGCAGTATTAGGAGAAAACGCCCTAACTGTGGCCGAACTATGTCTTAGTTCGAGGTCAACTAAGACATAGTTCTGGCCACAGTAAGGGCGTTTTTTTATTATTACATACCTTTATCCGATCAGAAAGACGCCATTTATCGAGTTCTTAAGTCACAACCGCTCCATGTTGACACTGTCTGCTACGAACCGGAAGCCAACTCACAGGATGTGCTCGTTGCGCATGCACCTTAATAAGCTTCACTCTCCGAACCGTAGTCCTAGGCGTAAGCGGCTGGCGGAATGCGGCGAGCTACTACGATTAGGAGAGTGACGTTAACCTAGATAACTTTGCGCATGCGCAACAAATACCTCCGCTCTGTCTGTGCTTCGCTCGTTGCGGACCAGGATGACTTGTTACTATCGATGAATTTCAAATATTTGATCAATTTAAACTGTTGTACGTGCATGCCACTCGTTGGCTACCTCGATATTTGGTCAATACGTACTTGTAGTTGTTAAGGGGGGCTTGTATCGTCAGTTTAAAGTCACGATTCGACGACGTTCGCCATGTTGTTTTTGGTCACGATGACGTCGATTACGCACACTTATCGAATAGCAGAGTCTAGGCTCGATGCACGGTAGAATCGTGAGGTACGATGAAGCGCACCATAGTGGGCCGTAGTTGCGATATACTACACCCCCATGAGCGGGTAGTATTTCACTGACATTCGCACATAGGTATGTAATAATAATAATGTTCGCCCCCTTATCCTGCAGTGTATTGCTGAAAAAACATCTAAGTCATTAAAATGGCGTTTTTGCATGGTTTCAGGTACATCATTATAAGGATCCCACCTGACTGTTCATTAAACGGTCTCTGCTCGTGGTCTGTCTATAGAGATCGAGGCCGTATGATGACTGTGGTTGTGCATTCAAAAAGTATGCAGAATAATTGCCAGATTATCCCCCTGCCTTCAGCATCAGGATAATCCGATCGGCTATTGCACCACACGTGTGTTTTTGACGTACATCTACAGTAACCCTGTTTCTGTATATTACATTTCCTGGATGTCACTTGCAGTTCAACTGCTCTCTTGCCGCCAGCTCAGTTTGAGATCCACCATTAACTACCTAATAAAACACGAAGCGCTAGCTTCAGTCCTTTTTGCAATTTCTTTTTATTTATACCAGATTTTTTCTGTATTATGTCGTAATTTTTTCCTCCCTGTAAAAGCTGCAAAATTGCCTTGTTTTCCCAGTCTCTTTGTTTCCTGTCAATGTTTTTACCAAGTTTCTTCAAGGCATCAGTTTCGTCCAGCGAAGGTCTCATTAATGAAGCATATCCCTCATAAAAAAGGCCCAAGAAATTATTCTAATATTATAGAATAATCAGAAAAAAGCTTGGGCTCTCTTCCTATAATGACTGGAGGCAGAAAGTAATTTTATATAACTTCAAGTATTTCATTTACTGGCAGGTAAATAAGCCAG
The DNA here is from genome assembly GCA_950022655.1 of Alentia gelatinosa. NCBI lineage: Eukaryota > Metazoa > Annelida > Polychaeta > Phyllodocida > Polynoidae > Alentia > Alentia gelatinosa. The sequence goes on along the minus strand of OX465580.1, from coordinate 130,589,819 downwards.
TATCCTGAAAGGAACTAATTAGTACTTTCACATAAGTAGTGAAGGTTACGACTAATATATACGGCATATAGCCTATGATCCATGGGGGCTGCCATGATGCCCCCCGAGTAGGTGTTCTTCACTAATGGAGGTGAAAAAGTAGGCGTTCTTCACTAATGAAGGTGCAAAAGAAGTGAGTGATGATTGGGAAATGTCACAACTCTTGCCTTGCTCACATATGTAAATAACGTGCTCCAAGTGAAAAAATCATGTCCTGGGTTTTAGCATTATATCTTCCTGCTCTGGGATGGGTATAGAGAGTCAACGGAACCCTGGTAAAACATTGAATGACAGTTAAATTTGGTAAGAACAAAGAGCCAGAATACAGGTTCTGGCCCCGACCACCTAGTGACTGCTTCATGAACTAACAATGGCTCTGTCCCCTATAGCTTAGTATAAGGTAACCTCTAGACAGTCAAAATCACCCTATGAATATAGCTTTTAGGGAGGGAGGGTGGGTGGTGTTTTTTCACCATGCAGCGGGTTGGTTTGTTGGAGAAGCTGTGGTACATTGTGGGAATGTATTCTTATTACCCACCCAATACAGAGTCTCCATACTAAGCCTATGGAGCCATCAGGTCGCTACTGGGTAGAATACGGAAAGCCGTATTCTCCTAGGAGAATACAGCTTTTTCAGCCACCTGACGGCCATTATAGGAACTATTCATATAAACAATGAACCGCGCCTGCGTCAAAATTTTAATGATTTAAAAGATTTTTTCCTAATAATCAGTCGAAAGGTGAGTAATAAATACAACATTACCAAGATGTCTATCGATGTGGCCGTACTCTCTTTGTAGTTGACGCTACGCAATACTCCTCACTATTGCTCACAGTTATACTTCGCGTGAACTACGCGGAAAATACGGCCACACAGATCGAAATCATGGTAATATTGTATGTGTATCCGTCAGAGAGCATGCTGTCATTTCTGCAATGTCTGATTAAGGGAGTGTTCATATTGCCACCCCAAAATCATACCCAATGTCCCAATTAGCCTCAATTTAACTCAATTTAGTGCATCAAACACTGGCCATAATACCTGATGCTTGATGTACGGAACTTTGATATCACCTGATAATGTGATCTTGTAGATACTGTCTCTCAGATATATTCTCTGACGGGCAACATCTCCCAGTTATTTACAAAATATTATCATGATTTCGATTTGCAATGTAGTAATCTCTGTGTAGTTGATGAATAGTAATATCCGAGCAAATGTGAGGACTAGGCGTGTAGTAATATACGAGCTAATGCGAGTATATTACCTAGAGACTATTCCGATGGAATTACGACCACTTTTATCTAAAACCAATATATATTGTATTTTTCATTCAGCATTGCAAATTTGAATTATCAAAGGAAAAGGAAAATGATCGACGATCTTCTCACGCATGTTTTGTAAACAAGGTACTACGTATCATATACCAACTACATCCCTGTCCTCCTAGAGTGATCTTGCACCGCAGTGCCGGAGTACCTTTTCTTATGCCCCAGTCACACTGGCGTAAAAAATGGCGTTTCTTCTACGCATTTGAAAGGGCGCGAGTTCCGCGTATTTAGTACGCAAATCGAACGCATTTATCTTCTAGTACGCAATCCAGTCACACTGGCGTAATTTCTGGCATATTTACTACGTATTTCAGGCATTGGGTACCAAGTATTTGCTATGGATTGGGAACGTTTCTATTTTCATAGCTTGTAGTTCTTTTACGTTTCTCAACGTTTCTCAACGTGTATTTACGCATCTGTATGCATTGTGGCGTTCGTTTACGCATTTCGGCTTGCGTCTACACATCCCCCCGTTTCCCGCGCATATATAGCCGCGCATTTGTACATTTCAAAATGCGTAGAAGAACGTAGAGGTGCGTACACGAGAAAACGCCGTTTTTTACGCCAGTGTGACTGGGGCATTAGAGATAGGAGGGATTCGCACATATTAACTTACATGTATGATTTGAAATCTGAAAAGGATATGCTGAAAGTGTGTGATGTGAAAACGCGCGCTGCGCATGGGCCTCTTTTCACACAGGAACTACCGAAATGTACAGCTTATATGAAATCATTGTGTTACTACGGACCTAGACTATGGAATGAACTGCCGTCTGAAATAAGAACAATTGATACCAAAAAACATGAAAAAGAGATTGTATGCTGCAATACCCTAGGCCTATACAAACGCTGTGCGGAGCCGACGCCAGAAAACCACAGTATATAACGTTCTGGGACTCTGTAAACTACATTGCTCTTGTCTCACTCGTCTTTATCTCATCACGAAAATGGATTTGATCTCGCTCTTGTTGGATTGTAATATGTTGTATAATTTTGCTATATCAATTTATTATATTGTAGTATTGTATATGTATAATTTCTTATATCTCACATTACACGCGTGATGAAAGGTGATCTTCCATAAACCGGCACTGGCTGAGTGTTAAAACCAGTAAAATATTTGTACTGAATTCGACCAGTCTAAATAAAGGAATTTAAAAAAAAAACAATTTTCCGTTACCTCCACACTGTGTAGAGTGAAGATGACAAGCACTCGTACTCGCCGCCCAGTGAATTACACATTCCCTGGAGGTTTAGTATCGAGACACCGTAATAGGTGGATAATAAATACTCTGATCTCTCAGGTATAAATACCCTGATAATGAATTTTATGTTCCTGAAAACATTTTGCACTTGCTGAAAATTCGCTGCCGATCTACAGCAAAATACCACATGCAGAGAAGTGTTCAGCAATTAATTGTGCATAGATTGTGTAATAAGCTTAAGGCTATATACCACCGTAATTGTAATTGTGTCTGGAGGACAGTTCTGTTGGTATCGACCTTAGACTTGCTCAAGTCTTTGATTATGAACATTCATCAAATGATTAAACACAATCCGAAAAATGTTCATTATAATATGTATCTTTCTCTGACTGGCCCATGAATCAAAGACTTGTCCACTCTGACCAGAATCTCCTGTTTATGACCCCAAGCCGCCCCCTGGAACCCTACACCTCCTCCTACTCTTCTCCATCCCCTCCTCTAGTTCTCTACAGTTCTGTTGGTATTGACCTGTTAAATGTGTAAGAAACAAGGCATATTTTTTTTTTTTTTTTAAAAAGGTTTATTGACAGAAGGCATCATACACTAGGTCCATGATTTTCAGCCTAACCGTCAGTTAGGTGGTACAAAAAGTACTCGAAAAGAGCACAACAGACAAGTACAGGTATCAGTTGAAACAAGAAACAGACAATAATACACTTTTTAGTTTCTACTATTGAGTGGTTTCCAGCAGGTTGTCACTCAATAGGTATTTCTTCCGCGTTTGTATGTTATAGATATTAAGCTCGACCTCCAATGAAGGGGTCAATTTTTTACTGGTTTTTTCTTCACTCCATAAGCCTTTCTGTCCCTATGCAGTCTTTCTGTCATATGCAGAACCCTCACCGATCTTTAGACAACAGACGTGCAGTCATTGGCCACCACCGACCGACTTTTAGGAGAACCTAATGAATCCGTGCCGTTTTCGTCAGCCAGTGGAAAAAAGCTTATACATTGTATGTTCCAACAGGTGCAACCTGATGCTGTTTAAGCAAGTTTTCTGCAATAGAAATGCAGACGTAAACAGAGCAGATGATCAATTAGATGGCCTTTCTCATGGATCGTGACAACAACACATGGTGTCCTTACAAAGTGCTGACGCCGGCTTCTGTTTACAGTCTGCGGGTAAGTGGCATGAGCGGTCATTTAAAACAAATATAGCCTTAATGTGGCCGCCGTTATCAATCACAGAGCGTGAGGAGGACGTGACAGTACAGACGTCCATATTGTGCAAGATGAGCAGCAGCCGCCAGAGGCACCATGGAAACCTGTGTATTCATGGGAACCAATCAGCATGATTCTTACACCGTGGGAACCAATCAGCATGATTCTTACACCGTGGGAACCAATCAGCATGATTCTTACACAAAAAATCGGAAGTGCACTGAGTGACCTTCACCTTCAGTTTTTACATTCAATTCGGTGTCCCAGGAATATGCACGTTTCTGGTCTCTAGGAGTGACACGGAGGATAACCATCGAGACGAAAACAGATGAGGCAAAAAAAGGATGTTATGATAATAGACTAGACAAGGAAGGTTCAGATGACAATGGATAGAATAATAATGGAAGAGGAAATAACAGATTAGATGATACTGCATTAATGCATTAACAGCTGAGAGAGGGTGAGATGATATCAGAAGAGATGATAATGGACGAGAAAATAAAAGCCGAGGATTTTATGATACTAGATGAGACAAGAAAAGATCCGAAGACAATGGATAAAATGATAAAGGAAGAGGAAATAACAAAATAGATGATAATGCAGCAATGCATTAACAGATGAGATGAGAAAGGATGAGATGGTATCAGAAAGGATGATAATGGAGGAGAAAATAAAAGCTGAGACGGTAACATTTGAGTTGGAGAATGATTTTATGATACCAGATGAGACAAGAAAAGATCAGAAGACAATGGATAGAATGATAAAGGAAGAGGAAATAACAGATTATATGATAATGTATTAGATGATAACAAATGAGAAAATAACAGATGAGACTAACAGATGAGAGGAGAAAGGATGAGATGATATCAGAAAAGATGATAATGGACGAGAAAATAAAAGCCGAGGATTTTTTTATACTAGATGAGACAAGAAAAGATCCGAAGACAATGGATAAAATGATAAAGGAAGAGGTAATAACAAAATAGATGATAATGCATCAATGCATTAACAGATGAGATGAGAAAAGATGAGATGATATCAGAAGAGATGATAATTGAGGAGAAAATTAAAGCTGAGACAGTAACAGATGAGTCGATGAAGGATTTTATAATACTAGACGAGACAAGAAACAATCAGAAGACAATGGATAAAATGATAAAGGAAGAGGAAATAACAGATTATATGATAATGTATTAGATGATAACAAATGAGAAAATAACAGATGAGACTAACAGATGAGAGGAGAAAGGATGAGATGATATCAGAAAAGATGATAATGGACGAGAAAATAAAAGCCGAGGATTTTTTTATACTAGATGAGACAAGAAAAGATCCGAAGACAATGGATAAAATGATAAAGGAAGAGGTAATAACAAAATAGATGATAATGCATCAATGCATTAACAGATGAGATGAGAAAAGATGAGATGATATCAGAAGAGATGATAATTGAGGAGAAAATTAAAGCTGAGACAGTAACAGATGAGTCGATGAAGGATTTTATAATACTAGACGAGACAAGAAACAATCAGAAGACAATGGATAAAATGATAAAGGAAGAGGAAATAACAGATTATATGATAATGTATTAGATGATAACAAATGAGAAAATAACAGATGAGACTAACAGATGAGAGGAGAAAGGATGAGATGATATCAGAAAAGATGATAATGGACGAGAAAATAAAAGCCGAGGATTTTATGATACTAGATGAGACAAGAAAAGATCCGGAGACAATGGATAAAATGATAAAGGAAGAGGTAATAACAAAATAGATGATAATGCATCAATGCATTAACAGATGAGATGAGAAAGGATGAGATGATATCAGAAGAGATGATAATTGAGGAGAAAATTAAAGCTGAGACAGTAACAGATGAGTCGAAGAAGGATTTTATAATACTAGACGAGACAAGAAAAATCAGAAGACAACTGATAAAATGATAATGGAAGAGGAAAAAACAGATTATATGATAATGTATAAGATGATAACAAATGAGAAAATAACAGATGAGACTAACCGATGAGAGGAGAAAGGATGAGATGATATCAGAAAAGATGATAATGGATGAGAAAATTAAAGCCGAGACAATAACAGATAAGGCAAAGAAAGATGCTGTGATAATAGACAAGATGAGAAAGGATCAGATGACAATGGATGCATGAGATGATAACACATAAGACAATAACAGAGGATAGGAGAAAGGATGAGATGGTAATGGATAAAATGACAATGGACATGATAATAATGGACAAGATGGTTCGGCATCGAGTCCGTAGTGACTCTAGGCCAGCTCACTGCCGCTGCCTGACGGTTCACATTCTCAACACATCTCTCACACAAAACCCCACACAACCACGTCACTTCCGTCTTCCTCACCAAACACCACACATCCCAAATCACCAATCCCATTTCTTTTTCCCACCCACCCACATCCTATTTTTTTTTTGTGTGTGTGTTTTTCTTTCTTTTTACTCATATATCTGTCATTCATTACTTTCCATGTTCTCATTTGTCTTCTCTTATGTTATAATTATTTTATCCATATTCCCTATAGGGTATCTCTTATAAATTTATAATAACTGATATATCTCATCTATTAAATATATATACGGTTATTATTACATATATTATAAAATGTTATCAATAAATAAAATTTTATTTCCCGAACCAGGTCTTCTTTTCTTCAATATCACTATCTCTCCCCCCATCATCCAGGCCTAGCGGTTGTGGTTCATAATGGATGAAACGATTACGGATGAGACGGAAGAGGATCAGATGATGTCAGACAAGATGATAACGGACAAGAAAACAGGGATGCCAGTTGGGGTCGGAAAAAAATTGAAATATTTTTCATTGCAATACAGGCTTAAGCATTAAATACAGTGGCGAATCAAAGGATCAAGAGAATGCTCAAGTTTTTACATGGGACAGTGGGGAGGTTCGGTAAAGGATCATTGGCTGTGGCAGAATCGGGGTATTTAGCAGTTGGTATATTGATATTACACAAGGAAATTTCTCGTTCTCAAAAGGAAAACATAAATTTCAATGCAAACATTGAAAACTGGCATCCCTGAGAAAATGACAGCTGGGATAATGACAGCAGAGGACAGAAAGGATGATATGGTAATTAACCAAGAAATTATGACAAGACGATGAGATGACACAATGAGAAAGGATGAGACTGAGTGGGTTGGAGGAACTTTGTGGTAGCTCACATCTTGGAAGTCGCTGATTGGTCATTATCTCACTCCTTGTAATTCCTCCCCTATAGGTATTGGGAACTCGTTCTCCATGCCCCTACTAGTATCTCAGGCCGTTCTCCAAGGTCTATATCGTTTGTGTAATTTTTAATATGTACAGGGGTGAGATAGATACTTATATAGAACTGCATCGAGAATAGTACAAATAGACAATACTCCACGAGTTTGGCTGGGCCGCAATCGTCATCGGGGCAAAGCAGAGTGACGATTATGGCACAGCCAAACGAGTGGAGTATTGTCTATTTTACGATTCGAGTGCGGTTGTGGATTTATCTCACCCCTTTCTATCGTTTAGATAACATCAGAAGTTCAGAATAATCAGAATATACTTAGCAAATTCACTACGCCACGGCCGTGGCGTAGTATTGTCACTTTACCAGGGTGATCGTTAAGTACATTTTTCTAATGTTATTCCATGGCTAAACTTGTACCAGGGGTGAATTAAAGAAAGCAACTCATGTGGTCAAAGATGTTGTTCCCCAACTCGTTTGAATGCTACACGATATTCATTCAGCTTTCACCTCATACATATCACTCCACATCAAACTTGTGGAGAATGACGACTTTGATCAAAACTTGTTGGTTTCTCCTTTAATACTTGGGTCATGTGTTAAACGTCCCATACCACTGTAAGTGATGCGACCTGGCATACATTCACACAATATTAAGTCTATGGAACTTTACATCACGGTTAAGATAATAGACACATTATTTTATCTATTGGACCTCATTGGATCATTCTATGCAGTGTCTCTCATTTAACCACTGATTATCAGGTAACATCTTCTACACAATATCACTATTTCAGCAGTGATTAACACTCCACCAGTTCACCCCGGCTACTGCCCAATGCAGCGGTAATCAACACTCAGGAAGCATGAATTGGCGCATTCTGATGGTCAATTAGCGACCGATCCAACGGATATTATCACTAGCGATGTATTAGCGATGACAGTTCTCGCGAGATACTCATATGGTGTCAATACGTTTAATTACAGGTAGAATGCAGCTGTGGCATATTCAGTTGTGTCGTGGAGAGCTGTCAAATATGTACTAATGCACGTTGATTTTATATATAAATTTATATATATATATATATATATATATATATATATATATATACATATATATATGAAGATAGATAGATATGTAGATAGATATATGTAGATAGATAGATAGATAGATAGAAGTACCTATCATTACCAGGATTTCAGGATCAAATATGTACTAATGCACGTTGATTTGATATATATAAATATATATGTATATATATATATATACATATACATATATATATATATATGAAGATAGATAGATATGTAGATAGATAGATATGTAGATAGATATATGTAGATAGATAGATAGATAGACAGAAGTACCTATCAGTACCAGGATTTCCTGGAAAGTATACTATGCATTTGCAAACCATGTGGTAGCGGTAGGTATATATAGAACGTCCTGACCATGCTGTACAAGCTACAAAATGAGATGATAAATGACAGTCCGTACAAACCGTAAATCATTATCAAGTTCTGTGGCTTGTACAAGCATGGTAGGTCGTTCTATATTTACTATATACCCGAAATCAAGAAAAATCATAATTACATTTGGCATAACAACTATTCCTATATACCTATGGCTGTACACTCTATGCTTACACCACGCTCTCGGGGGTGGAGTAACTATCTGATACTACCCAAGGTTGGTATACTACCCAAGGTTGCCGTATACTACCCAAGGTTGACATTTAGACCAATCAGATTGTCTCTTATTAAACCACATTTGAAGGTATATAGGAATAGGGAAACCAAGTACCAGTGAAAGGAAGTCAAAATTACTCGGTAAGGCTTGGAAAAATTACTGCCCGCGGCCAGGGCCTTGGGCAGTAATTTTTCCAAGCATTACCTCGTAACTTGGACTTCCTTTCACCGGAACATAGTTTCCCTCTAATACTTTAATGAACGTTTACGGAAGTGTTCCATATTTTCCGGTACGGAACACTGTTCCGTACAGTATTTTTACGTAATATGGCGAGACGGTGCGTATTTACTGTATTTATACGGCATTGGTCTATAGTAAAGGGTCATATGGCAACAATTTCTAAAAGGTAAAGAGTAACTGGAGAGAATATGGAGAATCGGGCGATACCCATGCCTAAATATCTGCATATCAATAGAGTGATGGGCGGGATAAATTCTGAAGGCTTAAGTGGGATTCACACGGTGGGATTCACGTACCTCACAGGCCGTATCACGTACCTCACAGGAGACAAATCCTGTTGAGATTCAGTACTGGAACACAATCTCCTCTTGTGAATGACAGGGTTCCTTTTTGCTGAGACAACTCTTTCCTCTTGCAATTGTCGGCGACAATCACTCCTAACAAGGAACAGAATCTCATGAGATTTTGACTTGAAACAGGTTTAAAATTTAGAGGGGCATTTTGATGAGACAAATGTATCTCACACATTCTCCCTCAATCTGTGAGTCTCAGTGGTATCAAATAACTTCTATTCACACAGGGAAGTACCCTGAGTCAGTGACTGTGTACCCTGTGTACCCTGTGTAGGGGTTTAGGGGTGAGACTATGTACCTGTTAAGTCTTCCCATGTGAATTGAATCCGCCATGTTACCCTGAGACTGTAGGACACCCCAATCTGTGAAACTTTGTACCCAGCTAGAAATAGTAGCCGACTGGTGCAAAGGTGTGAAGTACACAAGTCTCAGGCCAATTTGTCCCATCGTGAATCCCACTTTACCAAGAAGTTATCCAGCTAGAGATTGCCATAGGCATGCACAGCCGGCTCAGCACCTGCCGTCGGAGCCGCCATGGGACGTCACCCATCTCATCTTGTTTTTCATACCCCGCTGTCTTTATATCTATACCATGAATTCTGAATGTTGTAGACTATGGAGAAACCAAACAAGAGTTAGTCGTGTTGTTGTTTATCGCACGATGGCAAGATCGCATATTACTGCGCGAGGCGAAGCCGAGGACAGTAATATGCGATCTTGCCGGAGTGCGTTGAACAATAACACGACTAACTCGAGTTTGGTTTAGAATTTATCCTACCCCGCCCGTCTAAATTACTTTTGCATTAACAGATGACGTCATTTGTCAAGTGTATCCCACTAGAGCAATATTTTTCATTTTTCTGAACTCCAGACCGAATACAGTGACCCAATGTTAAGCCTATGGAGTTTTTTATTAGGGGTAGGATAAAGTATATAGAAAAAAAAGAGACATGTATAATTCACAGATTAAAGAGATATCGGTTGTAGCACAAATGAGATCATTTCACCCATGGTACTCACTCCCTTAACATTAATAAATGTGACATGATATGACTATTGCATATATTCCCCAAGATATTTTTTGTTAAAGAATCTCTATATTGACCATGATTGACATTTACAATAAACAATCTCTTTGTTCAGTACAGTTTGACTATGGTATAGTAAGGTCCGGCGTCCACCTCCTACGATATGGCTCCGATATGGTCCACGATGCACCTCCCGATAAAAAATCAAAATCGCGTCGGAAGGTCTCCTAATAGCGGGGCAGTTGATCACGTTTCTGTGATTAGACACCGATAAAAACCCCATACAATGCGTGGTGGATTGGCATGTCTAGACATATGTCCATGATTTTGCACCTTCCCGATATGGTACCAATTTTGACATTTTGTATCGGTGCCATATCGGGAGGTCTACGATTCTGTCGTAGTAGGTGGACGCTGGACCTAAAGGGGCAAGGGTCTCAGCCTTACATACGGCTGGTTTTCTACACCCGGCCCTAGGGTTTGGGTGTAGTCCTTATTTCCTTATAATAAATTGCATTCCTCGCTCCGGTACAATTAATTTGTTGGGAGCAATAGTTTACATCAACTACTGTATTGTAATACGTCCTGTCGTTTACTGCGTGTCTTAATGTAACATGTCCTTTAGATTAAAAGTCCCTGGCAAAGAAGGTTTACATTGAATGTTTACAAATAAATCATGATATATATAGATGTAGTCAATCTATATGAAATGCCTATGAAAAACGAATATTTATCCTACCCCTCATATAAATCTCCATAGGCTTAACCTGGTGTGACTGTATGCAACGGTTTTGCCATAAATTATTCATATGCCACGGGTGACATATGAGGTTAAAAACATGTGGTAGGGTAGGATAAAATCTAAATGTCACGAAATTTCATATGATTGTTTATATGGCATTCGTTGTCTTCAGCTACAGATATCACTCAGCTCCGTTTCGTGATATCATTCCACATAGACAACTCATGCCATAGAAACAATCATACGAAATTTCGTGACATTTCTTGATAGGACTTGATATGGACACACACAGACTAGTTATGAAGACAAACTGGGGACAAACATATGGCAAATAGTCCACACATCCATCCCCAGTCCCCAGATAATACCCATCTCCACCTGAGACCCTCCTCTGTCCACCAGGTCACGTGATGCTACAATCTCCAGCCCGGCGCCCTTCCATTTCCCATCCCGTCAGTCTCCACCATCATCCCGTCACTCTCCAAACACAGGCCTGCTTTTGTTGACAGTGGCCGGAGGCGATGCCGGCTTTTCTTGCAGTAATCTATTTTTCCGCCGTCGGCGAGCAATCTTTGGTGGAGTGGATTTATGTCTGTGTGGAATTAGGGTCTGCCTCGTATGGCCTGCAGGGGTGATCTGGTGTGCGCATCCCTCCACAGGTCACACCTCTGTCTTTATTTAACCCAATCAAGCTCCATGTGCCAAACCTCCAGTCCATATTTAACCCAATCAAATATCTACACATCACAGCCGCAGTCCGTATTTAACCCAATTAAATGTCTGCACATCATAGTCACTGTCCTTGTTTAACCCAATCAAATGTCTGCACATCATAGTCACTGTCCTTGTTTAACCCAATCAGATGTCTGCACATCATAGTCGCTGTCCTTGTTTAACCCAATCAAATGTCTGCACATCATAGTCGCTGTCCTTGTTTAACCCAATCAAATGTCTGCACATCATAGTCGCTGTCCTTGTTTAACCCAATCAAATGTCTGCACATCATAGTCGCTGTCCTTGTTTAACCCAATCAAATGTCTGCACATCATAGTCGCTGTCCTTGTTTAACCCAATTAAATGTCTGCACATCATAGTCACTGTCCTTATTTAAGACGATCAAATGTCTACACATCACAGCCACAATCAAATGTCCACAGATTACAGACCTAGTCCTTATTCATGCCAATCTATTGTCTAAATAATACACCCCCAGTCCTTATTTAACCCAATCTAATATCTACACATCATAGCCGCAGTCCTTACTTAACACAATCAAATGTCTACACATCACAGTCAGAGTCCTTATTTATTCCAATCAAATGTCTACACAACAGAGCCCCAGTCCTTATTCTAGCTAATCACACTTTAAACCAATCACAACTGTTTGTATTCAATAAAAAAATCCATTTGTCACAACTCCTATCCTTTTTAAGCCAATTGAATATCTACACATCAGACTGTTGGCACATGGAAACCAGCCGTATATAGGCTGAGTGCTTCACAGTATAAATAAAAGTCTTTAAAAAAAAGAAGAGCCCTAGTCCTTATCTAAACCAATCAAATGTCCTTATTCGAGCAAATAAAGCAGGTACACATCATAACTACAGTTCATTTTTAAGCCAATCAAATACCCTCACTTAACAGTTTAATGCCAAGCAGACGCCCCAAAATTACAACTTCATCCATATTTCAGCTAATCAAACGAAATCTTGGCCCTGTTCCCATTGTTATCCCCATCGCAAGCCGACCCTTTAAAATATCGCTAGCAGCAGGGAGCATGCCTCTAATTGATAGTGTCACATAGGTTAAGGAAAATAAGATGATGTATTGTGCTGCAAAAGAAAATTTCGGGAAAATCGGGGCTCAATTTTCTGGGAACATTTTTTTCACCATTTGTTGAATTGCAAATTAGGATTTAATGCCGTTTTTGGATCACGCACCAGAAGATGGAGCAGTCGCAGAGTGTTGGACCACAGATACAAGACCAGGGGCCTGTTTTTTAGTCGTGGCCATTTCCTTTAGTGACCAGTTAGTGGCCGTTTGGAGACCTTTGGGTTCCAGAGATAAGTTGCATAACATGTGCGACCATTTAGAGGGGTAAACTGTCGTGGACACTGTTTTGGGTTCCAGAGTTGTGACCAGTTGGTGACCATTTAGTCCAAATGGTGGCATATTTCATTTTATACACTTCCACTACATCAAATGAAACAATATTTACTGCGATGAATTATCTATATCTGTTTTATCTAATTCCCAAATTTCATGCTTTGAGACATGCTTTTGTTTTTGAATGGGCCTTGGACCAACAGTGATCATAACAGCTGAACAGTGACCAGGGACCTGTTTCAGTAGTTTCGTGACATGTCTAGATGGCGTCTATGACACCATATGGACAGATCAACACAAGTTGCGGCACTTAGGACAAGACAGACCCCAAACACGGTGTGTCTGGTTTCAAAGGTATTAGACAATTTCACTCACTCCCCGTAAGAATTAAGCAATGAAACTTTAACACGAGTAAGGAATATATATAACCTATAATCGTTCCAAATATGAAGAAAATTGTCCGCTCCGATCCGCTGATATTTGACATTAACTGTGACATGCGTTTTGAAACCTGACAAAAGAATTGTCGCTGTTGCTTGCACTGTTGGTGCCGCTGTTGATGTCTGTCTAGGTCTAATGTCACGAAACTATTGAAACAGGCTCAGGTCTGAGAAACACCTTTTGGTCATGATCACTGGTTTGGTTGCCCAACTGGTCACTCTTTTGTGATCACTACAAATAAAGACGTCGCTGTCTGAAAAACAGGCCCCAGGTTGTCACCTAACCTGTACTTATATAAAACGACCTGACCATGCTGTACAAGCTATAAAACGAGATGCTAATTTACGGTTTATACGGAACGAGGCGCTTACACCGAGTTCCATACGAATCGCAAATTATCATCGAGTTTGTAGCTTGTACAAGCATCGTGGGTCGTTTAATATTTACTATATACCCAAGATCAATGAAATAATTAACTTGATTTGGCTAATAACTAATATTCTAACTAATATTGTAAATGGCGTGTACGGAACTCTGTTCCGTATATCGCCGTGCGGAACACTGTTCCGTACAGTATTTTCACGTTATGTGGCAAAACGGTCCGTATTTACAGTATATATACGGCATGGGTATATAATAAATTGTACATTTACTAAGTTTATTATGATGAGATATTATTGACATTGGTTCAATTCATTAGCTATGTTATAATATTGATGACAGTTCCTCAGTTTATTATGTTATAATATTGGTTACAGTTCATCAGTTAATAATGTTGTAATTTAGACTTCACTTGATCAGTAAACTATGCTGTAATACTGACTTTGTTTCATCAATAAAATATGTTTTAATACTGACTTTGGTTCCTCAGTAAACTATGCTTTGATACTGACTCTGGGGCCCGTTTACAAATCTAGGATAGTACACGTAGGCTCTTTTTTGTATACCATAGAGACCAACGAACGATGTGGGTCAACTTTATGCAACACATATAGACGACCTTATGGACAACTAATACTGTCTTAGTAAACAGACTTGAATATAATCAAACGATAACCCTTGTATGAGATACAGAATAGGGTCTTCATGTACGAGCCTAGATTATTCAATGGGCCCTTGCTTCATCAGAAGCTATGCTTTAATACTGATCGGGACTTTGGTTCTTCAATTAATTATCTTGCGATATATTGCCTTTAATCGTATATAACCTTTATATCTTAGTGAACACTAACATAATGTCTTCCGGATATTTACTGAGAACTGATTCCCTTAAAATCTTCTTCTTTTTTTAAAATATTTTATTTGCAGAAAAGTACATAAATAGCCTCTGCTATTGCAGTTATTCTGCCTATTCAGTCACCAAATACATAGAGAGGTCTGTAACAGTGCTTTGTCAGGTATTTACAGTATTTACAAGTGAAGGACGAAGTAATGATGAGGATAGGACCAGATGGATATAAAATTAGGATTTCTCAAATTTATCATGATTTGTCTCGTGTTTTGTCCATAACTTAGACTTGATGTGTTTTTTGTAACCGTAGAGCGAGCTATTCTGTATTTCAATCGGCAGTTCATTCCAACGTTCCATGCCGCGATAAATCAGACTTTTCTTAAATAGAGAGGTTCGGGGTCTGTCTAGTTTTATAATCTTTTTATTTTGCCTTCTAGTTTTTGGATTCTCATCTGGCTCCATCCCCATAGTATACTTGCGCATATACAATAGGTTTAGATATTGTTTCCTATTTTCAAGTAACTGCACATCACATATTCCATGTAATGATTTAGAAGATGAGTCCCTGGCGTTCGACCGAGTACACAAGCGTAATCCTCTATTCTGCGTCCTTTGTAGTTTAGATAGAAGGTTTTTATTTGCATCTTGGTCAAAATAACCTGGATAGTCAAATATGGGGGGTATCATACTTTTATATATTCTAATGCTAGTATCCTGCGTAATAAATTTCCTTACTTTTGATAATTTAAAAAGCTTATGGTTCAAAGATTACCTCTGACTCAGGCTGGTGTGGTTGGTTCGTTGATGGATAGATGGATAACAACGTACCTGAAACAAGGATGAAACACTGTTAGAACATGGTGCATGGATGGGAAGGCAAATAGACGTACATTTGGGGGCACCAGGAACACGCTCATGTACCCAGCCTAAAGGTTAGAGTGGTCACAAAGACTTTTTAGCTTGCAGCAAAAACTAACCCTCCACCATCTGCGTGCTGACACTGTGACTTTAGGAAAGGAGCAGAGTGCCAGTGTCTCAGTATCTCAGAGGCGTGCCCAGCTCACCATGACCAAACACTAGAGACCAAACTATCTCATTGACCTACTGATGTTTGATACTTATATAGAACGTCCTGACCATGCTTCTTCAATTCTTGGTCAACCGAAGAAGATATCTGAAAACATTGTTCTTAAGAAAGGTTGCCTCCGGTATCGAAATTGGTGGGGATCCCAGAACCCGAGCTCAGCAAAAAAGAGTCATAAAATTAAAAAGGCCAAAAACATCTTTCTACAGAAGAAGTCCATTATATACTAACATGACTGACTGGAACGAATTACCCTTCGAAATCCAGGAAGGAAGCTTAACAGCCCTCAAAAAACATCTGAGACTAAAATACTACGACTCTTATGACTGAAGCAGGGATTGAAACCTAACGTTTGGATAGCTTAATCAAACTTTGGTCTTAATCGGATGCTCGGATCCTCATCGTTTTTCATATTCCAAACCCATCACATCATAATCACCATGTATATACATTACAGACGGAGGTTAGTTTCAGCACTTTGAAAATGTTGTTGTCACGAGAAAAGTGGCCTGAAAATCTGCTACGCAGAGACTTACTATTGTACCCCCTTAAAGTACTAAAATTAAAAAAAAAAAAAAAAAATGCTGTACAAGTCACAGAACGAGAAGCTGATTTACTGTTTGTATGGACCGAGGCGTTTACGCCGAGTTCCGTACATTCCGTCTGGCCATCAGAGAAATCAACACATGGCTTCTGCATGCCCACTGAACGGCCACCTTATGTTAGGTAGGTATTATTAAGGAACTGCATCGAGATCCATAGCCACTGAAAATACGCCATAAGTTTTGGTTGTGGAGTAATCTGAAGAGGCAAAGCCAAGTGAGATTATGTAGCAAACCAAAATGAATGGTATATTATCAGTGGCTATGGATCGAGTGCGGTTCAGATTTTATATCACCCCTATCACTGACTGATTGGCTATAATGTTGGACATCATCCCCCATTGAGTATTTTTCTGCTATACTCCATAGGCGTTGAGTACGAGTTTCCAATGTGAAGCCTATGGGTAGAAAATACCAGGGGTGAGATAAAACGTGATAACAATTCTGTATGCCACTAGTGGCACATAAAACTCAGTATGCCAGTCAACGTGGCATACGGAAACACAATGTTAAGTCTATGGTATTTTATATAAGGGGTAGGATTAAAGAAGAAACCAACAAGTTTTAGTCAAAGTCGTCATTCTCCGCGAGTTTGATGCAGAGTGATATGAATAAAGCAACAGCTGAGTGAATATCATGTAACATTCAAACGAGTTGCAGAATGACTTCTTTGACCAAAATGAGTTGCTTTCTGTATTTATCTCACCCCTACACACTTTAAAAGAATGGATGCCACACAGGATATAGACCATGGAGAACGGACTGCAATACTCGTTGGGGCATGGAGAACGAGTTCCCAATGTTGAGCCTATGGGTAAAAAATACCTAGGGTGAGATAACAAGGTCTGTCTGGTGGAGATGAAAACACGCTAAACAGCAGCATCTGCACGGTGATGACATGGAAAATCTAATAAATCACCATTTGCTGGGTTCCTGCACACCCCCGTGCGACGTCGGCCGTGGAACGAGCCTGTGGGTTTGGACATTATCCTACCCCTAATAAAAAACCGCCATAGACTTAACATATGCAGATTTTATGTGCCAGGCCGTGACATAAAGTGTTTTTTATGCCACTAGAGTAATAACATTATTGACCAATCAGAGAGCAGGATGTCAGCTACTATGAAAAAAAGTTCTGTTGGTCGTTGAGTCAATATTTATCTTTTAGTAATACAAAAGCAGAGACGGGGTAGGATAAATACGAAACCGAACTCGAGTTAGACTTGTCAGTGTCTATGCCACTCTGGTCAGGTCTGTTCCTCACTACACTCGGCCGCGCCTTGTGTAGTAATACACGACCTGCCCATCGTGGCATAAACATTGTCAAGTCTAACTCTCGTTCGGTTTCTACTAATTATAAGCATGTTTGGCAGATGCCCGGCAGAGTCGAATTTATGGTAGCCCTGTGAAAGAGGCCCATCAGTCTTAGACCATGGTGGAGATATTGTGGAGGTACATAGGGAAGTATGGGAAAAATCGACTGCATCAATTAGTAACCAAAATTTACACTGCACGAGAATCACCATTTTACATATGAATGCGCCCAGTGTATAGGTATGCTTTTACGTATACAAGGTAGTCGTATTTTCCGTGCTGTATACGCCTCATCTGTAGGCGTATATAAGTTTATCTCACCCCAGATATTTTTTCTCCATAGACTTAACATTGGGAACTCGTATCTAACGCCCATTAGATATTTAGGAGAAATATCCAATGGGGGATTAAGTCACAAATGTTAGCCCATTAGGCAATGTAAAGGGTGAGATAAATTCAGAAACCCATTCAAGTTTAGGGTCAGAGCTCAATCCCATCTCGTTTGAATCGCTACATAATTCACGCGGCTTCGCCTTGTGAATTACTACGTGATTCAAACTCGATGGGATACAAGCTCTGACCCTGAACTTTCATGGGTTTCCTCTATAGTCCATGTTGCGGTCATATATACGTCATATATACGGCTGATTCCGGGGTCAGTATTGGGGCAACCTCTACCAACACCCACGAGTGCGGGGGCAGCGGCGGGTCGCGATTATTTATATTGTTTTAACATGTATACGCCCAGCGTATACATGTTGCACAGAGGATGTTTCCTCTCGTATACGCCAGGTGTGAAATACAGCCAAGACGCGTTCATATACAAAAGGAAACAGTTTTGTATACGCCGCATACGCTGGCGTGAAATATGGACGTATACATATGAAAATATGTCAATCTACAGCCGATACATCTCCCGCAATGGCGTATTTATGAATAAAGTAGTTAGTTTCGGCAGTGTTATCATTATCCGAACCCAATTGTGCAAACAAAGAAATAATGTTATCGTTCCCTTGTGATATCCTTGCCCAGTATCCATGAGCAACATTGTATTTGTCCTGTCCCGTTTTGCTTGTTTATGTCCTGTCGCATTGTATTTCTCCCGTTTGTTGTATATATATTTTAGACCTCGCAAAGAAGAACGCCCAAGGCCTTCATGCTTGTAATGTATTTTCCGAGAAATTAAAAAAAAAAAAAATCTCAAGAAAATCTCCCAATATGGAGATTCTTGGTGGTTAGAGTCTCCTGCTAGCGCAATACAGGTGCCCTATACGTTTTCTGTGGGTGGACAATAAAAAACCTTTATATTTGTATCACGTGTCTCGGTAAAATGAAGTCAGTTTGCATTCCTCAGTGGCAGTTATACAACATCAATAAACGCCAATCAGTTATGAAACACAGTCGACAGTTGTCTTAAATAGAAACTTTCGTAAATCTTCATTGAAAAACAACAACAAAAACGGTGAGAATCAGCTTATGTAACCAAGCCACATTTAAAAGGATGTTTCTATTCTGGTATCTTTAGCGTTACAATGGCAGTTACTAAGAAAATAAATGACATTTCTTATGTGTATAACCGTTGCTATTATTGGGCCTTTAGCCTTACATAAGCCCTATAATCTCTATTTAAAAAGGATAATACATCCTATAGCCTGCACCTATTCTAGGACCTATAGCCTGCACCTATCATAGCCTTTATAGCACCACCTATTATAGGCCACATAGCCTATACCTCTAATGGCCTGTGCATATATATGCACCAGTAGGCTTTGCTATTATAGGGCCTTTGCTCTGTATCTCTATAGGTTGTATATCCTGACCTATTAAAGGCTGTATAGCCTACATTTATTATAGGTCCTATAGCCCATACCTATCAGAGGCTCTAAAGCCTGTACCTATTATAACCTGGGTTTTTTTGGTTTTTTTTTATAACGAGCAATGCTCTTTTTTATTGACCATACAAGTACAAACTACATGAAGTTTCATAGTTTCCCTAAGCAGATATAATATAATCAAAAAACATTTGTGTTCTCCACCCTGACCAGTTCTACTTCCATAATACTCCATATGTTAATGCCACATTGAGCTGAGAAATGTTTCTTTCCTGATATAAGGGTCTTATCCCTTGAAATCATAATATACATCTGATAAAGAAAAAACATAACCTGACATAAAGTTTTATTGGGGGCTGATTCGTGAAACGAGGTGCTTCGCTCATCCATCATTCCCCTTTATGACAACACGAGTGATCTGTTCTACTGCATAATAATGCAATTCGTTGCCATATCACTCATTAATAGTAATAATAATTCCTATATACCCATTATTGGACCAACTAGAGTTACATACCGCTGCTGGGGGGTGCATTAAAAATAAATTATGTGTCGAGGTTGACTTTTTCGTCCCGCTCTAACGTTTTCGTCATGTGATACAATACAGCAGCGGGACGAATCAATAGCTGTTGTGGTTACTCGATAAGGGTGGCCATTTGCTTCGGAAGTGTTTCAGGTAAAGAATTAAGCATTATCATCGATATTTGAAGGTATATAGGAATAGGGAAACCAAGTACCGGAAAGCAAAAGTCAAAGTTACTCGGTAAGGCTTGGAAAAATTACTGCCCAAGGCGTTAGCCGCAGGCAGTAATTTTACCTCGTAACTTTGATATTTTGCTCACCAGAACATAGTTTCCCTCTAATATACCGATAGTAATAATAGCATATAAGCCCTATAATCTCTATTTAAATGTATAACACATCCTATAGGAAATTAGGGCCTGATAGGAAATTAGGAAAAGGAACAAAATGACTATATAACAAGCAATAGCAAGAAATTTGTGCGTTATAACAACGATGTGCAAGACAGTCGCTGTCATTTCAGAACAGGGAAAAGATGTGAATCAACTCTAGGTTCTCGTACATATCATAGGCTCTATAGCCTGTACATATATTATATCTTTTATAAGCTCTATAACCTGTGCCTATTATAAGCTCTATAACATGTATCTATTATAGGCTATATTGCCTGTACATATCATAACATGTATCTATTATAAGCTCTATAACATGTATCTATTATAGGCTATATTGCCTGTACATATCATAACATGTATCTATTATAAGCTCTATAACTTGTATCTATTATAGGCTATATTACCTGTACATATCATAAAGTATCTATCATAAGCTCTATAACATGTATCTATTATAGGCTATATTGCCTGTATCCTTGCGCCTACCTGTCCCCGTTGGCTACATCCACATAATTACTGTTGGATGACCAGCAGTCTATTGCCCTGATTAAAACGTTGGGTGCAGCTGAGAGTGCTGCTTGAGGTCTCAGTAATTGGACGTTCTCGGGACTGTAACGGTTACAAACACAGGATTACATCTACACAAACAGGAATAGACTAAATCAGTAACATAAAGGACAGGTCATAGGAGGAATCAGGCCCGTTTCCAAAAACGGCAGAGATTTCTTTAGGTACCTTAACCCTTTCACTACGCGGCATACACTGCGCATAAACAGCCAGTTTATATATGTATACACCCGGCATATACATATGTATGATTTTGCGTATACAAGGTAGTCCTATTTTCCGTTGTGTATACGCCTCATCTATAGACGTGTAAAATGTATACGACCTGCATATATATTTCCCGCACACGATATTTCTCCTCATATATGTTTTGCTGTAAAATACACCCATTATGCTGACGTATAGAAGAGGAAACGCGTCAATATACAGCCGAAACATGCACTTACATAATAGCTTATATTTTAATAAACTGGTGGTTTTCGCGCAGTGATAGCATCAAATACACACTCTGAAATACGCTGTAGCAGTACCATTTTCACCCCAGTAGTACGCTGGCACATTTCACAAAATCCAGTGTCGTCATTATATCACACCTCCACGTGGCCACTCATTTTACTATTAATTGGGTTGTAGAATGGCATTTTTAATGATTTCTAGGTATATAATGATAAAGAGACACAGTGAGTGTGACTGAATTCCATTTGTTCCTCGATATTTTGGTCAGAGAATTTCAAATCAAAATATTCCTGAACAGATTCCATTCAGTCACACTAACCATGTCTTCAAATATTATGTAGCTACCACGCTTTAAGCCATTTTCCACTGGCCGACTATTCACCACCGATCTGCAGTTGGGAACCACTGACGCCAGATCGGTGAATGGAAACAGACATGCAGATAAGGGTTCACCAATTAATTATGCTTAGATTATGCAATAAGGCCACAATCACAATGGTCATTGTGTTCAAATGACAGTTCTGTCGGTAGGGACCTGCTAAATGCGGCAGGAACAAAGCATGCACTACACTCTTACCGATTCTTAGATACATGCCTGCAGCTGTTCACCATCGCTGACCAAAGTTTAGGAGAACTCAATAAATCGGTGCCGTTTTCGTCGGCAAGTGGAAAATGGCTTTATGGATACTGTGCTATGAAAATTTAGATGCTACGCCATGGTTTCCGTGATCTTATGCAGCTAACATGTAAATCTTCCATGTTGGGGGACTCACTCATACCAGCTAACCGCTAAAGATTGTCGCACTGAAAATAAAGAATTTAAAAAAATAAAAAAATATACTAACTTAGGATATCGTGTTTTGTGTGGCTTTCTCTCACAACAATTGTGAAAATGGGGAAACATATTTGGAAGACATACCTGAAAGGTTGGTATTAATTTCATTTCTATTCCCAATCCCTTTGAACCCATGAAAATGTGTCATTCGAATGTTTTCCACAACAGAGCATAATGTCCGCAGATTCATCTAAAGAAACATAGCTTATAATTACTGGTCGTGTAGCGTAGTTTTCAGATACCAACTATTTATACATGTGTTTTGTACCTCACAGACTCTATAGCCATAAATATTCTAGATTTGTACTTCAGAGGTATTGTTAATGTCTCTCCAAAGTCTTGAAAAGTTTCACAGGTGCCTCAGGTGCCTTGGTATTAATATTTTCATGAACTATTTACTAGATTATGAAATAGTTGTTTGATTAATTATTATTTTCATAAAGTAATGAAATCGTTTATCCGTCTATCCTTGTTTACACACCTGCTTTGTACAACAGGTGTCCCTGTTTATATATTCACATATTTGTTGTGCCTATGATTTATGCATGTGTACTGTGTGTTAAGCATGAAGAGATATACAATAAATTTAATCTTTGTATACACAATATCAATGTTTCTGTTCCTAGTGAGCGTATCCAAGTTTTTATTAACTACAGATTACGTAGTCTCCAATAAAAACGCATTGGGTGTGTTTAATTTGAAGATAGTGGTTCAAGATTATGAAAGCATTTGATTAGTGTTTGGTATGTGTCCTCGTTCGCTATCGAGTTTAGAATGCGCAGTAATATGAAAGAAGCGATAGCCGAGTGAATATTCTGAGCCACTCTAAACGAGATAGTGAACAGGGACTCAGACCCAGCACGATTCTGATTCTGATTTTATCTTAGCCTGGAAATATGTATCTGTTTCTCACCCGTTGAGTATGAGTTTTCGTACTCTCCAGCCCGTTGAGAACCAGTTCGTAATGTTAAGCCTATGGACGTTTATACCAAGCTAAGATGATATGGAGGCCCATAATCTACTTGACCCTTACCAATTTATTATGATTTACTTTTTCCGGGGCTTGGTTTCTTGTTCTTATATGCCTTCAACTATCGATAAAAATAAAGATTTGTTTACCTTCAATCAAAAGCGGGACCGTTTCCAACCTTAAAGAGTACCTCCTGCAAATATGCTTCCGTCCCGCCGGTTTCCCGCCGATTTCTCGCTGGTTTCTAAGTTACAACGAATGACGTCACGGCAACTTCGCAATACCGCATCAATATAGAATGTTGACATCAGGCTTCAATGTCAAATATCAAATACTTAGTTGTTACATGTATACTCCTTGCTATTATGGGGAGTTTTAAAAATATCTCGGAACACCTGAAGTGGTACTATCCGACATTTATCAATTCACCGATCATAGCTTTTGATCACGTGTCCACCTAGGTACGAAAACGTCAACCTAGGTAAGAAAGCAATCGCAACTACACCCCCAGCAGCGGTATAGAAATATTTTAATTGAACTGCATCGAGAATCGTATAAATACATAATACTCCACAAGTTTTGATGGGCCGCAATCGTCATCAAGGCGAAGCCAAGTGACGATTACGGCCCATCCAAACGAGTGAAGTATTGTGCATTTATACAATTCGAGTGCGGTTCTGGATTTATCTCACCCCTTTCATTGACATCAAATAGCATCACAGTATCAGAACAATTCAAATTACTTCGCAAATGTATTTGGTTAATATCATATGACATCATCTCATATTCACTCCACCACGACCGTGGCATAGTATTGTCACTTTACCAGGGTGATTGTTGAGTATTTTTTTCTAACGTTATTCCTTTTGTTAAACTTGTACCAGGGGTGAGATAAAGAGTGTACGCCCACGGGAATATACGAATAAATGTAATTACCTACAGAGGATGTGCACGGTTCCTGATCTTCACAAATATCTTATTGCATTAATTAGATATTTCCCGGTTGTTCATGACACTTCCTCCTTCATAAATGTAGTAATTATGAGAAAATCCTAGATTCAAATTATCTACCACCAGTGACGCACTTCGTTCCTATTTTAAGGGTATTTCAAGAAATGCATTAGTCATTTCCTCTCTGGTCATGACAATTTCCTCTTGGTAAGAGCAATGATTATGAAGATATCAGAGAATCAATGTTTGTGCCACAGTTACTGGTCAATAGCAGCAAGAATCATTTCCTCTGTTGTATGCAGACTGCATCAACACAACGGGTACAGAGACAGAGAGAGGTAGCTCAGGGTGGAGGGACATCTGAGAGTTCCTTTCTTTGAGCAATTAGTACCATCAATACCCCAACCACTACAGAGAGAACTGTTACAGGGTCGCATGTAGACTTGCTCAAGTCTTTGATTATGAACATTCATAAAATGATTTAAGAAAATCGGAATACAATTCATCATAGCATGTGTCCTTCTCTGACTGGCCCATCAATCAAACTTGCTTAAGTCTTTGATTATGAACATTCATTAAATGATTTAAGAAAATCGGAATACAATTCATCATAGCATGTGTCCTTCTCTGACTGGACCATGAATCAAAGACTTGTCCACTCTGACCAGAATATCCTGTTTATGACCCCAAGCCACTCCCTGTAACCCTATACCTCCCTCTACCCCTCCCCCCCCTCCCCTCCTCCAGTTCCCTGGCTGCCTGTGTTGTCATAGCAATATATTTCGCCTACTCCTGACTATGTCTCGATTGAATCAAAGTGAGAGGGTATCAATCTCCCAGCAGATATCCTGACCAGTAGCCAGACCTCTGCTTGGAGAGTGTGGCGCAAAATCGCACCAGTCTACACGGCCAATTACGGATGAGACCAGTCCCTGTGTCACTCAGAAGGGGTGGAGGGGTAGAACACAGGAACTGAGGCCAGTCTGGGTCGCATGGTAATAAAACCATCCCCTATAGGGCCGCACCCTCTTTGGTCACCACGCTGTCACCATGGAGGATACACCTAAATATCACATTTTCAGGAACCCCTATAGGACCTCATGACCCATTTTAGAAAACAGGGGAGTCAGTACGTGTTGGGCTTTTAAAATTGGTCAAATCTTTGACAGGAAGGTCCTGAATATATTGCACTTTCCCAAAGGATTTTCTCTAAATGGTTAACATTCCACAAATTGAACATCCTAATTATTGATGTCATTAGATAGCTCCCCAAGATTGATTTCCCATGAGTGCTGAAATAAAGCCAAGCCCTTCCAAATCTATTTGTTAAAACATACATATATATGCTTTCATATACTTCTGTTCAAAGTGTTCTCTTGTTTTATCCTACCCCTAATAAAAAACGCCATAGGTTTAACATAGGATTTGTTTATGTCACAGGTGTGACATAAAGTGTTGTTTATGTCACCGCTTTCTGATACTGAAATAATATGGAAATGGGGTAGGATAAAATCTAGACGCCACTCGTTTGAGTTTGAGTTTATTTATGCCACACATTTTGTTGGCTCCATATTGTCACTCGTCTTCGACTCGTGAAATTATGGAGCCAACAAAATGTGTGGCATAAATAAACTCAGACTCAAACTCGTGACGTCTCTTCATATTATTTTACCTACCTCCCCCAACTTTAATTACAACAGGAGAAGGTGGTCACCCCACACTGAGCGTGACACTGCACGAAAACCACCAGTTTATTCATATAAGCCATCGCTTAAGCGCATGTATTGGCTGTATATTGACACGTTTAATCTTCTAGATGTTAGCATAGTGGCTGTATTTACCACAAAGCGTATATGAAGAGAAATATCGTGTACGGGACATGTATACACGGGTCGTATACATTTTGCACGTCTATAGATGAGGCATATACACAACGGAAAATGGGACTATCTTGTATACGAAAAATCATACCTATGTATACGCCAGGTGTATACATACATAAATTGGCTGTTTATGCGCAGTGTATGCAGCGTAGTGAAAGGGTTAAGGTACCTAAAGAAATCTCCGCCGTTTTTGTCGGCCAATGGAGACGGGCCTCATTCCTCCTATGACCTGTTCTGTCTGTTACTGATTTAGTCTATTCCTGTTTGTGTAGAGGTAATCCTGTACTTATAACTCTCCGCTACAGTCCCGCAAACGTCCAATTACTGAGACCTTGAGCAGCACTCTCAGCTTCACCCAACGTTTTAATCAGGGCAATAGACTGCTGCTCATCCACCAGTAATGATGTGGGTGTAGCCAACGGGGACAGATAGGCACAAGGATACAGGCAATATAGCCTATAATAGATACAAGTTATAGAGCTTATAATAGATACATGTTATGATATGTACAGGCAATATAGCCTATAATAGATACAAGCTATAGAGCTTATAATAGATACAGGTTATAATATGTACAGGCAATATAGCCTATAATAGATACAAGCTATAGAGCTTATAATAGATACAGGTTATAATATGTACAGGCAATATAGCCTATAATAGATACATGTTATAGAGCTTATAATAGATACATGTTATAATATGTACAGGCAATATAGCCTATAATAGATACATGCTATAGAGCTTATAATAGATATGTTATGATATGTACATGTAATAGAGCTTATAATAGGTACAGGTTATAGAGCTTATAATAGATACATGTTATTATTTGTTCAGGGAATAGAGCTTATAATTGGTACAAGTAATAAGGCTTTTAATAGAGATACATGTTATAATTTGTAAGGTTATAGAGCTGGTAGTTTTCGTGCAGTGTGACCAACTGAAAATGAACTGCTGACATCCGCCCCCAACAGGGCCTCCCGAGCTACCCCTCTCTTTCTATATACTCGTATGCTCGTTGATCAACATTAGTGTTAGCAGTGATATGGTATGGTATATATGGAGAAAACAAGTATAGAAATATACAAATTATACATACATATATACAATTATATTCCAATCTCGATGTATTTTCTAGTTATCCTTAATGGTGATGATGGTAGACCGCATTGTAATGACGCAAGCGAATCATTTCCAATAAAAGTTATAAAAAAACAACAAAAAAACATAACGGCTGACAGATGGTCTGAGGGCCCTGTCCACCAGACGGCGCCACCAGACAGTTGTCACCCTATGTCACGTGATAATGAGCATGTCTAACAGGAAGTGCTTCAGGGCAGGAGAGAAGCGAGCACTGCAGTGTGCTCTCTGCACATTAGCGGGTCGCAGTGTGTTCTGAGAGCATCACACTGTGTGTCTTGGGAAGGGGGGGGGGGGGGGGGGGGGCTTGCGAGCGGGTACTTCCAGTCTTAAGTGGGATTCACACGGTGGGATTCACGTACCTCACAGGCCGTTTGTCTGAGACAAATCCTGTTGAGATTCGGTACTGGAACACAATCTCCTCGTGTGAATGACAGGGTTCCTTTTTTTACTGAGACAACGTTTTTCTCTTGCAATTGTTGGCGACAATCACCTCTAACAAGGAACAGAATCTCATGAGATTTTGACTTTAAATAGGTTTAAAATTTAGAGGGGCATTTTGGTGAGACAAATTTATTTCACACATTCTCCCCCAATCTGTGAGTCTCAATGGTCTCAAATTACACCTATTCACATGGGGAAGTACCCTGAGTTGGCATCTGTATACCCTTTGTACCCTGTGTGCCCTGTATAGGGGTGAGACTATGTACCTGGTAAGTCTTCCCATGTGAATTGAAACCGCCATCTTACCCTGAGACTGTAGGACACCCCAATCTGTGAAACTTTGTACCGAGCTGGAAATAGTAGCCGACTGGTGTAAAGGTGTGAAGTACACCAGTCTCAGGTCCATTTGTCCCATCGTGTGAAGCCCACATTAGACTGGAGGTACCGCGCTTGAAACTTGATGTTTGCCCAGTCACAAGGTACGCGCAGATATGCGAGTGAACCACCCCCCTTGAGATTTGAACGCTTGAGATTGGAGGTACATCGGTACGCCCAATTTCAGACTAGCGGTGCCAAATATCAAATATGCTTGATATTCAAAGACGCTTGCGACTGGGTGTACTTGAGGGACCCCCAGTCTGAGATTGGACATACCTGGTACACCCAGTCTGAGACTGGGCGTGCATATGTACCTCAAAACGCACAGTATGAACTGCACGATTCCTGCTAGTCTGAGACTGGGTGTACTTTAGATACCTCCAGTCTGAGACTGGGCATTCCTGGTACACCCAGTCTCAGACTAGCAGGAATCGTGCAGTTCACACTGTGCGTTTTGAGGTACATATGCACGCCCAGTCTGAGACTCCAGTAAAAAATCTCCTCTACTTGTCATCAAGTCTCGTGTAATCTCATCTACTGGGAGACACACACACCCGGAGACCCTACACTGTAACTGAGTATATCCAGTGTGTACACCTGTAACAATGAAGGAAAAGATGTACATGGTGAAAGATGGCTGAGGTGATGTGCTGGCCTGCAGCTTACAGGAAACATAGTTCGAGGCTCAATCTAAAGCTTGGTAAATACTTAAGCTCCGGCTTTTATCTCACACCTGGTACTAGCTCAGCCATAGAAATAACATTAGGAATAAATACTCAACGATCACCCCCGTAAAGTGATAATACTACGCCACGGCCGTGACGTATTGAATGTGAGATGACATCATATGTATTTGCTGGGTATATTTGAACTATTCTGATATTCTGATGCTATCTAATATCATAGACATGGGTGAGATAAATCCAGAACCGCACTCGAATCGTAAAATAGACAATATTCCACTCGTTTGGATGTGCCATAATCGTCACTCTGCTTCACCTCGATGACGATTCCGGTACATCCAAACTCGTGGCGTATTGTATATTTATACGATTCTCGATGCAGTTCTATATAAATATGGTTCCTATTTAGCTGTGAGATTAGGTATAAAACCAACAATACCTGGTGCCTATTTAGCTGTCATATTTGGGATGAGACCAACAGTACCAAGGGCCAACATCACTTGGGGCCTATCTAGTCATTACATTTAGGATAAGTCCAACATTGTGTGGGGCCTGTTAAATAATTTAGGCTCGTACATTAAGACCATTACCTGGTGCATATTTAGGTGTCAGATTTGGGATAAGACCAACATTACCTGGTGCATATTTAGGTGTCAGATTAGGCATAAGACCAACATTACCTGGTCCCTATTTAGGTGTCAGATTAGGCATAAGACCAACATTACCTGGTCCCTATTTAGGTGTCAGATTAGGCATAAGACCAACATTACCTGGTGCCTATTTAGGTGTCAGATTAGGGATGAGACCAACATTACCTGGTGCCTATTTAGGTGTCAGATTAGGCATAATTCCAACATTACCTGGTCCCTATTTAGGTGTCAGATTAGGGATGAGACCAACATTACCTGGTGCCTATTTAGGTGTCAGATTAGGCATAAGACCAACATTACCTGGTGCCTATTTAGGTGTCAGATTAGGCATAAGACCAACATTACCTGGTCCCTATTTAGGTGTCAGATTTGGGATAAGACCAACAGTACTCAAGGCCAACATTACTTGGGGCCTATCTAGCTAGTTCTGGTGAACTTTCACCTCTATCTCACACACTTATGGACAGCGTTTTGTCAGCTAGGACTCACACGATGGGGTTCATGTACCTCACAGGGTGTTTGTCTGAGACGAATCCTGCTGAGATTCTGTACTCAAACACAATCTCTTTGTCTTAACTGTAGGGTTCCATTTCCCTGAGTCATGTTTTCCCCTGCAATTGTTGGTGGCATTTACCCCTAATAAGGAACAGAATCTCATGAGATTTCGAACTGTGTGAGGTACATGAATCCCACCATGTGAATTGTACTTAAGCAAATTGTACTTGAATACGAATGAATTATATCCCTCGTACATAGGCATAAGTTACACAATAGATCCCTTACACCTACTTAGCTGTTACATTATGGATGTGACCAACATTACCTGGGACCTGTTTCACTAGTTTCGTGACTTGTCTGTGACACCATACAGACATTGGGGGTGTCTAGTTTCGTGACAATACAAGTAGCTGCCCTTAGGTAATGACAGACCCCAAACATAAGAATTAGACAAATCTACACGTCATGGACCTGTTTCACTAGTTTCGTGACAAAAGTGGTAGACAGACATGAAAAGCGGCACCAACAGTGTAAGCAAGAACGGACAAAACGAAGTCTAATATCTAGTTCTTATGAAACAGGACACACCATCTAGACGCCATCTAGACATGTCACGAAACTAGTGAAACAGGTCCCTGGTACCTATTTAGCTGTCAGTCTAGCGACAAGGCCAGCAGTGGTATTACCTGGTTAGCTGTCAGACTAGTGGAGAGATTGCCTTCACCTTCTACTTAATTATCAGAATATTGCCTGGCTCTATGCCACCTCAGTGTAATTCACAGTACCTTCCTATTTTCCCTTCTAGATTACCCAAGCTGACCGTTAAAGGCATATCGGACAATTTGGTCTGAAAATTAAAACCCATGCCATTCTCATAATAATTGAATAAGATGAGCTTAAAGTGTTGTAGAGCACATATCCAACTTTAAATTTGGGAGTCACCGGGCTAGTTTCTGATTTATAGATCAATATTATGATAGCTTTATAAGGATACATAGACATTCTAAAAAGTAGTTTTTTCATATAGTAAAACCCATGTCATCCTAAGACTTTCACAGAATATAAAACATGTATAGAACTATTTATTTAGGTTCAGAAATCATCGGACACCATCTTTGTTTTTGAATGAATTGAAAAAAAACCCATATTTTTCAGTATATTTCCTATATAAATCAAGTAAATTTAAATTGACCTATTTTGCTCATTAAGATTGGATAAACTGGGCAAAACGTCCAATTGACTCATTTAGAATTAGAATGAATCCCAAGAAACCAGTTTTGAGTGATAAATGACATTATTAGAAAATTACCAGATGGCACCACCATAGGATTTGCCTTTAAAGGCATATCCTACAACTCACGGTGGCGCCACCTGGTGATTCATCTGCTTGATTTACACAAGAAATCTTTAAACTTAAGTCTGTAGTACTGCACATAGACTAGCTATATTCTGTGAAAGTTTGAGGAAAATGACATGGGTTTTACTATGTGAAAAAAACACCTTTTTAGAATTTCTATATATTCTTATGATATTATCCTATTATTAATCTCTAATGAAAAACTAGTCCAGTGACCCCCGATTTTTAAGTTAGATATGTGTTCTACAACACTCGGAGATCAAATTCTCAGGAAAATGACATGGGTTTTAATTTTCAAGCCAAATTGTCCGATACACCTTTAAATAACGCCCAATCCTGTTGAGAATCCGAACTGCTCTTGGTGGAGATTTCACCAGAGAAGACCACAAACTACAGCTGACGAAGCCAACACTAATAGGACATCGGTGATGGTAGACGACTGACGGAAGCCGAGCGAGGCAGTGTGCTCGTCGTGTGATCAGCATGCGCCGCTCCACCTGACATGTAATTTCCGCCGGACGGGAGGGCTAACACCCGACCGACCACAGGGGTCAGCATGGACGCGCCCTCTCGTGTCAGATGTCTGAAACATTCCGTGTAGGTTCCTCACACACAAGGGCTGAACTTTTAATATCCATCGTATACAAAGCCCCCATTGAAAATGTATGGGGACTCAGTAAACCACGACCCATTATATAAAAACTGTCAGATACCATGACTGTGGTATACAGATTCAAACCTGTGGTATACGGCCTCAAAACCATGGTATACGGGGAAAATAGTCCCTTTGTGCTATAGAGTAAAGAAATAGTCCCTATTGTTATACCCTTTAATATGGCAATTACTGGGTTTAATTTATTCGAAATAATGGATAATAAATACAACAAACGATGATTATGTGGATAGGCAGCTCTGTAAAACACTCGTGTATTACTACGTGTCAACCTCTCGTAGTTTACGGCCGCCTGTCCACAAAACCATCGATTATTGTCTAGGAGGGCTTCCTACTGAGGACACCTTTACTTCTACCAACACAAACGGGCAGGAGGCAGTGGAGGGAGAGGTTATTTCCTCTCATATACGGCGGATGTGAAATACAGCCAAGACGCATCCGTATATAAACCCTGGGCCTATATATATGAAAACAAGTCAATATTCAGCCAGTACATGCACTTCCGCGATGGCGTATATATACATGTATAAGTAAAATGGTGGTTTTCGTGCAGTGTTTCTCACAAGGGCTGAACTTGTATACACCCCACCTCCATCCGCCATTAGAGTTTACTTTCATAGCAGCAAGGTGAGGTTATTTGCTCATGATCCACTAGACGATTACACATGGCGATTCTTGAACCTGACGACTTTAAGCCGTAAAAGTCTTGAAATCGTCTAATGTAAACACCAATCGCATGGCGACTGCAGATCGTCTGATTACGTCTGATTACGCAATGAAGCACCACCTGGCGACTTCTGGTCACACTCTGACACCCGCGACTGATTTAAGCTGGCTTGAATTAGTCGTCTAGATGGGCGGCGACTCATAGTCGTCAATGTAAACGCTCCGGTATATTCTGAGGTCGACGACTTTTGCTGTGAACATTGCCACCGCCTGATGACTATTGGCTGAAGATCTACAGTCGCCACGTATTTAGTCGTCTCACCCGGCGTTTACATTAGACGATTAAATACATGGCGACTGTATGTCGTCAAGCCAATATAGTCAGGCAGTGGCAATGTCTACCGAAAAGGTCGTATCGCACTTGTCTTTGCCACAGCCACTTTGCCACTAGTGAATCTGTAGACTGGCTCTAGTCCCTGCATCCTATGTCTACTCTTCTCGCTGGGATACAGGGACTGGTACAATCGGTAATGGTGTTGGATTTCTGGCGCTGTCTAGCTCCAACATTCCCAACACTCTCCATACAGATATTCTGGCTACTGGTCAGGATATCTGCTGGGAGATTGATACCCTCTCACTTTGATCTCAATCTAGACAGAGTCAGGACCTGACAAAAGTTATTGCTATGACAACACAGGCGGCCAGGGAACTGAAGGAGGGGAGAGGCAAGGGGTAGGAGGAAGTATAGGGTTACAGGGGGTGGCTTGGGGCCATAAACAGGAGATTTGGTTCATAGTGGACAAGTCTTTGATTCATGGGCCAGTCAGAGAAGGATACATACTAAGATTAACTTTATTTTTATTGTGTTTGATCATTTAATGAATGTTCATAATCAAAGACTTGAGCAAGTCTAGTAAGACTGGTAAATAAACACGAGTAAGGACAGTGCATGTGTCCTCATGGTAACGCTGCCTTCCATTAATCAACGCCAAGGCTTGGACTGTTGCCAAGCAATGGAATGTAGTGTCACATATTGTTTCCTTTGGACAAAAATGTTAGAAAAATCACTATGCAAACACTGGTCTTTCTGTGGTAGTTATGAGGCCTATTTACAAAGTATTGTAACTATTCATTATTGATGAGGTCTATTTACAAAAAATCAAGGTCTATTTACAAATGGCAAGGAAGCATTACAATTTTAAAGGCCTATCATGAGCATTTATTTACAAGAAATAAAGTCCTTTATAAGCAATTTATCTATGAAGAAAAAGGTACATTTATGAATGATAAAGTCTATGTAAGAGTAATCAGGCATTCTATATGTGATAATGGCCTTTTATGCATTATAATTCTTTATATGAATGATGATGTCTTTGAATGCGTGATACAGTACATTTATAAGTGACCATGTCTTTAAATGCGTGCTTAATTATATGTGGGTGATAAAGTCTCATTAAGAGTGATGATACCTATTGGAATTAAATAGAGAACACCATTATATTGAGGACTAATTACCCCAAATGAAGACAGAATTAAGTCCTATTTCCATATCGATATCCATCTGTTTCTATATTTTTCTTTCTCTCTTCTCTATAACCTTTCCCTTTCATACTTAGAAGGAAACCCACGAGATGAAAATAGCTTGGTCGGCACTCCACCGAGTTTGACTGCAGAGTAATTCATAAAGCGAAGCTGAGTGAATTACTCTGTGGTCAAACGAGGGGAGTGCAGACCATGTTATTTTCATCGAGTAGGTTTCTGATTTTATCCCACCCCGTCTAACATTTTTATTGATGAAATGAATCACCAAATTAGCCATTGAGTATTGGTTACACGAACCCCACGGCCGTGGAGTACGAGTTCCTAATGTTAAGCCTATGGAAAAAAATACCGGGGTGAAATACTGTTCCTCACACACAGCATGGACTTGTCCCATTACACTAAGTCCATATAAGGAATAGAGTAGACCGAGTAGCCAATGACTGCATTCGCAGCAAACCCCGACCTTGACCATGACCGCCTTACATGATATTTTCTAGCGCCTTGGGACGTAGACATCAGTCGAGAGTTGACCTCGAATCTAAGGGGCCACAACCACCCTCCACACCTGTACACACAGAGGCACGTGCCCTGCTCTGTGAGTTGAGACTGGACCCCTGGCGCCATCTGGTGATCTATCTCTGTGCACATCGTATTGATCATAACCACAAAGGAGTAGAGTACAGACACCGCAGGCCGGGCACCTCTCATGAATGCATGTAGCTTTTGAAGTTCCGGGAACTGGTATGGTAGCTCATAAGAGCAATGATAATAATGCTAATCATAATAATGCTAATCATAATAATAATGATAATAATGATAATAATGATGATAATAATAATGTTAATGATAATAATGATAATAATGATAATAATGATAATAATGATAATAATGATAATAATGATAATAATGATAATAATGATAATTATGCTAGTAATAATGTTAATATTGCCAATAATAATGCTAACAATGTTGATAATACTGATGATAATAATACTGATGATGATATTGATAATGATGATGATAATAATAAGGGTAATATTATCATATACCTATAGATGAATGTCTCACGTTACCTAACCAGGCGGACAAATGCCGTTCGTCTCTGAGTGACAAAAAAATATCCATATGTCCCTCCGTTCCACGTGACCATTCATTCTACTATTTAATGAGTTGTAGAATGGTATTTTTGATTATTTTTAGCTATATAATAATAAAGAGACACAGTCAGTGTGACTGAATTCTATCTGTTCTTCAATATTTGGGTCAGAAATATATCTGAACAGATTCCATTCAGTCACACTAACTATGTCTCTGTATAGTAATGATAACAAGAATGATAATAACAATGATAATAATTATAACAATTGTAATAATGATAAAAATAATGATAATAATAGTAGTAATAATAATAATAATATTGATAATAGGCGTAGATGTTCTTACATTTGGTCAGGTAGATTATCTTTTGACTACTATCTATTGCAGGTCAGTATTAGTAACTCCAGTCTTTATCATTAAAAACCTCAACTATTCTGGGGTTTTTTTTATTTGATTCTAAGAAAGTATCCAGTTTTCCAGTTTTCTGTAAATCAACTGCGAGGTAATTCAAAATTGAATTTTACCTCGACATTGCATCGATGGAAAGCATTGAGTGTGGGTATATATATATATGTGTTGAGGTTTTGAGAGAGTAAATCTTGCAGTAGTGATAAGTATTTTGTGTGGGTATATATATATGTCAGTGAGAAATATGTATGGTTATAGATACTGGGTTGGTGAACACTTGCACGTGTTGGTAGCCTATGCACATTGGTGTGGTTGAACATAGGGAGTATATCAGTTCTTACATGTATATATATGATGGATATGTTGTAGAGTTACCTTGCCTACCCTTTCACCTCTGCCAGCTCTCCCCCCACCACACCACTCCATACGTTACTCAGTGCTCAATGCTGACCTAAATACGCAGCCCTGACCTCTGTACTTGTCAGAGGCTCTGACGTCAATGGAGACCTTTGACCTTTAATCTTTGAACTGTGCTCTTTGACCCAGCTTCATCCCATCTCCCACGACCACCAGACACAGAAGCCCCGAGCAGATCACAGCAGTTCGAGGACGTTTGGCGAAAGTGGGGGATGTTCGGGAACGTTTGGCGATATTCTAGGATGTTCGGCGATATTCGGGGATGTTCAGCGAGTTTCAGGCGATATTTGAGGATGTTATGGGATGTTCAGCGTTATTTGGGGATTTGGGGAATGTTTGGCGATATTTGGGGATGTTCGGAAACGTTTGGCGATATTCTAGGATGTTCGGCGATATTCAGGGATGTTCGGAAACGTTTGGCGATATTTGAGGATGTTTTTGGGTGTTCAGCAATATTTAGAGATTTGGGGAATGTTTGGCGATATTTGGGGATGTTCGGAAACGTTTGGCGATATTCTAGCAGGTTCAGCGATATTCGGGGATGTTCGGGGATGTTCGGAAACGTTTGGCGATATTTGAGGATGTTTTTGGGTGTTCAGCAATATTTAGAGATTTGGGGAATGTTTGGCGATATTTGGGGATGTTCGGAAACGTTTGGCGATATTCTAGCAGGTTCAGCGATATTCGGGGATGTTCGGCAACATTTGGCGATATTTTAGGATGTTTTGGGATGTTGGGGAATGTTTGGGGATATTTTGGGATGTTTGAGGACCTTCTGTGATATTTGTGGACTTTGGGGAATATTTGGTATTTGATATTTAGGGACGTTTAGGGAGAATTAGGGATACTGGGAAAACATTTGGTGATATTCAAGGATATTCAGGGACGTTTCGTGATATTCTGGGAGGTTCGGGAATGTTTGGCGATATTTGGGGATGTTTGGGAACGTTTGGTGATATCTGAGGATGTTCAGAATCATTTGGCGATATTCGGGCATGTCCGGAAACATTTGTCGATATTCGGGGATGTTTTGGAACATTTGGCGATATTAAGGGATGACTGGAAACATTTGGCGATATTCGGGGATATTTTGGAACGTTCGGCGATATTCGGGGATGTTTTGGAGATGTTGAATAAGTTTTTTGTTCTTATTACCAACAATAACTATTGACTGACGGCAGGGTATGGCGGTTAGGGGAGAGCTCATCCAGGGAGAGCACTCACTCATACATAACGGATACCTTGTGGTAACTTGTACCAACAGATTCCTCAAGAATTTATACGTTGTGGCTCGTGGTTTCAAAGAGCTAAATGCCAAAAGGTTAATACTTCTCTGAAATTGTACTTTGAAGCTAATGCGTTAACCCTTTAAGGACGGCTGCCTGGGGCCTAGCTACTCCCATAAGGACTAGTGCTGGTGGCAGTTTGTCTGGCTAGAGGACGGCAACATAATAGTTAAAACTGATATCAAAGTTTCTAATCATGCAGTATGATACATAATCATGAATATTTTATTTCTTTTTAATCAAAATACTACATATAATGTTATATCTACATATTCTGAAAATTTCATGAATATTGTTCTATTATTTCTTTGTTAAAACATATTTGTTAATATTGGGACAATGATGCCTCAAGGCATCATGCGTCTTTAGTGCGGTGATGCCTCCAGGCATCATGCGTCTTTAGTGCGGTGATGCCTCCAGGCATCATGCGTCTTTAGTGCGGTGATGCCTCCAGGCATCATGCGTCTTTAGTGCGGTGATGCCTCCAGGCATCATGCGTCTTTAGTGCGGTGATGCCTCCAGGCATCATGCGTCTTTAGTTCGGTGATGCCTCCAGGCATCATGCGTCTTTAGTGCGGTGATGCCTCCAGGCATCATGCGTCTTTAGTGCGGTGATGCCTCCAGGCATCATGCGTCTTTAGTGCGGTGATGCCTCCAGGCATCATGCGTCTTTAGTGCGGTGATGCCTCCAGGCATCATGCGTCTTTAGTGCGGTGATGCCTCCAGGCATCATGCGTCCTTAAAGGGTTAAGGAATAGTAGAGTTACTTGGTAAATGTCATAGAAGGACTAGAAGCAACACTTATTACTATCCATGTAGAGTCTATACATGAGTGATGCTTTGAGGCAGAAGCCAACCCAGGCCGAATGTTGCCTTAAGGCATCATGATCATTTCTCTGAGATTTACAACGTAGGCCACGACGCACCCAGCATTCTTTGTCGAATTCCAGTGAGAAATTTCCCTAAAGACCTCAATATTTCATAGAATATGCTTTTGATATTGTTCTGATTCATAGCCACATCGTAGCCATGTCGTAACTATACTGCAAGACCACGTCATAAAGTGTTAAATCCAAGAAGGGGGCCATCCATAAAGTACGTACGCATCGAGGGGGGGGGGGGGTGGGTGGTCAAAATTTTCGGAAATTTTGCTTTTGCTCCTTCTTTGTTCTATTGCGTACAAAGTCGGGAGGGGGGTGGGGGTGGGGTAAAAAAAATTCGGAATTTCTGCGTACGTACTTTATGAATGGCCCCTAGGCGACTTAATTCTCACAGAATATACCCGTGCGACCGTGCGAATACATGCAAACATATTAAATGGTTTTAATATTATCGCTTGCCGGTTTCATTTGCAAGCGACTCCCAAGTGACCAACATGCGAACGCCTGATCCACTGAAACGAAATTTTCATGCGACCATGGGAAGTCTCAGCGAGCGTGTGCAACGCTAAATCAGCCTTAAGTGGGATTCACACGGTGGGACAAATGGACCTGAGACTGGTGTTCTTCACACCTTTGCGCCAGTCGGCTACTATTTCCTGCTTGGTACAAAGTTTCACAGATTGGGGTGTTCTACAGTCCCAGGTAAACATGGCGGGTTCAATTCACATGGGAAGATCTACCAGGTACATAGTCTCAAGCGCCAGATCCACTAAGGCGACCAAACGAATGCGTCTGCGATCAATGCGACTGCGAATCCCATGCGATAATATTCAATATATTTAATATTGTCGCAAGACACTCGCATGTCCATGCGAAAGTCTGCAAACGTCTGCGAACATCTGAGAACGTCTGCGAACGTCTGCGATCCCAAATTCGCATGGAAAATCGCCTTAGTGGATCTGGCACTTTACAGATTGGGGAAGGATGAGGGAAATATGTTTGTCTTACCTCAATTTTAAACCTGTTTAAAGTCAAAATCTTATGAGATTCAGTTCCTTGTTAGAGGTGATTGTAGCCGACAATTGCAAGGGGAAAAAACTTGTCTCAGCAAAATGGAACCCTAGAATTCAGACGAGGAGTTTGTGTTCCAGTACCGAATCTCTTCAGGTTTTTTCTCAGACAAATGCTCTGTGAGGTACGTGAATCCCATCGTGTGAATCCCACTTTAGTGGATTTGGCGCTTAAGGCATATCGGTGTGCATCGCGAGCCCTGTGGTTTCGTGGCTTAAAGGGTTAAGAAATCAGTGCTAGAACTATCTATTATCATATCTGAACAAACACCTAAAGGGCAAAATCCACCAGGCTGATTTCTCACCCGATCAATTGTTCCTGGGGCCTTAAGAGGAAGCTCACCTATTGTAATTCCTTTAATTCTGATAATAATAGTTTAATAAATGACCATTTTCAAAGATTTGAGAAATTCTAGGGCATCCGATAATAATCGGCGATTGTCTGGCTATGGAATCGGCTACCGTCGGTCCAGTGGAACACCCCCTTAAAACAGAAAAAAAATCACAGGAAAACACACCCAAAAAAAACATAAGTGGATCTAGACTTGGCTATAATCTCACTTACATACACCTTGGAGGAGATATTTCCCTTCGGCCACTTAACCCATATTTGTGTCATGTATATAGACCCACTTGAAGGCAGTTATCTTGGCGTGGCAGTAAAAAGTAGCTGAAGTGTGGACCATAACTCAGGTGCTGGCACTCATTGGCGCCCTGTTATCTGCTTGATCTGCCCCTGACGCTCTGTTTACCTCGTTAATAATACGCCAACTCCACGCACCTTTCATTCAATGAGACCCAAGTATAACCCTCCACGTTCAAAGCACAAGTTAGCGCAGGTTCTCCTTTTTTACTTTTTTTTTCTAAATTTGTTGGTTTTGAGGATTTTTTTTCAAATTTGAGTTAGGTCCGGCGTCCACCTACTACGATATGGCCCTGATTTGGTCTGCGATGCACCTCCCGATAAAAAAAATCAAAATCGCGTCGGAAGGTTACCTAATAAGCTAACCGTTTTTATCCTACCCCTAATAAAAAACGCCATAGGCTTAACATGGGATTTGTTTATGTCACTGGGTGTGACATAAAGTGTTGTTTATGCCACTACTTTCTATTACTGAAAAAATGTAGAAACGGGGTAGGATAAAATCTAGACGCCACTCGTTTGAGTTTGAGTTTATTTATGTCACTCATTTTTTGGCTCCATAATGTCACTCGTCTTCGACTCATGAAATTATGGAGCCAACAAAATGCGTGGCATAAATAAACTCAGACTCAAACTCGTGACGTCTCTTTATAGTAGGGAACTCGGCGTAAACGCCTCGGTCCGTACATACCGTAAATTAGCATCTCGTTCTGTGACTTGTACAGCATGGTCAGGACGTTCTATATAAGTATTAAAAGTAAACTATATACCTGTGAGAAGAACATTGTGTTTCCCGCCCGCTCCTACGCATGCAGTATTTACACGTACGTCACCGGTGACGTACGTACGTATCTGATTCCAGGTGTTGGTTTACGCTTCACACTGTCCTCGTCAGGCGGACACTGGATCCCGGCTGTCACATGACCAGGCAGCGGGAATTTAACACTCTGTGGGTCTAGAAGCCTGGACGTAGGGCAGGTCGCCGTAATCTGAGAGAAGTCGAAGTAAACTGAGAAATATGTACTATACGGAAACTGGCTTATTGTGTTCGTACATCAAAAATACGCGCTGAAATTATTGATTACATACATCCCAATGCTGTAGGTAGAGGGATGTATGTGTTAAATAATTTTACCAAATATTTTGACGTGCGCAGACAGTCGGCCTGGGAGCTGTTTCAAAACCATAGACTTAACCCACGTTTTGAAACAGCTCCCTGTTTTCATATTATCATATACCTAAAAATGGCGAAATCTTACCTAGTCACGTGATCAGATGCCCCGAACGTCACAGTGTGACGCACGGGTATAAATATGCCATGGGTAGTAGCGGGCAGTATATGCAGTTGATACAATTGTGTGCAATAGAAAAAAAACCCACATAATATTTGTTCAAATAGAGAGCTGACAAGTCTATCTAAACTAGGAGCAAATAGGATGTTCATCGTAGATGAATGAGAGTGCAATTATAAATGAATAACAATTAAAATATTTGGGTTAGATTCAAACTATCGATAGTTTTCTGTAACACACTTGCACCCAGTCAACTTGCTATTTCTGCAACTACCTATCTAGGATTCAAACAGATCAAGCACCAGTGGGTCTTTTTCTATTTTGGTCTTGAGTGATTGCTCATGGTCAGCTGGGCAAGCCTCTAAGACCCTGAGACACTGGTTCCCTGCTCTGCTCTCACTATCACAGTGAACAGCATGCAGATAGTAAAGGGATAGATTTCTGGGAAGCACACTGTATGTGCAATGTGACCACTCTAACCCTGCTCTAACCTCTAGATAATGTATTTAGCACGTGCAAGCACGCTCTAAAAAGTGGCACATTTACCCAGGTAGGTGACATGTTTACGTGAGATAATGTGGCAAAGATGCCAAGCAGGAAGTTATTTTACCAGTTTTACAGCACCACGGTTTAATCGGTTCACAAATTAGCTCTACTCAATTAGAGGAGTGTGTCTGTTGATATCAGCCATGGTTTATAGAGTCATCTGTTCACTAAACCATCTTTTGTTGTCTTTATTATTGATATTCTTGAAAATATTTCTCAGGAACGCTCATAGTAAGTGGTACATCAATTTTTTGCACTCCAACCATGCGCCCAGCGCTATATGCAAGCAAATAATCAAGATAACTGATTAAAGAATGTATTTTGTGTGTCCCATTGAATTCCATATATCACGTCTTTGAATTACGTATACAATGCTTGTGGTATCTGATTCTTTTTAAGTAATTGGTAGTGGTTTAATGGAGTCCCCATACATTCTGAGGGGTACTTTTCATACCATGGATAACTAGGAGCAAATGGTATGTTCATCATTGATGAATGAGCGTGCAATTATAAATGAATAACAATTAAAGGGTTTGGGTAACATTCAGTCTATGGATAGTTCTCTGTAGCCAACCTGCACCCAGCCAGCTTGACATTTCGGCAACTGCCTGAGTCTAGGATCCATATATATCTAACACCAGTGGGTCCTGAGTTATTTCGGTCTTGAGTGATTGGTCATGGTCAGCTGGGCAAGCCTCTAGTACCCTAAAACACTAACACCCTGTTTCTTTCCCTATATCACAGTCAATAGCACACATATAGTGAAGGTATAGCTTTATTGCAGCACACTGGAAGTCTATATGTGACCATTATAACCTATTGGCATGGTATATAGTGCGTACGAGCACGACATAATAAAAGTGAGTAGGTCCAAGTAGGGTTAGTGCATATTGGGCATATAAGTGAATGGGATCAAGTAGAGAGATACTGAAGTAGGTATTAAGTGCATTGCATAATTAGAGACTAACAGCAGTAGGTACGTAAGGTAATTGCATCAAGTAGAGGCAGACTGAAATAGTTATGTAAGTGAATTGCATCGAGAAATGTATCTTCAAACAAAGCCCTTTGTACCGAGGAATGGTCCTTTGGAACGATCTAGACAAAGTAGTACAAGACAGTAGTATTGGGACATTTAAAAGACTAATTAAACAACGATTGTTGTGCAGTACCTGATGTAGATAATGATTACCTGTGGGTTCGATGTAACTGTGAATTTATCTTGCATAAACGAGCTTGGTTTATGTGATAAGAGTGTCACTAAG
The DNA here is from genome assembly GCA_950022655.1 of Alentia gelatinosa. Lineage (NCBI taxonomy): Eukaryota > Metazoa > Annelida > Polychaeta > Phyllodocida > Polynoidae > Alentia > Alentia gelatinosa. The sequence continues at coordinate 130,546,567 of OX465580.1, read as the reverse complement.
CTGATTAGATCTATGGTCAGAGGATGATGTACTGGAACTATTCATCTCATTATCATCATCATAACCACCTATGTCCTTATCATCCAAATGTACATATCTGATACCAGACCTGTTTCTGATCAGGCTGATTATGTATGAGTATTGACAAAGCCTGATGAAAACTTGCTACGCAGAAGACGGCTAAAGCCTGTATATTCTTTGTGCTTGATAAAAAAGTATTATTTTAAAATACTCCATGGGCGTTGAGTATGAGTTACCAATGATATGTACAATCAAAGAGATTTTTCACTTTCAAAAACCTGATGATATCTTTCTTTGGGAATAGTTTCAAACAACATTTTCATGTTGTTACTGTTTTTCAACACTTTAGCGTAGTGACCACTGTTTGTCCGGCAAGAAAGATATTCTGGCCTGGCCATGAAGGATAATAGATTATTAAACGGGCCCCAGAGATCAATCTCAAGACGCAGATGCCTTTTGGTGAGAAATACTCAAGACTTTAAAACCTTCAAATTACTCACCAAAACTATAATGAATGAGAAATCCTGAACCTGTATAGTTCTACGCACTCATGTAACTATGTGATTATGTAAGTTATCCATATTTTGTATACAGATCACGGACGAGAAGGATCTGGGACCTGTTTCAGTAGTTTCGTGACATGTCTAGATGGCGTCTGTGACACCATACGGACAGATCACAAGATTGCAGTCAATGACACACAGAGTTTCACTCACTTCACGTAGTAATTAAGCAATGAAACTTTAGCATGAGTAGGAGATACATATAATCTATAATCGTTCCAAATATGAAGAAGATTGGCCACTTCGATTTTCTGATATTTGCTAGTCTTTTTCCGCTGTTGCTTGCACTGTTGGTGCCGCTGTTGATGTCTGTCAAGGCCTAATGTCACGAGACTACTTATTATGAGAACCTCTGTAAACATCCAATAAAACAATATATGTAAATATCTTAAAGCCTTCAAGACAATTATCAGTTCCATTGTATATAAATACTATGTTGCAAGAATACGAAATTAACTAAAATCTATTACAATAATAATTTAAGAACTATCATAAGCAAATATTACAAATCAAGTAAATTATCTAAGGGCTAAAAACTATACCAAAACTATTAAGGGTTCAAAGCTATACCCAAAATTGAAATCATCCAATTGGAAGATGGATCGGAAAGAAGAGGAGACAGAGCCCATGAACAGTATCCAGATCTATTTATAACCTAGTAACCATGGTAACATAATAACTTTAATACTCGTTTTACGGACTTCATAGATGAAACTTGGTAACCGATACACATGATGAAGGCAGCCCACACGTCACAATGTAGTGTCATATTTATATAGAACTGCATCGAGAATTGTATAAATAGACAATACTCCACAAGTTTGGATGGCCCGCAATCGTCATCGAGGCAAAGCCGAGTGACGATTATGGCACAGCCAAACGAGTAGAGTATTGTGTTTTTTACGATTGGAGTGCGGTTTTGGATTTATCTCACCCCTTTCTATGACATTAGAAATCATCATAATTTCAGAATAATTAGAATATACTTAGCAAATCAATATGACGTATATCTCAAATTCACAATACCATGGCTGTGGCGTAGTATTGTCACTTTACGGGGGTGATCGTTGAGTATTTTTTTCTAATGTTATTCCTATGCCTAAATTTGTACCAGGGGTGAGATAACAATTACTACATGTACAATCCAATATTCAAAATAAAAATAGAACCTGAAAAAACTCATGTTGTTGGTTTTGTGAATAATTCCTAACGAATATATGTAAATCTTAGATCTCAATTAAGAAATCTATGAATATATTATCATGAAACATCATGAAATTTCATATGATTGTTTATATGGCATGAGTTGTCTTTGCGGAATAATATCACGAAGCGGGGCTGAGTGATATCTGTAGCAGAAGACAATGAATGCCATGTAAACAATTATATGAGATTGAGTGATGTTTAGATTTTATCCTATCCTGTCACATGTTTTTAACTTCATATGTCACCTGCGGCATATAAATATTATATGGCATAACCGTGGCATACAGTCACACCATGTTAAGTCTATGGAGATTTATATGAGGGGTAGGATAAAACGTCATCTCAAATTCACTACGCCATGGCCGTGGCGTAGTACTGTCACTTTACTGGGGTGATCGTTGATTTTTTTTCCCTAATGTTATTCCTACGCCTAAATTTGTACCAGGGGTGAGATAACAATTACTATATATACAATCCAATATTCAAAATAAAGTTAACAAAAATAATAGAACCTGAAAAAATAATTACTGATATTATTAGTTTTGTGAATAATTCCTAAAGATTAAATGTAAATCTTAGATCTCAATAAAGAAATCTATGAATATATAATGAGATATTCTATGGGCTTTAAGAGGTGTGAGAGTGAATGGCCTTCAGTTGAGATGGTGTTAAGTAGGTTTGTAGGCGGTGCTGTGAGTGCTCTGTCTTCCTGTCCAGACCCCATGCTGAAGTACTTAGGTCTGGGTTTTTTTCTTGCTGATTTACCCCTAACTGAGCAGTTTAAACGGCTCCTACGTGGTTTTCACGGACCCTCCCTTACTCTGACATGCTCCATAGAAACTGAGTGTTGGCTGTTTTGTCTCAAACTGGTTTTTTTTTCAGGTTTACTCTGGGAGGCAGACAGAACACATTGACCCCCTGCGAGGAAAACAGGATTCTTCACTTTAAAAAATTATTTTTATTACTCTCTCCTCGTATTGGGAACGAATCACAATTGGTGCAAATTTTCTTTGATGTTTTCCTTTTTTTAGATTAGGAATCTGCTGAACATATGTGATATATACCTATATGATAACATTTTAACAGAGGAGTTATTACATTTTAAGGGTATCACATATTATGCTGTTGATGGCTGCTATATCTTGGTTGTCGCAATGAGGATTTTAGAAAGGATTATTTGGTTCTCTAAGACATTTCGGCGGCTATCTTGTTTTATGACATTCAGATGGCTAAACGTAGATTTTTCAGCTTGGTAAAATTATTTTTTTGTGAAATATACACCCCAAAAATTGACCAAACGACGTTTCTTACCAAGTTTTACTCAAAAATGCCTCTAGAAAGTTTTAGAGTTCTTTATTGGTAATCTGATTCCAGCCTATTACTGAATATTTTATAATCTATAAATGATTGATAAATGACCTTATAAGTTCAAACAAAAGATTCACTCATAGCTTACTTGTTCTTCTTTATGGTCATTCATTATTATTATTTTTTTTTTTTTAACTTTTATTTCGGGAATTGTTATTACAACAACAACAATTACGGGAATTGTTATTACAACAACAACAACAACATATAAGATGTACACACTCCTTAACTCCTAGTGGTACATGTTCTGTCGGGAGTTTGTTTCAGAAATAGTTTCGCAGGTCTATTGGCGATCGCTTTATCTTTTTCCGATCGTGCTCTGGGAATGTTTTGTTAAATTTCATTCTCACTCCTTGTTTTATTTGTGCCTGCATGGCAAACGGCTTTCATCTAAAGTCCACGATTCTATCAACATCAGTAGATGCCCCACCCTTTTGACTTAAAGCGGTCTACTTGCAGAGCTCATATGGGGCCATCCATAAAGTATGTACGCATTGAGTGTGTGTTTGTGTGTGTGTGTGTGTGTGTGTGTGTGTGTGTGTGTGTGTGTGTGTGTGTGTGTGTGTGTGTGTGTGTGTAGGTGTGTGTGTGTGTGAGGGGGGGGGTTGTGTGGAGAGTAAAAATATTTGCAATCTTGTGCATGCCCCTTTTTTATTGTGTACAAGAGTGGGACGGAGTGAGGTTGAGTGAGGATTTCAGAAATTCTGTGCACATACTTCATGGATGGCCCCGATACAATCTATCTAGCGTTACTCGCCTTCTTTACTTGGATCTTAGTTGTTAATGGTTTCTTAACGACACAGGACCAAAGGAGCATGAGGATGAACCTGACTGTGGACTAGGGGGCAGGCAATGGGCTTGGCTCCCACCTAATCTGTATAAGAGATACTCGGAGCTGCTCAGTGCTGCTCGGAGCCACTCGGGGCTACTTGGGGCTGTTCGGGGCTGTTCGGCGCTGCTCGGGGCTGTTCGGGGCTGCTCGGAGCCGCTCGGAGCCGCTCGGAGCTACTCGAGGCTGCTCGGAGCCGCTCGGGACTGCTCGGAGCTACTCGGAGCTGCTTGGGGCTGCTCGGGGCTACTCGGAGCTGCTCGGAGCCGCTCGTGGCTACTCGGAGCTGCTCGGAGCCGCTCGGGACCGCTCGGAGCTGCTCGGAGCTGCTCAGCAGTTCATCGCGGGGAGGTTCACAGAATGACCTTACTATAAATAACCATCTGCAGCGGCCTTGACGTGACGCTTCATGGCGAGAAGAGAAGGAGGCAGAGATAAGGGCAGTTTACACCTATCGACGGAAAATCCACCGATAAAATGTTGGGAAGGGTAGCATCTGTATTTATGACGATGGCACTGAAAGTCTTTCAGGTGTTTACATCTGATCACTGATTATACATTGTATCTATGCAAATAGAGTATTTCTTTAAAATTGCATTCTGTCACTGATTAATTCTTATCTTAGCCGGGTATAAACGTCCATAGGCTAAACATTAAGAACTCCTCCTCAACAGGCTAATGAGTACGGTAACTTATACCTAAGGGTGATTAAAAGATAAATATTTGCAGGCTAAGATGGAATTTGAAACACATTTATGTTCGGTCTGAGTCCCTGCCGGGGAGACAGACCAAACACTCATCAAATTCTTTCTCAAACTTGGTCTGATTTTGTTGGTGGCCTAAAATATTGGTCTGTGATGCATGATTGGGGAAGTTGGCATAGACTGATTGTTAAAACTGATTATAGAATTTTGAACCGCTGTCCGATTATTAGATGTTTCTGATAAGATATCGGTAAGTGTCAACAGCAACATTCAAACCCCGGGCAACGATTTCTCTGATATAAATGATATAACGATATAATGTGCATTTTGGGCTCCTGATAAATTTGTCACCATACATCTTCTAATATTAAAACATTTTTCTCAGAAATCCTTAATTGGAAACATAAGATAAAAAATGTCGGCAATCAATCTATGTCCTATGTTCTGATATTGGGTATTTTTTGTTTTGCCACCACCAATAAATTCAATGCTAACGTATCTAAGAAAGATTGATTTCGTTGGAGATGTAATTGGACAGTTTATCAGTAAGTGGAAAAGCACCTTATCTCCCATCTATCTGCTCCACTGCATCTGTGGTATATGATTCTCGGCTGGCCTGTCAGAAAACCGATGTAGTTGACGGTGAAGTATTTGGTTTCTCACAGCTGTGGGTTCATCATAGAGCATCGGAGTTCTTATCTATACTGCTTTAAGCTATGATGATCTTTTTTATTGGTGATATTATCGCTATACTCAAATAGGTTAAATGTTTTATCCTCTTTGTTGCAACTACTCTGCTACCAAGAATATAGAGATACTGGTTCTGGATTAAAGAATTCCTCATTTACGAGGCGAGGATCTCAAAAATTACTTATTGTGACCTTTTTTTTTTTTAAACTTTATTTATCCTGGGGGGCATATCTCCCAGTTGAGCAGAGTACAGTTATTTCACCTTCTTTTACAAACACAAGTAATTTGCAGAGATCTTTACCAAACAATTTTGGAATTCTATCGCCCAGAACTTGTTTCATTATAAGAGGGAAAGTTGAAAGTATGTCAAAGTTACGAGGAAAGGATCGAAAAAATATTGTCCGAGGCCTTGGCCAAGGGCAGTAATCTTTTCAATCCTTAGCGAGTAACTTTGACATATTTTCTCTGGAATTTGGTTTTCCGATTCCTATATACCAGAATGGGTATGTAGGAATATATAGGGAAACTGCCCGCGGCTACGCCTTGGGCAGTAGTTTTTTCAAGCCTTACCTCGTAACTTTGACTTATTCCGAACGGTACATGGTTTCCCTATTCCTATATACCTTCAATTATCCACTATTATTGATAAAAGCCGAACTTCTCTGAACGTCAACCTTGGCAGTAAACATCAACCTGGGCAGTAAACGTCAACCTGGGCAGTAAACGTCAACCTGGGCAGTTAGGAAAAGTTAATCCACCCCCAGCAGCGTTAGGTAACCATAGGTTGTTCGCTCATAGGTATATAGGAATATGGATTTTGTCTTATATAATGTACAACAATGGTATGATGTTTTATATCTATCATATAGACAAAATTTATAGCAATATATACCTATATGATGCATGGAGTTACTGTGATAACCAACCTCCGCTGTGAAATTAGTATTTGACACATACCACTACGCTCTAAAAACTCATGCAATATTTTCATCGAAAGAAACGCGGTATGAGAACAACACATAACAAATTCTATTCAGCCACACTAACCATATCTCCCTATACTACGTTAGGATCATGAAATATAGTTTATCATTGCTGCATCAGTTTCAAAGGGTCGGTAAATCAAATTAGTTTAACGTCATCATATGCCTCAATACCAACGCTCCGAACCACGTGCAGAGTACGGCTTCCCTCTAAAGGGGGGCGTCCACCAACCACGACAAGGTTACGACAAGCCCCGACAAGAAAGTTCCCGTCGTAGCCTTGTCGTGAGGAGGGAAGATCTGCGACAGCGTTGTCGGGGCGTGTCCTAGGTTGCATGCTCCACCTAAATATTCTAGCATAGACCTCTGCGACAACCTCCCGACATGCTACGACACAACTGATTCGGTACCAATAAATCCCCAGGGAAAGTGAGATACATGAACCACAGAGAGAAAACGATACACTAATATTACCTAGGGTAGGGTAATAAAACCAAGTTTGTATTCTCCGCTAGTATCGATAATCATTCCCTCATTTTGAATTGCGACTTCGTATGGGGTGGATACTAATAATATAAATAGTGATAATAATAATAATAATGACGATGGTGATATCAATAATAACCAAACTTGTGCTGCCTTATTAATGTTTGTTACTTGGGAACAATTCTCCAACATTAATACGTGATAAGAAAGTGGAAAAATTTGCTAAGAGTACAAAGGTACGAAAACAACGATAAAATAGATGAAATATACTCAGTAGTAAGTAAGATATAAGGTGTAATAAAATGAGTAGTGGATGTATGAGTAGATTTGTATGAGATGATGAATTATAAAAGAGGATGTGGTGGGTGGGGAGAAAAAGCCACCTTACAGGTCTGAGAGTGAAACGATTTTGGCGGGGTAGTTGAGACATGTGACCGTACAACGTCAGAGCATGGTAGTTTGGTATCTGAAGTTTCGTATCATATAGGCGAGCACCAGCAGTAAAATCAATATTAATTAATGATTATTTACAATGATAATAATGATGATGTTGATGACGAATATAATAATAATAATAATAATAATAATAATAATAATAATAATAATGATAATAATAATAATAATGATAATAATAACAACAACAACATTGATAATAATGATACGCACTCCATTCCCTACCTCGTTTAATACATTTCACTAGCGGAACCCCGTACACACTTCTATCCGGTTAAACTGCACACGTTTCACTATAGTACTACGGAGAGAGGTGGCGGGGGACTATTGCGCGGACCATATGCCTCCTGTGTGTATTGATCTTGTGTTCAGAAGGCTCTCCAGCTGTGGGTCAAGTCGGCCTTCATCCATCAACCAGGAACACCTTTGGCGGCGGCTCGCAAATCACACGCCGCCTCAGGCTTATCTCGGCTCCCATCCACGTGCGTTTCCCGCTCCCTCAGTGGGCTCAGGCTACGTGCAGGCTACGTGCAGGCTACGTGCAGGCTTCTCAACTGATCGTATAAGCCAATTGACACGTGTGTGCCAACTTAAAGGCATATCGGACAATTTGGCTTGAAAATTAAAACCAATGTCATTTTCCTGAAAATTCAAATATGATGATCTCTGAGTGTTGTAGAACACATATCTTACTTATATTAAGGCATCATCTACAATATTTATGGTATTATTGTTTTGTTAAGAAATAATGGATCAATAAGTGTATGAGAATTTGTGAGAATATACTTATGATGTAATATTTAACATTATTAAGTAAATGAAATGATGAGATTAAGTTTCGAATTAAGTTTCGAGATAAAATTCGAATTATGGTTTGGACCATAGCAGGCTCGCAGGTGTCGCAGGTGTCCCAGGTACCCACCCCCACCAACATGTGCCTGCCACAGCCCTCGCCTGGAAAGGGTTAAAAATGGGGGTTCACCCTGCTTGTTTCTTATCTAGAGATCAATATTATGATCATATCAAATTATAATATATAGAAATTCTAAAAAGTTGTTTTTCGCATAGTCATTTTCTTTGAACATTCACAGAATAAAGTGTATGTATAGTGCTACTCATTTCAGGGGTTTTTTTTAAACATAGGTCGCCGTCCTTGTTTTTGAATGAATTGAATAAAACCATATTTTTAGAACAATTCCTATGTAAATCAAGCAAATGTAAATTGGCCTATTTTACCTATTAAGATTCGATAAACTGTACAAAACATTAAATATACACATTTAGTTTTCTTCGACTCGTGAAATTACGAAGCCAACAAAATGCGTAACATAAATAAACTCAGACTCAAACTTGTGACGTCTCTTCATAATCTAGAATTTTCTAAAGGGTCATTTTCAACCTTAGTGTCTTCAAACTCTCAAGGATTGTAATAAATATATAATACCAAACATTTCAGTTTAAAATCTATCTGTCCTTGTTTTTGAGAGAATTGAGGAAAACCATATATATTTTCTTTAGTAAATTTCTTATCTAAGTCAAGAAAATGAAAATGTGCTTATTGGGTAAGGTCTAACTAGACATAATGTTATATTTTACTCATTTAGCATCTTTAGAATTGGAATAAATCAAAAATGAAAGTTGGTCTGATAATCATCACTATTTATAAATCACCAGGTGGTACTATTGTGAACTGCAGGATATGCCTTTAAGGTGGCAGGACCCTCGAGGCCGCATTGTGTAAGTGGGTGTCGTTGAGCCACTGTCGGCTTGTGAGGTAACTCTATACGAATCTGATTTTCTTTATGTAATATTACTTCAGATATTGGATGTGTTTGAATGCCATAAACGTGGAGACCTAGTGCAATGCTTGCCTTAAGGACTGGTCCCGTTTGGGAGATTTGGCCCTGCAAAGACGCCACGTATTGTTGTTTGGTGTTGGTTTTTTTAATAGCAGCGTTTATTGATATCAATACGATTCCCATGATATTGCTTTTACAAGAGGTTTCCGCCACATATCTTGGTACTCTTAAATGTAGCTGTTATGACAATTCACAAAAAGATTTCATTCAGTGGTAAAAACCTTGCAAATAATCCCATCTTCATGACATTATATTGGTTACATGTGACTAACCTTTATCAACTTGTATATGGGGTAAGGGTAGGGGATTTAGTTCAAGTTGGGGTTAGGGTGAGGGATACAAATGCAAGTTCGATATAGGGCAAGTTAGCTTTGGAGGAAGTTCTGCAAATGAGAATTGTATTTCAATTCCTACTCATTTTTCTTTTAGAAAAGGGGATGAAACCTTGCAGTTTCGTACCAAAAGCCGGCAACTGGAAACAGGCCTATAGCTTCTTCATGAGTCTTTAGTGCTATTGAATAGGTGTTAGCTGGTCGGTCGTGGTTGATAGATTTATCAAGATCTCAAAACAGCGCTTAGCAGACCCTATGTTAGCTAGCTTCAAGCCTCTTACCATAAATTTATTCCATTGCATTCCTTGTACTTTAAACTTTATATATATATATATATATATATATATATATATATATATATATATATATATATATATATATTTAATTGCGTCTTTATTGACATTTCTTTCACGACTATCATCATGGTGGAGGTATAGTATAATTTATAATTATCATTTTTGCATATATCATATATGCATCGATTATTACAAATATAGAATTATAAAACAGTTGATAAGGATTTTATTCCGACTGTCATAAAGCTCTTAAAAGTTGTCTGGTTTAATTAAAAACCAATTGTATTGTTGAAGTATATCCTTCCTTTACAGAAAATTCTTTTAGAATACCTTTAAACATAACAGAATCATTTTGGTCACAAATCAATCATATTCCAGGTCTGAATACTGGAAATAACAGTTCCAGATGCAATACAGTTTACTAGACAGTAGAGTATAGTGTACCTCATGTATCTCACAGCAGTTGGTTGTGAGAGAATACCCACCTCCTTAAAGGTCAATATATTTCAATTGGGGGCCATCCATAAAGTATGTACGCAGAATTTCTGAAATTTTGGACCGCCCCTGCCAATCTTGTACGCAATAGAACAAAGAGGGAGCATACGCAAAATTTCCAAAAATTTTGAACCCCCACCCCCCCCCCCCCCTTCAGTGCGTACGTACTTTATGGATGGTCCCTTGCTGCTATATCCTGGCAAGGTTTTACAGGTCCACAGAGTGGAACACCTGCTGACAGGAGTCTCTCTGAAGGTGCCCACACATCCGTAATCCTGACCTAAAATAACCTGTCCGAGTTCCGTCATAGAGCTTCATTCATACCGTGAGACACATGGTCTTATCAAAGAATTTAATCCTTTCCCAGCAGCACCCAGTTCCCCTATTCAGCATTACACGGCAGTCATTGCCTGCATAAACGACCCTGCTATCACAGGCACCTTTTTTTGGTAAATAGCAACGTCACAGGATGTGTCATGTGATTTGAATAATTTACCTTGGTAGCTGATGATATTTTGTTAATCAAAGGTCAATATAGTGTTTTTACTATGTAAAAATTTATTTCAATTCAAATAATTATTTTTTAATTTAGTGAATTTTCTATATAAGTATCAATGATGTCTCCATGATGCCTGGAGGCATCATGCTGCTGTAGTCAGGGGAATGCCTGGAGGCATCATGCTGCGGTAGCCAGGGGAATGCCTGGAGGCATCATGCTGCCGTAGCCAGGGGAATGCCTGGAGGCATCATGCTGCTGTAGCCAGGGGAATGCCTGGAAGCGTCATGCTGCTGTAGCCAGGGGAATGCCTGGAGGCATCATGCTGCGGTACCCAGGGGAATGCCTGGAGGCATCATGCTGCGGTACCCAGGGGAATGCCTGGAGGCATCATGCTGCAGCTAAAGGGTTAATCTTGATGGTCTTATATGACTATACTACTAGAAGTAGATAGTATGTTCATCATTTATGAATGAGCGTGCAATTATTAATGAATAACAATTGAAAGGTTTTGGCTAAATTCGGTATATATGCATCGTTTCTGTAGCCCACTTGCACCCAATCAACTTGCCATTTCTTCAACTGCCTTGGACTAGGATTCAAACCTATCAAGCACTTGGCAGTTGCAGAAATGGCAAGTTGACAAGTGGGTTACAGAAACGATCTACGGACTGAATGCAACCCAAACCTTTTAATTGTTATTCATTTATAATTACACGCTCATTCATTAATTATTCTATTTGCTCCTAGTCGTAGTGTGGCGGGAGCTCAATGGATTCCCAGCCTGAGAGGAAGGTCCCAACGGCCAACACAAAGAGCACGTGTGTAGCATTAGTAGAAGCTGCGGTACGCTATTTATGGGTCCTTCAGAGGATTATTTATAGGTTCCTGCTGTAACCTATGTATAGGCTCAATTTAAACGACATGTTTTACAACCTTAATCTTTAACGCTGTGATGTAAGTGGCATGTGGGCGTATTTCAAGGATTTATATTCCTTGACGTAACGCGACCTAAAGGTAGGATACAGTTGCACTATATCGACGTGAAAGTGGGATACCGATTCTTTTCTTTTTTAGAGTGTTCATGGACAACATAGATTCATCGGATTAAGAAATTAACAAGACAGGACAAATACATCTCAAAGGAACAGAATATAAACTTCATGGTGATCATTATGACAACACCTTTATTGCATGCCATAATTTTGTGATTCTGGGATTAAAAGGGGCGTCCACCAACCACGACAAGGCTACAACAAGAGCAGACAAGAAAGTTCCTGTCGGTGCCTTGTCGCAGGCTTGTCGTGAGAAGAGGGGCTTTACGACAGCGGTGTCGGGGCGTGTCGTAGACGTTGCTTGTTACCGTAAAAAGGCGTCCATGGTCCCACTACGACAGTGATAAGGCTCCAGTCGTGGCAAAAATCGAACATGTCCGATTTAGAAGTTCCTTATATCGATTTGTAGGTGAAACAGAAACGATAATAGTTCTGAAACCCGTTTTCGGATATCTTAAAAAGAGCAGAAGTTATTAAACTTTGCATTATTACCTATATGACCTATCACCCGGCCGGGGCCAAGCCGGGCCGGGCTCCCGGTTGCTCTCTTTTTTTCTTTTTCTTTTTTACTCAAGTTTGTGTTCGATCATACATTCATCGTTCTTCCACACAATATTTCTGAGAGAGAAACTTTAGAGTCAGTTAGTAGTGCCCAGCAAATTTATCGAGAGCCAAAATGTCCACAAGTGCGGACATGCCTTATCTCCCCACCTCCTTGGCTTAGGGTATGTTTACACTGCACTTGTTAAGTGTTTTTTATTCACTTTGATTTATGATCGAGTCTATGGTGAAGGCCACTGTGTACATGTACTTTCTATACAAGATGAGGATTAAAAAACTGGTATGTTCAACATTAGTTTTGCCTTCATTATCGGGAGTTCCCTGCTATCACGCTGTAAAATTCAGGGACCTGTTTCAGTAGTTTTGTGACATGTCTAGATGGCGTCTGTGACACCATACGGACAGATCACAAGATTGCAATCGATGACACGCGGAGTTTCACTCACTTCCCGTAGGAATTAAGCAATGACACTTTAACATGAGTAGGGGACACATATAACCTATAATCGTTCCAAATATGAAGAAGATTGGCCAGTCCGATTTTCTGATATTTGCTAGTCTTTTTCCGCTGTTGTTTGCACTGTTGGTGCCGCTGTTGATGTCTGTCAGGTCTAATGTCACGAGACTACTGAAACAGGTCCCTGGTCTCGACATCCCTATCATGACCAATTACATTGGTTTCTATGCGAAGAGATTAATGTTCTAAATTATCCATATTTATTAGTATCAGAAATGACTGAACTGGAACAGTCGCTATTTTGTAGCATCTCCTCCCTGTCTTGATGTTTACAGTATGGCAGCCATGTAGTTTATGGCATGTTTACCCTCATTATCGCCCGCCCTGGTTCCTGGACTGTCCACATGGGGGCAGGGCACTCTAATAATGATACCCTGAGTTGTTAGTGTCATGAGCGGCCCTCTAGGCATGTGCAATAGACCGGAACGAGACTGTTGGATCTACCGATACACATCGACACGCCTTACAATGTGCTCTACGATGCACAATTGTATTGAAATGAATGGGCGTCAGGGTACATTGGAATCTCTGAATTCTGCGTCGGCATTGGTGGGTTCCGGGTGTTAAGTCTATGCGACAGCAACATGCCGATTCTTCCCGATCACATCTTTAATCGGTGACGTTTATGTTACTGCACGCACTTCATAATCGGGTCGGCCATTGGTAGCATGGGGGGAATAGATGGAAACTATGTTCTGGTGGGAATAAGTCAGAATTACGAGGTAAGGCAGTGAACAAAAGTTATTTCACCCCCAGCAGCGTTAGGTAATCATATGTTCTTCGCTCATAGGTATATATAGGAATAACCGACTCTGCCCGACCTTAAAGGGGGTGTTCCACTGGCCCGACGGTAGCCGATTCTTTAGCCAGACAATCGCCGATCATTATCGGATGCCCTAGAATTTCTCAAATCTTTGAAAATGGTCATTTATTAAACTATTATTATCAGAATTAAATAAATTACAATACGTGAGCTTCCCTTACAGGGCCCAGGAACAATTGATCGGGTGAGAAATCGGCCTGGTGGAGCACACCCTTAAGATTGTCGCTGTACGCACTCCACCGACCCTGTCCGACTTTTCCCGATTCTGAGTAAATAGCGATGATATCTATCCCCCCGTTTGATATACAAGTATTGTACACCGATTTGTAGGGAGACATCGGCGGTCATAAGTCCGATATCTTGAATAGAACAGAAGTTATTAAAATTTGCATTATTGTATATCAAGTCTTATTACCAGCCCCGGGGCCCAGTCGGTCCCGACTCCCAGTCGTTCGCTTTGATCTTAATCGGTTCGTTTTACGAGTTTATAAAGGGAGGAGGAGTGATCGGGAAAGATAAATACACAATAATGACTGGTTTTGTAAACGAATGGCCGTAATCTCCGAGTAGTTGACACGTGGTAATATCCGAGCAACTAGCGAGGATATTACGTCGTCAACTACGAGGAGATTGCGGACACTCGTACACAAAACCAGTCGTTATTGTATTTATTACCGCCCTACAAGATTAATAAAAATGTATATTGGCTAATAAGTACATAAAGTTCCAGATTACGCCATAACGCCACAGCTCTGTCAAGCATGGTGGTAATTTGGTGTATACTTACGCCTGTAATATAGTTCGCTATTTTTCTGGGTTTTTGGTCTACAACACTTTTTCTGACAGTGATTTCTGATGGTAAATGAGATTATTGTGACTGATTACAACTAAATAATATTGAATGAACATTAAATAAACTTATTTTGAAGTACATTATGAATTGACCTCATTTTGGCAGTGACTTTTTTTCCGGAATCTCCTGCAGGAGATTCTGACATGCCAGAATCTCCGGGTAGCTAATTCCAGGTGCCCTATACATTTCCTATGGAGACTCCGTAATCGGTGGGTAATAAATGACGGTATAAGACATTGAGATTATTGTTCCCGATTATTATCGTCGATCGGGTCGGTGAGAATCGGTAATAGATGTTTCTGTCTTATGGGCTTTAGGCCCTCTGTACCTGACAAGACTGGGCAAGCAGGTAGTGAAGGGACAGTTGAACGTCTATATAACCTCTCCCTAAACTATAGGCAGAATATCTGAACGTGTCCCCATGCTTATAAACGTTGCGAAACCTTTACACTATACTCAATTTAATATAGGGGGTGTTCCACCAGGCCGATTTCTCACCCGATCAATTGTTCCTGGGCCCTGTAGAGGAAGCTCACGTATTGTAATTTATTAAATTCTGATAATCATAGTTTAATAATTGACCATTTTCAAAGATTTGAGAAATTCTAGGACATCCGATAATGATCGGCGATTGTCTGGCTACAGAATCGGCTACCGTCGGTCCAGTGGAACACCCCCTTTATAAATGCACCGGTTTTAAAAACTCCATAACATAACATTTTGGTGTTTTGGGGTGTTTTTTGTTTCGATCTATTTGTCCGGTTTTTCGTGATATAGATGAGCACTGATATATGAGTTCCCTCTGTCACTCCATTTATTCAAGAAACACAAAAAGAAAAAGAATATTGATATTTATTCTGATAAAGGTCATGTGCCCGTATCAATATGCACTGACAAATGATGCCGCAAACATGGAGTTAGTAAACCTGGGTGAAATCCTTAGAAAAGACTACTCAAAACATGCAATGAGGGTCAATGACTCCTATGATATATCGATTTTCAGCAGCTTTATACACGAAAACAGGGTTTCAATTTAAGACACGTATACAAACAAACTGATTTGGAAGTATATCTGTGCAAATAAATTACACCAAGTCTGTGCTGTATCTGTAATGTCACACCACAACCTGCAGCATCTGATACAAATTAAATTATCATTGCTGACAAATGTAACCCATCGGCATGAGCTAGCATGGAACATGATCGTCATGCTATTAGAGAAATTCCCATATCTATACACAATACCAACAGGCAGTCATGGCGTACTGCAGGGTATTTCAAAGGCTCCTCGTGCTATCCTATTAAACCCCATTATTCTCTGTGTGTTTGTGCATGACCGGGATCGATTAGACCCACTCTCACCAGCCGGCCTGCCCATTCACACCTCTCACAGTGTTTGAAAGCGATCAAGGCTGCAGCTGGGAGTCCAGGGTTGTGAATGATTTACTGGGCTGTGTGGGGTCCTCGCGTGCCAGCATGGCAGAGAGAGATCCATGATCAGCACACATTTGTTCCTATTCACTAGTCCAGGCATAAAAAGACGGTGAGGGTTGAGGGTGCTGCTTTAATATTCGTGGTGGGTGACTATACTGATGCTGAGTCAGGGTGAAATGTTGTTCTATTACCACTAATTGAGGTGAGTCTCTATATTGATGCTGAGTCATAGTGAAATGTTGTTCTATCACCGCTAATTGAGGTGAGTGTCTATATTGATGCTGAGTCATGGTGAAATGTTCTATCACCGCTAATTGAGGTGAGTCTCTATATTGATGCAGAGTCAGGGTGAAATGTTGTTCTATCACCGCTAATTGAGGTGAGTCTCTATATTGATGCTGAGTCAAGGTGAAATGTTGTTCTATCACCGCTAATTGAGGGGAGTCTCTATATTGATGCCGAGTCATGGTGAAATGTTGTTCTATCACCTTTAATTGAGGTGGGTTTTTATATTGATGCGAGTCATGGTGAACTGTTGTTCTATCACCGCTAATTGAGGTGAGTCTCTATATTGATCCTGAGTCATGGTGAAATGTTGTTCTATCAGCTTTAATTGAGGTAGGGTTTTTAGAGCGTGCTCGTACACTCTATATACATTGCCAATAAAAGGTTAGAGTGGTCACAAATACTTTCAGCGTGCTGAGAAAAATCTATCCCCTCACTATCTCCGTGAGTATAGATATATTCGTGATGGGTGATTATACTGAAGCTGACTCAGGGTGAAATGTTGCTCTATCACCTTTAATTGAGGTGAGTGTCTATATTGATGCTGAGTCATGGTGAAATGTTGTTCTATCACCGCTAATTGAGGTGAGTCTCTATATTGATGCTGAGTCATGGTGAAATGTTGGTCTATCACCGCTAATTGAGGTGAGTCTCTATATTGATGCTGAGTCAAGGTGAAATGTTCTATCACCGCTAATTGAGGTGAGTCTCTATATTGATGCTGAGTCATGGTGAAATGTTGGTCTATCACCGCTAATTGAGGTGAGTCTCTATATTGATGCTGAGTCATGGTGAAATGTTGCTCTATCACCTTTAATTGAGGTGAGTCTCTATATTGATGCAGAGTCAGGGTGAAATGTTGGTCTATCACCGCTAATTGAGGTGAGTCTCTATATTGATGCTGAGTCAAGGTGAAATGTTCTATCACCGCTAATTGAGGTGAGTCTCTATATTGATGCAGAGTCAGGGTGAAATGTTGTTCTATCACCGCTAATTGAGGTGAGTCTCTATATTGATGCTGAGTCAAGGTGAAATGTTCTATCACCGCTAATTGAGGTGAGTCTCTATATTGATGCTGAGTCAAGGTGAAATGTTCTATCACCATGAATTGCAGTAACTTTCTATATTGATGCTGAGTCATGGTGAAATGTTGTTCTAACACCTTTAATTGAGGTGGGTTTTTATATTGATGCGAGTCACGGTGAACTGTTGTTCTATCACAGACATTTTGTTGACGGAGTTGGAGGCGGGAAAAATGTTATTGCAAGAGTCATGGTGAAATGCTGTTCTATCACCGCTAATTGAGATGAGTCTGTATATTGATGCTGAGTCAGGGTGTGCCTCATCAGTGATAAAGGCCCATCAATGGTTCCTCATTGTAGATCGGTGACAGCCAATTGAAATGGGTTTTTGGGATAACTAAAAAAATCTACAACCTTTTCGTTAACCAATGGAAACAGGCCTTATCACCACTAATTGTGGTGAGTCTCTATACTGACCCTGAGTGAGGACACTGTGCGTTTTGCCGTGCTCGGATGTACTCCCAGTATGAGACCATGTACCTCTAAACGCACAGTGTGAACTGGCCATTAGTTATTAAACAGCCCCCTGGTTTTTATACCTCCTTCCTTTTAAAACTCCTCCCTGGTGTCCGGCCTTGACCTTTGAACCTGAACCTAGTGTCTAGACTTAACACAATCAACCCAGGCCTAGTGCGTAACCAGTTAAGCTGAACCTGGTTTCTAAGCCTAGTGTCTACAATGCCTCTTGTTCCCGGAACCCGGGGCAATTACTGATGAAGGAGTCACTGAAACAGCTAAGCATTGATCCCTCGGCCGGGCTCAGAACTGGCCCGTTGACTGCCTGGATATTGATGTGTTCGGTCAACAATGCTGGAGAGAATGAACACATCAAAACAGTGCCCTTGACCTAGATGAGATATCGCAAATAAAGTGGTGTGAACTAGCGGAAAAACATACTCGAAACAATAAAGTAAAGCCAGAGCTTTAAGTATCTGTTGTTCTAAGGTGTTTTTCTTGGTTTTTGTTTGTTTGTTTGTTTGTTATGCATGTTTATGGATATTATTTTTTCCTTATTTTCGTATGTACCATATATACGGTATATATATATATATATATATATATATATATATACATATATATATATATATATATATATATATATATACATATATATACACATATATATACACACAATATATATACACATACAATATTGACTGGTTTCAGATACAAGCGGTCGTATGCTCCACGAAGTTGACCCGTAGTAATATCCAGGCGCATGGGAGGATATTGCGCAGAGGCATTATTTGTATTTATTATCCACCTTTTCCTGGCAAGTGGCGTACTGATATTAGTTCATTAAGGCACGTACTATTTTTCATTCGCACTATTTTTCCGTATACGCCGACTTTTGCAACCCGGAGCATACACCATATCTGTATGCTCCGGGTATGTAGATACGCTGCCTATGTGTTTTCCATGTACACTTTCTATTAGGTAGATGATAAACATATATATCCACCACGCTGAGCTGGCAATAACTTTCTGTCAATAAAGCATGTTTTGGGCCATCCAGAAGGTATATATGCGCAAAATTTCTGAAAGATTTGACAACGCGACCCCTTCCCCATATTGTAGGCAGAAAAAAAGGGAATAGATCTATGTAAAATGTTTGAAAATGCCCCCCCCCCCCCCCCCCCCTCCCCGAGTTACTGCGTAAGTACTTTATGGATATCCCCTTTTCATGTTAAACGATGAAGTGGGTTGTCTGTGCTCAGCTATGCTTCTCTGCTATTATTCTGCGCGGGTTGCTCCAGGCGGGAAGGGGCAAACAAAACGTTGCTACGTTCCCTGCATCTCTTAGAGGCGGCAGGGCGCAGGGACCAGGGAGGTGTGTCCGTGACCGTTTAACAGCGTATTATGAAAGCCCGACAAGCCCGGGATCCCGCGTGTATGGACGGCGATGAGCCGGCCGCCCGCCGCGCCCCGCAAACTGATCAATACGTGCATTACGTGATCAATCCCCGTCTCATCTCTTTTTCCGTCACTCTCAATGGTTTTCCGTCTCCCACCCGACTGGTTCTCTCTCTCTCATTCTCTGTCTTTCTCTCTCTCTCTCCCTCTCTCTCTCTGTCTCTCTGTCTGTCTGTCTGTCTCTCTCTCTGTCTCTCTCTCTCTGTGTCTCTCTCTGTGTCTCTTTCTCCCTGTCTCTCTCTGTCTCTCTTTTTCTTTCTCTCTGTCTCTCTCTTTCTGTTTGTCTGTCTCCCTCTCTGTCTCTCTCTCCGTCTCTCTCCGTCTCTCTCTGTCTGTCTCTCTGTCTCTCACTCTCTGTCTCTGTCTCTCTCTGTCTCTGTCTCTCTCATTCTCGCTCTCTTTCTCTCTTCCCTCTCTCTCTCTCTCCCTCTCTCTCTTTCTCTCTCTCTCTCTCTTTGCCATTCTCTACCTCCTTCTCTTCCTCTGTCCTTTCCTCTGTATCTTTCTCTATCTCTGTCTGTCTCTTTCTCTATGCCTGTCTCTCCCTGTCCCTCTGTATTTCCCTCTATCATTGCTTCTCTTTTTCTCCCACTCTCTCTCCTGTCTATGTCTTTTCCTTTTTCTCTGTCTTCTTCTCTGTCTACCTCTACCTCCATCTATGTCTCTCCCTCTGTCTCTGTCCTTCCACTATATTTGCCTCTCCCTCCCTCCCTCCCTCCCTCCCTCCCTCCCTCCCTCCCTCTCTCTCTCTCTCTCTCTCATCTCTCTCTTACTCTCTCTCTCTTATCTCTCTTATTGTCTACCTCCCTTCTCTCCATCTGTCCTTTCTTATGATTCTTCTTGGTCTCTATCTCCTTCTCTGTCTGTCTCTTTATCTTTGCCTGGACTAAACGTCCATAGGCTTAACATTAGGAACTCTTTCTCATCGGGCTTGAGAGTACGGTAACTCATACTCAACGGGTAATAAACAGATAGATATTTCCAGGCTAAGATAAAATCAGAATTCATGTTTGGTCTGAGTCCCTGTTCACAATCACTTTTGGAGTGCTTTGGAATATTCTCTATCGCCTCGTTCGTATTACTGCGCACTCCAAGCTCGATGGCGAACAAGGACACAGACCAAACACTCATCATTTTCGTTCTGATTCTCAATCTCTCTCTCTCTCCCTCTGTCTCTGTCCTTCCACTATCATTGCCTCTCCCTTTCTCTCTCTCTCTCTCTCTCTCTCTCTCTCTCTCTTCCTGTCTATGTCTCTTCCTCTGTCTCTGTCTCCCTTCTCTGTCTGTCTCTTTCTCTATCCATGTCTCTATGTGTCTCTGTCCTTCCCTCTATCTTTACCTCACCCTTTGAGTCACCCTCTATCTCTGTCTCTCGCCTTATTTCTGTCTCTATCTCCATCTCTATCTCACTCTCCCTCTGTCTCTCCCTCTCTGTCTCGGTCGCAATCCTCCTCTTTATCTACCACTCTCTCCTTTTCTTTTTCTTCTCCTTCTTTCTATGTCTTTATCTCACCGCTGGTTGAGCAGTTTGTCAATGTGTGGGGTGAGGTGAATTCAGAAATTGCACAATTGTTCTCCCTCACTTCTATCTCTCTATCTCTGTGTTTCTCTCTATATCTGCCTTTTTATCTGTCTCCCTCTGTTCCTACCTTTGTCTCTGTTTACCACGATTACTATGTACAATTGTTCTCTTTCCTATCCCTCTATGTACGTATATCTCTATCCTCTCTATTCTCTCCATTATTTTTTCATTACCTATATCTCTCTGGCTTTATCTTTCCCTCTCATCCTCATCCTCTCTTCTTGTCTCCCATCAGTCTGCCATCCCTCTTTACATAAGGCAATGGGCGATAATAGAGAGTCAATACAATACTCTCGATATTCATTAATCAATACCTGCAACAGAGTATAGCGGAGGTTGTGTTGTGCACACCTTGTGGCTGGTCGATGGTATGAGCCCGTTTCTATTGACGACGAAAACGGCACCAACAAAATGGATTTGTCGTGCTATATCTTGGTATGTCTTGTTGTATCTAAAGTGGGATTCACACGGTGGGATTCTCGTACCTCACAGGCCGTTTGTCTGAGACAAATCCTGTTGAGATTCGGTACTGGAACACAATCTTCTCGTGTGAATGACAAGGTTCCATTTTGCTGAGACAAAATTGTTCACTTGCAATTGTCCGCGACAATCACCCCCTAAACACCCTGTGAGGTACATGAATCCCACCGTGTGAATTCCACTTTAGACAAACACCCTGTGAGGTACATGAATCCCACCGTGTGAATTCCACTTTAGACAAACACCCTGTGAGGTACATGAATCCCACCGTGTGAATTCCACTTTAGACAAACACCCTGTGAGGTACATGAATCCCACCGTGTGAATTCCACTTTAGTCAATCACCCTGTGAGGTACATGAATCCTAGTGTGAATTCCACTTCAGACAAACACCCTGTGATGTACATGAATCCCACCGTGTGAACTCCACTTTAGACAATCACCCTGTGAGGTACATGAATCCCACCATGTGAAATCCACTTTAGACAATCACCCTGTGAGCTACATGAATCCTACCATACGAATTCCACTTCAGACAAACACCCTGTGATGTATATGAATCCCACCATGTGAAATCCACTTTAGACAATCACCCTGTGATGTACATGAATCCCACCGTGTGAATTCCACTTTATTGCGTGATCTTCGCCAAAACAATCGGTGACCATTTCAAATGCTGGTCTCTTCCCATTCACCGATATCGCATCAGAATTGTCATATACCTCCCGACTGCAGATCAGTGCAGAACTGTCAGCCAATGGAAACGAGCCTAAAGTCTCTAGCCACTCGTCTTGAATATTTCATCTCAGTGGCAGGCTGCGATGAGGCTGTCGGTTCATCATTGACTGTCAGTTTATCATTGACTCCCAGGTCGTTATTGAATGTCACTGCCCTTACACGTGCCAATGGCCTCTCTATTGTAATCAATACACTATCGAGGCACATAGAAAACGATAGTTTATGCGCCTATGGCCTTTACAGTTCAATGATCTAATCCACACTGATTAATATGCGTGGCCGTTTGGTTATGGACCCGGCATATCCGGGATCTATAAATTGTTGACAGGGTGTATATAGAGATGGATTTATTGCCTTGCATGTGATACAGTATTTTTTTATATATATATATTTTTTTTTTTTATCACATTTATCTTCATTTCATCGCATACAGCAGTTTGGATGCCCGGACTCGGATTAACCGTTCTTCCGTCCGGTCCCTCTTGGTTGGTGTACAATCAATATAACAATAAAGAAGTGGTTGAGTAGCCATCCACATTTTGTCAGTATTTATTATCCACCTAATACAAAGTGACCGTAGAAAACACATGGGCAGCGTGCATCCACATACCCGGAGCATGTGGATATATGTTTTATTATCCACCTAATACAAAGTGTCCATAGAAAACACATAGGGAGTTTGTATGGACATACCCGGTGCATACAGATATGTTGTATGCTCCGGGTGGCGCATACGGAAAAATAGTGTGTGCGGAAAAATAGTGCATAACTAAAACGAACTGATATTGACATGTCACCTACCCAGAAAAGGTGGATAATAAATACAATATAGACTGGTTTCAGATAAAAGCGTTTGTATGCTCCTCGGAGTTGACTCTGCGCAATATCCTCGCATACGCTCGGATATTACTACGCGTCAACTCCTCGGAGCATACGGCCGCTTGTATCTGAAACCAGTCAATATTGTGTATGTATGCACCGGGTTGCACCCGGCGCATACGTACAAATAGTGCGTATGAAAAAATAGTGCGGACCTATAATGAACTAATATCAGTACCCCGCTTGTCAGGAAAAGGTAAATGATAAATACATTATAGACTGGTTTCAGATATAGGAGGCTGTATGCTCCTCAGAGTTGCCGCTGCGCAATATCCTCGCATACGCTCGTATATTACTACACGTCAACTCCTCTGAGCATAAAACTGCTTATATCTGAAACCAGTCAATATTGTGTAAACTTGTTTACTATATACCCATGCTGTATATACTGTAAATACGCACCGTTTTGGCATATGACGTAAAAATACTGTACGGACCACTGGTCCGTACACTAAAATACGGACTACCTAGCCATATACATTTATTAAAATTATGGTTGTTAAGAAAAATTAAATTGATTTTTTTTTAAATTTCGGGTATATAGTAAATATATAGCGTCCAACCATGCTTGTACAAGTCACAGAACTCGATGCTAATTTACCGTTTGTACGGAACTCGGCATAAATGCCTCGGTCCGTACAAACGGTAAATTAGCATCTCGTTCTGTAACTTGTACAGCATGGTCAGGACGTTCTATATAAACATTAGGTGACATTTTCAGCCTGTTTAGATCCTTTTTTCATGAATGCTTATTATTCCAATGTCAGGTCTATTGTAGCTTGTAGAAAAGAAAATTTATTTGCCTCATAATTGAGAGATTCATAATTCTCGTGTGGAGATTTAATGGTTAGTGCCTTTGAACGCACGATGGACTCCTATTCATGACATAGAGTGTTATCACCTAGTTGGTCAACAATGAATTAATGTTTATTAAAATATGATCAACGACCCTCATTTCTGAAATTGGCAGTGGTACTTATTTTGTCACTGACAGATTTACCTTCAGCTGGATGTGTTTTATTACCGACCTAATACAAAGTGTCCATAGAAAACACATAGGGAGTGTGCATCACCATACCCGGAGCATACAGATATATCCACCTATTACAAAGTGTCCATAGAAAACACATAGGGAGTGTGTATCACCATACACGGAGCATACAGATATATCCACCTATTACAAAGTGTCCATAGAAAACACATAGGCAGTGTGTATCACCATACACGGAGCATACAGATATATCCACCTAATACAAAGTGTCCATAGAAAACACATAGGGAGTGTGTATCACCATACCCAGAGTATACAGATATATCTCCCTAATACAAAGTGTCAATAGAAAAGCAAACAGATATATCCACCTAATACAAAGTGTCCATAGAAAACACACAGCGAGTGTGTATCACCATACCCGGAGCTTACAGATATATCCACCTAATACATACACAATATTGACTGGTTTCAGATACAAGCGGTCGTATGCTCTACGGAGTTGACCCGTAGTAATATCCGGGCGTATGGGAGGATATTGCGCAGAGGCATTATTTGTATTTATTATCCACCTTTTCCTGACAAGTGGCGTACTGATATTAGTTCATTAAGGCACGTACCATTTTTCATTCGCACTATTTTTCCGTATACGCCGACTTTTGCAACCCGGAGCATATACCATATCTGCATGCTCCGGGTATGTAGATACGCTGCCTATGTGTTTTCTATGTACACTTTGTATTTGGTGGATAATGAATATATATACCCCCCACGCTGAGCTGGCAATAACTTTCTGTCAATAAAGTATGTTTGGGGCCATCCAGAAGAGTTGACGTGTAGTAATATCCGAGCGTATGCGAGGATATTGCGCAGAGTCAACTCCGAGGAGCATACAACTGCTTTTATCTGAAACCAGTCTATATTGTATTTATCATCCAACGTTTCTGGACAAGTGGCATGCCAATATCAGTTCGTTTTGGTTATGCACTATTTTTCCGGACGCACTATTTTTCCGTATGCGCCACCCGGAGCATAAAACATATCCGTATGCACCGGGTATGTGCATACAGACTCCCTATGTGTTTTTAATGGACACTTTGTATTAGGTGGATGATAAAAAGTGTCCATAGAAAACCAATAGGGAGTGTGTATCACCATACACGGAGCATACAGATATATCTACCTAATACAAAGTGTACATAGAAAACACATAGGGAGTGGGTTTCACCATACCCGGAGCATACAGATATATCCACTTAAAACAAAGTGTCCATAGAAAACACATAGGGAGTGTGTATCACCATACACAGAGCATACATATTTATTCTACCACTAATAAAAAACGCCATAGGTTTAACATTGACTCAGTGTATTTGACATAGCGTTGGATAAAGTGTTATTTATGCACCGAGGTGAATAAAAAAACGGACCAATCAGGGACGAGATAGCGAAAGTAGATCCGGCAGCATTGATAACTACTAACATGGATAATTACAAATATTCTCTGTATATCGGTGAGATGGGGAAGGATAAATATGAAACCGAACTCGAGTTAGCCTTCTCAATGTTTATACCACTCTGGTCACGTCTGCTACTCACTACACTCGGCTACGCCTCGTGTAGTAATACAGAACCTGCCCATCGTGGCATAAACATTGGCAAGGCTAACTCTCGTTTGGTTTCTACTAAATATCCACCTAATACAAAGTGTCCATAGAAAAGACATAGGGAGTGTGTATCGCCATACACGGAGCATACAGATATATCCACCTAATACAAAGTGTCCATAGAAAACACATAGGGAGTGTGTATCACCATACCCGGAGTATACAGATATGTTGTATGTGAAGATATCGGATATTACAACACATCAACTCCTGATAGCATACGGCCGTTTGAACCTGAAACCAGTCGATATTGTGTATATAAACACACTAAGAAATGATTTTGTGACCAAATACTGTAAATCAAAAGTGGTTCCCACGTGGTAATGCATGAGAGATAGGTAGTGTATTAAGTCATTAAAGGCTCAAATATGCATATTTCCCAGTGACCTAGCAGTAGGAGAAGTTGTCTAGAGGTCATGTGATAGGGTTTCTCCTAGGTAATGAATAAAGAGTCATTCAAAGAAAGGGAAACACAAAAAGAAGCAATGAAAGTAGACACTTTATATACATCTGTGGTTGAACATCTATGAAATATTACCCGCTGCTACGGGTGCAATATCATGCTGTAAAAAGTGTATTCTGGTGGTGTATTCTCTCTGTATGTCCTGTGGACGGATTCAGTGGAAGATCACTGCTCGAGTTGCTATGTGAACTGTATTTCATCTGAAATAAAATCATTATATTATATATATATATATATATATATATATATATATATATATATATATATATATATATATATATTATAGAGGAAACCCATGAAAGTTAAGGGTCAGAGCTTGTATCCCATCGAGTTTGAATCGTAATTCACAAGGCGAAGCCGCGTGTATTATGTAGCGATTCAAACGAGATGGGATTGAGCTTTGACCCTAAACTTGAATGGGTTTCTGAATTTATCTCACCCTTTACTAATGGGCTAACATTTGTGACTTAATCCCCCATTGGATATTTTTCCTAAATATCTCATTGGCATTAGATACGAGTTCCCAATGTTAAGTCTATGGAGAAAAAATATCTGGGGTGAGATAAATAACTGAGCCCGTGTCGATGCCGTTCTTGGTCTTACATCGGGCCGTATTTCAAGGATGAAATACCTCTACCGCCTATTGCTACGTGCTCAGTAATCACGTTTCCTCATATTACTGCAGCTGAGATATTTAATCACTGATACGACAACATGATCTCACAACCTACTCGACTTGTCACGAGGTCATGGGGACAAATAAACGCAACCACCACTTCTCCATCGATTCTGTGCCTGTTTTCACTTTCACTATTGACAAGTGGTGATCGTTAAATGTTATCAGGGCTTGAGGCCACGAGCTCATCGGGCTTGCGATGCACACCGACGCGCCTTACGACACGCTCTACGATGCACAATCGCTTTGAATTAAGTGAGTGCATCGGGAGGTATGTATTATGCATTGGCATTTGGTGGGTTTCTATAGAGGAAGTTCAGGGTCAGAGCTCATATCCTATCAAGTTTGAATCGCGTAGTAATTCACAAGGTGAAGCCGCATGATTTATGTAGCGATTCAAACAATATGAGATCGAGCTCTGACCCTAAACTTGAATAGGTTTCTGAATTTATCTCACCTTTCATTTTGACCAATGGGCTAACATTTGTGACATAATCCCCCATTGGATATTTTTCCTTAACATCTCATGGCCGTTGGATACGAGTTCCCTATGTTAGGTCTATGGGGAAAAAATACCAGGGGTGAGATAAAGGTCTGATCTATACTTCGTCATGGTTAATATTTATCCTTATCACTGCTTGGCCATACGGTTTCCTTCTGTATCTATTTTGTGTGATTGTAAACTGTAAATGTAAATATAATTTACGTCTAAATTACCATCAACAGCAGCATCCTCCTGACATCGATTTGCGGCTCAATGTTATACGGCCATCATCTGGATCATTGTGACGTAAATAATTGACTCTCAGGGTCATGGGAGAAGGAAACTTGATGTCCTGCCAGTTGTCAGTTGGCTGTCAGTGAGCTGTCAGTTGGCTGTCAGTAGGACATCAGTAAGCTGTCAATTGGTTGTCAGTGAGCTGTCAATTGGCTGTCAATAGGCTGTCAGTAGGCTGTCAATTGGGTGTCAGTAGGCCATCAGTAGGCTGTCAATTGGCTGTCAGTAGGCCATCAGTAAATTGTCAATAAGCTGTCAGTAGGCTGTCAGTAAGCTGTCAGTAAGCTGTCAGTAGACTGTCAATAGGCTGTCAATAAGCTGTCAGTAGGCTGTCAGTAAGCTGTCAGTAAGCTGTCAGTAGGCTGTCAGTAAGCTGTCAGTAGGCTGTCAGTAAGCTGTCAGTAGGCTGTCAGTAGGCTGTCAATTGACCATCATTATGCTGTCAGTAGGCCATCATTATGCTGTCAATAAGCTGTCAGTAAGCTGTCAGTAGGCTGTCAGTAGGCTGTCAATAAGCTGTCAGTAGGCCATCAGTAGGCTGTCAATTAGCTGTCAGTAAGCTGTCAGTAGGCTGTTTGTAGGCCCTCATTAGATTGTAAGTATGCCATCAGTAGGCTGTGAGTAGGCTGTTGTAGGTAGGCAGTCATGAAAGGCTCTCAGTAAATCATCAGTTCGCCATAAGCAGGCTCATAGTAGTCAATATAGCACCAGAAGGCTGTCAGTAGGTCGTCAGCACCCTAATAGACCTGCTGGGTACAGGGAGGTCTGGGTGGCGCGGACAGGAGGGAGGGGTGAGACGGGTTTATTTACATCGGCCCGGTCTGGTGATTTCTCATGATGACTGAAACAACTCAGATAAGGGAAGAACGAACAAATCATTACCCCTATTTAAGTCACTCCCTACCCGACTGGCCAGGAAGATGGCATTTTGATCTGTGGAGAGATTCAGCTTTGACTGGTCAATGCGAGCCTAACCAACAGGAGTTGTCTTCTTAGTTCTGGGACCTGTTTCACTAGTTTTGTGACATGTCTGTGACACCATACAGACAGATTGGGTTGTCTGGTTTTGTGACAACACAAGTAGCTGCCCTTAGGAAAAGACAGACCCCAAACATAAGAATTAGACAAATCTACACATCATGGACCTGTTTCACTAGTTTTGTGACAAAAGGGTTAGACAGACATGAAAAGTGGCACCAACAGTGCAAGCAAGAACGGACAAAACGAAGTCTAGTGTCTAGTTCTTATGAAACTGGACACACCATCTAGACGCCATCTAGACATGTCACACCATCTAGACATGTTACAAAACTAGTGAAACAGGTCCGTCATGTAGGTAACAAAGTAGGATAGGTGTGAAGGTAGATTGACCCAAAAAGCATAGAAACTTCTCCTTCTTTTATTCAAGAACTAGGAGCAAAAAGAATGTTGTCACAGATGAAGGAGCGTGCAATTATAAATGAATAACAATTAAAAGGTTTGGGTTAGATTCAGTCTATGGATAGTTTTCTGTAACCCACTTGCACCCAGTCAACTTGCTATTCCTGCAACTGCCAATCTAGGATCAAAACAGATCAAGCACCAGTGGGTCTTGAGGTATTTCAGTCTTGGGAGTGATTGGTCATGGTCAGCTGGGCACACCTCTAGACCCTGAGACACTGGCTCCCTGCTCTGTTCTCACTATCACAGTGAACAGCATGCAGATAGTAAAGGGATAGATTTCTGGAAGCACACTGAAGTTCAATATGACCACTCTAACCTCTAGATGATGTATTTAGTGTGTGCAAGCATGCTCTAAAAATGGCTACTGGGGTGATGAGTCTGTTCACCCTCTTGGTCACCATGCCTCCACGTGGTGCAGACTGTATATGCTTGCATGCAAGCATAACTAAAGTGACCAGGGTGGGGAGTTAGCTCAGTAGTGGAAAATACTGGACTGGTAACCACAAGGTTTTGGACTTTGTGGGTTCAAGTCTCACAGCAGCCACTTTTCTCCTTCACCTCCAGCAGTGCTCGATTTACTGCTATACCAAAGGTCAGTCCTTCTCATACCATATCTATGTGGTGTTGGAAGTGAAAAAACTTTCACCTCCGTAAATGTGTAGGGGTGAGATTTCAATCTGAATTCAACTCATAGATTTGGTCAAATCCAAAGTTAGTCTAATTGAACATATTAGACGTTAAAATCACAATACCCAAACAAACAATTTAAGAAAAAAAATTCACAACCATGGTCTGCAATGCAGGTTTTCATCAGGCTAATGCAATTACTGGGATGGGATTTTCCAAAATGTATATTCATGAATATACAATGTATGTTGTGAAAGATGAAAATGTGATGGAATGAATGAGTGACTTTATACAATCTTACTCCCTTTAGGTATGGCTCACTAATAATTTGTTCAGATTATATTCTTGTATGATCCGATAGAATTATCCTGCACAAGTTATTCCACTATTGCACTCGCCTGTAGATCGGACTGTGTTTAATTAAAAGTGTGGTTTTTTTCGGTCGCGTTAATTTCATCAACCTGTTACCTTGCTCACAAGTTTGAGGATCTTCAATATGTGGCAAAACTGAATTGACAAAATTGATGTCATTTTCAGACTAGCAGCTGTTGTTATTCATGCACTGAGGGAGTGTTCATGTGACAGTGCCAGCTGACACACATAATTAGTAGAAACTGAACGGGAGTTAGTAGTGTTAGTGTTTATTACATGACGGGCAGGTCGCGAATTAATACGCGAGGTGTTAGCCGAGCGTAGTGAGAAGCAGACCTGACTCGAGTGCAGTTTAGTATTTATCCTACCACGCCTCCAATAATTCATTTATTACATGCGTGCAATAAATGACACTTTACTGCACGTTCTCCTGAATACAGTCAGCCAGTGTTAAGACTATGGCGTTTTTTATTAGGGGTGGGATAAATACTCAATATTGACTGGTTTCAGATACAAGCGACCGTATGCTTCGAGGAGTTGACGTGTAGTAATATCCGAGCGTATGCGAAGATATTGCGGAGAGTCAACTCCGAGGAGCATACAACTGCTTATATCTGAAACCTATATTGTATTTATTATCCAAGTGGCATGCCAATATCAGTTCGTTTTAGTTATGCACTATTTTTCCTTACCCACTACTTTTCCGTATGCGCCACCCGGAGCATACAACATATCCGTATGCGCCGGGTATGTGCATACACACTCCTTATGTGTTTTCTATGGACACTTTGTATTAGGTGGATAATAATAAGCAAAGTATGATAGTAAACAAAATATGATAGTATAGAGAAACAGGCTTACTGTCTCCGTACGGATTAAATACACGGTAAAATCGGCGATCAGATGAACCGATGCCGAAGGCAGAGGATCATCTGATCGCCGATTTTACCAAGTATTTTATCCGTACGGAGACAGTCAGCCTGTTTTTCTATTATTATATACCTTAAAATGTCCAATTTTTAACCTTGCTTCTGGGGGAGTTTTTGGATTTCGCCGCCGTACATTGCCCATACGCCACATACATACCCCGTACGTCACCTAGGTGTCGTACAGATATAAATACGACATGGGTAGGAGCGGGCCGTATGTGTAGGATATACTAACACAGGTATATAATGATAAACAAAGTATGACAGTAAAGCGTGCGGATGGATAACGAAGAAGCACGAGCAGCGAATGACGAGGTGGGGAGCCACCTGGTGGGCTACAACTGCGTCAGTCTGTCTTTATCCTCTGACCTTTAAGACACCCATTACTCGTACCAAACCTACTTGCAGGCTTTTCGTCTTTAAACACCGTCTTGACATTTGTCCTTGAGAGAACTCACAGTGGCGAGAGCATACCAGTCGTTCACAGTGTATCCCGAAACTTGGCGAATCATTTAAGCCGGATGCCCATCTACCGATTTAGGGTTGAACGATTAGTTCCCGAATCGTATAGGAGTCGGTCACCTTGTCACAGGCAAATTACGTAACACATCGCTCGACCCGCACACTGATAAAATCGGTGTATGGTCCACTAATCGCTGGGGGATGTAAAAAACCAAACAAACCGAGTGTTCACTAATCGCTGGGTAGCCTTGCCTAGCTGTCCTACATCTACCAACTCCGTTAGGATGGCTCGGCTGAGACGAATTACCCTCCGTTTGTCGCCGACAAACGTACATAAATGTTCCGATATCGGCAGATGGGCATTGGGCTTTACACCCACCCTGTTACGGACTGTATGAGGTGATGCTACCTAACCCAGGTATGTTGATTAAAGTTAACCGGACGTTCTTAATGAGGGAGCCTGGTAATTGGCGGGAAAGGTGAGGCAATAATCACCTCTCGTTAGATCTCGCGAGCTGCGAGACGACCTGCCCAGGTGACCAGACAGAAAATAAAAATATCCCCCATCAGGTCGAGAGTCATCATGGCTGGCCAATTAGGACAGGGACTTCAATTAGTAAAGCTACTAAAATGGCCGCTGGGACATGTTTATTGCAGGCTTGCGTGCCTTTTAAAGCTGCAAATAAACAAAGGGGAATAAAAATGGAATTTGATATCTGCGACGCGTAGAAAACATGGTAGAGATGTCATGCAGACACACGCTCCAAGCTGAGATTCTGAATCATAGTGTCAAATGTGCTGGGAGAGTGTAGTCCAGCGACAGATCTGCTTTTGAAAATATAGTTCAGTTGAAACCCGTGTGATAAATGGTATAGGGTTATGAAGCAGCATGTTAAAGGTATATACTACAATTTAACGTGGCGCCACCTGGTGATTTTCAAACTTTCACATTTATACATTGAAATTGGTAAAATAGGAAAATCCAAGTTTTGTCTAGTTTGACCCATTAGGTAAAATAGGCGCACCTTCATTTGTTTGATTTATATGAGAAATGTAATGAAAAAAATATGGTTTTCCTGAATTCTTTAAAAAACAAGGTCGGTGACCTTTGGTTTTTAAAAGGTTTGTGTTTTATCCAGGAAGTAAAACCTTCATTTGCTGTAACCTACTTGGTAGCCAGAGAATCAGCCAGTTCTACGCCTGCCTATGTGGGATCCAAATAATTCAAGCACCAATGGGTCAATGAGGTACTCTAGTCTGAAGTGACTGGGTATGGCCGGCTGGGCACTCCTCTACAACACTGTCAGACATACTGGGCTTCTCTACCATACCAATCCCACAGGGTTGGCACACCGTCAGTGAAGTGATGGGACACACTCAACAAAACAGCATATATATCAGTTTATCATCCACTTAATGGAAAGTGCCCATAGAAAACACATGGGGAGCTAGTATCTACATACCAAGAGCATACGGATCTTCTGTATGGAACGGGTTGCTGTAAACGACGCATACAGAAAAATAGTGCGTTGTGAAAAATAGTGCGTACCTAATTGAACTAATATCAAAACTTAATCCCGAAAAGGTGGATAATAAATAAAATACAGACTGGTTTCAGATAACAGCGGTCGTATGCTCCTCAGAGTTGAAGCAACATCCTCGTATAGGCTCGGATATTACTACGCGTCGACTCCTCGGAGCATACCGCCGCTTGTATCTGAAACCAATCAGTAATATACGGAAACAATTTTACTGTGGCCGTACGGAATAAATACTTGGTAAAATTGACCATAAAACGAACCGATACCGATGCCGTTCGGACACAGTATGCCTGTTTTCATATTATTATATACCTTAAAATATCCAATTTCTAACTTTCCTTCTGGGCGAGTTTTTGGATTTCACCGCCGTACATGCCCCATACGCCACATACATACCCCGTACGTCACCTAGGTGTCGTACGGATATAAATACGACATGGGTAGGAGCGGGCCGTATGTGTAGGATATACTACCACAGGTATGTAATAATGTGTATTAAGGCACCCTATATAGCATCTGTGAGCAATAGGAATGACTTATCTCCTACTGACATATATATTCGCATGGGACTGAAAGTCACTGATTAGAAGATTACCCGACTGTCAGATGGCATCTAGTGAGAGTAAGTACAGGTTGTAAGTAATTAAATGCTGCAGGGCTTCCGAAGCTTGACTTAATTATCAAGCATAACTAAAGACTTTACGTGTCTCCCCTAATTGTATGGAGAATTAGAGCTCATGATCTTATACCTTTTACACATGTTTAGCCAATTATGTTTCCTATGATACATGGGTGAGTGATTACTGATACGGAACGTAGATATAGAGATACAGATTCTGACAGCAAATTATCTATAATCTTCAATCTTGTCTACAATTGCTTTCCTGTGTTACATGTTATTTAAGCATAAAATAACTAGTTCCTACTGAATTGTGGGGAGAGTATGTGCTAGGATGACGTTGGCAAGTGTCATTTATCTAATACTGCACTGTTTTTTCTCTTGAGTAATGTATTGCGAGAGCTTTGTGTGGTGACCTGCTATACAGTATTTAGTAGAAACCAAACGAGAGTCAGCCTTGTCAATGTTTATGCCACGATGGACAGGTTGTGTATTACTACACGAGGCGTTAGCCGAGTGTTGTGAGTAGTATGGAGAAACCAAACAAGAGTTAGTCGTGTTGTTGTTTATCGCACGACGACAAGATCGTGTATTACTGCGTGAGGCGAAGCCGAGAGCAGTAATACGTGATCTTGCCAGAGTGCGATGAACAATAACATGACTAACTCGAGGTTTGGTTTAGAATTTATCCTACCCCACCTGTCTAAATTACTTCTACATTAACAAATGACGTCATTTGTCAAGTGTATCCCACTAGAGCGATATTTTTCATTCTTCTGAACTCCAGACCGAATACAGTGACACAATGTTAAGCCTATGGAGTTTTTTATTAGGGGTAGGATAATAGACCTGACCAGAGTGGTATAAACACTGACAAGGCTAACTCGAGTTCGGTTTCGTATTTATCCTACCCCATCTCATCGATATACAGAGAATATTTGTAATTATCCATGTTAGTAGTTATCAATGCTGCCGGATCTACTTTCGTTATCTCGTCCTTGATTGGTCCGTTTTTTTTATTCACCTCGGTGCATAAATACCACTTTATCCAACGCTATGTCAAATACATTGAGTCAATGTTAAACCTATGGCGTTTTTTATTAGGGGTAGGATAAATATTGAGATAGCAGTTGACTGTATACCGTCAACTGGATACCAATTCATGGCATGAAAAGAATAATAAATCTCTGCATCTCTCACATTTTAATGGAGAGTTTCTGCATCTCTGGCATCTTAATGGACAGTTTCTCCACCCCTTACATTTTAATGGACAGTTTTTCCATATCTCACATTTTAATGGGCACTTTCTCCATATCTCACATTTTAATGGGCACTTTCTCCATATCTCACATTTTAATGGGCAGTTTCTGCATCTCTAACATTTTAATGGGCAGTTTCTCCATATCTCACATTTTAATGGACACTTTCTCCATATCTCACATTTTAATGGACAGTTTTTCCATATCTCACATTTTAATGGGCAGTTTTTTCATATCTCACATTTTAATGGGCAGTTTCTCCATTTCTCACATTTTAATGGGCAGTTTCTCCATATCTCACATTTTAATGGGCAGTTTCTGCATCTCTAACATTTTAATGGGCAGTTTCTCCATATCTCACATTTTAATGGACACTTTCTCCATATCTCACATTTTAATGGGCAGTTTCTCCATATCTCACATATTAATGGGCAGTTTCATCATATCTCACATTTTAATGGGCAGTTTCTTCATCTCGCACATTTTAATGGGCAGTTTCTCCATATCTCACATTTTAATGGGCACTTTCTCCATATCTCACATTTTAATGGGCAGTTTCTCCATTTCTCACATTTTAATGGGCAGTTTCTCCATATCTCACATTTTAATGGGCAGTTTCTGCATCTCTAACATTTTAATGGACACTTTCTCCATATCACACATTTTAATGGGCAGTTTCTCCAACTCTCACATTTTAATGGGCACTTTCTCCATATCTCACATTTTAATGGACAGTTTCTCCAACTCTCACATTTTAATGGGCAGTTTCTCCAACTCTCACATTTTAATGGACACTTTCTCCATATCTTGCATTTTAATGGGCAGTTTTTCCAAATCTCACATTTTAAAAGGGCAGTTTCTCCATATCTCACATTTTATTGGGCAGTTTCTCCATCTCTCACATTTTAATGGACACTTTCTCCATTTCTCACATTTTAATGGACACTTTCTCCATTTCTCACATCAAAAAAGAAAGTCTCTTTATCTCTCACATCAAAAAGGACAGCTTCCAAATCTCTCACATTAAAACACACAGTTTCTCCATCTCTCACATCAAAACGGACATTTTCTCAATCTCTCACATTATAAAAAACCAGGGACACATTATCTTTGTACTAGATGCATAGATTTATCTCACCCCTGGTACGTTTTCTCCGGAG
The DNA here is from genome assembly GCA_950022655.1 of Alentia gelatinosa. NCBI lineage: Eukaryota > Metazoa > Annelida > Polychaeta > Phyllodocida > Polynoidae > Alentia > Alentia gelatinosa. Next base: position 130,510,596 of record OX465580.1, on the reverse strand, counting down.
ACTTATTATTGGGAACTTGTATCCAACGCCCATGAGATATTTTGATATAATATCCAATTGGGGGATTATCTCACAAAGATTAGCCTATTAGTCAATGTGAAGGGTGAGATAGATTCAGAATCTCATTCAAGTTTGGGGTCAGAGCTCGATCCAATTTCATTTGAATCACTAGCAGCTTTCACTTTGTGAATTACTACGCGATTCAACCTCATTGGATATGAGCTCTGACCCTAAACTTTCATAGGTTAAACCACCACAACACATCGTCTCTATACCAGATGCATACCTTCACTAGTATGATTAATCTTATCATGACTTGATGAGGACACTTTCCCAATCTCCCTCATCAAAAAGGACAGTTTCTACATCTCTTATATAAAAAAGGACAGTTTCTCAATCTCTTAAAGAAAAAAAGGACAGTTTCTCAATCTCTTACATATAAAAGGACAGTTTCTCAATCTCTTACATCAATAGGACAGTTTCTCCATCTCTTATATAAAAAAGGACAGTTTCTCCATCGATTACATCAATAGGACAGTTTCTCCATTGATTTTTTTTTTTTTAAAAGAAGGATACTTTCCCAATCTCCCTCATCAAAAAGGACAGTTTCTCGATCTCTTACATGTAAAAGGACAGTTCTCCATCGATTTCATCAATAGGACAGTTTCTCCATCGATTACATCAAAAAGGACATCTCTCACATTATAAACCACCACAACACATTGTCTTTGTACCAGGTGCATACCTTCACTAGTGTGATTAATCTTATCATGACTTGATGGCGACCATCAGCCTAATCCTCAAAAGGATAAAAAAAAAGGACACTTTCCCAATCTCCTTCATCAAAAAGGACAGTTTCTCGATCTCTCACATCAAAAAGGACACTTTCTCAATCTCTTACATCAAAAAGGACAGTTTCCCAATCTCTTACATATAAAAGGACAGTTTCTCCATCGATTTCATCAATAGGCCAGTTTCTCCATTGATTTTATTTAAAAAAAAGAAGGATACTTTCCCAATCTCCCTCATCAAAAAGGACAGTTTCTCGATCTCTTACATGTAAAAGGACAGTTTCTCCATCGATTTCATCAATAGGACAGTTTCTCCATCGATTACATCAAAAAGGACATCTCTCACATTATAAACCACCACAACACATTGTCTTTGTACCAGATACATACCTTCACTAGTATGATTAATCTTATCATGACTTGATGGCGACCCACAGCCTAATCCTCAATAGGATAAAAAAAAAGGACACTTTCCCAATCTCCCTAATCAAAAAGGACAGTTTATCGATGTTTACATATAAAAGGACAGTTTTTCCATCGATTACATCAATAGGACACTTTCTCGATCTCTCACATAAAAAAGGACAGTTTCTCTGTCTCTCACATTATAAACCACCACAACACATTCTCTTTCTACCAGATGCATACCTTCACTAGTGTGATTAATCTTATCATGACTTGATGGCGACCCGCAGCCTAATCCTCTACGTGGAGAAAAAAAAAATAAAAAAAAATAGAAGGATACTTTCCCAATCTCCCTCATCAAAAAGGACAGTTTCTCGATCTCTTACATAAAAAAGGACAGTTTCTCCATTGATTACATTATAAACCACCACAACACATTTTCTTTCTACCAGATGCATACCTTCACTAGTGTGATTAATCTTATCATGACTTGATGGCGACCCGCAGCCTAATCCTCTACGTGGATACTCCGACATGACTCCACACCACGATAAACCTCATCCCGCTGGCTCTGTTCCCACTCCAGAAGCCTGAGGCGGCAGGGAAAGCGCACATCAAAGGGCGGCCCGTGTCTGAGGGCATGTCCGCTTACCGCCGTGTGTGTGACCGCTATCGCCGATATCGGCGCCGGGGGTAATATATGAGGTGGATAGACCCACGGGACAAGGTACTCCACTTATCTGGTTTCAGGGGATCATGGTAACACCAACATGTAATAATACCCCACCTTTTTATATCCAACTCCTCTTCTCTTTTACAGGCAATGATAAATCTGTATCCAGTTACAAGGTAGTATATCTAATCTCTTTTATTGGCAATAATATCCTCTGTATTTACGTTAAATACATGCTAGTCTATCTCATCTGTTTTACAGGCAATGATACACCTGTATTCATGTGACATCCCAGTCCAAATCATCCCTTTTAGCAGCATTGATATCTCATGTATTTATGTTACATGCTAGTCATGTATTTATGTTACATGCTAGTCAACCTCGTCTCTTTTACAGTCAATGATATACATGTACCTGTATCAAGTTATAAGATACTACTTCTCATCTTATTTACAACCAATAACATCCTCTGTATTTTTGTTACATGCTTGTCCACATCATCTCTTTTACAACCTTTAATATGTCGTGTATTTATGTTACATGCTAGTCCACCTCATCCTTTTTTACAGGCAATGATATCCCATGTATTTCTGTTACAAGCTACTACATCTCATCTCTTTTACAAGCATTAATATTCCCTGTATTTATGTTACAAGCTACAACACCTTATATCCCCTTCTGGTCTGGTTACTCATTATTATCTCTTATATAAACGTTAAGGATCAACCAAATATGTTAGAAGGAGGTAGTACGTATCTGCATGGTAGATATTTACTCATAGTTCTAGTAATACTGATGATAATGACAATTATAACAATTATCATTAATAATGATAATAATGATAGTAATAATAATAATAATAATAATAATAATAATAATAATAACGATAATGACGATAATAATAATAATAATAATAATAATAATAATAATAATAATAATAATAATAATAATAATAATAATAATAATAATGATAATAATAATAATAATGGCTACCCTCCAATAGCGGTAGGCTGAAGAGTAATTCACACCTGGTGTCATTATTTTCCTTTTTTTTGTCTATTTGGATTTTCTTCTTTTATCTCACCCCTAAGATAAAATAAAGAGATATGGCGACTGGCAGCATTACTCAGTCTCATTAGTAGGAGTTATTATTCATCCTCTCGAATACGGTAAAGCCATGAATTGACATATTACAGGGTAAATCATCAGGACCTATAATTTTGCTCTCCATCACATCTGGACTATTCTCTCGTAATCAACTGCAATGGTTTCAAATCCGCAATCAATGGTTATAATTTCTGACAACATAGAATAATGTGTAGTGGTTTATAATAATCACTGTGGCCCACACATTTTCAATGGGGACTTTGAAATCAAAGGATAATGACATAAAGGGTCGACTCACATGACAGCAGGTATCCGATGACAGATTTAATTCGTCTCTTACCTGTAACAGAGAGGAGTTGGTGTGAGGGCAGTTCAGGTATGTAACATCAACAATACTTCTTTTTTTTATAACAATTTTAAGGGGATATCGTGTTACAACATAATCACCAAATTCAGCAACACAGCCGTTCTTCCACTCAGGCCCTAGACTACTCTTCATTCTAATGGCGGGTGTTAGCCGAATGGGCAGTGGGTACCATTTTTGTGTTAGTCTTTGGTATGACCCGACCGGGGTTTGAACCCACGACCTCCCATGCTCGAGGCGAAGACCCCTTCCACTTGGCACCGAGCCACTAACCGCATTAGAACTAAGGTAAACTAATGATTAGTGCTGAGTCATGGGGTCAACAATGGACACACATGGTTGAAAGGTCTGCAAATTATACTCAATATACTGTCATTTGTGAGAAGTAAAACAACTGAAATAACTGAAACTTGGCATCTCTGAAAACTGTGAATAGCATCAATCTCATCATGATATTTCTAAAGGGTGGTGGTGGAAGACTGAAGTTACATCCGTGAGTTCATGGATGATTGAATATGAAGCAATTACAACTTCAATAGGTAGACAGATGATTTAAAATGAACCTATGTTAGTGGGTCCATTGTTGGTTATTTCACTGTATTTCAATGAATCAACCGTTGGCCTAATATGAAATTGTTTCAATGATTTCATGGTTGGTCTAATATGACATAAATATAGTGAATCAATGCTTTGTCCAATAAGATGCTATTTTAGTGAGTCAGCGATTGGTCCAATATGATGCTGTTCTAGTTGGTCAATAAGTGGTCCAGTATGATTCTATTTTACTGAGTCGATGGATGGTCCAATATGACGGTCTTTTTAGTGAGTCAGCGAGTGGTCCAATATGATGCTATCTTATTAAGTCAGCGATTGGTCCAATATGATGCTATTTTAGCAAGATGATAATTGGTCCAATATGATGCTTTTTAGTTAGTCAACGATTAGTCCAATATGACGCTATTTTGATGAGTCAGCGATTAGTTCAATAAGACGTTATTTCAGTGCGCCAGGGGATGGTCCAAAATGATGTAATTCTAGCGAATCAATGCTTAGTCTCATGAGATACTATTTTAGTTAGTAAGTGATTGGTCTAAAATGACGCTATTTTAGTGAGTCAGCAGATGGTCTAATTTGATCCTATCTTACCGAGTTGATGGGTGGTCCAATATAACGCTATTTAAATAAGTCAGCGGTTGATGCAATATGGCGCTATTTTAGTAGGTCAATGAGAGGTCCAATATGATGTTATTTAATAAGTCAATGGGAGGTCCAATATGATGTTTTTTTATTGAGTCAATGATTAGTCCAATATGACATGAGTTTATTTATGTCACTTATTTTTTTGGCTCTGTTATGTCACTCGTCTTTGACTCGTGAAATTATGGAGCCAACAAAATGCGTGGCATAAAGAATCTCAGACTCAAACTGGTGACGTCTCTTCATAATATTCTGCATTACCGCGTCTCCTGCAGTTACGAGTCCTACACCAGTCCGGGTGTGATGTAAGACCGTTTTAGACGAGATCCCTCAAGGCTAATAAATACACATAGACCTACCCAGAGCACCTCTGTGTATAAACATAAACAACCGTGCATTAACCGGGCGACCAGTGTTATATAGAACTGCATCGAGAATCGTTTAATAGACAATACTCCAGGAGTTTGGATGGGCAGCAATCTTCATTGAGAAGCCGAGTGACGATTATGGCACCACTAAACGAGTGGAGTATTGTGTATTCCTATATACCTATGGCTGTACACTCTATGCTTACACCACGTTCTGGGGGGTGGAGTAACTTATGGATACTACCCAAGGTTGCCGTATACTACCCAAGGTTGACATTTAGACCAATCATATTGTCTCTTACAAAATTCATATGAAAAGCGCAGTGGGGAGTAAACATAAAGTGTCAAGTTACTCGATAAGGTTGGATCTGGCTTCAGGTTTGATGGTGGATGAGCAAATAACGCTAATTATCGTTATTAAACCACATTTGAAGGTATATAGGAATAGGGAAACCAAGTACCAGTGAAAGGAAGTCAAAATTACTCGGTAAGGCTTGGAAAAATTACTGCCCGCGGCCAAGGCCTTGGGCAGTAATTTTTTCAAGCCTTACCTCGTAACTTTGACTTCCTTTCACCGGAACATAGTTTCCCTCTATTTTATGATTCGAGTGCGGTTCTGGATTTATCTCAATCCTTTCTATGACATTAAACAGCATCTCAATATCAGAATAATTAGAATATACTTAGCAAATTCATATGACATCATCTCGAATTCACTATGCTACGGCCGTGGTGTAGTATTGTCACTTTATTGGGGTGATCGTTGAGTATATTTTTCTAATGTTATTCCTATGGCTAAACCTGTACCAGGGGTGAGATAATCCATCATTCATGTCCAACCCACCATCGTTTGTTCTATCTATTATCCATCTTCTTGAATGAATTAAACCCAGTATTTAACATTTCATAGGGTATTTCATAAGGGATTTTTTCTTTACCTCCGACACAAAGGAATTATTTTCCCGTGAGACACAATCAACGTTTTTTTTTTATTATCAGCTGTTTTTATCAAAATTTTAACTGTGTTAAGGTCTTCGATTACAGACTTGTTCAGGTCTTTGATTATAGACTTTCTAAAGCTAGGTTTTCAAAGGGCCAGGGCGGCCTCGGCAAATTTGTGCAAAAGCTGTCCAGAGAAATAGTTTCGTCAATTTATTTTTCTTTTATAGATTATTTATTAAACTTTTATTATAGAGAAAAAAATAGAAAAAGAATACTCAGATTCCCAGGGCAATTATCAGACTCAGATATCACACCAGGTGAAAGAGGTAGGCACTAGGCTCCGAGTCAATTCTTTTGGCAATTTCCTGTTACAGATATTATTAATTTAATATCTATAAAAGAGAAAATATAGAAGAAAATGACCCGGGAAATTTATTATCCTAAGCATGCGAATACTGGAGAACACGACCCGTGAAAACTCGACCCGTAACGAACTCGACCCGTGAAAAACTCGACCCGTAACGAACTCGACCCCGTTTTAAATCTTCTCAATTCAACTGTCTCAACTGTGGATGAATACTATATTGAATAGAAAGTATATTATCTTCAAATTTGGCTTTTTCTGTCCAGTTTATCCAATCTTAATAGACAAAATAGGCAAATTTACATTTGCTTGATTTACATAGGAAATGTACTGAAAAATATGGTTTTCTTCAATTCTCTCAAAAACACGGATGGTGACCTATGGTTTTTTAAATCTAAATAAGTAGTACTATATATGTTCCATATTCTGTGACAGTTTGAAGGAAATGACATGGGTTTTACTATGTGAAAAAATACCTTTGAGAAATTCTTCAAATTCTTTATATACAAAATTATTATAATATTGATCTATAAATCAAAAGCTAGCATGGTGACCCCCAATTTTTAAATTAGATATGTGTTCCATAAAACTTGGAGATCATCATATTAAATTTTCAGAAAATTGACATGGGTTTTAATTTTCAAGCCAAATTGTCCGATATGCCTTAAAGCGGGCGTCCACCAACCACGACCAGGCTACGAAAATAGCTTCCCGACAAGGACCACGACAGGTCTACAATTGGAAGGCTTGTCGTAGCCTTGTCGTGGTTGGTGGACCCTAGTTCCCAACAAGAGTCTACGACAAGGCCACGACAGGCTGCGACATGATGCTTGTCGGGGGCCTGTCGGGGGCCTGTCAGGGGCCTTCCGACAAGGTTATGACAAAATCGAACATGTTCGATTTTTGCCATTACTGGAACCTTGTCGTGGAGTGTCGTGGTTTCCTCGATATCACTGTCGTAGTGTGTCGGTACCATGGACGCCTTTTTTACGGGAACCAGCAACGTCTACGACACGCCCCGACAACACTGTCGTAAAGCCCCCCCTTCTCATGACAAGGCTGCGACAAGGTGCCGATTGGAACATTCTTGTCGGCTCTTGTCGTAGCCTTGTCATGGTTGGTGGACGCCCGCCTTTAAGAGGGGGCGTCCACCAACCACGACAAGGCTGCGACAACGGCTTTCCGACAAGGTCCACGACAGCTCTACGATTGGAAGGCCTGTCGTAGCCTTGTCGTGGTTGGTGGACCATAGTTCCCGACAAGAGGCTACGACAAGGCCCCGACAGGCTGCGACACAAAGCTTGTCAGGAGGTTGTTGGGGGCCTTCTGACAAGGCTACGACAAAATCGAACATGTTCGATTTTTGCCACGACAAGAGCCTTGTCGTGGCGTGTTGTGGCATGTCGGGAGGTTGTCGCTGAAACACCACTGGTTTCCTCGATCCCGCTGTCGTGGTGTGTCGATACCATGGACGCCTTTTTTTTGGCAACCAGCGACGTCTACGACACGCCCCAACAACGCTGTCGCAGAGCTCCTCTCCTCACGACAAGGCTGCGACAAGGCACTGATAGGAACTTACTTGTCGGCGCCTGTCGTAGCCTCGTTGTGGTTGGTGGACGCCCGCCTCTAACCGAGGATGCACACCTCTGAGCTGCGTGTCGCCCTCACGGCCCGCCCGTCCATTAGAGACGTTATACAGAGACCGAGGCGCGTAATTGGATTGCGTCACACGCGGTCTCTCTGAGATAACACCAGATAAAGATTTCTATTAATGGCGGCGCCCACACCGCTGGTTACCAGCCTGTGGTAAGCAGCCGTACGGGATCAGCGACGGCTGGCTGCCCAGATACTTACTTAAGTCATTGACTTGTTCAGGTCTCTATTGATAGACTTACTCAAGGCTTTGACTTGCTCATGTCTCTATTGATAGACTTACTCAAGGCTTTGACATGGGACATGTCAAGTCTTTGATTCTAGACATTTAATCATAGACTTGTTCAGGTGTTTTTGATATTATAAGCTGTATCTATTAAAAAGTTAACTGTGTTAAGGTCTTTGATTACAGACTAACGAACCATCATGAGACGTAATAAAGGTCACATGACGTGACTGAACGTGACCAAACGGAGGCGGTCGTGCAGGAAACAAAACGTGACAAAACGTGAAGGACGTGACCGACCACAGCTACCCGTACACAGGGATGCCAGTTGGGGTCAGGAAAAAATCCTACATCGAGACTGATGCCAGTCTATGTATTATATTTTAAGCCAACCAGATGGCAGTATTTTAGTTTGCCCTTGTCCGTAGGAGCATATCCTACAGGAATCCTACCATCTCACAGCACTAGGTTGGAGCACTGGGATCCATAGGGCCTCTAACTGAGTGTGCTGCAGTTAGCTGAATTCAAAATTTTGAAAGATTACAGAACAAGTTTATCTAAGATTTAAATTTAAGGGAGCCTGAAGTCTATGTTGTTCTCAAAAACATGCAATTTCTTGATATTATCATCTCTTTTTGACTTACATGGAAATCCTACATGTAGGCAAAATCCTACAAACTGGCATCCCTGCGTACAGGGAATTCTGAACAAAATGGACCCCTTAAATGCACCTAAACCAGGGCCAAAGTCCAGTGTAAACACATATCTATAGGTGTAAACCCAGCATTAGATATTTTGATGAATAAATTTGTCTAGGATTTTTATTATAGATATGCTCTGATCTTTAATTATACTTACTCAAATCTTTGATTCTATACTTGTTCATGTCTTTGATTATAGTCTTGCAGAAGTCTTTGATTATGGACCTATATGACGTTACCACCGGCCGACTATGACTATCGATTATGGTTTTTAAAACCGTCGACCCACTGTGTGATACTGTTCGTGGAATAATTGTCAGGTGGAAACAAAAAGAGAAAACTACTTTTTAAACCAACATAAATCTATATGGCACCACCGACCGATTTACGAGGCCACCAGCGATTTCTATGTTAGTTTAGGGAGGATAAATCTTCACAGCTGGTCAGGTCCTATATATATTGAATAATCGGTGCACATGAACACATAATCGGTCGTCAGGTGGAAACAGAGTGTTTACTATGGGATCAACAGATAAAGTCCAGTGCACATCTACCGCTTTCGGAACATCCATGTACCTTTGTCAGTGACAAAGGAACGGTACTTTGTCTCAGGCGAGGCACCCTAATGGAGTCAGCCATAGTCGGTAGACAGCTAGGCAAGGATCAGACAACGATTAGTGACCCTTGAACCCTTGAAATGTTTTATCGCCGACAAGTTGTTTGTCGATGTTCCGAAATCGCCTGCCACGGTTTATCAACATTTATAAATTCAGTTGGCAACAAGGGAAGATTGGAAATTCTCCCTGTTCGGGTTACGTAATTTGCCTGCGACAACTATATGGTTTGGGAACTAATCATTCGACCGCGAAACGGTAGATGTGTTTTGGACTTCAATTATAACGAAGGACTTGTATCTGAAAAGCTCGCCCTTATGAGAGATGCAATAAAGATATCAAAAAATAAAAAAGGACTACCAACCGACTACTGTACAGGGTGCACATAATCGGTGGAGTTTCCATCGGCCGGTGGAAACGCCACATAATTATATACCCATGCCGTATAATACTGTAAATACGCACCGTTTCGCCATCTAACGTAAAAATACTGTATGGACTACCTTGCCAAACAAGTTTATCAACATATCGGTAGTTAAAAATTAAATTAATGTTGTTTTTTAAAATTTGGGGTATATAGTAAATATATAACGTCCAACCATGCTTGTACAAGTCACAGAACTCTATGATAATTTGTGGTTTGTACGGACTCAGCATAAATGCCTCGTTCCGTACAAACCGTAAATTACCATCTCGTTCAGTGACTTGTACAGCATGGTCAGGAGGTTCTATATAATTACTCAGGTCTTTAATTATAGACCTAACCAGATCTTCGATCACAGATATTCCTTAAGAAATAAAGCCTATAAGACACATCGCAGCACCGGCTTTCATCAATCAAAGATATTCATTACCGACCCGATGTTATTGCTTTATCGCCGGCGGGTAGTCATTACTTACGTGTAGGATATGACGGCCGCCAAGCCAAGCCCTGCACATTGCAGCGCTCTTAGATCTCAATCTGTTCGCTCTACAAGGAGATCGTACAGGCCAAATAATGCCACTCATTCAACCCCGCCTTCGGCTCGGTGAGAACCTGGGATCAGTGCCTTATAGGCTTAGGATAGACTTGCTCAAGTCTTTGATTATGAACAATCATTAAATGATTAAAGAAAATCGGAATACAATTCATTATAGCATGTGTCCATCTCTGACTAGCCCTTGCTTGAGTCTTTGATTATAAACAATCATTAAATGATTAAAGAAAATCGGAATACAATTCATTATAGCATGTGTCCATCTCTGACTGGCCCTTGCTCGAGTCTTTGATTATAAACAATCATTAAATGATTAAAGAAAATCGGAATACAATTCATTATAGCATGTGTCCTTCTCTGACTGGCCCATGAATCGAAGACTTGTCCACTATGAACAGAATCTCCTGTTTATGACCCCAAGCCACTCCCTGTAACCCTATACCTCACTCTACCCCTCCCCCTCCCCTCGTCCAGTTCCCTGCCTGCCTGTGTTGTCATAGAAATATATTTCGCCTACTCCAAACTATGTCTCGATTGAGATCAAAGTGAGAGGGTATCAATCTCCAAACAGATATCCTGACCAGTAGCCAGACCTCTGCTTGGGGAGTGTGGCGCAAAATCGCACCAGTCTACACGGCCGATTACAGATGAGACCAGTCCCTGTGTCACTCAGAAGGGGTGGAGGGGTGGGATACAGGGACTGAGGCCAGTGGTGGAGGGGTGGGATACAGGGACTGAGGCCAGTGGTGGAGGGGTGGGATACAGAGACTGAGGCCAGTGGTGGAGGGGTAGGATACAGAGACTGAGGCCAGTGGTGGAGGGGTAGGATACAGAGACTGAGGCCAGTGGTGGAGGGGTGGGATACAGGGACTGAGGCCAGTGGTGGAGGGGTGGGATACAGGGACTGAGGCCAGTGGTGGAGGGGTAGGATACAGGGACTGAGGCCAGTGGTGGAGGGGTAGGATACAGGGACTGAGGCCAGTGGTGGAGGGGTGTGATACAGGGAATGAGGCCAGTGGTGGAGGGGTGGGATACTATAGAGGAAACCCATGAAAGTTTAGGGTCTGAGCTCGTATCCCATCGAGTTTGAATCACGTAGTAATTCACAAGGCGAAGCCGCGTGAATTGCTTGGATTCAAATGAGATGGGATCGAGCTCTGACTCTAAACTTGAATGGGTTTCTGAATTTATCTCACCCTTAATATTGATTAATGGGTTAACATTTGTGACATTATCCCCCATTGGATATTTTTCCTAAATATCTAATGGGTATTAGATACGAGTTTCCAATGTTAAGTCTATGGAGAAAAAATATCTGGGGTGAGGTAAAGGGGCTGAGGCCAGTCTAGGCTTGGGACAGCTTTGCATTGTATGAACTTCTCGCTGAGTGGCCCAGGAATCCAGTGTAAGTCGCTGTGAGGAGGAGTGGTGGTGAGAGGTGGCCACAGGGATCAGAGACTGAAGTCAGTCAAGCGGAACGACTGCACGTTCCTATTGATAATGAGCGATGGTTTTTTTTACAAGCGCATGAGTAAAACGTCGGTAGAGTTTAGAACTGTCAGTAGAATCAATAGAAACGTCAGTAAAATGCAAAAATGTATCAGTGGTAAGACCGCCAAATACATATCATAAGATCAGATCATGGATTAGTTAGTGCGTGCTTGTACGCACTAAATACATCATCTAGAGTTTACAGGGGTCCATATAGACTTTCAGGGTACTGCATACAAACTATCACTTCACTATCTGTGTGTTATTCACTGTGATATTGAGAACAGAGCAGGGAACCAGTGTCTCAGGGTCTTAGAGGTATGCCCAGCTGACCATGACCAATCACTCAAAACCAGAATACCTCAATACCCATTGATGCTTGATGTGTTTGGATCCTAGAAAGGCAGTTGCAGAAATGGCAAATTGACTGGGTGCAAGGGGGTTACAGAAACCTATCCATAGGCTAAATCCAACTCAAACCTTTTAATTCTTATTCTTTTTGACTGCCCCTCATTCTATGATGAACATACTATTAGCTCCTAGTATATGTTCTACAAACTCTGCAAGTAAGTGCAGAAAGCGTCACAACTCTCAGTCTTGTTTGGGATAGATGTTTTATCACAGTATAAGCATCAAGTTTCTGGACCTGTCGTCGACGTCTCTGTTATAAATAACCTTCTTCGGAACTCAGTCTGTAAAGATTTACTTTATCGTAAAACTGGATGAGTTTTAAATCTTGGTCACCGTATGCCACGACTGGAATTTGGCATAGTGATTTCACGAGGCGAGGCCGAGTGAAGTTCAGAGCCCAAACTCCAGGAGTGGCATGCGGTGGCCAAGATCAAAACGAATCAGGTTTTGAGTTTATCCCACCCGTCTTCTCGATTTTGGAATATTACGTGATAACAATAATGTATGCCACTAGTGGCATATAAAACTCTGTATGCCAGTCAGCATGGCATACGGAAACTCAATGTTAAGCCTATGGGATTTCATATTAGGGGTAGGATAATATTAGGAAACGTCCTTACTGTGGACGAAACAGTTCCTGTTCGAGGTCAGTCTTTGATTTCATACTGCCTGATGCCATAGGCGGAAGGCAGTATGAAATCAAAGACTGACCGAAAACGAGAACTGTTTCGTCCACAGTGAGGACGTTTGCTTATTATTATATACCTTAAATCGATGAAAAAACGTTATTTTGATGACATACTAAGACACACTCACAGCGGGCACGAACATTATTATTACTGCACCCCTAGCAGCGGGCAGTATTTCATAGACATTCGCATACAGGTATATAATAATATACTTTTCTGAAGTTTATTTTTTGTATAGAAACTATATTGGCTCAGAGATATACCTCAGGTTGAAGGTATTAGGAAGTCCCATGAATACTGACCACCGACGCTCTTACAGGAGAAATAAACCCGTAAAAAACACGAGAGGTTAACGCATAGTAATACACGAGCCCTAGTAAGGCGATCACAAAGAAAACATTAAGTGGTTTTAACAGAGCCGCCAGAACACAAAACCATTACTTGCTGGGTTTATCATCCATCTTCCCAAATAAATTTCACTCCGGAATTCCCGTATTTTAGGGTATATCAGTAGGGACTATCGTAAAACCGGATGAGTTTTAATCTGGGCTCCCGTATGCGACGACTGGAGTTTGGCGTAATGATATCACGAGGCGGAGCCGAGTGATATCCGGAGCCAAAACTCCAGGAGTCGTATATGGGAGCCCAGATTAAAACGAATAAGGTTTCGATTTTATCCTACCCCCTGTGAACGATATTTTTATGTGAGGATAATAGCAAAAAACACGATAAAAACTTTCTGAAGTCCTCCATATGGGTGGGATTTTTAAAACCTGCTAAATTGCCAAAATAAGCTTATTCAAGGTTCATGTTGTATAAACGTATCTCATGAATGTAAAAATGAAATTATTTGGTGTATCTTTTGATAATCTTTCTTTCCAACATAGGGTTTTGTAGAGCTCTGAGGAATTTTTCCTTCCGAAAATCAACAAAAACTGTGATTTTCTATTGATTTTTGCTTTGTTCAAAATCTGGGAGACACAATTTCGAGCAAACTGTATTTATTAACATGTTTAAAGCATATGTCATGAGAAGTGTAGACAATATAATTTTGAAAATTGGTAAAAGATTGAAAAAATATTAAAATGGTAAAAACTATCCAGGATCTTCAAATTTTCCAACATAGAGACCCATAGAGTATGTTGTTCAAGACCCCGACTTTCAGAGGAAAATACTAATGAGATATATAGTGAGAAATTAATTTTTCTTTATTGTACAATGTTGACCAGAATCCTGACTGTGATACCTGAAAGTTTCAACACAATCGGATTATCCATCCTGATATCAGAACATTATGATCCCATGATGATATTTTTCCAAAAACATGGGTTGTTGGACAACACACCTCTAAAGGATGTGTTAAAGAAAAAATAATCATAATAGAATAACAAATATCATTGGTTATGTTAAGTACCCCTACCACTCATGAATACCCAGGTTGGTTTTTTTCTAAATAAAAAAATATACTTTTTATTGTTCAAAAACTGAACACGTGTTGACAACACGCTGTTTTACAAGTTATGATTTTGGGGTTGTTTTTTATCAGTAATTGAGTGGTTGGCTTTGTGAAATATAGCTTATTATCATTTCATTAAAAATATAAAGTATTATAGCCTCAAATATTATTTTTCTCATTGTTCTGAGTAATTCTATTAACGTGTTGTCCGGCACCCCTCGTGTTGTCCGACACCCCTGTGTTGCCCAACACCCCAAATATGGTTTAAAGCTTTTCTTTTAAATCTAATATATGAAAAAGGTATTTTAGATCAAATATAATGTGTGTCACCATATAATATTAGTCATTCTTAAGTTATAAGCATTTATAACATTTCTTGAAATTTCAGATATTTAGGGGGTTGGACAACATGCAGTATTATACACAACTTCAAAAGGCTCTCAAATCTAAACCATTGATCTGATTTTGTTGGAATAATATTTTTCTGGAACGTACTTAGTAGGTGAGTAACATAAAATATAAAAAGAAATATTATTCGGAAATTTTTTTTTGCGTGTTTTTTCCCAGGTTCAAAGCTGAATTTAGCAGGTTTCAAAAATCCGACCCATATAGCTCTCCTTGCTGCTCTGAAGGCGCTTGGAACAACTTTCAGCTGCTGATCTCTGATTGGTCCATTTTTTGTATGCTCCTAGGAGCGATTTTATATCCGTATGCGACATACGGGCGCATACGGAAAGTCAATGTTAACCCTATGGGATTTTATATTAGGGGTAGGATAAAAGGCATTTCTCTCCATCACAGGGGATTATTTCCCTGTCATCAATGGTTGTTTTGAGGCCCATGATAAAAATGTTTCAAATCCGTTATATTGGTTATGGTATCTTACAACATAGAAACAATTGGTAGTACTTAAATGTGGCCCCAATACATTTTCAATAGGGACTTTGTAATAAATGTATAACAAGTATATATATGCCGCCGACCCAATGCTTCCTTTAAAAATGGGCACTGTCTCCGGCCATTAGATTGTATGTGTGCTCTAAAGTGGGATTCACACGTAGAGACTAATGTACCTGAGACTTGTGTACTTCACACCTTTCTCCTAGTCTCAGAAAACTCTCCTTTAGTACAAAATTCTCATGGTCAAGTGGTTTTACCAGTTTTAATGAAAAATGGAGAATTGGATTCACATGGAAGGACACACCGGGTAGATCGTCTCAGATATGGTCACAGTGAAAACTCACCCATAAGGTGACGGGTGTTACAACATTTAAGGGGGGCGTCCACTAACCACGACAAGGCTACGACAAGAGCCGACAAGCAAGTTCCTATCGGAGCCTTGTCGCAGCCTTGTCGAGAGAAGGGGGGCTTTACGACAGCGTTGTCGGGGTGTGTTGGGAAGTGCACGCTCCACCAAAATTAACTATCGTAGACCTCTGCGACATGCTCCCGACACGCCATGACACTCCACGACAAAGGTCCAGTCGTAGGAAAAATCGAACATGTTCGATTTTGTGGTATCCTTGTCGGAAGGCTCCCGAGAAGCTTCCCAGTCGCAGCCTGTCGTGGCCTTGCCATAGACTCTTGTCAGGAACTGGGGTCCACCAACCACGACAAGGCTAAGACAAGTCCTCCAATCTTAGGCCTGTTGTTGACCTTGTCGGAATGCCATTGTCGTAGCCTTGTCGTGGTTGGTGGACGCCCGCCTATAGGCTAGGGCAGATACTTATAGTTGGCAACTCCGCAGCAGGTACATTTGTCTCACCAAAATGACCCTATAGATTTTAAATATGTTTAAAATCAAAATCTCATGTACCTTGTTAGGGTAATTGTTGCTGACAATTGCAGGGGGAAATAATTGTCGCAGGGAAATGTAACCCTGTAATTCTGACCAGGAGATTGTATTCCAGGAGGGTCCCAGCAGGATTTGTCTCAGAGAAACACCCACTGAGGTACGTGAATCCCACTTGAGTTGTATTGTGTTTTTGGGCATTCAATAATCTAGATATGGCAATATTCCAAGGAAATCCTTGTTTTTATTTTCAGTTTTCATCCTACCCCGCATATAAATCTCCATAGACTTAACATGGTGTGACTGTATGCCACGGGTAGGTAAAATATTTATATGCCACTGGTGACATATGAAGTTAAAATGTGACAGGGTTGGATAAAATCTAAACATCACTCAATTTCATGTAATTGTTTACATGACATTCATTGTCTTCTGCTACAGACTTCACTTAGCTGCGCTTCGTGATATCATTCCTCAAAGATAACTCATGCCATATAAACAACCATATGAAATTTCGTGATGTTTCATGATATTATACTTCTTTTTCTTGTATAAAACGAACCCTGTACACCCCAAACCCATTCAATTGCCCAAAAAACTATGTGTTTTTTATGTTTTTCCCAGATTCTCCAAGGCAGTAAATTCCACTTGACAAATATATCTTCACGATCCCAACTGACATCCCTGTATTATCCTACCCCTAATAAAAAACCGCCATAGACTTAACATAGGGAAATTTTATGTTGCAGGCCGTGACATAAAGTATTTTTTATGCCACTAGAGTAATAACAATATTGACCAATCAGAGAGCAGGATGTCAGCTACTATGAAAAAAGTTCTGCTGGTCGTTGACTCAATATTTATCTTTTTAACAGTAATACAAAAGCATAGATGGGGTAGGATAAATACGAAACCGAACTCGAGTTAGACTTGTCAATGTCTATCCCACTCTGGTCAGGTCTGCTCCTCACTACACTCGGCTACGCCTCGTGTAGTAATACACGTCCTTCCCGTCGTGGCATAAACATTGTCAAGTCTAACTCTCGTTCGGTTTCTACTAAATATGGCAGGGCATGGCAGTCCCGATCACTTTGACAGATGTGAGATGCATGTTATATAATATGATAATGACTGGTATCGGTTACGTAAGTGATTATCTACTATGATCACTGTATATGAAGTCTTGTTCCGATCTCCTTCAGGTGATAATTAAAGCCACTAGAACCCGGTGACCCCGTCAGTATTAACACTCCCACGTAGTGTCCTGCATATATGAAAAGAGCCGAAGAACTTACATTGTTAAGGCCATAAGGTGGTGATTCCACCAACACACAAGAGTCTTGCTAAGAGGGGGCGTCCACCAACCACGACAGGGCTGCGACACGCGCCGACAAGAAAATTCCAATCCGTGCCTTGTCGCAGCCTTGGCGTGAGGAGAGGAGCTCTGCGACAGCATTGTCGGAGCGTGTCGTAGTCTGTCGGGAGAAGCACGCTCCACCTAAATTTTCTATCATAGACCTCTGCGACAACCTCCCGACATGCCACGACACGCCACGACGAGGCTCTTGTCGTGGCAAAAATCGAACATGTTCGATTTTGTGGTAACCTTGTCAGAAGGCCCCCGACAACCTCCCGACAAGCTTCGTGTCGCACCCTGTCAGGGCCTTGTTGTAGCCTCTTGTTGGGAACTATGGTCCACCAACCACGACAAGGCTACGACAGGCCTTCCAATCGTAGAGCTGTCGTGGACCTTGTCGGAAAGCCGTTGTCGCAGCCTTGTCGTGGTTGGTGGACGTCCCCTCTTAAGCGCCAATTCCACCGAGCAACCGATCTAACCGGGAAAATCGGGAAACCCCCACGATCGGAACCCTGTGAATGACGTCACACTTCCGGCCTCACTTTGAATGTGTACTCTACGATTCTTTTCCGCTGAGTTTGGGCTTAGATCGGTGGAAGCGTGGGTGGAAGCGTGAACGCATGCTCGATTTATCGGAAATATCGGGAACGAAATTGTCCGATATTCTATGAAATTCTCCGAAATTCCCAGAACCTTACCGATATTCTATTTTTGCGGTGGAATAGGCCCATTAGTCGGGCTAGGTTTAAATAATCGTGCCTATATGTCGCGACTAATAACAATGATCTTAGGTAACAACTGTATAAGGTTAACGAAGTGAATACTAATAACAATGATCTATAAGAGGAACAGTCAAACAATCATGTAACCAAATATATATAACGGCGCCTGCTGAAAAACCAGCAATTGCCACGGCTGACAGGATGCCGACTTTATTGACGTTAAGAGACGAGATGTAAAGAAAACAATGTATGTAACTAAAATTTGAGATCAATAAAGAAAATGAAAGAAAAAAAAAACAAAAAAAAACGTGTCTTGAGTTATCGCGGTGGTGGAGCATCAAAACACACACCCGACACCGCACGGCTACGTTTTGTGACAACGGAGGTACGATATATCCCGACACTGTACGATATAACAAGATATACCAAGATATATCTCGGCAAATCCATCGTGTTGGTGGAACCATCCCTTAAGACAGCGACATCTACTAACGATTCTCACTGATCTATCTAACCGATGATAATGATCCGAAACAATGTCTTATTAGAGCGTGCTTGCACGCCCTATATACATCATCTAGAGTTTAGAGGGGTTCATATAGACTTTCAGGGTACTGTATACAAATTATCACTTCATTATCTGTGTGCTATTCACTGTGATAATGAGAATAGAGCAGGGAACCAGTGTCACAGTCTCTGAGAGGCATGCCCAGCTGACCATGACCAATCACTCAAGACAGAAATACCTCAAGACCCCCTTATGCTTGATGTGTTTGGATTCTAGGCAGTTACAGAAATGGCAAGTTGACGGGTGCAGGTGGGTTACAGAAAACTATCCATAGGCTAAATCTAACTCAAACTTTTTAGTTGTTATTCATTTATAATTGACCGCTCATTCATCTATGATGAACATACTATTTGCTCCTAGTACCCTTATAGTTATACACCAGCATAGGTATTCTCCCGCTCACACCTCCTCAATTTATAACCTCGTAAAACAGCTCTATTGAGATCAAAGAGAGCGGCCGGGAGCCGGGCCCGGCTGGCCATCGGGCCGGGAGATAGGTCTTTATCCACAAGAATGCAAAGTTTGATAACATCAGTTCTATTTAAGATATCGGGGAACTGTTTTCAGATCTATGCTCGGCTCTGTCTCCCCTATAGGTCGGTGTATAATACTTGGATTTAGGACAATGGAATACAGACCATCGCTATCTAAATAGCCTAATCAGAATCGGGAACAGTCGGTGAAGTGCATACAACGACAATCTAAAGCCCATTAGACAGCGACATTTTTCACAGATTCTCACCGATCCGATTACCGATTATAATCGGGAACATGAATGTCGCTGTCTTATACCCTTTGCAATGATTCCCGATCACACCTTTCCATTTTTTGACCTTGTACAGCAACCCGATTGATATCAAAGAGAGCCGCCGGGAGCCGAGCCGGGGTGAGCCACGGGCCGCCGGTGTGGACTCATAGAAAATAATTCAAAGTTTAATAACTTTGGATCCAATTAAGAAATCGGGAAACAGTTTTCAGATTTATCTTTGCCTCTCTCTACCCTACAAGGCACTTATAAATCGGACTAGGGGATAGGTAGCATCGCTATTCAAATGGCCTGCTCAGAATGGGGAACAGTCGGTGAAGTGCGTACAGCGACACGATTAAGGTCGGGGAGAGTCGGTCATTACCCCCACGCTAGTAATGCCCGACCCGATTAAAATCGGGTCTGTGAAGTGCGTACAGCGACCCGATTCTGACCGACCCGACGGATTCGTCGGGCAAAGGTGTGATCGGGCACAAAGGTCGGGTCGCTGTCTTATAGGCTTTAAGGTCAGGCATAGTCGGTCATTACCCCCTTACTAGTAATGCCCGACCCGATTATAATCGGGTCTGCGAAGTACATACAGCGACACGATTCTAAATAGAGATCTGCTACACGAGTATCTGCTCTATCAAGGAGTCCATTAGGTTAAAGTCTCTCTGAAGCATCCTTGTTGTCTAAGCTCTGTTAAGACATGTACAAATAAGTACCGGGCTACTGGAGCCAGATGAAAATAAACGCATCCAAGAACCTACTCTGGGCTCCAGCTAAAATACAAATAACCAAGAAAAAGTATGTAATCTCTGTATGCAATTGGAACCACAGGTGGCACTGTAATTACAATATGTACTGCTTCACTTAGAGTCTATAGGTAACTCTCCGATTGGGCCGAAACCATGCGTGTACCTGTCTATCAATGATCTATTCAACTGAAGATCAACAGCTATACGTGTATTTATTACAAAACTTGATCTGATTATAGAAAATTTGGGAAGTGTCTCTACCAACACTCGGACTTAACGAGTAAATGTAATCCACTTTGCATGGATATGTCTCTACAAATACCTGAACTAACGTAAATAGCTATACATGAAAGTATTTCTACCCACACTTGAAATGAACGTACACAATTATACATTCATGAATGTATTTCTATGAACACTCTAGCTGAAAGTAATCAGATATACATCGAAGGTACCACAGAATTTCATTGAAAATAAAGGAACCCCATATAATTTTACCTAAACCTAAAATACACAACTATGCATGGAAGTATCTCTACCTATATATAAAAACTATAACAGGTTGTAAAGTACTGTAAATAGAAGTACCTTTACCTATACAAAAAGAATGTTTAAAAGCATGGATAACTATACATGAATATGGAAATATCTCTACAGTATATGAAAACTATACCTGACTATACCTGAAAGGAAAGAACTGTAAAAACTGCATATATTACAATGCCAAATTTTAAACAACCATGTATATGGCAGTATTTAATTTACCTATATATATCAGAAAGTAAATAACTACACAGGGAAGTGTCTCTATCTGTGTGTCTAAACTCTACCTTAATGTAAACAACTATACATGGAAGTAACTCCAACTGTACAAACAAACTTCACATCAACAGTGAAAATCCTCAAGAAGGTCGAGGCATTCCACACAGGATGTGGTCCATTTGGAGATAACACTGACTTAAACAGTGACAACATGTGCTTAAGGGACGAGTGCAGTTCTCCTCAGCTTGGAGAGTGTGAAGGGCCCTGTTTAGCACTGATTTCCCATGGCCTGGGGCTCGTTTAATAATCGAGGATCGTAGATGTAGACCCTTTGCTATATATACGCCATAGAGACCCAGGGACATTGTGGATCAACTTCATGGATGAGCTTATGGTCGGCTAATATTCAGTCTCTGCGAACAGACTTAAAAGTTATTAAACGATAAACCTTGGACGAGTTACACAAAAGAGTCTTCATGTACGATCCTAGATTACTCAACGGGCCCCTGGAAACCTGGCATATAGGGTACAGAGTAATTGCTAGTTCCGGCATCATCTGCCAGGAAATTGTAATAGTGGCTACTGTTGTCGGGGGACAACCACTATTTTTTTGCTGAGCAAGAAACAGCTGCGATCTCCGGAAATGGTGTGTATATGTGAGATAATAATCCATAGTAATATCTCCTACCGATAATTGAGTGTCTGAGAGGCAATACTCAGGTTAAATATAAATTAAAAGCTCACATATACGCCATTTTGTGTTGGCGATTCCAGAAATCGCTACAGTTCTCCAACTTTAGACTGAGGGAGACAGACCAGCCAACCATCATTAGTGGCCCGTTTCAACCACCATAACAGAAGTCTCTTTATCTCACCCCTGGTACAAGTTTAGCCAAAGGGATACCATTAGAAAAAAATACTCAACGATCACCCTCGTACAGTGACAATACTACGCCACGGCCGTGGCGTAGTGAATTTGAGATGACGTCATATGGATTTGCTAAGTATATTCTGATTATTCAGAAGTTGTGATGATATTTAATGTCATAGAAAAGGGTAAGATAAATCCAGAACCGCACTTGAATCGTAAAATACACTCGTTTGGTTGTGCCATAATCGTCACTCGGCTTCGCCTCGATGACGATTGCGGCCCATCCAAACTCGTGGATTATTGTGCATTTATACGATTCTCGATGCAGTTCTATATAAATCTCACCCCTGGTATTTTTTCCCCATATACTTAACATTGGAAACTCGTACCCAACGCCCATTGGGTATTTAAAAAAATACTCAATGGCGGATTATGTCACATCCGCTCGCCAAGTAATCGAAGTGAAGGGTGAGATAAATTCAGAGTCCTAATCAAGTTTAACCCCATCTCATTTGAATCGCTTCATAATTCATGTGGCTTTGCCTGCAATTCAAACTCGATGAGATACTATCGCAAAACTGGATGAGTATTAATCTTGACCACCGTATGCCACAACTGGAGTTTCGCATAGTGACTTCATGAGGCGAAGCCGAGTGAAGTCCGGGGTCAAAACTCCAGGAGTGGCATGCGGTGGCCAAGATTAAAAAGAATCAGGTTTTGATTTTATCCTACCCTGTCTCCTCGATTTTGGAATATTATGTGATAATAATTCTGTATGCCACTAGTGGCATATAAAACTCGGTATGCCAGTCAGCGTGGCATACGGAATCTCAATGTTAAGGCTATGGGCTTTTATATTAGGGGTGGGATAAAGGCTCTGACCGTAGATCTATAGGTTTCTTCTATAGTATGTATACAAGGGACCAAAGCTGATCCATCTTGTCTGAGAAGCTCAAGGCAATGGGCGCTGTCTCCATTGAGGAACCCATCTTATATGCAGGGCAACTTACGCAAGACGATCCTTACCCGTAGCACTTCTGTGCAGGATTATGTGTCATTTCAGAAGTGATGTTCTCACACGAAACTGCCATGTTATATTCACCTTCTCAAACAGTGGTAACACTTTATCCCGATTCCTGCTTGATAATGGTTAGTTCTAATCTCCCACATATGAGTAATGACTGACAGCCATCATCATATCACCTGCCACCGCCATCCCCCCGACTCATTTTCCATTTTTTAAACTTTAGTTTATGATTAGTCTTGAATTAATCTGGTGCATTCATGCTTCCTGTTCATATTGACAGCACTGTTAAGCTTGTAAGATGTCAAACATACTTTAACACGGATTCTCACTGATCTGATGATCAGAAATAATCGGCATTTATTGTGAACAATTCTACTAATGTATGGTAACTTCAAACCATGGTAATACTTTATCCCTAATTCCAATCAATCGTTGAATAAGAGTAATTTATAATTGGTTATTATGTCCCACATATCAGTAATAACTGTCAGCTATTTTCATGTCACCTGCCATCTACATCCCCACCCCACCCCACCCCCAACTCCATCTGCCACTCTTAAAACTTCAGTTTATAATTAATCCTGAATTAATCATGGAATGTTCATGCAGCCTATTCATTCTCACTAATCCAATGGTCAGAAGTCAATGGCTACAACCTTATTGATGTACAGTACAGTTTATGATTAGTCTTGAACTAATCAGGGAATTCGAGATCATGCTGCCTGTTCACATTGACAGTCCTGTTAAGATTGTAAGACATCAAACACACTTCAACCTGGATTCCTACTGATCCAATGGTCAGAAATCATTGGCACTAATCAGTAACAACCTTATTGATATACAGTTTAGTTTATAATTAGTCTTACACTAAAAATGGCATGTTTATGTTGCCTGTTGACCGCCCTGTTAAGCCTGTAAGACATCGAACATGCCAGATTCTTGCTGATCTAATGGTCGGAAACTTTCAGCGATAATCTGTAACAATTGATGTAAAGTAGCTTCAAACGGTGGTAACGCTTTATCCCTGATCCACTGATTGATAATAATTGGTTACAATCGGTAAGAAACATTTCAATGTACATACCGATAATTCTCTCATAGAGCAAAGACAGTTTATTCCCGATTCTCACTGATCATTTAATATTGGTCAGTAAATGCACAATATTACCATAATTTTGATTCTCAACATAGTTGATGAGTAGTAATATGCAAGCTAATGCGAGTATATTGCGTAGTGTCAACTACAAGGAGAATACGACCATGCAGATCAGAATCATGGTAATGCTGTGTTTATTATTTAGCATGCCAAATATAAGTTATCAAAGGAAACACAAATTCGCGGCCGATATTCTCATGCACTACTTAGCATGCTAAGGACTCTTTTTATTCTGAATCTTACTCGGTAGCGATCTGTGGGCTCCATATGGTTAATATAGGTGGATAATGATAATAATCTGCAATCATCGTTTTGATGTGCATTGCCCTCAAAGACAGATTTCTGGCACCCCTTCCTGACAAATTTGACACTGACCAATTAAACATGGGCCAACTTGGGTCAGCAGCATCATAGACTAGGATCAAATGGTATGTTTATCATTGATGAATGAGTGTGCAATTATATGTTATTGGATCGTTTCTGCAACCCACTTGCAGCTACCTGAGTATAGGATCAAAACGTATCAAGCACCAGTGGGTCTTGGGCTATTTCAGTGGTCATGGTCAGCTGGGTATGCCTCTAAGACCCTGAGACACTGGCACCCTGCTCCATTCCCAATATCACAGTGAATAGCACGCAGATACTGAAGGGATAGTTCTTTTTTGCAGTACGCTGGAAGTCTTTATGTGACCACTCTAACATTTAGGCAATGTATATATTTCTGCCTGCACACTCTAAAAACAAAATTGCAGTGGATTGCAACAGTTGGTTGGTGTTGGTTAGCCATGGTTATTTCAATGATAGATTAAAATATATGCAGTATGTTTGAAGTCTATATGCGACCGCTCTAATCTTTAGGCAATGTATAAAGAGCCCGAGAGCACGCTCTAAAAACGGACGGTAAGTGGAAACAGAGCAACGGTATTCCAAATAATCTTTTATGTAGATTTGCAGTGCTGGCACCAACCTCCCCATTTGCACAATTCAATGGGTGGTTCCTAAAAATCACCAATCACTTTGTCGCCAAGTGGAAAAGCACCTATACGATTATGCACGTGTATTATTTAGGTTTGATACTGGGGCGGTCTAGCTGGCATGTTTATCTAGGTTAACCAGTATTGACGTCACTATTAATATATTGCCGAGTGGCTAGCTCTGGGTATTTAGCATCGTGATGGCGTATGGAAGGAGATGAAGTTGTTACAGAGATGTCAGTTTTCCACTTTATTAAGTTTTCATCCCAAGGCTGGCCATGACCATGAGTTTATAAGAATCCTTATTGCCGCGCATTCTACATGTTCATATTAGCCTGTTCTTGAATATTAGAAACCTATGGTGACGCCGGAGACACAATGTGATTTCCAGAATCACAAACACACAATGTTGTATATGTGAGCTATCATATCTTATCCTACCCCTAATAAAAAACTCCATAGGCTTAACATTGGGTCACTGTATTCGGTCTGGAGTTCAGAAAAATGAAAAATATCGCTCTAGTGGGATACACTTGACAAATGACGTCATTTGTTATTGTAGAAGTAATTTAGACGGGCGGGGTAGGATAAATTCTAAACCAAACTCGAGTTAGTCGTGTCATTGTTCATCGCACGGCGGCAAGATCACGTTTTACTCCTCTCGGCTTTGCCTCGCGCAGTAATATGAGATCTTGCCGTCGTGCAATAAACAACAACATGACTAACTCTTATGTTAGAATCTTTTCGTTCCAATGGATCACGTTAGTTCTCCTTGGTTAGAAATTAGTGGTCGCAACAGCAGTGGGTTTGAGACGCAGCAGAAGATACATCTCGTTCACCAACAACATGACTAACTCTTGTTTGGTTTCTCCATAATATTTCACCTCATGATTACTTCTGAGATACTAGATTATCAGTACCAGGTATTCCTATGAAATGATATCTCACATAAACGCCACTTTGTGTTGGTAATTCTGGAAATCGCTACGGTTCTCGCTTGGTGTGTCCCCGGCATCAGTGACCCACTGATGCTTGACATATTTGGACTCAACAGAGGCATTTGTACAAGTTGCTGGTTGGCTGGTTGCCAAGTAGGTTACAGCAAATGGCTAACAGACTGGAAAAACATAGAATCTGTCAATTGTTAATTTCTTTTAATAATTCCACGCTCATTCATCAATGAGGGACACATTATTTGTTGCTAGTTTTGACTGGAGCCTGTAAGGTAGGCTTTGGGATATGTTTGTTTGGGTAGTTAAATGTCCAATATGTTCTATTAGACTTACTTTGGTTTTGATGGTGATCGAATCTATGAGATAACTTCATGTAGAAATCTCATCCATATTCATTTACCGAAGGGAGAGTTGTTTTAGTTCCTACACCACATAGACATAGCATGAGGCTGAAAACTGAGTTTATGAAGAAATCGCCTGCATATAGAAGTTCTGTAGCCTGGAATAAACTGCCGGAAAGTATCCGTAAAATTGAAGGTAAAGACTCGTTTAAACAAGCTGTAAAGAAGTTACCAAACCTATCATGACCAACAAAAAGTACATGATAGCTCATTCGGTGATTATACTGTACCCATACCATATACCATATATTGAGATGTTATAAATACATAAATGTCCATATAGCCCGAGTTAATTGGCAGCGCGGAATCATGAAAGACTTCCATGCTCCAATGTACAAAAGGGGTTATAGGATCATGATAATGTCAAAAGACAGTCTATTTCATACTTGTTTCAAGGTCACTGTATTTGTTTAATTTCTAAAGAAATGTAAGACCTACAAATGTCGTATCTAAAGTGGTTGCTAAAAGATTCTATTTACTTACAAAGGAACAACGAAACTTGGAAACTTAAAACGTGGAACAGATACCCATAGCTAATGGTTTTTCAAACTTCATCCTTCATTGTTGATTGTCACTTAGTCTTAAGTTTGGATGTTCATTACACCTGCTCACTGATTGGTATCAGAAATGATACCCTTTCTCTATACTGTATAATAGTTAAGGGTTCTTCTTTTTTGCCCCTCCGACATTATGAATTTGTTCCTATGTGTATTATATATATATATATATAAGTGGAGAAATCAAATGTATGAACGAATGATGTAGAAGCCAATAACCACGCAAGGTATTGTGGAAGATCGATGTACTGACGAATGTTACCTGAATAAAAAAATTTTAAAAATGAGAAGGATTGCCCTTTGATATAGCAGTAAATCTACCACTGCTGGAGTGAAGGGGAAAGGTTGGACTCAAATCCAGAGTCCTACAACCTTGGGATTAAAAGTGCAGTGCTTTAAGCCGGGTACACACCAAGTAAGTCAAGGCAGCGATCTCCGGAATCGCTAAAACAAAATGGCATGTATGTGACAAATTATTTCATATCATCTCCCACTGATAATTTAACGTATCAGAAGCAATAATTGATATCAGGTGAAATATGAAAAGAGTAAAGCCAGAGACAAACCAAGTGAGAAATGCGGCGATTTCCGGAATCGCCAGCACAAAATGCCAGGTATGTGAGCTATTATTCTATATTTCACCTAATTATTGCTTTTGCGACCCTAAATTATCCGTAGGAGATATTAATATGAAAATATATTTCATATATATGCTATTTTGAGTTGGCGATTCCAGAGATTGCTTGGTGTGTCCCCGGCATGGTGATATTCAAAATCGCTGATCTTTTATGCAGATTCTAGTGCTGGCAACCCCTCACCTTATTGGCTTATGATAATGAGTAGTTTCTAAAATTAGCTGGCATTTTGTCGGTGAATGGAAAGGCCATTGTAGGGCCAACTCCTTGATGTCAACACCACAGCCTTCTTACCACTACAGACCTCACTCAGTGATTACTTTCACATGAATACTGGAGAACGCACCACGAAACCAAGTCGCACCGGGATTTTCTCATCCTAAAACAAACTCGCCCCATTTTTATTCCGCCTTGAATTGCATCATTTACTATTTATCTGCTTATTTATGTAATGTTTTGTAGTATAAACCAATGGCATCAAGGTCAATATATAAGTCTGATATGTTACTGCACAATTGCTGCAAGAAGATTAATTAATTTACGTTAATGTTTTTCTAATTTTATTTATTCAGTTTTATTGCATCAAGTAATGTACATTGTCGTTGGGAACGTAATTTAACGTACCATATTGTCATTTCCAACCCTTGTCCAAGTCTTTACTGACTGCTTTAAAAGAAAAATATTTTGATGAAACTGAAATCATATGCATATTGATACAATGATATAATAGCTCACATAGATTTTGTGTTGGTGATTCTGGAGTCGCTGCGTTTCTCGCTTGGTGTCTCCTGCGTAACCATAGGTTTCTAATATTCAAGAAAATGCTAATATGAACATGTAGAATTTTTTTTTTTTTTTTCAAGTCTTTTATTGACCACTTTGTTGTGTTACAATTTGCTTATATTTTTGGTCGTACATTGTAAGTTGGGGTCAATAAGCGGTACCTGTCAGCGTCGGACAAGTCACATGCTGGTTTTCAGCAGGTACCGTATATGCAGCAATAAGGATTCTTATATAAACCCATTCCCATGTTCAGTCATGGTATGCACACGCCAGTATTGGTATGAAAACGTCAGCCTTGGTGTGAAAACTGTAGTTATTAGACCTACAAACCCGAGCAGTGGTACGTAGCTATAGGACACATAGCTATTGTGCTATGGAGCCGGCCATCTTGCCCCACATCACAATCCAAAACACCAGGTAGTGCGACCAATTATCAATGGACTTTATCAAAGATATCTTTTGGGGCTTGCCATGGAGGAATTTGCAGGTTTGTGTCAATATTATCTACAGATCATAGCAACTGATAGCAGTGGTTGTCCCCCGACTACAGTAGCGCTATATCACAATTTCCTGACGGATGATAGGCAGAACTAGCAATCACTCTGGGCCCTATAGACTGTGCTGTATATGATAAGTGCTCATATTTCCTTTGACTGTACCAACACGGCTGACAACATGTTGTTGGCCTAATGGTTCATTTATTCATGTGTATACATGTACACTCTGTAGACTGCACTGAGGTGTGTAGATTGTAGTAGATGATAGGTAAGCCACCTACACTAAGCTCCTACAATTTGTCATACTTACTGGCAGGATTTGGTTCTACACACTGTGCAGAAATTTGATACCAAAAAGAAGTATAGCTTTACAAGTCGGGATGGCAATTGAAAAGCATCATATTGTAAAGTACCGACCTTGTCTTCATTATTTTATGTAACTTATATGTTAATATAATGATATCAAACATTTATTCTACCCCTCATATAAATCTCCATAGACTTAACATGGTGTGACTGTATGCCACGGTTATGCCATAAACTATTTATATGCCACTGGTGACATATGAAGTTAAAGACATGGAACAGGGTAGGATAGAATCTTTACATCACTCAATATCATATAATTGTTTATCTCACCCCAGATATTTTTTCTCCATAGACTTAACATTGGGAACTCGTATCTAACGCCTATTAGATATTCATGAAAAATATCCAATGGGGAATAATGTCACAAATGTTAGCCCATTAGTCAATATTAAGGGTGAGATAAATTCAGAAACCCATTCAAGTTTAGGGTCAGAGCTCCATCCCATCTCATTTGAATCACGTAGTAATTCACTCGGCTTCGCCTTGTGAATTACTACGTGTTTCAAACTCGATGGGATACGGACTCAGACCCTAAACTTTCATGGGTTTCCTCTATATTATCTGCCGTTAGTTGTCTTCTGCTACAGATATCACTCAGCTTTGCTTCGTGGTATCATTCCGTGAAGACAACTCATGCCACATAAACAATCATATGAAATTTCATGACGTTTCTTGATAGTATGTGAACATTATTATAAATATCATGTATCATGAATTTACCTTAATTCTAAATGCGTCCACAAGGTGGCATGGTGGTCGGTGTGCTCACTGGACCGGAACATCACGTTTATTGGTCTGTCAGTCAGGTATTGAGCTCATGATTGACCAATAGGGCATAGGGCCAGGTTTACTATTTGTACCGCCACCTCCTATATGTATATAAGTGGAGGATTTATATGTAAATAACCAATCTCTTCTAGACTATTCTGTAACTATACTTCCCAGCGTTCTAGGTGATTTCTTAAGGTTCTGAACCAGGTTATTACAGCTCCAAGTCTTAACAATAAGCCAGAGGCTCGGTAATTGTGCTGGAAGACGAAATAATAAGGTGGATCATATTGGTGAATATAACTACGTTACGTGGCTCTGTTACGTAAATGTGTTACGTGGTCTTGTTACGTGGAGTAGCCGGACATATTGCCCATGTTTCATGCACTCAGTCAGCCTGCCAGTCTCCAACCTCCACCACAGGAGCCTTTCAAGAAGTGGTGCCCTTTCACATTATCCTCTGTAACATAAAACCTCACTTTTGAAGCAGGTAGACTGTATACAGTCTCAGGTGACCTTGTGAACTCGTGGGGCATCCACACAGCTTCACAGACTAAGAGGAGGCCACTGGCACTTCAGAACAGCTCTCACAATCGTCTGTGAAATATAATATCTCCTCAGAGAAATTCCCAACAGCAAGAGTCTGGGGTTAGGACCAGAGACAGCACGTTTCAACTACATGTCTACAATGAAAGAGGTTGGACTGTTTGCCTGCCAGAAATTATTGCGACATTACTGCTCACTCACCAGTGCCATACTCTCACAATCGTCTGTGAAATGTAATATCTTCTCAGAGAAATTCCCAACAGCAAGGATTCTGGGGTTAGAGCCAGAAAAAGTATGTTTCAACTGCATTTTTACAATGAAAGAGGTGGGACTAGACCTGCCAGGAATTATTTTACTGCCCACTCACTAGTTACAGACTAGTCAGGGCATGAGACCACAACAGAGTTCTCAGTAACAACAGGCCACAATGAGACCTCAACAATTACTGCCCATTTTCTAGTTACATACTGAATCGCAGCATGCCACAACGAATCCTCAATGATTACTACCCACTCACTAGTTATATACTGGGTCAGGGCATGAGACCACAATAGTTGCTCACTGCCCATTCACTAGAGAAAGTCTGAGTCGCAGTATGCTACAGTGAGTCCTCAATGATTATTGCCCATTTACTAGTTTACATACTGAGTCGCAGTATGCTACAATGAGTCCTCAATGATTACTGCCCATTTACTAGTTTACATACTGAGTCGCAGTATGCCACAATGAGTCCTCAATGATTATTGCCCATTTACTAGTTTACATACTGAGTCGCAGTATGCTACAATGAGTCCTCATGGATTGTTGCCCATTTACTAGTTTACATACAGAGTTGCAGCATGCTACAATGAGTCCTTAACAGTCATTCACTTCTCACTACCCTGTAGCCAGTCCATGGTTTCTTGTCATCGATTCATTCTTCTTATATTCTGCTAATTATGTTTGTACCTGACACACACAGCTACACACTTGTGGGATTCTGGGTACCATGTTTAAGAAACTACTTTCCTGGTGGCAAATATATTGCATAAAATGCAAATAAAAAAGCTTATATATAACATACACAATGGAAACTAAGGAAAGCCCATACGCTCACAATATGCAAGATACCGTTTTTCCTTTTTTCAGCATTTTAATTAAGGGCATATTATGTGTACACAATCACAGAATTCGGCTATACAGCTGTTCTTCTACTCGGACCCTAGCGCCTTACCCCGCATTCTAATGGCGGTTGTCAAGCCGAATGGGCAGTGGGTACCTAAGGCAATCCCATTTCAAAAGTTTGCTTCACCCCTACTGTTTGGGGCCTTCCTACGCCTCTGAGTCGATAAAAGTACGTGAATAGAAATTCTACTTTGATGGTCACGTGGTACATCGCCATGAGGGAGAAGTTAGGAGAGGGATATCACCAGGAAGTCAGAAATCTAAAAGAGCCTTTCATATTTTGTGAAAGGTATGCATTTAGGAATAGTTGTGGTTCTGTGATCTAAAATGTCAAGTTTTTAAAAGTACATGATTCATCACATAAAAAAGATACCATTATGGATTGAGGAAGAACAGTAATACCATGAAACATCACGTAATTTCATATGGTTGTTTATATAGCGTGAGTTGTCTTCGCCGAATGATATCACGAAGCGGAGCTGAGTGATATCTGTAGTGGAAGACAACGAACGCCATATAAACAATTAGATGAGATTAAGTGACATTTAGATTCTATCCTACCCTGTCACATCTTTTTAACTTCATATGTCATGCGTGGCATATAAATATTTTATGGCATAACCGCGGCATATATTCACACCATGTTAAGTCTATGGAGGTTTATATGAGGGGTAGAATAAATTATATTATCTAACTGTTCATGTGTGAAATATGCATCATATACTCCATATCATTCCAGAGGAAAGCTTTGCTGGTGTTTATTTTATGAGTAGGAATAATTTGATATGGATTTCCATTATAATTGCAAAACATCCCTTGAAACATCCTTTATACCTCTATGAGTGCAGTTTAATATTTAATGGTGCTTTCCACAATGTTAGTCCATGGGCATGGCCAAGTGTGCCCAAAATATATCAGCAGTAAGGTGGATGGCATAGAGCATCTTTCTACAGGGGAGTATCAAGCTATAGGGTGGGTGATAAACAGTACAGTATTAAGCTATTGTGGGCATTTCATACAGTATCTAGCTATAGGGGACAGAGCCATTGTTAGTTCATGAAGCAGTCACTAGGTGGTCGGGGGACAAAACCTGTATTCTGGCTCTTTGTTCTTATGAAATTCAGCCGCCTTAGAATATTTTACCAAGGTTCTTTGACTCTCCACACCGATTCAAGAGCAGGAAGATATAATGCTAAAACCCAGGACATGATGTTTTTCACATGGAACACTCTATTTACATATGTGAGCAAGGCAAGAAAAGTGACATTTCCCAATTATCACTCACTTCATTTGCACCTCCATTAGTGAAGAACAGCTACTTTTTCACCTCCTTTAGTGAAGAACACCTACTCAGGGGGCGTCATGGCGGTGCCCATGGATCATAGGCTATATGCCGTATAGCTAGGGTGTCGTTTTGATTATTGAGGTATAGGGTTGGGTATTGTATGGTTATTAGGCTATTGGGTGGGTGTCGTATGGTTATTAAACTATGGGATAAGTGTTGTGTGGTTATTAAGCTTTATTTTACTCCTGGTACTTAACATCGGGTACTCGTATCCAATACCCATGAGATATTCAGGAAAAAATATCTAATGGGAGATTATGTCACAAATGTTAGCCAAGTAGTCAATGTGAGGGGTGAGATAAATTCAGAAACTCATTCAAGTTTAGGGTCAGAGCTTGATCCCGTGTGAATCGCTACGTAATTCACAAGGCTTCGCCTTATGAATTCATACGCGATTCAAACTCGATGGGATACGATAATATGGGTAATGTAATGTGATTCCCAAGCTATAGAGTGAGTGTTGTGTGGTTATTATGCTACAGGATGGGAGGCATATTGCATCATATTATAACATAGATGTCAAACTGGATTTACCAAGAGGGTAACTGCACAGCATCTACCTGTAGAGAGAATGTCAAATATAACTGGAGTACTTTGCTACAGAGTAATGAACCTTGAAAGGAGCTGCTGCTAAAATAAGCCCCTCACTGCTCTACTGCCAAGGGACCAGCCTTCAGACTGTGGTGAGTCGAGATTAGACATGATAAACTCAGGAGAGCCCTCGAGAAACCCACCAGATTAAAATAGCTTGGTCAGACTCCATCGAGTTTGACTGCAGAGTAATTCAAGAAGCTGGTTATTGCTGGGCCTGTCAGGGGAATCATTCTTTATCTCACCCCTAATATAAAATCCCATAGGCTTAACATTTGGTTTTCGTATGCCACGCTGACTGGCATAAATAGTTGTATATGCCACTAGTGGCATACAGCATTGTTATCACGTAATATTCCAAAATCGAGGAGATAGGGTAGGATAAAATCAAAACCTGATTCGTTTTAATCTTGGCCACCGCATTCCACTCCTGTAGTTTTGGCTCCGGACTTCACTCGGCTTCGCCTCATGAAGTCACTTTGCCAAACTCCAGTCGTGGAATACGGTGGCCAAGATTAAACCTCATCCAGTACTCCACTGTCCAAAAGCGAGAGATGTTAAATAGGATAGGTATTCCTCTGGTGAGGCTTGTGTGTATAGTCAGGGCCAGAGTGGTGGTACATTAGGGAAACTAGTTAACCGAATTGGGACGGCTCCTCGTACCGCGTTACTATCGGTAAAATTATCGCATGAGCTCGCAGAGTGAATGCGATAATTTTACCGATAGTAACAAGGTACGATAAGCCATCCCAATTAGGTTAACAAGTTTCACTTGTACTATACACCTCTAAACATCTGAAAATATTTAAAAACTCGCCAAAATGTGTCAATGTTTAAGTGCTAAACAAAGTCGTCTAGGCAGGCGGAAGTGACTTTCTGCTATGTGACTTTCTCGCAATGTTCATAGCCATGATTTCGTAAATAACATTTAAACTATTAGAAAGTTCTTTTCTTTGTGGATAACAGGTTCATAATATTATTCATAGACTCCCTGTATTTTTTTCCCCAGACACCTATTGTTTATAATTTATTTTGGTATTTCCGATAATACACATACTCGCATATCAGATTGAGTTTTCAAAGTATGGTGGTACGGCGCCATACCGGCACAGTATGGTGGTATGGCTTAACTACCACTTGAATGGCTGAGGTTGGTATTTGCAGTATTTTGGGGCATAGGTGTATAGTACAGCTGTTCAAAACAGTATTCAACATAGGCAGGTGGGGGGGGGGGGGGGCTTTCTGTTTTTGCTAGATCGGAGCCCGAATCGGAGGGACATAGTCCAGCAATCAGGTCGTATTGTGAAGATATGGTGAATATTGGTTCAGTTTCCATTTTTACCAAATCATGCTATATTAACTGTTCCCCGAAAGTGATGCTCATTTTGCGCCACAGTCACTTGGAGAGGATGTGAAGTGTACAGCGTGTGTTATCATCATTTACAGCACTTTTCACATTCAAAATGTTAAATCAAATGTGCACAACATTGACCAAGTTTCTTTGCCCAATGATGTCACTTAACAGAAGTAGTACATTGGTGAAGTGCAAACTCCCCAATTGCCAGGCCATTAGAGTCAAATGGAACTATCCACATCTGAAAACGTACTCTAGTCTTCAGTCAATATAGAAGTTAACAAAAAAAAAGTTAGAAAAGGAGAAAAAAAATAAGTGAACCCACCATTATAATTTGTGTGGTTCACTTGGAGTACATAAAGGTGGCTGACTTGAACTGACTGCATCAACACGACACTTGTCTGGTGTAACAGGGCATGGTCTCTACAAGGTGCAGGTGTACCTATAGACAGGCAGTGACCCAGGGGTTGGTCATGCATGACTTGTTCATCTCCACATCCAGGCCACTCCATCTGTTTACACTTACACACTCCAGTGAACAGACATATGTAATGTTCCATACATGTATATATAGGGGTGTGTAGTATTATCATAGAACTGGATGAGTTCTAATCCTGGCCACCGTATGCCATGACTGCGGTTTCGGGTAGTGATTTCACGAGGCGAAAATGTACATGTGGGTATAGGCCCTATTGAGGTATCCCATAATTCAGTCTGTTTGCAAGTTCCTGAGTTCGCTGGTTGCCGACGTTGTATGGTGATACCCTTGAACTGTAACCCACAATTATTGCAGTTTAACGGTTTCTATAAATCTTGCAATTGAAAATCCGATGTCAGAAATGGAGATTTCAGCTATTTCTACCTGTAAATCCGAAATTATATTCAGGTTCTCCAAATATAGATGGGAAAACTATAGTTCATGTGGTCGTGGTGTGCCCAGCCAGTCGCGAGCAGAACTTGTATTTACCCTGGGCGATAATAGGGAGTTTATATATATATATATATATATATATATATATATATATATATATATATATAAATATATATATATATATATATATATATATATATATATAT
Source organism: Alentia gelatinosa (assembly GCA_950022655.1). NCBI lineage: Eukaryota > Metazoa > Annelida > Polychaeta > Phyllodocida > Polynoidae > Alentia > Alentia gelatinosa. The sequence goes on along the minus strand of OX465580.1, from coordinate 130,474,392 downwards.
ATATATATATATATATATATATATATATATAAACACTAAACTTGTTTACTGTCTTTGTATGTAAACGAATGCACTAGATTTATTGATCAAATTCATTCATCTGCCATTAGCATCACGATATATCTGATAAAGTATTGTGACGTAGACAGACAGACAGCCTGTTACCTAGTCATGTGATGACAATCGTTAATAGTGACCGGTTAGTGACCATTTAGAGGTAATCGCGTTCTATAAATAAATGATCATAACATATTTTGTCCAAATGATCTCCAAAACGGGGACAGGGTCAGATTTGTCATATAGGTCTGAACTCCATATTAAAATCTATCAAAATTAAAAGATATTTGCAGTGAAGGATGCTATATGTATGTCAAACCTTTATCCCAAATTTCATAATTTTCTCTGGAGTAATATATATAAGAGGCACATTTCTATTTTTGAAAAGGTCTTGTTACTGTTGTAATAACCTGCAGTGCAGAAATCATGGTGAAATCATGGCGAATGCCTCAATGCCGGTAACTGGCATGTTTGCATACATTTACAGCGAATGTCAACCCAACAGTGATCGGTTCTATGGAATGCATTTCAAATGAAATGGTGATCAGTATTTCAATCATCTTTTGCACAAGCAAAGACTTGAACCGAAACTTTATTATCACCTAATCTTCATTTGTTGAAGACCTTTTCTACTGTTTTAATGTTATCTTTGTACATATGTTTATAATACTGCAGGGGTAAGTCAAACCGGTGTCTACACCGAAGCTCCTGCAGGATAAATAAAGCAAATAAAAAAGAAAATTAAAAAAATCGGTCACCCTTTTTCCATGATCACTGATAATGAAGTCGCTGTCTATAAGGCTCATGGCTATTGTGTTGTGGAGGCGGCCATCTTACACCCCGACGCTAAATAAAACACCACATGGCAGGTCGAGTTATCAATGGATTTTTTTTTATCAAATTGGAGGGGGGAGGGGGGTGCCATAGAGAGGTCTTAGCCTCGTCGCAAGATTATCAATGACTAATGGTTACTGATAACAATGGTTTTCCCTCTACTCCAGTGGCGCTCTTGTTCAATTTCCTGTCAGGCGCTGGGAGAAGTAGCAGTCACTCTGTGCTCTATAGTATCTTACAGTTAGGTGTGACACAGGTGTTGGTGGTATACATGTATTGGTATTTATCCTACCCCGCATATAAATCTCCATAGACTTAACATGGTGGGCCTGTATGCCACGGTTATGCCATAAAATATCTATATGCCACTGGTGACATATGAAGTTAAAAACATATGACAGGGTAAAATCTAAATGTCACTCAATTTCATATAATTGTTTACATGCCATTCGTTGTCCTCTGCTACAGATATCACTCAGCTCCGCTTCGTGATATGATTCCGCGAAGATAACTCATGCCATATAAACAATCATATGAATTTTGGTCAGATTCTGGTCAGAGTGGACAAGTCTTTGATTCGTGGGCCAGTCAGAGAAGGATACATACTATCGTAAAACTGGATGAGGTTTAATCTTGGCCACCATATTCCACGACTGGAGTTTGGCAAAGTGACTTCATGAGGCGAAGCCGAGTGAAGTCCGGAGCCAAAACTTCAGGAGTGGAATGCGGTGGCCAAGATTAAAACAAATCAGGTTTTGATTTTATCCTACCCTATCTCCTCGATTTTGGAATATTACGTGATAACAATGCTGTATGCCACTAGTGGCATATAAAAATCTGTATGCCAGTCAGCGTGGCATACGGAAACCCAATGTTAAGCCTATGGGATTTTATATTAGGGGTAGGATAATATAATGAACTTTATTCTGATTTCGATTAATCATTTAATGAATGTTCATAATCAAAGACTTGAGCAAGTCTAACATAGACTGTGTGGGTGGTGTACATGTATCGTGGTGCTATAGCCGTGGGTGGTAAGTCATACCAGTCATCAGTGAACTGTATCATGTTGAGGTTACTCCAGTCAAACGGATTCATTACTCGATGCCAGAGATACTGCCAAGGTGAAGCCTTGATCCAGTAACCTAGATTTGGGACTGATTACCCAACTTTCCCAGGGGGAGGTGGCTGCTAGCATCAGTGACTATGACTCAAGCCAAGGCCCACCAGCCTGCAGCCATGCTAGGGTGTGGATCTCCCAGCAGATATCCTGACCAGTAGCCAGACCTCTGCTTGGAGGGTGTGGCACAAAATCGCGCCAGTCTACACGGCCGATTACGGATGAGACCAGTCCCTGTGTCACTCAGTAGAGGTGGAGGGGTAGGATACAGGGACTGAGGCCAGTCTAGGGTGTGGATTATAGAGAATATAAAGCCCGTTTCCATTGGCCGATTGTTCGGCAACGATCTGCAGTCGGCAATCACTGATAGATTTTTTTTGGGTACATGGACGTCAAATTGGTGGATGGAAATGAGACCTGCAGAAAATTCTCCCAGATTAATTTGGTGTGGGTGTTATGTAACAAGACCATCAACGATTTCACCGAAAATCTGTGTATACCTGGAAAGTACTTATATAGAACGTCCTGACCATGCTGTACAAGTCGCAGAACGAGATGGTAATTTACGGTTTGTACGGAACGAGCAGTTTATGCCGAGTTCCGTACAAACTGTAAATTGTCATCGAGTTCTGTGACTTTTACAAGCTAGTTGGACGTTATATATTTACTATATACCCGGAAAAAAAAATTTAAATCATTTTTCTTAACCACCAAAATTTTGATAAATATTTATTGCTAGGTGATCCGTATTTTAGTGTACGGACCACCGTACCACCAAATTACTGCCCGCGGCTATGCCTTGGGCAGTAATTTTCCCAAGCCTTATCTCGTAACTTTGACTTTTTCCCAGCGGAACATAGTTTACCTTTATTCCATTGATTGACTGTTAATGGTAGAGGAGCAGATCTCAAAGTTTTGTATTTTTCTTGCCGGCTCGATTGCCACAATGGCTATTCGAGTGGATTCTGATCCCAAGGACTCTCTCCGTTTTAGTGTGGGTGCTCTAACCTTGCAGACCTTTTAGCATCACTATTCTATCTGAGGTCAAAGTTGAACGTCACTAAACTTGAAGAGATCCCAATCGTAGTAGGTGGACGCCAGGCCTTAGTACCATTTTCACCCCTGTAGTACGCTGGCACTTTTCACTGTATCCAGAGGGTCGTCCTTATGTTCCACTTTCATGGTTATCCAAAATGATTAAAAGATCTTTTATAATTGTATTAATATTAACTATGATATAGTTTTTACATAGATTGGAAGAATTCTATCAAAATATTCGCATTGTTTCATTGAAAAATCGCAATCATTTAAATTTTGAAAATGATGCCTCAAGGCATCATAGCGTACTACGCCTGGGAATGCCTCCAGGCATCATAGCGTACTATGCCCGGGAATGCCTCCAAGCATCATAGCGTAATATGCCCGGGAATGCCTGCAGGCATCATAGCGTACTATGCCCGGGAATGCCACCAGGCATCATAGCGTACTATGCCCGGGAATGCCACCAGGCATCATAGCGTACTATGCCCGGGAATGTCTGTAGGCATCATAGCGTACTATGCCCGGGAATGCCTCGAGGCATCATAGCGTACTATGCCCGGGAATGCCACCAGGCATCATAGCGTACTATGCCCGGGAATGCCTCCAGGCATCATAGCGTACTATGCCCGGGAATGCCTCCAGGCATCATAGCGTATTATGCCCGGGAATGCCTCCAGGCATCATAGCGTATTATGCCCGGGAATGCCTCCAGGCATCATAGCGTACTATGCCCGGGAATGCCTCCAGGCATCATAGCGTATTATGCCCGGAATGCCTGCAGGCATCATAGCATAGCTGAAAGGTTAAGTATCATTTTCCTGATTTGAGGCCGATTAGAGTGGGAAGGGAGGTCAGACAATTTAATAATCTAACCTATTTCTGACCTATAGTCAGTGATTCTATGAGCTGTTAAAGCTGTGAACTTTTCTCATCGATAATGAAACTATCAGGTCTAATTTAACTGTGATTTGTAGTTGAGGAGGGTGGGTAGTGCCGTCTGACAATCTCAAGAACTAACCGCTGACCTGTACATAATATCAAGAGACGTCACGAGTTTGAGTCTGAGTTTATTTATGCCACGTATTTTGTTGGCTCCATAATTGCACGAGTCGAAGACGAGTGACATTACGGAGCCAACAAAATGAGTGGCATAAATAAACTCAGACTCAAACGAGTGGCGTCTAGATTTTATCCTACCCCGTTTCCATATTTTTTCAGTATCAGAGAGTAATGGCATAAACAGCACTTTATGTCACACCTGTGACATAAACAAATCCCATGTTAAGCCTATGGCGTTTTTTATTAGGGGTAGGATAATTATTAGTTATTATGCAGACCTAAAGGCCTTGAACTTTTCTCACTGATAATAAAACTATTAGATACCATTTACCTGTGGTTTGGAATGGATATGGCCAGGTAGGGAGGTCTGACGTTATAAGGAACTAGTCATTTGCTGACCTATTGGTAGCGATACCTACAAAGTGATGTGGTGAAGCCTCAGGCTGTGGACTTTTTTTCCACTTATAATGAATCTATCAGATATCCAACTTTATCTCGCCCCTGGAATAAATGGCCATAGGCTTAACATTGGGAACTCGTTCTCCATGCCCCTACAAGTATTGGAGTCCGTTCTCAATTGTCTATATCCTGTGTGTTGTCCATTCTTTTGGTGTGTACAGGGGTGAGATAAATACAGAAAGCAACTCGTTTTGGCCAAAGAAGTCATTCTGTAATTCGTTTACACGCTATGTGATATTCACCCGGCTGTCGCCTTATTCATTTCACTCCGCATCAAACTAGTGGAGAACGACGACTTTGACCAAAACTTGTTGGTTTCTTCTTTAATGACTTGCAGTTGATAAGGGCGGGGAGTGATGTCTGACAATCTCATAAACCAACCCATTGTCGACCTGTACAGGTGAAATTATCAGTTTTGATGTAGACCTAAATGCTGTGAACTTTTCTCACTGATAATAAAACAGATATTTTTACCTGTGATTCGGAGTGGATGAAGGCAAGTAGGGATTTCTGACCATCTCATTGAGGGGCCATCCATAAGTACATATGCACCGAGAGGGGGGTCAAACATTTTGGAAATTTTACGTATGCACCTCCTTTGTTCTATTGAGTACAGGACTGGGAGGGATAGGGGGTCGAAAATTTCAGAAATTCTGCATACTTACTTTATGGATGGCCCCAAATTAACATATAGCTGTCTTTTACATGGTGGATTATCAGTTTTCATGCAGACCTTGTAAAATTTTCTCACTGATAATAAACCAGGTATTTTTACGTGTGACTTGGAGTGGATGAGGGCATGTAGGAATGTCCATCAATCTAATAATCTGACCTATTGCTGGCTGATAGTGGGTGATTCTATAAGCTGTGATATGAACATTAAGGCTGTGCACTTTTCTCACTGATAATTTAACTGGTAATTTTTACCTGCGATTCGGAGTGGATGAGGGCCGGTAGGGACAACTCAATGATAAAAGAAACTAACCCATTTCTGACTTATACATTTTGAATTATCAGTTTTGATGCAGACCTAATACCTGTAATTTGGAGTGGATAAAGGCAGGTAGTGAGGTCTGACAGTCTCATAAACTATACATGGTGGGATTATCAGTTTTGATGCAGACCTAAACTCTGTATACTTTTCTCAATGATAATAAACTAGGTAATTTTTACCTGCAGTTCGGAGTGGATGAGGGCCGGTAGGGACATCTGATGATAAAAGAAACTAACCCATTTCTGACTGATACATTTTGAATTATCAGTTTTGATGCGAACCTAAATCCTGTGTACTTTTCTCACTGATAACAAACAGGTATATAATTTACCTGTGATTTGGAGTGGATGCCGGCTGTTAGTGAGGTCTGACAATTTCATAAACTTATCCACTGCTGACCTATACATAGTGGAATTATCAGTTTTAATGCAGACCTAAAAACTGTGAACTTGTCTCACTGATAACAGACAAATATTTTTTACCTGCGATTCGGAGTGGATGAGGGCATGTAGCGACATCTGACAATATAAAAAACTAACCAATTGTCGACCTATACATTTTGAATTATCGGTTTTGATGCAGACCTAAAGACTGTGAACTTGTCTCAGGGGTAACAATACGAGTATTTTCTACCTGTGATTTGCTGTTAATGACGGAAGGTAGGAACGATGACAATCTGATAACTAACCCATGGTCGACCGTACATGGTGCAATTATCAGTCTTGATGCAGACCTAAATCCTGTGAACTTTTATCACTTATAAAAACAGGCATATTATTTACCTGTGATTCGGAGGGGATGAGGGCGGGGAGTGATGTCTGACAATCTCATAAACTTATCCATTGCTAACCTTTACATAATGGAATTATAACTTTTAATGCAGACCTAAAAACTGTGAACTTTTCTCACTGATAACAAACAGGTATATTATTTACCTGTGATTTGGAGTGGATGAGAGCGGTTAGTAGAGGAGCAAATGGCCTAAAAATGGGTAAAATTGACCCCCGAAAGTCTACTGGCTGAAACTTGCCATATTAGTCAATTATCATCTCAGGAATCTGAATCTGATACTCGTTTGTTCCAAAAAGTGTAGCATCATACTCGTTTCCATGGTAATAGAAGGAAAACAAAATTTAATACATACTGACACATAATACATACTTTTATAAGAAAAGGTGAATAAATGCATTTTTTCTGTCAGTAAAATTTATCATTCTTTGGCCAAAAGTGTACAGTATGGAAATATGCCCTTTTCTGTTTTCTTGGAAGAACTGTTGCCATGGTAACATTCCAATTTGTGGGGGAACCCCCATTTTTGGATTTCTCATGGTTATTAAAGTTGGATAAAAAGAATAATTTTATGAATGACACATACAAATTGATAAATTTAGCAATAACACACAGCATTGATAGGTACCACCATTTTTTGAAACCATTCAATTGTTCTCATGGCAACCATAACAAGGTTTTTCTATGACCAAAGCAGCCAGATAATGATACACTAACTGGACATTTGTATGGCAAATCTGCATGACATGGCAACTAGTAGAAGAGTATAGTCTCAAAAAGGCCATTAGAGAGTCTACTGAATGAAATGTGCCATGTTGGTCAATCATTACATGGGGAATCTGATTCTGCCACTCTTTTGACCAAAAGAATGTAGCATCACTTTTGTTTCCATGACAACCTTAATGCATAATAATCTACTTAGAAACCACCAATTTCCTGCAAATATGAATAATAGATGTAAGAAATAGGAGCTAAACACCTACTCATGAGATTTCATTTTCATGATGTATACATTTGGGACATAATGTGGAGTTGCTCTCTTCATTCCCTTAGAATTTGATTGCCATGGCAACCAGTTTAGCACAAAACAGACACTGCAGAAGCCAGCTCTGATTGTCGTCAAAGCAAATTACTAGGTTTTTTAGCCATTGATGATAGAGATTTAATATAAGTATTTATCCTAGTACTTGGAGAGTCTACTGCATGAAATGTGCCATCTTGGTCAATCATTACATGGGGAATCTGATTCTGCCACTCTTTTGACCAAAAGAATGTAGCATCACTTTTGTTTCCATGACAACCTTAATGCATAATAATCTACTTAGAAACGACAATTTCCTGCAAATATGAATAATAGGTGTAAGAAATAGGAGCTAAACACCTACTCATGAGATTTCATTTTCATGATGTATACATTTGGGACATAATGTGGAGTTGTTCTTTTCATTCCCTTAGCATTTGATTGCCATGGCAACCAGTTTAGCACAAAACAGCCACTGCAGAAGCCAGCTCTGATTGTCATCAAAGCAAATTACTAGGTTTTTTAGCCATTGATGATAGAGACTTAATATAAGTATTTATCCTAGTACTTGGAGAGTCTACTGCATGAAATGTGCCATCTTGGTCAATCATTACATGGGGAATCTGATTCTGCCACTCATTTGACCAAAAGAATGTAGCATCACTTCCATTTCCATGACAACCTAAATGCATAATAATCTACCTAGAAACCACCAATTTCTTACACATTTGAAGCGCAAGTCCCAGAAAAACAAGAAAACTCATAGGGTTTCAAACTCATTAATTGTTTTTATATGTTAACATTTCGGACGTAATGGGTAACTCTTGTTTCTATGTCTTTAGAATCTTGTTACCATGGCAACCAATGCAGGTAGAAAATAATCAGTGCAGTTACCCCCTTTGATTCTCATATAAACAAATTAAAAAGGTTTAGAAGGTTAAGGTATGGATCAGAGCTGACCATTGCATTTCAGAATCTCAGACCATTGTGGGGCATGCCATGGAGGAAAAATGTGACACCACTTAGTTTCAATTCCTGGCTCACTCTTGCTGGTTTTCTCTCCCCATATTGTGAAGGTTATATGGCCTTGTTGTTGGTGCCCATAGTGCCCTTGAGCCCTGATACCTTTCCCAGGATGTCACAGTTTTAGTGTTGCACCTGCTACTCCTCAGCAAGTAAGACAGGCCAGCAAGGAGGAGGAGAGGTAGCCAGAGGAGAGGTAGCCTGAAGGGCAGGATAAGGAGACCACCTCTGAACTAGAGGAGCAAGAAGGGGAGGAGACATGGGAGGGAGAGACCCTAAAGTGTCCTTCTGAGTAGAAAAGTCAACCAAAGGGGCCTTGCATCACTCATCCTGCCTAAGAGGGCCATAGAGGAAATATATTAGAGATCATATTAGAAAGAAAACACAGGGGCTACCTGAATGTTTTGCTGCAATGCTGCCTCCGTTTAATCCACTTCTCGATGCCTCTCCAAGAAAGGAATATTCTGTCTTTGAGCCTTTAAGACACTAGTATGTCTGTCCTGAGAAAGCTATGTTCCCCTCATAACTCTGAAAGAAGGGGCCTTATCATTATTGCCTCTCCTGTTAGTAGCTCCATATCTCCCTGTGCCCAATACAGGAGAAAATGGGAGGTAACTCTCTGGCTTGATAATGGTGCATTTCATATGTTATGGGGCTAGCATTGTTCAGAAAACAGTCCAGGACTGGCCCCAGAAATTAGCAAAACACTAGATGAAGGTTCGGAGAGGTCATAATGGAGGGGAGAGTGGGTTTCAGTGACTTATATTGCTAGCATATGCCCTGATGGTCAGACTGTATTGGGCATCCTATTCTTCTATGCATGAGAATAACCAAGGAACAGCAGAGGCCAGAACAGAATGGAGGGTGCCAGAATAGTGGCGGATGTCAGTGGTTTAGACAATTAGACTACAAATGGTGGAATCAGCAGGAACCTTCTGGCTTCTCTGTCTAGTCAGGATATCATCAAATAAGTAAGGACATTTATAAGTATGCGTATAGAAATTAAAGTAATACAGTGTTTCCACCTGCCACTTCTGGCCCGCAATTCTGTCTTTTGGCACCACTACTGACTATTTGCCATTTTTAGGGTACATAATTGTCAGGTGGAAATGGGGAAAACATGTTACAGATCAACAATCTTTATCTCCACATTATGCAATATGGCACCAGCTGACAATTATTTGCCTCCCCGATAAATTGAAAGCAGTTATGTACATATAATTGGTTTGTGGCAAGCTTTTTACATTAACCATCTCTGCACAGTGTATCCATTGGAAGCACACATTCAGCTGCAATGTCAGGAGTGTTAATCATCAGGCTAGTAAACATGTATCAGCATCAGTATTTTCTCAGTTACTTTCAATACAAAGGTCGGAAAACCATCTGTCAGGTGGAAAGAGTTTGTTTTTGTTGATAATTATAATTAATCTCAAGTGACACCACCCAATGACTGATTTTTAATGAATACATAATTGGTGATCATTTAGTCGTCAGGTGGAAATGCATAAGTTGATCAAAATGAATAATAACATTAAGGATGACATGCTATACTATGTGATTGAGTAACAGAATGAACTTGACACATCCTGCCCCCAGCTGTGTACATTGACACTAATAGCCATTAATGAGAGAGTGGCTCTGCCATAGATTCCCATCAATAAAGGGTTGATAAGAGGACTTTGAAGTGCTGTGGAGGGGAAGCACTGAGGACAAAAGCACTGACATGGTGGCAGTACCCCAGGGCCCCATTGCTCCACTTTTTGTGGTATCGCTAGCTATAATTGTATCACAATTTTATTTTACGATAACTTTAACGATCTGACTAAAAATCGTTGGTCCCATGATATTGTATCGTATCCCTATATTCATGCAGTATTGCTAATTTGTATGATGCGATGGCTATACAACAATTCAGGGGTACATATTGAATGAGACAGGGGAAGATACATCCAGGGATGGCCGGGTGATACCTTGAGGCATCATTTACAAAATATTCGTTTTTGTGAATAAAATTGGAAATATTTGCTCAATCAACCTGAAATGTTCACAGTTTGTATGTATGGCATTATATTTTATATTTTTAGGTGAAATAAAGCATAGCATTTAGTATCATATGAGATGCCATGTGATGTTAATATAAAAGTATCACAATTAGGGTTATATGTGCGGCCGCTAGCGTTATTCACTGGCACTAGTATCTGGCTCCATACCTGTACTACTATGGTGAGTACCCAGTGAAATAGGGTTTAATACAGATGGTACAATAGTTAAAACTGATCTGACACCTGGTTATGTGGATCGCTATCTCCTATAGGTAGATGAACAATGGGCAGGGGTGGTAGTGCCACCATGGATCATTATTGAGAATATCAGACAAGGCCATTTCTAACCAAAGTAATGCAATATGCAGACATCTGCCCTGATGTGAGGGTCTGCATAAAAAGTATCCCTGAAAGGCATATTTTAGGTGGTGATGCAATTCCAACTCAATCCACTAATTTTCTGGAGCAACATTTACACCCTTGGATCACTATTCTATGATCTGCAAAGGCATCGTAAACATGAAGCAATTCCCCTCCCCTGGGGGTTCTGGTGGGCATACACCAGAAAGTGTATGGTGCCAGATGACACCATATAGAGGGTAACATAACACCATGTGGTGCCTTTTTTCTCCTTTGTTAGGGTATGCATCACCCATTCTGACATTCTGATTTGCCATGGTAAACTCTGATCCTAGACATGCCCCACTCAACCTTTTGTGGATATGTTACCCTCTAGTTCTGTTGATGACTGTCATTTCAAGAATATACAGACTATATATTCTTAATTTGGCACCTTGCTTATGCCTTTCCTGCCAGGTACCTGCAGCATCAGGACAGGTAGCAGTGTCAGTATAAATGCCCACTGGGGCAAGTTCTTAAAGGCCAATTGCAGAAATGTCATGTAACACATTTCATAGCATCATGTAATACATGTATGATCCTTGATATTATGTTTCTTTTTGTCTAAAATTCCAAAATATATCATACCTACATTCTGAGGAAATTTCACCTTTCTTGATCTATCATAAACTAAATTGTTTCATAAAACAAGTATTCCATGAATAATAATAACTCAGGGCATCACCCAGTTATGCATGGTGATGCCTCAAAGCATCATCCAGCCACGCTTGATCTCTCTAGTCATCACCCAGTGTGACTTGGTAATTCTTTGTGTCATGTGTTTACATTGCCTAAACTATAAATCATGCACAACTGGATCATGTCACAGATATTTTGATGACATCTTACTCTTGTATAAAATGCATCATATAGACCATGTACCAAATAGTGTTATATGCTAAATGTCATATCTTCATTAATTTCAAGGTATTTAGATCCAATATGAGAGCCCAAATATTGCATTCTGGGATTGCAGATGCATCCCATTGGATTCTGCATACTAAAATATCCAAGAATAAATACTTACTTTATGTCTCTATCTTTAATGGCTAAAAGATTATAGCAGTTTGTTTAGATAACAATCACAGTTGGTTCCTGTAATGGATGCTCTCTGCTGCATTGGCTGCCATGACATCAAATTTTTAGGGAATATCGATGACCCATGATATCCTAAATGTATACAAAAAAAGCTCATGAAACCTCATGAAAAGATGTTTTATTGCTATTTTTCAGACACTTACTATTCATGTGTAAGAAAATGGTAATTTCTGAGTAAATCACTATACAACCATGTTGTCATGGAAACGAAAGTGATGCTACATTCTTTTGGTCTAAATAGTGGCAGAATCAGATTCCCCATGTAATGATTGACCAAGATGGCACATTTCATGCAGTAGACTCTCCAAGTACTAGGATAAATACTTATATTAAATCTCTATCATCAATGGCTAAAAAACCTAGTAATTTGCTTTGACGACAATCAGAGCTGGCTACTGCAGTGTCTGTTTTGTGCTAAACTGGTTGCCATGGCAATCAAATTCTAAGGGAATGAAGAGAGCAACTCCACATTATGTCCCAAATGTATACATCATGAAAATGAAATCTCATGAGTAGGTGTTTAGCTCCTATTTCTTACATCTATTATTCATATTTGCAGGAAATTGGTGGTTTCTAAGTAGATTATTATGCATTAAGGTTGTCATGGAAACAAAAGTGATGCTACATTCTTTTGGTCAAAAGAGTGACAGAATCAGATTCCCCATGTAATGATTGACCAACATGGCACATTTCATTCAGTAGACTCTCTAATGGCCTTTTTGAGACTATACTCTTCTACTAGTTGCCATGTCATGCAGATTTGCCATACAAATGTCCAGTTAGTGTATCATTATCTGGCTGCTTTGGTCATAGAAAAACCTTGTTATGGTTGCCATGGGAACAATTGAATGGTTTCAAAAAATGGTGGTACCTATCAATGCTGTGTGTTATTGCTAAATTTATCAATTTGTATGTGTCATTCATAAAATTATTCTTTTTATCCAACTTTAATAACCATGAGAAATCCAAAAATGGGGGTTCCCCCACAAATTGGAATGTTACCATGGCAACAGTTCTTCCAAGAAAACAGAAAAGGGCATATTTCCATACTGTACACTTTTGGCCAAAGAATGATAAATTTTACTGACAGAAAAAATGCATTTATTCACCTTTTCTTATAAAAGTATGTATTATGTGTCAGTATGTATTAAATTTTGTTTTCCTTCTATTACCATGGAAACGAGTATGATGCTACACTTTTTGGAACAAACGAGTATCAGATTCAGATTCCTGAGGTGATAATTGACTAATATGGCAAGTTTCAGCCAGTAGACTTTCGGGGGTCAATTTTACCCATTTTTAGGCCATTTGCTCCTCTACTAGGTTAGGGAGGTATGACAATCTCATAAACTAATCCATTGCTGACCTATACATAGTGAAATTATCAGTTTTATTTGTTTACCTGTGATTTGGAGTGGATGAGTGTGGGTAGTGAGGTCTGACAATCTCATAAACTAATCCATTGCTGACCTATACATTTTGAAATTATCAGTTTTATTTGTTTACCTGTGATTTGGAGTGGATGAGAGCGGTTAGTGAGGTCTGACAATCTCATAAACTAATCCATTGCTGACCTACACATAGTGAAATTATCAGTTTTATTTGTTTACCTGTGATTTGGAGTGGATGAGAGCGGTTAGGGAGTTATGACAATCTCATAAACTAATCCATTGCTGACCTATACATAGGGAAATTATCAGTTTTATTTGTTTACCTGTGATTTGGAGTGAATGAGAGCCGGTAGAGAGGTCCTACGTCCCGCCCGTTGGGCCGTTGTCGTACTAAATCCATGCATTGCCGACGCGCTGGACCGCCTTCTCTTGATCACAGGGATCTTACCCTCACTCGTCACAAAGCTGGTGACAGGCGGTTTAAACAGAGTCTCCATGTACTTGGCTCCAATGACGCCCGTGATACCTGCCAGGTAGGCGAGGAAGGGGCGCACAGACTGTGGGAGATCCACGAGGGTGGTCACGGCCAGGAAGCGAACCGTGGAGACGAAGATGATCACCGCACTGGAGTGAGTGGTGTCCAGGGAGCTAAACACCGAAGCCACTCCTACGGCTACCAAGACAAGTAAAGCCAGCAGCGGCCTGGCCACAATATCACCGCCACTACTACTACTAAACATGGTTGTATCCAGCACACATTGCCCGATGAACTCCCCGAAAAAACAGGCAATAAACAGCACGTACACGCTCGTGGTGTTCCACGAGTCCCTCAGGTAGAGGGCCAGCCAGAAGAAGGCCGAGGCAATAGCGAAGACCGGCATGACAAGCCCGGCGAGCCGGTAGAACAGCGAGCCGACGTCGGCCACCAGTACCTGGTAGGCGAGCCCGGTGACGGCGGCCGCCCCGCCCGCCAGCCCCGCCGCCACTTGTTGCTTGCTGAGCCGGGCGTTGGGCAGCCCCAGCCAGCCCAGGAGGACGCTATAATCGCCCTGCTCCAGGGGCTTGACGAAGATCTGTATGTAGCCGTTGTTGTTGTCGGTTGTAGCGGCCATGGCGTGCAGCTCGTCGCTGTCCGGGTTCTGATGGTGGTGATGCTGGTGGTGGTGGAGGAGGTGATGGTGGTGGTGGTGAGTGGTGGTGGTGGTGGTGCTGCGGGTACGGGGCTGGGCCATGCTGGGCCGGCCTGGTGATGAGTGGTGTGGATGGATCTTGGCCGTCAGCGCTGTGAGGAGGGAGCACGAGCGTGCCGCGCGTTCTCACACACAGTGCTGCCTGCAGCGCCTCGCCGCGGCCGCCGCGCGCACCAAACACGTGCTACGGGAAGATGCTGGCCTCCTGCGCCTCCTCCGCCGCCCGTCTTCACCACGCGCGCTCCTCCGCTATACTCCGCCGCCGCTCACTGGGAGTGTGCTCGTGAGGCGGATCCCTCCCGGTGTGGAGCCAGCTGCTGCTGGTCTGCCTACCTGCCTGCCTGACTAAAGTCTGTCTCAGTCTCAGGTGACATTTACCTGCATGACTATAGTCCGTCTCAGTCTTAGGTGACATTTACCTATCTCTCTACAGTCCGTGTCAGTCTTAGGTGGAATCTACCTGCCTGACTATACTTTGTGTCAGACTCAGGTGACATTTACCTGCATAACTATAGTCCGTCTCAGTCTCAGGTGGCAGCTCTACTTTATATACCTGCCTGCAGTTACTCCAGGCCAGGTGGGAAGCCTATAATCCGTCTCAGTCCCATGTGGCACTTACCTACCTGACTATACTCTGTGTCAGTCTTAGGTGATATTTACCTGCCTGTCTAGAGTCCGTCTCAGTCTCAGGTGACATTTACTTGCCTGCCTGACTATACTCTGTCTCGGTCTCAGGTGACATTTACCTGCCTGTCCATAGTCTGTCTCAGTCTCAGGTGACATTTACCTGCCTGACTATACTCTGTCTCAGTCTCAGGTGACATTTATCTGCATGACAATACTCTGTCTCAGTATCAGGTGACATTTACCTGCCTGACTATAATCCGTCTCATTCTCGGGTGGCAGCTCTACTTTATATACCTGCCTGCAGTTACTCCAGGCCAGGTGGGAAGCCTATACTCTGGGTCAGTCTTAGGTGACATTTACCTGCCTGCCTATAGTCCGTCTCAGTCTCAGGTGGCAGCTCTACTTTATATACCTGCCTGCAGTTACTCCAGGGCAGGTGGGAAGCCTATAGTCCATCTCAGTCCCATGTGGCACTTACTACCTGCCTGACTATACTCTGTGTCAGTCTTAGGTGGAATCTACCTGCATGAATATGGTCCGTGTCAGTCTCAGGTAGCATTTACCTGCCTGACTAGACTCTGTGTCAGACTTAGGTGGAATCTACCTGCTTGAATATAGTCTGTCTCAGTCTCAGGTGACATTTACCTGCTTGACTATAACCTGTGTCAGTCCCAGGTGACATTTACTTGCCTGAATATAGTCTGTGTCAGTTTTAGGTGGAAGCAACACTTACCTGCAGTTACTGAAGACCAGGAGGGAATCCTATAGTCTAAGTCAGTCTCAGGTTGAAGTTTTATATACCTGCCTGCCTATAGTCAGTCTCAGACTCATGTGGCATCTACCATCCTGCTTATAGTCGGTTTCAGTCTCAGATGGCAGCTCTATTTACCTGCCTGTAGTAACTCCAGGCCAGGAGAGAAGCCTATAGTATGTCTCAGTCATAGGTGACTTTTATCTGCATGCCTATAGTCTGTGTCAATCTCAGGTGGCAGCTCTACTTACCCGGTCTCAGTTCCCTCCAGTCAGGAGAGAAATGTATAGCCTGTGTCAGGGTGAGATGACAGCTCTGACTCAAATACCTGCCTGCAGTTACTCCAGGCCAGGAGGGAAGCCTATAGTCTGTGCCAGTCTCAGGTAGAAGTTTTATCTACCTGGCTACAGTTTGTGTCAGTCTCAGGTGGCATCTATACAAGTACCTGCCTGCAGTTACTCCAGGCTAGGACGAAAGGTTATAGTCCGTCTCAGAGTCAGGTGGCATCTACCTCCCTGACTATAGCCTGTGGCAGTCTCAGGTGGCATTTACCTGCCTGTCTATACTCTGTGTCAGTCTTAGGTGGCATCTACCTGCCTAATTATAGCCTGTGTCAGTCTCAGGTGGCATTTACCTGCATGACTATAGTCTGTGTCATTCTCAGGTGACAGCTCCACTTTAACTCTTTAAGGACACATGGTAGCTGGATGCATCACCGCACTAAAGTCTCATGATACCTGGAGGCATCATTGTTCCAATATTTGCAGAAGTGTCTTAACAAAGAAATAATAGAGCAATATCCATGAAATTTTCATAAAATTTAACACTTTAAGGATGAATGATGCCTTGAGGCATCAACCAGCCCAGGCCGAATGATGCCTCAAGGCATATTTTCTCTTTAACATATAAAATTGTTTTGGACAAGGAAATAATTTATCAATAAACATGAAATCTTCAGAAAATGTAGGTATAATTTTAAAATTGATATTAGTAAGCTAAAATAAGTGAAATATTATTGATTACCAATGACATCACGTGATAGAACAAACAAATTAGGACTTAATCCAAAATGTGTTCATCCTCTAGAGATATGCACTATCACTAGCACCCATCCTTATGGTGACAGCTCTGCCACAGGTGGCCGTCCTTAAAGGGTTACGTGCGACATCATATTTAGTATTTCTATTGAAAAACAAAACAATATATTTGTGATTGTGTATCCTATTGTCTGAATAAAAACTAGACTTATGAGTTTTAACCCCTATGTGCCCATCCTCAAGCGGGACAGACTGCCAGGCGAGAAGCCTATAGTCTGTGCCAGTCTCTGATAGCCTAGAGCCAGGTGGCAGCTCTGATTTAGATACCTGCCTGCAGTATCTCCAGGTCAGGACTGAAGCCTACAGTCTGTGTCAGTGTCAGGTGACAGCTCTAATTACCTGCCTGCAGTAACTCTAGACCGGGTGGGAACCCTATACATAGACAATAATCGATGGTTTTGTGGACAGGCGCCCGTAAACCACGAGAGACTGACGCGTGGTAATACACAAGCGCTAGCGAGTGTATTACGACGTCAATCTCAAGTTGTTTACAAAGCCGCCTGTCCATATAACCATCATTTATTGTATCTATTATCCATCTTTTCGAGTAGATTAAACCCAGTAATTGCCATTTTAAAGGATAAAACAATAAGAACTATTTCTTTGCTCTGTAGCACAAAAGGACTATTTTTCCCGTATACCATGGTTTTGAGGCCGTATACCACAGATGTGAATCCGCATACCACAGTTATGGTATCCAACAGGTTTTATATAATGGGTCGTGGTTTACTGAGTCCCCATACATTTTCAATGGGGTCTTTGTATACGATGGATAATAAATGTGGTTCTGAAGTGATTGATCTATTTGCTTGCCTATAGTCTGTCTCATTCTCATGGGACAACTACTTGACTGCTCATAGTTTGTCTCAGTCTCAGATTGCAGCTCCACCTACCTGCTTGTAGTAATGACAAGCAAGGTGGAAGCCTATAGTTTGTCTCAGTCTCAGATGATGGGTCTACCAGCATGCTTGCAGGTCTTGGATGAAAGTCCTGCCTACCTGCCTGCCTTTCGTCCACCTCAGTTGTTGATGACAGCTCTACCTACCTGCTTACTTATAGTCCATCTCAGTTCCTGGTGACAACTGTGTCTACCTACCTGCCTATAGTTTATCTCATTCTCTGCTGACAGATCAACCTTCTTGCCTGTCTATGGTCTGCCTCACATGCAAGTGACAGCCCAGCCAGTCCTTTTTTTATTTTCTTTATTCATCCTGTAAAGATAATCAGTCTGACGACCTGTAGTAACTACCTTTACAGCAACAATCGAGGTATATCCTCATGAGACTTTGGGGAGACACTCATATTTCAACCACAAAATTTACAACTTTGAACTGATGCAAGCTAAATTACAATCACTGTTCTCTCGATGAAGTATCTGCACCTTTTGTCAAGAGCAAAGCTATTGATCTATTACAAATTCTACAAACAAGATTTTATACATCTAACAAATACATTGTGGTAAGACACCATATGTGCTTCTTACAAAATAATCAGGGGGGAATGACCCAATTGATGAGTCGATAGTGAATGTACACTATCTTCTATATACAGAATGTAAACAAGTACCTATCTATGAATAAAAGAGATAGCTGAGAGAGGGGTAAGCATTGTTGTTTCTAGCTTAACCCCTTCGCGGCGGGTGATGCCATACGGCATCAACCATGCTGGGGCGGGATGTTGCCATATGGCATCAACCGTGCTGGGGCGGGTGATGCCGTATGGCATCATTTTTGCGAGATCTCGTCGTAATGTTTTCAAATGCCGACAAAACCTTTAATAATGGATGAATTCACCCGATTTTTTGCATAGACTTAGGAAACACATAATCGTATGTAAAAAAATAAAATATTATATCGTGTTGCCATGGCAATATTTCAAAACATCGAACGAACACGGAGGCGCGAAGCAAAATAAGCAGACGACGCCCCCCACCTCTCCAACATGGCGGAGTGGGGATCTTCAGATAGCGATTGGGATGAATGGGAAGACGACTTACCAATAACTTCCCTCGCAATTCTTGATGAATATGATACAAAAAGATGCCAGACAACCACACAGACCACCGGTCACGAGGATTTATTAGAAAATGAAGGTAATTTGACTCCCACGGAAGATGACAGCGCGGCTGAAGGCGATGCCCCCCCGGCTAAAGACGATGGAGATCCCCCCCCCCCCACACTTGATGCCCACCCCCAGACCTCAGCAGATGGCGAAAGCGAAGTGAAATGGAAAACGATCAAGTCGAATACCCCAAGAAAAGGTGAAATGGATGATTTTGACGAATCTAGCAGCGGGATTTCCCCCGAATTCAGAGAAAAACGTTCGCCAATGGATTTTTTTAGACTCCTCCTGACAACCACCTTCATACAGAGTCTGGTCACTACCACAAACCAGTACGCCTCCAATAACGATGCTCAGGCTTCATCAAGAAACATGAAAAAATGGAAGGATGTCGATCAACCCACAATGAAAATATTTCTTGGACTTTCCATGTTGATGGCTTTGGTCAAAAAAGTTAAAATAAAAGACTACTGGACAACGATTCGAGAGTTGACAACCCCCTATTTCGCCACTGTCATGACAAGGGATCGCTTCATACAAATACTACGGTGAGTTTGATGTCAATATCTTCAATTCATTTACTATTACTTCCATACGTTGACACCTGACATTATATATACTGGAATAAACCTCAGTCCCAGCTTTGCTCCCACCTACTTCCCTGATCGTTTATCTAACGTTAAAAGTCCATACGAATTAATTTTCAAATCGACATCTTCTACTGTCCGTGCCGTGTCAACCCCCCTCCGCAGTTGACGCCATGTTGAAGCAAGCCAAAATATGAACCGCGTAAGGCGCAACGGTTTAATTCGATCATCATGTTAATTCTCGATCAAAATGTAAAATATTATACGGGAACAAACCTCAGAGTGTGGGGAATATCCTCGTATAAGTCACTGTTCATATATTTAATGTTAAATCCTTGTGCGAAATGATTTCCTAACTAACCTACATTGCCAAGTGTTTCCCCACCCACACAGCTTAGTGCGTAGTTCGATGTCGGTTATGTTTTATTTATTTTCTATTTATCTAACCGTTTAAACTTTACGAAATTTATATAGGAACAAACCTTAGAGTGTGGAGATTCGTTGTATATATGTCTCCACTAATTTCCTGAAGGTTTAAACCTTGTGCCAGATAATTTTCCACATGTTGTCTTTGCACTGCGGTGAAGGGAGTTGCTGGATTTGAAAGTGCTGACCACAAACACGCCAGGCTGGGGCGAAGCCACATATACAACTCCTTGGTGAAATCGACTCGTACAGAACCAGCAAAGAATATAATCATATTAATATCACAGGGGGGAGATTCAGCAGGCTTTTTTGTTTTTTCCAGTATAATCCAATAGCGATGTCATAACGTATTGTAGGGGAAATCAACCAAAGCCGAAGTGAGGTGATGGCTAAACGATTCGGCTTAAGTAGTATTGGCTTCATTGACACTGCACTGTGTAGAATGTCGATAGGTTCGGCCCCTTGGTAAATATCCATTTTCACCCGTTATTTAGCGTCTATATGAATAAACCAGACACTGCCAGAATCGTGAAGACTTGTAGAATATTCCCAGGGTGATGATTAATGATGTCAATGCATTTTGTATGGGTGACACACCAGCAAAGTTATAACTCTCCAGAACCGCACCTTCGCAGCCTGGCGTTGTCAATATAAACTACTGGCAGGGTTATTTTTCGATCGATGTCTCAACTTGTTCCAGGCCGTACGGGTTGATCTGCAGGCTATTTCTCCAAAATAACGACCCAAACACGTAGGGAATATATATATATTGCTCCTCTTCTGCTGGCAGATTAATATTCGAATAATCCAATATATAAATCCAGGTTCAAAGACATAAGATGCTTGCCAGCGTCTGTGCCCTTGCGGGCGCCATTTTTTTTTGGTTTGAATCTTGTCCAGTTACCCATACTTGTTTCTGGATTTTCTCTATTATTCTTTATATATACCATACCAAATTCTCAGAGGAGTTAGAATATAGTCATAGGAAGACAACAGTGTCAACAACTTTTATTGTTATTTACCATCAATTCGATAAAACAAATAGTTCTAACCAGACATCGTGGCGCCGACCCAGATTTGGGCCGGAAGCGTATATAGGCCCGCCCCCACGCGAGTGATATCGGCATTGTTACCCGGTGTGTTCGCGCGCTCGCTGGGATGGGGGCCCGCCGCTAAAGGGTTAATAAATGGTTTATGGCATTTCCTTTTAGTTCTGCCTGCCTGCCTGGCTATAGTCCCCCTCAGTCTCAGTTGACAGCTCTACATACCTGCCTGTTTATAGTTTATCTCAGCCTCAGCTCATATCCCAGATCTACCTACCTGCCTACCTATAGTCCATCTCAATCTCGAGTGACAACTCTACCTACCTGCCTGTAGTATGTGTCACATTCAGATAACAGTTTTATCTCTCTAACTGCCTACAGTCTGCCTCAGTCTCAGGTGGAAGTTCTACCTACCTGACTTTATACAGTCTGTCTGAGTCTCTGGTGCCAATTCTGCCTCCCTGCCTACTTATAGCCTGTACCAGTCTCAGATGGAAGCTTTACCTACCTGACTTCCTACAGTCTGCCCCAGTCTCAAGTGGCTACTTTACCTACCTGCCTTTCTAAAATCTGTCTCACTCTCAGGTGACAGATCCACATACTTGCCTAGCTATAGTCTCTCTCAGTCTCAGACGGCAGCATTACCGACCTGCCTGCCTATAGTCTATCTCAGTCTCACATTGCAGCTTTAAGGCAGTGCTCCACTGCAGAGGATTCAGAGAGTATTTTGGGCTGATCGTTTGGGCATGCCTACATAAGGGTCTTATCTCCTCCCATGTCTGGTAGTTGAGCTGTAGTGGAGTTAGGGCCATGACGATCAGTGGATAATCAGCATATAATCCTTTGTTAATCGCAATACGATTTCCACTGATTCTTGACTGATTATCCTACCCCTAATAAAAGACGCCATAGGTTTAACACTGACTCGTTGTATTTGACGGAGTGTTGAAGAAAGTGTTATTTATGCACCAAGGTGAATAAAAAAACGGACCAATCAGGGACGAGAACACGAAAGTAGATTCGGCAGTATTGATAAACGCAGTTATCCTCCGATGAGTGTCAACATGCTACTAACATGGATAATTAGAAAATTTTCTCTGTATATCAGTGAGATGGGGTAGGATAAATATGAAACCGAACTCGAGTTATCCTTCTCAATGTTTATACCACTCTGGACAGGTCTGCTATTCACTACATTCGGCTAACGCCTCGTGTAGTAATACACGACCTGCCCATCGTGGCATAAACATTGACAAGGCTAACTCTCGTTTGGTTTCTACTGATTATCCTACCCCTAATAAAAAACCGCCATAGACTTAACATAGGGAAATTTTATGTGGCAGGCCGTGACATGAAGTATTTTTTATGCCACTAGAGTAATAACAATATTGACCAATCAGAGAGCAGGATGTCAGCTACTATGAAAAAAGTTATGTTGATCGTTGACTCAATATTTATCTTTTTAACAGTAATACAAAAGCATAGATGGGGTAGGATAATTACGAAACCGAACTCGAGTTTTCGTTCGGTTTCTACTAATTCTCTCACTAGTCACGGTACATTGGCTCGTACCAAAGGCAGCTTCCCTGTTTTTTGTACATTCGCGATGACTTAAGAACTTTATTTTTAATCCATTTATTTTTTGTGGGGCAACTAGCCCATAGCATGTAATGTGGCAAACGTCCACCAGACGTCCACCAGTGGGCATTAGATCATGGGTTCTCCGTGATCGTATCAATGCAGTCCAGTGGAGTCAGACCTCCGACCCAGTGCCAATCGAGGCTAGGCTGACAAAAACAATTCTTGTGGGAGTGGAGCGCTAGTGGAGAAAACACCACCAATTATAGTAAAATGGTGGCAAGAAGAATACGGCGCCATTTGGTGAAGAGCGGGGGGAAAACATGAATTAGCGCAGAGGAGCACCGCATTTATTATCCATCGTATACAAAGCCCCCATTGAAAATGTATAGGAACTCAGTAAACCACGACCGATTGTATAAAACCTGTCAGATGCCATAACTGTGGTATATGGATTTAAACCTGTGGTATACGGCCTCAAAACCGTGGTATACGGGGAAAATAGAAATAGTTCCTATTGTTATACCTGTTAATATGACAATTACTGGGTTTAATGTATTCGAAAAGATGGATAATAAATGCAACAAACGAAGATTTTGTGGACAGGCAGCTCTGTAAACCACTCGCGGTTGACCTCGTAATAGACTCGCTAGCGCTCGTGTATTACTACGCGTCAACCTCTCGTGGTTTACGGCTGCCTGTCCACAAAACCATCGATTATTGTCTATTTATACACCGGACATACTGGCGCTACGAACCCGAATTTTGACAGGGGAACAGCCATCTTGGAGAACCAACTACACAATGCTAAGCCTATGGACGTTCATTTACCATACTATTTAATGATTGAGGCAGTGTCAAGTACTTTTGAAGCGATTCTCTTGAGAAAGTATGATTTTCCTGGCAATTTCAGATCAAATGATTATACAATCGTCTTAGTTAAGTACTTAAATGCGACGTCAAAAAATCGTTGAAACAACCGATTTTCTTCGAGTTGGCGAGTCCAGAATCATGTCTGGATATTGTATATATATATAATCCTATTCAAACGATTACATGTACAGATTGCACATGAAGATGTCGGAAACAATATTTGTTCACCATCTTACACTTTGACAGCGATGTGTTGTCACCAGCAAATTGGCGGACATGTCCATTGTTAAGGGATTTCGGAGGGGATTTTAAACCGGAAGTCGCCAGATGATTCGGCGAATAATCCACCTTAGCCAGGGAGCTGTTTCAAAACGTGGGTTAAGTCTATGGTTTTGAAACAGCTCCCTGTGTCGTAGACTGGCCTCAGTCCCTGTATCCTAAACCTCCACCCCTTCTGAGTGACACAGGGACTGGTCTCATCCGTAATCGGCCTTGTAGACTGGCACAATTTTGTGCCACACTCCCCAAGCAGAGGTCTGGCTACTGGTCAGGATATCTGCTGGGAGATTGATACCCTCTCACTTTGATCTCAATCGAGACATAGTCAGGAGTAGGCAAAATATATTGCTATGACAACACAGGCGGCCAGGGAACTGGAGGAGGGGTAGGGGGGGGGGGGGGGGGTATAGGGTTACAGGGAGTGGCTTGGGGTCATAAACAGGAGATTCTGGTCAGAGTGGACAAGTCTTTGATTCATGGGCCAGTCGGAGAAGGACACATGCTATAATATGAATTGTATTCCGATTTTCTTAAATCATTTAATGAATGTTCATAATCAAAGACTTGAGCAAGTCTACCTGTGTTGTTGCACCGTGTCTCTTTCGCTCTCCTTCTGGAGTCGTGGTAATCATTTTGCAGGCAGAAGGAGAGATAAGGAAGTTATCACTCTCACACCCCCGTTTGATGATTGCGTTTCTGTTTTATTGTTCGGTTCTCGGCAGCTACCTGAAAAAGTCAAATTTTGTTGTTGTTTTTGCTTGTTTGTTTGTTCTTTTTTGTATTTCAAAGGGAAATGTATTTAGTTCACGTAGATTGTACATCAAGATATCCTACAGTAAGATTCGTTTACCATTTGTTTTATTGGCTGATATTTTCATTTCTTGTTTGCCAGGCACATACACAGATTTTTGTTTTCTATCTTTGTATGTATTTAGACAGACAATATCTAGACAAATTTGAAGGAAAATCTTCAGTTTCAAATTCTCTTCCATCGACTCTATCCAAAGAATAAATGAGAGAACCCGAATTAGGTTATAGAAGTATTCGTTTTAATAGCCTATGGTCCAAGCGTTAAGATACGTGTGGCCCACGGTATTTTTTGTAACATGATTTTCATCCTGCTTATGATTTTCAAAGTAATAGAACAGAAAGGTCTGCAGGGATTTTTAAAAAGGCATATCGGATAATTTTACTTGAAAATTCAACCCCTTCAATTTTCTTGAAAATTGAATAAGATTGATAACCGGGTATTGCCGTGCTAGTTTTTTATTTGGATATCAGTATTATGCTAACATTACCATAATATATATGTAGAATATCTAAAAAGTTGTCTTTTATCAATATAGCGAAACGCAAGTCATTTTCTCCAAATTCTCACAGAATATGATAAATATATACCACTATATATATTTAGGTTTTGAAGATTACAGTTCACCATCCTTGTTTTTGAGTCGAGAGAATTGAAGAAACTTTATTGATTGTACATTTCGTATATAAAGTGTCGAAGGTAAATTGACCTAAGTATTGGGTTAGGTCAAACTAGATGATATGTTATATAAATCACCTATTTGTTATTAGAATACTGGGTAAGTGAAAGGAACTAGTTTGAATTGGTAATTGTCAGTATTTGAAAACCACCAGGTGCTGCCATTGTCTAATGTAGGGTATGGTTTGAAAAGTTTGGGGGGTCCCCATGCCAGTTTTTGACAAAGAGGTTTTAACCCTTTCACTCTGGGCACCTCTGGCAAAGCAATGTCTGTAAGGCCGGGTAGAGTGTTATTATATACCGCCAGGGGACGGGTCTTTTCAGGCCAATTCTAACAATTTCACTGTTTGATCACGTGATAAACCACGTGATCTTTAATAATATTTCATGAGTATTTCAAAATCATTAGTGTAATGTTATACCAACATTCTGTGAACAATTCATCATAATTGATCAATTATTTACAATTATGAACTATGATTTTGTAAGTCTTAGAAAATGATGCCTTAAGGCATAATATTTCATGAGTATTTCAAAATCATTAGTGTAATGTTATACCAACATTCTGTGAACAATTCATCATAATTGATCAATTATTTACAATTATGAACTATGATTTTGTAAGTCTTAGAAAATGATGCCTTAAGGCATCATCCGGCCACACACGACGATGCCTTAAGGCATCACCCGGCTCCAAAGGTTTAAAGCTATGGTAGGCCTACTATAAAGAAATGCTTAAAAGTTCGCTTCACATGGACCGAGTAAAACCTATATCACCTATATTTTAGAAGGTCTACTTAGGAGTACCGCATAGGTCGCTGTACTTGCTTTTGAGAGAATTGAAGAAACTCATATTCCTGTATAAATCAAGCAAATTGAAATGGACCTACTTGACCTGCTGGGTTAAATGTCAAACTACACAACATGTTATATTTTTCTCATTTGGCATTATAACTCATCACCAGGTAGCGCCAGTGTGACCTGTAACTGCGTTCATTTCCATCATGGTCACATTGTCGCCCTCTTGTGGATGTCAAATAAATCAATGGTCTTATATGACAAGCAAAGGGGGGAATCCGCCCTCTATATTGAATATATTATCATGAAAGCTTCATTTTATTGTATCTTTCATGTGTAAACAATATTCTAGTGTTGCCTATATCAGAAGGACATGTCATTTCACCGTCTATCTTGTAATCCATCTCGAGTATCCAACTCGAACGCAGCCGATGAACGCCTGACCGTCGCTGGTTCCGCACGGTTTATTACCTCCTACCAGTAACAAGTTCCAGTCATGTTTTCCGCAATGGCCGCTTTGTGTCGCATGGTACCCAAACAAAGACGTTGGAAAGTGGTTTACGCGTGTTTTTATTGATGTAAGATGAATATGTTTTTAATATATATAAGGAAGATGTAACGTGAACCGTATTTCATACATTTATAATGTGTTTGATCCTGAGGTGCCACCAGAACGGACACCCGAAGTCAAAATGCGAAGCAGCTAGCACCAGTTATCTCACTCAGTCACTGTGTCACTGTCAGGGAAGGGGTAGCGATCGACTGTCAATTACTGAGTGGCACTGGCATTTCCGAGAGGCTCTAACTCCTCAAGTTACTTTCCGAAAAGTACTAGCTATTAGCATTGAGGGCGCAGTTGAGTTAGGCTATATATTGTAGTTTGAATGAACTACATTTGATAGCTAAATTCTATTGGAAATTCGGATGAAATGGCGACGTTCGTCAATGAGGAAGTTCCGAAGTAACTTTATAATGATGCAATACCTGAAGTTAAACTTTATGAACATACAGTTGTGATATTCAGAACGAAACTGACATACCGTAAAACACGTTTAGGTCTAGAACAAGCCTTGTCATCAAATAGAGAGATTGAACTTTGATTGATAAAATATGCTTTAAAATTTCACCTAGGACTAAATTAATCTAGGACTGTGTTCCAATATAGTATAAATGTACATTTATTAGAATTGTGGGCAGCATCTAGATTTTAACTTTAAAACCCGTTAGCTACGCTATGATGCCTGAGGGAATTCCCAGGTATAGTACACTGTGATGTCTGAAGGTATTCCTGGGCTATGATGCCTCGAGGCATCATTTCCAAAATCTAATTGATTGCTATTTTTTAATGAAATAATGTGAATATTTTGATAATATTTTACCAACCTATGTAAAACTATATCATAGTTAATATCATTATTATTATTATATACCATCCCAATTATAAATTTTGGATTGCTATGGAGGTGTGATATACTGACTTCACTGTAGATATTGTGAAAAGTGCCAGCGTATTACGGGGGTGAAAATGGTACTGCAACGGCGTACTTCAGGGTATGTATTTGGTGCTATGCTGCGTACAGTACTGAATGGGTTAAGACACCCAGCCATCAGTGGCATCTCTGTTTAATCTTAGATGTATTTTACCATTTTCAGTCTTCGACGTGAACGTGAAGGATTAAGCAGGAAAGAAGGAGCAACACTAAAAAATAACGATCCGGATTTAAGAAACGGGGCGACAGCACTTCTGACGTCAACCATCAACATAAAAAAAAGAATAACGATCCAAGACATCGTCAAACATGACGGTCACATACACCGCCAAAGTGGCTACATCGAGCATGGGGGGTTTCCTTAGATTGTTACTCAGGTAAAATATTGAATAGGACTGATTGGATTGAATAAAATTGACTGAAATAAGTCTACGAAAGTGAAAAGCTTAATCATTGATAGTTCCTATATACCCTCAGGGTTCCCTGGGCTGTTAAACTACAAACAAACTGATTGGAAAATCTCACTATAAGTCCTCTGGTAGAACAAAATACCTAGAATAATCCAAAACATTTTGATTAGATTAATGAATTAGAATGATGATATTGTTTTCTATATATGAATGAATAATGAATTTAGCATTATTTAAAAACGCAAAAAAAGGAATGCCCGTGGCATCTTCAGGATCCCCCAGGTCATGACTGAAAGGTTTAATATCCAAATATCAATTTTGGAAGATGAAATGCAAATATATACTTCATTTGCACATGATTTTCCTTTATTAATCAACAAATATTCGTAAATAAGTCTTGTATATCATACATTAAATAATATGATGATGTAGAAATCAAAGGATCAGGATACCTGTTTTATTATATACCAACAGATTTTTTCTTTTTGTTGTCTAGGTGGAGAGGCAGTGTCTACAAACTCGTTTGGAGGGAGTTTTTCATATTTTTTGTCCTCTACTACATATTGGCATTCGTCTACAGATTTGCTCTCAACGAATCGGGCAAGAGGTAAAGAGCATTGAAACTACACACTATATATGTCATAACTCCGGCTAAAATTTTAGATATGAAAAAAATCGTAAAAAATTCACTGGTCCTATAAAACTCTCATTTTGTTATTTTTCTCCGATGGTTTGTCTTTATATTACGTTATTGTTAACATGAATTCACTGTCATCGTAACTTCTAGTTAGCCACTACTTGAAGTAAACTATAAAACTACTCTTTTTCAAAATATGAATTTGAGTAATGGAGGCAAAACTTTCATAGCAAAAATTAAGGAAAGAATTGAGGGGGCATCAGCTTATCATATACATAACCCTATAGTTGGAATTTGTTCATACAAATGAAACTGAAGCCCGAGGTGCCGGCTTTCTATAACTTGTCACACATTTTAGTGAGGAAAGTTCATGCATATGATTTCTCCTTAAGTTTTGACGTCCCCAGGGTCATTCTTGATATCACTCTAAATCCGAAGAGGAACTGATTTAACATAATAAAAAGGCTATTTCAGCTGAGGCCAGAAATTCAATAGGAATAACCAAGAAGATCGCTCCTCGAACACTAAAAAAAAAGAAATCCGGATATTTTGTTATTTTCAAACCCCATGCCTGAAAGTTAACCCTGTATTTATCATTAGCTTTTTGAAAGAGACAAATCTCTTTGATTGTTTGTATAATATTTGAAAACATTGAAAAGAATTGACTGAAAAAGTCTACAAAAGTGAAAAGCATGGTCCCTATATACCCTCAGGGTCCCCTGGGACGTTAAACCACAAACAAACAAACCCTTTTTGGAATGGTGTACCTTGTTTTCAGGCATTTCGAGATGGTGGCACGGTACTGCGAGGCTTACAACAACTTGATCCCTCTGTCCTTCGTGCTCGGCTTCTACGTGTCCGTGGTGCTCACACGTTGGTGGGAACAGTTCAACCAGATCCCGTGGCCAGATACATTGGCATTATTCGTCTCTGCTAGTATACAGGTAGGATATTCGAAATGTGCACTTTTTGTCTCTGCTAGTATATGGGTAGGATATTGAAAATATGCACTCTTCATCTCTGCCAGTATGCAGGTAGAATATTGAAAATATGCACTCTTCATCTCTGCCAGTATGCAGGTAGAATATTGAAAGTGTGCACTTTTCGTCTCTGCCAATATACAGATAGGATATTCAAAATGTGCACTTTTCGTCTCTGCCTGTATGCAGGTAGGATATTCAAAATGTTCACTTTTCGTCTCTGCCTGTATGCATGTAGGATATTCAAAATGTTCACTTTTCGTCTCTGCTAGTATACAGGTAGGATATTCAAAATGTGCACTTTTCGTCTCTGCCTGTATGCATGTAGGGTATTCAAAATATGCACTTATCATCTCTGCCAGTATGCAGGAAGAATATTGAAAGTGTGCACTTTTCGTCTCTGCTAGTATGCAGGTAGGATATTTAAAATGTGCACTTTTCGTCTCTGCCAATATACAGGAAGAATATTGAAAGTGTGCACTTTTCGTCTCTGCTAGTATGCAGGTAGGATATTTAAAATGTGCACTTTTCGTCTCTGCCAATATACAGGTAGGATATTCAAAATGTGCACTTTTTGTCTCTGCTAGTATATGGGTAGGATATTCAAAATATGCACTTTTCGTCTCTGCCTGTATGCATGTAGGATATTCAAAATATGCACTTATCATCTCTGCCAGTATGCAGGAAGAATATTGAAAGTGTGCACTTTTCGTCTCTGCTAGTATGCAGGTAGGATATTCAAAATGTACACTTTTCGTCTCTGCTGTATGCAGGTAGCATATTCAAAATGTGCACTTCTCGTCTCTGCTAGTATGCAGGAAGAATATTGAAAGTGTGCACTTTTTGTCTCTGCCAGTATGCAGGTAGGATATTCAAAATGTGTACTTCTCGTCTCTGCTAGTATGCAGGAAGAATATTGAAAGTGTGCACTTTTTGTCTCTGTCAGTATACAGGTAGGATATTCAAAATGTGCACTTTTCGTCTCTGCCTCTATGCAGGTAGGATATTCAAAATATGCACTTTTCGTCTCAGCCAGTATGCAGGAAGAATATTGAAAATGTGCACTTTTCGTCTCTGCTAGTATGCAGGTAGGATATTGAAAATATGCACTTTTCGTCTCTGCTAGTATGCAGGTAAGATATTTAAAATGTGCACTTTTCGTCTCTGTCAGTATGCATGTAGGATATTGAAAATATGCACTTTTCATCTCTGCCAATATACAGATAGAATATTCAAAATGTGCACTTTTCGTCTCTGCCTCTATGCAGGTAGGATATTCAAAATGTGCACTTTTCGTCTCTACTGTATGCA
This sequence comes from Alentia gelatinosa, assembly GCA_950022655.1. Lineage (NCBI taxonomy): Eukaryota > Metazoa > Annelida > Polychaeta > Phyllodocida > Polynoidae > Alentia > Alentia gelatinosa. Next base: position 130,443,441 of record OX465580.1, on the reverse strand, counting down.
GGTAGGATATTTAAAATGTGCACTTTTCGTCTCTGCCTGTATGCAGGTAAGATATTTGAAATGTGCACTTTCCGTCTCTGATATCATATACCTTTGTGGTTGCTTACAGGGACATGATGAGCGGGGACGGTTGATGCGGCGAACCATCATGCGTTATCTCTGCCTCTCCTTTGTTATCACCTTATCTTCCATATCGCCAGGCGTCAAGAAGCGCTTCCCCAGTTTTCAGCACATGACTGATGCTGGTAGGTTGCCAGCCATCTTATTTTTCAATGCTCATTGGAGAAAGTATGAGTCTGTAAAGTTAAGTCATTTTCAGATAGAGTGTCAGCAGGAGGGATGCAAGGTGGGGGTATATTGTTTTACATGTTTTGATTCTTTTTTAATTATTAACTAGATTCAATCATAACATCAATTGAAATTAAAAGGTTTACCAGAAAGATTTTTCAAATAAAAAGTTGTAATTGGGCAAAAACAATCAACTAAGATTAATATTCTGAATATCTGATAGTATTTAATCAATCGGCTTTATTATATTTTAGTGGAGGTTTAATCACAAAAAAACAGACACAGATCTTTTTATTAATAGTTGTTGTGTTGACCAAGCTGACAATAAAAATGGTGTGGATAATTTCAATCAAAGATCACGATGTTTCGCGCCAGTTCAGAGCGCTTCATCAGGTCTATTTTATTTGATTTCTGTTACTACAACAGTGCGATATAAAAACCACTGCGGTCTCCTGTGACCAGGACGATGAACATAAAACTCTGGTAAAATCCTCTATGATAAACTTGATATTAACACAACTTTAGTTCACGTAATACAAACTTTAAACCAATAATGTGAACTTTAATAAGCTACCGCGTGAAGATGCATGTTATGAACGTAATGGCTGAGCTTATAATAATCCACAGGCTTTTTATTCAGTTGTTCCTGTTGTTTCGTGATGTGATGGGGCTTAGGACATTTTCTCCGTTTGCAGACTGGTGCTTTTATAGGAATTCATGTTTAACTTTAACAAATGTCATGACAATACATTAACCCTAATGTTCTTACCTAACCAGTAAATCACGTTTTTAATAATCGGCAATAGCAATTTTTATTCCTATATACCTATGAACGAACAACCTATGATTACTTAAGGCTGCTGGGGGTGGAATAACTTTTGTTTTCTGCCCAGGTTGAAGTTACTGCCCAGGTTGACGTTTACTGCCCAGGTTGACGTTCAGAGACATTCGGCTTTTATCGATATTAGCCGAAAATTGAAGGTATATAAGAATAGGGAAACCACGTACAAGTGGAAATAAGTCAAAGTTACGAGGTAAGGCTTGGACAAATCACTGCCCAAAGCGTAGCCACAGCCGGTAATTTTTTCAACCCTTACCTCGTAACTTTGACTTATTCCCACCGGAACATAGTTTCCCTCTATTCCATACCTATAGGCGAATGTCTTACTTCTACTGACCAGGAGGACAAATTCCTTTCGTCTCTGAGTGACGAAATGATATTCATTCATCCCTTTGTACCACGTGACCACTCTTATTCTGTCATTCTGCTATTTAGTGAGTCGTAGATCGACATTCTTAATGATTTTTAGGTATATAATAATAAAGAGACACAGTGAGTGTGACATGAATTCTATCTGCTCCTCTTTGGTCAGAAATACTCATCGTGTTGTTCGAACTCGATGAGTATTTCTGACCAATATATCTCTGAACAGATTCCATTCAGTCACACTATGTCTCCATATAATAACGTCATTGGTGGTTTTTAACAAGCAAGGAACATGGGTAGTGTATATGGGAAATAACTGATTTAGTCTACTTATTTTTTACATATGAACATGCAAGATTATCACGTAAACATCAGCATGTAATTTCTTTCTTTTGAGAAAACGAGAAAATCCGCACCTAAGAGATGAAGCTATTATGCCCTAATCTTTTATTCAACATTATTCATCAACAAGGTTTCATTGGTTGATGATTATTTCAGTAAAAGTCAACACATCAGGGTTGAATATATTAGTCATATCTTCAGATGAACATAATGTTATATAATACTTTCTTCAAACAGAACCAATCCGTGATGAAAGTCCCGTGTGACCGAAACATGTTGGAAATTTGAAACACCAATTTATTGACTCCTTATTAATTAACTAAGAAAACTAGTCCTACTGGTTTTGAGGGAATATCTTACTTAAATAATCTTATACTCCTATATCCCCTCTGAATCTCCCCTCTGAATCTCTACCTAAGACCAGCAGGGCTAGATTTACTGCTATATCAAAGGCCAATCCTTCTCATACCATGTCTATGTGGTGTGGGAAGTAAAAGAACTCTCACCTCGGTAAATGTGTAGGGGTGGGATTTCTTCCTAAATTCATCTCATAGATTCGATCAAACCCAGACTAAGTCTAATTGAACAAATTGGACGTTAAACTACCAAAACAAACAAACAAATTTTTTTTAAAATCTACCTAAGACGCCATATCGCCAGTTGAGTCGAGTAGTGAAAACAACGTGCTTACACGTACCAACCCACCTAAAAAATAAATGTTTGAAATGACCAAAGAAACTGAATTGAAGGTGTTTCTATCACCATACCATACCCATCACTTATTTGATGGTTTTGTAAATGTTGTATAAATCCACACTGCCATTTTAACGTCAATGTTACATTTTCTCACTATCTTTATACTACAGGCTTCATGCTGGTCAATGAACAGAAGATCATTGAAGGTGTGCAGACACCCCACAACAAGTACTTCATCCCACTCGTGTGGTCGACGTCACTCGTCACCCGGGGCCGTAAGGAGGGCCGAATCAAGGACGACTATGCAGTCAAGACATTGATAGATGTAAGTCAACTGTGTTTTCTGCGTAGAATGAAAGCATTGATGGATGTAAGTCAACTGTGTTTTCTGCGTAGAATGAAAGCATTGATGGATATAAGTCAACTGTGTTTTCTGCAGATAATGAAAGCATTCATGGATATAAGTCAACTGTGTTTTCTGCCTAGAATGAAAGCAATGATGGATATAAGTCAACTGTGTTTTCTGCGTAGAATGAAAGCATTGATGGATGTAAGTCAACTGTGTTTTCTGCGTAGAATGAAAGCATTGATGGATGTAAGTCAACTGTGTTTTCTGCGTAGAATGAAAGCATTAATGGATATAAGTCAACTGTGTTTTCTGCGTAGAATGAAAGCCTTGATGGATATAAGTCAACTGTGTTTTCTACGTAGAATGAAAGCATAGATGGATATAAGTCAACTGTGTTTTCTGCGTAGAATGAAAGCATTGATGGATATAAGTCAACTGTGTTTTCTGCGTAGAATGAAAGCATTCATGGATATAAGTCAACTGTGTTTTCTACATGGAGTGAAAACTTTGATAGCCATATGTTAACTGTTTCTATGTGGTGTGAACATTTTGATATATGTAAGTCACCTGTATTTTATATGTGGAGTGAAAACTTCATAGACGTAAGTCGACTATGATTTCTACATGGAATGAAAATTTTGATAGATGTAAGTTGACTATGTTTTCCACCTGGAGTGAAAACGTTGACTGTGTATTCTTCGTTGAGTGAAACCTTTGATAGATGTAAGTGGACTATGTTATCTACTTTGAGTGGAATCTTGGAGAGATATAATATGGACTATGTTAACAACGTGACATGAAAACTTTGATAGATGTAAGTTGACCATGTTTTCTAAATGCAGTGAAAACCTAAAAAGATATAAGTCAACTGTGGTTTCTATATGTAGTAAAAACTGTGATGGCTATAAGTAACCTTCTTTACATATATCATTTTCACAACCAATATAATTAATTGAAAGTAAAATCTATATTTAGGTAGAGTGCTTAATATATATTATTCAATCTTCTCAACAGGAAATTAATGGATTTCGTGGAAAATTAGGATCTTTATTCAACTATGACTGGATCAGTTTACCACTCGTATACACCCAAGTAAGTATACATCAACATCTTATGTTACTATTGTTAAACATTGTTCTGATGATAAACGTCATTTAATTAATATAGAATATCTTTCTGTTTCTCATCACCAGGTGGTAGCACTCTACACCTTCATTATGTGTGTTTCTCTTTTTGCTCACCAGGTTGTGACAATCTACACCTTCATTATTTGATTGGACACCGCCTCTGTCCCCGACTTAGAGGTTGGTCAGGTCCGATCGCCTTCTAGCCCGAGAGTTCAATACAAATATCTCAAAGCAGGGTACACTTTTGGGGGATCATGGAATATAAACTATGAATACTGACTACAAAGCATCATTAGCTTAGCTAATTGATAACAATGTCTAATTTCATGGTCTCTTTATCAGAATACACAAAAAGGAAAATAATATGGATAAGGGGCTTTTCCAACCACGACAATAGCCTGTTGTGACAGAGACTACCACGACAAAAGATCTGCTGGAAGAATGATTCACTCTTCCAGCAGAGATTCTGACATAAGTAAGAAGATCAGCTAGGAGAGTGTAAGTCAAGGTGGCTCAGATTGGATTCCACCAGAGCTAACGTCAGTGAAGCTTTGGCGGCCGGAGTAGGTGGTGACACACACACACCTTCGTTGTCTTTATTTTCTGTTTCTGCTCACCAGGTGGTGACACATGACACACACACACCTTCATTGTATCTATTTTCTGTTTCTGCTCACCAGGTGGTGACACACACACCTTCATTGTATCTGTTTTCTGTTTCTGCTCACCAGGTGTTGACACACACACACACCTTCATTGTATCTATTTTCTGTTTCTGCTCACCAGGTGGTGACACACACACCTTCATTGTATCTATTTTCTGTTTCTGCTCACCAGGTGGTGACACACACACCTTCATTGTATCTATTTTCTGTTTCTGCTCACCAGGTGGTGACACACACACACCTTCATTGTATCTATTTTCTGTTTCTGCTCACCAGGTGGTGACACACACACACACACCTTCATTGTATCTATTTTCTGTTTCTGCTCACCAGGTGGTGACACACACACACACACCTTCATTGTATCTATTTTCTGTTTCTGCTCACCAGGTGGTGACACACACACCTTCATTGTATCTATTTTCTGTTTCTGCTCACCAGGTGGTGACACACACACACACCTTCATTGTATCTATTTTCTGTTTCTGCTCACCAGGTGGTGACACACACACCTTCATTATATCTATTTTCTGTTTCTGCTCACCAGGTGGTGACACACACACCTTCATTGTATCTATTTTCTGTTTCTGCTCACCAGGTGGTGACACACACACACACCTTCATTGTATCTATTTTCTGTTTCTGCTCACCAGGTGGTGACACACACCTTCATTGTATCTATTTTCTGTTTTTGCTCACCAGGTGGTGACACACACCTACATTATATCTGTTTTCTGTTTCTGCTCACCAGGTGGTGACACTGGCAGTGTACACTTTCTTCCTCTCGTGTCTGGTGGGCAGGCAGTTCGTAGCGCCACCTATGGAGAAGCGGTTTGATGTGTATGTGCCAGTCTTCACGTTTTTACAGTTCTTATTCTACATGGGATGGCTAAAGGTACCTGATAATACTGCCCGTTTCTTCAAGTTTACCCAAGTTGTGTATTTATAATTCCTTTCAATTATTTCACATCTAGAGGGTGGGTAATTAGCTTAGTGATTAAAGTACTGGACTAGTATCCACGACTTCTGGAATCGAGTCCCTCTGCAACCACCTTACTCCTTCATCCTCAGTAGTGGTAGACTTACTGCTATATCACAGTCAAGTCCATCTTTGCCATGTCTATGTGGTGTGGGAAGTAAAAGATCTTGCACCTCGTTAAACCCTTTTCATTCATTTCCTGTGTTACTTTTACACGCTGGTTGCACATTAATATTAAAAATATTAGAAATACCTCAATACATGTAAATTTCTTACCTGATATCCATAAGATATATACATACTTTCCTCCCTTTGTCCCTTAAGTACATTCCACGATAGTGTAGATATAAGTTTCTCATGTGATATACATTCGGTACATTTTCCTGACCTTGTCCTCAGGTCGCTGAGACGCTGGTAAATCCCTTCGGTGAGGATGACGACGACTTCGACATAAACCAAGTTATAGATCGGAATCTACAGGTAAATCCCCTCATTGTACTTTCATATTGTGGACTACTGATGCAATACACCTTTACTGGTAATAGTCTACACTCTTATAAGTGTCATACATATTTAATGGTCAAGCTGAGTACACTTACAAGCGGCTTGCTGGGGTGGACAACAATGATCTATCTATTTACCCTCTTGGTCGCCTTGCCTCCAGTGGTGCAGGCTGGATATACTTGCCAGCAAGCATAATTAAAGCGACCAGGGTAGGGAGTTGGCACAGTGGTAAAGAGCACTGGACTTGTTATCCCAAGGTTGTCAGACTTTGTTGGTTTGAGTCCCACTGCAGTCACTTTTCTCCTTCACCCCCAGCAGTAGTAGATTTACTGCTATATCAAAAGCCAGTCCTTCTCATACCATGTCTATGTGGTGAGAGAAGTAAAAGAACTCTCACCTTGGTAAATGTGTAGGGGTGAGATTTCTACCTAAATTCATCTAATAGATTTCGTCAAACCCAAAGTAAGTTTGATTGAATAAATTGGACGTTAAACTACTCCAACAAACAAACACTTACAAGTATCAAATATATATTCAATGGTCGAGCTGGGCATTTACATATTAGATCTTGGTTAGATAGGGCCCCAAAGCAATATTCATGGTCAAAAATTAAATATACCAAGCTTTGACACTCTTACATCTGTTGTACATGTATGATTAGTGGTCATATATTTACAGTTGTCATGCATTGTAAATGGCCATACTCTTTCAGTTGTTGTACATGTTTAATGCTCATATATTTACAGTTCTTATACATGTTTAATGGCTATACTCTTATAGTTGTCATACAGTAGAACCCCGCGTAAGCAGACACCTTCCTTTCCGGACCAAAGTATCCACTTACGCAGGGTGTCTGCTTGCACAGGGTAAAAATTATCATCTGATAGAGAGATCCATTCCCAGCAAAGGTGTCCATTAACGCAGGTTGTCTGCTTATGCGAGGTGTCTGTTAGCTGGGGTTCTGCTGTATATGTTTAATGGTCCTGCTCTAACTGTTGTTGTATATGTTTAATGGTCATACATTTATAGTGGTCATACATGTTTGATGGTCTTACTCTCACAGGTGTCATATATGTATAATGGCCATATGTATACAGTTATCATACGTATTTGATGGTCATATATTTACAGTTGTCGGACATGTTTAATGGTCATATATTCACAGTTGTCATACATATTTGATGGTCATATACTTGCAGTTGTCGCACATGTTTAATGGTCATATATTTACAGTTGTCATATATGCTTAATGGTCATACATTTATTGTTGTTGTCCATGTTTAATGGTCATATATTTACAGTTGTCATACATGTTTAATGGTCATATATTTACAGTTGTCATTCCTGTTTAATGGTCATAAATTTACAGTTGTCGGACATGTTTAATGGTCATATATTTACAGTTGTCACACATGTATAATGGTCATACACTTGCAGTTATTGGACATGTTTAATGGTCATATATTTACAGTTGCCATTCATATTTGATGGTTATACTTGCAGTTGTCGCACATGTTTAATGGTCATATATTTACAGTTGTCATATATGCTTAATTGTCATACATTTATTGTTGTTGTCCATGTTTAATGGTCATATATTTACAGTTGTCACACATGTTTAATGGCCATATATTTAAAGTTGTCACACATGTTTAATGGTCATACAATTGCAGTTGTCGCACATGTTTAATGGTCACACACTTGCAGTTGTCGCACATGTTTAATGGTCATATATTCACATTTGTCTTACATATTTAATGGCCATATATTTACAGTTGTCACACATGTTTAATGGCCATATATTTAAAGTTGTCACACATGTATTATGGTCATACTCTTACAGTTGTCGCACATGTTTAATGGTCATATATTCACAGTTGTCGCACATTTTTAATGGCCATATATTTACAGTTGTCACACATGTTTAATGGTCATATATTCACAGTTGTCTTACATATTTAATGGTTATACTCTTCCAGGTGTCGTACTTGGTTGTGGATGAGATGCACCAGGAACACCCGGAGCTCATTAAAGACGCGTACTGGGACGAGGTAGACTTCGAGCTGCCCTACACCGCAGCCGCTGAACAGTACCGCACCACCAGCCCCTTCCTGGGGTCTGCCATGGACATCAAGTGAGTCCAAACCCTCTCGTCATACACTCGTAGAAGTTGTCGAATGAGAAACCTAACTCTCAAGTGGATTTCAGAAAGACAAGAAATACTTCCTATACTAAATTGTATTTTTCATTTTAGGATTATGAAGACGTGGCTAGAACACCTCTCTAGATAACAAGCCGATTTAAAAAACAAATTTAAAAAAATAAATTGTATTTTTCTAATTGGATGTCGAACATGTGTTGTTACATCAAAGTTTGTTGGCCATTTTCAAACATGATATAAAAAAAAGTCTCAGAAACCTTTCCCATTAAGCCACTCTGCTTTGACTCATACATATTTAGTACATTCCAATGCCTTAATGAATACTTCAGAACAACCGCAACCTCTCAATGCCTTGTAAGGAACTATGATAAGAAATACAGAAGCATATTGCTCTGTAATAATCTATATACTTTGTAAAATATCATTATTGATACGCCCATCGTCACTAGGTTAAAGCTCTTCTTATTGTTCAGAAGGATCTGTCAGAGATGGCAGTTTTCCCATCTTCCAAGGAAATCCTTTCAATTTTAGTATATGGATCTTTATTTCCTAGTATAGAGCAAAGAGAAGAAATTCGCTCTCATTCACGCCAATAAACAGTGGTCTAAACCTCCCCACACACCCTATGTGTTTTCCATGTCTCTCTAAGGCAGTAAATCCCACTATTTTCTAGTCTTTTTTCATGACCCCAACTGACATCCCTGATCTGTTGTAGTCACATGTAATGAAGCACATAATGTTGAATATACCCGTGTCTGCAATTGAGGCATTTTCCCCTTTATTAAAGCCCAAAATGTTGTTATACACTGTGAGGCAAACATTGTAATTCTATCAAAAGACTTCACGAGTTTGAGTTTATTTTGGCTCCGTAATTTCACGAGTCTAAGAAGAGTAAGATACGGAGCCAACAGAATGAGTGACATTAATAAACTCAAACTCTAACGAGTGGCGTCTAGATTTTATCCCACCCCGTTTCGATGATTTTTGAATAATAGAGAGTAGTGACATAAACAACTCTTAAAGTCACACCCTTGACATAAACAAATCCCATGTTAAGCCTATGGCGTTTTTTATTAGGGGTAGGATAATTAGTTAAAACGGTGAAAATCACAGAAAACAAGACATGGTAAATATGTTGGTAAGATGTTATTATTCAAACCAAGTGGTACAGTAGTGGTACCTTTCGCTGGTGTGTAACCAGGTGAGTATTGTAATATGTATATGCCCAATATATGAATCATATAAAAAGAAGCATTATTACATACCTATGGCCGAACGTCTATGAAATACCACCCGCTACTCGGGCTACAGTATAAATAATGTTCGGGCGCACTGTGCCCGTAGTGAATATTTGGGCGCACTTTGCCAAAGTGAATGTATCAGGTCAATATCTACATAAAATAAGTATATAAAATGACGGTATTTTTTAAATATTTCGGTATGTAATAATAAGAAAACGTGGTAACTGAGCCCGTAGGGATGCCATTCTCGGCCTTTTGATGCCATAAATATGTCCCTCCGCCTACGACTTGGGGACATATTCATGGCATCAAAATACCTCGAACGGCCATCCCTTCGGGTTCAGTAACCATGTTTTCTCTTATTATAACTTATTCTTACATACCTATTGCCGAACGTGTATGAAATACTGCCCGCTACTAGGGGTGTAGTATAAATAATGTTCGGGCGCACTGCGCCCTTAGTGAATGTCTCAGGTAGAAATCTACATAAATAAGTATAAAAAATGATGTTTTTCTTGATTTCTAGGTATGCGGCATCCGGACGTATTTATGGCATCAAAAGACCTTGAATGGCCACCCCTTCGGGCTCAGTAACCACGTTTTCTCTTAATATTGATTTTTTTTTTTTTACTTAATATTTTTATTTTTCATACACAGTGTGAACTCGAAGCAGTCGGAGTTCGTGGCGCTGAGCTCGATCCCGGAGAACATGAACGAGGAGGCGGCGGGCCAGATTCAGTTCGGACCGACTGACATCCCGCGCCGTGGACGCCTCTCCCCCTTCACCAACTCCCGAAAACCCTTCTACAACCTCTTCAGACGCACCACCTCCCGACAGACGTCACGTGACAGCGCAAGCGCACTGGGCAGTCAGACGCGCCTGCGCAGACAGGGTCTGTAACATTCTTTTAAAAAAATACGTTTTTTTTTCAAGAAACTATGTTCCAGTGAAAGAACATAGCCTACATAACTCATTTTTTCTCTGTCACCCAGAATTCCCCTATTACAACCTGAGAAAATTCTTCCTTGACGTTGTAACACTCGCTAAATGAAAAACCAAGCTCATTGGCCAAGTGGTAGAGATGTTCGCCTCGAGCATGGGAAGTCGTAGGTTCAAACCCTTGTCGGGTCATACCAAAGACTTACAAAACAATGGTACCCACTGCCCATTCGGCTTAACACCCACCAATAGAATGAGGAGTGGGGGTGTAGGGCCCGAGTGGAAGAACGGCCACATAGCCGAATTCGGTGATTGTGTACCACAATATCCCCTTAAAAATTGAAAAAAAAAAAAATGTTGGTATACTTCTATGCTTCAACCCCTCGTGGTTTATGGTCACCTGTCCACTAAACCAGTGCAGGACCTGCCTGTTATAAAAAAAGGGAAAAAAACATCGATTATTGTGTATAGACAGTTACTTGTGCATAGACAGTTACTTGTGATTATGTATAAAGCTTCCTCAAACAACAACTTACTTGATTCCAGAATGGGAAGAACCCGTAGTTGTTCAAAGGTCAAGTTTAAGACCATGTGTCCAAAGACCGTCTTGATTATTGTGTATAGACAGTTACTTGTGATTATGTTAGACAATCGCCTTTTATGCGTGGGATAAGGGCTTGGGACGCACTCTCGTCTGACACCCAAAGGTGTCTCACCGTTACAGAGTTTAAGTCAAAAATTCAAAAGCTGTGAGGAATTAATACATTACATTTCTCTTCATCCTCATCTCATTCCACTATTATCTAAATGTAGTATTCTACTACTCTAATATTTTGATACCGTATTGAGTTGAATGTGTCTATGTAATATGTTATCATGAATATTGTAATCTGAAAAACTCGTTCGCGAGAGATACAATAAAGAATAAAAAAAAAAATCATTGATACCAGAGTTCCTCTGCAGCCCTGCTGACACTGACGACTTGTTTTACAGGTAGCCTGACTTCAAAGGGTTCTGAGGATCGTCCTGCCTCCCCGACTATAACCACCACGCAGGTAGGTGTCACCCATATCTACTGTTAACTGATGTGCTGTGTATATCACTGATGTAATTTGTAATCATCACTTCATCTACCATTACCATACATCATAATCACCCCAACCTCTCTATGTATTCAAGGAGTATCATGAGGCATGTACAACAGGAAGAACTGACTCACGTCAGATGTTGCGAATAAATAATTTTAAAAAAAACCAAAAAAAAAACCATCATCGACCACAAACTAAACAAATAGCTTTTAGATCATCTCTATGTTTTGTTTTTTGGGGTTTTTTTTGAAAACTTTTATTATGGGTATTGTTGTTCATAAACAATGTACACCAGATTCGGCCTAAGGCCGTTCTTCCATCTGGGCCCTTATGTAGGTACGCTTGAATTGGTCTTTTTTTTATTTTACTATATATACCCATGCCGTATTTATATAGAACGTCCTGAACATGCTGTGCAATTCACAGAACGAGATCGTAATTTACAGTTTGTACGGACCGAGGCGTTTATGTTATATATTTACAATATACCCAAAATTTAAAAAAAAATCAATAATTTCTTTTAGCTTAACAACCGATATCTTAATAAACGTGTGTGGCAAGGTGGTCCGTATTTTAGTGTACGGACCAGTGGTTTGTACAGTATTTTTACGTTATATGGCGAAACCGTGCATATTTACAGTATATATACGTTTATTAAGATATTGGTTAAGCTAAATGAAATTAATGATTTTAAATAAAATTTCGGGTATATCGTAAATATATAACATCCGACCATGCTGTACAATTCGCAGAACTCGATGATAATTTACCGTTTGTACGGAACTCGGCATAAACGCCTCGGTCCGTACAAACTGTAAATTACCATCTCGTTCTGTGAATTGTACAGCATGGTCAGGACGTTCTATATAAATATTTTTGTATTGAGCAAGAAGTATTTATTTTCGTGAGGAAATACAGTGGGTAATTTTCTTACATTTACATATTTTCATATGTACATTGGAACCTCGAGGCTGTCTCTCTTATAAAACTTGCTCCCTTTTTATGTATAAATCTTTATTTCAAGTCTAACGTAACACAAAAAGTCTGATCCTTTAATAAAAGTTTCTAAAAGAAAAAAAATGTTCACTTGTACTTCTAGATCAGATTTTTTAATAAAATTTGTTAATTGATGTCAAAAGGTTACAGTATGTTCCTTCCGTATTGTAATGAATGTATCCGACTCCCTCTCCGATGGATCCGGGGGTTAGTCTCTCCGATCATTCCGGGGATGTGCAGTCTCGGGCTTTCTCGGGAGAGCATGAGACCACGAGAGATGACGTCACCCGCTCCCGTATATAAACAGAAGCCGTCTGCGGCTTCAGTCAGTCCTCTGATAGGCTCTGAGCAATACACATCAAAGACAAAGGATTAAAGGCTTCGAGCGGCCTTTGCTGTAGCTCATTTACCTTGAATAAAGATCGTCAACGCTTGTGCAGTGGAATCTACTCGTCCTTGTCATTCTATAGACACGATCGTTACATTGGTGGCAGCGGTGGGATTTATTCCCAGCATTTTACGATCGCAGAATGACACAAAGTACCCTCAGAAACCATGGATTTCATAGACCGCATTAGCGTGGCGTCGCGGCAGACCTCGCCGCTGCCGGCACTCGCGGGAGTGCGGCTCCCGAGGAGAGGACGGCGCCCCGGAAGATCGGGGTGAAGACGGCCCCCGGAGAGATTGGGGTGAAGACGGCCCCCGGAGAGATCGGGGTTAAGACGGCCCCCGGAAAGATCGGGGTGAAGACGGCCCCCGGAGAGATTGGGGTGAAGACGGCCCCCGGAGAGATCGGGGTGAAGACGAGCCCCCTGGCGGATCGGGCTGAGGACGAGCCCCCGGGAGATCAGGGTGAAGACGGCCCCCGGGAGATCAGGGTGAGGACGGCCCCCGGGAAGATCGGGTTGAGGAAGAGCCCCTGGCGGATCGGGGTGAGGACGAGCCCCCGGGAGATCAGGGTGAAGACGGCCCCCCGGGAAGATCGGGGTGAAGACGGCCCCCGGAGAGGTCAGGGTGAAGACGGCCCCCGGAGAGATCGGGGTGAAGACGGCCCCCGGAGAGATCGGGGTGAAGACAAGCCCCTGGCGGATCGGGGTGAGGACGAGCCCCCGGGAGATCGGGGTGAAGACGGACCCCCGGGAGATCAGGGTGAAGACGGCCCCCGGAGAGATCGGGGTGAAGACGGCCCCTGGAGAGATCGGGGTGAAGACGGCCCCTGGAGAGATCGGGGTGAGAACGGCCCCCGGGAAGATCAGGGTGAGGACGGTCCCCTGTAAGATCGGGGTGAGGACGAGCCCCCGGGAGATCGGGGTGAAGACGGACCCCCGGGAAGATCGGGGTGAAGACGGCCCCTGGGAGAGCGGGGTGAAGACGACCCCCGGGAAGATCAGGGTGCGGATGGTCCCCGGTAAGATCAGGTTGAGGTGAGCCCCTGGCGGATCGGGGTGAGGACGAGCCCCCGGGAGATCGGGGTGAAGACGGCCCCCCGGAGAGATTGGGGTGAAGACGGCCCCCGGAGAGATCGGGGTGAAGACGGCCCCCGGAGAGATCGGGGTGAAGACGGCCCCCGGAGAGATCAGGGTGAAGACGGCCCCCGGGAGATCAGGGTGAAGACGGCCCCCGGGAGATCAGGGTGAGGACTGTCCCCGGTAAGATCGGGTTGAGGAAGAGCCCCTGGCGGATCGGGGTGAGGACGAGCCCCCGGGAGATCGGGGTGAAGACGGCCCCCGGAGAGATCGGGGTGAAGACGGCCCCCGGAGAGATCGGGGTTAAGACGGCCCCCGGAAAGATCGGGGTGAAGACGGCCCCCCGGTAAGATCAGGGTGAGGACGGCCCCCGGAGAGATCGGGGTGAAGACGGCCCCTGGAGAGATCAGGGTGAGGACGGCCCCCGGGAAGATCAGGGTGAGGACGGTCCCCTGTAAGATCGGGTTGAGGACGAGCCCCTGGCGGATCGGGGTGAGGACGAGCCCCCGGGAGATCGGGGTTAAGACGGACCCCAGGGAAGATCGGGGTGAAGACGGCCCCCGGAGAGATTGGGGTGAAGACGGCCCCCGGAGAGATCGGGGTGAAGACGAGCCCCCTGGCGGATCGGGCTGAGGACGAGCCCCCGGGAGATCAGGGTGAAGACGGCCCCCGGGAGATCAGGGTGAGGACGGCCCCCGGGAAGATCAGGGTGAGGACTGTCCCCGGTAAGATCGGGTTGAGGAAGAGCCCCTGGCGGATCGGGGTGAGGACGAGCCCCCGGGAGATCGGGGTGAAGACGGCCCCCCGGGAAGATCGGGGTGAAGACGGCCCCCGGAGAGGTCGGGGTGAAGACGGCCCCCGGAGAGATCGGGGTGAAGACGGCCCCCGGAGAGATCGGGGTGAAGACAAGCCCCTGGCGGATCGGGGTGAGGACGAGCCCCCGGGAGATCGGGGTGAAGACGGCCCCCCGGGAAGATCGGGGTGAAGACGGCCCCCGGAGAGATCGGGGTGAAGACGGCCCCCGGGAAGATCAGGGTGAGGACGGTCCCCTGTAAGATCGGGTTGAGGACGAGCCCCTGGCGGATCGGGGTGAGGACGAGCCCCCGGGAGATCGGGGTGAAGACGGACCCCCGGGAAGATCGGGGTGAAGACGGCCCCTGGGAGAGCGGGGTGAAGACGACCCCCGGGAAGATCAGGGTGCGGATGGTCCCCGGTAAGATCAGGTTGAGGTGAGCCCCTGGCGGATCGGGGTGAGGACGAGCCCCCGGGAGATCGGGGTGAAGACGGCCCCCCGGAGAGATTGGGGTGAAGACGGCCCCCGGAGAGATCGGGGTGAAGACGGCCCCCCAGAGAGATTGGGGTGAAGACGGCCCCCAGAGAGATTGGGGTGAAGACGGCCCCCAGGAGATCAGGGTGAGGACGGCCCCCGGGAAGATCAGGGTGAGGATGAGCCCCTGGCGGATCGGGGTGAGGACGAGCCCATGGGAGATCGGGTGGGGACGAGCCCCCGGGAGATCGGGGTGGGGACGAGTCTCCGGAAGATCGGGGTGAGGATGAGCCCCCGGAAGATCGGGGTGAAGACGACCCCCTGGAAGATCCGGGTGAGGACGACCTGCCGGAAGATCCTGGTGAAGACAAGCCCCCGGGAGATCTGGGTGGGGACGAGCCCCCGGGAGATCGGGTTGAGGATGAGCCCCCCGAAAATCGGGGCGAGGACGAGCCCCCAGGAGAACGGGGTGAGGACGAGCCCCCGGAAGGGGTGAGGACGAGCCCATGGGAGATCGGGGTGGGGACGAGCCCCCGGGAGATCGGGGTGGGGGGGAGTCTCCGGAAGATCGGGGTGAGGATGAGCCCCCGGAAGATCGGGGTGAAGACGACCCCCTGGAAGATCCGGGTGAGGACGACCTGCCGGAAGATCCTGGTGAAGACAAGCCCCCGGGAGATCTGGGTGGGGACGAGCCCCCGGGAGATCGGGTTGAGGATGAGCCCCCCGAAAATCGGGGCGAGGACGAGCCCCCAGGAGAACGGGGTGAGGACGAGCCCCCGGAAGGACAGGGAAAGTGCGGCCTGCCTCTGAGTACAGGGCGAATGGAGTGCAGGATGTGGAAGTGCAGAATGCGGCGTGCATAGGCGTGCAGGGCATAGGCGTGCGGAGCATAGGCGTGCGGAGCATAGGCGTGCGGAGCATAGGCGTGCGGAGCATAGGCGTGCAGAGCACAGGCATGCTGGGCAAGGGTGCGCAGCATAGGCGTGCAGAGCATAGGCGTGCAGAGCATAGGCGTGCAGGGCACAGATGTGCAGGACACAGATGTGCGGAGCATAGGCGTGCAGGGCATAGGCGTGCAGGGCATAGGCGTGCAGGGCATAGGCGTGCAGGGCATAGGCGTGCAGGGCATAGGCGTGCTGTGCACAGCGAGCCCAGTAATAAGGCAGGGACTGGTGCAGAGGAGAGGAGACTGGTGCAGAGGAGCAAGCCACCAGGGTGGGAGGCGATGATTGGGGTGAGCGGGAGCATCCGGAAGATCGGGGTGAGGACGAGCCCCCCAGAAGGCAGAAGGCAGAGGCACCCGGGGTGAGGTTGGAGTGCCCCCCGGAGGAGGTGGCCAGGTAGCAGCGGGGTGAGGCTGGAGTGCCCCCCCGGAGGAACGAAGAAGGGGAGAGCGGGGAGAGGCGGTAGTGCCCCCCCAGTGAAGACGGGAGGTAGGCTGCCCAGGGGCCACTCCAAGAAGCGGGGAGAGGCGGTAGTGCCCCCCCACTGAAGACGGGAGGTAGGCTGCCCAGGGGCCACTCCAAGAAGCGGGGAGAGGCGGTAGTGCCCCCCAGAGAAGACGGGAGGTAGGCTGCCCAGGGGCCACTCCAAGAAGCGGGGAGAGGCGGTAGTGCCCCCCCACTGAAGACGGGAGGTAGGCTGCCCAGGGGCCACTCCAAGAAGCGGGGAGAGGCGGTAGTGCCCCCCAGAGAAGACGGGAGGTAGGCTGCCCAGGGGCCACTCCAAGAAGACCCTCGTCGATTGCAACATTTAAGAGTTAAAGTTAAAGTAAAGATTATTTTAGGAACATATTCGAAGGAGGCATAGCCTATTTTAGTGAGGGGAGAGTGTAATGAATGTATCCGACTCCCTCTCCGATGGATCCGGGGGTTAGTCTCTCCGATCATTCCGGGGATGTGCAGTCTCGGGCTTTCTCGGGAGAGCGTGAGACCACGAGAGATGACGTCACCCGCTCCCGTATATAAACAGAAGCCGTCTGCGGCTTCAGTCAGTCCTCTGATAGGCTCTGAGCAATACACATCAAAGACAAAGGATTAAAGGCTTCGAGCGGCCTTTGCTGTAGCTCATTTACCTTGAATAAAGATCGTCAACGCTTGTGCAGTGGAATCTACTCGTCCTTGTCATTCTATAGACACGATCGTTACAGTATGCATGAATATAATATAGTTGACGACAAATAAAGTGGCCGGTAGTGTCAGCTATTAGAACAAGCTAGTTTTCACAGAACAATATAAACATATAAAGATAGGCGCACAAAAGTTGTCATGTAATATCTCCAGGATAATGTATAATATACAACTATCCATGTGGCCACAAATAATGCACAAACACACCCTCACACCCACCCATGCTTATACTCGTAGATAAACAGTACCGATGTAAAAGTTGAAATTCTCTCACCGGTTAAGCCTTTAATAAAACAAAATAGGCCCGAAGATGCACAATGTTTGGTTCTTATCGGATCGGGTCTGAGGTGTTATAACTGATGAGATTACGTTTCACTTTCTGCAGGATGAGATATTCAACATGGACGACCTTTCTGACTGCGAAGACCCCGAGCTGAAGGAGTTAGCGGAGTCCGTCAACTCCCAGACATCAGCCTTTTGGGAGGTCCTCCGTGCGAAGCAGTTACGCGCACTACAGCGTAAGGAGAAAGCTGGAAGCCAGGAGACAGCTCTGCTCTCCGATACGCAGTCATCGAGTCGAAGCGTTGTGGATGTAACTCTCAAAGAGCAGCTCGCGAAGCGACCGGAGCAGCTCGGAGGCAATGAGGATGGCAGGAGACGAGGGCGACTACCAGATGTTAAACAGCTGCCCCCGACCGGCCGGGCTGAAAGCAAGGGTACGACAAGTATGCCCACCACGCCAATGACAGCCACTGACATAGGGACTGGTGTGCCCATCGACACTACGGTTTCCATGATCAGCGTGCCCACACAGCCCGCCCAGCCCGCCCAGCCAACAACAGCGCAGCGATCAGCTTCCATGGTCGAGGCAAGAATCAACCCTGGTCCCTCAGTTCGGTGATGATTGACATACATAGGCATAGAGGTTCAATCTCCCAGCATATCCTTAGTCCTGCTGCAAGCCAAGCCCAACAAAGCATCTGCTAGGAGAGTTGGGGTATCACTGCATCGGCACTCTCCCAGCATATCCTACATGAAGCTTGGGCTTCCTGGCTCATGATCTCTGCTTGGAGAGTGTTGTGTCAGGGGATAAATGGCAGCTTCCATTATGGGTACGTTATCTGTCATATAGCTGGCAAGGCAAGGGGCTTAAAGCCTATGAGACATGAAACAACATGCTGATATTCTCCACAGGCTTGATTGCATTTACCCGAATTATGTCCCGATCGATCTTGCTTGGGCCATCTTCAGTCCCTATTCAGATCCACTACTGTCTTAGATGACAGTGTGCAGGTTACACCATCTCCAGAAAGCCTTTCTATTTTTAATAGATTGGGATGGGCCAAGATGAACCATCCCGACCCCTAAAAGTGATAACATCTCATGCCTTGACCTAGCCAAATTAATTAAGATGCCTGAAGAGTCCAAACCGGATGAAACCTTGATCTATTCCCCATCAATCCTGTTAATTCTAACAGTCTCACATCAAGAAATATGCTTGGTGCACAAATCCCCCATACTGTACTGTGCTGGAGAGTGAGAACACAGCGACTGCCTGCTCCCGAGGTGGCGGCAATTGTTGTTACACAGGTAACGATTGTTAGCCTGGAGATAATATAGTAACCTGGTTCAAAAGTGACAGGAAGTTGTCATTATCAAGGTAGTATCGGCTTGTAGTAGATGTGTTCTAGCCATGTCGTGCCAATCAGTCCCTATTCAGAACAGGGCTAAAACAGCCCCCCGATTAGGGCCTGAGTGGTGATCAGCACCGAATGTAGCCAAATGGAATCAAGCCTTAAGTTTGTAAGATTGGTAACATCATTTTTTATATACGCACCTCGCCAACCTAATCTTTTTGCACCAACGACCATCAGTCATTACCTACATGTGTGAAATGCATGGACGCTGCCCACAGCTAATTCTACCCTGCCCTCTGGCGGCACCCTTTTATTGCTCTATGCGGGTATTGCACATTGACTCCGATTGTTACCGATTCACTTTCTTTTCCTTTTTATCTAATAATTCGCCACACGAGCGGTCTTCCATTATATGGGGAGTAGTACAATATACCCACATTCTACTCAATCAGCACAGTTATAATATCAATGTAGTTTTATATAGACATGTTATAGCAATATGATATGCTATTGTATAATACAAAAAGATCAAAAACCCATCTTACAAACTAATTAATAGAATAGATAAGACATATACAAAGTTATGTGGATGAGATGGAATGGGTGATAGTTTTATCAGATTAAGCTTTTGATTTTCTAGGTATTCTGTTTCTTTGTAAATTTAATATTCGTTGAATTTTCAAGAACCAGTGCCAACGTCTTATAGGTTAAAAAAGCAACGACCTGAAGGTACCAGAATCTCTGCTACACATTGAAACCAAACTTCTGCTGTGAGAGTGGCTGCCAAGTCCTTGCAACCTTGACTCAGCCTTTGGTTTAAAGTTACCATTTCTCCCTCCATCTTTGATTGGAGATTGGTTTTATACCCTCGTTTGGCTCTATGGGCATAGTATGTTGAGGATTTTTTATTGTGTTGTATAGTATTAGTATCAGGCTAAGACAGCAATTAACTATGGAGGTGTTTTACTGGTATTTCCTGCACCTCTGATTTGTAGACACTTAAGATATTCAGGTCCGACTTTTATAGCTGGACAAAGCATATACTATAGGCACTTACTGTACCTAGCCTATAGCTGGCATGGTATAAACTATAGGCACTTACTGTACCTAGCCTATAGCTGGCATGGTATAAACTATAGGCACTTACTATACCTAGCCTATAGCTGGCATGGTATAAACTATAGGCACTTACTGTACCTAGCCTATAGCTGGCATGGTATAAACTATAGGCACTTACTGTACCTAGCCTATAGCTGGCATGGTATAAACTATAGGCACTTACTGTACCTAGCCTATAGCTGGCATGGTATAAACTATAGGCACTTACTGTACCCAGCCTATAGCTGGCATGGTATAAACTATAAGCATTTACTGTACCCAGCCTATAGTGGTTTTTTTTATCATTTCCATTCAAGCAATCCTAACTCAACGTTAGATCTTCCACTGTAGGGAATTACATGCTCTGTATAAAACATACAAACATAGTACTCTCCATCATTAAGGAGATAGAAGGTCAATCAGTGATACGGGTGAGATAAAAGCTGAACCGCACTCGATCCATAGCTTTGTTTTGGTCATCTGCATTTATAATCTCATAAAGCTTTGCCTCGTGAGATGACTCCACCACCAAAACTCATGGCATATTGTCAGCGGCTACGGATCTTAATGCAGTTTTTTTCTTAGTATGCGGTGTGATGCGAAAAACGGTTACCCTGCGAAAAATGGTAATTATCGCCCACGAGCATGCGCAGTGATAAAGTCAATGATTGGAGAGTGAGAAATTTGCCGAAATTAAGCATATTACGACATATCACGACATGTAATTCTCATGGTGAAATACTATTCTTTTCAGTTATTTACATTAAAAGCACATTAAAATAATAGTATGAAGACCGTGTGCAGACGCATGTGCATATAGATTGGGCGATAATTACCATTTTTCACAGGGTAACCGTTTTTCGCATCACACCGGCAGGTCAAGTACTTATAGCCAGGCTTATGATGTACACTAATTGTATCCAGTTTAAGCATTTTAATTTGTTGCTAATTGGGGGTAGGTTTTTCTGAGGTTCAGTCGTTAACCATCAATCCTGCTAATTAGTGTCTAGAGCGAAAAAAGGGCATCTCAAACAAAAACTATGCATTTCTCCCGATATGCTCCGTATCATAGAGGGCAAACAGATGGAACAAATACCACACTCTTATACTATTGTTTTGCTTTATTGATGAAAGCAGATTTGAACTGGTATTTCATACAGACTTTACGCTGATGCTTTGCAAAGGTCGGCCTGAAATGTTTTATCGCAGACAACTGGTATTCATAAGTCAATACGTAGTATATATCTCAACTGTGACTCCTCACTTTACCTGTACAACACTTTGGGTGGCCTCACATAGTGTTAAGTTTCTTACCTTTAGGGAGCTTTCTTTATTCATTGCTGGGTGGAGGGGGCACAGTTTTCAAGGGGGCAACATTTTTCTTTTTGAAAGAATTTTTTTTTTTTGGGGGGGGGGGGGTATTCCGAAGGGGGGGGGGGACGTTTTGGGGAGATATTCCCATGGGGGGGGGCAACTTTGTTTTGACAGATTT
This sequence comes from Alentia gelatinosa, assembly GCA_950022655.1. Taxonomy (NCBI): domain Eukaryota; kingdom Metazoa; phylum Annelida; class Polychaeta; order Phyllodocida; family Polynoidae; genus Alentia; species Alentia gelatinosa. The sequence goes on along the minus strand of OX465580.1, from coordinate 130,421,769 downwards.
TTGTCACAAAAACTGCCCCCTCCCTGCCACAAATAATGAAATCTCCCGACCCCATTACGCTAAAACTACTCTCGTAACTGTTAAATACGTAGATCTTACCGAGGCTCAGGCAGTGAGCTGGAGGCAGTACAGCTCTATTAACTTATAAAAAAAAACTTGATCTGAATTCATTTAACTCTAAAACATAAATAAACATTATATAACACCTAGACTTTACCATTAGAGACAGCCTGCCCCTGGGTAGTTTCTTTAAAAGTGGGCTATTGCTGGGTGCTTGGTATTTACAGACCCTTGATAATGGTGCTTTCTTTGGCAGCTCTTTATATTTCATTATATCTTTTTTTTAAATTGGATAGAATTTGATATGTTACCAGCAATACAATGTTATTGTTTTATCAACACCATTGTGTATAAACGCATAATTGAATCAAGCATAAACGCATTTCTTTGATATCAACGCATTTGATGTTAACGGCCAGTCTTATTGCATTATTAGACCAGTTGGAGGCTTTTGTAACGTAAATGTTTACTAGTGCCATTTAGAACTCTTTAAGGCATATTGGACAATTTACCTTAAAATCAAAACCCATGTCAGTTTCCTGGAAATTGAATATGATGATCTCCAAGTGGTGTAGAACACATTGCTAATTCACAAATGCTAGTCACCATGCTAATTTTTTATTTAGAAATGAATATTACGATAATATTATAATAGAATATATGGAAATTCTAAAAAGTTGTTTTTCACATGGTAAAACTTATGTAAATTTCTTCAAACTTTCACAGACTAGAGCAAACAGGGAAGTCAGTTTTCCTTGTTTCCACAGACATATGTGTTTTCATTTTTAGACTGTAATTATTTTTTCCTTGTGTAAAATATTGTGGAATACTGAAGTAAGATGACAACCAAATCATATGAATGAAAATAAGTGCAAAATGCTGATTCAAATATAGTTGTAGTTATCAACCACAGAGAGAAGCAGTGCCAAACTATACTGGCCACCAGAGCAAACACTTACTACATACTAAGTGAAAGTCGCAATACAGTGTAATGTGGAAGTTTTAACCCTGTTTTGCCATGGGACATATTTCTGTGTTTTTTTTCTTACCCCAACTGACATCCCTGAGCATATGTATAAGAATCAGAGGTTACTATCTTTGTTTTTGAAAGAACTGAAAAAAAACTTTATTTTTCAGTAAATTTCTTATTTAAATCGGTCAAAAGTATATTGGCTTGATTTAGATTTTCCTCATGCGATATTAGAATTAGTCAAAAGGACTGTTTTGAATTGTTAATTGCCAGTATTTAAAATCACCAGGTGGCGCCAGTTTGTATAGTAGGATATGCCTTTAAGTTGATATCATACTGTTTTTCAACTCTTGTAAAAGCAGGACAAATAAAACTGTTGATATTTATATTTCATTTAAAGAAATGTATATCAGGTGTGTAGTTAAACTATAGCAAATCATGCTGTTTCAACTGTTTCTGGTACGTGATGTTCTGTTTGTGCCAAAGTCACTTGGAGACAGTTTTATCATCATATGTAGCACTTTTCACATTTCCTGTGTCAAATCTACTGTGCACAACATTAATGATGTCCATGGCCATTAATGATGTCATGGCCATACCAGAAGTAGTACATTTGCTAAATTTGCACGAGCTTCCATTGTAAATTAACCTTTTCATACTATTTAATTCAGATAACAATGCTTTAAACCATCTGGTGATGATATAATTTCATCAGATTGTGTTATGCTGAAATGTATATTACAGTAAAACTAGGTCAGGGTTAATGAATTGAAATGTCATGCTGTTCTATACCAGTGATCTAATGCTGTAGGCCGAGGGAAATGAACGCTGTTAAAGCACCAAGTAACAATTGACTTTGTTTATAAATTCATATCCAGATTGGTACTTACTATATACCTGAAAATATTGAAAATTTATATTCTTTGCTTGTGAATGTCATTGCAATGGTGGTCATGCTTGCTGAGTTCTACAAGAGGACATGGCATGACAACTTCGTCTCAGTAAGACGAACTTCTCACAGTATGACACACATCATAAATACGGCATAGGAAATACTGGCCAGCAGCTATGTGATATTTACACACTGATGTATAATATTATACCTTGGACTATTCATATGTCCTTGTCCTAGGTGCATTTCCTTGCTCTATGTAGAAAACTGAACCTCAGGTTTCATTGGTTTATCAATCGAAGAAATATCAACCTATGCAGCAGTGATTTTAAACCACATTCCTTCACGCCATATTTCTCCACACCATAGGCCTACCTCTGTTAATTTGTAGATGAACCTATTAACCTTATAATTTAATCAATTGCTTCAGTATTTGTACACTTTGATGGTGTTTTTTACTACTGATTCATATTGCCTCAAAAGCTGTTTGTCCAAAGCAATAATTGCCCTGGTTGCAATGAATACCAAATTACACGCAATGATCTCAGATAGATAAATATTCACACTATGATTTAGAATGAGTGATATATAAGCAAGTATTACCACATTATTTAGTATTGACTATTCTCATTGTTAGGAATATTATATCAACAAACATCTATAATATGATTTTGTGTTGGTTCTCTGCAGTGTTATGAGTGGTATTATTAACCAAGATTTACCAAGTGATTTAGCACTGGCTATTTCCATTGTTATGAGTAATTATACTAACAAACATTGAGAATGTGATTTGGTAATGGCTATTTCCATTATTACAATTGATATATCAAATAAGAAATAAAAATTTTCATTTGTTTCGATACCCATTTTTATCAATGATTACAATTTGATTTGGTATTGGATATTCACATTGATATGTTCGATTTATTAATAGGCATTGCAATAGAATTAAGTATTGGCTCTTCCAATTGTTGTGAGTGATAATATCAACAGACGCTTACAATTATATAAAGTATTGACTGTTTACATGATTGTAAAAGATATAATAAATATTCAAAGTAAGATTTGTATTGACTATTCCTATTGATATGAGTGATTCCATTAACAGCCATTTGAATTAGGATGAGTATAGACTGTTCCTTTTGTCCTGAGTGATATATTAACAAACAATTTGTTTCAGCATTTGTATTGTGATGTGTGATTATGTAACATTTATCCATTTGTTTTACTGATAAGCCTTATAAATATATAGTATGGGGAAACCAACCATTCATATCTACACACAGAAAAAAACACTAGGTACCTGGGTATCTTATTCAAAACCTATAATTATTCATCCTGTGGTACAAATGGCAACTCGTATTCAGCAGTACAGGGTACAACTAGGAGCCAGTAAAGACTGATTCTGTTGACACAGATGAGTGGCTTGTCACTGACAGCCCAAGCTGTCAAGGCCAAACAGTGGCCTGACACCATGTGGGCACATTGTAAACGAGTCAGAGCAATAATAGAGAGCAATATATCAGTCTAAGTATGGCACCCAAATAGTAAACATTAGGGATGGCGGTAAGATATGGGGACTGCTAAATTCAGTAATTTTGTGATTAAATGAATTAGGACAATTCTGATTATTAATGTCAAAAACGTATAGCCAGTAAAAATCAGGAAACCCAGCGTGAGCGGACACTCCGCATAAGCACACACTTTGATCCGGATCGGAGAGTGTCTGCTTTTGCTGGGTTTTACTGTATGTCTGAAGCCCATTTTATGACACTTCAAAAGCAATCTTTGATCTAGCAACAACAACAAAAAGCGCCCTCGTCAGATTTTTCATGGATTGGTGATGAGAAACAATTTTTTTTGAGTGGCCTAAACCAGATGGTACTGCGAGACTAAGTCTGTAATATTTGTATCAAAACTTGACGCATCAACTATGCATATATGTAAATGTATAGTTTTTTATGTGAAAAATATCATCTTTTGATTATACCCGGTACCATATAAATCAGACTAGAAATTACGGTATGCCTCAATTAAAACAGTATCAAGAATGTTATAATGAGCTATTCATTAAACCATAAGCTTAATCAAATTGTATAATACGATTGTGTGATAGTTCCAATGTGGTAACAATTCTTATGGTTCTTGTACCATATTATAGATAGCTAGGTTTTTTTTGTTTTTTGTTTTTTTTTACAAAAGTCAGGATGATTGTTAGACATATATGAATACTGTGTTTTTTCTTAATTGAAAAAACTTGCCTCAATGTTTCCTGAAATTTATATTGAAATATCCTGAAATACAGTTCACGTGATGCAATATTTATATTTCTGCTGCCATATCATATTGTTCCAAATTATTTATTGCAAGTGATGTTCAACACTAGTTCTATGTTGCTAAGCTAAAAGTTCATGTGCGGGATGTTCAATGAAGATTTGCAATTTTCGCAATTGTGCTTCCAAAGATGTAAGCAACAATGACATAACATTCTGTAAATGTAAGTAAGTGTTAGAAAACGCCACAACTCCCAGTCAGTATTGTTTCGCATAATTTTTTTATTGTTAGATAATGGTTGATCACAATGAAAGCATCAATTACTATGGACCTGTAATCTGTAAATAAACTACTTCAAATCTGGATCGTTATTTCCATCAAATCCGTGTCAAAGGTAGTGATCACTGTACGTGTGTGCCTCCATCGCAGAGAAAATATTTTGTAAGTAGAAATAAAATTATCAAATTAAATTGACTTGAGCTTCAGTTGTGTTTACCCCTGTCATAACCCCTGTTTTTGCCCCTGTCACTTCTATTGTCCCCACTGTTGCCCCTGTCACTGCCCCTGCTGTTGCCCCTGTCATTACCTCTGTTGCCCCTGTCAATACCTATGTCTCTGCTGTTGCCCCTGTCATTACCTCTGCCCCTGCTTTTGCCCCTGTCATTACCTCTGTCCCTGCTGTTGCCCCTGTCATTACCTCTGCCCCTACTGTTGCCCCTGTCATTACCTCTGCCCCTGCTGTTGCCCCTGTCATTACCTCTGTCCCTGCTGTTGCCCCTGTCATTACCTCTGTCCCTGCTGTTGCCCCTGTCATTACCTCTGCCCCTGCTGTTGCCCCTGTCATTACCTCTGCCCCTACTCTTGCCCATGTCGTTACCTCCTCCGCTTCCCTTGCCCCTGTTTCTCCTTCAGCCCCCTGCTCTTGCCTCTGCCTCTTTTTGTGTATGATATTCTTTATTGAATCTACAGGATTTACAGGTCGTTTGATCCAGTTAATACTATACATTAGTGATTCAACATCGGTGGCAATTAGCCTCAGTTGTTATACAACTGGTTTTCATGGCTATGCCATTGGAATAGCAAACCCCAATTTTCAATCATAATGGTAATGATAACGTACATACATAGAAAAACATGTTGAGTTGTATAGGTAGCAAAATCAACATCCCACCAGAAGTCATGAGAACTTCTGTGTATGTAAGTAAGTGTTAAAAAACTCTGCCTCTGCTTCTGCTGATGCCACTGTCACTGATGTTGCTCCTGTATGTTCCCTTCCTCTCCTGTTGCCCCTTTGCTGCCCTTCCTCTCCAGCTGCCCATGTTACTGCCTCTCATGGTCGCTGCCCCTGTCAGTGCGTGTTGCTGCCCATCAGTACTACAGTCGGTGCCCTTGTTGCTACTACTGTCACTGCTGCCTCTGTTGCTGCCCTTTCCCTGCAGCTGCCCCTGTTGCTGCCCATCAATGCCAATGTAAATGACCCTTTAACTGCCACTATAGCTCTCCCATTCTACTTGTGCCCTTTCAACAGGAAACTTGTCAGGCGTCGCCAACCTGATACACGAAGGTCCAAATGTGTTCAACAAACACAATAAAGCCCATAAACCCTGGTTTAATATGGCACCCTTTATAAATATATATCTTTTTTACAGACTGAGTTATGAGAACTTTTGTATGTCAAGTCAAAAATAACTAGTTTTCAGTCCCCAATATGGTCGCGAGGCCTATAGTAGTACCATCTACACTTATGTCTGAGTTCCTACTCCCATCTGTACTCTTAAGGTCTACCCTGGCCTAGACTCTATCCTATCCCTCATATAAATGTTCATATACTTACCATGGTGTGACTGTATGCCACCATTATGCCATATGATATTTATATGCCACACATGACATATGACATAAAAAACATGTGACGGGGTAGGATAAAATCTAAACATCACTCAATTTCGTATAATTGTTTACATGGCGTTCCTTGTATTCCGCTACAGAAATCACTCAGCTCTGCTTCGTGATATCATTCCGTGAAGATAACTCATGCCATATGAACAATCATATGTAATTTTCTTGACGCTTCCTGATATTACTTATATAGAACTGCATCGAGAATCGTATAAATAGACAATACTCCACGAGTTTGGCTGGGCCGCAATCGTCATCGAGGCGGAGCCGAGTGACGATTATGGCCCAGCCAAACGAGTGGAGTATTGTCTATTTTACGATTCGAGTGCGGTTCTGGAATTATCTCACCCTTTCTATTGTTTAAATAACATCACAACTTCAGAATAATCAGAATATACTTAGCAAATTCACTATGCCACGGCCGTGGCGTAGTATTGTCACTTTACCAGGGTGATTGTTGAGTATATTTTTCTAATGTTATTCCTATGGCTAAACTTGTACCAGGGGTGAGATAAAGTGTGTTATATGACAGCTCCTTTCTCCTCACGCCATGCACCATGATAACTGTCTGCCTGTCAAACTCACTGACCGAGGTAGGGGTGGGTAGCGTGTCTAAGCCTTTTGATGTAAATCTATAGATGCCCTGTTTTTACGTTAGAGCAGACCACTGGAGTGATAGACACGACATTTTTATCAGTTACTGGCCACAGAAGGTGCACCTAAGAAGCTGTGTCTACAAAGGAAAGCATGTCTCTTTTTTGGGCTGATGTATCTGCACGTTTACCCCAGCAAAAACTGATTCTGAAGGCTTTCAGAACAATCAAATCTTGGATCGTGCTTGATGGCAGTTTAACCTCATCTGCACGACTGATGCCTTAGGGCATTTCCTTGGCAAGGACAAAATATGCCTCTGGATATTCCCCAATAAAAATTGTGTTTGAAAGAAACAAATTGAAATAAATGAAACTTTCTAATACCTACAGTAGAACCTTGCCTAAAGCCGGAGACACTCCAAGCGAGAAATGCAGCGGGTTCCGTAATGGCCAACACAAAATGGCCTACATATATATGTGAGTTATTATTTCATATTTCACCTGATTATTGCTTCTAAGATGCTAAATCATAGGCAGGAGATATTCATATGAAATAGTATCCTACATACACGCCAATTTGGTCGGAACGGTTCCCTTTATTAAATGTTTATTTTAACCCAGTGTACGCGGCACCCCGCGTAAGTGGACACTTTGGCCCGGAATGGAGAGTGGCCGCTTAGGCAGAGTTCCATTGTATTATTCTTATTTCACTGAAAGAAGGGTGTACAGCTGACCCCTACCCCCCCCCCCCCCCCCACACACACACACACACACACACACACACACACACACACACTCTGGAGGCTACGATACTGAAGCCTATGCTTTTAGGAAAGCACACCGATGAATATTTTCTTTTATATTTTGCATTTCGTATTGTTCACCAAAGTGAATCGCATTTGACAATCATTTCGCGATGACATGAGATTTATATAGAACGACCTAACCATGCTGTAAATGCTACAAAACGAGATGGGGAATTGTTGTTTTCTAACGAACGAGTCTCCAGGCCGAGTTCCGTAAACAACATAAATTCCCATGCAGTGTATAGCAAGCATGGTGGGTCGTTCTATATTTATTGTACCCACAATTGATACAATCTTACCATATGTTGGCATAGAACACATGTCAATGTGAAAGCCTACTCACTGCTGATGTGCAGGTTAACAATGTACTGCACAGGGTTCAGTACACAATTTATGCTGCATAGGGAGCATCAGTATGTAATGGTAATTATCAAATTTACTGCATGGGTAAAAAAAGTTATCACATGGTTACGCCCATTGGTGTTGTATTCAGTGACCAACCACATGGGAGATGCGTAGGCTTTAACATCAACATCTTCCACCCCGTCCCTATCTCAACACCTTATCTACTCCCATGGTTGAAATAATTAATTCTTCTGCACTCTCCAACCACCTACACTGCCGTTATGCAAATTAACCCTAGTACCCCAAGAATCTCCTTGAAGAGTGGCACTGCTTTTATATCACTCTCCCAGCAGAGATCCTGCACTCTACTGTCTGCGGCCGCTTGCAAGAGTAAGGGTAAGCGCGGGAAAGATCTGCCGGGAGGGCGCTTTTATATCACTCTCCCCCAGATCCTTCGTCCCGCATTGGCGCAGGATCTCTGATTGGAGAGTGACTACTTTTTTCACACTCTCCCCCAGATCCTTCGCATCGCAGGATATCTGCTTGGAGACTGAGCTGAATGTACCCGTCGCGCAATCTCGGGCGGGAGGCCAGTAGCGTGCCTCTGGTTGGAGAGTGCACTGCAGTGCGTTGAGGCGTGACGGTATGCGGTGGAGCGTGTCCCCCGTGCTCCTGGCGGCCGTGTTGGCGGGCTGGCCGGGCGTGGCTGGCCGCAGGGTGGTGTACCTGATGGGGCTGTTCGGTATGGAGGGCCCCTGGCCCGGCGGACACGCCATGCTGCCCGCCGCTCAGATGGGACTCGACGATGTCAACGCCAGGCAGGACATTCTTCCCGACTACGAGCTCCAGTTTGTCTGGAACAACACCAAGGTAACGTTTCTTTCCCACCTCGAGATTTGATGATTAACATTAAAGACAAATACTGGTAGTTGGGTGATTTCTAAATTCCATTGATTTTTGCAAATAACTCTGGGTAATATGAGTTTCATATATATCAGCAAATAGAAAATGCATAAAAGGCATGTCACCATGCTAACTTCTAAATATTACTTTGCAATTTATCATTTCTGCAGTGCGACCTCAGAGTTTGAGTGAAGATGTTAAAATAAACAGCTACACATGATTTAGTAACTTATCGTTCCTACGTTGTGACCCTGGAGTGGACATGATGCTATCTAGATATATAAATATGATCTTGTAACTTATCGTTCCTACAATGTGACCTTGGAGTCGGCATGATGGTGTTGAGATATACAGACATGATTTTGTAACTTATCGTTCCTACAATGTGACCTTGGAGTCGGCATGATGGTGTCTAGATATACAAACATAATCTTGTAACTTATCGATCCTACAATGTGACCTTGGAGTGGGCATGATGGTGTCTAGATATGATACGAACTTGATCTTGTAACTTATCGTTTCTACAGTGTGATCCTAGAGTGGGAGGAAACATATCCAGATATACGACTAAACATGGTCTTGTAACTCATCATTCCTAGGGTGTGGCCCAAGAGTAGGCATGATGGTGTCTAGATATACAAACATAATCTTGTAACTTATCGTTCCTACAATGTGACCTTGGAGTAGGCATGATGGTGTCTAGATATACAGACATGATATTGTAACTTATCGTTCCTACAATGTGACCTTGGAGTAGGCATGATGGTGTCTAGATATACAGACATGATCTTGCAACTTATCGTTCCTACAATGCGACCTTGGAGTCGGCATGATCTTGTAACCTATCGATCCTACAATGTGACCCCAGAGTGGGAGGAAACATGTCCAGATATATATACAACTAAACTTGGTCTTGTAACTTATCGTTCCTACATTGTGACCTAGGAGTGGGCATGATGGTGTCTAGATATACAAACATGATCTTGTAACTTATCGTTTTTTTACAGTGTGACCTTGGAGTGGGCATGATGGTGTCTAGATATACAAACATGATCGTGTAACTTATCGTGTTTTTACAGTGTGACCCCGGTGTAGGAGTGAATGTGATGTACAACATGCTCAACAACCCTCCTCCCAAACTGCTCATCATCGGTGCCGGATGCTCGCCGGTGTCTGAGGCCACGGCGCGGGCTTCTTACCTGTGGAATCTGGTGCAGGTAAGAACTGGAAAATATAATGTGTTTCGATACCTCGCTATAAGAAGAGGAAGAAATAATTACATTGGATTTCTCAGAGGCTATTTCTAGAAATCGGAGACTATGCAATGAAGATCTCGATCTCCATGCCCCTACGAGTATTGCAGTCCGTTCTCCATGGTCTAAATACTGTGTGTTGTCCATTGAACTTATTTTTCCACTATTGTTGTCAAATTATAATAGGATTTAGTTTCTATAAAATCTACTTGTTGTATTTCGTAAGAGTGGGTGTACCAAAAGTCTGTGAGGGCACTCACACCGGCTTACAACCGATGTCTTCGCAGGATAAAGAATGGAATAAAAATAAATAAAAAATTCTTTTAGTGCGTACAGGGGTGAGATAAATACAAAAAGCAACTCGTTTTGGTCAAAGTAGCTGTTCTCCAACTCATTGTTCTCCAACTCCAACTCATCAAACTCGTAGAGAACGACGACTTTGACCCAAACTTGTTGGTTTCTTCTTTATTACATTATTAACGAAACCACGAGTGTATACTAATTTTAAAAAGCGAGTTTGAACAATTGTGAAACACTCCCTGTATTGGAAAAATATATTACAATATTACAGACTCAAGTCCCACAGAAGGAGGGAAGCAAAGAAAGGAATTACAAAAAGATGATGCAAATAGGAAGACATCTAGAACAAAATATATATATATATTTTTTTTTAATTCAGAAAAGTGACATAGTACAATCACCTATACAGGCGCTCCTCATTGCACTCAGTCAAACAACATGTTCATGACAAAGGACAATACACACGGTGCATACACGGTAACATACAAAAAAAAAAAAGATTTATATGCAGAAAAGTATATTTGCGAACTATTAGGAAAGAAGGAAAGATTTAATAAATGGAATAAGATAATGGAGGCCATGATGTAGGAAAGGAGGATAGACCTGTTGGGTCAGAGTCCCTCATTTATTCAGGTAAAAAATGATCAATGGTGCTTCCAATTCATGTACTTTAGTTTAGCAGCAGAGAGGAGAAAAGTGTCTGTTTCAAAAAGGGGGTGTAGGTTTCAATTAAGCAAAATGGATTTTAAAATTATTTCATCCAAGACTCAGGGATGATACAGTGCCTTGATGACGGATAGGCTAGATTAACTCCTTGTATTCATTCCAGGTATTGTTCAACGATGGAGTGTTCACTTGTAGCCTCTCGGATATACAAATTTACGCCGTCGGATTGCACACATGTCAATTGATGATTCATTGTACTTTAAGTCAGTTCAATAAATGGAGCAAAGCTCGTTTGAAAAAAAAAAATTTACATGAGAAAGTAATTAAATGTAATAGTCAACCTCCGTATCCTTTAACCCTTTTTGTACTACTTCACATGTGGTTTACAGGTCATTTGACGCTGTCTGATTATTTAGTCTTCGTTTACTCCCTTTTCAAGAAATTTTTATATACAACATGGGTTGATCAATTACAAAAAACTATGTAAACAAGGCGTGAAAAACAAGAAATACAAGGGACAAACAGGACAAATACAATATCTCCCAACTCCATTAATATCCACACATTAACATCGTGCCATAGGCTTTTATGCCTGTTTATACCGATACTGCAACATTCAACTAAAATACAATGATAGGTATTTGTAAACCTCTATATAGTTATTTTAACTTCAATTCAGTCTGGTCATTTGACACAGTACTGAATATAAGATATTTATTGTGGTAACTCATTATAAATTTCCCTATTTAAGAGGAATTTCTTTAACCCATTTTTAAATGCATTTTTTGTGTGTACATTTTGCATGTCAGAAGACAGCTGGTTCCATAACATCATCCCCCTGTATATTGGGCTTTTTTATATTTTTCAGTTTTGGGTCTACATGTTCTTATAACCACTTTATTACTCATTCGAGTGTTAGTTCTCTCATAGTTTACTACATTTTCATTGGAGGATTTCCACCAAAATATAAAAATTATCAGCTGGTATACTCTTCGATAGAACAGGTGATGTAGTTTGCACCTTTCATAAAGTTCTTCATTTGATATGTCCCAAGCTTTTCTAATGCATAAGGCCACACGGAGGGAGTTATTCAAGACCGTTTGTAATTTACTCCTATTTTTAATAGTTTCCGGCGAGAGGTAATATGCGAAACTCACATATTCTACTATAGGCAAAATCATCTGTTTGCAAATCGCTATTGAAGCTTTCTCGTTGAGTAGGCATCTCAACTTTCTGAGTTTAAAAGTTTTTTGTCTCACACTGGGAATGGTCGTCCTTACTTGTGCTATAAATGTTAACCTCGTGTCAAGAATAACACCCAGATAGTTGTATTCCTTTACTATCTCTAGTTGTTTACCATTAATTTCTGCAGTCAAATCATGACACTCGCCCACCATGCTAGAGACCCACATTATTTTAGACTTCTCAATAATGATGGTTAGTTGTCTGTTATAAAGCCACAATTTCATTTTATCTAAGTCATGTTGCATCCTACACATTGCCTCAATATAGGTGGTTCCAGATGTTATTAGCACTAAGTCATCTGCATACATTGTAGCATGGGCAAAATCAAATACTTTAAAAATGTCGTCAATATATAACACAAACAGTATCAGCCCAAGGACCGATCCTTGGGGTACTCCTATGGTGGTACGAAGCTCTTTACTACATTTTCCGTTCACTTTTACACATTGCATCCTGTCTGTTAAATACGATACCATCAGGGCATGTGCACCATCGGATAAACCTATATCACTCATTATTCTAAACAATATAGTATAATTAACACAATCAAACGCCTTACGCATATCTATAAAGGCACATAGGCTTACTTTCTTACAATTCATGTTTTCAACTAAAATGTTTATTACTCTAAAGATAGTTTGAGATGTGCTCCTATTTGGTTGAAAACCATACTGATGGGTATCTAGCAGTTCATGATTACGTATATGCACCATTAATTGTTGGTGCATCAGTTAGGTCGGCAATTCCCGAAATTTGTCATAGCTCCATTCTTGGGTATGGGTGTAATAACACATTTTTCAATGACCTTGAAAACGTTTTATTCTTGCAGGATAGTATGAAATATTCTGCATATTATTCCTGGTCTTTCTAACAAGATTGTCTTTAGTAATTCTATTTTGACATACTGTATACCTGTAGCTTTATCATTATCTAGATCCTTTATTATTTTCTTGACGTTGTCTATGTCTATATCATGGAAGATTAACTCATCAGGTTTTAACTCATTACCTGGTGTATAATATTTACCTTCATCTTGATTTTCATTGTTAACAAAAGTCTCTGCTAGAGTAAGGCCAATAGTTGCATAATATTTATTCAGATCATTCTCATCTTTGTTGTTTTCAAATGGGAAAACTGTATTGCTGCTTTGGGGTTTCCATATTTTATTAATACTACTCCAGAATCTTTTGGTTTTTTTAGAGTTGTTTTCCAGGACCCGGTTAATAATATTAGATTTATGCTCTTTAATAAGCCTGTTAACCAAGCGCCTTTTATTTCTTATATCTCGCAAGAGATCTTGATTCATACCCAATTTCTTCCCCTTCATAATTCTTTTTAATGCTTCAGCTCTCTGGTTAATTAGTTTATTAATGTTATGTGGTAGTTCTATATTGTCCTTCATTTTGATTGTAAACACACTAACAGGGTGTCTTTCATTTAGAAAATCATTGAGCCGATTTTCAAAATGTAAATTAGGATCATTTCGATATATTAAATCCTCATCTATACTTTTGTCATGTTTGTATATCCTAAATACATTATATAACTCTTCTTTATTTAATTCACTATAATTCCTACCCTTGCATACCAACTTTTGTATTTTAGTCCTTTTTTGCTTTTTTATCGCAAATATAGGAACATGGTCTGCTATAAACATATCAATATTACCAGTGCTGCTTACTTTGGTGCAGTTTGTATAGATGTGGTCGATCTTCCTTCGATCTTGTAAGAAAGTATCTCTGGCTTTTAATATGTCAAGGTTATGCTTCAAGAGAAATTTTCTTATAATAGCATATTTAGGACTACCTTTCATGTTGGAATTGACATTCATGTCACCCATAATCCACTTCTCTCTTCCATTTAAATCTACATCATTTAAGATGTCTGATGGTTTTTTATAGCAGGCATTTATATCTTTATGGGGTGGCCTGTAGGTCGATATAATTAATAGCTTTCGACGATTGGGAACAGTTACAGTATGGGTTAATATCTCAAATTTGGGTGTAGAAAAACAATGCTTATCACTTTGTTCATTTTTAACAAGTAAAGCTACCCCCACCTATTTTTTTCTCCGGGCAGTCTCTGTCCATCCTAAACGATTTCATCCCAGGAATATTAAGCATACTTTCGTCATGGATATCTTTCAACCACGTTTCCGTAATTGCCACATAGTCAAATTGCGATAGAGTACTACCAATTTCATCCAGGCGCCTGTAAAGACTTCTAACATTCCTAGTTACAAATAGTTCACCTTTTTTTGCAGTCAGTTCAGTAGGTGTGAAATAAGACATTGATAAATGGCATATAACATAGTGCACGACTCAGTAATTGCATCATATCAAGTACATTGAATAATAAGCAGTAGGTGAGAGATATCAAAAGACACAGACATACAGATAAGTTCAAGTGCAGAACACAGCTCCATTGGTCATCATAGACACTAAATTGGCTGAGCCCCCTTGGGGATTCCCAAGGTGACATAGTTACCATAGTGAAGTACATAGAACAAAAAATCAAGCAGTATTTCAGGTAGTATTACACTCTAGGGAGCAGCAATCTACAGTCCAATAATCGCCTTTGTCAAATGACTAATAAGCAGTCTCTTGTGTAGATTGGTTCATATAATTAATTGAGAAGTTTTATATTTAATATTGCAACTAATGTTCATAGTAATATGAATGTGGTCTTATATGCTTCATCATCCAGGTTGAAGTCGATGCTTGTACTTGTGTGCTCTAGAGTTGTAATAGCAATCAATTCCATCTATAATACAGTTCATATGGATAGTGTGTCTAATATCATGACTATTGGTTTGTGTGTAATCAGTACTATGATTTGCATGGTCATATGACTCATACAATATCACATCAAATGAATTACGTATGCATGTATGTGTGTGGTCATCTGACTCCCAACACCACCAATAATCAAACCAAATAGTACCACATATCGCATTGGGTCATTTGACTCCCATGCGCACACACTCACTCTCGACAATAAAGGAAATGTCTTACTTGTATGAACACAATAGTTTCAAAGGTGACACCCTCCTACTGTGTTCTTGTTCATTGCATTGTCCAGTAGTCTAGCAACTCCGGCCTGCATGTTTGGTGTCGGGTGGACGCCATCGTAGAGTCGGTTATACAGGTGTGTCGTCTGTCTGCCCGGGCGATTCCTGTGGAGCTCTCGTGCAATTTAAATTTTTTTTTTTTTTATTGGTGTCTTTATCCTGCAAAGGCTTCAGCTAACGCCGGTATGAGCGCCCTCACAGCCTTGGTAATTACAACAGTGATAAATCCTCCACTCTTAATACTAACAATTGTCAGTTAAACTACCCATCACCGATCAATGTCCTTAATCCAGAGTTCATTGGCAGCCATTGGCTGTCAGTCCATTAATGAAGTGTTCATCATTTAATAGGTAACTTCACCAATACTCAATGACGAGATTATGTGATCGTTGTAACTTCCAATGTTCATAGATCTGTTGTCATCGTTCAAAATGTAGTATAGGTATCTTAACTAGTTACAATTTTCAATACCTTCACCATTAAAATACAGTACATACGTAGATATCACAATGGGTTAGACAGAACTCACATGGGTGGGTACAACCGGACTTAAATCAGTGTCTAATCAACATGTCCTGCTTGATTTTCTTCTTGAATACCTTCAGATCCCGAATATCTTTAACTGCGGGTTTCAGTTTATTCCATAACAATGAACCTCTATAAATCGCACTGGATTTAAAGCCTTCTATTTTTGGTCTGGTCACATCATACAGTATACTATCTGTCGACCTAGTTTCTCTTTTAATTACTTTAACCAATTGAATATCATTTTTTCTACTAAACATGTAGTTTAAAAGATGACAGTCTCTCCTCTTGTTCAAGAGTGGTATTTTTGCTCTCTTATGCAATTCTAGTATATCATAGTTCGTGTTGTAAATAATCCGTAGAGATCTGTCTTGTAGAGATTGAAGTCTGGTGTATGTATGGTGTGTTCACTGCTTCTTCATGGTTTAGTTGGCATATATATATACCTTCTTTTTTTTTTTAAACGAGCAGCGCTCTCTTTTATTCAATATCATGATTTAATTACACAGTTCATTCTCCCTGTTCAAAACTACCATAAACCCATTGGTGTTAACATGTGCTCGCTCCCACGATGAACAATAGTATATCCTTCTAGCTACATGTGCACCCCTCCAACGCTGCACAATTTCCTCTGTAAGAAAAAAATCAACAAAAATTTCTGAGCAGCTAGACGTAGCAGAATTGTTTCCTAAGGGAGTGAGGTTCTTATCAAATGATTATAGTGCAATGAGATTGTTCATATATATATACCTTCGTTCAGGACACGTATGATATTGTTCAGTTTTCGCTGCTCGGGATATATCACATTACTCCTGTTCGCCATATGCCATATGATATATGATAAAATATATATTTATAATAATATTTTAAAGCCTTTATTGCGCTCGATTATACAAATCGTTCTTCCAGGAAATATGGGAATATAACAATAGGTAACTACAGTGATAATTACAGTGCTTGTAACAAAATCAAATCTTCAGATTCAATGTGTGGCTGATTAACAGTAGCTTCATCATTAAATAGAAACAAATATTAAATTCATTATTAATGAATGGGTTACTTATGGCCTTGGGACAGGGGTGGTCCTTGCCCCCCCCCCCCCCCCCTTAATATCAATAACTTCTCATTAATGATGAATATTCAGAAAGACAACTAAAATCCTTATATTTATTTATAAAATTCAATACAATTTCATCCAATATTTATTCATAAAATTCAATATAATTTTATCTGCCCAACTCCGACCTTCTCTCATTCATCCAGGGTAATGAGCGATGAATGAGCCAATACCAACACCACGCTTATTCACCCCAGACGATTACTCCATCCTTTCATAGTTTCTGCCTACACTGGCACCACAACGGCATCATATTGACGTTGTCCATTGCCGAATCCAATGGCAGAATAGCCAAGTGTTTATTCTGCTTTTAGATGCTCGATAGAGGCTGCATTCTGAATTGACTTGATGGTATACGTTTTCTGTTATATCCGGTGCCCTCGATATCTTAGCCTTCATTGTCAAACATGTCCACAGTGTGTTATTTGCACAGCATTAGCCACAGGAAAGTTTTTGAAAGAGGAATATCCGTCGGTGCATAATATGATATGAGGATTGATGTGTAGAGGTAGGGGTTATGCCCGGCGTCCACCAACTACGATAGAAATTTAGACCTACCGATATGGCACCGATACAAAAAGCGAATATCGGAGACATATCGGGAAGGTGCAAAATCGTAGACATATGTCTAGACATGCCAATCCTACCACGCATTGTATGGGGTTTTATCGGTGTCTAATCGCAGAAACTTGGTCAACTGCCCCGATATCAGGTAACCTTCCGACGCGATTTTGATTTTTTATCGGGAGGTGCATCGTAGACCACATCGGTGCCATCTCGTTGTAGGTGGACACTGGGCCTTACAGTGTAGCAGCCTGCTTACTTTGACCTTGAGGTGTTTAAGGGTCATACCTGACATGGCTGACATGACAATACCTGACCACTGTTGGTGTCCAATAACAACACCTAAAAACACAGTAATTCCCTTTTCTAGAATACTTGGTTAGGAATTGTATTTCTAAATTTTTAGAGTCAAGGGGTTTGTTTCAAATCTAGTATTCGGAACAACTGACTTCCCTAATTTTATTTTTTGGTTAGGAATTGACCAGAATAAATCATAAACCAAATAAAGAGGAATTAAAAACATAATCAAATCATGCCTTTCAAAAACACATCAGGGACTCATATTTAGATCATCCCTGATAATTTTTCCCAATAGACTTAACATTGTACTCAACGTGCATGGAATATTTTAAAAAGACAAATGCTGGTAGTTGGGTGATTTCTAAATTCTATTGATTTTTGCAAATAACTCTGGATAATATAAGTTTCATATATATCAGCAAATAGAAAATGCAAAAAAATTGGCATGTCACCATGCTAGCTTCTATGGGAAGGCCATCTGAAAATGTAAGTGCTTAACTATTGGTTTCTATGGGAAACTGTGATATTTTGGCTTTGTTGCTAAATGACTTCTATTGCTATCTTCAAATAATTCGGGATTATGATGGTTGGGAACATGTACAAATGAGAAATGCTATAAGATCCTACGTCACCATGCTAATTTCTATGGGAAGGCCATCTGAAGAAGGTATGTGTTATCTATTGGTGTCTGTGGGTAACTGCTATGTTTTCATGAAACCAGATGTTAACTTTAATAGAAACAGGGGGAGCTGCGATACCTACCCGCATTTGTCTTTAAAAGAAAACAACTCATGTCTTAAACATTAGCTAAATAGTCAGTGATAGGGGGTGAGCAAAAATATGAACTTGATCCGTAGCAACTGAAAGTATGTCATTTGTTTTTCTTTCATATGCAATCTCACTTCGATTTGTATATTGAGATTACTCCGCGACCAATACTCATGACATATTTTAACGGCTATATGGATTTCGATGCAGTTCCTTCTTATTACTTTTTCCAACAGATTTCCTATGTGAGTGCCTCCCCTTCTCTGTCGGACAAAAGAAGGTTCCCCGAATTCTTCAGGGTCAGTTCGCCTGACCAGCTGGTGAATCCTGCCCGGATTGAGATGATGCATGAATTCAACTGGGACCGAGTGGCAACTATCCATGAGTCTACGGACCTCTTCTCCAAGGTAAGGTCTTTCACCACCAACCATAAATCAACATACCCCATCTCCAAGGTAAGGTCTCTCATTGGCATTTAGAAGTTTATAGACCTCTTCTCCAAGTTAAAAGAGCTAAGGTCTGTCACCACCAATTATAAATATAAAAACCCCATCTCCAAAGTAAGGTCTTTCACCACCAACCATAAATCAACAGACCTCTTCTCCAAGGTAAGGTCTCTCATTGCCATTCAGAAGTTTATAGAAATATTCTCCAAGTTTACAGAGCTAAGGTCTGTCACCACCAACCATGAATCTAAAGACCTCTTCTCCAAGGTAAGGTCTCTCATTGGCATTTAGAAGTTTATAGACATCTTCTCCAAGTTTACAGAGCTAAGGTCTGTCACCACCAACCATAAATCAACAGACCCCATCTCCAAGGTAAGGTCTCTCATTGGCATTTAGAAGTTTATAGACATCTTCTCCAAGTTTACAGAGCTAAGGTCTGTCACCACCAACCATAAATCAACAGACCCCATCTCCAAGGTAAGGTCTCTCATTGGCATTTAGAAGTTTATAGACATCTTCTCCAAGTTTACAGAGCTAAGGTCTGTCACCACCAACCATAAATCAACAGACCCCATCTCCAAGGTAAGGTATCTCATTGGCATTTAGAAGTTTATAGACATCTTCTGCAATTTACAGAGCTAAGGTCTGTTACAACCAACAATAAATCAACAGACCCCATCTCCAAGGTAAGGTCTCTCATTGCCATTTAGAAGTTTATAGACATCTTCTGCAATTTACAGAGCTAAGGTCTGTTACAACCAACAATAAATCTAAAGACCCTATCTCCATGGTAAGGTCTGTCACCACAAACCATAATTCAACGGACTTCTTCTCTAAGGTAAGGTCTGTCACCACCATTCATAAATCTACTGACATTTTCTTCAAGTTTACAGGCGTTTTCTCCAAGGTAAGGTCTGTCACCATCATCCATTAATCTACGGAACTGTTCTTTAAGGTAAGGTCTGTCATCTCTATCCAGAAGCCTGTTGAGTTGGAGGGATATTACATTTACTGTCTCTGAGACCATATCATATTGATTGTACATCTAGACACGGAAAAGTATGCTTATTAAGAGAATATCAGGAAATGTTTGCTTTCTTTTTCTACATCACATATGATTCTGTTTCGATTATTAACGCACAAGCTGAGAATCTATTTGAAAACATACCAAAACTATCATTCTATCTACTTAAAACAAACGTCATTCTAATGATATACTAGGAGCTAATAGTATGTTCCTCATAGATGAATGAGCGTGCTATTATAAATGAATAACAATTAAAAGGTTTGAGTTAGATTTAGCATATGGATAGTTTTCTGTAACCCACTTGCACCCAGTCAACTTGCCATTTCTGCAACTGTCTATCTAGGATCCAAACACATCAAGCACCAAGGGGTATTGAGGTACTTTGGTCTTCAGTGATTGGTCATGGTTAGCTGGGCGCGCCTCTAAGACCCTGAGACATTGGCTCCCTGCTCTGTTCTCACTATCACAGTGAATAGCACACAGATAGTGAAGGTATAATTTCTATGCAGTACCTGAAAGTCTATATGGACCCCTATAACCTCTAGATGTATTTAGGCGTGCACGCTCTAACAAGTCAGAGTACAACTCGATCTGTGGTTAGTGATGTAAGTAGTATAAGTATTTTCACTTTGAATGTGGAACTACCGGCTCGAGACTTCATAACAAAGGCAATTTGGCTGCACTATTATCGATATAACGTTTCAGCATATCTGTGTAATTAGGTCTAATTACCTATGTGTTCAAATAGATGATTAAACATATCTGGATATGATAATTAGAAAACAATATGTGAAGCAATTTTGTGATGCCATCTGGATTGATGGACTATGATCCTACTCATGCTTAGTGAACAATATTTTGACGACGTTTGACTTCACAGGTGATAGAGGACCTTGTTCACATGTTCACCTAATGACGTTTGACCTTATACATGATAAATGACCTTGTTCACAGACTCACCTGACCTCATTTGACCTTGCAGGTGATAGATGACCTTGTTCTCAGTTTCACCCTACCTCATTTGACCTTGCAGGTGATAGACGACCTTGTTCACAGGTTCACCTTTATTTGACCTTGCAGGTGATAGACGACCTTGTTCACAGGTTCACTTTTATTTAACCTTGCAGGTGATAGATGACCTTGTTCACAGGTTTACCTTTATTTGACCTTGCAGGTGATAGACGACCTTGTTACCAGGTTCCAACAGAACAATATCACTCTCGTCTCATCAGAGATTTTCACTGATGATCCGGCTCTACAAGTGCGCAACCTGAAGGTAACCAGCAATTTCCTCAAGATTTCATCTAGTGTACTTATATTCATCTAATTTGGCGATTGAAATAATGATGAGGACGTATGGGACTATGCCATACATATAAATCTTTCGGAATTCCTTAATTTACAGGGCTATGACTCCGAAATCCACATGCATCAGAAGTTTACAAATTTTTTAAGTTTATAAAAGTCACTTTATTCTATATCACTATGAGATATGTAGACTTTAGTATTTTACAGGTTAACCCTTTATTGTACAACACTATCATGTACTATACACCTGTGCCTTAAAATACTCCAAATACCAACCTCTGCTATGCAAGTGGTAGTTGAGGCGTACCACCATACTGTGCCGGTATGGCACCATATCACTACACTTTGGATGTTCAATTTGATTGGTTAAGGAAAATCAACTGACCTACTTATGCCGTGATGCCGTGCGTAAACGGTTGTTACAAAATGTAAAAAAAGACGATTGAAAGCAAATAATTACACAAACATATATTTGTAGGTAAACGTGAACATATGGACCATGATGATTATAAGACTAGCATAGCAATTTACAGCAATGTAGCAGCAAGCATATGTAGTGCCAATTGATATTACGATACATAGCAACAAGATTTGTCAAGAATACGTGTAGTAACGGAAATACGAAAATAAATCACAAATAATCAATATCCAGACAAAAAAAATAAATGGAAAATTAACAAAGAATATTTTGACACTAGTATTTGCAAAGAAAAGAATTTTCTAAGAGTTTTGATTCTATTTACGAAATCATGGCTATGAATATTGCTGTAAATGAACGGGGAACC
The DNA here is from genome assembly GCA_950022655.1 of Alentia gelatinosa. Taxonomy (NCBI): domain Eukaryota; kingdom Metazoa; phylum Annelida; class Polychaeta; order Phyllodocida; family Polynoidae; genus Alentia; species Alentia gelatinosa. The sequence continues at coordinate 130,399,653 of OX465580.1, read as the reverse complement.
AGCTTTTAAAGCTAGTAGCAGAAAGTGACTTCCGCACTACCAGTCTAGTTTGATTCTCGCTTCGACTTTGACTTATTTTGGTAAGTTATTGAATATTTACGAATATTCAGAGGTGTATAGTACAAGTGAAACTTGTTAACCTAATCGGGACAGCTCCTCGTACCTTGTTACTATCGGTAAAATTATCGGTAGAATTTTACCGATAGTAATGCGGTACGAGGAGCTGTCCCGATTAGGTTAACAAGTTTCCCTAAAGTACTGAGGATGACTGGTCTTGAATGGGGATGAGCTAGATCTATCATGTCATCTCATTATTTCAGAAATTAACCCTTTGTCTTACAGCGTCATGATGCACGTATCATTGTGTCTGGTTTCTACGAAGATAAAGTGGTGAAGGTTTTCTGTGAGGTGAGTCTTTGAGTTGGTGCATTCTGTGGTGAAGGAGGTTTAAGAATGGCTAAAACTCCTGTTTGTCTTAGCTCAAGAGATTCATGCTTGGCTTATCCAAACTCATCCGAAGAACGCTTGGCAAATGATTCTGGTTTCTTGTCATGTCACAAAATGTGATTGATATCTGGAAATGTGGTGGTTTTTGTTTGGTTTCTAATTGCTAGAAGAAGTATGCATGGAATACATCTCAGCTACACGTAATTGCAACATGGAGTACTCTTTCAATCCAAAATACAAATTCATCATATGAGGGAACCACTTTATTGACTATAAATGAATGACTATAATTATTTCAGTAGAAGAGAGTTTACCACACAAACCCAGACTCGTTCAAGTATAGCTGAAAACTGTTATTGGTGATTGTAGGATGAAGTAAAGTCAAGGCAATGAGCTGATGATTGGATGATTCGTGTCATATGATTTTATATCTTTGTCTGGATAGTATAATTATTTCAGTTAGCCCTTTTTTTGATCAAGTGTTTTAAAAAAGTACATGTTAATTGCTTATGATTTAAATTACTATGTATATAGGAATACATATTGGATATTTAAATATTTGAGATCTATCTCGGTGAATAACCGTGTAGTCAAACCCTTTTACTATATACACTGTAAATACGTACCGTTTCGGTATATGACGTAAAAATACTGTACGGACCAGTGGTCCGTACACCAAAGTACGGACTACCTACCCATACACATTTATTAAAGAAAAATCAAATTGATTTTTTTTTAAATTTCGGGTATATAGTAAATATATAACGTCCAACCATGCTTGTACAAGTCACAGAACTCGATGCTAATTAACCGTTTGTACGGAACTCGGCGTAAACGCCTCAGTCCGTACAAACTGTAAATTACCATCTCGTTCTGTAACTTGTACAGCATGGTCAGGACGTTCTATATAATGACTGCAGCACGATGCCTCAATTCAATGAAATGTTATTAGTCGCCATAGCATGATTTCTCCCTAGTTTGAATGGCAGTGGGTACCATTTTTGTGTAAGTCTTTGGTATGGCCCGACCAGGGTTTGAACCCACGACCTCCCATGCTCGAGGCGAACACCCCTACCACATAGCCACCAAGCTTGGTTAATTATCTCACCCTTAGTATCTTATTGTCATAGACTTAGCATTGGGAACTCGTACTCAACGCCCATGGGTATTGTTCAGCAATACTCAATGGGCAATAGCATTACAAACTTTAACCAATCAGTGATAAGGGTGAAATAAAATCTTATTTGAAATACAGTACTTTTAAATGATTTTTTCGTGTTTCTCACCATTTCAATTTTTTTTAAATGATTTTCTGATTTCACTGCTTATCACTCTCCCGAACAAATATCCTCAACGACCCATGGCCCAGGCATACAAGGTGGGCCTGTATGGACCGAAGTACGTATGGATCATCACCGGGTGGTACAATGAAGGCTGGTGGCTCAAAGAGCACGACTCCATCGACTGTACTGCCGAGCAGCTCGCCATGGCCGCTGAGGGCGCCATAGGTACAGGGCCTGTCTACATCAACCCCAAACAAGTCAAAGGTAGGTCTACATCAACCTTAGACAAGTCATAGGTAGGTTTACATCAACCCCAAACAAGTCATAGGTAGGTCTACATCAACCCCAAACAAGTCAAAGGTAGGTTTATATCAACTCTAAACAGGTCAAAGGTAGGCCTCTATCAACCCCAAACAAGTCAACAGTAGGTCTATATCAACCCCAAACAGGTCAAAGGTAGGTCTATATCGACCTTAAACAAGTCATAGGTAGGTCTATATCAACCCCAAACAAGTCATAGGTAGGTTTACATCAACTCTAAACAGGTCAAAGGTAGGTCTATGTCAACCTTAAACAAGTAATAGGTAGGTTTACATCAACCCCAAACAGGTCATAGGTAGGTCTATATCAACCTTAAACAAGTCATAGGTAGGTTTACATCAACTCTAAACAGGTCAAAGGTAGGTTTATATCAACCCCAAACAAGTCAAAGGTAGGTTTACATCAACTCTAAACAGGTCAACAGTAGGTCTATATCAACCCCAAACAAGTCAAAGGTAGGTCTATATCAACCCCAAACAAGTCAAAGGTAGGTCTATATCAACCTTAAACAAGTCAAAGGTAGGTTTACATCAACTCTAAACAGGTCAAAGGTGGGCCTCTATCCACCATTACAATAACCCTGGACAGGGCAAAGGTAGATCTAGGTCAACTTTAAACAGGTCAAAGGTAGGTTTAAATTAACCTAAAATAGGTCAGAGGTAGCTTAGAATTAACCCTAAACAGCTCATAGGTAGGTCTTTATCAACCCAAAATGGGTTAAAGGTAGGTCTAAATTTCTATCGTAGTAGGTGGATGCCAGGCCTAACGTTTCATTTGCACACTACATGTATGGCTAGATAAGTGACTCTATTATATCAGGCAATATCGTGACACTTCATTTGCCCGTTCCAGGTATCCAGGTATTGCTAGACTTACATCCAATGAGTGACTCAGTCTTATCCACTATCACAATAAAGCTTCAATTGCCCATCACTGGTAGCACTGGACCTGTGTCCAATGAGTGAATTAGTCCTTTTAGGAAACATTGTGATGCTTCAGTGGCCCAATTCAGGTATCGCTGGACATTCGTTCAGTGAATGATTCAATCTTATCTGTTAACATCTTAATACTTCATTTGACCGTTACAGGTATCGCTGGACTTATAGCCAATGAATAACTTGGTCATATCAGGGAACATTGTGACGCTTCATTTGCCTGTTACAGATATCACTGTACTTACATCCGATGAGGTTATATCAGGTACCAATGTGACTCTCCATTTGACCATTACAGGTATCACTCGAATTACATTCAATCAGTGACTCAATCTTATCAGGTAACGTTGTGACGCTTCATTGGCCACTATAGGTTTCGCTGGACTTGCTTCTGGTGAGTGACTCAGGTAACATCATGATGCTTCATTTACTCGTTACAGGTATCACAGGAGGATTGATTCAGTCATATTAGGTAACATCGTAATGCTTTATTTGCCCAATGAGTGACTCAATCATATCAGGTAACATTGTGACGCTTCATTTGCCCGTTACAGGTATCGCCAGACTTACATTCGCTGAGTGACTCAATCATATCAGGTAACATTGGGATGTTTAATTTGCCCGTTATAGGTATCGCTGGACTTACATCCAATGAGTGACTCAATCATATCAGGTAACATCATGACACTTGATTCGCCTGTTACAGATATCGCGAAACTTACATCCAATAAGTGACTCAATCATATAAGGTAACATCATGACACCTCATTTGCCCGTTACAGGTATCCCTGGACTTAAATCCAATAAGTGACTCAATCATATCAGGTAACATCATCACGCTTCATTTGCCCGTTACAGGTATCGCTGGACTTACATCCGATGAGTGGCTCGCGTTATACCGGAAGCGGCTGGACGGGGCGACCCCTGTCGGGGAGGACCTGGCGGCCATGGGTTATGACGCAGCCTGGTCGGCGGCCCTGGCCCTGAATTACACAGTGGGACAACTGGCTCAAAGAGGTGAATTCTTATCGTCATACCCTGATTACCTCTGACCATGCATGTAGTTGTCCCTTTGCCTTCGCCGCCATATAAGGAATGAAGTAGACCCAGCAGCCAATGACTGCATTCACAGCAAGCCATGACCTTTATTGAGCTAATATTTCGAATTTTATTCACAAAAACTAATTTTTTGTAAATGATGCCTCAAGGCATCACCCAGTCATCCCCGGTTGATGCCTCAAGGCATCTCCCGGCGTGAATGGGTTAAACCTTATCAAATATCACCAAATTTGCACGGCATTTGGACATATGTATCGCCTATCTAATTACAAAATTTCATAGTTTTCTGATCAGTATCGCACACGTGAGCGCAATCTTTCTGACAGAATACTCTGCGATGCTCCCGATTAGCCACCGCAATTTCAACATGCTGAAATGTCGTAGAGACCCTTCCGACGCGATTTTGATTTTGTATCGGGAGGTCCATCGTAGACCATATCGGAGCCATATCGCAGTAGGTGGACGCCGGGCCTTAAACGACCCGAAACGGGGTCTTTTAATTTTGAGATCTTTTTAGGGATAAGGCCTGGCGTCCACCTACTACCATATGGCTCCAATATGGTCTACGATGCACCTCCCGATACAAATCAAAATCACCTAATATCGGGGCAGTTGACCACGATTCTGCGATTAGACACCGATAAAAACCCATTAAGATGCGTGGTGGATTGGCATGTCTAGTCATATGTCTACGATTTTGCACCTTCGGCAGGCCTTACAGTGCGGACGACGGAGACCTCGAACGACGACGATTTCTGCCAGAGGATACTTTTCAAAAGATATCATTCCCCAATGATGAATTATCAAACCAAAATGAACGATACTTTGTGGATTGTCGGTCACAACTGTCCTTCCTCACGATAAATTGAATTATTAAAATCAAATCCTCTTAAGACCTCTCCTGAGACGTTCACTTTTCGTTGGGGTTGATAACTAAATGACCCCCAGGATCATAGTTGTGCCCAGTACTCCTGTGTCGGGCTTCTGACTACACCTTTAAAGGCATATCCTACAATTCACAGTGGCGCCACCTGGTGATTTCTGAATAATGTCAATTATTAGTCAAAACTGGTTTCTTGGGATTTATTCTAATTATACATGAGTAAATTTAACATTTTGTCCAGTTTATCAAATCTTAATAGGTAAAAAAGGGTTTTCGTTAATTCTTTCAAAAACAAGGATGGTGACTTGAATAGTACTATACATGTATTATAATCTGTGAAAGTTAAGGAAAATGACATGGGTTTTGCTGTGTGAAAAAATACATTTTAAAATTTCTATATATTCTAATATTAAATTATCATGATATTGATCTATAAATCAAAAACTAGCACGGTGGCCCCCAATTTTTCAATTACATATGTGTTCCACAACACTTGGGGATCATCTTCCTAAATTTTCAGGAACTTGATCAACATGGCTTTTAATGTTCAAGCCAAATTGTCCGATATGCCTTTAAGGCCCGGCGTCCACCTACTATGATAGAATCGTAGACCTCCCGATATGGCACCGATACAAAATGTCAAAATCGGTGCCATATCGGGAAGGTGCAAAATCGTAGACATATGTCTAGACATGCCAATCCACCACGCATTGTATGGGTTTTTTATCGGTGTCTAATCGCAGAAACGTGGTCAACTGCCCCGATATCAGGTAACCTTCCGACGCGATTTTGTATCGGGAGGTGCATCGTACACCATATCGGAGCCATACCGTAGTAGGTGGACGCCGGACCTAAATTGCATACCTGGCCAGTGTGGTTCTCTAGACTTTACCCTCTGTTCCAGGTTCTACTAAGACCCTGGAGGACTTCAGCTACGACGACGAGGAGATCACTAGCGCCATCTATGAGAGCATGTGGAAGGTGGACTTCCAGGGCATCAAGGGCTACATTCAGTTCGATAAGAACGGCGACAACAAGGGTTCCGTCAAGATCCGCCGAATACAGAGTGTGTGCTCAGATGTGTGGACCTACAATGATTATAACATGTGTCTGTTGTGATTCAATCAGATCTTATGTATTCAAAATCTATGATATTTGTCTATATTCCATTCACAATAAGATTTTCTACATTCAACATATGCCACATTTGTATTGACCTTAAGATTTCTACATTCAATATATACCACATTTCCTATGACTATTGACAACAAGATTTTAGACTTTCAACATGTACCGCGTATGTCTAGAGTTACTCTATTGCCAATAATATTTTATAAAATATTATTGCAATAGAGTAACACTAGACATACTAGAGTATAAATACATTCAACATACAAGCCTACAACACATTTTTCTGTTGCCACATTATTGCCAATGAGATGTCATACATACATACATTCATACATACATACATACATACATACATACAAATATATATATATATATATATATATATATATATATATATATATATATATATATATATATATATATATATACATATATATATAATTATATTATTGATATATAAATATAAATACCAAATGAAATGTAATAATTTATTCACCTGTGAACTCAGTCACGTCTATTGTCTAGCTGGTTGCCGTTTGTAATGTGGTAACTCGGTTGATGGTTCTTTACGCATGGAGTGAGCAGCTCTCTAATGGCTCGAGTCATTCTTCATCTGCGCTCGACCAGCTCACAAAAATGTTAAAAATTAGCTCTCTTTATTCCACCAACATCTCTGTTTCAGATGGGGTGCGGGAGATTGTCGGGTACTATAACCCAGTCGGCGGTGACGGCATAGAATGGTTGCCGGAAACACCTATTGTCTGGGCAGGTAAGGAAGTCCGCCTATGGCAGCGTTTTCACATGAGAATATATCTTTTTGGGCCATCGATTATGGTTTGTTAATCATCAGGTAGTCTAAATACTTATCATCCACCTAAAATACAGTGTCCATAGACAACATATAGGGAGTGCGTATGGACATACCCGTCCCATACGGTTATTGTATGCTCCGGGGGCGCATACGGAAAATAGTGCGTACGGGAAAATAGTTCATAGCAAAAACGAACTGATATTGACATGACACTTGTCTAGAAAAGGCGGAGTTACCACTGCGCAATATCCTCGCATACGCTCGGATATTACTGCGCGTCAAGTCCTAGGAGCATACGGCCGCTCGTATCTGAAACCAGTCAATATTAGCAATTGAATATTGGGTACAATATCTTCATGGCCGTGGAGTATGCGTTCCTAACGTTATTTAAACCTATGGAGAGGAATTCCAGAGTGAGATATTGCTTGTTTCCTTCTTACAGGCAAGGGAACCTTTGAATAAACTACGAACGACAAAAAGTATCTTAGATTTGTCTTTGTGTTAGTGTTGCATACAAAAATGCGTTGCAAGCATAAGATATATTGATGATAAAAATAACTGAAGCTTTCACAAAGTGTTGTTTACTATATACCCATGCTGTATATACTGTAAATACGCACCGCCGGTCCGTACACTAAAATACGGACCACCTTGCTATACACATTTATGAAAAAATTGGTTGTTAAGCCAAATGAAATTGTGTTTTATTTTAGATTTCGGGTATATAGTAAATATATAACGTCCAGCCATGCTTGTACAAGTCACAGAACTCAATGATAATTTACCGTGTGTACGGAACTCGGCATAAACGCCTCGGTCCGTACAAACCGTAAATTAGCATCTCGTTCTGTGAATTGTACAGCATGGTTAGGACGTTCTATATAAATACAAATGCGTTCATTTACAAAATATCTGCTGTCTTGCCATGCAACACTGAATGGAAAGAAAATCGTCCAGGATGTTGTTTATCGTTGGAGTGATCGTATCGTCCAATACCAGCAACAGTAACGCCAGGTGTTCAATACATCTGGTTTTCTATTCACCATACCATAGGTTCAATATCTTCCAGCAGATGTCAGCTACAAAAGAGACCCCAAAAAACTCCCCAGAGCAATGTGTACAGATCAGGGCGTGTGATAAAAACACTGTGATAGGAAGTCTTTGGTGATTGGTCAGTGCTCTGCGTGCCTGTCAGAAGATGCGTGCGCATCCTCGCTGGTTGACATCCGGGACAGGATTTAGCCAAATGTTATCACTGAGCCACACATCATTTTATAAGCTTCTACTGCCTCTTGAGGTCCCTTCTCAAATCCCAGCCCCCCCCCCCCCCCCCCACACACACACACACACCTACACCTACACACACAACCGGGAATCAATATGGGACATTATCCTAATCCTCATATAAATCTCCACAGACTTAACATGGGGGTGACTCTATGTTAAGGTTATGTATTTTGTGTGCCACTGATGACATATGAAGTTAAAAACATGTCACAGGGTAGGGTAACATCTAAATGCTAAAGAATACCTTGCTATATTAATGTTTGACGATAAATGCCTTTTATGGTCAATTTTATAGCGTATTCATCACATACAACCACAGTTACCCTGTTTCCGTATACTATGCATATACAAGTGTTTCATATGGACTGCATCCGCGGACACTGAAAGATAGTTGACATGAATCCATGTTGTAAAACTGAGAAAATTAATAATGACACTTGGCAAGCATGACCCTCTTTTTCAACAAACGTAGACCGCTTATTTGTACATCACTCACTATGTTTTGTCCTGTATTCTCTAATCTTTTGCTTCAGCATTGACTGTGTAAGGAGGAACTCCCATCATGTGATTGTATATGTCATATCTTTCACCTGAATAAAAAGATAAAGGTGGCAGATCTATGTGATAAATACCTGTTGCGGGGTGGCCGACTTTGCAAGACTCCTTGCAATAATTAGGGTCGGACCATTATCGCTCCCAAATTCACTTGTATAATGAGAGTGAGAGAACCATCAAAGGATGTCTGTAGAACGATGGATGGACATTGTTGCAAATAATTATTGCCCACCTGCTCGCTCACTCACTCATTTGTATCGCCCATACTATTGCAATTGAAAAAGCAACCCCTGACAGACTGGGGCTCCTGGGGCTCGTTGAATAATCTAGGATCGTAGATGAAAACCCTTTTCTGTACGCCAAGGAGATTCAACTTTATTCAACACTTATGGACGACCTTATCGACGGCTCAAACTGTCTTAGCAAACGAACTTTAAGAAATATTAAACCATAACCCTTTTACGAGGCATAGAAAAGGGTCTTTATGTACGATCCTAGATTATTCAACGGGCCTTGGGGCTGTTGAATAAAGTTCGTTCGTTTGTTTAGCTGGTGCTGGACGATACGATAACTCCAACGATAAAAGACATCCTGGACGATATTTCCATTCAGCGATATATGACAAAACAGAAGATGTTTTATAAATGAACGTATTTGTATGCAACAACTTTTAAATGCCTTAGGTTACTCTTACCGTCAAAACATCTTATGCTTATACCACATTATTTTCTACAACACTATGGCCCCTGAGCCGATTCTAAGATTATCTAAAAGTAATGTTAATGTTAAAGCCTTTAGCTTATGTTGGATGACAGATACTTGGGCAGGGCAATCCCAAATTGACATGAGTATCTCATAAAAACTGTAGATACATTTCAGGAAACTTACTGATTACATACATGGAATGATATAAATATATGTATATGGTGATCTATACATGGTTGTCTTTCAAGATCATGATGAGATCTCGATGAGATCGATTTTGCATGGGTCTTTCTTTTAAAACACCTGCCAGGTCTCTTAGAAAGTTGACCAGGGACCTGTTTCACTAGTTTCGTGACATGTCTAGATGGCGTCTAGATGGTGTGTCCAGTTTCGTAAGAACTAGACATTAGAATTCGTTTTGTCCATTCTTGCTTGCACTGTTGGTGCTGTTTTCATGTCTGTTAAACATTTTTATCACGAAACTAGTGAAACAGGTCCATGATGTGTAGATTTGTCTAATTCTTATGTTTGGGGTCTGTCTTTTCCTAAGGGCAGCTACTTGTGTTGTCACGAAACTAGACAACCCCAATGTCTGTATGGTGTCACAGACACAAAAATTACATCTGGGACCTGTTTCAGTAGTTTCGTGACATGTCTAGATGGCGTCTGTGACACCATACGGACAGATCCCAAGATTGCAATCGATGACACACAGAGTTTCACTCACTTCTCATAAGAATTAAGCAATGACACTTTAACATGAGTAGGGGATACATCTAATCTATAATCGTTTCAAATATGAAGAAGATTGGCCACTCCGATTTTCTGATATTTGCTAGTCTTTTTCTGCTTTTCTTGCACTGTTGGTGCCGCTGTTGATGTCTGTCTAGGCCTAATGTCACTAGACTACTGAAACCGGGGCCCGTTTCAATAGAATGGGTCACTAAACCACTTAGTGACATGTTTAGTGACTCAAATAGTGACAGGAATAGTGACAAAATTTAATTCTCGTTTCAAAAGGCATGTCACTATTGGGGTGGTGTGTCAGTTCACTGTTGGTGACATAGTGACATTGCTGCCTGGGCCTTACAATGGATGGTGTTAGTGCTCTCGGGAACAAGTAGTGTCAAGGTAAAAGTCGCTGCAGAAATTAGTGACAGGCTTGAGAAATCCTACACTGGCTATCAGAGCAGCATTTTCTATGACAAAATTCAAATGTGAATATCATTAGATTGCATGAATCGATATCCTTCATATTTGGCATGTTTATAAGTTGTATATGTCCCTAACTGGGGTTAAAGTTTCATAGCTTTATTCCTATGGTAAGTAAAGTTATGTGTTTGTGACATCAAAAACGAGAGGGTATACCCTCTCGCTATTATAGACACTATAGTGACCCTTTTAGTGACTGGACAGCCACTTCTGAAATGGTACAAGCCACTATTTGCGGCTGTCTCTTATCCTATGTCCCAGAAACGTTTGTCCCTTAAGTATTGGAACGCGAAATACCGCTATTGTGTCACTAAACCCAATAACGGACGTCCTACAGACTATTGAAACGGGTCCCAGGTCCCTGGTCCCAGTTCTTGATGTGGTGTTGTAGATGTCCACTTGAATTTAAACAGGTGGGAGCCCGCCGCGCGACTCGACCACTCGCTACACGGAGCAGATCTTCGTGGACGTGACGACCTACATCGTGCTGTGTATCGTCGCCGCTCTCGGCATCTTCCTCTCCGTCCTCTTCTTACTCTTCAACGTCATCTACAGAAAAGAAAGGTCACACTCTCTCCTCTACCTCTCAACAGATTCTTTTTATTGATGTTTATTTTGGAGGTTGACGACTAGGACAGGGTTTTACTATATACCCATGCTGTATATACTGTAAATACGCACCGTTTTGGCATATGACGTAAAAATACTGTACGGACCAGTGGTCATACACATTTATTAAAATTTTGGTTGTTAAGAAAAATGAGATTTTTGTTTGTTTGGAATTTCGGGTATATAGTAAATATATAACGTCCAACCATGCTTGTACAAGTCACAGAACAAGATGCTAATTTACCGTTTGTACGGAACTCGGCATAAACACCTTGGTCCGTACAAACGGTAAATTAGCATCTCGTTCTGCGACCTGTACAGCATGGTCAGGACGTTTTATATAAGTACTATTTTCAGTAAGCTCCAGGGGCCCTTTTAATAATCTAGGATCGTACATGTATGTAGATCCTTTTCTGTATGCTATAGAGACCCAGGGACGATGTTGATCAACTAACGGACGACTTTGTGGAGGGCTAATATTGTCATAAAGAACAGACTTAAATATACTTATACGAAAACCCTTGTACGAGGTACAGAAAGGGGTCTTCATGTATGATCCTCAATTATTAAACAGGCCCCAGGACCACTTATGGTTGTTCAGGATTGCATATTATAACAGTATTGAATATATGTAAATCTAGATCATTTTTAGGGGTTGAATATAGAACAAGAAACTAGAACAGAAACTATTGAGCAAAAAAAATCTAGAACAAATGAAGAACAAATCTAGAACAAAAATATTGATATGTGTTTAACTATAGTATAGGCTAGGTTTGATATTTATGATCTATACAATGAGGATGTAAGAAGATATATGTTCTTCATCATTTCTGTGTGGGTAGGGTCTGGTTTTGAAATCGTACATATTTCTTAACTCCATGACCGATGAGTATCTTGGTATTGTAACTTGTTTTAGTATTCTAGTTGTCTGGCAAGTAGACATGCTTTATTTTCTGCATTAAAGGCTCTGTACGTTGGCATTTGTCTTTGATCATTAGGCAGACTACTGTAGCCTGATTCCCATTGTCCGACGTTTGCCACCACTAAAATTTTCTATTACCACTGACAGATTTTATGGGACTTACAACAAAATGTCGGGCACTGACTTATTTTCCTGGCGAGTTCCCCAGGTGGGGGGGGGGGGGGGTTGTTTAGGGGTGACAAATTCCGGGATAAGTTTGTTCCAGGACGAATTCCCCAGTATTCTACTGAACCCATATATTCACTAAAGAAAGAAGTGAATAAAATTAATTATTATCCACCTAATGCGAAACTGTGATTATAAACGCATAGAGGTCGCTACCAACGAGATTATGAATAGTCGTGGTCTCCTGGGGAAAAGAAGAGTGCAAAGTAGTGCGTGAGAATATCGGCGGCAATTTTGACGATGATTTTGATCTGCACGATTGTATTCACCTCGCAATTGACACTATACAATATCCTCGCATTCACTCGGATATTACTGCGTGCCAACTACCCGGAGAATACGAATACGGTCAAAATCTTGGTAATCTTTGGTATTTAAGATAATAATTCCTCTGGTGATTTTTCTCACAGGCTTATCAAGATGTCTTCACCTACAATGAACAACGTTATTGTGATCGGGTGTGTCATCGCGTACCTCACCGTATTTCTCCAGGAAACCTCCAATGAAGCGGTACTTCTCCTATGCAAGGTGAGACCCTCAAGAAACGTCATAATACCGAACGGTAGCAAAGCTAAGAAAGGTACATTATCCTACCCCTAATAAAAAACTCTATAGGCTTAACATTAGCAGACTGTATTTGGTCTACAGTGCAGGAAAATGAAATTTATCGCTCTAGTGGGATACAGTTGTCAAATGACGTCATTTGAAGAGCGTCCAATGGTTATCACTGATTATCGCCGAGTTTTAAGTTATTTCTTAATTTGCTGAAGTAAAGCGGAAAGCCATATTCTACTAGGAGAATACGGCTTTTTCGGCCACCTGATGTGCATTATAGGAATTATGTTATATAAATAATCCTTGGGGCTTCCGGCGAATTTCTAGTTATTTACAAGATTTTGTCCTAGTGAATAGTCGAAGGGTGAGTAACAAATATAACATTACCATGATTTCGATCTATATGTCCGTATTCTCCTTGTAGTTAAAACTACGCAGTAGACCTCGCTATCGCTCGGAGTATTACATACACATTAATGACTGCTTTTGTGTACGAGTGGCCGTAATCTCCGAGTAGTTGACGCGTAGTAATATCCGAGCAACTAGCGAGGAAATTACGTCGTCAACTACGAGGAGATTATGGTCACTCATATACAAAACCAGTCGTTATTGTATTTATTACCCACCTGCAAGATTGATAACAAGTCTATTGCAATTAAAAGGTTTTTGCAAGACATTTACTACCAGACACCACAGCAATATTAAGCATGGCAGTAATTCGGTGTAGACTTTCACCAATAATATAGTTCGCCATTAATCTTAGCATGCAAAATATGTTATTACAGTGATTTCTGATGGTAAATGAGATTATTATGATTGATTCTAAATAATTAACATTGAATGAACATTCAAGAAACTTATTTCGAAGGACATGATGATTCAACCTCATTATGAACAGGACTATTTTTCCGGAATCTCCTGCAGGAGATTCTGACATACCAGAATCTCCAGGTAGCTGTTTCCAGGTGCCCTATGCATTTCCTATGGGGACTCTGTAATCGGTGGGTAATAAAAAGCGTCAATTACTCGGAGAATACGTCCACTCTGATCCAAATCATGATAATGTGTATTTACTCATCGCAGTGGTGGCGTTTGTTTGGACACAAGGTCTAGGCAACGGCACCAGGGACCTGTTTCACTAGTTTCCTGACAAGAGTGTTAGACAGACATGAAAAGCGGCACCAACAGTGCAAGCAAGAACGGACAAAACAAAGTCTAATGTCTAATTCTTATGAATCCAGACACACCGTGTTAGGGGTTTGTTTTGTCCTAAGGACAGCTACTTGTGTTTTCACGAAACGAGTCAACCCCAGTCTGTCTGTATGGTGTCACAGACGCCAACTAGACATGTCACGAAACTAGTGAAACTGGGACCTGTTTCACTAGTTTCGTGACATGTCTAAATGGCATCTAGACGGTGTGTCCAGTTTCATAAGAACTAGACATGAGACTTCGTTTTGTCAGTTCTTACTTGCACTGTTGGTGCCACTTTTCATGTATGTCTAACACTTTTATCATGAAACTAATGAAACAGGTCCCATGATGTGTAGATTTGTCTACTTCTTATATTTGGGGTCTGTCTTTACCTAAGGGCAGCTACATGTGTTGTCACGAAACTAGACAACCCCAATGTCTGTATGGTGTCACAGACATGTCACGAAACTATTGAAACAGGTCCCAGGTCCCAGTATTCATACATTAACCCTGTCACTTACCATTTCAGCTGCGGACCTACACTCTGATGGTTGGTTTCTCCATGGCCTTTGGGGCCTTGTTTGCCAAAACGTGGCGTGTCTACGTCATCTTCACCAACACAACCAAGAGAACGGTCAGACACCCTCCTTCATCTCATATCACTCCCACTGTGTGCACATTATATCTAATATTCCTTTTTACGAATTACCTATAGGGAGCAAAAGTGAATCCGCTGAAACCACAGATACCCATTTACAAAACACCATTTCTGGATGTAGGCGCTCAGTACTTTGACTATGTAGGTTCGAGATTATATGTGTCATTCTCCAATCTTTTAGATCCAATTTTTTTGATAAACTTAACAACTGTCATCATGGTTTCGAAACAGAGTTATTCAGAGACGATAGTAACAAACGAGACCAAAAACAAAAGTCTAGTCTCAAACCCCCATAGATTTGGCACTAAGCCTCGTTCTTGCTGGAAATGGTGTTTTGTAAACAGATATCTGTGGTTTCAGTGGGTTCACTTTGGCTCCCTATAGAGAGTGTATGGGGCCACTGTGTATCTTATACCTAAGCCGGAAATTATAGCGGTTATAAACCTCTGCTGTGGAATTAGTATTCGACACATACCACCATACTGTACCGGTATGGAGGCGTATCACCATACTTTGAATAATCTGATGTTCTGCTATGCACTATAATATAAAGTCGAGAGATGATAAATAATTGAAAACCACTATATACATCATTATTCAATGTGAGTGTTCTATATGCAAGTAAAACAATGCATATCAAATGCACCTATTGGATAACTTCCAGTACCATTGCCATGTGAGCATCGTCCCCTGGGGGTATATTGCTACATATCTGTAGGGCTTGGCATGTGGGGCTCTAGGGGCTCGGACTGAAAGTGTTTAAAACACCTCCCTGGATCGGCCAGTGTAATGCCTCCAGGGGGCTGTTTTTTAAACTAAGAACGATATTGGCTGAACGATTACGATTAGGACTAACCTTAGGCGACAGTGACCAGCCTGGGACCTGTTTCAGTAGTTTCGTGACATTAGGCCTAGACAGACGTCAACAGTGGCACCAACAGTGCAAGCAACAGCGGACATTTTTTTGTCGGGTTTCAAAACGCATGTCACAGTTGATGTCAAATATCAGCGGATTGAAGCGACCAATTTCCCTCATATTTGGTACGATTGTAGGTCATATGTATCCCTTACTCGTCTTAAAGTTTCATAGCTTAATTCTTATGGAAAATGAGTGAAACTGTCTAATATGTACTTTTGAAGTCGGACACACCATGTTTGGGGTCTGTCTTGTCCCAAGTGCCGCAACTTGTGTTGATTTGTCCGTATGGTGTCACAGCCGCCATCTAGACATGTCACGAAACTACTGAAACAGGTCCTAGGATCAGAGTATCAGTCCGTTTTTAAACGTGGTCTGCATAATTACAGGATATCTTTTGCGATTTCTATTGTTTGCTTTCTTCCTTTCTTAGTGGAAGATAGTTTGTTATAAAGGATCAAACCAACCTAGAATCGGACCTAAAAAAGGGTAAAATTTGTGACTTTTCCAAAATTTAGAATAAAGATATTTTCACTGATCGTCTTGTGAGACTGTCTTCTATAAAGACGGATCACTTTAGGTAACGAGAATGCAACAAAGACCACAATAAGATCAATTCGTTTATCGTTCTTGGTTTTAAAAACACCTCCCACGGTGACTGGTCAACTCGTCCCTTAGTGAACTCGTCCCTTAGTCAACTCGTGCTTTTTTGGTCAACTCGTCCTTTTCCCTAGTCAACTCGTCCTTTTTGTTTTCCAATTGTCTTACACCTATATATAACTGAATCATATAATAGATAACAACTATATGATGTTAGATAGCAATTGTTCACCTGAATTTGATATTAGTATGAGTCCATTCCATTTTAATTTCATAAACATATGAGTACATTCCAATTTCATTTCATAAATTTCAAGATTCATGAAAATACATTTGCACCTGAGTCACATAGTATTTTATCATAGTATGTCACATATTGTACATTATCCTACCCCTAATAAAAAACGGCCATTGACTAAACATAGGGAAATTTTATGTGGCAGGCCGTGACATAAAGTGTTTTTTATGCCACTAGAGTAATAACAGTATTGACCAATCAGAGAGCAGGAGGTCAGCTACTATGAAAAAAGTTCTGTTGGTCGTTGACTCAATATTTATCTTTTTAACAGTAATATAAGCATAGACGGGGTAGGATAAATACGAAACCGAACTCGAGTTAGACTTGTCAATGTCTATGCCACTCTGGTCAGGTCTGCTCCTCACTACACTCGGCTACGCCTCGTGTAGTAATACACGACCTTCCCGTCATGGCATAAACATTGACAAGTCTAACTCTCGTTTGGTTTCTACTAAATACACAATACATCCAGGATTACTCCATGGAAGACCTGCTAAATGCAGAACTGTTGCCTTGATAAATAAAAAAAAAAATAAAAAAATAAAAAAAAAATGAAAAAGGACGAGTTGACCAGAAAAAAGGACGAAAAACCCGAATTGACTAAGGTACGAGTTGACTAAGGCACGAGTTGACTAAGGCACGAGTTGACTAAGGCACGAGTTGACTAGCATTCCTCCCTGGCATTCTGCACGGTATTGACGGAGCTGTGTGTGGTGTGTGTGCAGGTGGTGAAGGATCATCAGTTGATGGTGGTGGTGGCCGTGCTCGTCGGCTTAGATCTCGTCATCGCCGTCGTCCGCGAACTCGCCGACCCGATCCGTGCAGAGCCCTCCATCATCGGCAACATCGTAATTCACTTTACAATCTTCTTACTCATTATAGCATGGCAACATGCCAGAGATCTTTGTTATTGTTTAGCATGGCTAAATCGTAAATCACTTTACAATCTTCTTACTCATTATAGCATGGCAACATGCCAGAGATCTTTGTTAGTGTTTAGCATGGCTAAATCGTAAATCACTTTACAATCTTCTTACTCATTATAGCATGGCAACATGCCAGAGATATTTGTTATTGTTTAGCATGGCTAAATCGTAAATCACTTTACAATCTTCTAATTACTCATTATAGCATGGCAACATGCCAGAGGTATTTGTTACTGTTTAGCATGGCTAAATCGTAAATCACTTTACAATCTTCTAATTACTCATTATAGCATGGCAACATGGCAGAGATCTTTGTTAGTGTTTAGCATGGCTAAATCGTAATTCACTTTACAATCTTCTAATTACTCATTATAGCATGGCAACATGCCAGAGATCTTTGTTACTGTTTAGCATGGCTAAATCGTAAATCACTTTACAATCGTCTAATTACTCATTATAACACGACAACATGCCAGAGATATTTGTTACTGTTTAGCATGGCTAAATAGTAATTCACTTTACAATCTTCTAATTACTCATTATAGCATGGCAACATGCCAGAGATCTTTGTTACTGTTTAGCATGGCTAAATCGTAATTCAATTTACAATCTTCTAATTACTCATTATAGCATGGCAACATGCCAGAGATATTTGTTAGTGTTTAGCATGGGTACATCGTAATTCAATTTACAATCTTCTAATTACTCGTTATAGCATGGCAACATGCCAGAGATATTTGTTAGTGTTTAGCATGGGTACATCATAATTCAATTTACAATCTTCTAAGGCCCAGCGTCCACTGACCTCACGATAGGCCTTATGATGCATCTCCAGACACAAAATCTATATCGCATTGGAAAGTCAACCTTCATCCGAAGTCAATGTACCTGAGAATGCATCCCGATGCACGCATCGTAAGGTCTATCGTAGGGTATCGGGAGCTCAGTGGACGCCGGGCCTATTACTCATTATAGCATGGCAACATGCCAGAGATAATTGTTACTGTTTAGCATGGCTAAATTGTCATTCATTTAACGAATCAATCTTCTTAATATTGTGATTTACTGTACTACTTTTTCTTCTTACACATTTAGCATGGCAACATCCTAATTTACTTTATAACTAAATCTTCTTACCTGTTTATTATGGCATTATTGTTATTTACACTACTACTGGTTATTCTTACCCGTTTAGCATGGCAACATCCTGCTTTAATTTACAACTCAATCTTCTTACCTGTTTAGAATGACAACATCCTGATTCACTTTATAACTTAATATTCTTACTTGTTTAGCATGGCAACATCATAATTTACTGTACAAGTCAAATTCCTTAATTGTTTAGCATGGCTACATCGTAATTTACTTGATGAATCAATTTTCCTACACCTGTAGCATGGCAACACCCTAATATACTTTACTACTTAATATTCTTACCCATTTAGTATGGAAACACCCTATTATACTTTACTACTTAACATTCTTCCCTGTTTAGCATCGGCAATATCATGGTCTACTTTAGAACTTGATCTTCTTACCCCTGTAGCATAACAACATCGTAATTCACTGCACTATTTGATTTTCTTACCCATTTAGCATGGCAAAATCGTAATCTACTTGACAACTCAATTTTCTTACCTGTCTATTATGGCATCATCGTAATTTATGTTACAACTCAATCTTCTAATCTGTTTAGCATGGCAACATCGTAATTTACTTTACAACTCAATATTC
This sequence comes from Alentia gelatinosa, assembly GCA_950022655.1. Lineage (NCBI taxonomy): Eukaryota > Metazoa > Annelida > Polychaeta > Phyllodocida > Polynoidae > Alentia > Alentia gelatinosa. The sequence continues at coordinate 130,380,387 of OX465580.1, read as the reverse complement.
TTACTCATTTAGCATGGCAACATCCTAATGTACTTTAAAACTTAATCGTCTAACCTGTTTAGCATGGCAACATCGTGATTAACTTTAAAACTCAATCTTCTAACCCATTTAGCATGGCAACATCATGGTTTACTGAACAAGTCAATCTCCTTACCTATTTAGCATGGCTACATCATATTTTACTTTTTGAATAAATCTTCCTACACCTTTAGCATGGCAACACCCTAATAAACTTTACTACTAAATGTTCTTCCCTGTTTAGCATTGGCAATGTTGTGGTATACTTGACGACTCAATCTTCTTACCTCTTTAGCAAAGCATCATCATGATATATTTTACAGCTCAATATTATTACCCATTTAGCATGGCAACATCAGAATTTCTGTATAACTCAATATTCTAAGCCATTTAGCATGGCAACCTCATAATTTCTAACCTGTTCAGCAAAGCAACATCATAATTTCTTTGCAACTAAATATCCTAACCTGCTTAGCATAACAATATAATGATTTACTTTAAAACTCAATATTCTTACCTGTTTAGCATGGCCACATCATAATTTACTTTACAACTCAATTTTCTTACCTGTTTATTATGGCATTATTATAATTTACTCTACTACATAATTCTTACCCCTTTTAGAATAGCAACACTATGATATACTTATTGAATCTTCATACGTGCTAGACATCATAATTTACAGCTGAATCGTCTTACCCAATAACATGTTAACATACACCCCTCATGACGCCTCGAAAATAGTTGTATAGTTGCATGGTGCTTCACTTATGGGATGCAAGACACAAGAAAAAGATTTGTCTTATTTCTACATGTAATAAATGTGTTATATTTGTGACTGTGCAGGAACTGGACGGTGGGGACGTTGTCATAACCCGCGAGGTTCTCATCTGTACGTCCGACAAGGAGCTGTATTTCAAGGGAGCGGTGTTTGTCATCAAAGGACTTCTTCTCATTTTTGGCGCCTTTCTGTCATGGCAGACTCGTAAGGTTTGTTTCTTTGTTAGTTCGGGAGGCTTGACGTCCTATATGTTCTATTAGATTTACTTTGTGTTTGATCAAATTTATGAGATGAAGTTAGGTAGAAATTACCCCCCCCCCCCCCCACACACACACATTTACCGAGGTGAGAGTTCTTATACTTCCCACACCGCATAGACATGGTATGAGAAGGATTGGTCTTTGATATAGCAGTAAATCTACCACTGCTGGGTATGAAGGAGAAAGGTGGCTGTACACCACCCAACACAAACATGGTATGAGAAGGACTGGCCTTTGATATATCAGTAAATCTACCACTGCTGGGGATGAAGGAGAAAGGTGGCTGCACACCACACCACATAGACATGGTATGAGAACAACTCGCAGTACATCGGCGTGTGTCAGTAGGTGTTGATGTGGTGTTGGTGGTAGTTGCTGATGGTATTGGTGGGTGTTAATATTGATGGGCGTTACCATTTTCCACCACCAGGTGACAATCCCGGCGCTGAACGATTCCCAGTTCATCGGCGTGTGTGTTGATGTGCATGTTGATGGGTGTTACCACTTCTGACCACCAGGTGACGATACCAGTGCTGAATGACTCGTGTGTGTGTGTTTATGGGTGTTGTTGTAGGTATTGATGTTGTGCTGTTAGTATTGGTGGTAGTTGGTGTTGGTGTTAGTGGTAGTTGGTGTTGGTGTTGGTGGGTGTTAATATTGATGGGCGTTTCCATATTCCACCACCAGGTGAACATCCCAGCTTTGAACGACTCGCAGTACATCGGTATGTGTATCTACAACGTGGCGGTGCTCAGTTTTCTCGGCGTCGTCCTCGCCTTTGTGCTGACTGACCAGGTGAACCTCTCCTACGTCTTCACCTGCGGCTTCATCATCTTCGGCACCACCATCACCCAGCTCATCATATTCATACCCAAGGTAGGCCAAGCTCATCATATTCATAGCTAAGGTAGGCCCAGCTCATCATATTCATACCTAAGGTAGGCCCAGCTCATCATATTCATACCCAAGGTAGGCCCAGCTCATCATATTCATACCCAAGGTAGGCCCAGCTCATCATATTCATACCTAAGGTAGGCCCAGATCATCATATTCATACCTAAGGTAGGCCCAGCTCATCAGATTCATACCTAAGGTAGGCCCAGCTCATCATATTCATACCTAAGGTAGGCCCAGCTCATCATATTCATACCCAAGGTAGGCCCAGCTCATCATATTCATACCCAAGGTAGGCCCAGCCCATCATATTCATAGCTAAGGTAGGCCCAGCCCATCATATTCATAGCTAAGGTAGGCCCAGCTCATTATATTCATAGCTAAGGTAGGCCCAGCCCATCATATTCATACCTAAGGTAGGCCCAGCTCATCATATTCATACCTAAGGTAGGCCCAGCTCATCATATTCATACCTAAGGTAGGCCCAGCTCATCATATTCATACCTAAGGTAGGCCCAGCTCATCATATTCATACCTAAGGTAGGCCCAGCTCATCATATTCATACCTAAGGTAGGCCCAGCTCATCATCTTCATACCCAAGGTAGGCCCAGCTCATCATATTCATACCTAAGGTAGGCCCAGCTCATCATATTCATACCTAAGGTAGGCCCAGCTCATCATATTCATAGCTAAGGTAGGCCCAGTTCATCATATTCATAGCTAAGGTAGGCCCAGCTCATCATATTCATACCTAAGGTAGGCCCAGCTCATCATATTCATACCTAAGGTAGGCCCAGCTCATCATATTCATACCTAAGGTAGGCCCAGCTCATCATATTCATACCTAAGGTAGGCCCAGCTCATCATATTCATACCTTAGGTAGGCCCAGCTCATTATCCTACCCCTAATAAAAAACGCCATAGGTTTAACATTAACTCAATGTATTTGACAGAGCATTGAATAAAGTGTTATCTATGCACCAAAGTGAATAAATAAACGGACCAATCAGGGATGAGGTACCGAAAGTAGATCTGGCAGCATTGATAAATGTGGCCATCCTCCGATGAGTGTCAACATGCTATTAACATGGATAATCACAAAATTTCGGTGAGATAGGGTAGGATAAATACAAAACCGAACTCGAGTTAGCCTTGTCAATGTTTGTGCCACGATGGGCAGGTTGTGTATTACTACATGAGGCGTTAGCCGAGTGTAGTGAGTAGCAGACCTGACTCTCATTTGGTTTCAACTAAGTATATTTATACCTAAGGTAGGCCCACATTATCATATTTATACCTAAGTAGGCCTGGTTCCCCAATCTATTACTAAGGTAGGCTTAAATCATCATCTTTTTTTACTAAGGTAGGCCCAGCTCATATTACCTAATCCTACCATACATAGGTCCAGCCAATCATTTTATACCTAAGGAGGCTCAACCAATCATTTTATACCTAGGCCCAGCTCCTCATCTATATACCTAAGGTAGGACTATGTCATCATTTTTATTCTTAAAGTAGACCTAGCTCAGTATATTTGATACTAAGGTAGGCCTGATTTATCATGTATGTGTAGCTAACATATGCCCAAATTATTTCCCAATACCAGAGTCAGTCCTAGATCATTATCTTTTTTCCTAAGGTAGGCCTACCTCATCATTTCTATTGCTTAGTTAAGCCTAGCTCATTATATTTATTGCTTAGGTAGACCTAGATAGATCATCATCTCTATATCTAAGGCAGTCCTAGTTATCTATATTCTTCAGGTAGGCTTTACTCTTTAACTCTGTTTCTTCATTCCCAAGGTAGACCTAGCTCATCATCTTTTATTTAGGTAAGTCCAGCTCATAATGTTTGTCCTTATGTAGGCCTGGGTCATTATCCCCAAGATAGGCCTCGCTTATCATCTCTATTATCAAGGTAAGCCTTCTTATCACCTTTATCACAAAGTCTTTTAGTTTTTTAAAAATCAAAGTTTATTTAACGACATCATTACATTCACTTGTCATCGAGCAATCTTCCATGCAAGTTAGGCCTGCATCATCTTTATTACAAGCTCAGTATCTTCATTACCTAGTTAGGCCTAGCTCATCAGTTTTATTCCAGAGATAGATCTATCTTATCATATTCATTCCTAAGGTAAGCATAGCTCATTGCCCTTATTTCTAAGGTAGGCCAAGCCCATTATATCAATTATTGAAGTAGACATAATTCGTCATATTCATTACAAATATAGACATATATCATCCAATTTTTATCAGATTTATATATATATATATATATATATATATATATATATATATATATATATATATATATATATATATATATATATTTATAGCAAATAATTCGCCTCAGGTGGGCGGTCTTCCATTAATGCGCCATACAGTCTGGACAGTGTACAGTATCATACAGTTGCAGATCTAGTAATATAGTAATAAGTGATAGGTAATGGTAAAATTAGGAAACGTCCTTACTATGGACGAAACGGTTCCTTTTCGAGGTCAGTCTTTGATTTCATACTGCCTGATGCCATAGGCAGAAGGCAGTATGAGATCGAAGACTGACCGAGAAAAAGAAATGTTTCGCCCATAGTGGGGACGTTTGCTTATTATTATATACCTTAAATCAATGAAAAAGCAACATTTTAATGACTTATTAAGTCACACTCACAGCGGGCACGAACATTATTATTCCTATATGGTCAATTCTCCCAGATCGTGATCGATGGGCCACGTACGGTGACCAATAATTCAAAGGGTCGTTTTCATATCAAAATATTGTTTTATGATATCAGAAATGATATTAGTGTATGTAGAAATGAAAGATCTGTCAGGGGAACCCCACTTTCATCTACCTATACCTTTAATGAAAATTGATAAACCCCTAAAATAGGCATTTTTAGCTCAAAATTCATAGATAAAACCTCTATAACCAGATTTTGAAGACCTCTTATTTGTATTTAACTATAAATATTCATCTGTTTTGAATGTGTCATACCCACAAATGTGTTGCAGAACTTATAAAACATAATACATGTTTAAATGGGGAGATTTATTTCTAGTCTAGGTGTGAAAAATCAGTGGTGAAGGGTATGTCACCGTACATGGGCAAGCAACATTAAAAGGTAACAAAATTATAGAAAAGTACTTTTTTAGGTACTTTATCATCCTCCAAATGAAGGAGGGATGTGAAAAGGTTTTATAGCATTTGAAGTGTGTAAATTAATTCTTCCATCAAATATACTACAGCTAAATGAACATGGGTGGTGAACTTTATTTGGTCACCGTACATGGGCAGAAATTATTAGGTTTTGCTTATGTAAGGAAGAAGATTTACAATATTAGTGAACAACATTTTATATATAAATATCATGGAACCAATTAACACCGTACATGGGTTGGTCACCGTACGTGGGCATTATATTCTGAATAGCAATAATCAACTCTAATTTATTCAATATAATCAGAGTTTCATTTTCTGAAAATGAAAATCTGATTCTGCAAATAAATAACAACCAATATTTCCCCTAAGGCCTTGTGAAACCCACTTGCCCACGTACGGTGACATAGGGCTTATAAGGTTAAATTCATTCAGCTAAAAAGATTATTTCCAATAGAGATTAGTGTTCCCAACTTTTACACATGCAAAGTGTAGTCTTCTACGATATATTTCCACATGTGTATAAAGATCTAACTAGTTTGAATTTTTGGTCACCGTACGTGGGCATCGATCACGATCTGGGAGAATTGACCATATACCTATGAGCGAACAACCTATGATTACTTAACGTTGCTGGGGGTGGAATAACTTTTGTTTGCTGCCCAGGTTGAAGTTACTGCCCAGGTTGACGTTTACTGCCCAGGCTGACGTTTACTGCCCAGGTTGACGTTCAGAGACATTCGGTTTTTATCGATATTAGCCGACAATTTAAGGTATATAGGAATAGGGAAACCATGTACTAGTGGAAATAAGTCAAAGTTACGAGGTAAGACTTGGAAAAATAACTGCCCAAGGCGTAGCCGCGGGCAGTAATTTTTCCAAGCCTTACCTCGTAACTTTGACTTATTCCCACAGGAACATAGTTTCCCTCTATTACTGCACCCCTAGCAGCGGGCAGTATTTCATAGACATTCGCACACAGGTATATAATAATAGAAATGATAATATACTTGTACAGATATAGTAGTCTGTAGCATGGACTAATTATATAAGTTTACACTATGTGATGGTTAATGGAAATGGGAATAATGAGAGTAATCTCTTCTATTCAAAGGACATGATCATAACATGCTAATTTATACACAGAATACATACTTAGCATATCATCTAGTTTTACTAAGGTGGATCTAGTACAACATATATCTTTCAGAGGGAGATCCATCCCACAAGTCCTAAGCTAGGCATAGGTCACTATCTTTATCCTACCCCTAATAAAAAACTCTATAGGCTTAACATGGGACTTGTTTATTTCATGGGTGTGACATAAAGTGTTGTTTATGCCACTACTTTCTGATACTGAAAAAATATGGAAACGGGGTACGATAAAATCTAGACGCCACTCGTTTGAGTTTGAGCTTATTTATGCCACGCATTTTGTTGGCTCCGTAATGTCACTCGTCTTCGACTCGTGAAATTATGGAGCCAACAAAATGCGTGGCATAAATAAACTCAGACTCAAACTCGTGACGTCTCTTGATATTATTACTAAGTTAGGCCAGGTCGTCCTGCATATTCATAAGGTAGGCCTATTCTTTATTCTAATTGCTGTTATTCAACCCCTGAATAAATATAAAGCACTCAGCACATTTTAATCGCAAATTCATTCTAGGCATGGCAGCAGAGATCAATCATGTTTCTTTACTCACTATGCAAATAAACACAGGAAATCTTAACCGATTCAATGCATTTATAATGAGATAAGATCTTCAATCATTGACATTGCATTTACAAGTACTATCCTTTAATCAAACAGATCCTGAAATTCAAATCGTCAAAGAGCTCAGTGGATGACGAGGAGGCTAAAAAGGAGACGTCGACGGGAATCGGGACGGGCGCGACCAAGACGACCACCACCGTGCTGCCACCTGGTGGTGACGGGGAGGTGGAGAAACTGAAGGCAGAACTCACAACGAAGACCAAACAGCTGGAGCAGGCAGAGCAGACCATTGTGTCCCTCAAGGCCGAGGTACTTCATGTCAACTGTATATTAACTTAATGATTTCAACATAAAAATGCCTCAAGGCAGTATGTGAGTGGGGGAGAGAATGCCTTAATGTATAGTATGTCATTGTGGGGAGAGAATGCCTTAAAGCAGCATGCCAATGGGGGAGAGAATGCCTTCAGGCAGTATGTGAGTGGAGGAGAGAATGTCTTAATGTAGTAAGTCATTCTGGGGAGAGAATGCCTTGTGAGTGTGTGAGTGGGGGAGAGAATGCCTTAATGTAGTATGTCATTGTGGGAAGAGAATGCCTTAAGGCAGTATGTCATTGTGGGAGAGAATGCCTTAAAGCAGCATGCCAATGGGGGAGAGAATGCCTTCAGGCAGTATGTCAGTGGGGAGGGGGCAAGAATACCTCAAGGCAGTATGCCACTTAGTGTAAGAGTGCCTTACCGCAGTATATCAGAGGAGAGAATGCCTGAAGGCAGTATGTCAGAGCATTTGAGAATGCCTCTAGGCAGTATGTCAGTGTAAGGAGAGAATAATCATAATTCCTTAAGGTAGTATATGAGTAGTTCAGGGGGAATACCTTAAGTAATATATGTCAGTGGGAGCATCAATGTATAGTAACAGTATTTCAATGTGCAGACAGGAATGCCTTAAGGTAGTATGTCAGTGGGGGAGAGAATGCCTTCAGCCAGTATGTCAGTGGGGATTAGAATGCCTTAATGCAGTATGTTGGGGGCAAGAATGCCTTAAGATAGTATGTAAGTGAGGGCAAGAATGCTTGAAGGCAGTATGTCAATAGAGGCATGAATGCCTTAAGGCAGAACTCACAACGAAGACCAAACTATCATACTAGTATGGTATAATATATCAAGTATTCTTTGCAAGCTTTATGTTTATTTATTCATTATTTCTTGATAAAACTATGATATTGTAAATGATGCCTCAAGGCATCATTTGCCACGAATGGATTAAGGCAGCATGTCACCAAGGATAGGGAATACCTTAAGGAAGTATATCAGTGGGTGCTAAGAATGAATAGTATATCAGGGATGAAATTGCCTTTAGACTCTGTAACTGAGTACATGAGGGTAGAGAGAATGTTTGGCCATTGAGTGATGGATTAATATGATTCTACTATAAGTGATGCTTATGAATGATAAACAACAATCACCTTTACTTTTCAGAATGAGGAGCTAAAAAAGTCACTTGGCAGTTGAAGTCTCAGGAAGCTGAAAAAACACAAAATGGAAACAGGAAAACATGGCACTTGAACACTCACCAAGCACCATGTCATCATGAAGGTCCCTTCTTCACAATTCTACTCATTATCACTGAATAGCCAGAACTATAAGAATGAAGGCGATTTGATACAGACAAATGAAGGACCTGATATCACATTTATACACAGGGATTGTGCCAGTGTGTGCTCCGGGTAGTGCCAGGATGATCGTTGTTAGACGTTGATCAATGTGAGTGAAGACTATAGGGAGCCAAAGTGAACCCGTTGCAACCACAGATAGCCAGTCACAAAATACTATTTCCGGGTATAGGCGCTCAGTACTTTGACTATGTAGGTTCAAGATTATATGTCTCATTCACCAATCTTTTTTTAATAAACTTAACAACTGTCATCGTAGTTTTGAAACAAAGTTATTCAGAGAGGATAGTTATAAACTCCACCTCAAAAGTAACAAACGAGACCAAAAACATAAGTCTAGCCTCAAACCCCCATAGCTTTAGCACTAAGCCTCGTTCTTACTGGCCACCGGAAATGGTGTTTTGTAGGCGGGTATCTGTGGTTTCAGCGGGTTCACTTTGGCTCCCTATCGGATCTCAAATTGTACGCACTCCCGGCTCACTCACATGGCAGCAATGATTCATTTCACAAATATTAGGAGACTGTGCCAAAATATAAGAATAAAAAACAATAAAAAATCGTTTAGAGTTGTGTTATCATTAAGCCATGGGACAAGATTTCTTTTAGGAGAAGGAGCAACCAAATAATGATTCTATAGTGGGCTTGATAGTTCTGGTTCTTTAAATGAGCAGTCTTTATGGAAGATACTTAAGATGACCATTGATAGATCAGTGTATACATAGACAATAATCGATGGTTTTGTGGACAGGCGGCCGTAAACCACGAGAGGTTGACGCGTAGTAATACACGAGCGCTAGCGAGTGTATTACGACGTCAACCTTGAGTGGTTTACAGAGCCGCCTGTCCACAAAACCATCGTTTGTTGTATTTATTATCCATCTTCTCCAATTAATTAAACCCAGTTATTGCCATAATAAAAGGTACAACAATAGGGACTGTTGCTCTATAGTGCAAAGGGACTATTTTCCCCGTATACCATGGTTTTGAGGCCGTATACCACAGGTTTGAATCCGTATACCAGTTATGGTATCTGACAGGTTTTATATAATGGGTCGTGGTTTACTGAGTCCCCATACATTTTCAATGGGGGCTTTGTATACGATGGATAATAAATGTGTGCTCATGATATTCAATGTGCGTAATCAGCAAGTATGTAGATTATGTGTGATATATTGAAGTATACCAGTTTTTGAATTGCGACGAGGGACCCAATCAACCCAAAACAAACTGAGGTTTTCAAGGACGCACTTGGGTCGCAGGGACTTCACTGCTAAAACATAGAAACAAATTTTAGATGACACACCTACAACCTATATCTACATTCTTGAGGGTATATTTCGAGGGAATATATATTATTATATACCTATCGCCAAAGGCCTTTGAACAACTACCCGCTGCTAGGGGTGCAGTATAAATAATGTTTGGGCTCACTGAGACGTATAGTAGTGAATGAGCTATGAATCAATGACTTAACAAATGAATAAAACGATGCTTTTGTGTATCTTTTTAGGTGATATGATAATAAGAAAACGTATTGATTGACGTGTCTCTGGTTCTTTGGTTAGCCATTGAACTACTGCTCGCAGGGTATTGGGGAAACCTTTAAACCGGGGTTTGTACATATATGGCCCAATAAAATTCCAGGCTTTTTCCAGTCTTTAATATCTTTTTTCCAGGCACATCTGGTCACTGGTTTTAAAGTCATGTCTGATTCATCACCAAATTCAGTTAAAATTGTCTTCCTCTTCCTTACTACCTGTGGAATTCCATTGGTTTGGGACATATATCTTCAAAGTTTTTCTTTACCACTTTTGAATAGGAGGACAAATAATCAAATCCATGCTATATTATTAACAATTTGTTATACATGGTCAAATAAAGGATGTTTGGAACTATTTTATCCGAGTCACTGAAATTGCATAGGCAATTAGGTGCCGTAGTTAAGGAAAGCTAATATTGACCAGAATTTCATAGACTAAAAAAATAGTTTTTATGCAAAACTAAATTTTCCAGGCTCTACCAGGTTTTTCCAGGCTCTCTTTGAGAATTCCAGGCTTTTACAGGCCTAGAAAACCCAAAAGCATAATTCCAGGCTTTTCCAGGCTCTGTACGAACCCTGTTTTTAACATACAATGGCATGGGGCGGAGGGCCAGTGGGGTAGGCTCAGTCGGTTGGGAAAGATTTCGATTTTTACATGCTGGTTCCATCAACACACGAGATTTATCCTCTTTCTAAATCTTTCGAATAATCACGTGCATTTTTGCCGAGATCCATCGGTCCGGTTAAGCACCTTTGCGGTGTTCTTATAGCGATACGCCGTGGTATGCCGCGATATGTCTCAATAGATCAGGAGCCATTGCGGTGGTGGAGCACTAAGACCGAAAAATACATATATCATCGTGTGCGAAGTGTCACAGCAAAAGATGCATGGTAATTATATAGAACGTCCTGACCATGCTGTACAAGTCACAGAACGAGATGCTAATTTACTGTTTGTATGGACCTAGGCGTTTACGCCGAGTTCCGTACAAATGGTAAATTAGCATCTAGTTCTGTGACTTGTACAAGCATGGTTGGACGTTATATATTTACTATATACCTGAAATTTAAGAAAAAATCAATTTCATTTATCTTAACAACCAAAATTTTAATAAATGTGTATGGCTAGGTGGTCCATATTTTAGTGTACGGACCAGTGGTCCGTACAGTATTTTTACGTCATATGCCAAAACGGTACATATTTACAGGATATAATACACAATGGGTATATAGTAAATCACTGTAAGATGTACCAAGATATACCAAGATACAACACAGCAAATACATCGTGTTGGTGGAATCAGCACTTAACATGCATCTGTGGGGGGAGGTTCAGTGTGGGAATCAAGGGCTGTAGATGACTTGGGTAATTTAGCAGTTATTATGTCAATATTATTCTCAGGGAAAAAAAACCATATTATTCTCTGAAAACGAAAACATGGATTTCAATGGAAACATTAAAAACTGGCATCCCATCGAAAGAAACAACCGCAAATGCTGCTTTATATATTGGAATGATCATTTCCTCGTTCGGGAGATTTATTAATTTACAACATACTTTACCGTTACATTGATTAACTCAATGAGTATCCATCAACCATTGTATATATATCTGAATCATATCGTGTTCGATCATACATTGAATCCTGAGTTGAACTTTCTATATAACAAAGCGTTATAAATACCAATTTACCATTCACATTCAGCACCAAAATCATCCGATATACGACAAAATACCCATCCAGTATACTACGTCAAACAGCGGTCACAGTTGGGGTCAAAAAGAAAAAATGGAATTATTTGTCATGTAGGATTTACTGCCTCAGAGATACTAAGAAAACTGAGTGTAAACCACAGTATTTCATTGGCGTGAATGCGGCTCAATGAATAGTATATTTATTTTACACAAGGGAAAATAATTTTACATACCAACCGAAAATAAATTTCCATGACAAAATGGGAACCTTAATTAAAAGGTGTAATAACGCTTTCCTCATCCTGCATTTATTCATTTCACTTGGCCCAATTTATTAAGATTTCACTGGCCATTGTCATATTCTGTGGGTAAGGTTAATCTAGAACCAAACTAATAATTAAACCCCAGTTAATTTTTCATCAATCATTATAATCGCTGATTCACCTGATTTTCTTGTGAAATACTACAGATGCTTCATACGTAATTTTAGAGACCTCGCAATGTACAGTCCACATGGAACAGTTCTAACAAAGTACACTCTACATGGAAGAGCCTTTGCAGAGTATAACCCATTATGAAAGAGTCTTAGCAAAGTTCTTCTTTACATGAAAGAGTTGGCAAAGTACAGTCCACATGAAAGAGTCTTAAGCACGTGATCCACCAAGAGTGAGTTAGGGCCAGACGATGACCAAGTGGAGGAATTGTGGACGTCGGCCGCCCAAATCGCTCGTCGGCTCAGATCGGCTGGGACAATCTACCTGGTGGATCAGCAAATCAGCCGGAATCGCCCAGACCCGCCCATTGAAAACCCTGTCGCCCACAATTCTGCGGTCATCGCCTCTGGCCGGCCAGCCGTGTAAAAACCAGCCGGCCGGCTGCCTCTGGCTGTCTCTGTGCGTCGATTTGGTGGATCAAGTGCTTTAGCAAAGTGTAACTTTAGATGAAAGAGCCTTAGCAAAGTGCAACTCTACATGAAATAGCCCTTGTAAGTAAAATCCACATAAAAATGACTTGGCAAATATAACTGTAAATGAAAGTGTTTAAGCAGAGTCCAACTCTACATAGAATAGCCTTCCCAAAGTATAACTCTAAATTAAAGAGTCTTTACAAAGTATAACTACATAAAAAAAACCTTCGCAAAGTACAACCCATTACGAAAGAGTCATAGCAAAGTACACGAAAGACTCTTTGCAAAGTACAATCCTTCATCAAAGAGTCTTTGCAAAGTACAACTCTGAATAAAAGAGTCTTCGCAAAGTACAACTCTACATCAAAGATTTTGCATACAACGATCATTCATCAAATAGTCTTTGCAAAGTACATACCTTCATGAAAGTACACTCTATATGAAAGAGTCTCTGCAAAGTACAACTTTACATGAAAGTCTTTACAAAGTACAATTCTACATGAAAGTCTTTGCAAAGTACAATTCTACATAAAAGAGTCTTTGCAAAGTACAGTACATATGGAATCTTCACAAAGTATATTCTGCAGGTGCACCTGTCTCATGACATCTCACAGGCTTTATGTTATTTTTCTTTATCATCAGGACTCTCATCTATCAACCAATGATAAATATAGTAGAAACCAAGTGGGTAAACTGCACAATGGAATACTATCGTAAAACTGGATGAGTTTTAATCTTGGCCACCGTATGCCACGACTGGAGTTTGGCATAGTGATTTCACGAGGCGAAGCCGAGTGAAGTCCGGAGCCAAAACTCCAGGAGTGGCATGCAGTGGCCAAGATAAAAATGAATCAGGTTTTGATTTTATCCTACCCCGTCTCCTCGATTTTGGAATATTACGTGATGACAATTCTGTATGCCACTATTGGCATATGAAACTCTGTATGCCAGTCAGCGTGGCATACGGAAGCTCAATGTTAAGCCTATGGGATTTTATATTAGGGGTAGGATAAAAGTACACAATCTGCCACAAGGAACAAGTATTTACCAGAGGTTATTTGTCCTCACTGGTACCGAGCCATAGATGGAAAGAGTGCTACGATATGGATAAAACCTTTTGAGTTGATTTTGGAAAGCCTAGTCTAGCTACTTATACCCAGGACTCACTAGGCGAGAGTGAATGCTGAATTTTGTGAGCCCTTGACCGTGCAGCGACTGGCAGTGGGAGGGGTCCCGTACACAGAAACTGTGCGGGGAGAACACTTGTACTGGACAGATCTGCTGCGTGACAGCGATTGAAGTTTGGTTATGTCACCACGAAACATGGTTCTTTGGGTGAAAACTTGTAAAGCAAAATAACGCAAATCATGAGAGGGGAACAAAGTAAAGTCTACATGAAACAGTCTTCGCTAAGGACACTCTACGCGAAAGAAGATTATCACAGACTTCTTGTACTGCAGTCATCCACGACACTCATCTTTTGTATAACACCCCTTACATCAAACACCCGCCGACATACACTGTATTATCATTGGCATGAAGAATGGATTCATAATTACAATTGCCCAAAAGGACTGAAATATAATCAAACATTCACATGTAGTACCATAAGGTCTATTTCCAGCAACACACATCCATCTTGTACAAATAGGTGCATGTACAGTAGAACCCCGTTCGTAGGACACATGATTAGGACACAAATCGCTGATTCCCACCATCGAGTATAAACAAAGTGTGGGTGTTGCTCTCAGCAATCCAATGGTCAGAGTTAGTCAATAACAATCGTCACCGTGTACGATACCCTCATACAGCGACCCAACTGTTATTAGACTGCCAAGAGGTCACGAAAACTGATGATTCTGAAACACTTGTAAGATATGTTAAAAACTGTATTCATCAGTTTATCATTATCAGTGTATTTAATACACTGATAATGTGGATTTTTTTTTATTTGGCAATCTTATTTTTTGTTGAATTAACTTCTAAATATTCCCGTATTGATCAATCTGGGACCTGTTTCAGTACTTTTGTGACATTAGGCCTAGACAGACATCAACAGCGGCACCAACAGTGCAAGCAACAGCGGTAAAGGTCTAGCAAATATCAGAGGGGCGGAGGTGCCAATCTTCTTCATATTTGGAATGATTATAGGTTCGTGTATCCCCTACTCATGTTAAAGTGTCATCACTTAATTCCTACGGGAAGTTAGTGAAATTCCGTGTGTCATTGATTGCAGTATTGTGATCTGTCTGTATGGTGTCACAGACGCCATCTAGACATGTCACAAAACTACTGAAACAGGTCCCTGCATGGCAGTGAAAACTTTTTTTATCGGGTACCTTTATAAACATGAAGGCTCAAGAATTGAAATATAGATTTTTATAGATTTCCCTGGGAGGCTTGGTAATCACCAAAGGCTGTCAGTGGAGCAATCAAATCGGTCCAGTGACATACATATTTTTGAAAGAATGCCATTGATATACTCCTGTCTGACAAATTTGTTATTGAAAGGCCTTTCTCCACTGTGCGACTGGGGGAGCTTGCAATCCGGTACCTCCGGTCTGAGACTGGAGGTACCGGCTTGGCGTGTCACATGTACCTCGGATCGCAAGGTAACATCGATTCCATGTGGAGACAACCCCGCTTGCGACTGGAGGGCTTGCGATTCTAGGTACATAGGGTACGCCTAGTCTCAGACTGGGCGTACCAAATATCAAACATGTTTGATATCTAAAAACGCTTGCGATCCGAGTCTGAGACCGGGCGTACCGGTACGCCCGGTCTCAGACTGGAGGGAAACTTGCTGTCTCCACTGTGCGTTTTGCCGCGTTGCGATCCTGAAGGTACGCCCAGTCTCAGACTGGGCGTACCTATATACCTTGGATCGCACAGTGGAGACAGGGCTTAACTCAATCAGTCCAAGTGATTTCTTAAGCTCCCCCTTCCCAAGCAGGGGATGAGGAATGCATCCAGGCATCTTTTGGCGCGATGATTACAAACAGATTTTTTTGAATGAAGTACTTCATAGATTTGCACCATTCTTTCACATTTATTTTTTATACATTTTTTTAGCATCGGTTGACTACAGAAGTGCTCTCGCCTCGTTTCTTAAATCTTCTTTGACAATTGATGGAAAACACTCCTGGCATCATCATTTAGTGTGGGTATTTGATGTGTAAGAAAGGCAATGTGTATTGAACGTACATGTTGAATAACCTCTGGCACCATTACCGCAATTAAAAAGGAACTGCATCAAGATCTGTAGTCGCTGAAAATATGCCGTGAGTTTTGGTTGCTAAGTAATAATAAAAGAATTTTTCTGTGGCTATGGATCGAGTGCGGTTCAGATTCTATCTTACCCCTATCAATGAATGATCTGTTAATGCTTGTGACTGCTTGTGGCTTGTGACTTTTTTACATTACTCCATGGGCACTGAGTATGAATTCCCAATGTTATGTATACGGAAAAAAATACCAGGGGTGAGATTATAGCATCGTTCCCTGGGGATATATTGCTCTGGGACATCAGCAGCCCTTGAAGAAAATCCCTGAGGATATTTGCTGAGCCAACCCCACCCATCCATTTCTGTGTTTTATAAAAACCCTGATTTCAGGGATTTTCCTGAACTCTGACATCCCTGATTGCTATACTGTGTGACAGATTTGGCACGTGGGCCTCCTGCTAGGGAGCCGGCCTGAAAGTTAATACATGGAGGATACCTACCTGTCCATTCTTAAAGCTATCAGTTGTCCACTCCTCAGTTCAGGGCACTTGAGCTTGGATCGGAATCCCTTATTTTATCTTTATTTACCGCATTGAACAAACCACCCTGCAATATGGACTACTTGCACTGGATGATGTTCTATATGTGACTAATGAGCAACCAAATCAATTCGGTGACATGCGTGCATTGAAACGAATGTCACCAATATTCTCCTATCTGACAAATTCGTTATTTGAATACAGATAATACCTGCCATCAATTTGTATAAGCTATAAGGGGGCACTCCACAATTCAGGGCTCTTTATGCCCCAGTCACACTGGCGTAACTTTTGGCGTTTCTTTAACATATCAGAAAGGATTAGAGTTCCGCGCATTTGCTAAGGAAATCCAACGCTTTCATATGTACTACGCCATCCAGTCACACTGGTGTAAATTCTGATGTTTTTACTATGTATTTGAAATTGTGGGCTGCAGATTGGGAACATATTTCTTTGCTTTGCTTTAACATTCTTTTGCGTTAAATAATGTTCATCAACACTTTTTTTACGCTTCTGTATGCATTGTGGCATAGAGAGAAGTTTAAAATTGTAAAACTTTCTTTTACATATCTCCACATTTTACTGTATTTTACTACGTAAATGTAGATTTCATAAAAGGTGAAAAAACATAGCTCTGTGCATTCAGAAAAAACGCCGGTTTTTACTCTAGTGTGACTGGGGCATTATCTTGAATCAGAATCCCTTATTTTATCCCATTGAGCACACCACCCTGCAATGTGGACGACTTGCACTGGATGATGTTCTATATGTGAGTAATGAGCAACCAAATCAGTTCGGTGACATGCGTGCATTGAAAATAACGTCACCAATATTCTCCTATCTGACAAATTCGTTATTTGAATACAGATAATATCTGCCGTCAATCTGTATAAGCTATAAGGGGGCGCTCCACAATTCGGGGCTCTTTGGCTTGGATCAGAATCCCTCATTTTACGCCACTGAGCACACCACCCTGCATCTGCTGCGGCGAGTGGTCCACTTGGCGGGGTTCTACTGTACATGCTAATTAGTCTAGATTTCTCGTCGTCAGACGATGTTGGTGGCGTGCACTGAGGTCGGTGGAGACTCGATGTCTGCTTTACTCTGGACGAGACGAAGTTCCAGCTGCCGCCTCGACGGAGCCGCCCCGTCAGGATTTAAAGCTGAAAACACATAGAAATAAGCAAATGGACAAGATTTTCAGGAATTCAACGAGAAACAGACGATGTCATTTTAGAATCAATTCAAGACATGTGCAGATACAATAATTGTACTGACAGGCAGGACAATGGCAGGTTGGCAACTGACATGTTTGGCTAAGCAAGAGCACTGACAGGCTGGCAACTGACAGCAAGACCACTGACAGGCAGTCCACTGACAGCAAGACCACTGACAGGCAGGCTATGGACATGCAGGACACTGACATGTAGGACACTGACAGCAAGAGCACTGACAGGCAGGCCACTGACAGCAAGAGCACTGACAGGCAGTTCACTGACAGGCAGTCCACTGACAGGCAGTCCACTGACAGGCAGTCCAGTGGCAGGCAGGCCAGTGACAGGCAGGCCACTGACAGGCAGTCCACTGACAGGCAGTCCACTGACAGGCAGTCCACTGACAGGCAGTCCAGTGGCAGGCAGGCCAGTGACAGGCAGGCCACTGACAGGCAGTCCACTGACAGGCAGTCCACTGACAGGCAGTCCACTGACAGGCAGGCCAGTGACAGGCAGTCCACTGACAGGCAGTCCACTGACAGGCAGTTCACTGACAGGCAGTCCACTGACAGGCAGTCCACTGACAGGCAGTCCAGTGGCAGGCAGGCCAGTGACAGGCAGGCCAGTGACAGGCAGGCCACTGACAGGCAGTCCACTGACAGGCAGTCCACTGACAGGCAGTCCACTGACAGGCAGTCCAGTGGCAGGCAGGCCAGTGACAGGCAGGCCACTGACAGGCAGTCCACTGACAGGCAGTCCACTGACAGGCAGTCCACTGACAGGCAGTCCACTGACAGGCAGTCCAGTGGCAGGCAGGCCAGTAAACAGGCAGGCCAGTAAACAGGCAGGCCAGTGACAGGCAGGCCAGTGACAGGCAGTCCAGTGGCAGGCAGGCCAGTAAACAGGCAGGCCAGTAAACAGGCAGGCCAGTGACAGGCAGGCCAGTGACAGGCAGGCCAGTAAACAGGCAGGCCAGTAAACAGGCAGGCCAGTGACAGGCAGGCCAATAAACAGGCAGGCCAGTGACAGGCAGGCCAGTAAACAGGCAGGCCAGTAAACAGGCAGGCCAGTGACAGGCAGGCCAGTAAACAGGCAGGCCAGTAAACAGGCAGGCCAGTAAACAGGCAGGCCAGTAAACAGGCAGGCCAGTGACAGGCAGGCCAGTAAACAGGCAGGCCAGTGACAGGCAGGCCAGTAAACAGGCAGGCCAGTGACAGGCAGGCCAGTGACAGGCAGGCCAGTAAACAGGCAGGCCAGTGACAGGCAGGCCAGTAAACAGGCAGGCCAGTGACAGGCAGGCCAGTGACAGGCAGTCCACTGACAGGCAGTCCACTGACAGGCAGGCCACTGACAGGCAAAACAACTCGATTTGATTTAGATTCGATTTTTTTTTTTGCTGCACAAGGAAGAAGTGACCGATAATTATCTTAGGATTTCGATAAAACATGAGTAGACTGAATTTATGGAACGGGGCTGAGGTATGTGGGAGAGGTTTGAACCGCTGCTAATTGGTGTGAATGAGGCCAAATTTATGCTATCTTTGTTTTACACAAGAAAAACAATTTGATAGACTGAATACAAAAGAAAAGGATTTCCTTTTAAAATAGTAAAACTGCCGTCTCTAAATGAAGGAATTAAAAACACTGACTCACCTTCAACAAATAATTCAATAGTTTGTGCTTTTGTATTTATTTTCAGTAATGTTGATCTAACAGGTATTTTATTACTTACTGTTATCTACATTCAACATCAGAAAATACCTACATTTCGCATGGTCCCACGTTCGTTTAAGTACTGCCTGCATCGTCGATTGAACCATCTCACATGTGTGCTGTAAGAACATAACGAGACCATTACACCTATTTAGCGAAATTATAAGAGAGAGGAAGTTTGGTAGAATATGATTTTTTAAATTGATTTGTTGAGAAAATTCTAAGATTCGATAGAATATCTAAATAAGTAAAATAATTAAGATGTGAATATTTGATAATGATAAAAAAAAGGGCAATAGGTGAGAGAATATGAAAGTTTGGGTTTGGTGGGGAGAATTGGAAGAAAAGGTTTGTTTGTTTGTTAGGGTAGTTTAACGTCCAATTTGTTCAATTAGACTTACTTTGGGTTTGACCGAATCTATGTGATGAATGTAGGTAGAAATCTAACCCCTACACATTTACCGAGGTGAGAGTTCTTTTAATTCCCACACCACATAGAGATGGCATGAGAAGGATTGGCCTTTGAGATAGCATTTCATCTGTCGCTGCTGGGGATGAAGGAGCAAGGTGGCTGCAGTGGGACTTGAATCCACAACCTTGGAATTACAAGTCTAACACTTCAACCACTAAGCTATAAACCTTCAATGTAATAATCTAAAAAAAAAGAGAAAAGAATATGGCCTTGAATTACCAGCCCCTTTAATTCTAACAGAGAGTTACAATTACCTGTAGATCATCGGGATGTTTGTGCAGCCAGGCGAGTAGGAGTGAGGCGAACAAGTCTCCCGTCCCCGTAAAGTTGATGGGAAGTCGAGGTACCTCGAAGCGAACACAGCACTGCTTGTCTCCTGAAAGATGGAAACAGACAGAAAATACTTTGAGGACTTTCTCTAAATTACACCAGGGATGTCAACTCGGATCAGGAAAAAGAAATATAAATATTTTTCTGTGTGGAATTAACTGCCTCAGAGAGACAGAGAAAACGTAGGAAATACATTGGTATTGGTCATGGAATTGGGATATAAAAATCTTCATCTAACTGGTTGAGAATGGAGCTTACCTTTCATTGTACTGCCCATTCCTAACAGGACTTCTCCGTCACCTAACTCTGTACTGCTGATAATGACTGTTATGTTACCATCAGTTATGAATAGTAAGCTGAATGGATGACTCCAAGGTTTCATCCCGTTACAAGCTTTATTGCTGGTGTTACTGCAATTCGCTATACTAGTCGGACTGATGAGAATATATCAAGACCAGGATTATTTGCCGGCTCTGTGTTTACCGCTTGGGGGCGACTGTGTCGATCATAACCAAGGGCCACCTCCAGCGGCATATTATGTAGGGCCAGCATGATCAGTTAGGCCGAGGGATAGAGTCTGTATGTTTCACATACCAATACTTTGGAACATAACAGTTAGCTTTAGATAGGGATATTGGCTGGTTGGTGGGTTTGATTTAACTTCCAGTTAACCATGATGAATTCAGGTAGAAATCTCACCCCAACACATTTACCGAGGTGAGAGTTCTTTTACTTCCCACACCACATAGACCTGGTATGAGAAGGATTGGCCTTTGATATAGCAGTAGATAGAGAGGGATGCGTTAAAAATCTTCACCTAACTGGTCATCGGTGGCGCTTACCTTTCATTGTACTGCCCAGTCCGACGAGCACCTCCCCGTCACCTAACTCTGTACTGCTGATAACCACTGTGTTGGCTCCCATGTCGTGGAGCTTCTTCATCGCTTCCCGAGCGGATTCCTCGCCTTCGATCTTGATGCCAGACAACAGCCTGAGGGATGAAGAAAGCAACCCATTAGAAACTAGGATTCTTTTTAATATTGATTCTGGAAATCACTGCCATATCAACCACCTAAAGACTCATGCCTGAAACTAGGGACACACCAATCGAGAAACACAGCGATTTCCTGAATCACACAAGATACCACATGTAACTGAACCATACCCACCTCTCAGTCGTAACAGAGTGGAGTCTATCAAGAGACGTCACGAGTTTGAGTATGAGTTTATTTATATCAAACACTTTGTTGGCTCCATAATCTCACGAGTCGAAGACGAGTGACATTACAGAGCCAACACAATGAGTGATTAAATGAACTCAAACTCAAACTCGTGACGTCTAGATTTTATCCTGTCCCATTTCCACGATTTTTTAATATTAGAAAGGAGTGACATAAACCTCACTTTATGTCACTCCAGTGACATAAACAAACCCCATATTAAGCCTATGGCATTTTTTATTAGGGGTAGAATAAAGAGGTGGCGGCCAATCTAACGCCACTACAGAACATATATCTATCATACGATTATCAAACTTTGGAACTACTATATATTATTTGCTAGTGCCTTGACCACATATACATGTATTCACAATACGATCATCATACTTTGGGATTAGTATGTAGGCCAGTGCCTTGACCACTGAGCTTTCTCACCCACCCTAAACTGTCAATGAAATAAAAAGATTCTTGGAAGACGTTTGAGGAAACTGCAGTTAAGTTACTTACTCTGCTTCAAATTGATTTGGCGTGACAATATCTGCTAGAGGAATTATCCGTTCTTGATAAATTGGAAGTAATTCTTTAGGAACATACTGAAACACAAAAAGGAGAAAGAATTAGAAGCTGCCAGGTTTATATCGTTTATATTCGAGGGTGGAGAATTGTTTGTTTGGTTTGATTTAACGTCCAGTCAACCATTATAGGTCCTTACCAGAATTTCTCAATGTTTCTTTACACCACGAGGGTGGTGATCGAATCTATGTGATGAATTCAGGTAGAAATCTCACCCCTACACATTTACCGAGGTGAGAGTTCTTTTATTTCCCACATCACATAGGCACGGTATGAGAAGGATTGGCCTTTGATATAGCAGTAGATCTACCACTGCTGGGGATGAAGGAAAGAAGTTGCTGCACACCATACCACATAGACATGGTATGAGAAGGGGCCAGCGGAGGATAGGCATTGCATTGTCAAGCTGTTTTACTCCAGCATAAATAAAAACCTTTAAAAAAAAGGATTGGCCTTTGATATAGCAGTAAATCTACCACTGCTGAGGGTGAAGGAGAAGAGTGGCTGCGGTGGTACTCGAACCCACAAAGTCCTACAACCTTGAGGTTACAAGTCCAGTGCCTTTACCACTGAGCTAACTCCCCAGCCCTTTGCAAGGTCATGATATCAAGGCCATCTAATGTGGAATTCTGTCATAACCCCCCCCCCCCCCCCCAAGATACTACAAAATTGTTCATCAAAGAGCAGTCAAAAACATTTTCCATTTTCTACTGCTATTTCTCCTACCGTTATAGACACTGCTGACATTGTGGACAGTTTGATACACAACCACAGGGCCTCATTGCCCCACTTTCTGGTGTCACTCGGGTTACCCCAGTTGCTCCAGGCAAAGACAATAAGCTCCCCGTTGAGCCAGTTAAGGCCGAAGTAGCCCTGATACTCAGTATCATGGCGGAGTTAAACCATACCAAATTAAGAAGCACCAGGAGATTCTTGGAGGACAGTCTACACATGAATGTTGACCATTGAGACTCTCAAATTTATACATGTATTTGTAATACTTGAATTTATTTTTACTGAACATGTGAGAAAATGGACCACAAATATTCAGAAAATTAATGCATCTATTATGACTGTCTCTTCACCTGTTTCATTAATACCAATTCTCAAGATTGTTGATGTTATCAGTTTCATAGATACATAAACAAGATAAGATTTGAAACACCAATTGAATGCTACACCGTAACTCTCATACGGCAGATCATAGTTTTCGTCGTAACTTACGTTCAAAGAGTATAAATACAACTGCATTGTTCTAATTCATTGTATTGTTGCCCTGAAGAAGACCCGTGTGGGTCAAAACGTTGGCCAGATTCAATACAACAGTCCATAATAGGCGTTTAAACCATTGTTCAGACTTATCTTCTTGATTCTGAGTTTGGGGGTTTCATTACCTTTATTCAGTTCATGCTATTTCTTTTGTATTAAAGTAGTGGTCAAACCCTCACTACGCAAACATTATGAACTGCTAATTTGGGGGGGGGGGGGGAGTTTCCTAATCTTTATTTTGTATAAAATATTATATACGAAATAGCTTTTTCGAACATAATTTGTTAAACAAAACGCTCCCCATTTTTTTTTTACAAAAGACAGGATTTGACAGTCAGTTTGGTGAAAACCCTACATATTCGGGATAATTCGAGATATTGTCAGAAACAGACGTGAAGTCTTACCATTCTTCCTAAGTCGCCCATGACAGGATCGCAAACTGGAAAATCAAGTTTTGTAATTAGAAATAACCTCATTTACTATATACCTATGCCGTATAAACTGTAAATACGCACCGTCTCGCCATATAACGTAAAAAACCGTACGGAACAGTGTTCCGTACGACATTTAAGATATCCGTTATGTCGGAGACACACCAAGCGAGAAACGCAGCGATTTCTGGAATCGCCAACACAAAATGGCGAGTATGTTTGCTATTATTCTATATTTCACATTATTTTTGCTTCCGAGACACCAACTTATGGGTGGAAGATATCACTGTAAAACAACTTTTCACATACATGTTATTTTGTGTTGGCGATTAAAGTGATCGCTGCTGTGACTCGCTTGGTGTGTCCCCGACTTTAGAATATCAGTTATTAGCGAAACTAAATTGATTATTTTATTGATTTTGGGTATATAGTAAATATAAAACGACCCACTAAATGGGATTTTATGGTTGACACGGAACTTGCCTAAACGCTTCGTTCCGTATGGATCTAAATTCCCATCTCGTTTTATAGCGTGTAGAACATGGTCAGTTCGTTCTATATACTTGTTAGGCTCACAAATACACACACAATATTGACTGGTTTCATATACAAGCAGCCATATGCTCCGAGAAGTTGACGCATAGTAATATCCGAGCACATGCGAGGATACTGTGCCAGATTCAATCTGAGGGGCATACAACCACTTTTATCTCAAAACCAGTCTAGATATTGTATTTATTATCCACCTTTTCTGACCAGTAGTGTTCTGATATTAGTTTAGTTACACAATATTTTTCTGTATGCACTATTTTTACCGTTTGCGCACTTTATCACAACCCAGTGCATACAACATATCAGTATGCACCGGGTTTGTCCAGAGAGAGTTCCTATGGGTTTACTATTAAAACTTTGTATTAGGTGGATAATAAAGTATATGATATCTCACCCCTGGTACAAGCTTAGCCATATGAATAACATTAGAAAAAAATACTCAATAATCACCCTATTCAAGTGAAAATAATACGCCACGGTCGTGGCGGAGCAAATGCATAGGCGATTGACCAATCAGCGGCCAGGATTTCAGAGAAAAGACAGGATATCAATATGGAGATCTAAATGTTCCTTACTGGATTTGCGAAGTAATTTGAATTATTCTGATATTATGATGCTGTTTAATGTCAGAGAAAGTGGTGAGATAAATCCAGAACCGCGCTGGAATCATATAAATACACAATACTCCACTTGTTTGGACGCACCGTAATCGTCACTCGGCTTCGCCTTGCTGATGATTGTGGCCCATCCACACTCGTAGAGTATTGTGTATTTGTCCGATTTTCGATGCAGTTCTATTTATTATCTCACCCCGGTATTTTTCTCCATGGGCTTAACGTTGGGAACGCGTACGCCACGGCCGTGAAAGTATCATACCTAATACTCAATGGCTAATTTGGCGAGTTATTCCAACAATAAATGATGTTATACGGGGTGAGTTAAAATCAAAAACCCACTCGATGAGAATAACTTGGTCTGCACTCCACCTCGTTTGACTGCTATGTAATTCACTCAGCTTCGCTTCGTGGATTACTCCGCAGTCAAACTCGGTGGAGTACGGACCAAGCTATTTTCATCTCATGGGTTTCTTTCTTAACACCTTACCAGTACTGCCTATCATCATATACCTGTGCACGAATGTCTAAACTTACGAGTCCGCAGTACGAATTTAATATGTCAATCAGTGACAAATGAATAGAGCCGTCCCTCTGTACTATATGAGTAGCTGTCATTCACAACCGTAATTAATAAACTGGCGGATTTGATGAATTTCAGTTATATCAGACAGGGTTAGGATGGCTGAATGAAATCTGATAAAGCTAGTTAATTAAACGCATTGGTAATACTAACCATATAAAAGCTTCGGGTTCATCTTCTTGAGATCAGACACAACGTCGCATACTCTTAAGAGGAAGGATTCTGAACCGATAAATCCTGCAACAAATGATGAAAAGAAAATTGTCAATCAATTAGAAAACCTTCAAATCCTACGGGTATTTAGGAATGTATAGAAAACTGACTGAATGGAAGAGTTTACAATTAAATTTTTTTTGACTGATTTTTATCAGGGTTCCAACATACATTGTGTGTGTTGTCGTACAACAACAAATAGGGACTCACTTTGACTCACCAATCATTCATGTACAGTAGAACCCCGCCTAACGAACACCCCGCGTGAGCGCACACCCCGCGTTAACGGACACCTTTACTTGGAACGGTATCCTCCATTAGATGTGTATTATAACCTATAAAACTAGTGCTAGCCATGCTATACCCATTTAAATACCCCTTTAATACAAAATTGTCAAGGACACTGGTATTTTCCCCCCATTTGACTTAACATTGGGAACTTGTACTCGACACACATGTAAAGAAATACCCTATGGGCGATGAGTTCACAATCTTCAGCAAATCAGTCAGTGATAGGGGTGAGATAAAATCTGAACCACACTCGTTCAGTAATTGCTGAAAAAATGCCATTCATTTTGGTCTGCTACATTATATCACATGCCTTTTCCCCTTGAGATTACTCTGCAACAAAAAAACATAGCGTGTTTTCAGTAGATACGGATCTTGATGTAGTTCCTTCTTATTATCAGATTAATATCTCGATGTATCCTCAGTTATTATCTCACCCCGGTATTTTTCTCCATATGCTTAACATTAGGAACTCGTACTCCACGGCCGTGAGGTTCGTGTACTCAATACTCAATGGTTAAATCGGTGAATCATTTCATCAATAAATAGTGTTATACAGGGTGAGATAAAATCAGAAACCCAGTCGATGAGAATAACTTGGTCTGAACTCCGCCTCGTTTGACCACAGAGTAATTCACTCAGCTTCGCTTCATGGATCACTCCGCAGT
The DNA here is from genome assembly GCA_950022655.1 of Alentia gelatinosa. NCBI lineage: Eukaryota > Metazoa > Annelida > Polychaeta > Phyllodocida > Polynoidae > Alentia > Alentia gelatinosa. Next base: position 130,353,843 of record OX465580.1, on the reverse strand, counting down.
CAAACTCGGTGGAGTACGGACCAAGCTATTTTCATCTCGTGGGTTTCCTTTTAAGCTAGACCATCAACAATAGAGGTGTGAAAGGAACTTGGACTCTCACTCTCTCTTCATTCGGTTTACTATTGTAGCGGTCGCTGGGCTTTGCCGGGGCTTACCAACAAATTAGATCCTATCTACCCTGGCGGTGAGACTATGCTACCCTATGTAGTTTTAAGCCCTGTCTCCACTGTGCGATCCAAGGTACAGTGGAGACAGCAAGTTTCCCTCCAGTCTGAGACTGGGCATACATGGGCGTACCGCATGTACCCCGGATCGCAAGCATTTTTAAACATCAAACATGTTTGATATTTGGTACACCCAGTCTGAGACTGGGCGTACCTATGTACCTAGGATCGCAAGCGCTCCATTCGCAAGCGAGGCAGTCTCCACACAGAATCGGCTTTACCTTGCGATCCGAGGTACATGCGGTACCCAGGATCGCAAGCTATATGGAATGTCGCACTTGCGATCCTGTAACTCTAGAGGGATAGGATCGCAAGCCCCCCAATCGCACAGTGGAGAAAGGCCTTTACATAGGTTGGTTTGGATGTAACTCGGTTTGTATTAGTCGGATGACTTTACAGATCCCTGTTCACATAAAGACCAGATTCTGGAACTTAGGTAAACAATGTTGATTGAAATAATTTCTATCACAAACCAAGTTTGTTATAGTACCGGAATGTCAAGTTGAGCCGAGGGAATAAGTCTACAAGCCATAGCAATCTCCCTTATTCAACCATCGAGAGGTTTGGAAAAACCTACTACCTTTAGCGTGAGACGCCAAGGGGTTTGCTCAGAGTAACCTGTCTACTCCCTGTGGACCCGGTCTTATACACAGACCAAGTTATGTAATCCGGGCAAACCTGTAGCACTTCCATGCATGGGCCCACCGGACTCACCACACAGCGAGGATCAACACCCACATCCTCTAGCGTAAAGCGAACACACCACCACTTATATGACCTGACACCAACACTATCAACGCTTATACCGACAAGAGGAGTAGACAGGAACAGAACTTACCTGTGAGTAAATGTGAATACATGTTAAGACCGTTGTCTTTTAAGCCGTCATAAAGCTCCCCTAATTGGTCTGCTTCAAGTATTTGACCTTTACATGATTTGTACCCTGAAAGAGAACATAAAGAAATATGGCAGCCAAAGTGTAAATATGTCTAATTTTAACAGGATATTTGAAGAAATGAAAATATACTATACTGAAAAGTAAAGTTAGAATTGTGTGTAAGTATCAAAACTTAGATTATTAAAGAAATAATTAATAATGACAGGCTCGAATGATTTATTCTGTGAGCTTAACAAGAAAAAGAAATTGATGTACTGAAAATGAAAAAGTGAATTTCCTTAGAATAATTGGCATCTCTATGAATATGAGAGTAACAAGAGCTAAGAGTGCATTATCAAATATAAATATTGGCCTTTAAAGACCAAATTAGCAGGTGGACGCCTTTAAAACTCAATACAGAGGGAGGGAGGGAGGGAGGAAGGGGGGGGGAGGAGGAGGGAGGGAGGGAGGGAGGGGGAGGGATGTCAAAGAAAACCAGCCAAAAAGGGCTGATGACATCCTGCTTTTATTGGGATTGTTATCTATGAGACAAACCTGGAACCAATATGTATGTAACTAAATAGACCAATAAAAGAACTTGAACAAAAAAAAAGGGGAGGAGGGAGGGGGAGGGAGGGGGGAGGGAGGGAGAGAGGGGGGAGGGAGGGAGGGAGGGAGGGCATCTATGAATAGGGAAGGGCCTGCATTGATTGGATATTTAAAGCCCTACTACTCTGTGAACTCAGCAGGTCATGGGTCAATGCACACTTATATTTAGCTACCTGAGGGCAATTTCGTTTAGCAATCAACAATTCTCTGAGTACATAGGACACGTTTTCAGATAGCTTCATGGTGATAGCTTCATGGATGAGTTCACACTGACCTTCCCTCTGACCATGTGGCTCAAACTGGGGGGGGGTGGGGGGGGGGAACTCTATTCCTATGTACACCAATAAAGTAGGTCAAGCTAATATCTGGTGGTAAATGACATACAAATGATTTTACAAAACAATATCATTTGACTGGGTCTTGACTCATTCCTAAAACAAAGTTATGAACCATTTTGACTTCTGTTTGTGTGTAAATATGATGATTAAACCATCCACTCATACACCTGCTGCCTCCCCCCCTCACATTGTGAGATTTAGAAGAAATACATGAATATCACATCAAATATACATTTTATCTTAATAATGACACTTTCTAGGGTGTAAACAACTGTCAGTGCCACATATGGAGATTGCAAATGTTACACTAATGCTAAATGTAAATCAATATTGAGTAAACATGTGTTTGAGTATGCCAATTTCACTGAAACCCCCCCCCCCCCCCACTTTTAACAAATACTTGAATATCTCGGTAAATATAGAATCCACCTAGAAAATTCCACTTCCTAGCACTTACTGTTTTTTATTCTCTTTCAAATGAGGCATATTATATTATGATTGAACCAGTTTAAGGGGTAGAAATATCTGCATAAAGGAGTTCTTAAAAATGGACCTGTGACTACAGAAGTCCCCCCCCCCCCCCCAAACTGAATTCACTATTTATTTTAAATCCATACCAAAATACTAAATATCAAAACTGTAAGGCATTGTACCACCATAAAACCTTCTGTCCAAAACAGAAATTATATTCCTATCTCTACTTAGTTAGCTATAAAAGGCAAAATGTGGTCAGGTCACTTAGTGACTCTACAAGCAGTTGTACTACAGCAGGCTATAGCCATAACCTAAAGACCAACCGTCCACCTGCTAATAAGAGAGACACTAGGTGGCACTACGTGTGCACTCGAGTGAGCAACCAAACACTTTCGGTCATACCCCCCACACACACACACTTTAGTTTAGAATCCCCCCTACCCACAAAAAAAAATATATAAAAAAAAGAAGATATTTCCTATTTTAGTTCATGGCCGATTTTCCACCATTCTTAACCACCCATACTTGTACTGGATACTTGGTCTACACTTACAATAAGTCTACAATATATTGACTGACCTACCATTACCATACACTTTTTATTGTCTTACCTATGACCAAGTGTCCATTGGAAATGTATGGAACTACATTAAACCACTACTTGTTGTGTCTGAACTAGCAGAAACCACACCAATAGATCAAAGAACTCACACCGATTGATTATGGGCTTCAAAGCCAATGATTATGAAAATATATGTACACTTCACCAACACATCTCTAGTTCCTTTGTTTTTATGTGCAGTGCTAAACCTAACGTGGAGAGTGAAGGGTTGTCAGGGTGATAGACTGAGTAAGCGACTCGTTGATAACATCGTATCCTCGCAATGCTTTTCTTTTTAAGGGTTTTTATTTCGCCTTAAATTTTACAATCACTTTTCCAAGGTCACATATTACTTGGGTCAACAACTCGTTGTTTATAGCTGTCCATCCACAAAACCATTAATTGTTGTGTATGTATAGAGCTTTATAGGATAATATTCTTCTACAGCATGCAACTATGAAAGGTGGTTGGATACACAATGGATACACACCTCCACTTTTGATGAGATGATGGATATTATCAAGAGACGTCACAAAATTTCTTTTAACTGTTTATATGACGTGAGATGTTGGAATGATATCACAAAGCGGAGCCGAGTGACATCTGTTGTGGAAGACAATGAATGTCATGTAAACAATTATATGAAATTGAGTGATGTTTAGATCTTATCCTACCCTTTCACATGTTTTTAACTTCATATGTCACCTGTGTCATATAAATATTTTATGGCATAACCGTGGCATACAGTGACACCATGTTAAGTCTATGGGGATTTATATGAAGGGTAGGATAAATAATGTATATACACCTACACTTAGATGTACACATATTGTTTACCACCTACACTTAGGACGAGTTGATGGATACTATAGAGGAAACCCATGAAAGATTAGGGTCTGAGCCCGTATCCCATCGAGTTTGAATCACATAGTAATTCACAAGGCGAAGCTGCGTGAATTACTATGTGATTCAAATGAGATGGGATCGAGCTCTGACCAAAAACTTGAATGGGTTTCTGAATTTATCTCACCCTTAACATTGACTAATGGGCTAACATTTGTGACATTATCCACCATTGGATATTTTTCCTAAATATCTCATGGGCGTCAGATACGAGTTCCCAATGTTAAGTCTATGGAGAAAAAATATCTGGGGTGAGATAAATGTTTTCTACACACCTACACTTACCATTAGTTGATGGATACACACCTTTATCCTACCCCTAATATAAAATCCCATAGGCTTAACATTGAGTTTCCGTATGCCACACTGACTGGCATACAGAGTTTTATATGCCACTAGTGGCATACAGCATTGTTATCACATAATATTCCAAAATCGAGAGGAGGGGGTAGGATAAAATCGAAACCTGATTCGTTTTAATCTTGGCCACCGCATGCCACTCCTGGAGTTTTGGCTCCGGACTTCACTTGGCTTCGCCTCATGAAATCATTATGCCAAACTCCAATCGTAGCATACGGTGGCCATGATTTAAAAAAAAAATTCCAACCAGTATTATCTTTATTGTCACATCACTTTGTGGAATAATCGAATAATAAAAGGAACGAAAAATTTCAATCACATGATTAAAACTCATCCAGTTTTACGATAACACGTATATTGAATCTGCGGGACATTCATTATATACAGTCTATTTTTGGTTCTTTCTCCCACACCCTTACTTTTTAAAGAGTGCATTATATGTACCAACGATGTTGGTACCTGTGTTGGTGCAGCATGCTTGGCCTACACTTATGATGAATATAGAAAATCCATATATTTTCTGTAAGGTATACATATATCTGTGGCGGGCGGACATAAAATAACTATCCCTTCACCGCAACATACCTGCAATATATTGGAGGCGATCATGGTTTAGGTAATTTCCCCCACCTCTCCAAAATGATAAAAACATTTTATCAAAACAAATTAATTTGCAAGGAATTTATATTGAATTTAACCATGTCAGTTGGGGTCATGATAAAAAGCCAGGGAATATTTTTAACGTGGAATATTATCTACTGCCTCAGAGAGACTGAGAAAAAATGGAAAACACATCGATATTGGCCATGGAATAGGCCTGGGGTGTTTGGGGATGTTTGAACTATTGTTAATTGGTGTGGATGAGGCTCAATTTATGATCTCTTCTTTTTTACAGAAGAAAATGAAATTCTGTAAACTTAAAATGAAAACATGGACCTCATGGAATAGGTAATTACCCAATGTATTTACTTGTAATGTACTGATTGTATTGTAGTTTTGTCGGTTTCTTTAACCCTTTAAGGGCGAATGGTGCCTTGAGGCATCAACCAGCCCAGGGCGAATGATGTCTTGAGGCATCAACCGGCCCAGGGCGAATGATGTCTTGAGGCATCAACCAGCCCAGGGCGAATGATGCCTTGAGGCATCATTACTCAAAAATATACAAATTAATTTTTAACAAAGAAATGATGGAGCGATACTAATCAAATTTTCACAGAATGTAGGTCTAACACCAGAATTAGTATTTCTATTCAGAAAAAAAAGAAATATTTAAGATTAAATATATCGTATCACATGATTAAACACTCAAACTATGGGGTTTGACGACAAAGTGCTCGTCCCCTAGCGATATAAAGTGCTTCCACTGAACACCCGAAACTTGTCGAAATGAAAATCGGAAAGTTTCGTATAAGCATAGCTGGCGGTGGAAGCACACGTTTTTTTCTGGTAATTTCGGATGCGTATACAATTTATTGTGGAAAAAAATCACCATATAAGATATTCTTTGATACATTCCAAGGACTTCAGGAACTTTCCGATAAAGCTTCTAGTCTTGTGGAATCACCACTTTAAGGGGTAGCTCAGCTGCAGGCACCCGTCCTTAAAGGGTTAATATCACAGGTGATTTTCTCACCGCTTTAAGCCAATGAGGGGCAGTGATCAAATCTAAGAGATGACTTCGGGATAAAACCTGCTCATACACATTTACTGATGTGAAAGTTCTTACACTTCCCACAGTACATAGACATATGTATGTTAAAAATAGGCTTGGTCTTAGATATAACAACAGGTCTACCACTGCCGGGGTGAAGGAGGAGGTTGTAGTGGAAGTCAAACCCACAACCTTGTGACTATTTTTTTTATTTTTTTATTCAGGATAAACAGACACAAAACTGTCGTCCAAAGACGTTCTTCCCAGTAAAGGTCAAACTAGATACAGGACACAACACACAATCATATACGCAATAAGCTTTTACATACATACAGGATTCTTGTGTAGAGTACTTGTTGTTATCGCTATACGAGTTGCCATATCACCATAATGTACTATTCCGTTGGTTATATAATTACAACCTCTTTGTCAAATAGTTAATACATATACCATGTTATCTGATGACAACCAGTATATATCTTCCTAAATCAGTTATTCTCTGTTACTTACTGACAACGTTTTTATATTCTGTCCATTACTACAATTTTAATCAAATAATTCCAGGTTTTCATATGTAAATATGTTTAAATATATTACTGGCCCTTTAACTCCTCACCCCCTTGTAATTAGTTGTGAACTAATCAGAATTAAGAATATGAGGCACATACACTTCTTAACACAGCCGATGCTACCTTGAAAGTGACAACTACTATAGAGGAAACCCATGAAAGTTTAGGGTCAGAGCTTGTATCCCATCGAGTTTGAATCGCATAGTAATTCACAAGGCGAAGCCGCGTGAATTATGTAGCGATTCAAACGAGATGGGATTGAGCTCTGCCCCTAAACTTGAATGGGTTTCTGAATTTATCTCACCCTTTACATTGACTAATGGCCTAACATTTGTGACATAATCCCCCATTGGATATTTTTCCTAAATATCTCATGGGCATTAAATACGAGTTCCCAATGTTAAGTCTATGGAGAAAAAATATCTGGGGTGAGATAAATGTCAGAACCAAATCGTTGCTATGCGATCTCCAGGGGACATTGTTATTAGAACAATGCTTCATAACAACCACCCTTCACGACAGTGACATCACACTGTAGCGGCTGTTCTCCCAGCATGTTTAGGTGGGGGAAAAGAGTAAACCAAGCAGATTTCTGGTTATGTGAACTAATCAGAATGCCTCCTCATAAAGACAACTATGGTCAGAACCTTTTGCTAAATGCTAGGATAAACTCACCTTTGTGGTTTGAGAATTGAACTGAGTTTATGGGATCGACCTCGAATCCCAGGACCTGCAATGAACAAAAGACATCTTCTAGGATTAAAGTTGCAATTTTGTTTGTTTATCTAATCTAACGTCCAATATGTTCTACAGGGATTCCAGTTGGGGTCAAGAAAAATTCCTACATGGGGACTGAGGCCAGTCTATGTATCACCTAAAACGCACATGGTATATGGGGAATCTCCCTCACTCTCCTAGCAGATACTTCGGCCTGGATGGCCACTATAGGATATCTGCTATGAGAGTGGGTATATGTGTAGTTCTGCACTAAATGGGGTACTCTTCAGAGAAACTCATTTCAGAAAGATTATCACACACAATCAGTTCTATATTCTGCAGAATATCTTTACAGGTTCATTAGGCATTCCTCTGATATTTCTTTTTCACTTGGTGAGGCTTCAATGGTTCTATTATCATATGACATATTTTAAAATGTTAGTATTAAAGTTTGCCTTTATCCATAGGGGCATTTCCTACGGAATCCTACCATCCTACAGCTCTAGGTTGGAGCACTGGGATCCATACAATATCTAACTGAGTGTGGTCGGGTAACTGAATTCAGAATTTTGAAAGATTACAGAACAAGTTTATCTAAATTTTAGATTTGAGGGAACCTGGAGTCTATTTTATTCTCAAAACATACAATTTCTTTAAATTTTCGTCTCTTTGAGACTAAAATGAAAATCCTACATGTAGGCAAAATCCTACAAACTGGCATCCCTGGTTCTATAAGACTTACTTTGCTAGGTGATGACCGAATCTATGAAATGAATTTAGGTAGAAATCTCACCATACATTTACAGAGGTGAAAAAGATTGACCTGTGTTATAGCATTACAAATCTATCACTGCTAGGAGTGAAGGAGAAAAGTGGCTGCAGTGCGACTCGAACCCACAAAGTCCTACAACCTGAAGGTTCCAAGTCCAGTGACACAAGTTCTCCTTTATGTGTTCTACTTATGTTTGTTTTCTAACGAGTAAATATCAAAATCCCAAAAGACCTTGGGTTTGCAATCTATTTCATATTTCCTATATCCAAACTAGAAGATTAAGTCATCAAATTGATAGCATTATATGAATTAAAAATACTCTTTATTGATTTTTTTATGATAATTGAAGGCAAAAAGGTTGAAATATCAACATTTCTTGACTTTTCACTGCCTTTTTCCAGTATCAGAATCCCCCCCCCCCCCCCTCCCAACGGGACATTTGGGGCCGAGCGGGCAAAAACATGCCATAAAGTCGAGTTATGATTCACCCCAAATCCATTGCCGGGATGGTCGGGGTGATGGTGGAATTCCCCTGTAGCCTGTAGGTTTGTACAATACATGCCTGTTTGGCAACAGAATTAGAACAGGTCCAGTTAATTAATCTATGTTCATCATGTATTGTATGGTTGGAATTCTATGGGGAACCAGAATTTTTTTCTTTTTATGAAAAGGACATTACCGGGGTATCTAATTTGCATATCCAATATCGATAATTATTAATTATCTCACCCCAGATATTTTTTTCCCATAGACTTAACATTGGAAACTCGTATCTAACACCCATTACATATTTAGGAAAAATATCCAATGGGGGATAATGTCACAAATGTTAGCCCATTATTCAATATTAAGGGTGAAATAAATTCAGAAACCCATGCAAGTTTAGGGACAGAGCTCGATCCCATCTCATTTGAATCACATAGCAATTCACGCGGCTTCGCCTTGTGAATTACTACGTGATTCAAACTCGATGGGATACGAGCTCAGACCCTAAACTTTCATGGGTTTCCTCTATAGTATCTAAAACCCCAATACTATAGAATATGTCTCATAACACTAACAGAGGCAAGACCAGATTGTGTGTGTATATGATCACCTACATGGTTTATGAATATAATAATATCTTACAATTATTGATAATTGAAGTAAACGTTATTATCACAATAATCACTTTTTGATTAGATGGTTTCTTGAAGAACATGCATATTGAAGCCATACTCATAGTCATATCAATTATCATAATATGGTACTAAATAAACAACTAGATCTACAAGTCTTGTGTTCGCAAGAAAAGTCTAGTCAATTAAATCATATTAACCATATTTGCAAGCGCAGATTCAAGATATATATCTAGTTATATTTAATTATTATTTGCTTAAACTCGGATCTTCAAAAATTATAGATGCAAAGCTTTAAATTGAAAAGTAGGGGTGGTGTCCTCCTCAGGAATTGGCTTGTATCATACGACAATTTTCAGTCAGTTCATTATAGCCACGTTATAAGTGTATACATAGATCTATATATATTTGGGCCCTGGTTGTAATCTCTTGATAATCTCATGCAGTAATGACTAGTGTATAACAAGATCTAGATCTAGACTGGAGCCTCTAACCACGAATGCAGCAATGATACACAAGTACAGCTGGTCTTAGTCTCTCTTACCTGCAGCGGGAAGGTTGCACTTTTGTTTCCAACGTAACCAGAAACAACATGGCTCTGTATTGAAAGTACCCGCTGGGAGTTGGGTGTTTCGGCCATGGTGGAGTGAGCGTAGCGTCCGCTGGAGTCAGGGAGCGGAGTATTTAACACCTGAGTGATATTACAATCCGTGTTTATGAACTGAGGGTCAACATGCACTGCACGACTCCAAAGCGTCCTTGACATTTAGACCGGATCCCGGTGTGACTTGGGGTCACTCTTCTAGCAGATCTTTTCTGCCGCTTACCATACTGAACAATGCGCTGGATCTATGCTTGAAGGGGGCTTGGTTTTAGACTGGCTCCTCGTCTCATCATCACGCATTCTTCGGCATGTCAGACGGCACAAGGGACCAGTTAAAAAGTTGTGAGTAAAAGTGGCAGAATTCGACCCCGCTTCAAGAGAAAGTTTCACGAGAGATGGCGCTGCAGGCATTGCAGTTCTGCAACAATTTACGCTAGGTGGCAACGCCAATGCACAGTATCTTGAATTTAATTTGTTCAAGTTAGTGCATTTTATTGCCAATAAACGAACTAAAACAGCCAATGTTATTGAGTATATTTCAGTGAAACACCAGTTGAAGCTCTGCCCCCGAAAAGGCAGGCCAGTCTAATTTTACTGTCCATGCTACAACACAAAGGCTTGCGTTTGGTCATTTGGTTAAATTCAGTATACCGTAGGCCTACCTGGTACAGTTGTAACTTGTAGTGGTACAGAGGAAATACATCACTGAAACTGTCACTTGCAATCCCTTCCCACCTTCGAACTCGTTCTGAACGACTTATCGTCAACATCTGGAATAAATATATCTGTATTGGCGTCGTGACTATGTGTTTAGTTCACGGAAATACCCCCACCTCCAAGGGTGTGCCCTCTGGGCCCCCATGGAAATACCAGAAAGTGGGCCCCCGTAAAATATCACTTTTAAATTCTGAAATCGGATGTAGGCCTACTGAAAAAAATTTGAACCCCCCCCCCCCCCCGCCAACAAAGAAAGTTCCCTCAACGGAAGCCCCCCCCCCCCCAAAAAAAAATTGATCCTTCTTGGGAATTTATATTAAAAGAAAATTACCCTTCCTCTGAAGAGTAAGTCCCCCCATGGACATTTTTAAAGAGTTACCCGGTAGGCCTACTGGCCCCCTTAGAAATCCCCCTTCTCCCTCTAAAAAAAAGTTGTGCCACCCACAGATATATTCTCTTTAAACTAGACAAAAAAGAAGTTGCCCCAACTTGGAATGCTAAGAACCTCCCCCCCCCCCCAAAAAAAAGGGAGAAAAATTACCCCCCCCCCCCCCCCCCCCACCGAGCCATAAAAAATATCATCCTCTCAATACCCCCCCCCCCCTCCCCCCCCCCAAAAAAAAGGAAATTGCCCCTCGTTTGAAATACTGGAAAAGGTCCCCTCCCCTCCCCAAAGAAAACCTATAACATCATCGGTCAGTCATTGGGATATATTTTTAAGGTCAATTCCCATCAAGCGATTTTGGAATATCCATATATATTCCCCTCGTCGGCGGGAAAGTAACGGGACTTTGTGGTAGGCAAGTAATCCTAATTTGTGCAGTTGGCCGTAGTCGGTAGATCATGTGGGGCAGCTGGGCAAGGGTGAGCCTATGACCAGTGAATACCCCCTGTAGAGATACCGGGTATTTTTTTTTTTCGCCGACGATTCATTGGTCGATGTTCTTGAATCGCTCACCCATAGTTTATCAACATGTTGAGAAATCCAGTTGGCGACAACGGAAGATCGGACTGGATGCGTAATTTGCTTGTGACCATTTCACCGAATATATGATTTGGGAACAATCGTAAAACCCCACTTATAAAGTAATAAGGGGGATTTTAGGGGGATTTTTGAAAACTAGTTAAAAAAAAAAATCTAATTTTGAAAATCCCCAAAATCAGAACAAATCTATAATAAAGTACCAAGAGTGCCAGGACCCCAAAGTGGGGGGCCGGCTTATAACCGGGGTTTTCTTAAAGCTGAAATACCCCGAGGAGAATAGGCTTATAGCATTTTGCTGAAGTGGGGGGGGGGGGGGGGGGGGGGGGGGGGGGGTCGGCTTATAACCCTGACTTTACGGTTATAACCGCGGTTTTACGATAATGGGGGTGCTCCACCAGGTCGATTTCTTATTAGATCAATATTCCTGGGCCTCTAAGTAGAAGCTCACATATTGTAATGTATATAATAACAAGAGTTTAACAAATGACCATTATCAAAGATTTGAGAAATTCTAGGGCATCCGATAATGATAGGCGAGTGTCTGGCTACCAGATCGGTAATCATCGGTCCAGTGGAACACCCTCTTTATCGTTCAATCCCGAATCGGTTGGTGTGCATTAGGCTTAAGATCCAGAAATACTTCCGAGCGGCTCTCTTTTTACAAGGATATTTAATTCAACACTATTGGATGAACCTTTAACTGTCTGGCATTCCTACTAGAGGACAGCAGGCTTTATCAAATGAGAACACCTCCGGGACTGTCCTAGGACACAGCTAGGAGAGCTGCCCTGATTCCCAAACGTGTCTTAGAGGTTAAGATTGTTTTTAGAGCGTGCTTGCACACCTATATACATCATCTAGAGCTTAGAGTCAAGGTTAGAGTGGTCACATTGAACTTTCAGTGTGCTTCCAGAAAACTATCCCTTTACTATCTGCATGCTGTTCCCTGTGATAGTGAGAACACAGGAAGGAGCCAGTGTCTCAGGGTCTTAGAAGCGTGTCCAGCTGACCATGACCAATCACTCAAGACCGAAATACCTCATTAGCCCACTGTTTTTGATATGTTTTGATCCTAGACTCAGGCAGTTAGAGAAATGGCAAGTTGAATGGGTGCAAGTGGGTTGTAGAAAATTATCCATACGCTAAATCTAACTCAGACCTTTTATTTGTTATACGTTCATAATTGCACGCTCATCCATCTATGATGAACTTTCTTTTTGCTCCTAGTATTAGAGCGTGCTTGCATGTGCTAAATACATCATCTAGAGCTTAGAGTGGTCACATTGAACTTTCAGTGTGCTTCCAGAAAAATATCCCGTCACTATCTGCATGTTGTTCAATGTGATAGTAAGAACAGAGCAGGGAGCCAGTGTCTCAGGGTCTTAGAGGCGTGCCCAGCTAACCATGACCAATCACTGAAGATCAAAAAACCTCATTGACCCACTGGTGCTTCATATGTTTTGATCCTAGTTAGTCAGTTGCAGAAATAGCAAGTTGACTGGGTGCAAGTGGGTTAGAGAAAACTGTCCATAGACTGGATCTAATCCAAACCTTTTAATTGTTATTCACTTATAATTGCACCCTCATTCATCTATAATGAACATACTTTTTGCTCCTAGTTAAAGGCTGCTCCCCTTATAACGTTCAGGCAGTGACAGACAGTTCTACTTTCTCACACGAACTCCCATCCTCCTACCCTGTGTGTGAGCCATAAGTGACGACTGGGCGGCAAAGCCTAGTGACCCCATTACATCTTCAAGACCGTGTGCCATCCTAGCGGATTCTACATTGTCCTTGGAATTATCACCAGTTCAGGATCTCTGCTAGGAGAATGTACATGGCTATATAGGGCATACGGGACCACAGGAGGTGTTGGTATACAAAGTGTCGCGCACTAAGATCAGCTGTAATCATGTTGGTGCTGGGGCTGGTGGACGTGCCCCTGTGGCTCCTGCTGTTAGCGGCTATTTCTCTCCTACTGTATCTGTGAGTATAATTCTGTGATTTACTTCTTAAGCAGAATTCACACGAAGATACTAATGTACCTGAGGCTGGTGTACTTCACACCTTTCCCCTAGTCTCAGACAATTCTCTCCTAGTACAACAATCTCATGGTAATGTGCTTTGGCCAGTTTTAAGGCACAATGGCAAACTGGATTTACATGGAGGGACATACTAACCTTTATTACCCACCTGATACAGAGTCTCCATACTAAGCCTATGGAGATTACAGATCGCTACTGAGTAGGATACGGACCTGCGTACCCTCCTAGGAGGATACAGATTTTTGAGATGAAAGTAGTCCCATTGAGATGAAAATAGTCCCAAACATAACTTCTTAACTATGTTGAAAAGTTTTCTAACGATCATATTTATTGCTTAAATTTAAAAATAAGTGAGTAATAAATACAACATTACCATGATTTCGATCTCTGTGGCCGTATTCTCCTTGTAGTTGACGCTACGCGATACTCGTCAACAACGCGGAGAATACGGCCACTCAGATCGAAATCATGGTAATATTGTGAATGTACATGATATCAGACATAGCTACAGTGACTACTCACTCTGGAGGTGAGGGGTGCTACAAATACGTAAAATTTTATTCTTGCTGGCCTCCTATTGGCTAAGGCAGGTAAATGGTCGGCAACTCCGCAGGAGGTCCATTTGTCACACCAAAATACTCCTATGAATTCTAAACTTGTTTGAAATCAAAATCTCATGAGATTCTGTAAAAATGGAAGCCTACATTTCAGACGAGGAGATTGTGTTCCAGTACCAAATATTGTCAAGCTTCGTCTCAGACAAACACTCTGTGAGGTACTTGAATCCCACCGTGTGAATCCCACTTTAAGCAGGATTCACATGGAGAGACTCATGTACATGTACTTGAGACGGGTGTATCTTACCCATTCCCCCAGTCTTCGATAATTTTCCCTGTGTCCAATAATCTCCCAAAAGAACTCTAAATTAGGGCTTTACAAGTCTAAAGGGAGAATGGTGGATTGGATTCACACAGAAAGACACACCCAGTTCATAGCTTCAGACAAACTCCCTTTCACAGGATACATAGTCTGCGCTTTGCAGTTTTTTCCCTGTGTGAATGCCTCCCTTGAGACTCAAGTGGGATTCACACGGTGGGAGAAATGGACCTGAGACTGGTGTACTTCACACCTTCGCAGCAGTCGGCTACTAGTTCCAGCTGGGTACAAAGTTTCACAGATTGGGGTGTTCTATAGTCTCAGGGTAACATGGCGGATTCAATTCACATGGGAAGACCTAACAGGTACATAGTCTCACCCCTACACCTCTACATAGGGTACAAAGGGTGCACAGGGTACACAGTTGCCGACCCAGGGTACTTCCCCATGTGAATAGGTGTTATTTGGGACCACTGAGATTCACAGATTGGGGGAGAATGAGTGAAATACATTTGTTTCACCAAAATGCCACTTTAAATTTTAAACCTATTTAAAGTCAAAATCTCATGAGATTCTGTTCCTTGTTAGAGGTGATCTAAGCCGACAATTGCAAGGGAAAAAGTTGTCTCAGCAAAATGGAATCCTGTCATTCACATGAGGAGATTGTGTACCAGTACCAAATCTCAACAGGATTTGTCTCAGACAAACAGCCTGTGAGGTACATGAATCCCACCGTGTGAATCCCACTTAATACATAGTCCAGGGTACATAGTCTCTGGTGCAGCGTGTGAAATATTGTAGTTGAGCTGTACCCATCATAGCTATTTAAACAAGCGCCTCTTCCAGTGTGAACCGATGTAAATGCACACCACTGAGACTAGGGGACCCTCATTATGCCCCAGTCACACTGGCGTAAAAAACGGCGTTTTTCCGTGTACGCACGTCTACGTTCTTCTACGCATTTTGGAATCTCAAAATACGTTGCAAAACGCCGCAATGTGCGTAAAGGAAAGTCGGAATGCGCCGAAAAAAGCCACAATGCGTACAGAAGCGTACAGAAGCGTTGATAAACGTTGATGAACGTTGATGCCCCAGTCACACTGGCGTAAAATTTGGCGTTTCTTCTACGTATTTGAATTGGTGGGGACCACGTATTAGCTACGGATTTAGAACGTATCTGTTTGCGTTTCTTTAACATTTTAGTACGCTTCTCAATGTTCATCAACGTTTCTTTACGCTTCTGTACGCATTGTGGCGTTTTCCGGCGCATTCCGACTTTCTTTTATGTATCTCCGCGTTTTGCGGAGTTTTACAACGCATTTGTAGATTTCAAAATGCGTTGAAGCACGTAGAAGTGCGTACACGGAAAAACGTCGATTTTTACGCCAGTGTGACTGGGGCATGAGAAGCGTACTAAAACGTTAAAGAAAAGCAAACAAATACTCCCCACCAATTTAAATACGTAGAAGAAGCGCCGAAATTTACGCCAGTGTGTCCAGTGGGAGGTACGTCAGTCTCACCAAAATGGCCCGAAAACTTTCAGTGGGGTTCACACGATGGGATTCATGTACCTAACAAGGTGTTTGTCTGAGACAAATCCTGCTGAGATTCTGCACTGGAACACAATCTCCTCGTCTGAATTGTAAGTTCCCATTACCTTGAGACAAGTTATTTTCCCTGCGACAATTAGCCCTAACCAGGTACAGAATCTAATGAGATTTAGATTTTAAACACGTTTAAGATTTAAGTGGGATTCACACGGTGGGATTCAGGTACCTCATAGGGTTCAAAATCTCATGAGATTCTGTTCCTTTTGAAAGTGGATTTCACACGGTGGGATTCATGTACCTCACAGGGTTAAAAATCTCATGAAATTCTGTTCCATTTTAGGGGTTAATGTCTCCAACATTTGTAGGGAAAAACATGTCTCAGGGAAATGGAACTCAACAATTTAGACGAAGAAATTGTGTTCAAGTACAGAATCTCAACAGGATTTGTTTCAAATAAACACCTGTGAGGTAAATGAATCCCATCGGTTGAATCCCACTTAAGGGTAAATGTCAACTGTAGGGGAAAACATGTCTCAGGGGAATGGAACCCTACAATTTAGACAAGGAATTTGTGTTCGTGTACAGAATCTCAGCAGGATTTGTCACAGTACTACCCTACTGTACTACCCTAGATTTATAACCTTATGTAGCCCCTCAGCCGGAGTCCACCACACATGTAGCCATACCCGTGTTTCAAAGCATGCACCATGGGTCATTAAAGACACCTATTCGTTCTGTTTCTGTATCCCATGTATGTTGCTTAATGTATGCAAATGGGGGATGAGAGCATGTGTCTAATGTATACATTTTCCTGAACCAGAAAAAAAGTATTTATATTGTGTGTGTTTCAAAAAATTATTTTCTACATTTGTTCTGAACTTGCAGATGAAAAAACACTTATCATATATGATACTTTATTTTCAATAAACTACAATATGAATAATACATATTTGCCTTCATAAATCCATACATTTTGTTAGAGAACTTTACCTGCACAATTTGTAAGGCCTGCCATCAGATGCAGGTATTCAGCATGGAAAGTGCATGATGCAGGAAGGTGGGCAGGTGTATCTATAAACTACTGTTGCTTCAAAACTTGCCTGCAAACTTACTAAAAATATTCAAATTATCAATAAATTATGACATGCTTTCCAGCATCCTGCTGAGTGAACACTACACTATTCTTATTTCCAGGTATGGGACACGCACCCATGGCGCCTTCAAAGGTAGCGGAATCCCAGGCCCAAAACCACTGCCTATCGTTGGCAATTTTGTTGGAATTTTCAGAGAGGTCTGTTTCTTTATGAGTGTGTCAATGATCTATCAAAATCTAACAACTCATGAGATGTTCCAAAAAAATGAGGAGACTAATAGCTCAGGATAGGGTATAACTCATGGGAGTCTTCCATAAGATATGTGTGAAAATATTTCTGGAATTATGTTATAGTCGAAACGTCAGTCCTGATGATAAAGCCTACTATCAATAAGATAGGACAGGAACTCATCTTTATGACTGAGAGATACAATAAACTCAAATAAAAAAAAAGGAGATAACTCTGGTGGTTGTACTATTTCTTCACCTATTTATATTTCTGGAATATTTAATCATTTAATGCCTCTTCATTTTGTGGGCAAGACATGTATGAAAAATTTCCTAATGTATGGGAAATTCCAAATTGGTCGACCCCACCCATTTAATCTCACTGCATTCATACATTATGGATAACCTCATATTTCTAGTATGAGACCTATTATGAAATGATTTTCATTATGAACATAAAGAATCCAATTGAAGTCATCATTGTTAAATCAAGGAATTTATTATTGGTACTGTTATTACCTTGATATCTGAATGAACAACATTCATAATGAAACAACTTTCAATATGGATAATGGTGTAACAATTGTAGCATCCATCCTGGTTCCTATGTTCCCCTGCAGTAATTTGCATTATTCTTACTTTATTTCAGACACTGATGGATTATGACACAAACTTAAAAAAGAAATATGGAAAGATTGTTAGGTTTGTATTTGAAATTATATTAGGGAACCTATCTAGAAAATCTGAAATTCGTCAGCCATCATGGCCTTAATAGTAAGACATTAGAATAGAAATGATGATGTGTAGTAATAAGTAATAATATTTAATTAATTCGTGCAATTTTTTCAATATACAAAATTCTTTCCACTTTATTTGCAGCAATTTTACTGGTAGTTATCCATCAATAGTAATCTTTGACGAAGAAATGCTCTCTCAAGTATTGGTGAAGCAATTTTCAAATTTCCAGAACCATATGGTATGTAAGACACAACACAATCCTAGTGTATTTACTTATATGAGTATATATATGCTCTCTGTAATAGGATCTGATTCCATAAAGCCAATTTCAATCCTGTCCTCCCTCCAGGCCTTAACTCCGGTACATAAATGATGCTCGTCTGTGTAATGGAATAGCAGTGAAGCAGCCCTGTGACCTAGGCCATTGACCTATCTCTTTGGATATGTGACATTAAATGATGGCCACTACTAATAGCCAGATATAAATGCAGACCCCTAATGAATGGCTAATGAGACCCCCAAGATCAGGGTAAAATTTGATGAAATGGAACAGGACCTTAAGGCCCGGCGTCCACCTACTATGATATGGCTCAGATATGGTCTACAATGCACCTCCCGATAAAAAATCAAAATCGCGTTGGAAGGTTAATATCGGGACAGTTGACCATGTTTCTGCGATTAGACATCGGTAAAAAACCCATACAATGCATGGTGGATTGGCATGTCTAGACATATGTCTACGATTTTGCACCTTCCTGATATAGCGCCGATTTTGACATTTTGTATCGGTGACATATCGGGAGGTCTACGATTCTATCGTAGTAGGTGGACGCCGGGCCTAAAACATCACTTGTTTATTTATGAAATTGAAGACCATACTAAAATCTTCCCAGTCCTCACGGAATGAGAAGGAGATACAACCAGGAAAAAGTTATGAAGCACATAATTATAAGTTTGCAAATAGTTATATGGTGATAGCTATATACCAATCTACATTTGGGTTAACAAGCTGGTCATACTGGTAGAATACAGGTTTAGATGAAGCATGAATCAATTATCCTCCTGTTTTAGCTTCTCAAGAATGGGGATCCAATCTTCCAATCAATGCTCACCCAGCTTGAAAATGACCAATGGAAGCATGTACGGTCAACTATGTCTCCAACCTTCACGACAGGCAGGTTACGGCAAGTAAGTGTATTGTAAGATGCAATGCATCCTAGGACAAAAATGAAATTTTGATCGTTTTTCACAATACAAGTTTCATTCTTTTTTATTGATCAGTTATAAAAGAAAATTGATTATCCTTGCATGTTGTTTCTCCAATGTCAAACAAAGATAATATGAAAAATACTCTAGCGGTTTATTAATAACTGAACAATGTAATTTGTGTAGACATGTGTACCATCCATCGCCAGTATACATCCGTGAACTTTAACATCTGGAATTTACGATCAGATGTGTAGCATATCAATCTATATCAGTTCAAATTCCATACCTTTGTATCCAAACATATCTTAATGCATTCTATCTTTTAAAGAGATCTTACAACATGCTTTCCTAACCTTTTGTAATTTCTGCCCCCAACCACCATTGTTTTTATTTCGCATTCTTTTCGCCAGAGCTTTCCCCATTTTTACGTGCCATGCTCCAGCACATAATAGCAACAAATTATAGAGAGATATATAGAGAAAACTAATATATGACCTTGGCGGAAAATTACAATGTCGGTGTTTTAATGGGTGATTTTACAACGCGTGCCAACGCGTCACTTACCCAGCGATTCTGGCATTTTGCACCTCCTGACAACTTTCAGCAGTAAAATGATGGACATTTCTGACCAAGTTGCCTGTATCAGGCCTATTGCCCAGAAAAAACTTTTTTATGGAGAGAGGACAATAAAATATATTAACTAAAATCGTCTAATGTAAACGCCAAGCGTGCGGTGACTGCAGATCGTTTGATTATGTCAGATTAAAGAATGCAGCACCACCTGACGACTATTGGACAAGCTCTGACGCCTGCAACTATTGCTATCCAGCTTGAATTAGTCGTCTAGATAGGCAGCGATTCTGTGAAAACATAGTCGTCAGTGTAGATGCTCGAGTACATTCTGAGGTCGACGACTTTTGCGGTGGACATTGCCATCACCTGGGACCTGTTTCAGTAGTCTCGTGACATTAGGCCTAGACAGACATCAACAGCAGCACCAACAGTGCAAGCAACAGCAGAAAAAGACTAGCAAATATCAGAAAATCAGAGTGGCCAATCTTCTTCATACTTGGAACGATTATAGGTTATGTGTATCTCCTACTCATGTTAAAGTGTCATTGCTTAATTCCTACGAGAAGTGAATGAAACTCCGCATGTCATCGATTGCAATCTTTTGATCTGTCCGTATGGTGTCACAGACGCCATCTAGACATGTCACGAAACTACTGAAACAGGTCCCTGATGACTACAGGCTTGACAATCTATAGTCGCCACATATTTAGTCGTCTAGTGTAAACGCCGGGAGAGTTGATCGTGGAAATGTGATCTTCCCACTAAAGTGTCCTTACAACCTTTACATAAATTTCAAGTCACATTTTCCCACCTTGAGAGCTGTAATAAACCCACAATGAAACCGATAGGTTTTCACAGTCTAAACTATTGGTTTGATTTGGATTGTATTACTTCCTCTGACTAAGCAATTATGGCACATTTTATATCTGTCTATGATGGATCAGTTATATATGTTTCTTGTTTCAATATTCCTCGGTTTTATTTATGAAACAAATTAGATCTAATGGATGTGTATAGCGGAAAGAAATCTTCTGAACATTGGAGAAACCTTGAATTTTCTTCAGCACCCGAAGATGACTTTTAAAGTTAACTTTTAAAGAGTATAATATTTTCAACCCCAGACCAACCTGTGGACCACCATATTCTGCATAACAGGGGCCTGTTTTTCAGACAGCGACGTCTTTATTTGTAGTGATCACAAAAGAGTGACCAGTTGGGTGACCAAACCAGTGATCATAACCAAAAAGTGTTCCTCAGACCCGGTCACTGTTCGGCTGTTATGATCACTGTTGGTCCAAGGCCCATTCAAAAACAAAAGCATGTCTCACAAGTATATTACTCAACAGAAAATTGTGAAATTTGGGAATTAGATAAAACAGATATAAATAATTCATGGCAGTAAATATTGTTTCATTTGATACAGTGGAAGTGTATAAAATGAAATATGCCACCATTTGGGCTCAATGGTCACCAACTGGTCACAACTCTGGAACCCAAAACAGTGACCAGCACAGTTTACCCCTCTAAATGGCCGCACATGTTATGACGACTTATCTCTGGAACTCAAAGGTCACTAACTTGTCACTATAGGAAATGGTCACAACTAAAAAACAGGCCCCAGAACTACGCTGTTTATATAAACAAATATAGAGAGAAGCTAATGTAATTGTAGCCAGGACAAGATGCTTGGTCTTAACATTCATGAACAAAGTAACTTCCTGATTCATCATGTAGATGGCTCCTGAAATTAACAGATGTGCCAAACAACTTGCAGTCACTCTAGGCTCTAAAAATGAACCATTTGAAGCAAGCAAGTAAGTACATCCAAAATCCTAATTCACTATCTTTGTTAGATAAAAGCAGTGTCAAATGACCTGCCTAGTAACCAAAATATACCTGCGTATTTGTATTCATGTCACACCGCAATGTATTGTCTTGTCATAAGAAAACATATGTTGGTTAATGCAAGGACGAACGCCAAAACCAAGGCGATTGTGTGATACGGTATCTCTTTTCCTGAATAAAAAGAAAAGAAAAAGAGTTTTGAGCAAATGAAGCTAGACATCTTCTTATGGTTGAAATATGTTAGTCCCAACAATTATTACCACCATGGGATATTGGTCATTTATCCACCAGCCTTCAACAGGAGATATCTTCCTCCTTGTAGTAAATTTACCACATTTTCACCCATATTCATCACTGCTGAAATCAGTTTTTGAGCATTTCTGGTATACGCTGATAATTTATTGAAAATGTCATGGTTTTCGGTCTGTTAACGGTTATGTAGTATGCTATAGGGCACCCAGATATTGTCTTATGCGGGCGACCATCTTGCCCCCGACACACGATAATTTATAGATTATAACAGCAGATAACAGCGGTTGTCTCCCGACTACAGTGGCGTTATCTTACAGTTACATAGAGGATATAAATGGCAGAAATAGCAATCTATATAGTCTTTCATGAATATTATATCAGTTTCTTTTTTTTTCTTCATATGATATTCATCAATCTTTTTGATTTGCAGTGACTTGTCCCTTCCTTGCTAAAAAAAAAAATGATATCAGATCTATGTGATTTCAATCTAGTATATACATATGCGTATTGATTGTAAAATACCCATAAATGGATACATATACATGTGTTTTTCAGATATCTGGGACAGTACGCAATGGATGTTATTGCGAGTACAGCCTTTGGTTTGAGAATCAACTCCGAAACAGATAAAGATAACCTCTTTGTTAAGCATGTTAAGAAATTTATGGATCAGCCATTCTTATTGTTTATTGTAATGTGTAAGTATGTGACAATCTGCTCTCGACACTAAGTTCCACTTTCTTTGTAATTGCTAATTATTTAGCACCTTCCTAATTTCCTTAGTGGAGATTTCCGTTGGAATGCATACTACCCCAATTTGAAATTGTAATTGTGTGTACAACATGACATAGTCAGATAACATTAACTGTTAAAGATGTTTAGGAATGTCTAAATGAGAGGTTCAGCGCTAACGTTTAAATTGCTGTCCGGGAAATAAGCTAAATCACTTGCCAGGGTATTTTCTCTATGATTAATATCTTTTTTTCATAATTTACCTTGTCCTGTCTTGTTTTTGGCTGTTTTTTCTTCTCTCACCGTTGATTTATTTTTTGTCCTTGTCATGTCCAATGTCTGATAGGTAATGTTCACTATGGTAATATTGTTAATTGAAGCTAAAAGAATTCACCGATGTAACATACTTCACTAAGGTTTAAAAGGAAAGAAGAGAAAGTGGTAGTGTCAAATGTAAGAGCCTGATATTGTACTTGTGAACCCTCCATTGTAAATAGGGTTTTCCTGATGACATTGTATCTTGGTAACTCTTGAGGGAGACACTCATATATGATAAATTGGATTTTTATGTGCGAATAAAGACGATGAAAAAGATTAAAGAATATTTTTGATAATCAAAAATCAGATGTGTCAACAAAAATTGGGAGGGTAGCAACCTGGTGGATTGCCATTAATTCCACAGGATGCCCAGTCTCTCTCCAGACTTTATCTCCATTGCTATTTGTAATCTCATATGATATTCAGCAATCTTTATGTTTTGCAGTGGCTTTTCCCTTCCTTGCTAAATCTATGACAAAACTGAACAAAATGCTTTTTGGCAATGATACCATGGAATTCTTTATTGGTGTCATCAAACAAACTTTGGAGACAAGAACAGAGGGTGATAAAGTAAGTATTTTTCTAAAGTTTATCAAAAAAGTACTTAAACTGACTGTCCATAACTGGATTTCCATTGCCTGACAAAAACATTAACAATTTCTATTCCCTTTTTATTTCGGTTTGACCTGTAGGTTAAAGACCGAAATATTGAAGGGGAGAGGAAGTACAGGTTTCGCTGATATTTTTGCAGCTTATATTATAGTAATATATTCAGAAATCCTGAATAATTATACCCCGGGCGTTGTCTGGCGCCGTGGGTGTGTGCTATTTTTGCATACTTGCGAGTAGTAAACCCCTACCACCACTATTGCCGACTGCGAACAGCGTGTGCCGGGGTTAATCAAGTATTCAGGAATAATGAAAGGACTCAATGAAAGGACAAAAAAAAGTTTCAAATATGGTTTAATAAGGCATTACGAATAGCCATTGGGGTCAGACATGTGAGGGATATGTCCACAGAAATTTTATTAGATAGAGCAAAAATGATGCCCCTAACTGTTAGAAGAAAATTACATTTATTACCAATACTTCACTGGTGGGTATATGTACAAGGACAAACGGATGCACAAAATACGAGATATAGAACAAGGGATGTTGTAAACATTAAACCCAAAATTGATAGACCAAAAAGGGATTTTTCCAAAGGTATGGATATACGGTATAATTGTATGAATACAAGGCCTGTGCTGTGAAGACATGCAAAATGAAAGTATATTATCTGTACTTGATCCATCTGTAACATAGTCGTGCGACTGTTACTTTGTAAAACACCGAATAGGTGAAAGAAATGGTCGATAAATAAATTTATAAAAAAAAAATTGTCCGTGGTCTCACGTTTTGCACTGACGCGCCACCTGAGGCGCGTTCGAGTTGTATATTTATTTTACGTTGGGCCTCTGACTATGTTCTACTTGCTGGTGACCTATTTGACATGATTACATCGAACGCGTCCGGGTCTTGTGGGAGGGAGCCCGCTCCCGTTACGGTTCAATGAATGACTACCCAGGCATCCGCTAGTCTCTGTTGGAGATATATTTTGTCAGCTAATGGTGCCAAATTTCACATTTTTATTTACTTCACTCAATCAAGTCTCTAGATTTTCATATTTTGTTGAAAGTGTCATAAAGTGTTAGCTGAAATGTGACAAATAGAATCGATGTAAATTTAATTTTGTATCAACCCCTTCTGTTTGACCTGCATGCACTCTGCACTCTCAGGCCATGGTTATAGATGATATTTCATTTTGCTATGTTCTAAGAGTAGTAATGGCTTTAACCTCTCACCAGTAAATACAATATGTTATTTTATCTTATGGGAATTGTTCAAGCATCATGAAGCTGATGGGTAAAGAGAAAAACACATTTTGTCATGTTTTCAGAGCCGTAATGATTTTATTCAACTGATGCGAAATGCTCAGCAAGGACAGAAAATATACAACAAAGAGGATGAGGCTGAACTTGAGGTACTTGAAAACAATACAAACAGGAAAGGTAAGTCACAGTAAAGGATGAAACCAATGTAATGCACAGTACATACTTGTCATTTCTAAAAAGAAAACAGAAAATGTTGTAGTGTCACTTGAAGCAGTAATTTAAACAGACTCAATAAAAAACATATGAAAAGTGAATTGTTTTTACCAAAATTATCATTAATGAAGGAAAAATATAAGAAGGTATAGTAAATCTATCCGTTCCACTTTGTTCTTGCAGGACTAGAGGACAATGAGATCATTGGCAATGCTATTGCATTCTTCCTTGGTGGTTATGATACTACAAGCCAAAGTCTGACAAAATTACTCTACTGTCTGGCATGCAACCCTGACTGTCAGGAGAAAGTGTACAAGGAAATAAACGATGTTATTGGAGACAAGGTAGGAGTTTCTATTTTGAAGTAAAATTGGGTTTAATAATTTATCGCGAGGGAATGATATGTCGTGAAAAGTGTCCTTCATCTTTCCTGACTGGTGACACCCCCTGGGGTATTGTGGGAGAACAAAAATATCTACTCAGTCCATCCATTTACACTTACAGATATATGTTTGCTATGGACTAAAGCTAGCAGAGATACATCGAGAATATCTAAAATATATAGCTAGATTCATTTATATCAATAAATGAAGAAATTAGTTTTTAAAAAGACCACTATAGGGCGCCACCTGTAGTGTTTACAAACTCTCAATCAATTTCCCCCCAGACTTTCTTGGGGGTGTATATTGTCCTGATAAACGATCGGGTCACTCAAACGAGACTATAGTAGAGGGAAACTATGTTCCGGTGAAAGGAAGTCAAAGTTACGAGGTAAGGCTTGGAAAAATTACTGCCCAAGGCCTTGGCCGCGGGCAGTAATTTTTCCAAGCCTTACCGAGTAATTTTGACTTCCTTTCACTGGTACTTGGTTTCCCTATTCCTATATACCTTCAAATGTGGTTTAATAACGATAATTAGCGTTATTTGCTCATCCACCATCAAACCTAAAGCCAGATCCAACCTTATCGAGTAACTTGACACTTTTTGTTTACTCCCCACTGCGCTTTTCATATGAATTTTGTAAGAGACAATCTGATTGGTCTAAATGTCAACCTTGGGTAGTATACGGCAACCTTGGGTAGTATACGGCAACCTTGGGTAGTATCCATAAATTACTCCACCCCCCAGAACGTGATGCAAGCATAGAGTGTACAGCCATAGGTATACAGGAATCAAGGATTTCACATCCCATGGATTACAAGCGGGCTCTCGCCTATTTTGTTGTCTCCATCCTCCAAGAGACCTCAGAAATTAAACGGCTCCCTCATAGCATTTCACACATGCTGACCTCTTCCCGATAATTTGTTCTTAACGGGGGATAAATGTAAGAAAACTCGGTTGTAGTATTATTTTCGAGAAATCATTTTATTTTTTAATTTCATGATGAAAATCATAGCAAGGGTGGGTTAAAAATCCTCATAGCACTTCGAACATGGACATGGAGAACATATGTACATGGAGAGCACAAGTATTTCACTTTACACTTCACTTTGGCATTTTAGCCAAAGGGGAAAGATTCACAAAGGAGTAAAGCAGTACGAGTGCCAAAGTTTGACATAACCCAATCCCTGCTCTGTAAATCTGTTTTTGTGTTAGCAGTAGAAATGAAAGCCATGTTCTACTTCATGTTTAAACTGCAGTCCAAAGATATGTCTCAATCAATGCTTTCATTCTGTTGTAGGAAGAGGTTGACTATGACTCAGTGATGAAGCTACAATACCTGGACATGTGTCTGCAGGAAAGTCTACGTATTTATAGTCCTGTACCAAGGTATCAGAGATTGCATATTTTAGTCAAATCACATTACTGTTACAGCTCTTAGCCAAACCCTGCCATATCTCTAACTGCTTACAATAAACAGTTCCATGTCAACCAGATTAGATGTTCTAGCATCATAAAAACAGTTCATTTTTTTAGATTTACTTTTTGCTCATTACTATCTTAGCTTGTACAACTATCCCTACAGTATGAATGGTATAATTCATACATCTTAGCTGATTTAGATCTGTAATGAAAAAAAAAGTTCAAAC
Source organism: Alentia gelatinosa (assembly GCA_950022655.1). Lineage (NCBI taxonomy): Eukaryota > Metazoa > Annelida > Polychaeta > Phyllodocida > Polynoidae > Alentia > Alentia gelatinosa. The sequence continues at coordinate 130,326,748 of OX465580.1, read as the reverse complement.
ATTGTAATGTAAAAGGATTTATACCACTTGCATTAATCTTTTTGATCATGAATATAGAATAAAGTAAGATAAAGTTCTTTCAGTTGGTGCATTCATCTTAGTAGGTTTACAGCCATCTGATATTATGTTATTAATGTTAAAGACATTCACAGCCATTTGCCAGTATTATTATATACCTGTGCAAAAACAATCTACACATACTGCCCTCTCCTACCCATGTCGTATTTATATCCGTACGGCACAGTGTGCCGCACGGGGTATGTGATCACGTGACTAGATAAAATATCGCCATTTTTAGGTATATAATAATACGAAAACGGGCTGACAATCTTCGTACGTCAAAATACTTGGTAAAATTATTGATCACATACATCCCTCTGCCTACGGCATCGGGATGTATGTGATCAATACTTTCACCGCGTATTTTTGACGTACGAAGATAGTAAGCCAGTTTCCGTATACTACCCCCAGTTGTGGTAACTTCTATACCAATTTGTATCATTCTCTCTTCAGGCTTGACCGTGTGACTAAACAGGACACAGAAGTGAATGGGATTCCCTTCAAGAAGGGCATGCTAGTTGTCATACCTGTACATGCCCTTCACCATGATCCAGATATCTGGCCTGAACCAGAAACATTCAAACCTGAGAGGTACTATGACCTTTCTACATTGGTTTCTCCATGAAGTGTATAGCCTGCCTTTTGCCATGGATGGTAAAGAATGTGCAAGTCCCTCAATTGTAAACCAGATGTATTTCAAGAGGGATGCCCACTTATGTTAGTTTAAGAATGTTGACAACTTTGAACTATTTCAATTATTTATTATAACAATATTTCTATTTCATTTATGATCTCAATTATAATCTTCCTTCATTGTAAAACCCTATCAGTTCTAACACAATGTCATTGATTACTGAATTTCATGCAGTTGAATTATTGCTTTGTGTAGATTCACACAAGAGGAGAAACGCAAGAGGAATCCAACAATGTGGGTGCCGTTTGGTCATGGACCTCGTAGTTGTATCGCGATGAGGCTGGCGATGTATGAGTTGAAGGTGGGTGTGGTTCACATCCTGAGGAACCATAAGATTGTCACCTGTGACAAAACAGAGGTAAGTTGTTCATATGTATTGGAAGTTTGTATGCAGTCACTAAGGACTAAGGATGTTTATGAAATATGCTTATGAAAAAGATAATGCTAAAATATTGTCACCATCCTGTCATAAATCTTTCATATGAATATGATAATATGCAAGGTCCTTCATTTAAAAACAATATTGCAACATGAAATTTGATTCATTCTAAAGATTTCTTGTAATTCTGTAGCAGCTGTATTTTGTATTAAGAATACCTAATAATCATTTCTCTTTGTTGACTGAGGCTAGGTTTATTGACAATACCACATCTATCACTCATCTATGGTCCCAGTGTTTTCAAATTTGTGAATAAGTACTAGAAACTATATTCATATACTCAGATAATATCATAAACATATCAAATAACTCTCCCTGTAACTTATCTCTAGTGCTTCATTTTTTCTTGCTTATAGCATTTTCAAAATATCGAGCAATACATAACTCTAAACAAGGCAATGATACAACAAATATTTCAAGCCAATAATTCTCTTGGATACTGACTGCTACCTTTAATGTGATTTACACTCTGATGTCCACTTTGTAACCTACATTATTTTTCTGTGACAGCGACCACTGCAGTTGAGCAACAAGAAGTGGATGGGGGCTGCAAATGGTGTGTGGCTGGCTCTTGAGAAACGTTAGGCCAAGATCATAAAGAGGATTTCTCTAAGCTAGGATTAACGAAAGGCATCAACTTTTAAAAGCAGTATAATACAATAAGTAAAGCATGTAAAGATATGCACAAGAACACATATTGATAGATATGATGTGTCAAATCTGGATCTAGTAATGAAGATGATCTTGTTGGTTGATACTAAACTGTTTGTAATCTTAAAAAAAAAAGATTAATCAGGCTTCAGATAGACAAAGTTATCTAATAAAGGAGAAAGCAAAGAGCATGAGGACCACTCATTTACAGTGTCATTAAGAAACCTGTATAAGTAAATACCTAGTAAGAACACATATATCATAATGGAATAGGTTACACATTGAGTTCAAAGGAATACTACTACCATGATACCAAATAAGTCTTTGTCAGCAAATCGCTTTAGTTCTATCTTGCCTAAATACCTACATATAACAAGCAAATAGCCTTGCTACTTAGTCTTGAGTATAATTGAACATAATCAAGTATAATCAAGTAAAATTTAGTATAATCAAGTATGAATCTGTATGTCTCCTACTTGCATGTACATGCATATATATGTGTATGGGCCATTCTACCAAAAACTGTCGTTTTGATGTTGAGAAGAGGCCAAGACAGAAATGTTTGAAAACAAATATAAAATTTGTTGCATGTAGGTAAAAGGATACATAGTGCAATTTACACTATTTCTTTTATTGATAGATGTCTCAAACAAAGATTACTTACTGATGTAATCAGAAATCTCTCAGTATACAGTCATCATCTCGTGTGTTTGTTTTTGTTAACAAAGGTTTATACCAAAATGAATTGGACTCATCCAGATCCTGTTTTGATTACTTATGCAGGGGGTGAAGGTGTATCAAGTAAACTTTTCATGAAATCCCATGAGTCACTCTCAGGTCTCATCCTGCCATGGAAGTAATACTCCGATATTTATCTTGCTTCACCTTTTCCATATAGAAGAAGGTGCTGCAGCCAAAACAGGTGACTTGGCCAGTGAATCTCTGCAGTAAAAGGATCTTGCACCACTGGGCAACCTGCTGCAATGCTTTGCTGGTTAAGTTGATCCTGCTTTGCTTCCAGGTCAACTTTCCTACGACGTTCATCAAAATCAGTTCTGTATGCAGGTCTGCAGGTGTATGGAGTACTCTAAGACCTGTCCAGGTCGGTCCCACCACAGACTGTGATTGCAGCATCAAAGATACACAATATAAGCTTGGTGCATGGGCAAACATCATTATCATCATACATAATACCAATGCAAAACTGAAACAATGAGGTAATAAATTATGGCATAAGTTGGTGCACACCTAATTAGCAAATCATCTCATATACATTACATCATGATACTAATGAATTTGAATCACCTGGTAACATGTAACATGTGCAGTAAATCCACCTTTATTTTGTAAATGTTGAGATAACACACCGATGAGGTTCATGAAAGAAAAGCCATATATACAATGTATTTGAATTCATTATTAATAAACAAATCAAAACATTAAAAAAATCCTTTGTCTGATGCTTTCTAGTGATAAACTTTGGCAGTATCTATATTCAAAGAATAGGTTGGCAGTACATCCGGGTAGTCCTAATAGGACCAACCCGTGGGCGCTAAGGAACCCATCGGGTAGCAAGGCATCTTAAATCTAACTTAGATTGTAGTCAAACAAATCCAATTGGGAAAGTTGGTGAAGAGAGTGTAGTAAACAGGTCATCGGAAACTGTTTGCAAAGTTGATGGTCGAACAGCCTGAGACTTTAAATGTGCAATGGTAAAATAGTTTTAGGATAATTGATAAATTATTTACTCATTTGGAGTCAAAACGTTTAATACTAGTCCACCACATCCCATTTACTGTTACACATTAAAGATTTATCTTACTATTTCATACATCCACCCCTATCCTCTAGTATAAGTAATCATGCCAGGGTACCGCAGGGAAGTATTATTGGCCCTTTGGTAGCTAACTGTTTTATCGATGGTATCAAAAACATACCACTAAAATGTAGCTTGGAGGGGAAGGCTGTATGTTATGTATGCTAATGTAATGTCATACCTTTGAAGCTTTAAGTGGTGATTCCACCAACACACACAATATAGCAAGATTCGGCCCGATTTGGTTGTCTTGGTAGATTGGGCTAGGATTGAATGATCGCGTGCCTATTTGTCGCGATGTGTCTTGGAGGTGTTACGGTGGTGGAGCATCAAAATAGACCCACGACATTGTGCGCTACGTTTTGAGACAACGGAGGTACGACACATCGAGACACAGTAAGACACTACAAGACATACCAAGATAAACCACAGCAAATCCATCATGTTGGTGAAATCAGCCCCATACTTCCAGAATGCCAAGGTGACACTAACTCTCTTTGATGACAATTATCCTGGAGCACTTGGAGCACCATGGCCACATGCTCATGGTGGTCTCCCTGGGTCTTGGAGAAGATGACAAGATCATCCAAATAGACCATCAGAGCACAATAATGCGGTTCATTATCCTCAGGAACGTCACAGGGGCGTTACAGAGCCTGGGCCCTGTTTTTTAGTCATGATATCGCAAGTCTATACGATCACCTGAGATCGGATCAAGATTCTACAGCAATTTCAACGACACAAGATGGCAGAAGTTAAGACAAGTATAGAACTGTCTTAGGTTCTATAAAACATCACTGTGGATTTCCTGTGCTTCCCATACGAATTAAGCAATGAAATTATAACACGAGTAAAAGCCAATACACACTGTACGATTTCGGAACATGAATGTTCCTTTCTCGGCGACAAAAGAACAATCGTAAGCTCAGGCGAGGCCTAGAAAATGTGTCGGCCAATGTGACACCCCCCTACAGTAATTTGCCTAAGATTTGGAAATCCCCCCCATGGCGATGTACCTTTGTCGCCGACAAATTGCAGTCCAATGTTCCGAAATCGGGACCGATAAATTAAGGAACGTGTTCCTTCCCGTTGTCGCCGACAACGGAGTTTAAGAAATACCCCCCGTGGTTCCTACCAATTATGGCCCTTAATTAGTCGCTGGGTGAGCAGAAATGCCCATGCCACACACAGACTGAGGCCAGCTCACCGATTTAACTCCCATATACTGAGATTTATTACTTGTTCCTTTATCGGTGGTCCTAAATCGCTCACGATTTACGCAGTCCGTCGTCCAGTGTGGACAGAATTTGCTTACGATTAACTCATGCTAATGGCTGCCATAAACGTTGTGGGAATGGTCGACGCGATGTACATATTTGCCTGAGACAAGTTAAATAACCCTGCCGATTCAGGGAGTTAATCGGTGGAAACGAAATCGTTCAGTGGGTATTGGCTTTTAGAGAAACATATAACCTATAATCGGTCACACCGTTCCGAAGATATCGACGTTTGGATTTCGTCATAACAATCGTCTGCTCTGGTGGCCAGTGTAGCCCTTCCCTCACGTGACCCTAATTTATGCAGTGACCTCGACATCCACTACCACCGGGAGGTGGGAGGGTGCAATGGTCGTAACTGTACCAGAGCAGACGATTGCTATGACGAAGCTATGACGATTATAGGTTATATGTATACCTTACTCGTGTTAAAATTTCATCGCTGAATTCCAACGGGAAGTGAAGTTACACATTCGGTACGACATGTCCAGAGTAGTCTTAAACATACGATAGTTATCGCCGATATCTTCGGAACGGTGTGACCAATTTTCTCCATATTTGGTACGATTATAAGTTATATCTTTCTCTTACTCGTGTTAAAATTATCAACTATCAACACTAAAACTCATAGCAGGCCAATATTTGTTTTGAAAACAGAGATAAACCTATGCACACTATTAACCAGTAAAACTCCATAGTGTGTCTGGGGATTTTAATTCAATTTCACACATGGACAGATGTGGTCATATCCTAATCATATTGTATCTTTTTTTAAATTATATAAGCAGATCTTGTGAAAATATTGACAATTATGTGTGTACATGCAGGCAGAAGCACATTTTAGCCAAATCAATTAATTCCATGCTGATCCTACTGTACGTATTTTTGATCAATTTTTTTTAGGCATGGTAGAGAGACAATTTTTTTCATATTTGATAACTACAATAATATATTGTAAACCAGTGTTTAAGTGTTATTTCACTACCCATGGTAAGGTACACAGAGGTAGAGTTCAATCTTAGCCACTACAAGTCATCAATGAAAATGATGGAAATCATTTGCCAAAACTATTTAAATCATGGTTTTTATTTACTCTGCAATATTATCTTTTTGAAAAACTAGTTTAGTAATAAAACTGAGTTAGTTTATTGTAGATAGTAGGCAATCATATAATAAAAACGGAAATCTTTATCAAATTGTCGCCAAAATCTGAATATCGACGATATGTTAGTTCATAAAACTGCCACTGACGGCGCCACCCTTACCACCAGTGCGTTTGTAGCATGCAGGCTTCAACCCTACAGCCCCCCACCCGACAGCAAGTCATTTCCCATTGCTTCCAATGCTATTTTCCTATTGATTACCTACCTCACTTAAAAATGTCTTCTCTGGATTTTCACTCCACATAACCATACCTAGACCTGTAGAATTGATGGGAGTTCCGAGTGTAAAAAAGTCAAAACTGGCATTACTTTTATATCTCTATAATCAGATGTACTTCTTTTCTTATCATCATATCAAGCCATGCTGGAGACAAAATTTAGTACGGTAGTTTTCTGATCTCCCTGCTTCGTAGACAGAATCTCGAAATGGCAGTTAAGTCTTTCAAAAAACCAACAGCCTTGCGATCACAATCACTGTTCACACTCTAAGTGTGAACGGATTGAATCACACAGGGGTGGGACTAGTCTGAGCAATGTTTGACCGAGCGATGGCGTAACTAGGGGGCGCTCTACGGCAAAGCATGTATTGGTGGAAGACAATGTATCACATCCTGACCTGCGTACCTGGTCTTTCCGCACTTTTATAAACTGAATCATATCTGAAGTAATACTGGGGCAAAATTCATGAGTAACCCACCAAATTACAGCGGGAATACCATAGAATATGATGCAATCACTGTACTTTCTCCGGGAATAAGTTAGACGGGTATTATAGACGCTCACACATTGAGTCACTCAACGCTAAACAATACATTGCCAGACGTTGGTCTGACTGCGTGCATTGCGTAAGGGGGCCCTCCCACCTACTACGACGCGCTACGACGAGCTACGATTAAGCCCGTCGTAGTGTATTAGGAGGGTTGCTATTTTTACCCGGCTGTTCGGCGACAACAAAAAGCGGGAAAACTCTTTTAACTATCTAGTCGAGGTAGCATATATAAAATCTGTTATAATTCAATAATATAAAGCATCGTTATAAAATATTTTCTAATAGTATATACATAACAATACCATATTGTTTTTGAGTAAAAAAAATACTCACTTCCAAGCTACACCATAAAATGATTGATTTGAGACCCAAGATGAAGATTAAGACAAAAGGCTGTTCATATGTGTTTAATGTGATCCAATGAAAGAACATTCAATACCCTTTAAATACTGCACAAATAAATGTTAGAAAATAAAATCAAATCTAATTACACCTTACAATGTTTCACATAGGTCGTCGACACCTGACTGTATATCTTTCCATATGGAATAAATATAGACTCGAGCTCCAAACGAAAATGGATAAAACTTGACATGATGACGTCACACGATGACGTCACCTTTACTGACATTTATTTCACGGTTGAGTGACTTTCAGGAGACTGGCAGGAGCCTCTGTGTCCTTGTATACGGGACGAAACTTTGAGTTCATTCATTTATCTCACTCCTGATATTTTTTCTCCATTGACTTAACATTGGCAATTCATATCCAACGCCCATTTAGGATGAATATTCAATGGGGGATTATGTCACAGATTTTAGCCAAATAGCAAATGTGAAAGATGAGATAAATTCCATTCAAGTCTGGTGTCAGAGCCCGATCCCATCTCATCTGAATTGCTATGTAATTCATGCGGCATCGCCTTGCAATTTATTATGCAATTAAAACTCGATGGAATACAAGCTCTTACCCTAACCTTTCCTAAGTTACCTCTATAGTATCCATCTTGGCTTATCTACAACTGTAGGCCATATTTTTATTTTATCTTCTCTAATAGATAAACCCATATTGTCTGGCCGCGTATACGATGTAATGTCCATTTATCGTACCCTTCATATAAATCTCCATAGACACAACATGGTGTGACTGTGTGCCACGGTTAGGCCTTAGACTAATTCTATGCCAAGGGCGTCATATAAAGTTAAAAACATGTGATGTGGTCGGATAAATGTCACTCAATTTCATATACCTATTTACATGGTGTTTGTTGTCTTCCACTACAGATATCACTCAGCTTCGCTTTGTGAAATCATTCCACAAACTCACGTCATATAAAAAATCATCTGAAATTTTGTGATGTTTCCTGATGATATCCGGCTTAGCATATAGTAGATACTGAATAAATAGAATGATTTGAGCAGAAACTAACATATATATGACAACCAATGCATTGGATAATACATGTAAATACTTGAAAAAATGTTTCCCACTTTTTTGGGCGAGAGGCACACTCCCTTTCGACTGAAGGTGGATGTTCTTCCGTATTTTCAGTTGGAAATTTTTTAATTTTTTTTTAGTCTGCCTCGTATTCTCATATAATATATGTAAATACGCCTGTAGTGTCATGTTTACGTCGAAATTATAAATCAGTAAACTCAAAGTTTCGTCCTGTGGTATCTATTTACACATTGTCGACAAATGGCTGCAGCAACCCCTACATGTGGCTTCAGTCCATCGCTGTGTCTGATTAAATAGACAATAATCGATGTTTTTTTGGGACGGGCAGCCATAAACCACGATAGGTTGACGCGAAGTAATGCACAAGCGATAGCGAGTGTATTACGTCGTCGACCTCGAGTGGTTTACAGAGCCGACCGTCCAAAAAAAAAAAGGATTTTTGTATTTCTTACCCATGGTAATCAATGATAATGTATTTTTATTCCTAGATATTCGATAATGGGGTTGGAAAAGATGTAAACCATGGGTGTGGTTTACGGGCACCGATGAACATGGGGAAATTGTTTACTGTGGCCCCATATGTTTTCTATGGGTGCTTCGTAAACAGTGGTTTATAGGCCATAGAGTGGACCCACTTCCCTGGTCATCCATTTTGGGGGTTTCTTGGGAGTTCTAGTCCCCCTACAGATCCTTTGTACCACTTGCAAGCCAATTGGCTTGAAGATCAGCCCGGAGAGTGTAATACAGTCAGGGGATAAACAGCCACATGTTCACATTCTCCAAGCAGGTATCCTGAGACAATACATAGCCCGAGCGGCAAGAAGTATCTGTGGGGAGATAAACATGTTCAGCAAATGGCGCTGCCCTTGTCTCGATAGGGAGCCAAAGTGATCCCGCTGAAACCACAGATACCCATTTACGAAACACCATTTCCGGTGGCCCGCAAGAACGAGGCTTAGTGCTAAACCTATGGGCATTTGAGGCTAGACTTTTGTTTTTGGTCTCTTTTGTTACTTTTGAAGTGTAGTTTACTACTATCATCTCTGAATAACTCTGTTTCAAAACTACGATGCTAGTGGTTAAGTTTATTAAAAATTTGGATCTAAAAGATTGGAGAATAACACATATAATCTCGAACCTAAATAGTCTAAGTACTGAGCGCCTATACCTGGAAATGGTATTTTGTGACCGGCTATCTGTCGTTGCAGCGGGTTCACTTTGGCTCCCTATAGCTATATGCTGTATACTTCAGATGAGCCAGAGTGGTTTTGGTGAATTATTCATAGACAATGATGGGGTTCTATCCACGAAATGTCCCAACAGAGGTCCCCAAAGCAGCAGCAAGAACATTGAGGCAGAATCAAAGGGAGCCAAGGTGAACTGACTGAAACACCACACAGCACTGCTTCTAGAGACAACTGGGTGTAACCCCTCTCATAAGATCTCACACTCTCTAAGCGGTATTCTGTATTCCAGTCCAAATATAGCCACTAGGGTGCCAAGAACACAGTATTCCCGCTAGGTGACATCATTGAGATTATAGGAATCTTTGGGTTGCATTGATGTACATCTTTAGCACGGGAGGCAGGCCAGTGGATTCTCAAAGCTCTAAGCCTAGTTCTTGAAGAATTCTTCTCCCATAGAGCATAGTGAGAACCGTGTACAGAATACGACTTAGAGAATGTGAGATCTTATGAGAGGGGTGCACCCAGGATCCTGTGTTTCAGATATGTGGGGTTTTAGGATAAAATTTGTTTGGGGGTCTCAGTTGTAACCACCTATGGGTAATCTATACAGCAAATGTATGAAACTAGATTACAGTAGAACCCTAATTAAGGGAGACCCGTGTAAGGAAGCCCCATGTACCGAGGCACCCTGTGTAAGGTAACCTTACCCGGAACGGCTCCTTCTATTTAATATTTGATTTCACCCCGCGCTAGTGGACAATTTGCCAGGAACGGTAGGTTACCCCCTTAAGCGTTGTTCTAATGTACAATGAGTCTCGATGAGGGTACTATCAAAATGCATTTAGAAGAGACTTATAGGGCACAGAGTTATTGTTAATTCTGCCATTATCCGCCAAGAAATTGCAAGATAGCGCCACTGTAGTCAGGGGGCAACCACTGTTATCAGTTGTCATAATCTATAGATAATATATGAGGCGAGTCTAAAATTCCTTCATGGCAAGCCCCCAAAACATCATTGATAGGATCTCTTGATAATTGGTCCCGCCAGCTGGTGTTTTGGATGGCGTAGGGGGGAAAAGATGGCCGCCTCCATAGCACAGTAGCTATGTGCCCTATATTCTCGAATTGCACTTCGTCCAAGGCCTGGGTACCTGTCTCCGGAAGTGCTACTTTGTGAACTGGTATCTGCCGTTTCAGTAGGTTCACCCTGGGTTTCAATGATGTCAGAATGCGAGCGGTTTTAGGACACGAGGTCCCCCTTTGCTCCACGTTTACGACAGACCTTCGGATTCCAGAATAGCGATCCGAGGGCCTAAACGTTGCTCCTGAAATTTTGCGGACCGCGTCCTAATCGCATAGCCGCATCGCTGAGTAAAATAGTGCTTTTTGCGATACTTGTTATGCAGACCTTCACAGCACTTCGGATTGTATCGTTGTGGGTTAAATACAGCCTTATCTGATATTTCAAATAACGATCCATGTTGGCACCACCAACCCCAGCCACTTGTTCTTCTACTTATAGGAAATAGCGATCCACACCACCAGGTGTCAGATCAGTTTTAATTGTGATGCCATCTGTATTTAATTAAAGAACTAATTAATCTTCCCCAGTCTCATTCAATATGTGCCCCTGAATTGTTGTATCGTAATCGCATCGTAAAAATTAGCGATATCTCAGAAATATGGCGATATGATCCGATATTACTGGAGCAACGCTTTTTTAGTCGAATTGTTAAAGTAACCATGAAAATAAAATTGCGATCCGATTATAGCTAGCGATACCACAAAAACAGGAGCAACGGGGCCCTGACGCATCAATGCAGGAGTTATAAGGTATCGTTGACAAGTTCATTGCGTAGGACTCTTGTAACACAGGTAGAATGAACGAGAAGAGTAATAAAAACAAGAATGCACAGGCTGAAATCACACTCCTCTGCGTCAAATAATTCAACAAATAATTATCATGAAATATAAGGAAATTGGCCAATTTTGCACACGTAAGTAAGTGGTGTGGATTATGCCATTCCGCACACAATTAGAAGTGGTGTATGAGAAATGGTAAGTGCAGACATCCTCAAAAAAGATACAGTCAGAGTCTGACAGGCAAGACGCATGGGCAGTTCATGGAATGAATCCAAGTGTAACGCACAGCTTTCACACAGTTACCACGAACAGTTCAAAATGGCGAAAACCCACAATTCAGAGGCATATCATTGCGCAGGTGGCAGATTGATAAGGCATTGCACAGAAGGGTTTGCAGTCTGCTTGAAGAGCTCTTCGGGTAATTACACAGACCACTAACTAGACTGTCCATGTATATCCTCAGTATATGGCAACTTGAGTAAGACATCCTGTTTTGTATACCAATTCCCACGGAAACATCATAGGGGTTAACAAATAATACAACTACATACATATGAGATCAGTCACTCTCCTCCCAGGATGACGTTACGACTAGGAAAACCAGCATTCACGACATCCCAAAATTTTAACCATGTTGAGATCAAGATGACTTGGTGTATTGGACCACATTACTATAACAAAAATTCAGACACATAGCCTATATATGCTCATTTTATCACCCACCATATCAGCTAGATTTGCAATGTCATATCTATATATATCGGTGTGCGTCATGAGTTTTCCAATCTAACCTGTTCGTCTACATCTTGACTGGATGTCATTGGTCAATTACTTCAACTAGTGCTTACTATATATCATTTTGGTCAGGTTTCAATGTTGGCCCAAATGCTGGTCTCTTAATACAACAGTATGCAGTGTTATAATATACATTCCATAATACTATTTAGAAAACGTCCGCTATTGGTTGATAATGAAGTTTTACATTATTCACACACAGAGGAAATGACGTCACACACACCATCCACACGTGAAGGCTAGAGAAGTCCAGAATGTGTTGCATCATGGGATTTTGGAGGACTTCTGCGTCACAAAGTGCTCAGAAATTAGTGTTCATTTTCTTTCTGATGAGTCACACAAGTTTCCTCGACATAGTCAATGACGTGTCCACCATCACAGACAAACAAGTACCCCCTGGTGGATCAGGGGGCAACTAATGAATAGAGCTTATATATCCATGTATTATCGCCCACAGTAACCAATATGGCGGGCGCACGATCAGTTTAAAGTATGGTGGATTTCTTTGAGCTCGGTGCGATGTAGAATGATAATGAGGAGTAATAGGTTCCTAAGTGCATTAAATTGTGCATAGCTTGAAACGCTACAGACAAAAAGAGGCCCAGTTGACACAACAAGGCCTAGAGTAAGTCTTTTAGTGTCAAGTCTAAAGAGAACATGCACAGGAACTGGGCCACTGGGGTTTTAGTTATGTGTATGGACATGATTGGACATACAAGTTTCATGGCCAGGATTATGCATATTTTCATGTTAAAGAGTTCTCTTTATTTGTTAGAGATCTGTTAGTCAGTGGGCACGGGCTGATGTATGTGAATATATGTGTGTCTAAATCAGTACAGACACACTTCTCCGTATCAAAACATTTTTACCATATTTCTTTTTCTTCTGTGTAAGTCCATGGTAGTTTGTCAATAATACTTGGAGACAATTTAGTCACGAGGCAAAAGCGACATTTCCTCTTTCATTCTTTTGAAATACTGCATGAATGAGTAGATACCTCTATGTTTGCCCTGGTTCACATAGATAAATAAAAATAATGTTTGTAAACCTTTTGTTTTTGGTCAAGGATATCATGTTTTATGAAGTTGGCTATGACATCACGTAAGTGTTGGTTGACTGATGGCACCAAATTGATGTGTAATGCACACATGGAAATGTTGGCTTCCTGGTAGCCTCATGTGTATGTATGCGGGTTATGATGTCAGGTAAGAATTGACTGGTTGACAACATCATCTTTATATATTTACTGGTTTTGACATCTTGTAAGTGTTTGCTAATTGCCTGTACTATGTTTACGTTGGCTGGTGACACTGTCATATAAGTGTTAGCTGGTTGGAAGGATCACATTTACATGGACTGGTTATGGTGCCATGTATTTATGGATTGCTTACCAGCATATATACTGATTAAAACATTACCTACGTTCATGCTGGTTTCCGACATCAAATTTGTGTTGGCCATTTATGATGTCGCGTTAGTCTCAGTGGGATGACTGCACTATGTTTATGATAGCAGGTAATTACATCATCCACATTTCATGCCTATGACGACTGGTTATAATGTCATGTAAATGTTGGCTTGTTGGCAGCATCATGTTTACGCAGGTGATGTCATGTAACTGTTGCCTCATTGATGGCACCATATCAGATAATTGGTTAACAATTTATCAGGTTACAATTAGTTAGCAAGTTTGCATCCATTTGACACCAGTTTCAACCACACTAGAACATCATAGTACAGCTTCGGAATCCTCCGTAGATGAAGATGAGAGTCAAGAAGATGACAACATTGCCATCTTGGACTCTCACCAGAATATGTGTTCATTAAAAACACAGGAGCTGCTCCAGATGTCACGCACATCACTGGTGGCTTCACACGGTGCAGTTTCAGGAAGCGACGAGGTTGCTTTCATTAAGTCTGATTTATTAAGTGTCGAGTATAAGTGCAGTCCTATTGAAAACTTGCCATATTCTGAAAAAGAGGAAAGTGAATTTCAGCAGAAAAATAACAACACTGCTTTTTCGTGAACTGGTCATGTCAGTATGATCACTTTGGTTCAATATTCCGGAAATTCATGTATTAAAAAACATCTATAACTTCCAGAAAGTCAATAAAACCAAGACATCCTGTTTTGTATACTAAATCCATGGAAACATCAGAGGGGCAAACAAGTAATACAACTATATAAATAAGATCAGTCACTCTCCTCCCAGGATGACGTAACAACTAGGAAAACCAGCATTCACAAGATTCCAATAATCTAGTAGTATAGCCGACTAGTGCATGCATTTCTGAAGATGGTGAGGTCTTATTCTCTGTACGAACTAGACCAACGACCCAACACGGTGGAAAGAAATTCCCCCAAATTGTTAAATCATTTTGTTGAATAGCAAATCGAGTGTATATATATCATATATATATATATATATATATATATATATATATATATATATATATATATCATATATATATATATATGTATATATATATTTATATGTATATTTATATATATATATATATATATATATATATATTTTATATGTACACCAGTGTGATTATCACAGGAAGGTTTTCTAGAATTTGGCCTGAAGGATGAATAATGATGTGGATGAACATGATTATCAATGAGGCTGAATTATTATAAATACAAGTATTCACTAACTTACCAAAAGCTTTTAAAGACGACGATAGTACATTATTTAACCATGGTGCGTTTCCTGAAAAGCCAAAAAAAGAAGCATTTTATCATTTTTAGATTGTGAATTGTTATCATGTATTATAAGATCATAATCTTACTTTTCAGGATATTTTACCTTTTCTTTTCATTTCGGGTGCATTTAATCATCGTTAGCATAGAAATATGTTGTGATGCCTTGAGGGAGTACACTAGTCACCTAGCAGCATATCGATACGGTTAGTATATGGAGACATGGTTAGGCCCGGTGTCCACCTACTACGATAGAATCGTAGACCTCCCGATATGGCACCGATACAAAATGTTAAAATCGGTGCCATATCGGGAAGATGCAAAATCGTAGACATATGTCTAGACATGCCAATCCACCACGCATTGTATGGGGTTTATATCGGTGTCTAATCGCAGAAATGTGGTCAACTGCCCCGATATTAGGTGACCTTCCGACGCGATTTAGATTTTCCATCAGGAGGTGCATCGTAGACCATATCGGTGCCATATCGTAGTAGGTGGACGCCGGGCCTTAGTGTACCTGAATGGAATCTGTTCAGAGATATTTCCGACCAAGATGCGTTCTCAACGTGCTTGCCAGTACGGTAACTCATACTCAACCGGTGATAAACAGTTACATATTTCCAGGTTAAGGCCCGGCGTCCACCTACTACGATATGGCACCGATATGGTCTACGATGCACCTCCCGATCAAATATCAAAATCGCGTCGGAACGTTACCTGATATCGGGGCAGTTGACCACGTTTCTGCGATTAGACACCGATAAAAACCCCATACAACGCATGGTGGATTGGCTTGTCTAGACATATGTCTACGATTTTGCACCTTCCCGATATGGCACCGATTTTGACATTTTGTATCGGTGCCATATCGGGAGGTCTACGATTCTATCGTAGTAGGTGGACGCCGGGCCTAAGATAAAATCAGAAACATATTCGTGCTTGGTCTGAGTCACTATTCACCATTTCTTTTGGAGTGCTTCAGAATATTCACTTGGCTATCGCCGCACCTCGTTCATAGTACTGTGCACTCCAAACGCGATGGCAAATGAGGATGCAGACCAAACACTCGTCAATTTCTATCTTAACCCTTTAAGGGTGAATGATGCCTTGAGGCATCAACCGGTCCAGGGCAAATGATGCCTTGAGGCATCATTTCTAAAAAATATACAAATTCGTTTTTAACAAGGCAATAATGGAGCAATATTGATAAAATTTTCACAGAATGTAGGTCTAAAACCACGATTAGTATTTCTTTTCAGAAAAAAATAAAATATTTAGGATTATGTTTCGTATCTCGTAATCAAACACTCAAACTATGGATTTTGACGACCAAGTGCCTGTCCCCTAGCGGAACAAACTTCCACCAGCATCAGTCCTCATGGGGGTAGCTCGGCCACAGGCACCTGTCCTTAAAGACAAATGCGGGTAGGTATTGCAACGCCCCCTGGTTTGACACTGGTGCTGCCATCTGGGGCCATGAAAATATAGCCGTTTCTCATAGACACCAATAGATAAGTACTTACTTTCTTCAGATGGCCTTCCCATAGAAATTAGCATGGTGACATGGTATCTTTTTTAGCATTTCTCATTTGTACATGTTTCTAACTATTATAATCCAGAATTATTTGAAGATAGCAATAGAACACCAGTGTCATTTAGCAACAAAGTAAAAATATTGCATTTTCCCATAGTCACCAATAGTTAAGCACTTACATTTTCAAATGCCCCTCTCATAAAAGATAGCATGGTGACATGCCATTCTTTTTGCATTTTCTGTTTGCTGATATATAGAACTTATATTATCCTGAGTTTTTTTCAAATCTCAATAGAATTTAGGAATCACCCAACTACCAGCATTTGTCTTTAAGTGGTTAAACAGTTAATTCCATTGGTACCACAGCCTAATCTCCACAGAAACTTAATTAAAGCTGCAGTGTTATTTTAAGACAGTTTGTTTGGGCCACTGGACACGTTCCAGTAACGTTTCTTAACGTTACATTTTTAAAAGTTCAGCTTTAAATATAGAAATTTAAACTATGACCTCCGAAAAAAACTAGTTTTACAAATTCATAATTACAGGAGGTCCAGCTCAAAAGAATTCTTAACTCAGAAAGAAATTTTGGTGAACGCAATTATCTGCTTTTTGTTAAGTTTTCCGATTTAAACAAGAAATCATTTTATTGCATTTCTCTTGTCAGTTATTCTTATAAAAAAAGAATATACTGATTTTGAAAACCTATATAGAATACGAATTACTAACCACCAAACACTGATATCCGAGAATACAATTAGTTTTTTCAATAATTAATGATCTGGAATCTTTTCTTTATCCTTATTTCATAGAAAAAAAGAGCAAGAATAAAAATAACTACCCAGTTCTTTTATCTAAAGTTCACTACTTTTTAAAATTCACCATGTGTGCACCTGCAGCTTTAGACATGAAAAAAACTATCCAGTCAAGTAATCACTCAGATAATTAGTAAATTGTAAAGCATCAGGAAAACGAAAAATGTGTTGAGTTGCTCCTTTGTAATATTTTTAAATACGTTCAGTAAATTACGCTTATCAGAAGTTTAAGAACTCTTGTGAGTTTTAAGCATGGCGTCCACCTACTATGCGAGAGTGATTTTCCTAGTAGCACAGTCTACAATGTTCCAGATTAGCCACCAACTTTTGATTATGAGAAAATAGAGGGAAACTATGTTCCGTTGAGCAAAAGTTCAAAATTACAAGGTAAGGACGGGTCCTCACCAAGTGTCTTTGACTTTTGCTTACCGGTACTTGGTTTCCCTATTCCTATATACCTTCAAATATCGATAAAAATGGTTAATTTTACCTATGATAACCCCAAATGGCCATCCTTAACTGCAACAGCTATGTTTTCGTCGCGAGACGAAAACTTCAGCCCGGGACAAAAACATCAGCCCGGGACAAAAACATCAGCCTGGGACGAAAACATCACCCTCACTACATAACTCATAATTATTGCACCCCCAGCAGCGGTATGTAACTATAGAGTGTTGGGAAATGGGTATATAGGAATACAGGTTTTTCATCGGGACCAAATCTTAGACGCCTGTGTTGCATCGTAAATTAATCGCAGAGAAGTGGTCAACTGCCCTGAATATAGCTGACCTTCCGACGCGATTTAGATTTTTTTATCGGGAGGTGATCGTAGGGCATATCGGTGCGCATTGCGAGCTTCGTGGACGCTGGGCCTAACCCGGCGTTTATACTGGACGATTAAAACGTGACAACTGTAGATCGTCTAGCCTATAGTCGTCAGGTGGTGCTCAATCACATTCAATATCGACTGCAATAGTACTCAACCCAAGAATTTCCTCAAGCGTTTACACTTTTTATATGTACCTATTTCTAGCCATTGGCAGCTGGAAGTCGTTAGGTGGTGCAAAATTCAAGAATGGCCGCCTATAATCGTCTAGTGTAAACGCTAGCTAATTAGACTGACGATTTTCACTCAGCTATACTATAAAAGTGGGCCTCGCTTTGGCCTGTACTGAATTCCATGTTTTTATTAGATATTAGAAGATGGCAGTGTTGTGTGAATTATAGAGGAGAGATGACAGGTGTGAAGGGAAAAGGTATGATGAACGGATGTGAAGGTAGAAGGTGTGACAAACAGGTGTAGTAATAAGGTGTGAAGGAAACATGTGTGATAAATATGGGATATACAAGTGTAAACACATGTGATAAACATGAATGATATACATGCATAAACATGTGTGTTAAACAGGTGTGAAATACTGGTGTGAAAGGAACATGTGTGATAATGAAGAAGAAACCAACAAGTTTTAACCAAAGTCATTGTTCTCCACGAGTTTGATGCAGAGTGAATATCAAGTAGCGTTCAAACAAGTTGGATAATAGGAACTTTGAGCAAAACGAGTTGCTTTCTGTGTTTATCTCACCCCTGTATACACTAAAATAATGGATGACACAGAGGATATAGACCATAGAGAACGGACCGCAATACTTGTAGGGGCATTTCACACTTATTGCGATCACATCTTTGCTCATTATTGAACATGTGAACAAGAGGAGTTGTGAGGCGGGCAGTGTGTACTTGCCTATGGTGGTGCAGCGGGTGAGGCATAACATTTTACACTTATTGTGATCACATCTTTGCTCATTATTGAACATGTGAACACGAGGAGGTATGAGGTGGGCAGTGTGTATTTGCTTATGGTGGTAAAGCGGTTGAGGTGTAACATTTTACACTTATTGCGATCACATCTTTGCTCATTATCATACATGTTAACACGAGGAGGTGTGAGGTGGGCAGTGTGTACTTATTTGAGGTTATGTGGCAGGTGGGGTTATGATATTTTACTTATGGCTATCACATCTTTGCTCATTATTAAACATGTTAACACGAGGAGTTGTGAGGCGGGCAGTGTGTACTTGTTTATGGCGGTACAGCGGGTGAGGCGTAACATTTTACACTTATTGCGATCACATCTTTGCTCATTATCATACATGTAAACAAGAGGAGGTGTGAGGTGGGCAGTGTGTACTTACTTGAGGTTGTGCGGCAGGTGGGGTGCAGGGAGAGTTGGGTCGTGACGACACGGGGCTGGCAGAATGAGCTGACTGGGGAGGGGAGGTGGTGGTCAGGGGACGCGTCGTCGATGAAGCGCTGGCCGACACGACGGAGCGACGCGACGTGCCGGATAACGTCCGTTTCCGGTGTGAGGATCGCCGCAGCTCACCATCCTCCTCTTCCTCCTGACACACCATAAGAGAGCGGTATCACAATCAGGCCAGTTCTCTTAGATATAATCTCCAATGTTCTCCAATAGTGCTCTAATGTATGCTCATCAATATCATAGACGATCCGCAGATACAATTTCAATATATTTACGTTCTCTTGGATATAATCTCCAATGTACTCCAATACCCGGCGTTTACATTAGACGACTAAATACGTGGCAACTGTAGATCGTCAGCCAATAGTCGTCAGGTGGTGGCAATGTCCACCGCAAAAGTCGTCTGCCTCAGAAAAGACTCGAGCATTTACACTGACAACTTTAACTATCCACAGAGTCGCCACCCATGTAGACGACTATTTCAAACCTGCTTGAAATAGTCGCGGGCGTCAGAGCGTGACCAATAGTCGTGAAGTGGTGCTGAATTGTGTAATATGATATAATCAGACGATCTGCAGTCGCCACGCGCTTGGTGTTTATATTAGACGACTTCAAGCCTTTTACTGCTGAAAGTCGTCAGCCGCTGCTAGATTCAAGAATCGCCGCCTATAGTCGTCTAGTGTAAACGCCGGGTAAGTGCTCTAATATATGCTCATCAATATCATAGACGATCCACAGATACAATTTCAATATATTTACGTATGACCACTTTACCCTGGACAAAGTCATAATGACCTCACTTGCAGTAACCATGTAGCAGAATTCCAGTGGGACCCCACAAGGGAAAACCTACTGTTCCAAGAAAAAAGTGTCTGTTATTGCAGGTTACCTCTTGCACAGGGTAAGATTAAAAAAAAATCGAATAGAGGGATGAAGTCAATTTTATGTCAAAGTAAGATTTAAATTACAGGATTTTTAGTATCACTGCTTGATATACATATGATAGGATACGTACTCATTAGGTCATTCGTGAAAAGGAAATATGTCTGCAGAGCTAAAATATTGATTAATTATGTATGAAATACGTTCTTGGCATGAATATTGCATGTGGTGGCACAATAGAGATAAAACACTGCTACATGGAAAATAAGTCATTATGACCTCAGGGTAAAGTGTGACGAAAGTAAAGACTGAGTCGTCCATGAAAATCAACATAGGAGCTTAATGATGAACTTCTCAAATACTCGATGTATCAGGTGAATGCTAAAATATTGTGTTCTAATATGTATAGTCAGAGAAAATGAGGGTAGAAATTAAAACATAGTTGAAGTAACTAGAGAAGTGTTTTCGCTTAAGATATGAACTCAGCTATATCTAGAGATGAAATCTTCAAAGTAACAAACGATATCATAAAACTTTATGCAAATTCATTTGCTATCAACTTATGGGCTAGATACTCCATGTGAATATATAATGTATCAAATATATCAGAACAGTTCTAATTTGGATAAGGGATCTCCCTAACAATGGTATTGTGACTTAGATACTATTATTTTACCATGTCCTGCCTCTGGAAAATAAGATTTTATGATTTATAAATGCATGCAGTCCATGCCTTTGTTCAGAACTTCTATGTGGACTAAGTAACCACTAAGATCTAAAAAAATCCTCTAATGCTTCAGTGTCCAATGAAGTAGCCATGCCTTTTATTGAATGATCTCCAAGCGGGGTGCTATTGTTGTTCCCGCAAAGTATCTGCTGTAAGAGTGCCGGAGGCCCATGCTTATTGCAAGCAAAAGAACAACAAGTTGCCTTTAGACTAAAAACCTTTATTCCTATGTGGGTGTTTCTCTTAAATCTTAAACAATGTCATTGACTACTCTAAAGACACCATCTTATGTTATTCCTTATCAGATAGTTTGACCTTATTTGACCTTGTCAATATGTTACTTTCGGTGAGACTAAAAAGTTTAATGCAGCAATGTCAATTGTGTTCATACATGGTAGTGGATCTCAACAGCAACTGTTGAGACTTCAGTATTATCTCTCCCCTGGTATTTTAATCCCATAGATTTGACATGTGGAACTCGTACTCAATGCCCATGGAGTATTTCAAAATGAATACTCAATGTCAAAAGTGTTAGTCAATTAGTCAATGTGAGGGGTGATATAAATTCAGAAACCTATTCAAGTTTATGATCAGAGCTCGATCATATCTCATTTGAATCGCTGCGTAATTCATGCGGCTTTCCCTTGTGAATTACTACGCTATTCAACCTTGATGTGATATGAGATCTGACCGTAAACATTCATAGGTTTCCTCTATAGTAATCATCAAGAGTGCTGCAGAACACAAATACGTCGAAAGCAGTTGGATGTATGGAACGTCAATTGTAATTGCTGCAAAAATGTATATGTTGCACTAACTATGTACTAAATGAAATATATGAGAACAAATGAGAAGAGAGTAAGATATATGGAGTAACAACTCCTGTGGAGAAGTATGTACATGATGAAAGGTGGTCCTTACAATATCCTACCTCAGACTGATATAGTGCGTTGTTGATGGGAGCGAGTCTGGTTGCCATAAATGTACCATCGATTAGAGCAGGAAGTTTACTCTGCTTCCACATCGCAAAGATTTAACACAATATCTATTATACACCTGTGCACATTGTTTTGATACTTACTGACTTGTGTGCCCTCTGCATTGTGAAAATCTTGTACTTGGCCAGGGGCCCGTTTAATAATCTAGGATCGTACAAGTAGACCCTTTTCTGTATGCCATGGATACCCATGAATGATGTGGGTCAACTTTATTCAACACTTATGGACGATCTTATGGACAGCTGATACTGTCTTAGCGAATAGACTTAATTATCATCGAATGTTAACCGTTGTACGAGTTACAAAAAAGGGTCTTTATGTACAGTCCTAGATTATCAAATGCACTGCGCGAAAACCACCAGTTTATTCATATATATGCCATCGCGTAAGTGCATTTATCCTACCCCTAATATAAAATCCCATAGGCTTAACATTGCGTTTCCGTATGCCACGCTGGCTGGCATACGGAGTTTTATATGCCACTAGTGGTATACAGAATTTTTATCACATACTATTACAAAATCGAGGAGACGGGGTTGGATAAAATCAAAACCTGATTCGTTTTTTATTCATGGCCATCGCATTCCACTCCTGGAGTTTTGGCTCCGGACTTCACTTGGCCTCGCCTCGTGAAATCACTATGCCAAACTCCAGTCATGGCATACGGTGGCCAAGACTAAAACTCATCCAGCTTTACGATAGTATCGGCTGTATATTGACACATTTCCTCTTCTATACGTCAGCGTAATGGCTGTATTTGCTGCAAAGCTTATATGAAGAGAAATATCGTGTGGGACATGTGTACACGGGTCGTATACATTTTACACAGCTCTAGATGAGGCATATACACAATGGAATATAGGACTACCTTGTATACGCAAAATCATACCTATGTATATACGCCAGGTGTATACATATTTAAACTGGTGGTTTTCATGCAGTGATGGGCCCTTGGTTCACAGGTCTAAATTGTGCTTCAAATGGCACAGGTAATTTCTTATTAGTTTAAAACCTTTGAAGGTGTATAATAAAAAGAAAAACAGACCAGGTATGTAATCTGATAGTTGTTACTCACTCACGAACATGAAAATACGTCCCTCCCTCCTAAGATTACTAGACCGATGGCACCATGGACCGATGGCACCAGGGACCTGTTTCAGTAGTCTCGTGACATTAGGCCTAGACAGACATCAACAGGGGCACCAACAGTGCAAGCAACAGCGGAAAAAGTCTAGCAAATATCAGAAGATCGAAGTGGCCAATCTTCTTCATATTTGGAACGATTATGGATTATATGTATCCCCTACTCATCTTAAAGTGTCATTGCTTAATTCCTACGAGAAGTGAGTGAACTCTGTGTGTCATCGACTGCAATCTTGTGATCTGTCCGTATGGTGTCACAGACACCATCTAGACATGTCACAAAACTACTGAAACAGATCCCTGGACTGATGGCACCTCTTCAGACGGATGGCAACATTTTTCCTAGACGGATGGCACCACTACCTAGACTGATGGCACCGCTCACGGAGACTCATGGCTATTGCGAAGTTATACTGTCTACACCACATTTCAATTACCGGGTATATTATATTAGTATATAGTAGAATTTATGTAAGGATTAAAAAACAAAAGGAAAAAAAACCCGGCTACGGCCCCCTCGGCGCCGGCAGTGGGGTTCCGGCCGGCCAACCGCGGTCCTGGCCGGCCATACGATGGGCAAACCCTGACTTACCCCTTACCCTTACCCTAACCCTACCCTACCCCTGCCCTAGAACGTCAGAAAACTGAAAACTAAACTGACAACACTGTTATTACATGACTATTATATATTAATACTATATATATCAAGTGGTTCCCATGTTCAGGTAAAAAATGAGGTGGTGCCATCAGTCTAAGCAAGGGGTGCCATCAGTCCAGGCATGGGTGCCATCCGTCCAGGAAAAACTGAAAAGAGGTGCCATCAGTCCAGGTGCCATCGTTCCGTGGTGCCATCGGTCCAGTTACCCCTCCTAACGGCGTTGGGGCAAGTATTTGCTGGTCCGCGAGTTCGTAACAGTACACAGGTAAAACGCCCAGTCAGTTTCCCCACTGTACTTTTAGACCTACATAAAGTTTAATGTATACTATTTAAGTTATAGATGTTGGGACCAAACTGAGGTTCTATGGTTCAATTTCATTTAATGAAATCTATATTGAGCATGAAGTAGATGATGATAAAAGTAGTTGGAAGGTCTATGACTCAAGCCAAAATACACCTGTTAAATGTGGCTATTTTAACATAAATATAAATAATTCATTGATAATGGCTTCTAATGCCTCTCCAAAGATAGAAACCTAGATTTGAATTAAAGATTTATTTAATATAATCTACATATAGCCCATTCTCATATATTTGATATAAAATATACAACTAATTATATATCAAATATATCTATGTAGGAAGTATCTCTATAATGATATAAGATAACAGACGTATACGGTGTAAGATACCCACTTCCATAATGCTGCAGTAATTAAAAACGACCACAAGGGGACCATCCATAAAGTACGTACGCACTAAGGTGGTTTGGGGGTGATGGTGGGCGTTGAGTTAATCTTTTTTTATTTTTTTATAATTTTTATTTTTCGACAATCTCTTTCACCTTCATCAAGTGATTTACAAAGGGATAGTCGTACGACTATAGTACAAAATATAACAGAGATTTCCGATTTAATCCGACAGGTAAATTACAAGTTGATAACAACAAGTGACCATTATATTTGTATGGTCTCAGAGAGTAGTATACTTACATACACGGAGGGGGAGGGTGATGGGTTAGAAAATATATTAACTTTGTGTATGCTCCTTCTTTGTTCTATTGCGTACACTAATATTGAAAATGGAAAGTGGGTCAAATTTATAAATTTCGCGTACGCACTTCATGGATGACCCCTAAGCCCCAAGCACGTAGGATACAAATGGCCCCTGGAGGTATGCGATATTCATCCTACCCCCAATAAAAAACGCCATAGGCTTAACATGGGATTTGTTTATTTCAAATGCGTGACATTAAGTGTTGTTTATGCCACTACTTTCTGATACTGAAAAAATATGGAAACGGGGTAGGATAAAATCTAGACGCCACTCGTTTGAGATTGAGCTCAGACTCAAACTCGTGACGTCTCTTCATAATATGCGGTATTCGGTGTTATCGTTGAGTGATGGTTATTAGCGAGTGACTCACGTCATCGGAGAGCACGGACGAGCCCTGAGCGATCCTCTTCCTCCTGAGCTCGGCGAGCAGTTCCCTGAACTCCTCTTTGAGCTGCTCCACTCGGTCGACGAGCGCCCGCTCCTCCTCCGAGTAGCGCTCCGAGTCCTCCGAGTCCAGGCGCGCCTTCAGGTCCTGCAGCTGCTGCTGAACCGCCGCCATCTTGGCCTGAAGCTGTGAGCGATAAAAGACGTTGAAATATTTCAAAAATCATTGGTGAATGATTATATAGAATGTCCTGACCATGCTGTGCAAGTCACAGAAAGAGATGGTAATTTGCGGTTTGTATGGAACAAGGCGTTTACGTCGAGTTCCGTACAAACTGTAAATTACCATCGAGTTCTGTGAATTGTACAGCATGGTTGGACGTTATATATTTATTATATACCCCAAATTAATTTTTTTTTATTGATTTCAATTGGCTTAAAAACCAATATTTTGATAAACGTGTATGCGAAGGTGGTCTGTATTTTCCTGTACAGACCACTGGTCCGTACAGTATTTTTACGTTATATGGCGAAACAGTGCATATTTACAGTATATGCGGCATGGGTATATAATAATAAAGAAGAAACCAACAACTTTTGGTCAAAATCATCATTCTCCACGAGTTTGATGCGGAGTGATATGAACAAGGCGACAGCCGAGTGAATATCAGATAGTATTCAAATGAGTTGGAGAACAAAGACTTTGACCAAAACGAGTTGCTTTCTGTATTTATCTCACCCCTGTACACATTAAAAGACCAGATAGGATATAAACTATGGAGAACTGACTGCAATACTCATAGGGGCATAGAGAACAAGTTCCCAATGTTAAGCCTATGGGACAAAAATATTAGGGGTGAGATAATTGTATAATGAAAAGGGGGTGGTCCACTTGACCGACGGTCGCCGATTTGGTAGCCAGACACTCGCTGATCTGTATCGGATGCCATCAGATCTTTGATTATGACCATTCGCTCGAATATTACTACGTGTCAACTCCTCGGAGCACACGCCTCCTTGCATCTGAAACCAGTCAATATTGTGTACTTATGATAAATAGAGGGTTAATATAGCCAGTAATTCATGCTGGTGATATAGCATAATATCCAAATAGTGATAGATCTATCTAATAACCTGGTTATTTAGGTAGATATAGGGGCCGAGTTCATCTTTCAAATGGACTGTTACAGAAGACCTTGACGTTAGTTCAAAGACCTGATCAAGACTAGAGAAACACAGGCAGCCTGCTGTAATTCTAGGCCGACTTCTGTGAACAGGGAGAGGATAAGATGTACAGAAGGCCTTGTGCTTTTTATAGAATGCACTCAATCTTACAGATCTACCACCAGCATCAGGATTGCCTCTCATGTGGAAGGTACAGCTACACAGTCCTTGGTTCTGGCTTTCGACAGCTTTCAAGTTCCCCCATCTTTTTCTCATTTTAGATTAATTTTTTGAGTAGCACTAGAACAATTATATTATTTTATTATTCAAAATTATTATTTTTTCTCAAAAGGAATGGATATTGAATTATGATAGAAACCCAAGAAGTAAAGAATAAAGATTAAGATTAGTCTAGATATGTAGAAGATATTCAGATATAGAACAGTTAGATTCATCGAACAAACTTTAACATCCTCAGAATATCTATGAATATTGGTTTGATAATCTTAGTAAAAATCTGGTTAATTGATGTAAAGAATTCCTACTAATATAACTAAAATAGACAGGAATATACTCACATGGTGTGGTGAAAATAATTTAGAATAAGATGGAGAAAACATCAGTATGCTAAAAATGCATGAAACAATGACGCATAGAAAAGATTTGCCCTGCCTATGAACTATACTAATACCACAACAAGATAGTTACAACATTGTAAACCCCTAAGCTATTTACAGAGCTTTGGTTAGAAAATGAAATCTAATAGATTAATGATAAGATAACAGGCTAGTGAAGAGGACCATACTTAACTTTATTATACACCCGAGCATGAACTATTTATAGTTATGTATTGCTGTTCCCTTTACGGTAAATAACACCTAGAGCATCGTGTGCCGTACACTGTTTTATGCCACCCCTGGTATTCTTTCTCCATAGACTTAACATTGGGAACTCGTATCCAACGCCCATGAGATATTTAGGAAAAATATCCAATGGGAGATTATGTCACAAATGCTAGCCCCTTTATATTAGTCAATGAGAAGGGTGAGATAAATTGAGAAACCTATTCAAGTTTAGGGGCAGAGCTCGATTCCATCTCGTTTGAAGCACTACATAATTCACGTAGCTTCGTCTTGTGAATTACTATGCAATTCAAATTCGATGGGATACGAGCCTCTGACCCTAAAGGTTACCTCTGGCCGTTATTTTGACATGCTTCTATGTATTGAATTTACGGTAAAAATCATTTTCGGGTGTATAATGTAGATAGGAAGGTTTTAGGTATAAAATAGTGATGGTAGAACTTAATTATATTAACAGTAATACGTCCATTGGCCTGAGGCCTCAGGTACCGTATATATATATATATATATATATATATATATATATATATATATATATATATGTATATATATAAATATAAATATATATAGATATACATATATATTATATATATAGATATACATATAGATATACATATATATATAGATATACATATATATATAATATATATATAAATATATATATATATATATAGATATACATATATATATATATATTATATATATATATATATATATATATATATATATATATATATATATAAATATATATATATAGATATACATGCTTCTATGTATATTTTTTAATATAATTGCGTTTTACCATCACTATGCTATACGTGAAGCTGTTCAGTCTAAGTTTTCTTTAAGACTTTGGACAACCAGATACACGAATTGACAGAAAAACAACAGAGATTCCTCAGCGACAGAGAGAGGTCTAAATGTTAGTCCTACAGTGTTATTATTATTATTATTATTATTATTATTATATACCCGTGCACGAATGTCTCCGTACAGATTCCATTCGTCACTGAGTGACGAACTCTGAATAATACTACCCTTCGTCCCACGTGACCTGTTGTCATTCATGGAGCGAGACACAAAATGGCGTTTTCCAGGTATATGATAATAAGGCCTGGCGTCCACCTACTACGATAGAAATTTAGACCTTAAGGTGCAAAATCGCAGACATATGTCTAGACATGCCAATCCACCATGCACTGTATGGGATGTTTATCGGTGCCTAATCGCAGAACAAGTCAACTGCCCCGATATTAGCTGACCTTCCAACGTGATTTTGATTTTTCATCGGGATGTGCATCATAGACCATATCTGAGCCATATCGTAGTAGGTGGACGCCAGGCCTAAGAGGGCAGAATTAAAGTGCCTAAATCAAATCAATTCCTCATTGTGTTTAGTGTGTTTAGACATACCTCGTTCACCGAACTCGGTACATCTAGACACATCGAAACACCTCAGAAAGGTTTGCATTCAAGCACCCTAAGCCCGTCTCCATATGATAACGTTATTAGTAAACATTTAATGGGAGAGATGAGTGTAAAGAGAAGAGACTAATTACTTCTTGTGCAGGTAGTGTTTGTACAGAATGCTTTTATGCAGTCTCTATTGGGATCAGACCATGTTATAGGTTCCCTGGTTTAATATACACATATATATTTTCAGTAAAATTCTGTTAAGCAAGACACCTTTATATCCGATCCAAAGACAAGTAGCAAATAACCATCCGTCGTTGAGGGAACAGCACCAATGCAAAAATACCCTAGTCTAGAATGTGTCTGGTCTGCTCTCCCTGCCGATCTTTCGACGTATGGCCGCGGCAATAATGGATTATCTTTCTTTGATTGCCTGAGAAGGGTCTTACAATTATCAATGGATCATAACAACTGAGAACAGCGTGTAAAGTTCCAGTCTATACATCCCTATCGTGATCAATTATATTGATTCCTATGCAAAGAGATGAAGTCATCTAAATTGCCCGTAATCATTAGTACCAAAATGACAGCATTAGGACTGTCGCCACCTTGTAGTAGCCCCTCCCTGTCTTGATGTTGACTGTATGGCAGCCATGTAGTGACCGGCATGTTTACCCTCATTATCGCTCACTCTAGTTCCCAGTCTGGCCGCATTGGGGCAGGGCGCTCAGACATGACACTGACACCTGAGCTGTTCGTGACATGAGCGGCCCTCCTTGGCATGTGCGACAGACAGGAACGAGACTGGTCAGTCCTTTTTGGCTGTTGTGTGTATGTATAAGCTGCATGGACATGTCATTGAATCAGCTTTTTTTTTTTATTAAGCAAGAAAGATAATTTACAAGCTTTAGCCGTCTTCTGCTTAGCAGGTTTTCATCAGGCTTCAGTATAAGGTGCCACCAGTATATGGTGCCACCAGCATTAAAGCCCACTTAAGTTCTTGACTCATAGTAGTACATAGAACATCTGTGTTTGAGTTCTTATCTAGTCTAGCTAGTCTAGGCCTTTAGATTTTACAAACTGCCGTCCCCAGACAACGGTGGCGCTATCTTACAAATTCCTGTCGGATGATGACAGAGCTAGCAATCACTATGTCCCCCCACAAGCAGGCCAGCCTCATTTTCAGGCAAGACTGCTCCTAGTTGGGGGTTGCCTGGCTTCACGATTTAGAGTAAACATTGAATAAGGGAATTCATTCTGTGACAGAATGAAAAATTGTGTTGTGACTCCATAACAGGGTTCTGGAGAGAAACTGGGGGCTGTTGCCTCATTGGTGTCACTTTGCATCAAACTCGTGGAGAATGACAACTTTGACCAAAACTTGTTGGTTTCCTCATTAATAGGTATACAGGATTATTATATACCCATGACGTATATATCGTAAATAAGCACCGTTTCGCCGTATAACGTATAAATATTGTACTGCACCGGGTTCTGTATAGCAGTGTACTGAAAACGTTGAATGCACGTTGCTATGTATACTGAACACGTTGACGCATGTTGCTATGTTTACTGAACACGTTGACGCACGTTGCTATGTGAATTGAACACGTTGACTCACGTTGCTATGTGGATTGAACACGTTGTTCATAATTGAACAGTACAATCATATACCCGTATGAGAGTGTACTGACGACGTTGCGCTTTCAGTGGATTTACGAATTCGATGTAATTCTTGTATTTACAGAAAGTTCTGGTTAAATTTCAACATTTACGGGTATATAATGAATATAGAACGCCCTACCATGCCATGATGAACATTAACGGTGAATACGGAACTTGGCGTAAGCACCTCGTTCCATATTCCCCGTTAATGTTTATCTCGTTTTGTAGCATGTTCTTATATAGAACTGCATCGAGAATCATATAAATAGACAATACTCAACGAGTTTGGATGTGCCTGCATTGTCATCGAGGCGAAGCCGAGTGACGATTATGGCACATCCAAACGAGTGGAATATTGACTATTTTACGATTCGAGTGCAGTTCTGGATTTATCTCACCCATTTATATGATGTTAGATAGTATCAGAATATCAGAACAGCTCAAATATACCTAGCAAATCCATATGACGTCATCTCAAATTCACTATGCCACGGCCGTGGCGTAGTATCGTCACTTTACGGGGGTGATCGTTGAGTATTTTTTCCTAGTGTTATTTCTATGGCGAAGCTTGTACCAGGGGTGAGATAAAGCATGGTCAGGAAGTTCTCTATAAATACTATATATTCCCTCCACTACGCACTGGTAACAGTTGGGGCCACTATCAGCCATAATCTTCCTCCGATATTCCTGTTTCATGTCATCCAGCAATGCTTACTAACAGGGAGGTGCATCATAAAGCCCCTGAGAGTGAATACAGATCACTGTATTATACTGATGTCCAACTTGCCCTGAGACACCCACACCCCTCAAGTGTCAGACAGAACAGCACACACACATCCAAGGTGTGGCACTTGACACTGGTGGAGAACCTTAGGCAGTAAAACAACCAGACATATCAGGTGATATCCCACAGGCCTTTGCTTCTCGGTAGGTGTATATTGAGTATCAAGCCGCCATCTTGTTTCTCGCCACCACCAACATAGAGAGTTGTGGCTCACATATAATAAGCACCATTTGCACAATCTCCATACAGAGGTCTAACTATCCCGGATTGTGTATGGAGAGCGAGCCTCCACATGCAACACTGATGCCACCTGGCGACGGTCACAAACCGTGCTAGGTCTGGGGTCAGGTTAGATTGGCAACCAACCCCTGTCTACGCTGAGCTACGATATAGGGGTTGGTCGGCTTAAATCCCACATGGTATCCCTTCGTGTTTGCCTCAAACAAAGTAGTTCTGTTCTCTGTAGCCTTCTTAAAGCAGAAATACTTAGTAATATATATATCCATAGCTTCACAAATTGATAATGAAGTGTAGCTTTATGGTCGTTTTATTCTAAAAAAATACACTCAATAGCAAATAACAAAATAGCAAGTTGTCTTGAGGTTATGAAATGATACACTCTCCAAGCGGTGCAAAAAGTCAGGCAGGAGAGTAACAGACATATTAGACTCTAGTAAAGTCTGTTGTCGCCAGGGCCAGGGCACACAGGCTCAAACTAAGACTATTATGCGCAGCCATTAAGAGTCTGGAATTCCTGCCTCCGCTGGTACTATGCTGCCCTGAGCGATTTGCCAGTAACCAGAGTATTACTCTTCAAGCATAGGTCCTAGAATTAGACCAGCCAATCACAAAATTCCTTTCTCCCATCAGGCAGAGGGAAGAGAGACAAATGTGAGCCGTGCTCTGTTAGAACCTTACGGACCGTAAGCCCCAGGTGGTGCGGTCTGGATTTAACCCGACCAGAGCTAACCTTTTGTAGCTCAGGGACCTGTTTCACTGGTTTCGTGACATGTCTAGATCATCTAGATGGTGTGTCCGGTTTCATAAGAACTAGACATTAGACTTTGTTTTGTCCCTTCTTGCTTGCACTGTTGGTGCCACTTTTCATATCTGTCAAACACTTTTGTCACAAAACTAGTGAAACAGGTCCTATCGTGTGTAGAATTGTGTAATTCTTATGTTTGGGGTCTGTCTTTTCGAAAGGGTAGCTACTTGTGGTGTCACGAAACTAGACAACCCCAATGTCTATATGGTGTCACAGACATGTCACAAGACTAGTGAAACAGGGACCTATTTCACTAGTTTTGTGACATGTCTGTGACACCATACAAACATTGGGGTTGTCCAGTTTTGTGACAACACAAGTAGGTGCCCTTAGGTAAAGATAGACCCCAAACATAAGAATTAGAAAAATCTACACATCATGGACCTGTTCCACTAGTTTCGTGACAAAAGTTTTAGACAGACATGAAAAGCGGCACCAACAGTGCAAGCAAGAACGGACAAAATAAAGTCTAATGTCTAGTTCTTATGAAACCAGACACGCCATCTAGACGCCATCTAGACATGTCAAGAAACTAGTGAAACAGGTCTCAGGTCCCTGGTTGCCAGGTCTGGGGTCAGGTCGGTCGTTAGGGACGAAAAGGTGAAGACAATAATCTGTAAGACGACCTGTGTATGGGTGAAGACTCACAAATGGCCGCCAGTGTCTCAGTGACCATTGTCCCGTGGGACTCGCCATGAGTTACATGAATATTGTATTTATTTTTTCAGCGTTGCAAATTCAAGTCCTCAAAGAAAAGATAAAATGTCTTGAGCCGTAACCATTGTCTGGTGGGACACTCCATGCATTACATGAATATTGTATTTACTTTTCAGCGTTGCAAATTCAAGTTCTCAAAAAAACATAAAATGGCCGCCGTTTGTCTCACGCACTACTTTTTACGCTATGTGAGAGTTGAGGCATCTTTGCATTTATCTCACCCCAGATATTTTTTCTCCATAGACTTAACATTGGAAACTCGTATCTAACACCCATTAGATATTTAGGAAAAATATCCAATGGGGGATAATGTCACAAATGTTAGCCCATTAGTCAATATTAAGGGTGAGATAAATTCAGAAACCCATGAAAGTTTAGGGTCAGAGCTCGATCCCATCTCATTTGAATCACATAGTAATTCAGCGACTTCGCCTTGTGAATTACTACGTGATTCATCTCGATGGGATACGAGCTCAGACCCTAAACCTTCATGGGTTTCCTCAATATTATCCAACTCGTAGGATATGGCAGTATCTCAGTAACCAGTGTGAGGTTGGCATTACATGAATATATCGGAGCCAAGAAATATTTGGGAAATACGTGGAATAAATACGTAAACGACTATTGTAGTCAGGGTGATGTAAATCAGGGTCAAGAAATGTGAGTTGACTTCAGAATGCAGAGACGTATCCTTGATAATAAATCTTTTTCCTAAAGAATCTATAGTGAGCTCGAGTCTTCATCAAGACTGGGGCATACATTTTCTTTTATTCCATTCCCCACAGGGAGGGAATAAAAATGGAAAAGGTTTTTTTTCAAAAGCAAATGGTATGTTCACCACTGAAGAATGATCGTGCAATTATATAAATGAATAACAATTAAAAGGTTTGGGTTACATTGAGTCTATGGATCGTTTTCTGTAACCCACTTGCACCCAGCAAATTGGATATTTCTGCAACTGCCTGAGATTAGTCTGTGGGTGTTGTGGTGCATCCCCTCCCCAAAGGATTCATGAATTTATCGTTTTGTCGTCCATTTGTTGTGACCATAGGCGTATCTGTTTCTCTTCGTGCTCACGAGATCCTGTGCCTGTTTTCTGTTGGAATTCATTCCGCAATCATTTCTATAACGATACAGTCAGTAATTAAATGCATTATAAATTGTGCATTTCCCCCCCCCCCTTATTTCCTTTTGTTCTGGAGATGTTGGGTTTCTGTAGACATGAAACCAGTTACTTGTTTGTATAACAATTTTCATGAGAAAACGTTGACAAGTTGCCCCTTTAATATAAATACTGACCTAGGTATTTATTATACTCCCTTCACACAGTGACAGAACTATGTCAGACTCTCAGCCGATTCTTATAAGTCATCGACGTGCTGATATTCCCCGATCCGATTCTGGCCGACAAATTTACCGGGTTGGTGACAATGGATGACATTCTTTGCAATGCAAGCACTTCACCGATCCGATTTTATTGCTTAACTGGCAGCCGCTGGTCATTATTTGCATGTGGGATTTATATAGAACTGCATCGAGAATCGTATAAATAGACAATACTCCACGAGTTTGGATGGGCTGCAATCGTCATCGAGGCAAAGCCGAGTGACGATTACACCCCATTAAAACGAGTGGAGTTTTGTCTATTTTACGATCCGAGTTCGGTTCTGGATTTATCTCACCCATTTATATGACATTAAATATTATAAAAATTTCACAATAATTAGAATATACTTAGCAAACCATATGATGTCATCTCAAATCCACTATGCCACGGCCGTGGCGTAGTATTGTCACTTTATGGGGGTGATCGTTGAGTATTTTTTCTAATGTTATTCCTATGGCTAAACTTGTACCAGGGGTGAGATAATATGGAGAAACCAAATAAGGGTTAGTCGTGTTGTTGTTTATCGCACGACAGCAAGATCGCATATTACTGCGCGAGGCAAAGCCGAGAGCAGTAATACGCGATCTTGCCGGAGTGCGATGAACAATAACACAACTAACTCGAGTTTGGTTTAGAATTTATCCTACCCCGCCCGTCTAAATTACTTCTACATTAACAGATGACATCATTTGTCAAGTGTATCCCACTAGAGCAATATTTTTCATTTTTCTGAACTCCAGACCAAATACAGTGACCCAATGTTGAACCTATGGAGTTTTTTATTAGGGGTAGGATAAATGACTGACTCTGCCTACAGCCAGGCCTGCAGCGGCACCCTTTGATCAGAGGCGGATCGCTGTTCAAGGGTAACGTGCATCGACACTGATTGTTGCTGCTTCATGGAGACGATCGGATCGGTGAGAATCAGGGATTGGTGTTGATGTCTTATAGGCTTAAACAGAATAAAAACTTCCTAAATATTTCCCATGGATGATATGGGACAGATTTGAACTAAAATGAAGTTTCTTGCAGTTAAAAAACTGCCCCTGATTGAGAAACCAACCAGGAGAATACAACAGCAAAAGGATTCTGAAACAAAATATTTCAACTCCCTGTGATGAAAATGAACATTAATCCCATTCTGTAATTTCCAGTTCAAAGAGAAAGAAGTACAACAGAGACTTAACTTATTGTTTGTAAATTTCTAGATAGATGGTTGCGGATAAAGATCTGCTCTCATCTTGTCTAGAATTTTTTTTTTGAGATGTGCAGTCATACCTCGGATTCAACGCACGCCCCGTCATACGATACAGAGACTTAACTTATTACTTATTAAAGTTTGGTCAAAGACAGGAGTATAATAAAACCTAGGAAAGACTGGCAGAGCTCATATCTGGTGATAACACCTATGATATCACCCCGCTGGTCGCTACTATACGCTGTATGTACAATGCTCCCATGGTGGGGGTTAATTCTATAAAGCTGCAAGAATGGAGACTGGCTGCTTTCGGAAACACCCTATTAGTGACACTCTTAATGAAACATCAAAATCCTTATAGGATAATTTTAACCCGATATTTTATAAAAATAGAAACTAGTGTTTTTTATTTGATGCTGCGCCTGAATAGAGATTTCGAAACTTAAATAGAAATTTCCAGAGTTTATAGGGCATTTCATTGTAAGTGTATTATGGAAGATGTCAGTTGGGAGACTGAGGGTGGTTTCCGAATGCGTCCAGCCATTCTGACTGAGAACAGAGTGTACAGAGAATGTGCTGGGAGACGTTCAGTGGGCGATGTCCTCTACTTGCCCTCTCCAGGTCGGACAGAGTGTTGGTGCACTCCTTCTCCAGCAGAAAATAGCGTATTATCGCCACCTTGATGTCCCACAGTTCCTGCTGTATGGTGCCCACCATGAGCTGAGGAGGCAATGTTTACCGTCAGAGGAAGGTAACGACAGCAGACGACAATTTTCCCTGAACAATTCATAATAAGCGGTGATGGCCCGAAGGTTCTGAGGGCCATAACGCATAAATATCTTTGTAACTTTATAACATTTTGTCATTATATAATATAGGAATTATGATTTTAGGCTAATCAGAATACACTGTTAAAAAGGCTTTGCTGCTGTTGCTAGGGTAACAATTAGCATGGCAACAGCAGCATTCATAACCTATAAATATAAACAAACCCGCAAATGCGCTGTAATATGAGCAAACTGGCACACAGCTATAAAGAATTGGCTAATCAACTATTTCAAACTTGAAAAATGTAAGTATTTCAGTTATTTCCAGTTTATTTTTCCATAATTTCACTGTGATTCAGAATTTAGTTTCTTGAAGGAAAACAAAATGTCCGCCGATCTCTGCTGTCACTTCGGGCAGAAACTCGTTCTGGGAGTGCCCTACAGAAATCTTTATGGCACTGCTCAGACCGAACACGTATATAATAACATCATATAATCATTCCTTACACAATCCGAACATTGAACAGATAACAATTGTCTCTGTGCAATATCGTTATTAACTACTGAAAATGTACCTGATATATCCTCCAAAGTAGATCAGGCCTCTTTCAGCCTATTTCATATTATCATACCCCTAACAAACAAAAAAATCATAGACTTAACATCGGAAAATTTTATGTGGTATGCCATGGCATAAAGTGTTTTATGTACCTAGAGAAATAGAAAAAAATGACCAATCAGCGATCAGGAATTATTCACCTGTGAAAATAGTTCTGGCTGTGGAGAAAAATTCAGACAGGTGTCAAACATGGCAATTTACATATTCATAAATGGATTTCAGCGAGTGTTTGTATATTTCCTAACATTATAAAATCATGGACACGGGGTAGGATAAATTCTGAACCAAACTCGAGTTAGCCTAGTCAAAGGTTATACCACTCCGGCCTGGTCTGCTACGCATTGCACTCAGCTATCATTATCAACTACTAAAATTGCACCTTCCACATCCTACAAAATAGATCATGCCTCACATTCTTTATCACTCTTGTATATACTCATCCAGTATAAAGTACTTTATATAAAGATATATCCACGAGAGTAGACATGCACAATATCACCATGATTTGGATCTCAGTGGCCGTATTCTCCGCGTAGTTGACGCGAAGTAAAACTCTGAGCGATAGCGAGGAGTATTGCGTAGCGTCAACTACAAGGAGAATACGGCCACACAGATCAAAATCATGGTAATGCTGTATTTATTACTCACCTTTCGACTCATTATTAGGAAAACAATCTTGTAAATAATTAGAAATTCGACGCAAGCGCCGTGCATTGTTTACATAAAATAGTTCCTATAACGCCCGTCAGGTGGCTGAAAAAGCTGTATTCTCCTAGAAGAATACGGCTTTCCGTATTCTACTCAGTAGCGATCAGGAGGTTCAATAGGCTTAGTATGAAGACTCCATATTGGGTGGGTAATAAATATCAACTTTCTCTTCTCATATCTCATTCTCACTAAATTTGATACATGCTAGAGCAGACGATATTTGTCTGCCAGCACAATCATCATATAACAACCGGACGCTATATATGAAAACACAACGCCAGGCGCCATTAATCTGACACTGCAGCCGTTTCCTATTACCTTTCTATACTCACATAAAATACCAAATAGAATGCTAAAGAGAAGAAGGGGCATTTTATATCACCATTTACCACCGGGATCGAATGCTATAAGACATAAATGTAAAACAGAAGAAATTGCTCTGCAATGTGTCCTTTAATATTTTCATTTTCTTTTGGTAAATTCTGGATACTTTGATTTAATCGAATTAATCTGAATTAAATCTAAAAAAATTGGAAATGATATCTTCGTTTAGTACTAAATTCACATCTTATATATAAAAGGCATGGGAACAAACAACATATTCCTGTGAGAACATGTTAATTTCATATTATAAAGTGATTATTCTATAATAAGATCATATAAACTGCAGCAAATTATATTTGTCTGAGAGCAGTGATTTCATATCATCGTGACCGACTGAGGAGGTTTAATGGGCTCACGAGGAGAACGGAGTGGCGCCCTCTGACGATTACGAGACGCATTCACCACATCCCGGATGCAGCGCCATCTAGAGGCTCGCGGCCGTTGTGACCGCATCCTCGTGACGTCACGCCGCACGCCATCAAAGACGCATTTTTGTTTGATCCTGCTATTACGCCGACAAGTTTGCTTTTTCGCGCATCTGCGACGCCTAAAGATGCCCCCGAAGAAAACTCCCGCGGGCAAGACCCAGAAAATCGTTAAAAAGACATCGGCAGGGGAAAACAAGAACGTAAAAATGGACAAGAAAATCGAGGATTTGAGTCGCGAAATGCGGACTATGAAATCTGCAATGATGGCATTCACTCAGGCGGCAGCCTCTAGGAATCAGGCGGCAGCCTCGCCGTCCAGGCCTATGAACGATTCCGCGATGGCGGTCCCACAAGTTTCTCCATCGACGCCTACGGGCCCTCAGATGCGGGGATTCGAGTTACATCGCCCGAATGCTACTGTGAGTACAGCCCCAACGGCCGTTATTGATGGTTTTGCGGCATCCATGTTGGCGCATCCCTGGATTCCCAGGGACGCTCCTGGTCTTGGCGTCCAGTATCAAGATCAATCCATCGACGACCAAGTGCGCCTATTACTGCAATCTACGGCTCATGTGCTACGGCCAAATAGAGGTAAATTTATTATTCCCTGCCACTATGTATTGCTCCCCAGCCGTAAGGACCACATGAGTCTGGGCACCGTAAATTTGCAGAAACACATTTGGGGCATCCTCCGCATCGTGGACGATGCGGCGGTGCCCCCTACCGTCAAACCTCATGTACTTTCACACCTCAGGGAGGTCGTGGAAGATTGTTTGGATTACGATTTCGCAGCCGTTCGCCGGTGGAGCGAGGAGATCTTCATACGAGTGGCAGAAGGTCGTTTCGCTAGGGGATGGGAGGATTCCGAGCAAATCCAGCACCTACGCACAGCGATTTCTCGTTCCGAGAGTTCCCGCGTTTGCCGCGCGGTGGAGGCACCGGCGGCAAAGAAGAAAAACAAGGCGCTCGGCTTCTCCCCAGCGCACCCCCCCTGCAAGTTGTACAATAGTGAAGGGGGTTGTGCCGTCACCCCCCCGCATTCCACGAGTGGGGGAACTGTTGTTCACTGTTGCTCCTACTGTTCTGACAACTTTGGAGCTCATCACGCCCACAGTTTCGTTGATTGCCGGATAAGGGCTCGCCATGAGGCCACCGGCGGCAGTCACGCTACTGGTACGCCCTTTCGCGGGCAGGCAGGAGGACGACCTGCCGCCGCCAACAATTCTGCTTAACTCGCTCCGGCAGGGGGAGCGTCTTCCGGGGGGTGGGGCGGACAACCCTCCCCCGGCAAGCCACGTTGACGCACCTGCCGCCGAAGTGTGGCGCCCCCCCCCCCTCGGACGAGTTCCGCGAGCGCTTCCCCGTGGAGGCGGCGCTCTACGACGCTGTACGTGCCGGCGGCGATTACAATTATCGAGCTGCTCGCCGCGAGGTTCCGTCTGGCCTACGGGTCGACCGTTGGGCCGCACTCCTCACCAACTTCCACGACGCCGAGCTGAGCGATTTTCTTCGCTACGGCTGGCCGATTAGTTTCAATCAGTCACGTTGGCCCATCTCTACCTTCAGCAACCATGCCTCCGGGAGGGCCCAGGGTGCCGCCCTTGCCGCATTCGCTGAAAAGGAGCTACTTCTCGGGGGTCTGACGGGCCCCCTCACTCATCTACCGTTCGGCCAGTGGTCACAGGTCTCCCCACTCCTCACTCGTCCTAAGAAGGGGGGGGAGGGTGTGCGAGTCATACTGGATTTGTCGTTCCCACCTGGCCAGGCGGTCAACGATGCCATCGCACCTGGTCTCTACCTGGGGTCTCCCGCCACCTACACCCTCCCCGGGGTGGGAGACTTGATCGA
Organism: Alentia gelatinosa; assembly: GCA_950022655.1. Lineage (NCBI taxonomy): Eukaryota > Metazoa > Annelida > Polychaeta > Phyllodocida > Polynoidae > Alentia > Alentia gelatinosa. The sequence continues at coordinate 130,286,421 of OX465580.1, read as the reverse complement.
GGAAATTCTCGCGGCTGGCCCTACGGCCCACGTCTGGTCTGCAGACCTTTCCAGGGCGTATCGTCAACTCCGGATAGACCCCGTCGACGCCCCCCTACTGTGCTTCCGTGTAGGGGGGTCTTTCTATGTGGAGCGATGCCCCCCGTTCGGTTGCCGCACCTCCTCGATCGCGTGCCAGCGCACATCGAACGGGGTAGTCTATATGATGCGTTCCCGCGGCCGCCACTGCCTCGCTTATCTGGACGATTTCGCGGGCGTTGCCGCAGGGAAGCGCGCCGCTCAGGAGGCGTACGACCACTTCCTGTGGTTAGCGGATCATCTGGGCCTCCAACTCGCCGCGGAGAAGTGCCAGCACCCCACCCGCCGCCTTACCTGGTTGGGTTTCGTGCTGGACATCAATGCGGCCACCGTCTCCATTCCTTCCGGCAAGCTCGCAGATGTACTGGAGGTGTGCCGCGAGTGGGAGGGCAGATCCCACGCATCTCGCCATCAACTCCAGTCCCTTCTGGGGCGCCTCGTCCACGTCGGCCACTGCGTCCGCTACGCCCATCGCTTTATGACACGCCTCTTCTCGGCCCTACGGGCGTCGCAGGGCGCCGCAGTTATCACCGTCGGCCGCGAGATGCACGCGGACATCGCGTGGTTCCGCGCTTACGCGACGTCCTCGAACGGGCGTCACTACTTCGGCCCGCCCGACGCCTCTACCGACCTCCACATCGACGTCTCCGCGACAGGCGTCACGGCTTCTCTGGAGGGGTCGGCCGTCAGGTGGGGGTGGGCCCTCAGCGACGCGGACATCCCCTCGGACGACGCTTCTCGCCACGCTTACGCCCTGGTCGTGGCGCTTCATCTCCTCGCCCCTCACGCCCCCCCGGGCGTCGCCATCCGGGTCCACGCCTCCCATCCGGGCGTACTCGCCCCCCTCGCCTCGGGGCTCATCAGGAACAGCCAGATCGCCGCATGCGCGCGGCAAGTCTGGCTCGACGCCGCCCTCAGAGACACCGACATGCTTCCGGGGGGGGGTGGGGGGGCCGCCCCCCCCAACGCACGTCCCGACCCACGCCGAGGTCCCTGCACACGCAGATCTCTTCAATATTGGTTTGTAAATTGCAGGCACACCACACAATCTCCACGCCCGGATGAGGGCCTCCCACGACGCCGCGCTTGCCCCCTCCACTCACAGGAACAAGGAGGTACACGCGCGGAGGTACATCCGCTTCGCCGCCGGGCACACCGCGGTCTTCCTCCGGCCTACGGTCCTGGAGGCATGCCTCTACATCCAGCACCTGGCGGATACGTTCTCGTCACCCGCGGCCGTGAGGAACGCCATCTCCGGCGCCCGCGCTTGGCTCTCGGACCACGGAGGGGACGCCAGCGCTTTCAGCTCACGGCAGGCCGCGGCCGTGTTGCGCGGTACGGCCCTGCAGTCGGCGCACATCCTACGCCACGCCCCCCCTATCACCATGGATATGTTGTCGTCGATCGCCAACCAGGCGGCATCGCTCACAACCGGGGTTCTCGTCAAAGCCGTGGCGCTCGTCGCTTTTTTCTCCCTCCTCCGCGCCTCGAATCTCTTCGCGCCACCTCCGGGGAGGCGCCAATCGTCTCACGCGCTTCTGCGCGCCGACGCGGTCATCCAGGACGGACGCTTAGTGCTCACCGTGCGATCTGCTAAGACCATAGGACCCGGCCGTTCTCCGGCCGTGATCTCCCTGGAACCGTCTGACGACAGGGCATTATGCCCAGTGAGGGCATGGAGATCTTATATAGCGGCCGCGCCCGCGCGGCCGTTAGACCCCATGTTTCTCCTACGACCGGCGGAGCCGTTTTCGGCCTCTCAGTTCACCGCGGTCGTTCGTTGCCTCTTGCAACGGGCCGGTTTCCCCCATGCGGACGAGGTGACTCCTCACTCGTTCCGGAGGGGGGGGGGCCCAATTTTTTCATGCCCTTGGCATGCCGGCCGCAGACTTACAGCGTCTCGGCACTTGGTCATCTTCGGCAGCCATGGCACCTTATCTTGTATAATATTCTCAGACTTTCAGCTTGGTATCTTATTCTGACATTATACCGTTTTTACCAGTTTGACTCCCTCGATCACTCTGGGATTGTATTTTTCCTTCATGATATCTCTGTCATACTTCCATTTTTCCGGTAATAAATTTTACCAAAATGCCTTCGACGAGTTCTGGTCATTGTGACCGACTGAGGAGGTTTAATGGGCTCACGAGGAGAACGGAGTGGCGCCCTCTGACGATTACGAGACGCATTCACCACATCCCGGATGCAGCGCCATCTAGAGGCTCGCGGCCGTTGTGACCGCATCCTCGTGACGTCACGCCGCACGCCATCAAAGACGCCTTTGAACATTTTCCTCCCTCCCACCCCACAGTTTCTACTATGGACTTTGGACTATCTTATTCTGACATTATACCGTTTTTACCAGTTTGACTCCCTCGATCACTCTGGCATTGTATTTTTCCTTCATGATATCTCTGTCATACTTCCATTTTTCCGGTAATAAATTTTACCAAAATGCCTTCGACGAGTTCTGGTCATTATTCCGTATTAAATACGATGTAATATCATCCCAAATAAAACCAATCACTTTAATTTCAACTTGTCTGTTTTTTTGTGGTTCTTCTACTAACGTATTAAATATAATATATCAAATATTATGTTGCTCACAGCAGACAAAAAAATCCTTTATCTCAGAAAAAGCGGGTATTCCACCAGGACCTGCGATCTAAGCCGATACGAGCTAATCTGTCGACTTGCTAAGTTGGCACGAATCGTGTGAGCATGCCTGACTAGATCGCTCCAGTGGAACAGCATTCCATGAGCGATAATAAGGGCTACACATACAGGGACAAACACACAACCAGATCTTAAAAGATTTAGCACAATCTGGCAAGATGCATCCAGGTACTGTAAAGATAAGAAAACTGATGAGTGTTTGGTCTGTGTCCTCGTTCACCATCAAGTTTGGAGTGCGCAGTAATATGAACGAGGCATTAGCCGAGTGAATATTCCGAAGCACTCCAAATGAGATGGGGAATGGGGACTCAGACCAAGCACAAAAATGTTTCTGATTTTATCTTAGCCTGAAAATATGTATCTGTTTATCACCCATTGAGAATGAGTTACCGTACTCGCAAGCCTATTGAGAACGAGTTACTGATGTTAAGCTTATGAACGTTTATTCCAGGCTAAGATAAAGTGCCTGACCCTGCCGGTCAAAACTGTCGTGCTGGTGGAATCAACGCTTAAAGCAATGAGCATTTTTCTGAGAGCCCAGTTTCCTGTCATCATTCTCGTATTCGATACCTTTAATCAAACAGGACGATACCAGGAGCAAACATGGAATAGATTTCATTCAGCTGCTCTATATACGTTTCCATATATCAATAGTATAATAATAATAAAAAAAAATATATATATAATAATAAAAAAAAAAATATATATATATATTACTTCCATATATTAATAGTTTAGTTGACTGCAATCTGGTGTTACAAATAGCTGGTCGTCTAGCTTTCTGATACTGATACTTGGTGATGCAGCTGGCTTTGAAAGCCAAGGCCATGGTCCACAATGCAAGCACACAGCAGTACACTGTGTCCTTTTATACTCCATATAAATAGAGGCTGAACAGACAAGGTTATGGTATACTTGAGCTTCCATGGTCTCTGACTGCATGTTATTGTCCTTTATTGAATGTAGTACATGTAAACAGCAGGGTTCAGCATGGTCTTAAAGGCATATCTGACAATTTGCCTTGAAAATTAAAACCCATGTCAAGTTCCTGAGAATTGAATATGATGATCTCGAAGTGCTATAAAACACATTTAGCTTAAAAATAGGGGGTCATCATGGTTTTTAAGAAACCATTGAACGATCTGATAATATTTTAGACAAATTGTTGGTTAATGAAAACTGGGAAAAACCCAAAGATATTTCAGTAATGATAATAAGAGAATTTGGTAATTCCAATTGACTAAAACTGTCCCTGAGAAATTCAACCTAGTGTGATCTTCTCATTGATGTAATGGGTGAAAGTTCTAATAATTGACTGGTAAGAACAATACTACTTTACCTTCAACAACAATTTCTAGTGTCAAACGACTTGGGCCCGCAACACTAAATGACTTATTACATAAAGGGAGAAGTCATTTACCAGGCCTTTTCTTTGCAAATGGTGATATGACCATAACATCGTATTGTCTCGCTCCTACCTTTAACCAATTATCACCTTATTAGACATATAACCACACAGATATGTGTCAATCTTAAACCACCTTTCACATTATCATAAAATTTAAACTGGTTATTACTTCATGTGACATACCGCAACACAATTCCAGGCTCATCTTTAACCACTTATCACATGATCTGTTGGAAGATTTGTTGGAAGACCAATGTTAAAACATTGATACAAATAAAGATTCTTAAAAAAAAAATCACTTTACTTTACACAGTCGTGTGCCCATCTTAAACCACTTATCTCATTATGAGACATACTGCCACACGATCCCGCATCCATCATTTATCCCATATCACTTTCCCGCACCCATCATTAACCTCTCATCACTTTATAAGACATACATCCATTCAGTTATGCGCCCATCTTGAACCACCTATCACATTATGAGACCTACACAGTCCCACACCCATCATTAACCTCTCATCACTTTATGAGACATGCCTCCATACAGTCACGCACCCATCTTTAACCACTTATCACATTATGAGACGTACACAGCCACGCATCCATCATTAACCTCTTATCACATTATAAGACATACATCCATTCAGTTATGCACCCATCTTAAACCACCTATCACATTATAAGACATACACAGTCGCACACCTATCTTGAAGTATTTATCACTTTATGAGACGTACCTCCATACAGTTATATATATGCGCCCATCTTAAACCACTTATCACATTATGAGACGTACACTTTCACGCACCCATCATTAACCTCTTATCACTTTATAACACATACCTCCATACAGTCACGCACCCATCATTAACCACCTATCACATTATGAGACGTACACAGTCTCGCACCCATCATTAACCTCTCATCACTTTACGAGACGTACCTCCATACAGTCCCACACCCATCATTAACCTCTCATCACTTTACAAGACGTACCTCCATACAGTCACGCACCCATCATTAACCTCTTAGCACTTTACAAGACGTACCTCCATACAGTCCCACACCCATCATTAACCTCTCATCACTTTACGAGACGTACCTCCTCTACGGTGGGTTCTCGTTGCAGCCCGTCGTCGTGCAGGTGGTCGATGCGGCGTCCCGGATGCTCACCAGGTATCCGGCGGTGGGACAGTAGGTGGGACAGTTTCTCCATCTGTCACAAGACGACCAATACACAGTTAGCACTCAGCAGTTATTACAGTACAGAGATTCTCAACGTTAAATTCATCATCAAATATGAAAGTTGTACATGTCTTATTGTCTGATATGTTTGATATTTATGTGGCTGATTCTATACCATGTATTATCAAATCCCCAAAATTTCAGTTTTTAGAACGAACATGCAACAAAATGATATTTATATTTTTATAATTCACATAATTCACAAGCTTCAGTATATATATATATATATATATATATATATATATATATATATATATATATATATATATATATATATATACATATCTATATATAATTCTGGAGCTCTGGGAGGTGTGATATAGTCCAACGATCGGTATTATTATATACCTATGGCCGTATGACCGACACATACTGCCCGCTGCTACTCATGACACTGTGACGTATGGGGTATGTCATCACGTGACTAGCTAAAATTTCGCCATTTTTAAGTATAATTATAATACGAAAACAGGCTGACTGTCTTAGTACGTCAAAATACATCGGGATGTATCTGATCAATAACTTTACCGCGTATTTTTTACGTACGAAGACACTAAGCCAGTTTCCGTATAGTATTGACCACTCCCAGGGCATAGTTTAAATACCTTAGCTTGGGCGATAAATATCAAGTGCAGCGACCATTTGGCGACTATTTTGCGTTGCAAAATTATTGTTGTAGTCGTTGCCGGTCGATTTATTATATCATTCTGCTTTCGGCATCGGGATATATCTGATCAATAATTATACGAAGTATTTTGAACACTGAAGACAATAAACCTGTTATCATACAATCATATACCAGTGAAAACCTAGCCACCTTTACACTACCTTTACGGCCGTGGAGTATGAGTTCCTAACATTAAGCCTATGGAGAAAAATTTCGGGGAGAGATAATAAAAAAGAAACCAACATGTTTTGGTCAAAGTGGTTGTTCTTCACGAGTTTGATGTGGAGTGAATATCACGTAACATTCAAACGAGTTGGAGAACGACTTCTTTGACCAAAATGAGTTGCTTTCTGTATTTATCTCACCCCTGTACACACTAAAGGAATGGGCAACGTATAGAATGTAGACAGTGGAGAACGGACTGCAATACTCGTAGGTGCAGGGAGAACAAAGCATGGGACGAAAATACCAGGGGTGAGATAATGATTTAGATAAGTTGAGATCACTCGATGGTGATCGGGGACACAGACCAAACACTCATGAATTTCTTTCTTCAGATAAGATGATTGGAGTATGAGTTCATAACGTTAAGTCTATGAAGAACTTAGAAAGAAACTGATGAGTGTTTCGGCTGTCTCCTCGTTCGCCACCGAGTTTGGAGTGTGTAGTAATATGAACGAAGTGATAGCCGAGTGAATATTCTGAAGCACCCGCAACGAGATGGTGAACAGGGACTCAGACCAAACAGGAATATCTTTCTCATTTTATCTTAGCCTGGAAATATTTATCTGTTTATCACTCATTGCGTATGGTTTACCATATTGCGTATGGTTTACCGTATTTGCAAGCCCGTTGAGAACGAGTTCAAAATGATAAGCCTATGGATATTTATACTAGGCTAAAGTCGGGAACACACTGTACGATTCCGTCCCCACCAATTAACGCCTTTAATCGTGAACTGTCTCAGGTGAATTTGCACAGGTTGTCACCATCACAGCAGGATTTATGGATGGGGTGGTGGTCATTCTGTTCACACTGTACGACTGACTTCCGACTTTCTCAGAGATTTGAGGCCACCCATAAAGGAACAAGCAATAAATCTTCGTATATGGGGGCTAAATCGGTGGGCGGGCCTCAGTCTGTGTGTGACAGGGGCATTACTGCTTACCCAGCGACTAACTATGGGCCAAAATCGGTAGCCACCATGGGGGGTATCTCTTAAACTCTGTTGTCGCCGAAAACGTGAAGGAACAGGTTCCTTAATTTATCGGTCCCGATTTCGGAATATTAGAATGCAATTTATCGGCGACAATGGTACATCACCATGGGAGGGAGGGGGGATTTTGAAATCTCAGGTAAAGTTCTAGAGGGGGGTGCCACACTGAACGACTCAATTTCCGAGAAAGGAACATTCATGTTCCGAAATCGTACAGTAATAAAACGATGTTGCTGTAAACAGAGTGAGGATCGAAATTTGTACGTTTACAGGTATAACGTTTTATCTTTACTATATGCCTCCAAAACAGTTATATTACTACCTTATTTAAGTTGTAAGAGCCATTTTCAGAGCGATTTGGGCACAGAACCCTAGTTTGTAAGGTGAATGCCATGGTTATTCATATTTTCATTACCAGGTACCATACTTCGATATTTTTCTGTAATTGAAATGATTTTCCAGTGTGTTTTCTTTATGTACTCTAACGTTAACGTTACCGATATCGAAGCGATAAACAACATCGGCCATTTTTAAAAAGCGACGTCCTAATCATGTCCGTTGCGACCGTAGAATGAACCCTGATTTACTGCACAGCTGTGCAGTACATTGTGGGCGGCAGCGTGTAGTAAATATGTTAGTTACGGCAGTAGGTATATAGTAATATCGTAAAACTGGATGAGTTTTAATCTTGACCACCGTATGCCACGACTGGAGTTTGGCATAGTGACTTCATGAGGCGAAGCCGGGTGAAGTCTGGAGTCAAAACTCCAGGAGTGGCATGCGGTGGCCAAGATTAAAACGAATCAGGTTTTGATTTTATCCTACCCTGTCTCCTCGATTTTGGAATATTACGTGATACAAATTAGTGGCATATAAAACTCTGTATGCTAGTCAGCGTGGCATACGGAAACTTAATGTTAAGCTTATGGGATTTTATATTAGGGGTAGAATAAAGTGTGTTATGGCCTTAAGATAAAATACCGGGGTGAGATAAAGTTCAGAGCACGTACCTGGATGATGAAGTCCTTGGTGAGGACGGCCGGCTCCGTCACCACCCCCTCATCCGCTATCACAGACATGCGCAGTTGATCACCGTACGTGAGAAAGGATATAGACAGCGCCATCTCGTGAGGCGCCGGCGTAAAATTCACAATACTCTTCACAGTGCGGGACGCTAACACCAGGGGTCGCTCGGGCCCGGGCAGGTTGGCTATAAGACATGTAGCGTTCCCGCGAAGACTCCCCCATAGGCGGCGCCACAAGCAGGCCGGAAGTAGAACATGGAGCAGCGCCTGCGCACCGTACATGATAAAGGAGTCTGCTGATTTCTTCACTCGCTCCATCTTCTGTTTGATCTCCCAAAGCCTCGGGATGGAGCCTTCCGTGTTGGTAGGGAGAGTGAGGTCCACGTAGGTCACGTGGTTGCCGAGTCTGCGCGTTGAGGCGCTGGTCCGCAGATCGAGCGGGATGGTGACCAGCATGTCGTACGGGTTCCCCACCCCGCGCGTCTGCAGGTAGGTGCGCACGCAACCGGAAGCCACAGAGAGTAAGACATCATTGAGTGTGCTCCGAGTGACCTGCTTTATACGTATGGCCCGCCCCACACTATACGGCTCCGACCACGCCACTACTTTGCGACCTGTCCGCGGGGTGGCGTGCAGGATATTGTAATCACGCCGAGTTAAGAGCCATTTATGAAGAAACACAAGCGGCCCGATGCACACCGCTCGCAGGGAGTTGATCATCAAGGCTGCCCGCCCGATGCGTGGCTTATGGCTGTAGAGCGTGTATTCATCCACCAGCGCGCCCAGGAGCACGTGCATGAGCGCGACGCCATCGGTCACGCATTGATGCACGCGCAGGAGAAGAACGGTATCCTTCTTATCGCCGAACTCGTGTAAAACCTGCACGTCCCACGGAGGGTGGTCGGGCGGGAACGCGCGACTCGCCATCTCCGCTACGTGGCTCTGCAGGTCGTCCTGGGTTCGGATGGTTTCCGGCATGCTGTAAATGTGACGCTCTATACTGAAGGCGTCATCAATGACCCACATATGACCCGTTTTAGCGGCCACCACTCGCTGCATGAAGCGCGCGTGTAAGCGTTCCCCGCGCGGGCCCTCAGCCGATACGAGCCGAGCGTTCACCAGCTCCCGAATGCGCGGCAGATCCAAACCCGCTTCAACCGTCACTAAACTGTGCATTATCGCCCGGTTTAGTTTACTATCATGCAGCCAGATGGCGTCGGTGTGACTGAGCATGCGCGAACAGCAGCATAAGCACGTCCGGTCGGGCTTGGCACAGCAGCAACATAGCATGCACTGCTTGACTAGCGCCGCCACTGGCAGTAAGAGCAACAACAAGGCAGCAGTGGGACAGAACACCACTAGGGCTACCAGCAGGAAGAACAGACTCCCCAGGAAGGACACCATGACGCTTTTATCGGCCGGGTGCTCCAGGCGCCGGTAGGGAGCGCTGGTGGTCTGCGGGGGGCAGGTGTGCATGTCCACCTTGCTCTTGGAGACTGGAGACTGGGCGTCGTTGACGTTGGAGAAGTCGACGTTGACGTCCTTACTGTCGCTGTTGGAGACTGGGTCCGTACCGCTACTCGGCCCGTTCTCTATGGACTGCCGGTCACCAGCGCGACTTCCAGTCTTACTTCCGGTCTTACTTCCGGTCTTACTTCCGGTCTTAGCGGCGGCCCGCGACTTGGCGCCCGCTTCAGGCATCTCTGTGAACAGGCAGAAAGATGTGTTGTTAATGACATATATGCGATAATTCAATTTCTGATTTTTAGAAGGGAAAAATTGTCTATACCTATGAGCGAACAACCTATGATTACATAACGCTGCTGGGGGTGGAATAACTTTTGTTTACTGCCCAGGTTGACGTTTACTGCCCAGGTTAACCTTTTCTGCCCAGGTTGACGTTTACTGCCCAGGTTGACGTTCAGAGACATTCGGTTTTTATCGATATTAGCCGACAATTGAAGGTATATAGGAATAGGGAAACCACATGCCGGTGGGGTGGCTCCGGCTTGGAAAAATTACTGCCCAAGGAGTTTCCAAGCCGTACCGAGTAACTTTGACTTATTCCCACCGGAACCAATCATAGTTTCCCTCTATTCCCATCGATTACTATATACCCATGCCGTATATATTGTAAATACGCACTGTTTCCATATAACGTAAAAATACTGTACGGACCACTGGTCCGTACAATATTATACGGACTATCTACCCATACTCGTTTATTAAAATATTGATTGTTAAGCGAAATGATTTTTTTTTTAAATTTCGGGTATATAGTAAATATAGAACGACCTACCATGCTTGTACAAGCCACAAAACTCGATACTAATTCATGGTTTGTACGGAACTCGGCGTAAACGCCTCGTTCCGTATGAAACATGAATTACCATCTCGTTTTGTAGCTTGTACAGCATTTTTTTTTTTTTTTAGACAATTTCTTTATTGATCCATTATCAGTTACACATTTTGTGATATCCTACAAAAGTTCGTTTCATATCTTAACAGGTCAATAAAGATGGCCACCCATCAGCTGCAAAGTCTGCTTGCTGGTTTTCATTGGGTGCCATAGTTTGGTTTTACACAATAAGTGTTTGTTCCCTGGTTACGGGTCTGTGTCATATCATCTTAGTTTACTATACATTGTTGGAATTGACAACATTTACTTGTCTATGTAGTCAAAATATGGTGAATCGTCGCTAGTAGTTACAGTGAGTTTTGTTGTACTTATGGTTATTCAGTAACCATCAATGGAATGACAAAATGGATACATAGAAATACAGAAAGAAAGACAGGGACGGTGAAACCCCATCCCACAACCTTAATACCCAATCAACATACATTCATTTCGTTTATGCATTTTTGATATATTTGTTTACCTTACCACACCGGTGGATTTAAGAAATAATCAATCATAGCCACATCGTGTACATTACCCATGGGTATACAAACGTCACATATACAACAGTACGCTGGTAAGCTTTCTAACATCGCTACTTGGTAGCCTTATCAAAACACCTTATACTGGTATACTTTCTAACATCACTGTTTTTGAAAATTTTTTAAACATGGTAAAAGTTGGGGTATTTCTGGTCTCAGGGCTAAAACTATTCCATAAAATTGATCCAGTGTACTCAACACTTGTTTTGTAAAAATTACCATTTGGTTGACACGTTTTAAGTAAAGGTGCATGGTCAGGACGTTCTATGTAATTACTCTCTATTTCTCTGGGGATAATCAGAACGGTCACAATAAACGTACCCTGCTCACACGCTCAGTAGTCTAATGCTAATTGTTATTTTTGCTATATACATGTAGATGTTTGGCTGAACGCGTTGCGTAACCAAGATAGGGCGCACTCCCGGCCTGAGGGAAACGGTCTATTCAAACGATTGCAGGACGTTAGGGCCCATCACCAAAAAGTCGGGACGTTAGGGCACAGCCGAGACCGGAGGGCCGTTGAATAATCTAGGATCTTACATAAAGACACTTATCCGTACCCTTTGTACAGGGGTTATCGTTTGATAATATTTAAGTTTGTCTGCTAAGAAAATATCAGAAATCCATAAGGTCGTTCATAAGTATTGAATAGAGTTAACCCTCATCGTCCCTGGCTGTCTATGGCATACAGAAAAAGGGTTTTTATGTAGGTGTGAAAGCCTCAGTCGCGCCTCAGTCGCACCGCGACGCCACGTTCAAACCTGCGGCGCCGGCGGGGAGAAATAGCATGAATAGACGTTAGGGCCCACCTAATTTTGCAGAATTGGCTAATGTTCGTTAACTCTTTACTAAAAATGGAAATGACACAATTTTAGCAGATTTCATGAAATGTAAGTAATGGTTTGACATGTCTGCATAATTCAATGATATATACTGTCAATGCTATGATACGTGGGCCCTAACGTCCCGACTTTCGTGTGGTGGGCCCTAAGGTCTACATACCATTCAAACGAACTTACATAGGGGGGGGGGGGTATGGCCCGGTGCAGTCTCCCACTTCCTACACTACTCACACCGCCGTATATAAGGTTGTAACTACTTTAAAGATAAGACCAATGCATACTTATAAAGCCCCGCCCCACCAACGCCGATTCTGGTCCCGATAGGCATTAAGATTGACTTCCCGACACCATACTGATTCTATTGTGAGGTCAGCAAAAATCGTGGCAGCAAAAATCGATAGCTATAGGCTGCGATTGAAAACGCCAATCGTGTAGGTCCCGATAAAATCCCACATGTTGTATTTTCCGTAGCCTATCATAGGGTATCGTAGCCTATAGGGAAGATATCGTGGTCATCTAGTATGATTCACAGATTGGATCACGATAGAGGTCTACGATTCTGGGACCTCCCGATATGTAGACTGGCCTCAGTCCCTGTATCCTACCCCTCCACCCCTTCTGAGTGACACAGGCACTGGTCTCTTCCGTAATCGGCCGTGTAGACTGGCGCGATGTAGCGCCACACTCCCCAAGCAGAGGTCTGCAACTGGTGAGGATATCTGCTTGGAGATTGATACCCTCTCACTTTGATCTCAATCGAGATATAGTCAGGAGTGGGGGAAATATATTGCTATGAAAACACAGGCGGCCAGGGAACTGGAGGAGGGGAGGGGGGAGGGGTAGAGGGAGGTATAGTGTTACAGGGAGTGGCTTGGGGTCATAAACAGGAGATTCTGATCAGAGTAGACAAGTCTTTGATTCATGGGCCAGTCAGAGAAGGACACATGCTATAATGAATCGTATTCCGATTTTCTTTAATCATTTAATGAATGTTCATAATCAAAGACTTGAGCAAGTCTACCCGATATGCTACGATTTGGCCATTTCAAATCGTAGCCAGGCAGGGGCAAGGCTTAAGTGACTTTTGCATATCGCAAGAAAAAAGTCGCCATGAAACTCCCCTTGCGGTGTTTCCCAGGAATAATATCGCCATATGTGCCTTGGACTCCTTGCGATACTGCACCACCCTTTTCGCATCCCTGCCGAGGTACAAGGTCGCAAGCAGTATTTCCCCTCTAAAAGGGAGAAAGTCGCATGCAACTTTGAGAATTGACATTTTAATTTTTGTCCTTTTTTTTTTTGTTTTTGTTTCAAATGTCTTTTATTGGCTTTTAATATATAAGTTTCTCTTTCAAGTTTTCATGTCCTTTTCTTCATGTTTCTTACCAATAAGAGACTACAATGAACGACCTCTCAGCTGCGGACATGTCCTATGCTGGTTTTCGTTGGGCGTTCACAATATACAAGATATATGCATTGGTATCATAAACATAGTAGATATCATTGGCATTCAAGTTCTTTAGTATGACGGTTAGCTACGCAGTTAAATATTGTCAAGAATAATTGGCAGTATGACATTTTTTAGTTATACAAAGGGTAGTCTACATAGGATTATTGTATATTGTTTCTAACATTGTCGTTTTAGTTAATTTTTTATACTACTCATAAGAGGGCGTTTGTCTTACTAACACAGGGAGCGAATTCCAATAAGTACCACCTGCATACTCTATACTTTTCATATATGCTTGGGAATTTGGTTGTAATACAAGTAGCACCGGTGCATTAAAAAGTCTGGTATTTAAGTTTCTATCATCGAGATATTTCTTTTGCTGGGTTCTCTTAAACATAAAGTTACTCAAATGCGCTTTCCTCCTTTCACTAAGGTAGGGTATTCCTGCTCTTATGTGTAGATTTCTAGTACTCTCGTATTTATCCGCTTGCAATATTATTCTAAGGCAGTGGTTCTGTGATCTCTGTAGTTTGTCTAGCATATACTTAGGTGATCCAACATACAGTGCATCCCCATAGTCATAATATGGCAGTACATACGCTTTATATAATTTCATTGCAGTATCTTTATCCATGAAAGTTCTCATTTTGCTCATTTGGTATGTTCGATAACTAACTTTTTTTAGGATATCTTTAATATAGAGGTTGTAGGTGAGATTTTGATCTAGTTGAAAGCCTAAATATTTATATGTAGTGACATTTTGTAATTCTATTCCTTTTAGATAAAGAGATAGATGCCCAATATTTCTGCATTTGTAATTCGTTCCAAAAGTCATATACTTGGTTTTTTTAACATTGACAGAGAGCTTGTTTTGTTCTGCCCAGATTTCAAACATATCCAAAGCCGGTTGCAAATTTCTACAGATTTCATGCTTTGTAGTTCCTTCTGTGTACAAAATAGTATCGTCTGCATAGAGTTTTACCTTTATGGCAGGTAGACAGGAAATTATATTATTTAGATAGTGTACCCTTTTACGCAACCTCCAACTGGGTGGGCGGCCGGTCCAGGGATATAATAGGCTCAGGGCCCCATTGCTCCTGTTTTTGTGGTATCGCTAGCTATAATCGGATCGCAATTTTATTTTTGCGATTACTTTAACGATCCGACTCAAAAAGTGTTGCTCCACTAATATCGGATCGTATCGCTATATTTCCGCGGTATCGCTAATTTGTACGATGCGATTACGATACAACAATGCAGGGGTGCATATTGAATGAGACAGGGGAAGATTAATTAGTTCTTTAATTAAATACAGATGGCACCATAGTTAAAACTGATCTGACACCTGGTGGTTTGGATCGCTATTTCCTATAGGTAAAAGAACAAGGGGCAGGGGTTGGTGGTGCAACCATGGATCGTTATTTGAAATATCAGACAATGCTGTATTTAACCTACAGCGATATGATCCGCAGTGCTGTGAAGGTGCGCGTAAAAATTATCGCTAAAAGCCGTATTTTACGCGGCGATGCGCCTTTGGGATTGCAACACGATCCGCAAAATTTCAGGAGCAACGTTTTGGCCCTCGGATCACTATTCTGCGTTATCCTGGAGCACCGGGGCCCAGGCAGCCAATATGATACATATGGACCCTTTTCTGTAGGCCAAGGAGACCCTGGAATAATGTGGATCAACTTTATTCAACACTTATGGACGACCTTTGGTCAGGTAGGACAATATTAACGAACGAGGTTGAATATCATGAAACAATAGCCCTCGAACGAGGTATCCTCGTACACTATTCTTTCACACTATTCTTTCACAGGCATAAGTTGTTGAACAGGCCCTTGGGGTAATGTCACAGTAAGGTCTGGCGTCCACCTACTACGATAGAATCGTAGACCTCCCGATATGGCACCGATACAAAATGTCAAAATCGGTGCCATATCGGGAAGGTGCAAAATCGTAGACATACGTCTAGACAAGCCAATCCACCACGCATTGTATGGTGTTTTTATCGGTGTCTAATCGCAGAAACGTGGTTAACTGCCCCGATATTAAGTGACCTTCCGACACGATTTTGATTTTTTTCTCAGAAGGTGCATCGTAGACCATATCGGAACCATATCGTAGTAGGTGGACGCCGGGTCTAATGCTTTAAAATTAGGGTGATTCCATGGGTATGTCCTCAATTATTCTTAGTGGATATGATCAAAATAATTTCAATAACCCCTTCTTTTCTACTTGTAGTGATATAAAAACACATAAAAATCTAACTCTACGTCTGTTGAAAGGGAAGGCTAGGGGCCTGGGGATATCCCCATTCCTTATAAATTACCTGTTAACTCAGTAATTTAGGAGATCTTTATTCAGATTACGTTGCTACAACAAGAGAGAAGAGAATTTCTCAACAACCGTTTTAACATTGTCGGTCACACAATCATCATTTTCCGATAGACAATTAATATTTCCTTCTCCTTGTTTTTTGTTTTGGATACATGAAATTGAAAACCTGCTTAAATTGCAGTTCCAATGACAAAATGGCAGGTAAAATATGGGTTAAGATAAAAGTCACCACCTTTTTCCATAATAGTAGTGGTGCTTCACGACTGGGATTCTAAGAAATCGCGGTATCCATCCAAGATTATTTCAAGCTGCCTTGAAAAGGTCGTGGGTGCATATTCTCGGTGCCATATTTAGTAATATAGGGGACAGAAATCATGGTTGTTTTTTCAAATATAATTTTGCAGTTTCGTTCGACGATTTATAAGCATGAAGGTCAACTAATCGTGAAGTGGTGCAAAATGTAAAAATAATCCGAAAAAGAAACTGATGAGTGTTTGGGCTGTGTCCTCGTTCGCCATCGAACCAACGCAGTAATATGAACGAGGCGACAGCCGAGTGAATATTCTGAAACACTCCAAATGAGATGGCGAATGGGGACTCAGACCAAACACGAAAATGTTTCTGATTTTATCTTAGCCTGGAAATATTGATCTGTTTATCACCCGTTGAGAATGAGTTACAGTACTCGCGAGCCTGTTGAGAACCATTTCCTAATGTTAAGCCTATGAACGTTTATTCCAGGCTGAGATAATGCCTAGTGATCGTCTAGTGTAAACGCGGTGATGCGTTACGAGTAGGCTCCAGTGATATGCTGCAACAACCTCCTCATGAGGTGTTTTTAACCCGGAGATCTACCATATTCAGTGACTGTTTTTATGACTATCACTAACAAGGTCAGCAAAGGCCTGTGTTCAATAAAACATAGGTCTTAGTATTGATGCCAATCTACAAGGCCATAAAGGTTGTATTTACAAGTATTATGGTGTAGATGAAAGAATATGCTTATTTACTATTCACCTAATACAAAGTGTCCCAATGAAACTGTAGGAACTCTGTATGGATATACAAGTAATCTCACTCGGCTTTGTACCATAAGATTATTTCGCAACCAAAACTTATTTCGTATTTTCAGTGATTATGGGTTTGGATGCAGTTTTTTTTTGTTTATTGTGAACTCGAATATTACAATCGTCGACTGCCCAATTTTGCAGAAATTGGAAGTATCCTTTCAAAAATGTTATAGAATATTTCTGGAGGTCTCGGGAAGTTTTGTATCAATCAAAACACTTCTTCGAACGTACCGAAACAGGTAAGAAAACTCTACAAACTTTAGTGAGATTTATCTAGATAACTCGTGCGCAATTTTCATGGTTCCAGACACACCACAATGTTTCCCGTGCAAAGATCTAATATTAGACTTTCCCGCTGATATTGACTGAATTTTGCCTATTCGTCGAGTCGCCCTAGAAGTAGGTGGCGCTTTGAACCCGACATGGGAGCGGCCATCTTGGAGAAGCACGTACGCAATGCTAAGCCTATTGGACCGTTCGGACGTTTATTTCCCATACTATTTAATGTATGAGGATGTGTAAAGTGTCATAAAAAAAACATGGTTTCAGGAAAACGGAAAAACCTCCACCTTGAATGACGTCACATATTCAGCCTATTGAAAACTGACAGCGGACAGGCTCAATGGGAATTGATGTTTTTACAGAACTCGGCCTGGGGCCGCGTTCAGTAAAAAGCAACAATTCCCCATCTCGTTTTGTAGCATGTACAGCATGGTCAGGTCGTTCTATATAAATAAACCATGGGCGTAGGTGGGGGCCGGGCTTTACCTGTGGAGCCGATGCTGTCGCAGGTCATCAGATCGAGAGAGGGTCGCGACCCATCTGCAGGCTGTACGCTGTCCCGACGCGCTGCCCACGTGTCGCCCGGCGGGGCAGACCCATTATGCTGCTGCCCAGCCTGCTGCCCAGCCTGCTGCCCAGCCTGCTGCCCAGCCTGCTGCCCAGCCTGCTGCCCCGGTTGCTGCCCCGGTTGCTGTCCCGGTTGCTGCCCAGCCTGCTGCCCTGGCTGCTGCCCGGATGGCGAGACTGGGGGCGAGGAGGCCATAGGGTAAACCCTGGCGTTGAAACTACCCAGGGAATTCACGTCCTGTAAGCATAGAGCAAGAGAAGGCAACATGAATGTCTGTATGATTTCTAGTTCAAGTTTATTTGTGACACAGCAAGCGAGTTGGAGGCTATCGGATATAGAGATACTCAAGAATGAAATGTTTTACATGTGGCTACTGTATGGAAGAACGCCACCCGGCGAATACTGTATGTCGTTATTATATATTTATTGAATAAAAAAAACCCACAAAAAAACCCAAAGCAGAAACAATACCACCGTAAAACAAATACAAAAAAGGAGGAAAAACCAGGATTCGCTTTGCAGAATTAATCTAGTATTTAGTATCGCATGTGCAGGTGAACCGACCGGTTTGGGTACCATTACAAATATTTTATACATTAAATAATAGATAACACTTAAGATCTGAGTTAGAATCAAAATAGGAAAGAGAACCAGAAACAGGATCTCACGCTGAGCTTTTTTTTTGCTTGGCGACATTATGTTTGTTGATACTAATTTTCGCCAACAGAAAATGATGGCGATCTTTCATCAATTATCGAATAAAAGATCGATTATAGATCTATGAGTATGTGTCTCTATATATACTAGTAACACATGAAGATACAAATTTATATTCAAATATTTTGCACACAAACCCACAAGTTTAACACGGCTTTTTAACTTTTTAAACCTTTTTAACTTTATTTCAGTTTCAATTATATAATTTAAAGGAGATTACACGATACTCATTTCCAAAAGTCTTTCGGCAGCTACTTTAAATATGATAAGTATTTATCTTCATATTCCGACAGAATATATCATGCTATAATATGTGAAACCATAGTTATGGTGCCAATACGGGGTAGATTTATGAGTTGTTTCGGAGAAATTGGTTCTGAACGAGCCGGCATGGCGAGTTCAGAATGAATTTCTCCGAAACAATGAGTAAATCTACCCCGTATTGGCACCATCACTATGGTTTCATATTATTATATACCTTAATTTGGTCTTAATTCGCTAAAACTGACAGTAATTTGACATCAAAGTGACTTGGCACAATTCTCAAACACAATGTGTACGCTAGCAGACATGCCGGATGTTGATAACTGGAAGTGATCACCGCACAGGCGCGAATACATTATACCGCCGCATAAATTAACGCAGGGTCACCCTGCTACGCGCGATCGTCCCGTCAGACAGCTCTTCCTCGAGCGGTGCAGTGTCTGACAGGGGTTTTGCATTTGTTGACATCGACGAGTCACCAGCTCTGCCCGTGAACATATCGAAATCGATATTTCTCGCATATCTAAGCTATCTAAAGTGTATCACGTTATTCGTTATCATATTTCACCCCTATGTTTAATGTGTTTTCACACTGACTCGCTTCGTGGTTACTGTACGCTGCCATGGAACTCGCGAAGTGAAGCGTTCCGCCATTTTTGAATCTTGCGCCTAGAATTCTGTTGTCGGCCTCTCGACCAATCAAAATGCTTTATTTCCTCAAAGCGTGCAATCTGTAGCTCAAAGCGTGCAGGTAAGGTTCAAAGCGTGCATTTTGTCACTCAAAGTGTGCAATCTGTTGATATCCAAAGGCACCAGTACAACGTTTCACAGCGTACAGTGCAATCTGTGTATAGTTACTATACCCATAGGAGCAGTATGTATCTACTCTGACTTTGTGCATAGGTATATAATAATACACCCTAGTAGTTGTGATTGAGACTCAAATATAATCATTTTCATATTCTATGAGATCAGGGACTTGTTTCACTAGTTTCGTGACATGTCTGTGACATCATACAGACATTGGGGTTGTCTAGTTTTGTGACAACACAAGTAGCTGCCATTAGGAAAAGACAGACCTCAAACAAATTTACACATCATGGGGCCTGTTTCACTAGTTTCGTGACAAACGTGTTAGACAGATATGAAAAGCGGCACCAATAATGGACAAAACAAAGTCTAATATCTAGTTCTTTTGAATCCAGACACGCCATCTAGACGCCATCTAGACATGTCACGAAACTAGTGAAA
Source organism: Alentia gelatinosa (assembly GCA_950022655.1). Lineage (NCBI taxonomy): Eukaryota > Metazoa > Annelida > Polychaeta > Phyllodocida > Polynoidae > Alentia > Alentia gelatinosa. The sequence continues at coordinate 130,266,376 of OX465580.1, read as the reverse complement.
CAGGTCCCAGATCATGGTATTGTACATCTTAATTATAGAAGCTGAGACTCCAAACTAAATTTAAGCCTCAAAACCAACGTGTGTTAAGCACGGAAGCCTCAGTTATAGTTGTCTCTGATGGTAGTGTTTTGTATCTGCTGGTTCAGCCGGTTCACTTTGGCTCCTATTGAAGTGAGAGAAATAGGAATGCTCACGGAGATGTGGAGGGCAGGTTAAAAAGAAAACAGAAGGAAATGGCGGAATGGAAAGGCAAGAAACGGAGCTCACAGAGTGAATAGAAAATGGGGAGCTAAGAATAGAAAGCACAGAGAGGACCTGAGTGCTAAGGCAAAACCCACTGTGTGATTTTTCTCCCTGCGATTTGGGGGCTCCCCAAATCGCAGAAAGGAAACAGGCCTATACCGTTTTCGTCAGGCAATGGGAATGGGCCTATAGTGTAAACCTTTTGGGCAAACGTTGCTGCTGTGGCCACTAGGAACATAGTAGAAACCTAGCATTAACCGACAGAAATTCAGTTCTTCATAAATTCTGTCATTCCCCCATAGCGCATGCGTGTGCTGACGTCATGATCACTGGTCACGTGATACGGGTATTTCTGCGCTTGTTACCAGTGTTTGACCTTGTCCTTTGAGCAATTCCGATGTGCAAGAAATAGACGTTCATCAAACAGGAGCTGCCAAATAAACCCTCCACTCAAGACATGTGAGGTGCTTTCCTATTGGATGAAAACGGATCACGTGATTACATCATCGGAGCAGACCCAAACACGCAAATATGTGTGCTTGGTTTAAGGTCGATGGATACCACATGAATACCTGATGAAGAATGAAAGCTGTAGCATTCCCAGCGAAACATGACAGGTGGAAACATCAGCATGGAGAACTCAGTCAAGATCCCTCTCCTAGCAGAGATCCTGCGCTCTACTTCCTGTGACCACTTATATCTCTGACCCAAAATGCCTTTTTTGGACAAAACCTGGCCCATACGCTAGTTCTTTGAAATATCCCACATTTTTAGAGCTTTGGGGAGTATTTTGTGGCTTACTTAAAAAAGAAACATATTTGTCTTTGGTCTGCGTCCCTGTTCACCAACGTGTTTGGAGTGCTTCAGAATATCCACTCGGCTATTGCCTGATGATATTCCTACATGTTCCAAACTCGATGGTGAACGGGGACACAGACCAAAACTGATCTTTCTTTCTTAGTATTCCATTATAAACCACACCCCCACCTGGTGTTTGGTAAAAATGGTGGTGCCCAGGCCACAATAGCTACATGCCGCATATATCTCAGGTGACCTTTTCAAAGATATTGTATTACTGTCTATACACCTAGAGGTTGATACACGATACCATATCAATATTCTGCTATTTGTATTATATAATCAGCAGTAGACTTAAGGCTTGAACCCACTGTGCGATTCTTGTTCTTTTCACTGCGATAAATGGCACCTCCATCCAAAATTACCCAGCTTGTAATTTTAATTTTACCTCAATGTCTATCGTTTCCCCTGGAAGCCTGTTCCTAGACCCTTGTACCCTTCTGTGGACATTGTCAAAATGCAGTCGTGTAAAACTGGTATCGGTATCGGTATAGATATTTGATAAAATACAGTAGGGAAAATTTAGGGAATATGGGATTATCATGTCATTTTTCTCTTTGGGATTGTGTTTCTCTCTCACCCTTTCTTGGAGATTTATTGGTTGAATATACATAATTTCTTATAGTTCAACGAATATATTTTTATGGAATATGGGGCTATTATATACCCATGCAATTACTTCTAATGAATACCAACCGCTATTCTGCTCCCTATACCATATATTCTGTATGGCACCATGTGCAATACACTCTAACTTATACAGAACTTGTTGAGACAATAGAAGAGAGTGAAATTTTACTCGGACTTAGTTCATATACTAAACTGAAGTAAAACAATATCAAATTCGGGTACATAATAAATAGAGAACAACAGAACATAGTCCTTCATCGTACAAGAGTCAATTATCCTGATGTTATTCACAGAACTCAGCCTAACGGCCACATACCGTAAACAAACACCAACCGCATCTCATCTCGTATGATGTATTAAATCAATATTACACCCCTGCAGGGACCTGTTTCACTAGTTTCGTGACAAAAGTGTTAGACAGACATGAAAAGCGACACCAACAGTGCAAGCAAGAATGGACAAAACAAAGTCTAATGTCTAATTCTTATGAAACCAGACACACCGTGTTTGGGGTCTGTCTTATCCTAAGGGAAGCTACTTGTGTTTTCACGAAATTAGTCAACCCCAATCTGTCTGTATGGTGTCACAGACGCCATCTAGACATGTCACGAAACTAGTGAAACAGGTCCCTGGTATTTTTGCTCCATATGCTTAACATTGGGAACTCGTTCTCCATTCCCCTATGAGTATTGCAGTCCATTTTCTATGGTCTAAACCTATGTATTGTCTATTCTCTTAGTGTGTACAGAAGGCAAGATCAAAGCTATTGTTCTGCAACTCGTTTGAACGTTACGTAATATTCACTCGGCTGTCGCCTCATTCATGTTACTCCGCATCAAACTCATGGAGAACGGTGACTTTGACCAAAACTTCTTGGTTTCCTGACAACCATGGTAAAGTCTTTTCTATATAAGTGTTTGTATAAGGGACATGATGAAATACACTAGCGTAGAACTCGGTATATATATAAATAGATGTTCTACACAGAGAAATATAGAATCAGATGGCTGTGATTGCAGTGCAAACTCTGAGAATGACAACACTTCAATCTACATTTCCCCATTTATTGTCGCAAAGTAGGTCGACAGTTCTTCTCATTCATATCTTTCTATCGCATAAAGCACATTCATTGATCAGCGGTTAGAGTGGCTATCCTCATGTTGGAGATTGTAGATGTGCATGGAGAGTGTAAATATGAGTACAATGTAGTTCCAGGCCAAATGTTTCCATTGTGCTGCCATATTGTGATGTTTTGTGTCTGTCATACGGATATCTCAATGTTCTGTTCTTTTGAATATAATTCACGTGTTTTTGTCTATTTTCCTATTTCTGTAATTGTACTAGTCTCTCCCCCTGCTAAGGAATGTTTTGTGTTTTGTTTTGTGTCTTGTGTCGACCAATATGTCAATCAGTAGAAAATGCGGAAAGCTGATCCAGTATCACACAGAGACAGTAATTGATTAAACCCTGAGGGTTTGTCCCCAAAGTATGAGTACTGGACCAGGGAAAAATAAGATCTGTATAGTATGTACACAGGACCTCGCTGTCTTCACTTTGATTCATGAGTTTAGATGGACCTGGGTATGAGGTCGAAGACCCTGCCCCAATACGAGGGTGGTCGTGGCCCATTAGATTCTAGGTCAACTCTCGACTATAGAAGCGTACCAAGGCGCTATAAATATCATGTAAGGAGGTCAGGATGAAGGTCGGGGTTTGCTGCGAATGCAGTCATTGGGTACTGGGTCTACTCTATTCCTTATATGGCAGTGAGTGTAATGGGACAACTCCATGCAGGTACGGCCCATATGACTGGACTATATTCCCTCTGTAAGAGTTTTTAGGCACTCGTGCCGACTGTCTCCTATATATGTGTTCAATGTTGATTCTGGACATCGTGGTTGAAAATCATATATCATGCAATATATGAACCTAATGTCAATAAACTATTTATAAAAAACACACGGTTTTTTGATGTAGCTGCAAGCGTTATTGTATTTATCCTCCACCTACAAGATTGATAACAAGTCTATTGCAATTAAAAATTGCAAGACATTTAGTTCTAGACACCACAGCACTGTCAAGCGTGGCAGTAATTTGGTGTAGACTTGCACCAATGATATAGTTCGCCGTTGACCTGTGATTTTAGCATGCAAAGTGTGCTATGACAGTGATTTCTATTGGTAAATGGGATTATTATGATTGATTTTAAATAACTAACATTGAATGAGCATTCAAGAAACTTATTTCGAAGTTCATGATGAATCTACTTCATTATGGACAGGAATATTTGTTCAGAATCTCCTGCAGGATTTGCTGTAGTCGTCACTCGGCTTTCCCTTGATGATGATTGCGGCGCATCCAAACTTGTGGAGTATTGTGTACTTATACGATTCACGATCCAGTTCTATAGGGGACAGAGCCATTGTTAGTTCATGAAGTAATCACTAGGTTGTCGGGGGACAAAATCTGTAGTCTGGCTCTTTGTTATTACAAATTTCAACTGCCATTCAATGTTTTACCATGGTTCCTTTGACTCTCTACACCCATCCCAGAGCAGGATGACATAATAATTAAACCCAAGACAAGATACTTTCCACATGGAACACTTTATATAGATATGTGAGGAAGGCTAGAGTTGTGACATTTCCCAATTATCACTCACTTCTTTTCCATCTCCATTATTGAAGAACACCTACTTTTTCACCTCCATTAGTGAAGAACACCTACTCGGGGGGCGTCATGGCGGTGCCCATGGATCATAGGCTATATGCCATATATATACACAATATTGACTGGTTTCAGATACAAGCGACCATATGCTCCGAGGAGCTGACATGTAGTAATATCTGAGCATATGCAAGGATATTGCGCAGAGTCAACTCCGAGGACAACCGCTTTTATCTGTCTATATTGCATTTATTATCCACCTTTCCTGGGCAAGTGGGATTTCGATATCAGTTCATTTTAGTTATGCACTATTTTTCCATACGCACTATTTTTCCGTATGAGCATACAATATATCCGTATGCGCCGGGTATGTCCATACAAACTCCCTTTGTGTTTTCTATGGACACTTTGTATTAGGTGGATAATAATATCAAGAGACGTCACGAGTTTGAGTCTGAGTTTATTTATGCCACGCATTTTGTTGGCTCCGTAATGTCACTCGTCTTCGACTCGTAAAATTATGGAGCCAACAAAATGAGTGGCATAAATAAGCTCAAACTCAAACGAGTGGCATCTAGATTTTATCCTACCACGTTTCCATATTTTTTCAGTATCAGAAAGTAGTTGCATAAACAACAATTTATGTCACACCCGTGAAATAAACAAATCCCATGTTAAGCCTATGGCGTTTTTTATTAGGGGTAGGATAAAATTAAACACTCTATCACCACGACAGACAGAAACAGGAAATACCACCTAATACTTTCAGGTACATGTACTTCACTGTAAGCGGCTCGGATTGAGCTCTTAGTTCGAGACGTCCACAATAGCTGTTATCCGAGATAAGGGCGTGCTGCATGAGGCCGCCTCCAGCCCCCCATTCTGGTATTTAGATTAAGATAACACCAGAGATTACAACTCTGTGAAGTCCCCTTTTTACAATGCCTGCTATCTCAGCGCCTGTGTGAGGTGAGCGATAATAGAGGTGAATAGACACCGGAAATGATGAAATCACTATTGTCACTTCTCTACAGGTTGTGGGCATCTTACTTCCGGTAGCTCTCTGTGTAATTGAAGGTCATGAACCCAGTCTGTAGACACTGCTAAGTAGTCTAGCTCACTTTTAAATCACGAGTGAAAAGGCTCCCTGTGGTGACTGCGCTCTGCTGTCACATATCCTTAAGGCCAGCCCCAACCTACCACGCTGGTCTACGGCATACTTCCCGATTGCCACTATTTGAAATGCCAAATCGTGGCCTATCCGGAAGTCCCCGATAGTTCCACATTTTGGACATGGATTGAAATCGTAGAGCGTAGAAACACCTTGGGAGGACCAAAAACATTTATAAACCATGGTCACGATTGGCTCACTATTCAATCGGTGATTCAATGTAGATCTCAGGCATGATTTTAATATTGATATACACTATAATTTTGGAAATATTGAATGTAGACGGAATCACAGAAACCTGTTCCACCTACCACGCCTTTTTGCTGACCTCAAGATAGAATCGGTATGGTGTCGGGAAGGCAGTCGTAGGGCCTATCGGGACCAGAATCGTGGTAGGTGGGGGTGGCCTTTAATGATACGATTCGGACCTTTTTTTGGGGGTAGTATTTACACTGACAACTGCAAAACTAAGGAAGCTGGTATGACTGCAGATGCAATTACATATTTTGATAATAAGACTGACTATTCATATAGCCAGTAGTTTGGTTGTACCATGATACATAAACATCATATAAATAACGGATATTAAGAGTGCGACACTTTTGCTATTGAGTGCGGTTCCACACGCAAATACATTGCGTTAGTAGTGCAGTAAGAGTAGGAATATCTCAACATACTTTGCACACTATGGTCTTTCGCTATCGATGTACAGTAAACCCCTGCTGAAGGGGATACCCTCCGTTCCGAGCAAAATATCCCCTAAGGCAAGGTGTTCCCTTAACCTGGATTTTCATTTGGTTGATGGTTAGGCTACGTAGTATATAATACCTTTAGGCCTGGCGTCCACCTACTTCAATAGAAATTTAGACCTACCGATATGGCGCCGACACAAAAACCAAATATCGGAGACATATCCGGAAGGTGCAAAATCATAGACATATATCTAGACATGCCAATTCATCATGCATTTTTTTCAGTGCCTAATCGCAGAAACGTGGTCAACTGCCCGAATAATTAGATGACCTTCCGACGCGATTTTGATTTTTTGTCGGGAGGTGCATCATAGACCATATATCGTAGTAGGTGGACACCGGGCCTAGGAATGCAACTCTTTGCGACTCAAGTGACCTTACTTACATTGTCACGTGCACAGTCACGTGTTGTATGCACCCTTCCCAGAATGCATCTCCATGCGTTCTGCATTCAGAAGTGCACTGCGCATGTGTAGTCCATGCCCTTATAAGGTAATCCACACTGGCCGATGACACTCCATCTCTGTTGAAGGTTCCACTTGTTCCTTTTTGCTGGTTTTTTTAAAGCTAGTTCCACTGGTTTCTCTGCTCTGATCTCACTCTCACTCTCCTAGCAGAGACATAGCATTGAGCGCAGGCCTACACTAGATACGTTGCATTAGTAGCACACCGGAAGTAGAGTAGAGGACCAAAGCAGCATATATATACACACTGTGTTCCTTTGCTATCCCTGACACAACCCCTTCAATGTGCAAGAACTGGGACACCTCTGCGGTAAGGCTGAGATGTGTGTGAGATCAACACACCTCAGTACTCACACTGTAACGTGTGACGATTACTCACCTGGCCTTTTTCCTGTGTGAAGTCAGACGTGGTGTATACATGTGTGTGGAGGCAGTCACAGGTGTTATAGTCCCATCTCGCAGCTCACCTGACTCTCATAATGGTGTTTGTGTTTGTCTATACCAGGTACAGGTGGGTGAGAGGGAGGGAGGGGGACACAGGAGGCAAGGCGACTCCAGTGTGAACGTCCACAGTTACGTAAGCCACTGGGTGGTGTGTCGGGGGTGTACCGGGGGGAGGAGGGGCGGGGGGTGTCAATACATTTACCGATTAGATCGACGATCTAGGGCGCCTTATCAAATAGACCTAGTTTCAAGACAGGTGTGGTGGTGTCGACGGCTGCGTGCAGAGGGCGCCACAGGGGTGTGTGTGTGTGTGTGTGGGGGTGATATTTATTTTGATTTTTTTTTACAATTGAGGAAAATTCGCATACAGATTCCTACTGCAGTTGACCGCCCTTTTTTTTTTAAATTTATCAAACATACATCTCTCAGATAAACTGAGTTTTTCAGATGCTGCAACCAGAATACAATTTCAATTCTGATATACATGTAACAGTGGGATCAAAATAATTAGCAGCTTTGTGGCCGAATATACAAGAAATATGATAGGTAATAATGATAATGTATGATGTTGGGAATCAGTAAATACATCACAAGCTTTCGAGTCTAGATATGTTGGAATTCCTACAGAAATCGTTCGACCACTTGTTTGAAATTCTCAGTGTTGATTTGTTCTTGAACAGATGCAGGTAGGACATCCCACATTTTAGCACCTCGATAAAAAGGAGAGTTTAGTGCAAAATTGCCCCTAGTTTGGGCAATATGAAAGCGTGTTTTACACGATGCCCCTTTGACAATCGTTCATGGTTTGATCTTTCATCAAGTCATGTCAATTTTTTTGTCATTCATAAAGTATGTAAGCAGAATATCCCAACTGTTGGATCCCTCATCTCCTAATCTTTTATCCTACCCCTAATATAAAATCCCATAGGCTTAACATTGGGTTTTCGTATGCCACGCTGACTGGCAAACAGAGTTTTATATGCCACTAGTTGCGTACAGCACTGTTTTCACGTAATATTCCAAAATCGAGGAGACAGGGTAGGATAAAATCAAAACCTGATTCGTTTTAATCTTGGCCACCGCATTCCACACCTGAAGTTTTGGCTCTGGACTTCACTCGGCTTCGCTTCATGAAGTCACTTGCCAAACTCCAGTCGTGGAATACGGTAGACAAGATTAAACCTCATCCAGTTTCACGATAGTACGCAATAGACGAAGAAGGGTCATACGCAATTTTTGAGAATACTGGAGAACTGGACCCGTAACAAACTCGACCTGTTATCTTGACCTCAAATTTTGTCTTCTCTGGGGAAAAAATACAAACAGAACACCCTACCCTTAACGCTACCCCTTACCCTAACCCTAACCCTATCCGTAACCCTAACCCTATCCCTATCCCTATCTTTATCCCTAACCCCAACCCTAACCCTAACCCCAACCACAACCCTAACCCTAAACCTAGCTGGACTTACTTTCTATATGCGCGGGTTTATTTGTCTAAAAGCTAACTAATCAGACCTTTACTTGTATATGAAAATGTCCTATCCATAAGTATCTGGAACGGATCGAGTTCTCCAATCGATTTTTCCAAAACGGGTCGAGTTCTCCTGACAACTACGGGTCGAGTTGGTTTCGGGTCGAGTTCTCCTGTAACCATTTTTGATACCCACCCCCTCAGTGCCTACGTAATTTATGGATGGCCCAATTGGATTTCTAGTTTTTAAAAAACCGTATGACTAGACGTATATTAGATGAATAAATACCTTAATTCTTCACGAATCATATAATGCAATTGTACAAAGATGTAAACCTTAAAGGCATACAGTGATGACCAGAATGACAAAAAAATATGCACACATGATACACATATGATATTTATGATATGATACATAGGATTGTGGTAGGGTAAACGAATATAACGGGTTGAAACTCATATGAATGTATTTATATAGAACGTCCTGACCATGCTGTACACACTGCATAACGAGATGGTAATTTACTATTTGTACGGAAGGAGCTCGAGGCGTTTTCGTCGAGTTCCGTAGAAATCGTAAAAAATCAGGTTTTGTGGCTTGTACAAGCATGGTAATTCGTTTTATATTCGTTATAGACCCGAAAAATCATCAATATCAATAATTATTTGTACCTAAAAACTAATATTTTAGTCAACGTGCATGGGAAGGTTTTCCGTATTGTCCCTTACGTTATTTCGACGTTATATGGCGTAACGGTGCGTATTTACAGTATATACGGCGTGGGTATATAGTAAAAAAACATTTACTATAGGTCAGGTAGCATACCCCTAGTAGAAACCACCATTTATACACTGACACACCACTCTTCAAGCATAGATCATAAGCTAGGAAGGATCTGTTGGGAGAGTGTCGATACAGTAGAACTCACCCACTATCCTAGCAGATCATTTATTCACCTTGGGTTGCAAGTGGGGCAAGAGATCTTCGAGGAGATCGAGCCCGTTTAATAATCTAGGTTCGTACATGAAGACCCTTTTCTGTAACTTGTACAAGGGTTACCGTTTAGTAGTATACATAGACATTATCATCCATCGTATACAAAGCCCCCATTGAAAATGTATGTAAACCACTACCCATTGTATGAAAGCTGTCAGATACCATAACTGTGGTATACGGATTCTAACCTGTGGTATACGGCCTCAAAACCATGGTATTCAGGAAAAATAGTCCCTTTTGCTATAGAGCAAAGAAATAGTTCCTAGTGTTATACCCGTTAACACGGCAATTACTGGGTTTAATTTATTCGAAAAGATGGATAATAAATGCAACAAACGATGATTTTGTGGACAGGCAGCTCTGTAAACCACTCGCGGTTGACCTCGTAATACACTCGCTAGCGCTCGTGTATTACTACGCGTCAACCTCTCGTGGTTTACGGCCGCCTGTCCACAAAACCATCGATTATTGTCTATAAAGAGTATAAAAATATGGACTTTTTCTTAGCTCTATAGCCCAATATCATCCATAGATTATAACCACTGATAACAGCGGTTGTCCCCAGACTACAGTTGCTCTATCTTACGATTTCCTGGCGGATGATGGCAGAACTAGCAATCACTCTGTGCCCTATATAGTACATATAATGAACACAGTGACGGTGTAAGTCTCCCCGACACACCCAAGACACGCTCTCGATAAATGTCATGTACCATGGGCGTGTGCTGAGGGTGTGTCGTATTCTTGTTGTTAAAGGTACCATTATTTCTCTAAACACGTTCATCATCACGAAAAGTGGCAATTATTCAAATGGAAGATAACCAGAGTTCAAATAAGCTTTCACGCGAGGTTGAGTTTTTTTCCTTTTATACGACCTTCGCTTTTTTTAAAATTTATTAATCATAGTTTCATTCTTAATAACTTTAAAAAGATAAGTTTATTTGACTCATGAACCAGTATGACTAAAAACCTTTCATAGAAAATTCATGATCAAGCAACTGTTATATTTGCATTGTTCTATGCAAAGAATTGTCATCATATACATAGACAATAATCGATGGTTTTGTGGACAGGCGGCCGTAAACCACGAGGAGTGGTTGACGCGTAGTAATACATGAGCGCTAGTGAGTGTATTACGACGTCAACCTCGAGTGGTTTACAGAGCCGCCTGTCCACAAAACCATAGTACGTTGCATTTATTATCCATCTTCTCCAATAAATCAAACCCAGTTATTGCCATAATAAAAGGTACAACAATAGGGACTATTTCTTTGCTCTATAGCACAAAGAGACAATTTTCCCCGTATACCATGGTTTTGAGGCCGTATACCACAGGTTTGAATTCGTATACCACAGTTATGGCATCTGACAAGTTTTATACAATGGGTCGTGGTTTACTGAGTCCCCGTACATTTTCAATGGGGGCTTTATATTCGATGGATAATAAAAACAGTGCAGGCCAGAAATACTGTGGTTGGTATTATATATGATCGTTGACGCCAGAGTACATGGATACATATGTGTTGACAAGTCTGTCTCTTTTCTGATAGAAAACAGCGAAATATCGGTGATACATGAGTCTAGCAGATGCATGAAATGTGATAGAACCCTAATACAGTGGAGATAAATTTAGAATGACAGGAAATTGGAGGAAGTTTAGTCAGTACACATTGGGCGGAATGTAGTTTACACTTTTCTTTTGAATACTAAGGTGTCAAAGGAGTGGGGTGTGTCCTCTCACTGTCGTTCCTGTTTGAAATGCCATACTGTAAAGTTCCAGTCTCTACATTCTTAGGCCTGGCGTCCACCTACTACGATATGGCTCCGATATGGTCTAGATGCACCTCCCGATGAAAAATCAAAATCGCGTCAGAAGGTCACCTAATATCGCGGTAGTTGACCACGTCTCTGCTATTAGACACCGATAACAACCCCACATAATGCATGGTGGATTGGCATGTCTAGACATATGTCTACGATTTTACACCTTCCCGATATGTCTCCGATATTTGGTTTTTGTATCGGTGCCATATTGGTAGGTCTAAATTTCCATTTTAGTAGGTGGACTAGATTATTCATCTAAATTTTTGGTATTTATTCATATCAAATAGACTACAAAAAATGTACTTTAAGACAGTTAACATTTCGTAGCAGCTCGTCCCTGTTTTGGTGTCGTGAATGGTATGTGAAACGATGCGTTGTTGTCGAGCTCGCTACCACAACTTAAGCCCAGCCCCCACCTACCACGATTCTGGTCCCGATTGGCCCTATGACGGCCTTCCCGACATTATTCCGATTCTAGCGTGAGGTCAGCCAAATTGTGGTAGGTGGAACTGGTTTCTGCGATTCCGTCTACGGCAGCTCAAGATAGGCTGCGATTGAAAACGCCAATTGCAGACCTCCCGATAACTTCCAACATGTTGGAAATTTCTTAGCCTGTCGTAGGGTATTATATCAGATTTGAATGGGAAAGTATCTCCTGCGGGTGAGATACTAGATGGAAAATTATGAAATTCTGTAATTAGGTAGACCGCATACAGATATATAATCAGTGAAAATATCATATTATTTAACAAAGTATAAATGTCTGAAAATAATAGTTTAAAATCGGAATCATGATTCTATTACAGTTATATTTTTCAATTTGATTGTATTAGTGTCTGAAAAATAACTTCAGATTATGTTGTAACTACCTCTAAATGATTATTCAGATTCATTTGATATTTCAAAAATTATAATATATTTCAGCGGTCTTTTCATACTGCATGTATATCCTAGACTGGCCTCGGCCCTTGTGTCCTCCCCACCTCTCCCTGCCTGCCTCCAGCCACTGTACGCCGTCCCTACCCCTCAACCTACACTCCCCTCTTTCTGTGCCAGTGACAGGAACCTTACACATTGTAATCTATTTTAATCATTCAATGTATGTTTCTTTTTTTTTAATAATAATGCTTTATTCCACAATGTGTTACAATAACAATTCGTCCATGTGGAGCCTGTTACAATAACAATTCTTCCATGTGGAGCCCAATAGAAGCTCACCATATACTCATAATCGTGCGTGGGCATAATGTTATATTGTTCATAATCAGAGACTTGAGCAAGTCTATGTATATCCATGAACTGCCAAACACGTAGCCCACGCCTGATGAGTGGAGTAGGAAACATATAACCCTAAATTGATATATGTTAAATGTTATGATAATTATTTGGCCTAAATCTATAAGTCTACTTTCGGCAACGATGACTCTATTATAAACAATCAATTGTATGGCAATTTCCACAAAATATCAGTTCATAGAAACAAAACAAGGCATACTGAGTAATTTCAGTACAAATAAATAGGGGTGTTTAGTACTGACTCACAAATTAGACCATTGATAAATTCGACCTGGTTTGATTTCGTTGCTGATAAAATTAGTCATGGATCTTAATTTTTTTCAGTAGGCACGGTAGAAGGAGAATGTAGAAGAAAACAATTTCTATCGTCAAGCCACTTGGGCCCGCACCACCGATTGGCTTCTTACACTGCACGGAAACCACCAGTTAATTCCTATATACGCCATCGTGGAAGTGCATGTATTGGCTGAATATTGACTTATTTTCATATATATACGCCCAGTGTTTAAATACGGACGCGTCTTGGCTGTATTACACACCCGGCGTATATGAGAGGAAATATCCTCTCCCCCTGCCGCCTCCCGCCCGTTTATGTTGGTTGAAGTATAGGTGTCCTCAATGGGAAACCTTCCCCACCCCCCCCAAACCCCCGCCACCTCTCGCCACGCTTGGTAGCTCATGGCCCGTAGGGTCAGGAGCGGTCATTGCCCCACCTAGCGCACTCCCTCCCTACTAGCGCACCCTGCGCGCCCCCGCGTGCGAGTCACGTGAACTAATAGGTCACGTGGCGAAGCACGCCCCCACGCTCTATCTCATTCTGTTCCTGCGCTTCACTCCGCTCACACCTACTACCTTTTACCTTGTATACGCAAAATACCTATTTATATACACCGGGCGCATTCATAAGTAAAATAATGGTGTTCGTGCAGTGTTATAGAATGGGAATATCAATTTTTTATATATTTTTATAAGCCATTGGAAATTACACCCATGATCATTACGAACAGGAAAATCCTGCATTATGCGGAGAGTATGCCTTCGGAGCTTAAATGCTCCCTTAAGCAGGGTGTCCCCCCTGTGGGAAAAAATCACAATATTGACTGGTTTCAGATACAAGCGGCCGTATGCTCTGAGGAGTTGATGCGTAGTAGTATCCAAGCGTATGTGAGGATATTACGCAGAGTCAACTCCGAGGAGCATACCACCGCTTTTATCTGAAACCAGTCTATATTGTATTTATCATCCACCTTTTCTGGGCAAGTGGCATGTCAATATCAGTCCATTTAAGTTATATTCAGGTTTCAGATATAAGCGGCCGTATGCTCCAAACGTATGCGAGGATATTACGCAGAGTCAACTCCGAGCAGCATACAGCCGCTTTTATCTGAAACCAGTCACCTAGACCAATCACGAATTTGTTTCTGATTTGATTTTAGCCTGTAATTACCTATCTGTTTATTGCCGATTGAGTATGAGTTACTAAACTCGCAAGCCTGTTGAGTACGAGTTTCTAATGCCAAGCCTATGGGCGTTTATACCAGGTTAAGATAAAAATATTTCACTGCATGAACACCACCATTTTAGATATGAATGTGCCCGGCGTATATAGGTATGCTTTTGCGTGTACAAGGTCGTCCTATTCCCCGTG